>CM074722.1:174340868-175707535 GCA_037306005.1 Rhinophrynus dorsalis
CCCACTTATTCTGTATAGGCTGCGAGAGGACATAGCATTCAGCAGTTTACAGGAGCCGATGTGGGGTGTTGTGCATATACAGAGCACAATAATATGAAAATTGTATACTTAATATTCTGTGTATGTTTGCATCACTTATAACTGCATTTTTCTTTAATATATTGTGGAGCACAGGAACCATGGGGGTTAAGTTAACCCCTAGAGTGCCAAGTGGGTACAGTGTACATGCTTGGCTAGGTGTACCTGTTATTCCATGTAGGAGTGGGCGGGATCGGGGGAAGCCGCCTAACATCATCAGTGACATGGTCACCGATGACGTTGGGAAACTTTCTCTGATCCCATTCACTCCTACTCTGGGTAGGAGAGATGGCAGGAGAGCTTATTGCTCTTGTGTGTGGCCATATTGATCTCCCAGAGGAGGGATCATGCTGGAAGTCCAATAACTAGGGGGACACCAGGAGGGGTCCTGATGTCCTCCACGAGGTCTGATGATAAAATAATAATGAAAAGTAACCCTGTGAGTGCCACAGGGATCTCCAGCGCAACTCCTGTGGCACTCATAGGATCAATTCATTTGGGGCTATTTTTTTTTTTTTTTTTTTACTAAGACCTTGTTGGGGGACATCAGGAGGGGTCCTGATGCCCTCCATTGAGCTCTATAATAATGACAAAAAAAAAATAACCGTGTGTGTGTGCGCCATGGGGAGGTCCAATGCAGACCCCCTTCCTGTGGCACACACAGGTCTTTCTCTGTCGTCCAATACAGGTTACTGGTAACTCTGGGTAGGCGATCTGCCCCTTTAAGTAGGCAGGAACAATTCTAGAATTGCATTCAGGGGGTGGAGCCTACCCTTCCCTCCTTGGCTGCAGCTAGCCAACCAGTTCCAGAAAGATTTGTTCCTTGGTGAAGATAACACACAGGCAAGAGAACAGTTCTGCTATAGTTTTAGAAACTTTTTTATTTTTCTGTTAGATATGGAATACCACCATTAGGCGGATTACCATAACTGACAATGCCCTTAGATGTGGCTAGCTCAGTATCCAGGTGCTTTTTGTGGACCTTAAGCCCTGAGGGGGAAAATCTTGATTCCAAGTGCTTCCCCAGGAGTTACCCACAGAGGCTTGGGTAACTTGGAAACAGTGACCAGTGTCAAACAGCAGTAGCAAAGGCAAACAAAGTCCTGTCTTGCATAAAAAGAGGTATTGAAGCAAGAGTGGATAACATTATTTTGCCATTATACAAATCATTGGTAAGACCTCACCTTGAGTATGCAGTGCAATTTTGGGCACCGGTTCTGAAAAAGGATATACTAGAACTAGAGAGGGTACAGCGGAGAGCAACAAAATTAATTAAGGGAATGGAGGACTTGACATATGAGGAACGACTAAACAAACTTGGTTTATTTACTCTAGAGAAAAGACGACTAAGAGGAGACCTTATCACATTGTACAAGTATATGAGAGGTCAATACAAGGATCTCTGCGGTGAGCTATTTATTCCAAGGCCTGCTCAGGTGACCAGGGGACACCTCTTGAGATTAGAGGAAAGGAGGTTTAAACTTCAGCAGAGGAAGGGTTTTTTTACGGTAAGGTCTGTCAAATTGTGGAATTCATTGCCCAGGGAGGTAGTTATGGCAGATACAATGGACACATTTAAGAGAAGATTAGATACATTTCTTTCAAAAGGGAACATACAGAGTTATACTGTTTATCAGTAGGCAGATCAGGAAGGTCTGATAAAGACTAATTTAATTGGTAGCAGGAAAGCTATAAAATTCTTAGTTACTGAGGTATGAAGCGAAGGTTGAACTTGATGGACTTGTGTCTTTTTTCAACCTAATTTACTATGTTACTATGTTACTATGCTTCTTCTTAAAACATGGTAATCTGAAGACAGAAGATCTGCAGGAAAGGTGAGCAACCCTTTGAGTGCTGCAGATCCAATTATCCCACAGTACCCCTCCGCACAGGGGTGTTTTCATTTGGAGTTCCTATTGCACACTCCTGCACTCATTGGGTCTATTTGTATGTCTGTTGGGTGTTTTGGAGCAGGTTTATGTGGTAACTTAACCCTTTAGCTGCTGGATTGGCACTTTTTGGGGGGTTTCGAACACTTTTCCTACTGGCTTAGTGTGTTTTGGGTGTCCTCACATGTTCTACTGCTGTTTTAGACATTTTAGAATTACACACTCAATTTTGTAAAATTTGATTTCCCGGTGCGCTTTACCGCAAAGACGCCATTGTGCCATTCACTTCTATGGGACTGTACTGTTTGGGACATATCTCTGCAACCGTTTAACTTAGCAACTTCAGAGATGGCTCATTTTACCAGGGGTAGAAAGGCAAGTGACCATTCATTAGATGCTGCAGGTTATCTTCTTTGCAAAATTGCATGGTTTTTCTACCTTTCCTGCATATCTTTTATGGTTATGATTATTTTAGTGCAGGCAGATAATTTTAAAAACAAGTCAGGTTTAGGTAAGTGTTCCAATCACCCCCATATTGTATGATAACGCGTACAAATGGGGTACAATTTTTCTCAGGCTGGTATCAGGCACTGCATACAGTAGAAAATGTTATGGTTTTCATTTTCGGATCTTTGAAGTGGTGGAAATGTAAAAAAAAAAAAAAAAAAAAAAAAAAAAAAAAAAAAAAAAAAAAAAGGTGTTTCTCTGTTGTCCAATACAGGTTACTGGTAACTTTGGGTAGGCGATCAGCCCCTTTAACTAGGCAGGAACAATTCTGAGAAGTGACTGCTAGGTGCAGCCTACCTCCTCTCCTTAGCTTGCAGCTAGCCAATCCTCAACCAGTAAGATTTTCTTGGTCAAGACACAAGGCAAGAGAACAGTTCTGCTATAGTTTTAGCTTTTTTATTATTTTTCTGTTGGATATGGAATACCACCATTAGGCAGATTACCATCACTGACAATTCCCATCACCAAAATGTTGATAGCTCAGTTTACCAGGTGCTTTTGTGGACCTAAGCCCCGGGGAGAAAATCTTGGCTGCAAGTTCTTTCCCCAGGAGTTGCCCACTGAGGCTTCTTCTTGATATATGGTAAACTGAAGACCGAAGACCTGCTGAAAAAGGTGAGCACCCTTTGAGTGCTGAGGTCCACATGTCCCATGCTTCCCTTCTGCAGATGGGTTTCATTTGGAGTTCCTGTTACATACTCATGTACTCATTGGGTTTATCTGTAGGTCTGTGATGTGTTTGGAGCAAGTTTCTGTGGTAACTTAACCCTTTTGGGGAGGGGTTTGGGCACTATCCCTACTGGGACCAGTGTTTATTGGGTCTACTGTTTTATTCTAGTGGGCTTTTGAGTGGTTTCACGCTTTGTATTTACCTTGATAACTTTATGTTCCGCGTCTTTAAGGAGTGCGTTTACCGCTTAGACTCCATTGCTCCATTCACTTCTATGGGACTTTACAGTTTGGGACATATCTCTGCAACCGCTCCACGTAGCGAGGTCAGAGATGGCTCATTTTTTGGGTTTGCTTTGTCATCCGGTCAATGTTTTGGGCATGTTGGAGGTTTTAGGGCGCTTCAGGCACTGTTGGGGTACACAGACAGCAGAACTGTTTCCCGTGAGCGCTCACTTTGCGTGCTCGTTTCTGATTGGCTCCCATCACGGTAGACATTTTGTGTATTCGAGATCGAGTATCCTACGCAGGGTTTGGACACACCTTCTCGCCTCTGCAGTTTAACCCTTTGCCTACCAGATAAGTCTTATTTAGCATTTCCGGGGTGCATTTATTTATCATACACACTTTTGTGGGTGTTTTGAGGAGGAATTATTGGTGGACTCTGATGATGACTATTCAGCTGTTCCTTCATCTCAACCTCGACTAAGGGCCTGATCAGGGCTGTGCTTACCACCTTGAACATTCCCTTGGTACAGGAGGCGTCTTCTGACCCCTCTGATGTGTTTCAGGAGCCTGTTCAGCCCCATACTCGTTTTCCACCTAACCCCACCCTTGACCGTTTGGTGTCTGAGGAGTGCAAATTTCCAGACAGGAAGCCATCTGTGTCTAGGAAGTTTGCTAAACTTTAACCGTTTTCTGAAACGGCCCTCACACAATGGGTCCATCCCCGCAAAGTGGATGCCCCAGTTTCCAGGCTAAGTCCACTGCTTTGCCGGTGGCTGACGCCTCTGCTCTCAAAGACTGGACTGATAAGAAGCTTGAGACCTCTGTCAACGACGGCTGGCTCTGCCCTCCGCCCTGCCTTTTCTGCAGCGTGGGTGAATAGGGCTGTGGCTGTTTGGACTGAACAGCTCGATTCAGCTGTCTGTCATGGAGCCCCTACTGCTGATTTCTCACTAACATTGCTGAGGCTCAGCATTATGTCTCTGCTGCCCTGTTTGATGATGTGCATGTGGTAACCAGGGTATCTACCATGTCTGTGGTAGCCAGACGTGCTCCTTGGCTCAAGATCTGGTCTGCTAACACAGCCTTCAAGAAAGCACTCCTGTCTTTGCCTTTTCAGGGCTCCTCCCTGTTTGGGCCTGAGCTCAAGGATCTGCGAGACGACTGGAGGGAAGAGTACTCACCTGCCATTGGTCCTGAGGAAGAAGGAGACTGTCAAAAGGAATCTGCTTTTTTGTCCCTTTCAAGCAGACTCACGCCAAGCGACCCAGACGGTCCCTCAGGCTCTGCCATCCTCATCCAAGCCTAAGCAGCAATGGAGATCCAAGTCCTCCGCAAAGCCCAAGGCTTCCAAATCTCCTTCTACATGACTCGCCGAACCCGGGTCTCCACCTGCAGGTAGGTGACCGCTTACTCCACTACCTCTCGGCTCCACAGGCCTCTGTGGCGGACACGTGGGTTTTACAGGTGCTAGCTAACGGGGTACAGGATTCCCTTCACCTCCCTTCCTCCTCCCAGGACCTTCTCTTCTCATTCTCCTTTAGGAGCAGAAAAGCGCCACCTTTTTGCGGAAGTTATACAGGCCCTTCTGGACAAAGCGGTCCTAGAGCCAGTTCCTCCTCGGGAGAGGGGCTTGGGATTCTACTCCAACCTCTTTGTGGTTTCAAAGAAGGACAGCGGCTGTCGTCCCATTTTGGATGTGAAAGATCTTAACTCCTTTGTGGTCCGGTCCCAATACCGCCAGGAGTCTCTGCGCACAGTGATAGCAGCCATGTCCCCTGGGGAATTTCTGGCTTCTCTGGATCTTCAAGATGCCTATCTGCACCTCACCATTCATCCAGAGAGTCGGCAGTATCTCCGCTTTGCCTGCGACCAAGGGCATTTCCAGTTTTCTGCCCTCCCCTTTGACCTGACCACGGCTCCTCAAGTCTTCAACAGAGTCCTGGGAGCACTGATCTCCGTCCTACATCGGAATGGCATCAGGGTTACTCCATATATGGACAACCTCCTTCTGAAGGCCTCTTCTCTGGAACGCCTTCATCAGCAGGTGCAGGACTGCATTCATGTTCTCTCCCATCACAGGTGAATCATCAATTTAGACAAGTCAGACCTTGTTCCTTCCCAGAGGATGGTCTTTCTGGGCCTCCTCTTCGACACTCATAGAGGGATGGTATTTCTCACGGATGAAGTGGCTCATCAGATAGGTCCAGGCTATCCTGTTGCAGGATCCGGTTCCAGCCAGTAAGTTGTCATCCTTGGTGGGGAAGTTCATTTCCACCATAGAAGCAGTTCCGTTTGCCATGGCTCACACCAGGGAACGTCAGAGATTTCTAATCCTGGCATGCAGGGGCCGACCAGGTCTCCTGGAAAGATCCCTATCGCTACCTGTTCACATGGAACAGAGCCTCTCATGGTGGCTCAACCTGAACAATCTCCTGGGAGGCAGACCCTTCCTGGTGCCCTTCTGGACCACAGTGACGATGGATGCCAGCCTCTCCGGATGGGGAGCGGTGCTGGCGCACTTGATTGTTCAGGGCCAGTGGTCTCAGGAGGAAGCTCTCCTTCCCATCAATGTCTTGGATCTTCGGGCAATATTTCATGCCCTACATCACTGGAAAATGCAACTGGAGGATTGCCTGGTCAGGGTACAGTCGGACAATGCCACAGAGGTAGCCTACATCAACAAGCAAGGCGGCACAAGAAGTCTAGCAGCTTGGCTAGAGGTCAAGGCTATTTTACTGTCATCCAATACAGGTTACTGGTAACTCCGGGAGGCGATCCGCCCCTTTAAGTAGGCAGGAACATTTCTCCAAATGTATGCAGGGGGCGGAGCCTCCCCTCCCTCCTTAGCTGCTTCCCAGTCAGCTTAACACCAGAATGATTTGTTCCTGGGTGTGTACACACCAGGTGAACATCTCTCTTCAGTTTTAGTTTTTTTATTATTTTCTGTCAAATATGGAATGCCACCATTAGGCGGGTTACCATGACTGACAAATGCTCTCTCCAAAGGGGCTAGCTCAGTGTCCAGGGATTTTTCGGTGGACCTTATGCCCTGATGGGGGAACAACTTGGTTTCAAGTACTTCCCTGGGGGATTATCCATTGAGGTAATCCTTTCTTTGCATGGTGACCTGAAGAAGGTGAGCCACCCTTTGAGTGCTGAAGGTCCACTTGTCCCACAGTGTCCCTCTTTGGGCTTGTATTTGGGAGTTTTCATTGCGCACTCCGGCACTCATTGGGTGTTTATATATATATATATATATATACTTATTTAATGTATATGAGTGTTTGTCTGTGAGTTTTGGAGCAGTTTATGTGGCATTTTAACCCTTCGTCTGCTGGTTTGACACGTTTATTAGGGGTTCTGTTACTCTTTCTTTATGGGATACTGTTTTCTCCTCATGTGCATGTGTTCCATATGTTTTTTAACCTTTTTATTTTTGGGGTTAATTTTCTTAACTTTTATGTTCCGCGCCTTTACCGCCATTGCTCCTTTACTCTCTATGGGCTTACACTGTGTGGGACGTATCTCTGGAACCGCTTCACCTAGCGACTTCAGAGTGGGCTCATTTTGTTTGTCTTCCCTTGCTCTTTCATCTGGTTCAATAGTCAAGTGTGTTGGGGGACTTGGGGGGCTTCGGGCACTGTTTTGGGGTACTTTGTGAGAAAAACTGTTTCCCATGAGCGCTCGTTTCGCGCCTTTTTTCTGATTGGCTCCCGTCGCGGCAGCCATTTTGTGAGTTCTTCTCATTGAGTATACTACGCAGGGACCGGACCTTCTCCTCTCCTCCGCTGATTAAAAGGGTTAAACGTTTCTGGGGTGACTCTTTCACACTTTAATTGGGTGATTTCTGTCAGTGGGGTATATCTGACACCGTGATTATGTCTACTTCGCTGGAGCTTGGGACTAGACCTAAGACTAAGGAGGCTGGGGCATCAGTTTCCCCCATTGCGCATTGCTCCTCCTGTCATTTAGGGCTGCCTAGGGAATTCTCTGGTCATTTATGCCCAGCATGCTCAGAAGGTCCTGACAGCAACCCAGGGCCTTCCAGCCATGCTATAGAGCCAGCTTGGGTTAAAGAGTTTAAGGCTGCAACTAGGGACCTCAGGTCCACTCTTCAACTCTTTCCCTCTCAGGTTCAGGGAGCACTGCAGGAAGTTGCTTTCCCTGGTGGGAAAGTTCATCTCCACGACAGAGGCGGTGCAATTTGCAATGGCACACACCAGGGAACTTCAGAGGTTTGTGATCCAGATGTGCAGGGATCGTCCAGATCATCAGAGGTTGTTAGTATCTCTTTCTCCTCATGCAGAGCTGAGCTTGGAATGGTGGTTGGACCTTTCCCATCTCTTGAAGGGGAGACCTTTTCGGATACCCTACTGGACCACTGTCACGACGGACGCCAGTCTCTCGGGCTGGGGTGCTGTCTTGGGCCGCATCAGCGCTCAGGGGAAGTGGTCTTTGGAGGAGTCCCTTCTCTCCTTCAACATCCTGGAACTTCGGGCGATTTTCCATGCTCTATGCCATTGGGAATCCCAGCTGGAGGACTGTCCAGTCAGAGTGGAATCCGACAACGCTACCGCCGTGGCTTACATCAACAGACAGGGCGGGACAAGAAGTCTCGCCGTGTGGCTAGAGGTAAAGGCCATTCTGTCCTTGGCGGAGGTTCATGTTCCCCCTATTTCTGCGGTGCACATTCCAGGCGTAGACAACGTCATGGCAGATTTTCTCAGTCGTCATACAGTCGACAGCGGAGAGTGGGAGCTCCATCCGGAGGTGTTCCAGCTTCTAACACAGATGTGGGGTGTGCTTTTGGTGGATCTGATGGCAACCAGACACAACAGGAAGGTTCCGACGTTCTGCTCCAGGTGGAGGGACTCGCTGACTCTGACGGTCAACGCCATGTTGATTCCTTGGGCGTTTTCCCTGGCTTACATCTTTCTCCCTCTTCCAATGTTGATCAGGGTGATCCTGAAGGTGGAGCGTTGTCCGGTCATCCTCATCGCTCCAAATTGGCCTAGTCAGTCTTGGTATCCGGACATTCTGGCTCAGAGCCCTTTCCTCTTCCCTCTCGTCCAGATCTTCTGATACAGGGTTGTCTGTGGAAGGAGGATGTTCATCGTCTCCATTTGACGGCCTGGAGGTTGAATCCTCTATTTTGAAGAAGAAGTGGTTTTCTTCTGCTGTGGTTTCTACCATGCTCCGTGCTCGTAAGCCGGTTTCTTCCAAGATCTATCACCGGGTCTGGTCAAACTTTCTCTCTTGGTGTGCTGACAGGGACCTGTCTCACGATTTTCATCTTCCTACTGTCCTGGCCTTTCTGCAGGACGGTGTGGATAAAGGACTCAGCCTGAGTTCCCTTAAGGTTCAGACTTCGGCGCTTTCTGTTTTCTTTCAGGAACGCATCGCTATGCTTCCTGATGTGAAGATCTTCTTTCAGGGTGTTGCTCATGTGCATCCTGCTTTTCGGAGTCCGGCTCCTCAGTGGGATCTTAATCTGATCTTGGGAGTTCTCCAGCGTCCTCCCGTTGAGTCCTTTTGTCATGGAAGATGGCTTTTCTTCTGGCTATTGTGTCTGTCCGCCGGGTGGCGGAGTTACACGCTTTCTCCTGTAAACCACCCTATTTGGTGTTTCATAAGGACAAGGCGGTTCTTCGTACTTCCAAGGAGTTTTTACCTAAAGTGGTTTCCGAGTTCCACATTAATCAGGAGATTGTGGTGCCCTCTTTCCGCCCTAACCCCTCTTCTGATAAGGAGAGGGATCTCCATTTGTTGGATGTTGTGCATTGTCTCAAGCTCTACGTGCATCGCATGAAATCCATCAGGAAGTCTGACGTTCTGTTTGTCATTCCGGAGGGTCCTAGGGCAGGGAGAACGGCATCCAAAGTGACTATTGCATCTTGGATTAAGTCTACCATTCGTAAGGCGGACGAATTGAGGAACAAGTATGTTCCCTTCAGGGTTACGGCTCATTCTACCAGGTCCATTGGGGCCTCTTGGGCCTACAAAAATCAAGCGTCTGCTGATCAGCTGTGCCTGGCAGCCACTTGGTCCTCTGTGCACACTTTCTCAGAACACTACAGTGTGGATGTGCTGGCCTCGGCCGATGCCAGCTTTGGGAGGAAGGTCCTGGAGGCAGTTCTGCCTGTCTAGGGTCGTCTTCCTCTGTGGTTCTTAGTGTTTCCTTGCTGTTGAGCTCGGTTGGCTCAGTGTGCTGTGCTACAGTTCCTGGGGTCCGTTTGCACCCTTAGTCTGTGTCCGTTGACACTTCTGTTTTGTTGGGATCTCTGTCCAGTGGGTTCGTAGAGGTCCTGGTGACTTTGGGGGCCTTGCGCCTGGTCCTTGCCTCTTTCCCGCCTCAGGGTAACTCAATGGTTGGACATCCCAGAGTTACCAGTAATCTGTATTAGACGACAGTGAAAAGAGGATTTTAGTCTTACCTGTTAAATCCTTTTCACTTAATCCATACAGGTTACTGGTCTCCCATCCTGTCAAGAGACCATGCTTGGCTCTCCTGTGGAAATTTGTGGGAGTCCTTCGGGGCATGCTCACAGGAGTCGTCTTCTTCTCTCCCTTTTCTGGTCAGTCGGTAGGGTCACAAATCATTCTGGTGTTAATCTGACTGGGAAGCAGCTAAGGAGGGAGGGGAGGCTCCACCCTCTGCATACATTTGGAGAAATGTTCCTGCCTACTTAAAGGGGCGGATCGCCTCCCGGAGTTACCAGTAACCTGTATGGACTAAGTGAAAAGGATTTAACAGGTAAGACTAAAATCCTCTTTTTATCATGGGCAGAGGAGCATGTTCCTGCCATTTGCGCAGTTCGTATTCCTGGCGTAGACTGCTTTCTGGCAGGCTTCCTCAATTGGCACATGGTGGACAGAGGAGAGTGGGAACTACATCCAGAAGTGTTCAACCTCATCATACAGCAGTGGGGTCTTCCATGCATCAACCTGATGGCAACCAGGCACAACAGGAAGGTTCCAACCTTCTGCTTTCCCTGGGCGGATCCCCTAGCTCTGGCAGTGGATGCCTTGTCGAGCCCGTGGACATTTCTTCTGGCATACATCTTTCCTCCCGTTCCCCTGCTGAACAGGGTGCTACGGAAACTTAGACTGTATCGCTGCCCAGTCACTCTGATTGCTCTGTACTGGCCTCAACAGGCTTGGTTTCTGGAGCTTCTGGACCTCTCAATGGCGGAATCCCTTCGACACCCCCCCCCCCGGACCTTATTCTACAGGCTTACCTCTGGACGGAAGTCATTCTTCGTCTGGCTTTGACGATATGGAGATTAAATCCTCCGTTTTGAAGAAGAAAGGATTTTGTTCTTGTGTGGTGGCTACTATGCGTAGTGCCCGTAAGCCTGTTTCCTCTAAGGCCTATCATTGTGTTTGGTCTACCTTTCTATCTTGGTGTGCTGACAAAGACCTGTCTCAGGATTTTGACCTTCCTACAGTTCTTTCCTTCCTCCAGGATGGTGTGGATAAGGGTCTCAGTCTGAACTCTCTTAAGGTTCAGACTTCTGCGCTCTCGGTCTTCTTTCAGAGGTGTCTTGCTATCATTCCTGATGTCAAGGTTTTCTTCCAGGCTGTTGCTCATACCCATCCGGTGTTTAAGTCCCCTGCTCCTCAGTGGGACCTTAACCTGGTCTTGGGAGTGCTTCAGCTCCCTCCTTTTGAGTCTTTGGCTACCATTCCTCTACATATGCTGACGTGGAAGATGGCATTTCTCCTTGCAATTGTCTCTGTTCGCCGAGTTGCAGAGCTGCATGCCCTGTCTTGAAGACCACCTTTTTTGGTTTTTCACAGGGACAAGGCGGTGCTTTACACCTCCACAAGAGTTTCTCCCAAAGGTGGTGTCTGAGTTCCACATTAATGAGGAAATTGTGGTCTGTTTATTCTGTCCTAACCCTACTTCTGACAAAGAGAGGGATCTTCATCAGTTGGATGTTGTTCGTTGTCTCAAGTTCTATGTGCATCGCACCGAGTCCTTGCAGCAGTCTGACACTCTTTTTGTCATTCCGGGGGGGCCTAGGGCAGGGAAATTTGCTTTCAAGGTGACCATTGCTTCTTGGATCAAGTTCACGATTCGTAAGGCTTACAAACTTCGGAAGAAGCCTGTTCCCTTCAGGGTCTCAACTCATTTGGCGAGGTTTATTGGGTCGGCTTGGGCCTACAAGAACCAGGCCTCAGCTGATCAGTTGTGCAAGGTAGCCACTTGGTCATCTGTGCACAGTTTTTCTAAACACTATTGTGTGGATGTGCTGGCATTGGTCAATGCTAGTTTTGGGAGAAAGATCCTGGCGGTGGCCTTGCCTGTCTAGGATCTCATTAGTCTCTCAGTACTCTTTCACTTTTGAGCCCTGTTGGCTCTAGTTTAATGTGCTGTGTAACAGTTTATGGGGTTTGTTTTACCCCTGTTCCGCAAAGTATCAACGGACACTGTTCGTGTTGAGCTATTTATGATCTGTAGGTTCATTGGTGCTTTGGGGTCTTGCACCTGGTCCTTGCCTTTCTTCCTGCCCTGGGGAACTTAATGGTTGGACATCCCAAAGTTACCAGTAACCTGTATTGGATGACAGAGAAAACAGGATTTTAGTCCTACCTGTTAAATCATTTTCTCTTAGTCCATATAGGTTACTGGTCTCCCACCCGGGCAAGGGCCCATGCTGGTCTCTCCTGTGGCAGAACGTGGGGGTCCTTTCGGGTTCATGCTCACAGGAGTCTTCCTTTGTTTTCTTACTACCTAGTCAATAGTTAGTCTGCAATTCTGAGAAGTGACCCAGCGGTCACTTCTCAGAATTGTTCCTGCCTACTTAAAGGGCTGGATCGCCTACTCAAAGTTACCAGAAACCGGTATGGACTAAGAGAAAAGGATTTAACAGGTAAGACTAAAATCCTATTTTAATCTTACAGTGCCACCTTTTGGAAAGATATTTGTACACCTTAGCCAAGGGTAGAAAGGCAAGTGCCCCCCCTCATTTGATGTGGGTGAATGTCTTTCCAAAATGGTATCCCTTTTATACCTTTCCTTTGTCTGTAATAGTTATGAAGATTTTGTGCTGTATTTAGCAACTTATTTTTATGTAGTTCTCAAAATATTAAATGTAGAAAGATCTCCTTCCCCTCCCACTGAATCTGCAATCTGGTCCTGGCACCAGACAGATGCAGCAAGGGACAAACTTAAGTAAGTATAAGGAAAACCCTGCTTCCCTTGACGAAGGAGGGCATGATTTTCCTTTGCTTACTGAAGTTTGTGCCTCGCTACATCCCTCCAACCAGTCCGAGAGGCAGAGTGACATGGCCAGAAGGGGTGGTAGGGGGATCTTTCTACATATAATATCTTAAGAGCTACTGTAATGGAAGCTGAAAGGCACTGAGTCACCCTCAGCCGGCATTCCCGGGTCTCTCCCTCTTGATGCCGGATAAGCGCCGTCAGATGTACTGGTCGAAGTATGGATGGTCACTGGAAGCAGGGAAGCACAGAGTCCACATCACCACCTGACAGCACATGAAATCGGATCACAGGTAGCTGGAGGCAGGTGGTCGACGATGCAGGATACTCGGCTTAGGTGGGCATCAGCGAGGATACTTTAAACCAAAAGAGGATAAAGAAAACCAGGACTCCTTAGTTCTTCAAGCAGACTAACTCTTTATTACAACAAACCACAGCATATTTATACAGATTCAAACCACACTAACTTGGAGCACAGTACATGAGACTTAACACAATCACAGTTCATCCAATAGGGTATAGCAAAGGGTAAGGCATAACACAATGGGGTAGTCACAGGGATAATTCAATCACCACAGGGGGACAAAGAAACAACAACAAATGATTAAGGGAAACATAATAGGACAGACATGATTGAATTAACACACGGCAGGGGGTCTCAATACAGTTCACTATACAAGGGCTTGAGTGGCTAGAATACACATTCAATGAATAATGGCCAGGGGTTTAACAATTAAGCAAAAGGGCTTGAGGGACTGCAATACACATTGGAAGTAGCCTTGCCCAAACTAAAATAATTAACCCCTAACTGCCCATTCCATTGAAAGCAAGCCAGCAGGTTATGGTTGTTAGTCTTTTTGGGGCCTGGAAATGTCCACAGTTCTTTGGATAATGGGCTGATAAGCCTGATTCCTAGAGAAGGGCTCCAGTAACAGAGTATGATCCATTACAACTACATAAAAGTTGCTAAACATAGGTCAAATCAAGAAGACTCTGTGATCTACATAATTGAAAACATTACTATGCCTTTTCAGAAAGAGAGAGAGAGAGTGAGTGTGTGTGTCTATGTATGTATATATAATTTTTTTTTTTTAAGTTTTCTATTTTATTTCATTAATTTAAATGAAAATGTATTTGTTCCATTTACCTGTTACCAGGCACTACTGGGCACCCTCTTGTATGTCTCTCTTTTTACTTCCACCTGCATAACCTTTCTCCCAAACTGGCTTCAGCCGAGGCCAGGACATTATCAGTTTAATGTTTTGTGTGAAGTAATGACCACGTGGCTGCCTTGCACAATTGCTCTGCAGAGGATTGGTTTTGTAGGCCCAGGAAACACCCATCAATCTGGGGTGAGGGGGCTGTTACCCTAAAAGGCACCAGTCTCTTATTAAAGACATAAACATGATGAATGGTCGCCTTGATCTAAGAGGCCAATGTAACCTTAGATGTCAGAAGTGAAAAAAAAAAAAAGGATTTTAGTCTTACCTATTAAATCCTTTTCTCTTGGTCCATATAGCTTATAGGTAGCAGGAGGAGGTGACAGCTTCTACCAGTAGGCTGGAACAATTATTCAAGAAGTGCAGGGTGGCGCCTCCCCCTCCTCAGGCTACCTAGCCATTCCCCTCTCTGGATTTGAGACAAAAAAAACCTACTGAGCTAGACAGCGAGAAGGAAGAGAGGAAAACTATGAGCATGGACCCAAATCGGACTCCCATGTCCAGCCACAGGAAACCTAGCATGTCCCTTCTGCTGAGTGGGAGACCTGTAAGCTATATGGACTAAGAGAAAAGGATTTAACAGAGAAAAGAGTATTTTAGTCTTGTCCAACATAGCTTACAGGTACCATGGGGATGTGCCAACACTAAGCTCCCATGGGTGGGAAGAAGAAGGAAAGGACCCAGCACCAGTCCTCATGATACCGTGACTATACAGGACACGGAACAGGCCAAACTAACAAATCGTCAATGGACACTGAATAATATAAACACAAGGACAAGAGCCAACAGGGCTCGAACAGTTAAAGAGCTATAAAGGCACAGAATGAAAAACGTTCTAGACAGGCAAAACTGGCTTCAGCCGGAGCCAGAACATCCACACCACAGTGTTTGGCAAAGGTGTGCACAGAAGAGCAAGTGGCCGCCTTGCACAGCTGTTCAACAGGCCTGATTCACGGAGGCCCCGACAGACCTGTGGAGTGGGCTATAATGCGGAAGGGAACAGGTTTCCCTCTAAGCTCATAATGCAATAGTCACCTTGGATGCAGCTGAACTAGCCCTGGAATCCTCAGGGATGACAAATAAGGCACATAGATTTTGAGGCAACGCACCACATCCAACAAGTGTAGATCCCTCTCCTTGTCATATTTAGGGTCAGGATTGATGTGGAACTCAGGAACAACCTTAGAAAGAAATTCCTGGGAGGTACGGAGAACCGCCTTATCTTTGTGAAATAAAAAAAGGCGGTTTGCCGGAAAAAGCTTACAGCTCAGCAACTATGCGGACAGAGACCGCAGACAAAAGCAAAGTCATCTTCCACGTCAGAAGACGTTAAGGAATGGTGGCGAAGGACTCAAAAGGAGGCTGCTGCAAGACACCCAAGACCAGATTAAGGTCCCACTGGGGAAAAGCGTGAGCGACTCCCTGGAAAAAGACCTTGACATCCGGCATCATGGCAATGTGTCACTGGTAAAAGACCAAAAGAGCTGAGGTCTGGACCTTCAAGGAACTAAGGCTAAGACCATTGATCTTCTATCCATCCTGTCTTTTTGCAGGATGAGGTGAACAAACTACTGTGAGGACAGATCCTTATACACACACCAAGAATGAAAAGTAGACCAAATCCTGTGATAGACCTTAGAGGACACAGGTTTTCTGGCTTGGATCATGGTGGAAACCACATCAGGAGAAAAACTCTTCCTCCTTCAGATGGAGGCTTCAACAGCCATGCCGTCAAAGCCAAACTGTCCACGTCCCCTCTCAAAGGTAACCCTGGAGGAGGAGATCCGGTCTCTGCGTGGTAGAGGAAAAGGATCCTGAGCAGCCAGTGCCAGCAATTCTGGAAACCAAGGCTGTCTGGTCCAATAAAGTGCGATCAGAATGACCAATGTACTGTCCATCCGAATCTTCCTCAGCACCCTAGGAAGGAGAGGAAGTGAAGGAAATATGTAGGCATGATGAAATCTCCATGGAATTGCAAAAGCATCCATCGTGAACGCCAGAGGATCTCTCCAGCAAAATATCTGAACCTTACCGGTTGTCCCTAGTGGCCATCAGGTCTATCCAAGAAAGAACCCACTTCTGCACCAACAGGTTGAAATCCTCCGGATTGAGTTCCCACTCCCCGGGGTCCACTGTTTGGTGACTGAGAAAATCTGCCAAGGCAATTTCTACGCCTGGAATGTGCACAGTAGAGATTGCAGGAACATGGCCTCTGCCCAGGCTAAAATAGCCTTTACCTCCAACCAAGCAGCTGCGCTTCTGGTGCCTCATTGCTTGTTGATGTAGGCGACAGCCGTTGTGTTGTCTGACTGGACGCGGACTGAACATCCCCTCAGATGAGAGGACCAATACCCCAGAGCATACAGAATCTCTCAGAGTTGCAATATGTTGATAGGAAGGAGGGTTTCCTCTGTTGACCAAGGACCCTGAAAGGGTTAATAATGTCTTACCTAAATAAAGAGTATTAATGTAGAGAATCAAAAAAAGAAATTGATTAATGCAACGTCTATCTCTGAAACCTTTATGGTTTGAGAGATATAACGCTTTAAAGTTCCTCCCTTCCCTTTCCCTGGTGTCAACATCTACCTGACAGCAGGAGATCCTGGTCCTGGGACAGGCAGGCGGCTCTTCAGCAGAGCCGAAATAGCACAATTTAAAAATAAATACTTAATTGGAACAGTCTACAAAGTGTGCCTGCAAACCAAGCACACTTTGTAAACTGTACAAATGAAGTATTTATTTTTAACTCTTTGAGTGCCAAAGAGGTACGCAACACATTGCAAAGCAATGCACTGTGTACCCCTCTGGCACTCAAAGGGTTAAATAGAGCTATTTCGGCTTTGCTGAAGAGCCGCCTCGAGTGGGCCGACTCGAATCGCCTTCTGTCAGCTTTACAGCTGACATTAGGGGAGGGGGGGACTTTAAAGCATAAAATATATATATTCGGTGCACCACTTTCACAATAGTAAGTGTAGGTTATTCATACGAATAAGTGGATTGTGCTAGAGAAAACTTATATAGATAAAATAAAATAAGAAAGGAAAGAGAAATTCTCATAACAGCACCATGTCCTCCTCCTACATTCCCGGGATACAGGGTCAAACTCCAGGGTTAGATCATGGGGAAAAATAAATAAAATATAACCTTTAATATTCCCTTTTTAAAAACTAGCGAATTTAAAAACAAAAACTACAATCCTAATCATTAGACCACTAATAGATTGTCTATAGTAGGACATTCCTGTCTCTGATAAGACGTTCTAATTCTTCTGTCAGTCTAATATGGAGTATTTTAAACAAGAGGCATGACATCAATCAAACCTTCTTAGATATTAACCGGACAGGAAGTTTTAACTCTCCTAATCATCCAGTAATAAACAAACTTCACTTTACTTCAAAACCTATAATAGATGTTGGTCGGTCATTTCATCCTCCACATTGATCTATATATTAACAGCAGGGGACAAAATACCCAACCCCTTTCACACTGCCTACATATAAGCCCAGTCTTGTCCTAGTGTATTATTATCCAAAGATAATTGCAATCCTACCTTTCTTACTCTATGTTGATATACTAAGCAGTAAGAGCAAAGGACAGTGGAGAGGCGGCCGCAAAAGGTGATCACCCAAAATTAACGAGAAACTCGCTTAAACTATCCCAGCGGTCAGTCCACAAAAATCATTGGGTAAAGGACCCGCTGGGTGAGTGATCGATAAAGGCCAAAAAATGACAGGTAAAGAGAAACAAAGTATAGAGGTATAGAGTCCCTCCAATCTATCACACTTTATCTGGATTGTAGCATTACTGATACACAAGTCTGTGCTCAGAAACCCGACGATCGTTTCGCCATTACGGCTTCATCAAGGGGACTTTAAAGCATATCTCTCAAACCATAAAGTTTTGAGAGATAGGAGTTGCATCAATCAATTCTCTGCATTGCTACACTTTATGCAGGTAAGACATTACTATCACTTGAACACCAAGGTGACCCAGGACAGCTCCCCAGCCTAACAGGCTGGCATCAGTCATTACTATGGTCCAGTACTGAATCACAAACAGTTTCCCTCTCCACAGGCTGGAGCTGTCCAACCACCAGCAGAGGTCTAGTTTCACCTCGGGGGAAGGAGAGAGACAGGGTGATCCAGAAGATCCGGGCTCCCCTGGCAAACCTGGATAGTGAATCTCTGAAGCTGTCTGGTGTGAGCCATGGAAAATGGCACCGCCTCCATGTTAGATATCATCTTGCTCACCAGAGAAGAGAACTTCCGTGCCAGAGCTGATCTCCACTCTTTCAGATAGACCATGCCCTGACGACTGTCGAACTGGAGCACGAGGAAAACCAGGTCCTGAGAAGAAACCGGAGCAGATTTGTCCATATTCAGGATCCAACCGTGTTGAAGGAGGATCTGAGCACAGTCTTGGACCTGACTGTCCAGGAGATCCCAGGAGGGAGCCTTCAAGAGAAGGTCATCCATGTATGGAGTCACCTGAATACCCTTGCTGTCCAGGAAGGCAATCAAGGCCCCAAAGAACCGTGTGAACACCTGAGGAGCCGTGGTGAACCCAAAGGGTAGGGCAATGAACTGGAAGTGCCCCAAGTCGTAAGCGAACCTGAAGTACTTCTGACTGTCCAGATGAATTGGAATAAGCAGGTACTCATCCTGCAGATCCAAAGAAGCCAGAAAATCCCTTGGACACATCGCTGCAAAGACTCCATCTTGTAGTGAGTACAGACCACAAACGAATTGAGATTCAGGATAGGATGGCAGCTGGATCTTTCTTGGGAATTACGAAGAGGGTGGAATAAAAACCTAACCCTATCTTAGGCTGAGGAACCGTAGCCAGAACACCCTTGCCCAAGAGAGTCTGGACCTCCCCATTGAAAAGACTGAGCTTTTCCTGTCCCTGAGGGGAGCAAGAAGAAGAATCTGAAGGTTATGTATGGATGTGAAAGGAATTATGTAACCTCCTGAGACCACCTGTGGTACCTACTGATCTGCAAAAGAGCCTGTCCAAGTACTTAAAGTGTGTTGCAGGCGACCACCCACAGGTGTATGTGGACCAGGGTTCAGCGAGTCATGTCGAAGCAGGTTTGGTGGATTTCGCTTTAGTGGAGGTATGTTTAGACCTCCACTGCTGCCTAGACTTGGGGGTGGAGCATTGAATGCTGGCCTGAGTCGCAATCTGGTTCGGCCTTTGCATTTCGCTATGGCGGGGATGGCTTCCTCATCTGGGGATTGCGCTTAGGAACCTGAGGCAAGAAGGTGCTCATATCCCCAGTGGCTTCATTGATGATGATCTTCAATTCAGGGCCAAAAGAGATGTGCCCTGAAAAGGAAGAGAAAACAATGCTTTAGATATTAGGTCAGCAGACCAAATCTTGAGTTACAGCGTGCGCCTGGCAGTAACAGAGAAGGCAGAGGCCTTAGCCTTAAGCCTAACAGCATCAAACAGAGTATCAGTAATATAGTGCTGAGCCTCAGTGATATTGGCCAAAATGGATAAAGGGTCCTCTGTAGGGACACCCTTGCGGACAGCATCAGTCAATTGTGCAGCCAGACAGCAATGGCTCTATTAACCCATGCAGAAGCCAAGGTAGGCCTCATGGATGCACCTATGGCAGCAAAGGCAGACTTCAGGATAGCCTCCAGCTTCCTATCAGTTAAATCCTTAAGCGCCAAACATCCACAACGGGAAAGGCAGTGGATTTAGAGAGCCTAGAAATAGGGGGATCAACATGAGGAGGTGTAGCCCACTGAGCCAAAGCCGCATCAGAGAAGGGGTACAGCTTAGAAAATGTCTTAGAGTGAGAATCTTGTCAGGAGTCTTCCACTCATCCAGGATAATTTGATCCAGAATGGGATTAGGTGGAAAAGAAGTACAGGACTTCTTGCTCCTGGAAAAGACATCAGAAGTAGAGTGAGACCCTACAGGGTTAACAGGAATGTTAAGGGTAGACAAAACCACCTTAATGAGACCCTCAGCAGAGGGTTCAGGGTCAGCCTCAAAGGGATCGCCCTGAAACTGGGAAGAAGGCTCTTCTGAACACACACTATCCTGAGATTCCTCAAATGACTCCGCCTCAGAGGAATCAGACAAATCAGGAATGCCAGGGGCCTTAGGGACCACAAACCTGAAAGAAGTGGGGGGTTTCCAGGATTGGAAAACCCCCTGAAGAGAAAGCGGAAACTGTGCCATAGAGGATTTTTAAGTCCTTGACCCAATGTGGCTCTTGTTCATGGCTTGTGGGCCCTGGCGGAGAAGCAGGAGCCACAGCACAAGGGGCATAAGTGACCTGTGTACTCTCTGGGAAGCCCCACTTGGCATGAAGAACAATGAGCAAGGGGGGGTTAATGACTCCCCTGAATCCTTAGCCCTAACCCCATGTCCGACATCCTAACAAGAGAAAAGTGTCTACAGTAGTGGGAAACTCAAACACTGTCACCCAGATTAAAAAGTTCACCCCAGAAAGACTAAAATGTACTTATTTGGCAAGTGAAGAGTTAACCTGAGGAGGAGAGTAAAGGCCTGTGTAGGATACTCATGTAAAGAGAGAGAGAAGATGGCGACAGAATTCAGAGAACAACCCGCAAAACAGGTGTCTATGTTTCCCCCTTTAATAGTATCAAACGCAGCACACGAACCCCCAGGGACCCCCAAGACACTGGGGATGTTAACCGGAATGTAGGTCAAGGGGAATGAGCCCTCTCTCAACTCGGTACCTGGACCGGTTGCAGAGATATGCCCCAAAGGAGCCTGTCCCATAGAGATCAATGAAGCATTGTGGCGGTGTGGTACAGTGCACTCTTATAGGAGCGAAATTAAAAATAAAAGCCCCCAAAAGCACCACAGAACACATAAGTAATAAAAACTCATGAATCCAAAGGAAAATGAGACATGAGTGGCTAAAAACCAGCAAAGCTGGCAGGGAAGGGGTTAAATCACCACATTTCAGCCCAAAATGCTCCAAAGACCCAAGAGACAAGATTACCCAACATGAGTGCAGGAGTTATAAAGAACTCCAGAAAGACTCTTGTGCAAAGGGGAACATTGGGACAAGTAGACCATGGCACTCAAAGGGATGATCATCTTTTTGTAGGTCTTCTCTCTTCAGATTACCATTGAAAGGGAAGAAGCCTCCGAGAGACTCCTTCTGGAGAGAGAAACATGGGTTGCAAGATTCTCTCCCAGGGATGCAAAGGGTCCACAACAGCACCTGTTAACTTGACAATCCTCCAGGGGAAGTCAGTAATGGTAACCCACCTAATGGGGAAATTTGGACACCCCACATCTAAGAGAAAATAATAAAACAACTAAAAACTAAGCAGAACTGTTCTCAGCCTTCATACTACGGTGATGGAACAAATCTATCTGGAGAGGGAAGTGGCTAGGTAGCTTGCTATGGAGGAGGGGGAGGCTGTACCCTGTACTTCTTGAAGAATTGTTCCAGCCTACTGGAAGGAGCTGTCGCCTCCCCATGGTACATGTAAGCTATATTGGATGACAGAGATGTCTTCAGGGTCAAGCTATGAAGAGACACAGTATCCAGTGGCTCAAAATGATTCCTTAGAAGCACTCCAAGGGACAAATTTAGATCCCATGGAGGAGTGGGATCCTGAAAGACAGGGTAGGCATGAGCCACTACATGCACAAGTCTGAACACCTAGCAGTAAGGCAATGCACCTCTGAAAAAGAAAAGACAAGGCTGAAATCTGTGAAAACTGTAACAGGTAAGCACTAGAAGGAAGCCATATAAATATATATTACAATGACAAACTTGATTACAGAATAGAACATATGTCTTTAAAATAAAATAATTCTTGAAAAATTGAAAATTATATTAATAATCAAAAATCAGTAACTGTACATACATTAATAATGAATGGCTGTAAGGACATCTAGTTGGTATTCTTAGCCAAAACATATGAGGATTAACAGTGTTCTCAGCAGAGATGAAAGGATGTAAATTCACTTCAAGAACATGGAAAGAAACAAATAACAGCACATAACTTAATCGGATTTAAACATAAAAACACATACTATAATCCATTTTATAATTAAGAGTCTGTAGAGTATTAGATAGATAGATAGATAGATAGATAGATAGATAGATAGATATATAAAGAAGACTTCAAATAGATATAAAGAAGACTTCTGTGTGCCTGGAAAACATACCCAGAGGTGGCAGTATGGAGAAGTTATTCAAATCTCCTCTGTGCTGCCTCTCCCATTGATCCAACCATGGTGAAGTGATTTTGCTGCAAGGAGATGCAGGGGCTACAATAAACACACACCATATCCTATATAATAATTCGCTAGAAAGTTTGTAATGACGCAGTAATGTGCAGTAGAGACTGCCTGTGACGAGGCTGATACAGAGCAGGGTGCTCAGAAGGAGTCTGGCATACTATCAATAGCTGAGACAAGAGTTTTAACCCATGTGGGTTCCTGATCAGAGGGGTTTGGCTCTTAGACTGAGTAGGGGCCACAGTACAAGAAGGGGATAATTGACCTGTCTGACCCTTAGGGAGACTTGTCTGACAAGATATGCAATTGACCACTGCAAAAGCAGCTGTTGAAGTTCTTGTCATCTCAGGCTTTCCCATATCCCCTTTAGATTCCCCTCTTGGCTTTAGCTAGTTCTGAGGAAGTGGTCAAGAGACCACGAAACGTTAAATAGCAAGCCTTTAAGTATTGTATATTGGAAATATATGGTTTTATTATTTTTTTATTATTTTGCAAGTTTTTTATATATTAAAATTATTTTAAACTTAGCAGCAGCAACAACTTCTGGACTTCATCAACCCAGAGTACGCTTACCTGAGCAGAGACAGGGCAATTTCTCTGCAAGCCTGATTTGTTGTGCTTGGTATATACCATTCCACAACCACCAAACGTGTGAGTACATTTACAAATTTTAAATTTATCAACGATAAAAAGATAACAGGCGCTACTAGGCGCCCTCTTGTGTTTTCTTTGCAAATCGGAGGTCAGCAGTATTAACTATGAAGAACAATCTTAGCTGCTGTTCTAATGAGACATTATTAACCCCTTAATGACGGCCGCACACGAACACAGCTGTCACTTAATGTCCATGGAACTTTTTTTTTCTTAACAAAAAAACAACATCAAATAAGCATGTATACTTATGTTAGTTAGCTCTGCTTTTTCTTTACAGGAAAATGACCAAAAAAGTAATTTTGAACAATTAACTTGGTGTAAATGTAATTCGTTTGTACATTGATTCATGGCAACAAGAAAATCTCCTGTATCGAAAGTGATCGTTCTGAATACACGGCTAGTAATTTCCACCTGTTCACTGAGGGAGAAATGAGCGCGAAACGGTCATTAGTCTTCAGAACACCATTAGCAGAAAAGTGTCCAGTATGTCTGAGGGATGTGTAAAGGATACAGCCATTTGGACCACCACGGTTATAATGAGCTCTTCTATGTCGGTACGTTGGCTGTTACTGATCTTTAGACGTCTGTGCGTTGGATATTATATGTAATGAAAATCACGTATGCGGCAGACGCGTAGTTTGGATAGGTAAATATGGACTGTAGCCACTTTTGTTTGATACGTGAAATGGGAGAAGGTGTAAGCGGACGTTGTTGCTATCCTTTTAGCACAGGTACTATGTTAACTCTATGTATGGCTGACAATTTTTAAAGTTCACGAAATGATTAGACAACAGAATTAACACATTTGACTGCTGTATGAGAATAGTGGATTGAAATGCCAAAGAATACCGGAGATGCCAGTTTTGACATGAGGGCATGATTATTAGTTTTATACAACTATATAAAAACTAGTTGAACAGCCCGTTACACGGGCCACAGTGCCTCTGGCAGCCGGTCGTGGGGCAGTCACACGCAATGAGACTGCCGGCACCTCGGCTGATACAGAGCCTCTGGCAGCCAGTCGCGGGGCAGTCACACGCAGTGGAGACTACCTGCGCCTCGGCTGATACAGAGCTGGACGCTCCTTCGGAGCGCCCAGCTCTGTATCAGCCGCGGCGCGGGCAGTCTCTACTGCGTATGACTGCAGCACACGCAGCAGTGTCTACTGCGCATGTCGGGAGTTACACACAACTTGGCGAATTATTATATAGGATGTAGGTGGTAAGGTTATTTGTATGTAGCACTCCAATTCAAAGTGACAGTTAACCACCTTTTTCACTTAACTGCAAAATATTTAAAGTCAAATCGCCTATACATTTTTTATTTTTTTTATGTAGTTCAAAAGATTTTAAATGTAGAAAGATACCCCTCCCACCATTTTTGGCTGCCTCAAACTGAATCTGCAATTTGGTCCTGTGACTGGACGGATGCAGCAAGGGCCAAACTTCAGTAGGTATATGGAAAACCCTGCTCTCTTGCCCCCTCCCCTGACAAGGAGGGCAGGATTTTCCTTTTGCATACTGAAGTTTGTCTCTTGCTGCATCCATCCGTGATGTAGCCAGAAGGGGTGGAGGGGGTTCTTTCTACATCTATCTATATATATAAAAGAGAAATAAATTATGCAATGAGCCTGTCTCCTCAGGAGACACACACACCCAGGGGTGGCAATAGGGAGAACTTACAGCTCCCATTGGGTAATTCAATGGGGGAGTGATTTTCACAGGAGTTGCAGTACTGCAGGGAGTTGGCCCGCCCCCACTCTCCAGCCCGCCCACCACTATTCAACTGAGGACAAAAACAAAATGGCTGCCACTTGCTCCTACACCACCCTAATACACACATGCTCCAGTCACACAACACCAAGCAAATAAACATACCACCAAACACACACAGCTTCAAATACACACACACACACACACACAGCTTCAAACACACACACACAGCATGAAACACACAGTGCCATAAATGGATCCCATACATTGCAACCCAATGCATGGGATTCCATTCTGGCAGTCAAAGGGTTAAGGCTGTCACTGTGTTTCTGCTTCCCTACTGACACACTGCTGCACTCTTACTAATGACTACAGGTTTACACCACACAGCGTGATCTCCTCCAACAAAATAACAGTCAAATAACTTTTACTTCACTTGATTCCCCTCCCTACAAACTGTCCTACCTGCACAGAGCGATGTCTGCTGGTTGCCTAGCAACCACCCCACCTCCTTCATTATACAGGAAGTTGGGAGGAACCAAAACCTGTTTTTGCTGAGGGGAGAAATACCCCGACCTGTTCTGTGTGTCATCACATAGGACTCAAGACCACTGTTGTGTATGTATGTCTCACACTATGGGGACACTGTGTAAGTCTCAGTATGGAATATGTATGTGTGTGTCACTATGGGTTGTGTATGTGTGTCTAAGTAAGACATGTGTATGTGTGTCTCACTATGACATCTGTATGTGTGTCTCAGTATGGAATGTGTCTGTGTCTCACTATGAGATCTGTATGTATGTATGTATGTGTGTGTGGCTGTGTGTCTCACTGTGAGATCTGTATGTGTTTGTGTGTGGCTGTGTGTGTCTCTCACTATGGCCATAGCTGGGAACTTTTGAAATACCATCACTCACAGATCTGATATTAACCCTTGAAGCCCAGTGGGGGAAAAAAGAGTACATTGCATTAACTGTTTCACTGCCAGAGGGGTAGGCAATGCATTGCAAATTAATAACAAATATACACTTATGGATGGTTATATGTGTGTATGCCTCACTATGAGATGTGTGTATCTCACTATGGGATGTGTTTTGTGTGTGTGTATCACTATGCCATGTGTATGGGTGTGTGTCTCTGCATGGGATGTGTATCTGTCTGTCTCACTATAGGGTGTGCATGTGTGTCTCTCACTGTGGGATGTATATATTTGTGTGTCTCACTATTGTGGGTGGGTGTGTGTGTCTGTATGGGATGTGTACATGTGTGTGTCTCAAATAGGCATGTGTGTGTGTCTCTGTATGGCCTGTGTATGTGTGTGCTCACTATGGAGTGTGTGTGTCTCTGTATGGGATGTGTATGTCTGCCTCTGTATGGGGTGTGTCTCACTGTGGGATGTGCATGTGTGTGTATCTGTATTGGATGTGTATATGTGTGTGTGTGTCTCATTATGACGTGTGTGTCTCACTATGGCGTGTGTGTGTGTCTCTTTATGGCACGTGTATGTGTATGTGTGTCTATGTATGGGTTGAGTATATGTGTGTCTCACCATGGCATGTGTGTGTCTCACTACGGGACGTGTATATGTGTGTGTCTATGGCATGTGCGTCTCACTATGGGATGTGTGTGTGTATGTCTCACTATAGGTGTATGTTTGTCTCAGTATGGGATGTGTGTGTGTGTCTCACTATAGGTGTATGTGTGTCTCAGTATGGGATGTGTGTGTCTCTCACTAGGGGGACACAATGGCAGTTCAAGTCAGCTGGGAGGGGGCGGACAGCTAAAACAGAACGTGATCACATGCATTTTACTGAACTTTCATAAACAAAAACAGGCGGGCAACGCCATCCCACACTGCTAGTTTACTATATTTTGAACTACATAAAAGTAAGCCCAATGTGTTACATTTACTATGGAGAAGTCTCGGCAATCTACTTTATTGCTAAAATAACTATCCCTTTAACCCCTTAACAACTGGCCGTGCAGGCACGCGGCGGTCACTAAAGGACCAGTGAGCATTTTTTTTTTAAGAATCCGATTCCGGACTCCCCAAATGGTGTGCAGCCGCGGGGGGAGCCCGGAATTCCATGACGGTGATAGTACATCAAGGGTCGTTCAGTCAGATTTACCCATGACGTACTATGACCGTCAAGGGTCGTTAAGGGGTTAATAACCTACTGACATCTCATTGTGTAACTGAATAAATGATTAATATGTTTTATTTACACAAACAAATAAACACACATACTGAAGTTTAACTTAAAGGGATAGTAATGTTTCATAATAAAAGCAGCTCTAATTAATCATCATAGTATTTGGGCCTTGGAGAGTGTTATTTCAATTCTGTCAGAGTTGTAGTTCAAGAGTAATTGAATGATAAACTGTCCTCCTCCTGTCCCTTCTACTGATGTAACGCTGCTCAGCTTAGAGCAGCAGGGAGTGTCCAGGTAGATCGCAGAGAGGGCCAATCTTCAATTAAGATAAGGGAAAAAGCTGAAAAACCTGTCAAGGGGGGCATGGATTTCATTGTTCTCACAGTAAGAATATTGAGCCATTATGTGAGCTGTCTGGTCTGTGGACTGGATTCCGCGTCTGAGGAGTGGGGGCTTACACTAGGTAAAAGGGGCAAGAGGGGGACATGTTATCATTCAATTACTCTTGAACTACAACTCTCGCAGTATTGAAATAACTCTCCATGGCCAAAATACTATGAAGATTGATTGGAGCTGCTGTTTTTGTGAAACATTACTATCACTTTAACATTAATGTGAGGTTTATTGCTGTGGAGCAGTGTGATGCACTTATACACCATACTGTTTGACCTTCTAAAAAGACTGACACCAGGGTGGGAAATACGGACAGAGGGATTTGAGTCTTAAAAATGGAATATCATGCTGGAACAAAGAAATGTAGAACAGTGCAAGACTTCATGAAATGGGCATTTGCTTAGGTGATGGGAAGGGGTGTAGAGGGAGAAAAGAGCAGAAATGTAAGAGGGTGCTGAAGAAAAAAGCAACTTAAAAGGATAGTAATGTTTCAAAATAAAAGCAACTCTAATCTTCATCGTATTTGGGCCATGGAGAGTGTTATTTCAATACTGTCAGAGTTGTAGCTGAAAAGTAATTGAATGATAAAGTATACCCCTCCTACCGTGTCAAGGGGGCAGGGTTTTCATTGTTCTCACAGAAAGAAGATTGTCCCTTGTTGTGAGCTGTCTGGTCTTAAGACTAGATTTCACATTTGAGTGGAGGTGGCTTTGAAAAGGTAAAAGGGGAGGGAGGGGGAAACTTCATCATTCAATTACTCTTGAACTACAACTTTGAAAGCACTGAAATAACTCTTGATGGCCCAAATACTATGAAGATTAATTGGAGCTGCTTTTATTTTGAAACATTACTATCCCTTTAAAGGAGCAGATGAGAGGAAAGGTATCTGGGAGCAAGTGTAATTATTCTTGCATCTGAATTGAGAAAAGACTAAAGCAGAGAGAGGTGAGCATTAGTAAGACTAGAAATTAGAATGTTGCAAAGAGGGAATGAGGGCCTGAGTGAGAGTTTTTGAAATTGACATACAGAGGAAGGGTCCTGGTGACAGCTTGGATATGAAGGGGGGGATGTCAAGATGTTAAGGCAAAACTGTCAGCTGTTATGGGGAAAGGGGTTGGGGGGTAGGGTTTAGGAGGGAATGCAACCAGTTATGTTTTAGCCATACTGAATTTAAGATGGGATGGGCCATCCATGATGAAATTACCATGAGACACTGACTTCAGACTGCACAGCTGGAGTGAGGTCAGGGGTAAAGAGATAGATTTGTGTGTCCTTTATGTACAGATGATAATCTAAGCCTCCTTATGGATATACTACTGCCCACCAGTCTAGCGGTAGAAGGACAATCCCTCATTTAATGCACGTGAATGGCATCCTTCATACCTTTTACACTTTGAGTGCCAGTGGGGTATGCAACTCATTGCTTTGTAATGTGCTGCTTACCCCTCTGGCATTCAGAGTGTTATGGTTATGACATTTTCTTCTGTGTCCCTTTCACTGCAAAGTAATGGGTCTTAGCTCTGCCTCCCAGCTGGTAAGACCAATCAGGAAAGTATAAAGCACTTGGTAGACTCCCAACCAGGAAAGTATAAAGAACCCTGAACAACTCCCAACTGCCGTTATTTTGGTCCTACCAAGCTGGGGGATGGGGGGATGTTTACCTCCTTTATAACAATGTAATGAATTTAAGTTTTATACAAAAAAGGACGTCTGAAGCTTCTGTCTTTTAAATAAAATAAGAGCGTAAACATCGGGCTATCTTCAAATATATTTATTGGATGCAAAAACATATATGTATGAAATTTTAAAATAATATATTGATTTGTATATTAACATTAAAAACCTGGATTCCACTACGTATTAATATCCCAATTACCTATAATGTGGTTGCATACTTTTTTTATGGGTGACAGTGATAATATAAGTCAGAATCTACATGCACACAAATATGGCAAATATAAAATCTAACCATAGCATATGTAATAATACTACTAATCAAAATAAAAAATATACATATAAAAGATGTGGGTCCCTGGTAAGACACTTTGGTGAAAAGTGGAACTCGCCATGAATCAAACTCTGGTGAAATTCCCAATACCACACAGTGACTCTAAACAT
This sequence comes from Rhinophrynus dorsalis, assembly GCA_037306005.1. NCBI lineage: Eukaryota > Metazoa > Chordata > Amphibia > Anura > Rhinophrynidae > Rhinophrynus > Rhinophrynus dorsalis. Next base: position 174,369,963 of record CM074722.1, read on the forward strand.
ACACATCTCCAAAACATGACCAATGACATCAAAAAAGTACACAATCTCAGTAAATAGGTATATGAATAACTGTCATTGTTGATGTCACTCTATAACTAACCAGGCATATGAAAAAATGGGTTAACCACCCTATGAGTTTCATCCTCAAATTAAAGTGGAACTACCACCTCCACTAAAGTCACCCTGCAACACTTAGGCAGGTGGCGACTAGCTTACTAATCATTATTTTACCTCTCAAAAGGGCCCAGGAATAAAGTTATCCTTAAGTTTCCAAGACTGACAGCTTGGTTACTGCAGCCTGTGTGCCTGCACCATCAGTCATTTCTGGAGCCGTCCCGGCCAGTGCAAAGCCTGTGAAGGGTGAAGAGGACTGACAGCACAGACAGGCATTCAAGATGTCCTTGGTGATGACTGGCTTCGGGTCTTGGAATCTTAAGGATAACTTTATTTCTGGGCACTTTTGAGAGGTAAAATAATGATTAGTAAGCTAGTCGCCACCTGCCTAAGTATTGCAGGGCGACTTTAGTGGAGTTGGTAGTTCCGCTTTAACAGGCTCAATTGATACAAAATAGTAGTGTACCGATCCAACATGGATACAATCAAAACAAACAGATCCAATAATGGATAATGAGGATACTGATCTATGCTTGGGCATGCATGTCCCCCTAAAAATGGGTATCTAGACCATGCACATCTAGTAAACCTCCACGCTCACAAAAATTGATAAAAGTGGTAAACTGGACCCAATCTCTGGTAGAAAAATAATCTCTAACTAAAATGGAGCATATTGAGCCTATGAGTGCAGTATTCATCAGACCAGCCAGATTTAATTGGATAATCAATGGAAATTATCAGTAATCCCTGCTAATGGGATAAATCGTGTAGGTCTTGCTAGTCCCGTCAGGCAGAGACAACTGGGTGCACCTAATATACCCCGGTCTGCAGAAACTTAAGCACAGGCTCCCTATATATATAAATCATGCATTAGTATTGTTCAATACAACTATACAGACCTAAAGGCACACCATATATAATAAAAACAAAAATAAAAAAATGTAATTGTAAAAAAATATAAAATGACGTAAGCTGGGAAACTCAAGCACCCACCGTGAGAACTTGGAGTGAAGATACAAAAGAAGGGTAAGATACTATAAGTTATCCCTTCCTCAGAAGAAAAGTCTCCATGCAAGTGTGGTATGCTTATGTAAAGATCGATATCCTTTTGAAATATCTCATTTTTCATAGCGCACTGCTTTAAGCCGCATTCAGCAGGTCTCATTGTTCAAAAGGCGGACATGACAATCTCGCATTGCATAGCAGAGCATGATGGTCATGTTGTGCCTTTAAACAGCACAATCTGTATCAGTAAATTGCAGTCTCAGATTATCAGCCTGTAGCAGTATTGCAATTGTCTCGTTGCGATTGCTACTTTTGCTCCACTACATAGTTTCCTTTACTGTTAGGTAAAGATTCTGGACTGGTGAAAATTCAGGCTGATAACTACAGATATGTGAAACTTCAGATCCATAAGAATTGAAATGAAATGAAACACATAGATGGGAGGGTAAGAGAGGGTCATGGGTAGTGGACGAAGAAAAAGAGGCCAGAGCATACCAGTGAAAGAGGGGTTTAAGAGGAGAGGGAGCTGTAACAGTCAGAGTACAAGCAAGAAGAGACCAATGTAAGGAGCATGAAGAGGTATGAGAGTGGAGCATAGTGGAAGAGTAGGAGAGATCGGGGAGTATAGTGGAAGTCTGAAGATGAAGCAGCAGTGAGAGCATGAGGAGGATGGTGGAAGGAGCAGAGAGAGATTGAAGGGTATGAAGGAAAGAACAGGAGAGCATTGGCCATATGCAGAATATGTTCTCCTCCTTGTTCAGACGAGTGAAACATAAGCAAATCTTCATCACCTGATTACTCGGAAAATGAAATGGAGAAACAGACACACATGATTTGTAACCACTTTGTCCCCTTGCGACTGATACAGATTGTGCTGTTTAAAGGCATGACATGACCATCTCGCGCTGATATTCAGTGCGAGATTGTCATGTCTGCCTTTTGAACACTGCGACCTGCTGAATACGGCACAAAGCATCGCAATATAAAAAATGCAATATTTCAGAAGTAAACCGTAAAAAATCAAGGTATAAAGTCCCACATATACATTTGAATATTCATTAGGCCATCTGACAAAGTATTGTTATTAAAATTGAATACAATAAAATTGATATTTATTGAAATACCTGGGAGCGAGTGGCTGTTAGTGATCAGCGGGTCCGTTGAAGGACTCCCTTCCTGTGTCATCTTATATGCCTTCAAAATCCCTGACTTTGTGCAAGTGTACCTAGAAGAATTCATAAAACAATTATATTATATATAATTTTCTGATTTTGCCATCTTACTTCACCATTGCTTATGCTACTCAGAGGCTGACTTCTTTTCTCTCTCTCCTCTAGTTTAATCCCTCACAGTCAGATACGTACCTCAGGGATCCTTTCTGGGGTTTTATTCTATCTTTGTTACCACTTTGGACTACATTGTCCTAGTTTGAGGTATTTTTCCTGGACATTTCTGAACCCAAGGGACACATGGGGAAACCCAAACTTAAAGATTCAGGGGCCCCCTTAACACCTTTAGCACATCGTTCCTCATATCACACAGGGCTTCTTAGGGAATATTCTGAGACCCTATGACCTTTCTGTACTATGGCCTATACTACCCTTCTGGGGCCTTCCAGTGCTGAACAAGAGCCAGCTTGGGATGAAACCCTGATGTCCTCTGTTGCATGGATCCCTTCATGAATCCAAGGTGTTCTCCATTCATGGCAACTCATGCCTTCTGTCAGAGATATTTATCCTTCAGGGTCCATTCTCAACTGGTTGGGGGCTCCTCTGATAAGGGGACAGATACAGGGAAAATGTTTATGGATGGATTCTTCCTTTTGACTCTTACTCCTCAGTGGAGGTGCTCATCAGAGTGGTGTTGTAGAATCTTCAGGTCCCTGAGGCCTTTGGAAAATGTCCACTGAGGCAGACCCCATATCAGAGATGCAAGAAAGACTCCCCAATCTTTCCTCCCAATGGCACCTTAGATCAGGTTTTACTAGAGAAATAGAAGACAACAGATAAGATACTTTTTCCTTAGAATATTTCTAAATTATAAAAGTTTTTTTCTGCTGAAGCTCTAGCACAGTGTGCTTCCCCACCTGCAGTTGATATCGGCCCCCCCCCATTCATCAACTGGCCAGAAATACCTCTCTTCCACTGGCAGATACTGCAGGCCATAAAGGGACAGTAATGTCCCTTAAAAAATGTTTAGAGTTTTGAGATTAAAAAGATTAGCTAAATGCCACAAATTCTCTCTCAAACCGCTATGGTTTCAAAGATATCATCCTCCTTTAAAGTTCCCCTCTCCCTCCTCTTCTCCTGACGTCAGCTGTAAGCTGACAGTAGGAGTTCCTGGTCCGGGGACCGATAAGCGACTCTTCAGTAGAGCCGCAATAGCGTGATTTAAAAATAAATACTCCTTTGGAACGGTCTACAAAGTGTGCCTGGTTTGCAAGCAAACTTTTTAGAAGTAATTCTTTTTAAATCGTGCTATTGCGGCTCTGCTGAAGAGCCTCCTTGTGTCGGCTGACACGGATCTCCTTCTGTTAGCTTTACAGCTGACATCAGGAGAAGAGGAACTTTAGCAGGTGACATCTCTCAAACTACAGCGGCTTGAGAGAGAGGATTTGTGGCATTTAGCTTATTTTTTAAATCTCTACAAAACTCTCTAATTTTTATGGGACATAACTGTCCCTTTGAGGACTAGGCTGACAAACGCCTTGATTCCTTATTGAAGTCAAATTTTGCAGCCACTGGGGCAGTCTTATGACGTATCTTTGCTTCGTTGTGGGTCAACGAATTGATCGTCGTCTGGGGTACGCACTCTCAGATGTCATCTGTGAGGAGGGTCCTAAGGTGCACCTCCTGGTTATGCTTGCTAACCCTTCCTAGGATATTCATGAAGATCATGGCAGCCCATACCGCCTAGGGAAATCCCTAGCAAATGGACCTGACTCTAGATGATCTTTTGATCAAGGCTCTGTCAGAGGACATTCTGTTCTCTCACGTGCAATAATGTGTCTACATTCTGGTACGTCATGGTAGGGTCCTCATTCTTAAGAAGACCTTGTTGGTTCCTTCTCTACCCCTGGACATCTTGGGCATGAGATTCAACACCTTTCATGGGAGAGTATTTTTGCCAGAAGAGAAGTCCAGATTCTATTTTGGGATGTGTACCAAGCAATGGCCTGGCCTTCAGCAAAGATAAGAGATGAAATGAGACTCCTGGGATGTCCAGTGTCCATCTGGGAGGGGGTCCCCTATGCTCGGACCCACACAAGGGAGCTTCAGCTGGGGAGCAACTCTGAGTCCCCTAACAGCTCAAGGCTGGTGGTCTTGGGAGGATGTCACGGTTTATTATGACTCTCAGACACAAGTTTTAGGTAAAAAAAATCAATTTTATTGAAATAATAAATGATAACTTAGGATGGCAATAACATACATAATATATATATACAGAATATAGCACAGACAGAAGGCAGACTCTACCGGTCCTGTCAAAATACCGGACAGGACAGTCTTTAGGCTCTACCGGCCTTGCCAATACCGGGTAAGGCAACCTGCAGATGGAATAGCATACCGGTTTACCGGCCTTACCAAATTACCGGGCAAGGCAGCCTCAATAGATACACAATGTAGGCTCTACCGGCCCTGCCAATACCGGGTAAGGCAACCTCAGATGGAATGTGGCAAAAGGTTCTACCGGCCTTACCAATACCGGGCAGGGCAGCCCAGAGATAATAGCAGCAGTCAGATGGAACTGGCAAATTAGCAGAATCGTTAAGCAGCAAGGCTTTGGAGCAAACCAGCGTCCGCACGCTGGAAACAACACTGAATAGTATAGCCGTTAGGCTTAGCGAGCAAACCAGTGACCGCACACTGGAGTAACAAGCGAGAGTATAGCCGCAAGGCTTAGGAGCAAACCAGCGTCCGCACGCTGGGACCAACACAGATTTGTATAGCTGATAGGCTTTGGAGCAAACCAGTGACCGCACACTGGTGTAACAAGCGAGTTTGTATAGCCGCAAGGCTTAGGAGCAAACCAGCGTCCGCACGCTGGGACCAACACAGATTTGTATAGCTGAAAGGCTTTGGAGCAAACCAGTGACCGCACACTGGTGTAACAAGTGAGTTTCTATAGCCGCAAGGCTTAGGAGCAAACCAGCGTCCGCACGCTGGGACCAACACAGATTTGTATAGCTGATAGGCTTTGGAGCAAACCAGTGACCGCACACTGGTGTAACAAGCGAGTTTGTATAGCCGCAAGGCTTAGGAGCAAACCAGCGTCCGCACGCTGGGACCAACACAGATTTGTATAGCTGATAGGCTTTGGAGCAAACCAGTGACCGCACACTGGTGTAACAAGCGAGTTTGTATAGCCGCAAGGCTTGGGAGCAAACCAGCGTCCGCACGCTGGGACCAACACGGAATTGTAGCAATGTCACCAACGCGACCAGGCAGAAGGTCGCCAGGATACTGAAGACAGGTGATGAGATGACAGGAACCAGCAACGATCAGTCAGGTCAGAAAACAGCAGAGAAGATCAGCAGGAACTGCAACACCAGAGACTAGGCCGGAACCAGGACTGGAAGTACTTCAGCATGCAGGAAACACTGGAACAGTAGAGATCAGGAACTCAGGAACACATGAGATCAGGAACTCAGGAACACTGGAACAGAGGCCCAGCTATCACTAGCATAGTGATAGCAAGAAGGTCAGAAACAACACGAAAGGGCCCTCAAAGGGTGCCCAATCCAGGTTTAAATAGTCAATAAGAGGCGGGCTATCTGCAGACAGCCAATAGAAGCCCCCTACTGGTGACAGACAAGTAACTGCAGCCAATCACGGGCACCGTGATAGTACCCCCCTTTCAAAGACCCCCTCTCCTAGAATAGGGTTTAGGTTTCTGCGGGTAATTGGCATGAAAGGCCCTAGTTAACCTAGGTGCATGAAGGTCCGTACTATCCACCCATGATCGATCCTCAGGACCATACCCTTTCCAATGTACCAGGTACTGTACCCTTCCTCTAAGCCTACGGGAATCAATAATGCTCTGAACCTCGTACTCCTCCTGGCCCTCGACCTCAACAGGTCCTGGCACCACAGGTGTGGTAGTATAGCGATTGCAAACCAGAGGCTTAAGAAGGGACACATGGAACACATTATGGATACGCATGGATGCAGGTAGGTCTAGTGCATAGGAGACAGGGTTAATTTTGCGAATAACTCTGTATGGACCAATAAACCGAGGAGCCAACTTATTAGACGGAACCTGCAGCTTGAGATTTCTGGAGGAAAGCCATACTCTATCCCCAACCTGAAAGGAAACCGCTGGAAGCCTTCTGCGATTAGCATGGCGCTGATGACGCTGAAATGACTGACCAAGTGCCCTCTGCACTTGTGCCCATGTGGAACGGAGTTGCTCGATATGCTCATCCAGAGCTGGAATCTGTTGCGTCTGAAATGAGTCTGGAAGCAAACAGGGCTGGAACCCATAATTAATCAGAAACGGAGAGCTCCCAGATGAAGAATTGACCGCACAGTTCCTGGCGAACTCTGCCCAAGGCAACAAGTCGGACCAATTATCATGATGGTCAGTAACGAAACAACGGAGAAATTGTTCCAAGCCCTGATTAGCTCGTTCAGCGGCTCCATTGGTCTGGGGATGGTAGGCAGAGGAGAAGGACAGCTGTATGCCCATCTGTTGGCAAAATGCCCTCCAAAATCTAGACACAAACTGGCTCCCCCTGTCAGACACCAGTACCCTAGGCACTCCATGCAACCGGAATACTTCTCTGGCGAACACCATTGCCAATTCCTTCGCTGAAGGAAGACCACGGAGGGGCACGAAATGAGCCATTTTAGAAAACCTGTCCACCACCATGAATATAAAGGAGTACCCCTTCGACATAGGCAACTCTCCCATAAAATCAATGGAAACATGAGACCAGGGGCGTTCGCCATTAGGCACCGGTTGAAGCAAGCCCACAGGGAGATGTCTCGGGGTCTTAGCGCGGGCGCAGGTGGCACAGGCATTTTCGTAAATTCGGCACAATCGTTTCTCATGGAAGGCCACCAAAATAACTGAGAAAGGGACCATAACAATTGGTCTCTACCAATATGTCCCGCAGCCTTAGAGGAATGGTAGGTTTCGAGCAGCCTAGTACGAAATGATTCAGCGACAAAACATTTGCCCACTGGGGTTTCATGGGGAGCGGACCCCTGAGAGGCCAGGATCTCCTCCCCTAGAGGAGAAGTGATACTCGTGCGTATAGTAGCCAGTATTCTATCAGGTTGGATGATAGGAGCTGGTGCTTCCACTCTGTCACTGTCGGCCTCAAATTGTCTTGACAGTGCATCAGCCCTGATATTTTTTGACCCTGGTAAATACGATACAATGAAATTAAATCGAGACAGGAACAGTGCCCACCTGGCCTGACGAGAGGACAATCTCTTGGCCTCCGAGAGATAGGTCAGATTCTTATGATCTGTTAGGATTAAGACAGGATTCTTAGTACCTTCAAGCAAATGACGCCATTCCTTAAGAGCAAGGATAATGGCCAATAATTCTCTGTCACCTATCTCATAGTGGCTTTGAGTGACAGTCAACTTTTTAGAGAAAAACCCACAAGGTCTAAGAGTTCCACCTTTCTCGTGTCGCTGCGAAAGTACTGCCCCGACCCCAATATCTGAGGCATCAACCTCTAACGTAAATGGAAGTAAAGGATTGGGGTGGGATAACACAGGAGCCGCAGCAAATGCCAGCTTCAAATTCTCAAAGGCTTTCTCAGCAGATACCGGCCAACAAGAAGGATTAGCACCCTTGTGCGTAAGATCGGACAGAGGTTTGACAATGGAAGAAAAGTTCTTAATAAACCTCCTATAATAATTAGCGAAACCCAGGAAACGCTGTATGGCTTTAAGACCCTTGGGTTTTGGCCATTGTAGGACAGCTGACAACTTTTCTTTGTCCATGGCAATGCCATCATTGCCAATTATGAACCCCAAGAATGGCACACTGGTTCTATGAAACTCACATTTTTCCATTTTACAAAATAATTTGTTCTCACAGAGTCGTAGCAATACTGCGGATACATCTTTGATGTGCTGTGCCATGTTTTGGGAGTAAATCAGTATATCGTCGAGGTACACCACAACACATGTCTGTAACATATCTCTCAGAACATCATTTATCAGTTCCTGGAAAACTGCAGGTGCATTACACAGCCCAAAAGGCATTACTAGATACTCGTAGTGCCCAGCTCGAGTATTAAAGGCAGTTTTCCACTCATCACCTGCTCGAATGCGAACCAGATTGTAAGCGGCCCGTAGGTCCAACTTGGTAAATATCGAAGCGCCCTTAAGCCTGTCAAAAAGCTCGGTGATGAGTGGTATTGGGTATGCGTTTTTTGCCATTAGTTTATTCAAGCCCCGGTAGTCAATGCATGGTCTTAATTCGCCATTTTTCTTTTTTACAAAAAAGAACCCAGCCCCAGCTGGAGAGGTAGATTTACGTATGATCCCTCTAGCAAGGGCATCAGAAATGTAATCCTCCATAGCCTTATTTTCATCACAAGATAATGGATAAGTGCGTCCTTTCGGAGGTACTGCACCAGGCTGCAATTCAATGCAACAATCATAAGGTCTATGCTGGGGTAGCAAACTAGCCTCTCCTTTGCTAAAAACATCGCCAAACTGTTGGTACACATCCGGCATAGCAGAGGAGGTGCACATGACCTTAATAGGCTGGATGACGCACTTGTCCATACAAAACTGGGACCAAGCAGCAATTTCACACTTTTTCCAATCGAATTGTGGGTTATGTAACTGTAACCACGGAAATCCCAATATCACCGCATGGTGCGGGGAATTAATCAGTTGAAACTGCTGCTCTTCTCTGTGAAGTGCCCCAATAGTCATAGACAATGGCATAGTTTCAAATATAACCTGAGGCGGCTCTAAGGGTCTACCATCAATCGCTTCAATAGTCAAGGGGTTTTCTCTTTCAATGCGTGGAACTCCGTGCAATTCAGCAAAGGTATCATCCATAAAATACCCTGCTGCACCGGAGTCAACCAAGGCCAAAACCTCCACAGAGCGTTGTGCCCAAGACAATACCACCTGTATGGTGGGTTTCATTATGCCCGACACTGGGGACGATTGTACACCACCTAGGGCCTGTCCCCCAAGATACCCTAGGTGTGTGCGTTTCCCGGACGTACCGGACAGGAATTTAGCAAGTGCCCTTTTTTACCGCAGTATAAACATAACCCTTGTTGTTTGCGATATAGTCTCTCTGCCTTGGATAGTCTAGTGAAGCCTATTTCCATAGGTTCACTTGTTTCCCGTACTGGTTCACTAGACTTCAATGCCAAGGGAGGGATGGGTGGGCAAAACATGCTACTAGGCTCATTATTTTTTGACCGTAACTTACGATCTCTGGCAATTGATCTCTCACGTATTCTGGAGTCAATTATCATAACATACTCAATGTAATCATCTAGATCAATAGGTAGATCTTTAGCAGCGATTTCGTCTTTAATGTGGTCATTCAGGCCTTGAGAGAAGGCTGCCAATAATGCCTCGTTATTCCAACCTACCTCTGCTGCCAATGTGCGGAATTCGATGGCATAGTCGCCCACTGTACGCCTGCCCTGTTGTATCTCCATAAGGCGTTTGGCAGCAGAGGTGGTTCTACCAGGAGGCTCAAACACTCTTCGAAAGGAACGCACAAATTCACTAAAGTTCTTAGTACAAGGTTTAGCATTCTCCCACAAGGGGTTAGCCCAAGCCAATGCTCTGCCAGTGAGCAGTGATATCGTGAACCCCACTTTACTACGATCATTGGGAAATGCGTGTGCCGTCAATTCCATAAAGATTTCGAGTTGATTGATGAACCCTCTGCAGAGACTAGGGTCACCATCATATCTTAGCGGCAAGGGTGCAGAAGCCGTTAACCCTTTAACAGTACCCCCTAGGGGTCTGGTATCACTTTCCGGTGTCTGACTTGGCGAGACCACCGGGCTAGAGCTAGATTGGGCAGCAGGTACCGTGCGTTCAAGGATCGTTTGAATTGCAACTGCCAACTGATCCAAACGTTGCTCGAGCACATCCATCCTCCAATGGATATTCTGTGCGTTACCTTCACCCTTGCTGTCTGAGGTCATGGCCCTTTCGTACTGTCACGGTTATTTATGACTCTCAGACACAAGTTTTAGGTAAAAAAAATCAATTTTATTGAAATAATAAATGATAACTTAGGATGGCAATAACATACATAATATATATATACAGAATATAGCACAGACAGAAGGCAGACTCTACCGGTCCTGTCAAAATACCGGACAGGACAGTCTTTAGGCTCTACCGGCCTTGCCAATACCGGGTAAGGCAACCTGCAGATGGAATAGCATACCGGTTTACCGGCCTTACCAAATTACCGGGCAAGGCAGCCTCAATAGATACACAATGTAGGCTCTACCGGCCCTGCCAATACCGGGTAAGGCAACCTCAGATGGAATGTGGCAAAAGGTTCTACCGGCCTTACCAATACCGGGCAGGGCAGCCCAGAGATAATAGCAGCAGTCAGATGGAACTGGCAAATTAGCAGAATCGTTAAGCAGCAAGGCTTTGGAGCAAACCAGCGTCCGCACGCTGGAAACAACACTGAATAGTATAGCCGTTAGGCTTAGCGAGCAAACCAGTGACCGCACACTGGAGTAACAAGCGAGAGTATAGCCGCAAGGCTTAGGAGCAAACCAGCGTCCGCACGCTGGGACCAACACAGATTTGTATAGCTGATAGGCTTTGGAGCAAACCAGTGACCGCACACTGGTGTAACAAGCGAGTTTGTATAGCCGCAAGGCTTAGGAGCAAACCAGCGTCCGCACGCTGGGACCAACACAGATTTGTATAGCTGAAAGGCTTTGGAGCAAACCAGTGACCGCACACTGGTGTAACAAGTGAGTTTCTATAGCCGCAAGGCTTAGGAGCAAACCAGCGTCCGCACGCTGGGACCAACACAGATTTGTATAGCTGATAGGCTTTGGAGCAAACCAGTGACCGCACACTGGTGTAACAAGCGAGTTTGTATAGCCGCAAGGCTTAGGAGCAAACCAGCGTCCGCACGCTGGGACCAACACAGATTTGTATAGCTGATAGGCTTTGGAGCAAACCAGTGACCGCACACTGGTGTAACAAGCGAGTTTGTATAGCCGCAAGGCTTGGGAGCAAACCAGCGTCCGCACGCTGGGACCAACACGGAATTGTAGCAATGTCACCAACGCGACCAGGCAGAAGGTCGCCAGGATACTGAAGACAGGTGATGAGATGACAGGAACCAGCAACGATCAGTCAGGTCAGAAAACAGCAGAGAAGATCAGCAGGAACTGCAACACCAGAGACTAGGCCGGAACCAGGACTGGAAGTACTTCAGCATGCAGGAAACACTGGAACAGTAGAGATCAGGAACTCAGGAACACATGAGATCAGGAACTCAGGAACACTGGAACAGAGGCCCAGCTATCACTAGCATAGTGATAGCAAGAAGGTCAGAAACAACACGAAAGGGCCCTCAAAGGGTGCCCAATCCAGGTTTAAATAGTCAATAAGAGGCGGGCTATCTGCAGACAGCCAATAGAAGCCCCCTACTGGTGACAGACAAGTAACTGCAGCCAATCACGGGCACCGTGATAGAGGAGCGTCTCTTCTCAATCAATATAATGTAAATGCGAGCAGTTTGTCTAGCTTTTTTTCCACTGGTCCCAGGTATTGACGGGAACCCCAGTGAAGATCCAGTCCTATAGCGTGATGGCTGTCGCATACGTCAATTGTAAAGGAGGAACTCTGAGCGAGTCAGCCTGGACAGAGGTTCGGGAATTCCTTCAATGGACGGAAGCTCAAGTACCAGCTATCTCGGCAGTCCACATCCCAGGAGTAGAAAACATGGTCACAGACTTCCTAAATGGTCATAATTTGGATGTCAGAAACTGAGAACTCTCCCTGGAGGCATTTGCATGGATAGTTCACCACTGGAGCCTCCATCAGTAGATCTGATGTCATCACTAGAGAAGAATAGGAAGGTTCCTCCAGTCTGCACCAAGGCAAAAGTTCCTTTAGACTTTGTGATGGATGCAGTGTCCATCCCATTTGGACTATGTACCGTTACCTCTGATTCCTGGGGTTCCTGGTCAGATCAAAATGGAGAATGCTCTAGTCATCTTGATTGCACCTTTTTAGCCCAGTGGCTGTCTTTCAGATCATCTCAACTTGTTATTTGAAGAACTCAGGGCCTCCTTTGTTCAAAAGGCGGCTCATCTCTTCCCCTTCTTTAGGGATCCCAATCCTTCGTGAGACCTTCTTGGGCTTTCTTCAGAGACTTATCACTGAAACTCTCATCGATTTTATTGCATTTTTTTACTTTGGCTTTTTTTTTTTTTTTCCTCCCAGGAATCTTTGAGTGCTTTGGTATATCCCCATACTCTTCTGTTTCATATAGGATGTAAAAGAAAATAGTATTTTAATGAACTCTTTGTAAAATCCCTTTCTCTTAGTCCATCCGGAAAACAGGACTCCATTCTGGAGAAAAAAAACACATTTCCTTCCCCGGACAGAGGAGTTCTCATGGGGTCTTTGTTTAGGGGCTGTCTTCGTTTCTTCCCGCTTTGGGTAGTTTTTTCTTGTGCCACTTTGTTACCCGTAAATCTGGAAAGGTGGGGGGTTAAGTTGCAGGAAGTGGAAGGAGTCTCTGCCTCAAAGACCCTGTGTTTTTTGTGGTTAGTTTTTTTTAGTGTCCTGCCCTCTGGGGGAGGAGGGCTTAACTCTGTGGTTTCTGTATTTCAGATGGACTAAGGGAAAAGGATATAATGGTATGTTCACTAACATCCTATTTTCAGTGCACCCTGTATCTGCTTCATGATGTTGAGCAGTGTATTAAGTGTTTTTTGTTTTGTTTTGTGTTTTTTTTTTTTCCTGTCAAGATTTTTGCTAGGTAGTGACTGAAGGGGCTAAAGCCCAAGATCTCATGATTAAAGCATTATCTCTTGTTCTCTACTTGGGGCATGTAATGGTGCCATTTTGCTGCTTGGCCCAGTAATAATGCATTAGGATGGTCCAAGCCTTGGCTATTTTTTAATCTAGTAACTCACCTGTAGCTTGTTTATATCAAATATGCTCTTTGATATCACTAACTATAATTTTGCATGATTTTGTTATTTATTCTATAGGGTCATGAAGTTACTGCATCCTTGCAGAATCAACATCACAAAGTGCGTTTATCAGAGTTCGTGGAAAGTGGAACCATTATTTTTCCTCTCTCTGGTACTATATTTTATTTGATTGATATGAATGTCTGTAACTTCTGACAGAGTTCACCTTGAAGATAATGCAGTATATTCTTAATAAGCACAAAGGTCAATGTGGCCAAGCTTGTTTGTTGTTATTTTTACACTTGTGGTTTATAATTTGTGCCAATGACCCCGCAGAGCTAGCTCAGTGATCTCTAAGATACTTAAGGAGGTGAAGGGATGAAAGGCATAGTGGCAGTGTAGTCATTTGGGTAGAAGCGGAGGTAAATGGGCAGTACAATAAGCAGGATCTTAAGCAGAAAGTTGGAATAGGAGAGTGAATGGGGAGAGCAGTCTCAGGGGGGTTGAAATGAGATGATTGGAGGATGAATGTGCAGAGTGTTAAGACCATGTGTTGGAGTGTAAAAATCTGATGAAAACAAAATAGCAACAAAGTCTAGTCTAAATAAACTCTTAACACTTTAAGGACACATGAAGTGCCAGAACCGTCATGGAATTACGCTGCGTATAGAAAAATTTACTCCCTTTTTGTTATCCCTGAGGGGCCCTCCGTGAGGCCCAGATGCTTTCAAGGTTACCATTGCTTCTTGGATCAAGGCGACCATCCGTGAGATATATGTGCTCTGAAAGAAACATGTTACTGAGTCAAGTCGCACTCCACCAGATCAGTTGGTGCCTCGTTGGCATACAAGAATCAGGTATTTGCTGGGCAGCTGTGTTCGACGGCGATGTGGTTGTCTTTGCTCACCTCCACCCAACACTACCATGTAAATGTCCTGGCCTCAGCTAAGGCCAATTTTGGCTGGAAGAATCCTTCATGCAATTGTTCCTGTTTAAGAATAGAGTATGATTGTTCTCCCAAGGGCCTCAAGGTTGCTGAATTGCAGACTTTGTCATGCAAGCCACCTTTCCTGGTTTTTCACAAGGACAAGGCTGTTCTTCCAACCTCTCAGGAATTCCTTCCTAAGGTGATTTCTGAGTTCCACATTGATCAGGAGATTGTTGTGCCTTCAATTTGTCCTGACCCCAAGTCTGACAAGGAGAGGGATCTCCACCTGTTGGATGTGGTGTGCTGTCTTAAGTTGTATGTGCTCAACGTGCAGAGTCTTTTCATAAGACTCATGCCTTATTTGTCATTCTTGAAGGTCCTAGGGCTGGTTAGGCTGCTTCAAATGTCACAATTGCCTCTTGGATGAAGCCTTGAATTGTCCAATGAAACACTGTGAGTGATAGCAGACAGCAGCCGTATAATTTTTTTTCTCATTTTAACAAGAAGCTGTTCAGAAGCGTCACATGTTCTCTGGAACCCAGAGAGCTTAAGGCTTCGTCCAGAGACAAAAATCCGGAGTCTCCAGGTGAAACCTGGCAAATGCCCAGCTATGGTTATATTTATAGTTTTCTAGCCTTCCTTGTATTTTGGCATATTTTTATTTTATCAGTGACCGCTAAATGTGTTTTCTTGTTTTTAATGTGTATCCTAAATAGTAGAGGGTTAATTATCCTTTGGTATTTTAATACTAATAAAGGTTAAGTATTAATGACCGATAACCAGGCTTCACTTATCCTTGAAATTGAACTGGTCTTCTTTTGGTTTTGGATGGGTGTCTAGAGACTAAAATTCTTGCCCCGTCCCTCGAACCTTTTTTCTTTTGTGCCAGACCTTCTAAGTTGTCAACAGCTGGATCCTGTGTTCAACCTGATTGCCCATCATTGGGGATTGCAATCTATGGATCTCATGGCCTGCCAGTTCTAGGGACCCTCTATAATTTGCACTGGATGCAATCTGATGGATGTTGTATGTAGCTTGAAGTACTACATTCCTCGCATACAGCCATTCCGGAAATCTGACTCTCATTTCAGAGGGCCCGTGTATGGGCCAGGCTGCATCTAAGGTTCTCATTCCTTCCTGCATCAAGACAACCATTCACCAGGCTTATGTCCTCAGGAAGAAAGCAGTGAAATATGTTCTCTTTTGTGTCATATGGCATTCCACCAGATTGTTGGGTGCATCTTTGGCCTACAAAAATCTAGACACTGCTGTAAATTGGTGACATAGTCATCCATGCACACTTTAACCAAACACTGTTGAGTGAATGTCCTGGCCTCGAATGAGGCCAGCTCTGGACTGAAGGCCCTTCAGGCTGTGGTGCCTGTACAAGGGCCCTTCTAATTCATTTTTTCCCTCTATAGAGATCATAACCCTTTTGGTTTCCTGTTTGTTTAAAGTTTGGTGTGCAATTTTGGGTGGAGGGATTTTCTCTTCTTTTCTTTCCAGGAATCTTGATGGATAGCTTTGGTATATCCCCATGGTTCCTGCGTTTCACATTGGACAAAAGAAAAGTTAACTTGCCGTTAAATCATTAGTCCTGCCAGAATAAGAAACAGTGGTTTGAGTCCCTGGGCAGAGAGGTCCTCTTGGGGTCGCCGCATACGGGATTTCCTTCTTTTCCTCTCACTTCTACCTTAACTGGGCTTTGCTATATGTTAAATCTGGACATAGGAGGTTGCGTAAAGTGGAGGGAAGATGGGAGTCTCAAAGGCCTTAGTTTTTGCAAGTGCCTCTCCAGGAGGGAACTTTACTTCATGTTTTTTGTGTTCCACATGGATGAAGAGAAGAAGATTTAATGTTTCATTAAAACCCCCTTATTTCAGCATTTCACCCAAAGATTACTTTCTTCTGGATGCATATATGCACAGTCATACAAGTACATTAACAGCTCCTGGGATTTGCATGCAGAGGCAAGGATTAGGGAGCCACTTGCTGAGGAGAAGTAGCTCAAGGACGGTTGATACATCACTTGTCTGATTTCCTATGCACATTTTTAGAACTCTGGGTGTAGAAAATAGAAGTGTGGAACCTTTTTCCTCTGGGAAAATATTTACCCATAACAACTCCATAAGTGTATACCACAAGAGGCCATTTTAGCCTCTATACCAAATGAGTACCATTCTTGTGGTGGTGGATTACAACTATTGGTCACATACTGCACTTAAAGGGCCAGTGGTATTTCCACCTCTTCTGTTTGTTTTTTTTTTAAGGAGAATAGAAATGTTTATGTATGTTTACCATGGAAAGGAATTGTCACGGATGGAAGCACCATTATGGAAATTGAGCAACAAATAAAATAGGGATGGCAAGCATTTGTAAAACTTAGTAGTATTGTCTTTAAGACAAATATACCACTCTGCCTCAAGCGAAAAAAGTTTTTGACCATTGTGTCCTCCCAGTCCTTACACATGGCTGTGAAATATGGACACTGAATGCCAAAGCCGTACAAAAACATAATGTTATACAGAGAAGTATGGAGCGGTGTATTCTAAACATAACAAAAAGAGACCGAAAAATGTGTGTGTGTATTTGTCAGCAAACAAGGGTCTATGACCTAATTGAAAGAGTTAAACATTTAGTAAAGATGGTACCTTTATTTGCTAACTAAACAGATATAGAAAACAAGCTTTCAAGATCTCTTAGGTCTCTTCCTCAGGCATGTTATACAGATAAATCTGAAAACATCTCTCTTAAATACAAGCACACATTACATTGTTTATAATGGAAATCAGATAAGAAAGCTCAGTCCAGACACTGATTCTTTTATCTGCCAATGGTAGATGATGTGATTTAAATTGCATTCTTCCTCTGAGAGAGTCCAAGGTATTTATGATCCCAGAGGGACTGTTGTAAAGGGTGATCCACAATGTGACAATGTGATAGAAATTCTCTGTCTCTATTCAGCCCATAAGGCAAAGATCAAATTGTAGCATTAATTTTACCTCCCATACTTTTCTGTCCCTCTGAGTGTGAAATTGTCACATCAGTACAGTCTAGTGTCCCTGACACTGTGTCCATTTTGACAAAAGTGTTCTCCCACTGGTGTCTATGAGATGTTGGGCATTTTGCACACATGATAAGGTATATTACTTTGGATGATTTGAAGGTGAAAGTACTGTTGATCTTATGGTGTAACTGGGTGTTCGGTATGGGAACTTGTCTATGGTGTAAATATGTGCACAGGTTTCACACCTACTTTGTAGGCAGGTGATGTGCCATTTTTGTTCAGGGCACTCCTTACCATCAGTTGTTTTAAATTGGGAGGCTGTCTGAAGGACAATAAGGGAGGCTATGGGAATATGTGCTTAAGTCTTTCATCTGTATGTAAGGTTGTTTGACGTTCTCTTGATATTTTGCACAGGGCTTCAACTTGGGGGTGGTAAGTGACCACAAGTGGCACAAGGTTTCCCTTATGCTGTTCTTTGTAGCTCAACAGATCTTTTCTTGGTATGTGAGTAGTTTTTGGTATCTGACTGTCAATAATCTTTCCACTGTAACTCTGTTAAAGTCTCCTCTGAGTTTCTGAAGGTGCTTGTCATGGTCCGCCATGTCGGAACAGATGGGGTTGTATCTGATGCCCTGGCTGTATGTGGTGGAGTTCTTAGTGTGTTTTGGGTGGTAGCTATTGTTTTTCAGGTAGGTTGGTCTGTCCATTGGTTTAAGGTACAGGATGTGTGGATGGAGTTATTCTTATTACTAATAGTTGTTTCTAGGAATTTAATGTTTGTATGTGAGTGACTGAGTGTTAGATTGATACTGGGGTGGAATGCTGACACGGTTTTTAAGAACTCTCAGACAATTTGGTACAGTAAAAACAGTTTTATTAAGAATAATAAAGACACTGGATCCCCTACACAGGTCCAGATCTGGACAGTACCAAGGCACTTCCCAATTCTGACACAGGTTAGGGTACAGAAATAAGCAAAACAGGCAATAATATAATAGCAGGAACAGATGACTGGAACCAGGAACAGAACCTCAACAGTACCACCTAGGAAGCGGCCCACGAGCTGTGGGTAGGTACTGCAGAGCAGAATCCCCATGAGCTGGGGAAGAGAGAACAGGCAACCGGAACACTGAAGAGTGACACGGTCCTGGTAACTGGAAAGCACACTGACTAACACTGGTCTGCCCTAGGCTAGCAGGCAGGTTGACCGGAGGTAGGACTGACCAGATGGACAGGGAGAATCCCTGAGGACTGGACAATGGAGGGAACTCAGGCAGGCACAGGACCAGTCCAGAGGACTGAGGTAACCACAGGCAATACTGACAGGCACTGGCTCAATCTCAGGAGATATAGGTAACCGAAGGCAACACTGACAGGCACAGGCTCAATCTTGGGAGGTATAGGTAACTGAAGGCAACACTGACTCAGGCTTAGGCGACTGGGGTAATCGCAGACTAAACGGACAGGCTCAGGCTCTGAAGACTGAGGAGAGGAGGCTCTACTGACATGCACTGGCTGCACGGGATGTCACCACTAGAGCACAACCACAGCCAGGATCGGAATAGCTAACGTAGTCAGTCAGACCTGGAAATGCACAGAGAGTGCTATTGAACCACTGCCTAGATTGGTACCAGAGAGCGCTGGTAAGCCACAGCCTGGATCGGTACACAGAGAGCGGTAGTCCGCCACAGCCTGGATCGGTACACAGAGAGCGGTAGTCCGCCACAGCCTGGATCGGTACACAGAGAGCGGTAGTCCGCCACAGCCTGGATCGGTACACAGAGAGCGGCAGTCCGCCACAGCCTGGATCGGTACACAGAGAGCGGTAGTCCGCCACAGCCTGGATCGGTACACAGAGAGCGGTAGTCCGCCACAGCCTGGATCGGTACACAGAGAGCGGTAGTCCGCCACAGCCTGGATCGGTACACAGAGAGCGGTAGTCCGCCACAGCCTGGATCGGTACACAGAGAGCGGTAGTCCGCCACAGCCTGGATCGGTACACAGAGAGCGGTAGTCCGCCACAGCCTGGATCGGTACACAGAGAGCGGTAGTCCGCCACAGCCTGGATCGGTACACAGAGAGCGGTAGTCCGCCACAGCCTGGATCGGTACACAGAGAGCGGTAGTCCGCCACAGCCTGGATCGGTACACAGAGAGCGGTAGTCAGCCACAGCCTGGATCGGTACACAGAGAGCGGTAGTCAGGCAGTCCGTGCCCTTGATCTCTCTGTCACTCTTGCTTGCGGTGCGCTCTGATTGGCTGAGTCTGTTTGGCCCGCCCCTGGTGATCTTTTTATGCCTGGCCATTGACACCTGTCAGGTGCCCTTTCGTGGTGTTCCAGAGCCAGTGTTGCTGTTGCTGTGTTCCTGATTCCTGTGTACCGATTTGGCCTGTTTTGACGATGCTCCTGAGTTCCTGCTCCGTGATCTGACCGGCCTGGCTGACTTCCTGCTCCGTGACCTGAACCAGCTTGTTACAGAGACTTGCCTTGTTCCTGCTTCCTGCTACTGGTGTCACCGTGGCGACATTCTGACTTCCACTGAGCTTGTTACCGGGCTGATAGTGTTGCCTCTTTAACTCTTGCAGAGCCGTGTCTCAAGTGCTGAGTCTCCGTTGATACTTGCAGAGGGAATACCCACTGTTGCTGAGCCTCCGATCCTTAAGCTGCTATTAACCCTTGCAGTGCTGCTGTCTCCTCATTTGAGCCTTCATTTACACTTGCAGAGCCTATGCTGTTGATTCACTACATCTGCTGAGCCGGCCGCGTTGTAAGCCTGGTCTAGACGGCGGCTCATCTAGTCACTAGCAGTATAGTCTGTTCCCGTTACCTCGCCCGCGGGAGGCGCTATTGGCTCTTGCTGTAGCTGTGTTCTCTCCGGTATGCGCCCGTGGGGGCTATTGGCTCAAGCACTTGCAGCACAGGGTGGTCTCCGTTGTGATGCCTGTGGGGGCTATTGGCTCAAGCATTTGCAGCGCAGGGTGGTCTCCATTGTTACGCCCGTGGGGGCTACTGGTTCAAGCTCTTGCAGGTTGCCTCCAGTATATGCCCGTGGGGGCTATTGGCTCAACCTAATCCTGTGCAGTTGGTCTCAGTTATTACGCCTGTGGGGGCTATTGGCAAGCTCTTGCAGTGTAGCTATCTCCGTTGTTACGCCCGTGGGGGCTATTGACTCAAGCACTTGCAGGTTAAGTGGTCTCCGTTGCTACGCCCGTGGGGGCTATTCACTGCAACTTCTCTGCAGACTCTACCACTATTCCGGTACTGCCTAGCAGCTTACTGCCTTAAGAACTTTAGGTGTTCCATCATCTAGCACCAATTTCTGCCTGATCACCACCTTGGGCATGCCAAACACCACAACAGAGACTGACTGATTATTGTATTTAACCATTGCGAATCCTCGCTACTGTGTGCCTGTCCTGAGACAGTATATGTGATACTTATGCTTCTGTATACTGGGCCTGTGAAGGCATAACTGTCTTTATATCGCTATTATTTTGTGTTGCCTGTAGAGGGCGATCTTTCCTCTTTATTTATTTTTTTTTAATAAAATTGTGTTTTATTCTAACCAGCTGGTCTGAGTGTCTTTAAAACCGTTACACACAGCAACAGAGACAGGAGCAAGGTCAGGCAAAACCGGATCATACACAGAGCAGGAATCACAGCAACAAATGCCAGGTCAGGAACACCACGAAAGGGCAACAAAGGTTTGACAGGACTGAGCTTAAAAAGGCAAACACTGGGTGGAGCAGAACCCAGCGGCCAATAAGAACCCAGCAGGAAATAGGCAGGAAGTAGCAATGTCGACAGAACGTGAGGTCACAGGCGCCGTGATAGTACCACCCTCTCAAAGACCCCCTCCCCGCGGAAGAGGTCCAGGCTTCTGCGGGAACTTAGCATGGAACCTGCGCAACAGAAGTTGAGCATGGATGTCAACATGGTTAACCCATGAACGTTCCTCTGGGCCATATCCCTTCCAGTGCACCAAGTATTGGATCTGCCCACAGAATCTACGTGAATCCAAGATACTCTGCACCTCATACTCGTCATGACCTTTTATGTGCACTGGACCTGGGACTGCAGGGGTGATGGTATAGCGATTACACACCAACGGTTTGAGAATGGATACATGGAACACATTATGTATCCTTATGGATGCCGGTAATTCGAAGGCATAGGAAACAGGGTTGACTCTACGGAGTACCCGGAACGGACCCACAAACCGGGGAGCAAAATTGTTGCAAGGGACTTGTAACTTAAGGTTCTAGGAGGACAGCCAGACCCGGTCCCCCACCTGGAATAATGGAGCCGACAACCTTCTGTTATTGGCATGCCACTGAACTTGTTGGAAGGAATCACGTAGGGAATTCTGGACCTGTGCCCATGTGGAGTGGAGCTGCCTGATATACTCGTCTAGAGCCGGAATCTGTTGTGCTTGGAATGTGTCCGGGATAAAGCATGGTTGGAACCCATAGTTGATAAGGAAGGGAGAGCTCCCGGAGGAGATACATACTGCACAATTCCTGGCGAACTCCGCCCACGGCAACAAGTCAGAGCAATTATCGTGATGGTTAGTTTTTACAACGTAAAAACTGCTCCAGTCCATGTTTGGAACGCTCAGTGGCCCCATTCCTCTGGGGATGGTAAACGGAAGAAAAAGACAACTGGATACCCATCTGGTTACAGAATGCCCTCCAGAACCTAGACACGAATTGACTCCCACGATCAGAGACCAGAACCTTGGGAACCCCGTGGCGTCAGAATACCTCCCTGGCAAATACCGTGGCCAGTACCTTACAGATGGTAAGCCAGGGAGTGGCACAAAAGGGGCCATTTTAGAGACTCTGTCAGCTACCATGAGTATCACTGTATAGCCCTTGGAAACCGGCAGCTCCCCCAGGAAATTGGTAGAAACGTGTGACCATGGACGGTCGCCATTGGGAACCTCTTGCAATACACCCACCGGAAGGTGTCTAGGGGTCTTAGAATGAGCACACGTGGCACAGGCAGCATTAAATGCTGCGCAGTCATCTCTCATGCCGGGCCACCAAAACATTCGGGACCGAGACCAGATCAATTGATTCTTGCCAACGTGACCAGCCGCCCGGGATGGATGTTTACATTAACCTGGCCCGGAAAGGTTCAGCCACAAAACACTTGCCCATGGGTTTCTCTGGAGGTGCATTGGCCTGAGATGCCAGGATCTCTTCACCCAAAGGAGATGTGATACTGGTCCGCAAGGTGGCAAGTATACGATCCGGGGGTATGATAGGAACTGGTACAATGTCGGATTCTGGATCGGAACCAAATTGTCTGGATAAGGCGTCGGCCCTCTCATTTTTTGGTACCGGGTAGGTACGAGACAGTGAAATTGAAGCAGGACAAAAACAGTGCCCATCTCGATTTGTCTTGGGGACAATCTCTTAGCCTCTGAGAGGTACATTAGATTTTTATGATCTGTCAGAATCAATATTGGAGCCCTGGTACCCTCCAGCAGATGGCGCCACTCGCGTAATGCCAGAATAATCGCCAAGAGTTCCTGATCACCAATGTCATACAGGCTTTGAGCCTTGGTCATCTTTTTCGAAAAGAATCCGCATGGTCTCAAGGTCTTGTCGGGACCCGGTCTTTGGGCCAACACTGCCCCTACCCCTGTCTCTGAGGCATCTACCTCTAATGTAAATGGCAAACCAGGAATGGGATGAGACAGGACTGGGGCAGTGGAGAATGCGGATTTCAAAGTTTTGAACACCCTCTCAGCCTCTGGGGACCACACAGAGGCGTTAGCACCCTTATGGGTCATATCTGTGAGCAGTTTCACAATCCTGGAATAATCGCAAATAAATTTCCTATAATAATTCGCAAACTCTAAGAACCGCTGTAAGGGTTTGAGGCCTGTGGGGTGTGGCCACTGTAATACTGCCGCGAGTTTGTCCTTATCCATAGCAAAGCCCTCCTTCAAAATGAAATATCTGAGAAAAGATACACTGGGCCTGTGAAAATCACACTTCTTGAGTTTGCAGAATAATTTGTTCTCCCTTAGCCTCTGCAAAACCACTGTGACATGTTTGCGGTGTGTCTCCAGGTCAGGAGAATAAATCAAAATATCGTCCAGGTATACAACTACACAAGACTGTAACAAGTGCTTGAGCACATCATTAATGAGTTCCTGGAACACTGTCGGAGCACTGCATAGTCCGAGTGGCATTACTAAATACTCGTAGTGCCCTGTTCGAGTATTGAAAGCAGTTTTCCACTCATCACCTTCTTTGATCTGTAGCATGTTATATGCTGCCCTTAGGTCCAATTTCGTAAAAATGGATGCGCCCTTTAAACGATCGAACATCTCGGTGATGAGTGGAATGGGATAAGCGTTTTTAACCATTATCTTGTTGAGACCCCTATAATCAATACAGGGTCGGAGATCCTGTGTGCCACGGTAAGTGGGGGGTCTACATTGGACCCCCCCACCCAATGGACCCCTCCTGATGCCCCCATTGAGGTCTGATTAAAAGACATGGCCCCCAAAATAATTAATTCTGTGAGTGCCACAGAATGTCCCTGTGGCACTCAGAGTTATTTCTTATATTATTTTTAGCTCAGACCTCGGGGGGTACAGTTATTGAACTCCCAACTGATCGTACTGGGAGAGCAATATGGCGACACAGGAGAGCAGGATGCTCTCCTGCTTTTCTCCCTTACCGGTATTAGTGAATCGATCGGGTAAAGCTTAGTAATGTCACAGTGACCATGTCACCGATGACATTAGGAGGCTTCCCCCAATCCCATCCATTCCTACCTTTGGGTAAGAGAGAAGGAGAAGTGGAAGCTGCGCTGCTCCATCTTAAATATTGATCTCTCAGCACAATCGGCTGGGAAATCAATAACTGGGGGGGGGGGCGCATCAGGAGAGATCCTGATATTCTCCCCCCCCGCCATCCCCCAAGAGTGCTGGGCATTTTTATTTTTTAATTATAAATGCAGCCACTGCATTCTGGTTATACCAGCTTATGCAGTGACCACATTCCACTTGTACTTTGTACGAGCTTGGCACAACAGGAACTGCTATCCAAGCTTGTACAATGTATCCACCTGGTGCTCTAGGGGTTAAATGAGGAGGACGTGAGTTTTAGGAAAAACGTGATGTAAAGAGCGAAAGAAAAGGTATTTGATTTTTTTGTAGAAATTGTTAAGGTAGAAGGTAAAAAAGAAGGTGGAGGGGAATATAAAGTATGTGAAAGAGTTAGAAATACATCCGAGTCAGATAAAGAAAAGCTAATTTACAGATTAAATGTGGATAAATCATTTACGATTACTATACTATTACTTTGAACTCTTGTTATTTCATATTAACCATTTGAGTTCTAGTAGTACAAGTATATTTCCTGATGCCTACATATTTTAGATTCCCACTTAACATGGTGTACCACACATTTAATAAAAGGTAAATTGCATTTAACACCTTTGTGCCATTATGATGATCCTTTTGTTTCTTCTGTCCTAAGGCATCGCTTTCTTGTTGGCAAGTGCCCAGGACCTCACTGTAGCATCCAGGGCTACTCTCTTTGATAGAGTGGAGAAATTCATATCTGTCCATCGAAACTGTTTCTTAGTCCTAACAGCTGCTCTCCATGGACCAGAAGAATGGAATTTAATGTTCAGTATTCAGCAAAGGTAAACATTTAAATTATATTTTACCCTGCTATTACTGTACAGGAAACCAGGATTTGTTCATAATCTTCAGTTAGGGCTTATTCTTCCTAAAGGATTTGTTCACATAGACTACCATAAAACAGCAATGTTTTATCTTCTCTAATTAGACAAAACAGAACAAACATCTCTGTCAGGCTGCTCTCAAAGATTACTGCTTGGTATAAATGCAGACTATTGTACTATTCTGTAGTGTCCCTGCTATCAGGGCATAATGCTGGGAAAATTTTAGCAGGCTTGGTCTTTATGGCAGCCTGTTGGCCACTGTGGCTAATGCCCTGGGGACTGATTCTTTATGGATGATCCTGGTGCCCATGTAATTTGGATTATTGATCTGTTGGGCCATTTTCTGGTTTCTTGCCCTGGCTGACCACTTGCTCTTGGACCACCAACCAGTTCATGTGCCACTGAGGATGCCAAGGGCTTTCTACAGGGAGAGCTTTGGCCACCTTGGGGCTCTAACTCTCGAATTGTCTGGAAAGATCTTTTTTTTTTTTTTTTTTTTTTTTTCAAAATTTAGGGCAGTGGGAGAAGAGAGAGAGAGTTTCATTTTCCATTTTCACTGGGCTACAGAGTTGTACTGTTGAAGAGCAAACCATGAGAAGAATGGAATGACTTAAAGGAATATGAACACCTAAATACATGTATTGACTCATCATCTACCTAAGGGCTTGCTGAGGCCAATTGCAGCTAATAGCTTGCTCGGGAGAGGAGGCATGGTGACTGTGAGAGCACCCCCTGCTAGAACCTCACTGCCACCCTTTAATGATTGGACAAGGTGGCCATTTTTTTGAAGGCAACCCCCTCCCACAACTGCATATGCTGTCATAAAAGAAAGGCCTAAAGGATGCAGGAGCCAACGTTCCTCCTGTATTATTGTCCCCACCATCACTGGAGTAGAAGACTATCACTGCTTTAGAAGACTTCTCTCATATTGATTTGGGGATCCAGTCCATCTTGATTTGGTGACTAGTTGCATCAGAACTGCATGTGTTCTTGTAGAGTAGGGGCAGTAATTCCAGACAGACTCCTACTGCATGCAAACACCAGTTCTGGTGTTCCCACTGTCTTTTGACATCAGAGGAGGAGCACACTGGTGGAGGGCAGCTTGTAAATAGCGTTTGTGGCCAAAATCCAGGTTATGGCGAAACACTTGTTACAGATTTTTGTTCCCACAACTCGCGCTAAATAGCGTGAGTTGTGGGAACAGGAAAAGAAAATAGCCAACTCTCATTGTTTGACACAGTGTCAAACAACGGGAGTGAGATTAAAACACAGTTGCCCTCCCCCCACCTCCCAAACACTAACCCTACACTACCCCTAACATGACAGTTAAACAAAACTAGCCCTAACACTATCCTGACATCCACTGTCCATCTTCTTTAATCTTCTCTCTTCCGTCTTCTTGTTTCTTTCATCTTCCATCTTCTTTCATCTTTCTTCTTCTCTTCTGTCTTCTAAATTTCTTCTTCCAACATCTGTTTTTGAAAATGAAAAAAAAAAAAAAAATTTGAATGAAAGATGCGTCCAAAAAATATGCCCCAAAATATGCTTGTCTTTGAGTGCTGGTGGGGTATGCAACACATTGCAGAGCAAAGGTTAAATGCACGCTGGCATATCAAGTCGAAATAAGATGCAGCCATCACAAATCAGTAATAGATGCTGGTATTCTGTAAAAAAAAAAAAAAAAAAAAAAAAAAAAGGCTTTTATATGGCCAGTCTCTGTGCAAAATAGTTCCCACTCTACAGCTGGCTGGGAGGTGTGTAAGCCAACATCTCAGCCAATCAGCTTCTATTGGGTTTTGTCATCCCCCCCACTAGAATCTGATTAGCTGGGAGGTGCATAAGCAATCGGCCTTTAGCGGGTTTCTTCACTCCCTCGCTACGGGCTGACTGGCTGGGAGGTGCGGAAGCACACATCTCAGCCAATTGTAGAGTGGGAACCATTTTGAACAAACTTGCCATATAAAAGCCAGTCTCTGTTCAAAATTCCCTCATTATGGCTCAAGCAACGGCCCAAAAGATATGAAAGGAAGTGGTGTTTTACTCTGCATTCCTACCGCTGCAACGCCATCTAATAAACCCTTAAGCTGTCAGGAGTATTTTGAAAGATGGAATGCCCGCACACTTTTTTTTTTTTTTTTTTTTTTACAAAATGTCAGCATCTATTTATGATTTCTGATGGCTGCATATTATTTCAACTTGATATGCTAGCATGCATTTAGCCCTTGGAATAATGCCAGAGGGGTACACAGCGCATTGCTGTGCAATGCTTTGCGTATCCCTCCTTCCTTAGGACAAGCATAACTTTGGGGCATATTTTATGGACGCATATTTTCATTGGACATTTTTTTAATTTTCAAAAGCAGATGTTGGAAGAAGTAGATGATTAGAAGAGAAGAAGAAGGAAGATGAAAGAAACTAGAAGACGGAAGAGAGAAGATTAAAGAAGAAAACAGACAGTAGCTGACCGGGGTGCCGAGGACCCCCTGCTGGACATCAGGATTACAGGTAAGTGTTTCTTTTCAGGGGATGTGTTAACTTTAGGGGGATTACCCTTTGCTGGTAGTGGGGTATGCAAAGCTCTGCACTGGCACTCTTAGGGTTAATATTCTTTGGCTCCTTGAATATATTGATATGGGGCTTAGGGCCCCATATCAATACATCCATGTGTGACTAGTGTACGGATCACTTGCCACGCATGCTTGTGTTGTGGTAACCACTGTTCTAAACCATGTTCCCAACTCATGTTAGGAACTCGGCAGCTACTTTTGATGTTGCAGTATTTTAGTTTTATTATTCTAATTGTGAGTCCTAAACATAACTATATGTTTATGCATTTGCACCCTTCATCATATGCTTGCTAGATGTGATAAATTAGTAGGTGTGCCTTGAAAATTTCAAACTACATGTTAGGTATGCCTTGACAAAAAAAAAAAAAAAATTTAAAACAACTGCCATACAGGGTTTTGGAACTGCTGGGTATATGGAAGGGATGCCAGCCAGCAGTAGACAACCCTGAAGTCTGAGAACATCCTCTATGCTTCCCCACTTGCTCAGTAGGGCAGCGGAGAGGATCCTTCCAGAACCACAAACAACATTATTCCCTTAACCCTTTGAGTGCTACAGGGATTTCTTTAGAATGTGTGTGCACTACAAATTTGAATAAAAGGATGATTTTGTACTGGTTGGTATGCTGTACTTTTCTAACCCTTTAACTGCTTCAGGGGTGTGCAGTGCATATCCCTGTGACACTCAGAGTGTTAAGGGAGTGATGATGTTTGTGGTGCTGAATAGATCATCTTCGCTTCCTCACTGAGCAAGTGAGGAAGCAGCTAGGGTGTTCTCAGACTTCAGGGTTGTCTACTATTGTCAATGTGTAAGGGAGCGCAAATCCCTTCCACATTGCCAGCAGTATGACAACCGTCCATGCTTATGACTGATTGAGGGCTTTTACTGCATAGGAAGCTACAGGGATATCACAACATTACCAACTTCAAGTAGCAATGTTGGGATTGCAAACGCAGACCGCAGAGGCTTATCTCGGAGTTTTTGTGCATGTGGTGAAAAACCATATTAAACACACACGTACAACAGTGGTTCATTAACTGCATTGTCATATGGAAATGGCTAATTAACCTGCATTTTCATATGAAAATGAGCCATTGTCTGTGTGTTCATTCCAAAATCATAAACCTGTCAAAGGCATGGTGGATTGAAGAGGATATGATGGAGAAGACATGTTAGTGCATACTGGCGATGTGCCCTCAACACAGATCCAACACAACATTGCCGTCCTGAACGCTAGTTGAACTTTAGTGCATCTCTCCCTTATGCCGGTGGTATACATCCAAAGCTGCTTCAGGAACTCTGTGCAGTGTTAGCAAGACTACTGTTTTTACTTTCTAAAAACTCCATAGGTTCAGTGTCATAGGTTTGGTGTAAAGCCAGTGGGGCACTTTTACTTAGTTCCTAGGTTCTGGTGCCGTTATTTATGAAGGGAACTAAAGCATAACCTGAGAATTACAGACCAGTGATTTTGACCTGTTTTAAGAGATTATAGTTAGAATTACAATGAGAAAGATACAATTAGCAGGAATCAAAGTGGTATTATAAGGAATAAAACTTGGCAGGTAAATGTATTAAGTTCCTAGGAAGAAGTAAGTAGCAACCTGAATGTATAGTATATCTAGATTTTTCAAATGCATTTGCGACAGTTCCACCAGGAGGCTGGCCTATAAAATAAGGACATTTTTATCCTTTTTCAGTAGAGGCCTTACAGCAATAGGTTACACCCTTGCAGTTGATTCTTCCATCTCTCACCTTGCTAAGAATGTCGCTTACTGTGGTAGATAGAGTAAATAGAGATAATGTTTAACCCTTTGAGTGCCAGAGGGGTACACAACACATTGCTTTGCAATGCCTGCGTACTCTTCTGGCACTCATAGTAACATAGTAAAATTATGTTGAAAAAAGACACAAGTCCATCAAGTTCAACCTTCGCCTCATACCTCAGTAACTGAGAATTTTATAGCTTTCCTGCTACCAATTAAATTAGTCTTTATCAGACCTTCCTGATCAGCCTACTGATAAACAGTATAACTCTGTATGTTCCCTTTTGAAAGAAATGTATCTAATCTTCTCTTAAATGTATCCATTGTATCTGCCATAATTACCTCCCTGGGCAATGAATTCCACAATTTGACAGACCTTACCGTAAAAAAACCCTTCCTCTGCTGAAGTTTAAACCTCCTTTCCTCTAATCTCAAGGGGTGTCCCCTGGTCACCTGATCAGGCCTTGGAATAAATAGCTCACCGCAGAGATCCTTGTATTGGCCTCTCATATACTTGTACAATGTGATACGGTCTCCTCTTAGTCGTCTTTTCTCTAGAGTAAATAAACCAAGTTTGTTTAGTCGTTCCTCATATGTCAAGTCCTCCATTCCCTTAATTAATTTTATTGCTCTCCGCTGTACCCTCTCTAGTTCTAGTATATCCTTTTTCGGAACCGGTGCCCAAAATTGCACTGCATGCTCAAGGTGTTAAAACTTTTTTTTGTTTGTTTTTTTTAAACGCTATTTGGGCTAAAAATATTACTTACAGACTGCCCTGCACCCTACTTCCACATACTTTGCTCTTGCCGCAGTTTACCACTCTGCCTCTGCTCCCTTTCCACTATCCAGCCTCCTCCGGTGAAGGAGGCTTTCTGTCTGTAAGTTGGAGCGATCTCATTGGTAGAGATCTAGCCAATGAGCCCGCTCCAGCTTACAGACAGCCTCCGTCATCAGAGGAGGCAGGGCAGTGGGAAGGGAGCAGAGGCAGAGTGGCAAGAGCAGTTTATGTGGAAGTAGGGTGCAGGGTACTCTGTAAGTAATAATTTTAGCCCAAATAGTGGGGTTTTTTTTGTTTTTTTTAAATAACATTTTAAACATTATCGCTATATACTCTACCTAATAAGCCTAACTTGTATAGGGATGAGAGATCCCCTTTAAATATCAAGTAGATACATGCCTGGATTGCCTCCTGAAGCTAAACTTTGTTGCCTTACATCCCATTTTTTCCACTACCTGGGTTACTAGAGCTATGGAGAGTACTGTATAGACTTCAGTTCCCTTCCCCCTCCCCTCCTCTTCCTGTCCAGAGCTCCTCAGGATCCAGATTGGGGTGGTCTATTTCTAGACGTATTTCTTCCCTACTAGAAAAGCAAGTGTTGGTCCTCACTCTTACACAGAAATGCTTCACCTGATTCTATTTAAATCTTTACTTTGTTCCCAGAAAAGATGGTGGACTTGTTTTTGTGCTGTTCTCATCGCTCAACATTTTTCAACTTATTGCAGCTGTGTGTCCAGGGGATTTTCGTGCCTCCCTGGGCCTATAAGACACTTACCTGCTTGTCCTTATCAGTGCATCCTGCATTTTGTATTTCCGGGCAATTACTGCGAGTTCCATTTGGTCTAGGGTCTTCTCTGAGAGTCTTCACTAAGGTTATGTCCATCTTGGCAGATCACCTCCAAGCTCTGGGGATCTCTTTGACTCCCTACCTAGACAACCTTTTACTCAAGGCTTCTTCAGAGCTAACCTTGCACACTCAGATTCAGGAGTATATTTCCATTTTGGAGTAACACAATTGGGTACTCCATTTTAAAAAATATTTTGTGGTCCCTTCCCAGGTTCTTCATTTCCTGAGCATGCTATTCATTAAGCTCCAAGGGAAGGTGTTTATTGTGGAAGACAAGATTCAGTTCCTGTCTCTGCAGGTCCCTCTGGCGTATGATGGCAGTCAGAAACTATATAAGAGTACATGAAGGTGCTGGTGTCACGGTTTTATTGAACACTCGGACAGTTTGGTAGGATAAAATAGAAAAACTTTATCAGGCAAGATAAAGCAAAACAAGGCCCTACACAGGTCCAAACTCTACAAGAATACAGTAGATAGTATGACACAGGTCAGGGCATACAAATGGCAATAATAATAATAAGGCTGTACCGGCCTTACCGAATACCGGGTAAGGCAGCCTAGTGACTGATGCAACAAGGAATAGAGGAGGCTCTACCGGCCTTACCGGATACCGTGTAAGGCAGCCTGATAACTGGTGTAACAAGGAATAGAGGAGGCTCTACCGGCCTTGCCTAATACCGGGTAAGGCAGCCTGGTAACTGGTGCAACAAGGAATAGAGGAGGCTCTACCGGCCTAACCGAATACCGGGTAAGGCAGCCTGGTAACTGGTGCAACAGTAGTGAATGAACTGACAAGTTGTAACACCGCTAGTGACCGGAGAGCACAGGCTGGGTAGCATGTAACGGAGGCCACACTGAATCACAGGCTGAGAGTAGCGCAAGCCAGAGGCAACAGTGGGAAATGTACTGACAGGCTGAAACACCACTAGTGACTGGAGGGCACAGACTGGGTAGCACGTAACTGAGGTCACACTGAATCACAGGCTGAGAGTAGCGCAACCGGAGGCAACAATAGTGAATGGACTGACATCGATATCGAGGGCAGCACAAAGAGCGTTAGTCAGCCAAAGCCTGGGTCGGTTCATAGAGAGCGGTAGTCAGCCAAGCCTGGGTCGGTACACAGAGAGCGGTAGTCAGCCAAGCCTGGGTCGGTACACAGAGAGCGGTAGTCAGCCAAACCTGGATCGGTACACAGAGAGCGGTAGTCAGCCAAGCCTGGATCGGTACACAGAGAGCGGAACAGGAACAAGGTCAGACGAAACTGGATCATACACGGAACAGGAGCACAGAATAAACGTAAGGTCAGGAACACCACGAAAGGGCACCGGCCTAGTGACAGGAGGGCGTATATAAAGGCAAGCCCTGGGAGGGGATAGCCAGCTAGAACCAATAAGAGGCCGTCAAGACAAACCTGGAAGTAAGAATGTCGCATAGAATCACGGGCACCGTGATAGCTGGGTTACCTGGTTTCTGCTCTGGAGGCAGTTCCCTTTGCACAATTACATACTGCAACTGGACATTTTCAAGAATTGTTCCACATATATCATCTATGTCATGTCATGTCTCTGTCCCCGTGGACGAAGGATGACCTTCGCTGGTGGCTTCAGTGGTCCAATCTGATGTTGGGACGTCCTTTTCTCATTCTCGTTTGGATTTTGTGCACCATGGATGGCAGCCTGCTGGGCTGGGGTTCCACTGTGGTGCCTCTGAAGTCCCCTTCTAGGGTCTGCAATATGGATTCAGTCCAACAACATGGCCCACATCTATAGATGGGTATAGTAAGAATGAAATGCCTGGATATTACAGTGCCCGTGATTCTAGCGGCAGGGAAACATTGCTACTTCCAGGTTTTCCCTTGCACGATTCTTATTGGCTGTTGGGCTCTGGCTCCTCCCAGGGATAGCCTTTTTAAACTCTCTCCTGTCATCTTTTCAGCGCCTTTTCGTGGTGTACCTGTACCTAGCATTTGAGTTGCTGCTTGTTCCTGTTCCGTGTGTGACCTGGCTCGCCTGACTACGCTCCTCATGCTCCTGTGTTCCAATTTCGTTGCTGACTAGGACTTGCTGACTATCTCCGTGTGTACCGACCTGGCTTTGGCTGAATACCCAATTCTATTACTGACTAGCACTGGCTGTTACCTCTGTGAGTACTGATTTGGCAGTTCTGGCTTCAGACCTTTTAGGGTGCGTACCCTGTGTTCCGTTCCACCTACTCTCGCTTACAGTAATACCACTACAGCGCCTGCCTGGCCTGTCACTCCCGAAGTCATCTGGGAGACTGTGCTGCGAGTAGCTCTGGTCGCTTGCCAGCATCTGAAGTGCTGCCTCCGCTATCCCTAGCGTTCTAGGGATTGAGTCTCTTGCCAGTGTCCTATCTGTGCTGCGTCCGCTATCCCTAGCGTTCTAGGGATTTGGTCACTTGCCAATGTCCTATCCGTGCTTCCTCCGCTATCCCTAGCGTTCTAGGGATTGAGTCTCTGTCAGTGTCCTATCTGTGCTGCCTCTGCTATCCCTAGCGTTCTAGGGATTTGGTCACTTGCCAGTGTCCTATCTGTGTTGCCTCCGCTATACCTAGCCTTCAGGGATTTGGTCACTTGCCAGTGTCATATCTGTGCTGCCTCCGCTATCCTTAACATTCTAGGGATTGAGTCTCTGCCAGTGTCCTATCTGTGCTGCCTCCGCTATCCCTGGCGTTCTAGGGATTTGGTCACTTGCCAGTGTCCTATCTGTGCTGCCTCTGCTATCTCTAGGGTTCTAGGGATTTGGTCACTTGCCAGCGTCCTATCTGTGCTGCCTCCGCTGTCCCTGGCGGTCTAGGGATTGAGTCTCTTGCCAGTGTCCTATCTGTGCTGCGTCCGCTATCCCTAGCGTTCTAGGGATTTGGTCACTTGCCAATGTCCTATCCGTGCTTCCTCCGCTATCCCTAGCGTTCTAGGGATTGAGTCTCTGTCAGTGTCCTATCTGTGCTGCCTCTGCTATCCCTAGCGTTCTAGGGATTTGGTCACTTGCCAGTGTCCTATCTGTGTTGCCTCCGCTATACCTAGCCTTCAGGGATTTGGTCACTTGCCAGTGTCATATCTGTGCTGCCTCCGCTATCCTTAACATTCTAGGGATTGAGTCTCTGCCAGTGTCCTATCTGTGCTGCCTCCGCTATCCCTAGCGTTCTAGGGATTTGGTCACTTGCCAGTGTCCTATCTGTGCTGCCTCCGCTATCCCTGGCGTTCTAGGGATTTGGTCACTTGCCAGTGTCCTATCTGTGCTGCCTCTGCTATCTCTAGGGTTCTAGGGATTTGGTCACTTGCCAGTGTCCTATCTGTGCTGCCTCCGCTATCCCTGGCGTTCTAGGGATTTGGTCACTTGCCAGTGTACTATCTGTGCTGCCTCTGCTATCTCTAGGGTTCTAGGGATTTGGTCACTTGCCAGCGTCCTATCTGTGCTGCCTTCGTTATCCCTAGCCCCCTAGGGAGTTGCCCTGCAGTTACCCACCGCTATATCAGGGCCTTGCCGCGGTGTGGTGCGGTTGTGGTTTTCCTTGTTCCTGTAACCTGTCTACGGATCAAGCCAGCAGCGCCCTACTGTTATTTGCTCACTGATATTTCTGTCCATCCTGACCTGCGTCAGATTTGGGAAGTACCACGGTACGGACATCATCTGGACTTGAGTAGGGTGATTGCTTGTTGTTTTAGTTTCAATAAAGCTTTTTCATACCTTACCTAACTGTCTGAGCGTTCTTACAAAACTGTGACACTGGACAATAACAGGAAAGTCTTTTTTTGTTCCTGGGGCAGTTTCAACTTGATGGACATTGGATGACCTTTAAGATGTCCCACCTTTAACCATAGAGTAGGTGCTGCAGGGTTGGGGCGTTGAGGTCTTATGAAAGGATTCTAGGCAATGAATGTATACTAAATTATCATTTAGTTCCCTCTCCCTTGATCGCTTATTTCCTACACAGGCATTTTATAACAAACTCCCCCCCCCCCCCCCAAATAAAGCATTTTAAGGCTTCCCAGATTGTCAGACCTACAAATCTGGAAGATCATTTACAAACAGGTACTATATCAGTTGTTTGTTTGTTTTTTTTCCTCTTAAACTGAAATAAGGTCATCTGTTTGTCTCTGGAGATTGAATCCTCTGTCTCTTGGAAACTGTAATGGGATCACCAGTGGGAGTTCAAAGGGATTGTGAGCTGACCAAGTGATCTTTGTATATTCATGTAGAGTGGATGTACTGGAGGGTGTGATTGACCCAATAGTGCAATCTGTGCTGGAGTACAGGCTAGGAGGGGGTTTGAAAAAAAATAAAGTTATAATCCTTTGTGTCAGGATTCAGTAACCGCCAACCATAAACCAATCCTGCCAACTTCAAGGATCCGTTTATGGAGCTCTCCATATTGGAGAGGGGTAGGAAGAGAAATCCAGGTGGCGAACCAAGAGTGCATTAAGGTCCCCCCCATCACCACAATCCCCGTCTGAAAATTGAGAAGCAGAGTTATAACCATATTTTTATGTTTGGTTTCATTGGGTGTGTAAATAGAGGCCAGTGTAACAGTTATTGATCCTGAGGCCTTTATGAAAGAGAGATCTGCCCTCTGGGTCTACTATGGAGTCTACATATGCAAATGGACATGGTGTATTATGATCCCCACCCGTCTTCCAGCCACATCTTCTCCCCTGTCTTTAGCTCTTTGAGTGATGGGGTTTCTCCCCCCACATCTATGCTCTGGGCCTTCATTGTCCTCCTACTTAAACCGAACAAGGACCCTCTTAGCTGCTCCTCATCTCCCTAATCAACACTGACATTAAATTATTTGCAAAAATCCTGGCGAACCATCTCTCCCCTATCCTTCCTTCAATAATACATCCGGAACAGGTGGGCTTCATCCGGGGCAGACAGGTGTCTGTGTAAGGCGCAAGGTGGCATTGATTCATCACACCTGATCATCCGGTATTCCCTCATGTTTTTCTTTTGTTTCACTTGTAAGGCTATTTTTTTGTTTTGTTTTTTTTTTTTTTGTGAAATGGTCATTTGACAGCTAGCAAAGAATAACACTGGTTTAAAGATGGCTATGATCAAAGCTAACCCCCAGGCCCAGTTATTAAAAATGAATAAGAAAGAAGTATATTTTATGATAGCCCAGTTAACTAGAAGCTCAATGTGATATTCTCACATCCAGCTTCCCCAGCTTATATAATACATAAGACATGGAGTTGCAGAAACCCTGACCCCCAAAAGTATCACCACTCCTCCAACCATCTAGAGCATTATGACCACCTTATTCACCCTAGATAACCCAACAACTCTGCTGTGTATTCAAAGGAAGGATGTGTGTTTATCCCATGCCTTACCCGGTTCTTCTGGTCATATCTCTCTGGAAGTTAGGAGTGCCATGTGCGATGTCTTGGCCTATGAATATAGTCTCCCCTATTGTAATCACATATGCACTGTTTACCTAGCTCTATCTATTAACAGGTATGGAATAGCAATAAATATGAATGTCAAATGAGAACAATAAAATAATAAAAAAATAAAGTATACCCCATCCAGCACAGTACCCCATCACCATCACAGGGAGAGGAGCCTTGGAGGGGGCCCAGAAAACGTAATGACATGCAGAGAGGAAAACATCACCATTATATGGGAGCATGAGGGTAGCTATAATAGACCCTAAAGGTAGGCTAAAGCACCAACCCCCATCTTCCATCAATTTTACCTCATTCCCTTCCTCCCCCATGGATGAAAAAAATAGCATCCTCTTATGGACTGAATATTGTTAGGTTAGCAGCAGCAAAGGGTGTTATATTCACAGGCCCAAAGATGGGGGAATCTAGGATAGCCAAATAGTGTCCACTGAGGTGTGTGTCTCAGACTTTGAATGAAGAGAGTGTACAGGAATGTCAACAGGGGGTCCCTGTCTGAGCCTTAAATGAAATCATGGCAATTTTAAGAGTCTTGGATACACATGATGGTAGACAAAGGGGAATGTTTCTCCAGTTGGTGTCAGTTCTGGATTTCTGCCATGTGCTATTTTGGGTCAGACTCTCTGTTCTTTGAGGCGACCTTCTGCCTCCTTTGGTTGTATGGTTGTGGGATGGAGAGGTACACGTGGCCCCAAGGCCGGATCCCATATTTGAACCAGAGTAAAGTTCAAAGCTTTGCAATGTTCATTGTGTTCCTTACAGTGTAATTCTTCTCTTTTTGTGTCAAAATTAAAGCAAAGGGGAATCCCCATCTGTATGTCCATGTGTTGCTCCTGAAGGGTAAAAAACACACAAAGAATCCGTGAGCACCTGGTGGTATAGTTCTGCAATTGACAATATTGGAATAAAAATATAAATAGAGTATTACTCACAAGTATAATGGTCAGTGAGTGATCACCTAACTTGAGCGCAGGTGGAGAGTGAAGTCCATCTCCACTTGGGGAACGCTGTATCCACGGTTCAAGCAGTTTCTAAATTGATGTTGGCCTCCTGGATCAAGAGAGTAGTCTTACAAACAGCAAAGTGTTTATCGCTTCACACATTAGCAAATCATTACAAAGTCAGTGTGTTGGCCTTGGCTGAGGCCAGTTTTATAAGAAAAGTTCCTCAGGCAGTAGTTCCTTTGTATGCCTTCCTACCCTTCTTTTTATGTGTTGGCTGCTGGTCGGTGGGGGTGGGGGAGGTAAGCGGAGCTGGGAGGGAGTATCCTCCTCGGGCGCTCTCTGTTTATGCCCTGCCTTCTAGTGGTAGCAACTTAACCCATTGTTCCTGTGTTCCAGAAGGTTAAGAGAAAATTATTTATCTATAAGTACAAAAAAAATCATGCTTTTTCCTGTCCTATCTACTTCATGTATTCCCACTCATCCATTTGGTGAGTGTTTCTTTGGTGATGCAATTTAGGCATGTGACATCACCACAGGCACACTTCCCAACTGACAGTGGAGTTGTTAGTGAGTGTTGCAACAAAGAGAAGGCTATGTGGAGGGTTTTTAAAGAAACGTGCCATATGTATAATATAATTTTCTTTTTAGAATTTTTCTGTAATAAATATTATGCACATTACAACTACCACATAGTTTTACTTAGTGTAAAATTTACACCTACTTACAGCTGTACAATAATACATAATATCAGTATTTAGGCAATGTCCTTTGTAATGATGACTCTTCTTTTTATATAGGTTCCTTGGAAGTAATTTACGTCTATTTCCTGCTCATAATAATAATGATGTTATTAAGATGATTTTGACAATAGCCAAGGTAAGTGTGAGAATGTCTTGCTCACAATGTGGAAAAAGCAATGTAAATTAGATTGTCTGAAACTAAAACAGCTAGCATTATGTTCTTAAAGGGAAAATGTAATTCATAATTATGTTTGCTCATTTCAGAGCATTTTTATTAACCCATGAGTGCTAGAGAAGTATGGCACTCAAAATGTTAAACCTTGTAAGGCATTTGATTGTCTCCAAATAGAATTAGGTGTTTTATTACAATAGAAGCTTTTTAGAATTAAAGGTCTAAATAAATAAATATTTGAAAATCCTGTGCGCACCACAGGGGCGTCCAACGCAGTGCTTTGCAGTGCGTTGGTCCCCACTATGGTGCACACACATGTATTTATATTTTTATTCAGCCATTGTTGGGGGCATCAGGAGTGTTCCTGATGCCCCCAACAAGGTATGAATAAAAATAACAAAAGAAAAAAAAAATTAACCATCTGTGTGCCACAGGGGGTCCAATGCATTGCTTGGTTCCACAGCCCACTGGCAGTCCCATTCCACCAGGCTGTTTCCACTGCCTACCTGTAGACTCAATGTTCCAGTATGCACTGGATTCAGGCAGGGAATCAAACTGTGTGTGATGGGGGACATACAGTTCACAATGGTAGTCACTGATCCCCCATATGCACTATCTGGCCCACCACCACCATCCTTACTCCGCTGCCCACTAGTAGACATACCCACATACTCTGTCTAACCCCTCATATATCTCTCTCTCTCTCTCTCTCTCTCTCTCTCTCTCACTCACTCACTCACTCACACACACACACACACACACACACACACACACACACACACACACACACACACACACACACACACACACACACACACTTGGTTACACTGGCTGACCCCTAGCTTGTTTCAACCCGTAGCCATAAAATCACATATACACTGTTTGCTTCCTTATCCTTGTTCCACTGGTAGCCACACTCCTGGCACCCAATATGGTATGTCAACCCACAGCATTGGGGCACCATTTTTTGTAGGCTGGCAGGCGGTCCTCCTAGGAAATCCCATGGCATTGAACCATTTTAATATCTTTGAAGTGACTGATGTGCAAAAAAAAAAAAGTTTTTGTTTTTTCCTGTAGCACCACATTCTGGAAATAGTTGTGCATGCTGACTTGGGGATAGTTATAGTTATATTCTTTCCAACATTGTATGGTTTGTCTACCCTTTCTTCACTTCTTTAGCTGTTATAACCATTTTTGTACAGGCAAGTAATGTTTGAGAAAATGTTAGAAAAATCACAGGTTGTAGTAGGTGTAGTTTTGTACTTCTAGCACCTACTAAAGTAGGTCAACTCATACCAGTGGGGTCCCATTTTTCTCCTAAGAGCACTAGCTAATGAATACAGTTGGAATTTCCATGGTTGTCACAGATTTCAGTACATTTGACAGGGCAGAAATGTAAAAAAAAGATGCCAATTTTTTCCTATAGCTCCATTTTCTAGAAACATTTCTGCACAGTAGGTTTGGGGTAAGAAGAGAAGTGACCCCTCATTTGATGCTGAAGGATATCTACTTTCCAGAAATATACTGTTTTATATAGTTATTCCCCTGTTTTAGGTAGTTTTACCACAAAGACCCTAGAATGCGCCTAATAGTTGAACATATTTTGTGTTGAAAATATTTTTTGCTCCAGGTAATTAGTGCTCTGTGCTAGCCATGGACGTAGGTAAAACTATACAAATTTGCTATTTTTGTACTCTGGGGAACTGGGGCTTTTTCAAACAATTGAAACTTTCACAATCAAGGTAAATGTGTTTTATATATAGTATGTGATTTTAGCAAAATAAGTAATTTTTCACTTTTTTTTTGCAATTATGGCATCATAGCTTTTTGCACAATACCAAATTCGCCCCTTGTAAGGTACCATGAAGAAGCTCAATTTGTTCTGAAAAAAAGAAAATATCGTTTTTATATATATATATATATATATATATATATATATAATATATATATATATATATATATAATATGACTGTGACGGAATGGTTGTCACCCAGAGAATGAAATGTGTCTGTTTTCAGTGATTGCCATTGTCTTAACGTGTTCCCATTCTTGAAACCTTAATGTCTCCTGTGTGTGCATGCATTAGAGAGGGTTGTCCAGTTACCAGCAGTGAATGGGTTGGTTAGTGTGTAAGAGGTACAGAGGAATGGTGCCATCCAGTCTAGCTAAACCCAGAGATTGTGCTATGAGATAGCCAGTGTTGTCAGATATAGGGCGGGGGTAGGGCAAATCTGTGTGGGGAATGTGCATCTTCCCCACTCACATTAGGCTAAGAAGAAAGAGACCTGGTAGATGGTACCTGTGACATCACATCCTGTAGGGGGTGAGTAGAGAAAACCTGGGAGAGAGAAGTGAGTCAGAGAGAGAGTTGCAGAATGTAGGAGCAGGAGAGAGCCTCTCCCCAGCATGGAGGGGGGGGGGGGTAGCCTGGAGCCAGTCTGGAGTTGGACTGGTCCAGGTGCTTTCTAAAGGCGTACTGGAGAAACTGGGACTGGTGAGTGCTCTCACCGGAAAAGTTAGAGTGAGTGGGCACTGTAGGGCCAGGTCCCCTTTTCAGTTGTGGGCTGTAAGTCAAGGCGTCTTCAGACACAGAGAGTACCCTGATGTTCCTACCACAAGGATCTTAGGATGTCTTCCCCAACTCCTCTGCCAGGACTAAAAGATACAAGGAACCTTCATGTGATCCAGCAGCATGTGGATTAGGCAGGATGCCTACTCTTGCCTCTAGTGGGACTATGAATAAGCTCCAGCATTAAGCTAAAATGGACTGAGAGTATTATTTGTAACTCCTGGCAAGTTATGCAACTAAGAAGAGAACAGCAGAAGTGCTTAGTTTTTATGTTTTACCCCTGTTTGTTTGCCTGTAATTGTTGCCCTATGTTTTGTGCCGTGACCACTCTAATAAATGCAATTTATTATCTTTTTGTCTGGCTGGATAAATCTCTTAACCCTCTGCCTACCAATATGTAACCCCTGTACCCCCCGTCACACTGGTGTAGTCTGCATCCAGCACCCACTATGCCCCAGCAGTGCAGTGATTTACAGCTTTACAGACTTGCCTGAATGATCCTGTACCTCAAAGCAAAGTGGTCAAACATCAAAAGACAGCTCCAAGCAACCAGATCCAAAGTGAAAATTCAGAATGTGCTGAACCAGTGTTGGGTGCCACAGAATCCAAGCATGCGAGTAATGTGACACAGAGACCAGAAGGATAATCCAGAGAGACCATTGCACTACCTTCTCAGCCTAAAGGAAAATCCAGTAGAGGATGATCTATTCAGAAACCAGTTACAGTGGGAATTTTAATGGAAAAGTTAATCCACCCCAAAAGCAATGTTGGAAGTCTTCGCAGGGGTAAGTGACACTCCTGTGGGGACTGATTGTGATGGGAGTGGTTCTGATTCTTTATGTTGGACTGATTTAGGTGGGATGGTGTTCTGGGACAGTCTCTTAATTTTGATGGCAGTAAGTGTGTGTGTGTGTGTGTGTGTGTGTGTGTGTGTGTGTGTGTGTGTGTGTGTGTGTGTGTGGAAAATGCATCGCCACACCAGAAGATCTGCCTATTTGAAATGTTTTGGACCTGCTTTTTTTTTTCCTGCACCCTAATTGGATATTTCTTGCCCTGGGAAGTATCCTGAATCACTGGACTTTGTTTTGGAACTATCGCCGCTTAATATACAAATTATATACTGTATATAAAAATGCTTTGTAGGCTTGATGTCTGTATTGATAGAAGTATAGGATTAGTTAATATGTGGGGACCCAGTGATCTGTCCGTGTGGACTGAACTCTGGCGTCCCCATCTGAAAGGGGGGACAGACTGTGACGGAATGGTTGTCACCCAGTGATTGCCATTGTCTTAACGTGTTCCCATTCTTGAAACCTTAATGTCTCCTGTGTGTGCATGCATTAGAGAGGGTTGTCCAGTTACCAGCAGTGAATGGGTTGGTTAGTGTATAGGAGGTACAGAGGAATGGTGCCATCCAGTCTAGCTAAACCCAGAGATTGTGCTATGAGATAGCCAGTGTTTGTCAGATAGAGGGCGGGGGTAGGGCAAATCTGTGTGGGGAATGTGCATCTTCCCCACTCACATTAGGCTAAGCAGAAAGAGACCTGGTAGATGGTACCTGTGACATCACATCCTGTAGGGGGTGAGTAGAGAAAACCTGGGAGAGTGAAGTGAGTCAGAGAGAGAGTTGCAGGAGAGAGCCTCTCCCCAGCATGGATGGGGGTAGCCTGGGGCCAGTCTGGAGTTGGACTGGTCCAGGTGCTTTCTAAAGGCGTACTGGAGAAACTGGGACTGGTGAGTGCCCTCACCGGAAAAGTTAGTGAGCGGGCACTGTAGGGCCAGGTCCCATTTTCAGTTGTGGGCTGTAAGTCAAGGCGGCTTCAGACACAGAGAGAGTACCCTGATGTTCCTACCACAAGGATCTTAGGATGTCTTCCCCAACTCCTCTGCCAGGACTAAAAGATACAAGGAACCTTCATGTGATCCAGCAGCATGTGGAGTGGGCAGGATGCCTACTCTTGCCTCTAGTGGGACTATGAATAAGCTCCAGCATTAAGCTAAAATGGACTGTGAGTGTTATTTGTAACTCCTGGCAAGTTATGCAACTAAGAAGAGAACAGCAGAAGTGCTTAGTTTTTATGTTTTATCCCTGTTTGTTTGCCTGTAATTGTTGCCCTATGTTTTGTGCCGTGACCACTCTAAT
Organism: Rhinophrynus dorsalis; assembly: GCA_037306005.1. Lineage (NCBI taxonomy): Eukaryota > Metazoa > Chordata > Amphibia > Anura > Rhinophrynidae > Rhinophrynus > Rhinophrynus dorsalis. Next base: position 174,412,803 of record CM074722.1, read on the forward strand.
AAATGCAATTTATTATCTTTTTGTCTGGCTGGATAAATCTCTTAACCCTCGGCCTACCAATATGTAACCCCTGTACCCCCCGTCACAATAATATTTATATATATCAAAGCTAAACAGATGGATAGCAAAAATGCTGAAAATGCATCTGGCCTACAGGGTATAGGAAATGGCCCAAGCCCCTGGCACTGAGGGGGTTGAAGTGTAATATGCAACCGCATGCCAAGTATAAGTGCAAGGCTTCACCTGTATGTGTGTGAGGGGCTGTAAGTGTATAAATACTCGTTGACAGCCCCCCTCTCCTTCAAGCATGTCTCACTGGATGGAATCAGAAACTGTCTCTCCCAATAGTGCCTACGTCACAGGTTGTAGTTGGTATTGTTAGGACACCTTTTTGTTCCCTTGTTTCATTCTCCTCCACAATAAACCAATTATTACATTTGGTTGTACTGCTCATACGAGCTCTCACACGGAGCAGAGCCTTTCATTAATTTAAATAGTCTCTACACTAGCTCTGATGGAGCAGAGCTGTTGTTTATTTCAATTACATGCCATATGTCAGCAGTTGGAGCAGTACTTCACATACTATTCCTACAACATATGAAAAAAGCCAAGGGAGGCACGCTGGGACATACTAGCTCCATTGGAGCAGTTCTGTATATATATCAGCACAGATTCACATTCAAAGGCATTAGTTGGGAAGCGCTTTTAAGCCCATATTTATAGAATTCTTACATTAGTCCCTATGGGACAGTTCTGATTTAAATTTATTTTTTACATAAAAACTAAGCCACAATGGCAGAGCCAAGAGAAGAGAACGAAGGGCAATAAAGGCCCTTCTGGAACATGAAAAACTTGTAGTGCTAAGGTCTCTAACAATACAACATTGTGTACTAAATGTTTGGAGTCCAGGGCCAATAGGGTTACCATATCAAGAGTTGCCCCCAAATTCTGAAGCTAATATTTTAGAGAGAATATTAGATAGGTGGTTAACAGAAACACACCATGTACCTATTAATACCTTTTCAAAATAATCCAAAGGATACGCCAATTCCGTTACAATATTAATCATATTTAGGTGGAATTATCCAGTGATAATAGCGAACCATCCATGTGTATGGCTGAGTGGTCCACGCAGGATGACAATGATCCAGAATCAATTGATTCCCTCATTAAAGCTATATTAGAAGTGCTCCAAGTATCTGATAAACAAGTCCCGAATCTCTCATCTAAATCCCTCTTTAAGCATAAAGTGAAATACTGTATTACCCTTCCTGCTTATGAGGAACTTGATCAGATAGTCACTGATGAGTGGAGTAATCCAGACAAATCCTTTTTCATATCCAAAAAATGTGATCTTAATTACTCATTTCCTAAAGACAAAGTAGACCTTTGGTGTAAACCTCCTGCAGTTGACCCCACAGTATCCAGACTGTCTAAACATACTACTATACCAATCCAGCAGCAGCCCTTAAAGACTCCTATGACAAAAATATTTATTCATTAAATAGGTTAATGTTTTCAGGACAGGGAGCTATCATTCGTGCATCATTTGCATCAGCATGGACATGCAGAGCAGTAGAGGCTTGTCAAACACAAATTATACAAGCCTTATAATACATTACACTGCGTGAAGATGTCCTCTCTAATGGTTACCTTTAAGAAGCCACCACCTATATAGGGGAAGTGGCCTTAGACATAGACAAAATAGCAGCCAAATGTTCAGCTGCTACATTCACAGGGAAACGTACTCTGTGGCTAAAGATATGGACCTCAGATTCTTCTTCCAAAAAAGGTTTGATAGCTTTACCATCTACTGGATTTTTGCTGTTCAGTTCAGAACTGAGCAACATTTTCAGTCAAGCCACAGGAGGTAAAAGTACTGTCATATCCTGCCCCTTTTTCTTCTTTTTTGATTCCTTGTCTGATTTCCCTTGTTATCCGGATCCTGGCTGCTTGTCTTGTGGTTGCTCCGTATCTTCTTCTCAGATGTTCACAAAGTTAACATTTTTGCATCTCAAGATGCCAATTTTGACCGCAAAGTTGTAGAGGCCATTGTTCATTAGTTTTCTTCCCTTCCTCTATTTCTCTGTTGTCCAATATAGCTTACAGGTACCATGGGGAGGAGACAGCTCCTCCCAGTAGGCTGGAACAATTCTTCAAGAAGTGCAGGGTGGTGTCTACCCCTCCTCCATAGCAGGCTACCTAGCCACTCCCCTCCAGATAAGATTTGTTCCATCATCCTGGTAGGAAGGCTGTGAACATTTCTGCTTAGTTTTTAGTTATTTATTGTTTATCTTTAGATATGGGATGTCAAAATTCCCCCATTAGGCGGATTACCATTACTGGCTTCCCCTGGTGAATTGCCCAGTTTACAGGCACTGCTTGTGGACCTTTCCAGCCCTGGGAGAGAACCATGCAACCCATGTCTCTATCTCTCCAGAAGGAGTCTCTCTGAGGCTTCTTCCATTCAATGCTAATCTCAAGTAAGAAGACCTGCAAAAAAGGTGAGCAACCCTTTGAGCGCCATGGTCCACTTGTCCCACAGTTCCCCTCTGCACATGGGTTATTCTGGAGTTTTTCCTCATAAGTCCTGCACTCATGTTGGCTATTTCTTTGTTGTCTGTTCTGGGTCTCTGGAGCATTTTGGCTGTTTGGTGGTATTTAATTGTTTCCATGCCTTATTTTATTGAGTTGGGGCTTTTTTCCACACTTTCCCCTTGGGTTTATATGTTTCCTATGCTTTATTTGGGTTCTAGTGGTTTTAGCACTTTTTGGAATTTAGTTTTTAGGCGTTTATTTGAATTCCGCACCTCTAAAGGCGCTCTTTACCACATAGCCACAATGCTCCATTGATTTCTATGGGACAGACTGTTTGGGACATATCTCTGCAACTGCTGTATGTACCGAGTAGGGAGATGGCTCATTCTTCTTGTCTCCCCTTCCTAACATTCCGGTGGACATCCCTTGTGTCTTGCAGGTCTTTGGGGGATTCGGTTCTGTCTTTGGTATTCTGTATTGGGAAAACTACATTTCCCAAAAATGCCAGTTTCTCAGGCTAGTCGCTGATTGACTCACTGTTCGGTCGCCATTGTCTCTCCCTTTACACAAGTATCATGCGCAGGGCTTTGTCTCCTCTACTTCCCTCCTTAGAGGCCGAAGGACTAGCTCTCACTCCTTACCTCTTTCGCAGGGGACAAAGGACTAGCTCTCGCTCCTTACCTCTTTTGCAGAGGCTGAAGGATACACACTCCACTTTCCCTCCAGCTCTTCTCCCCGCCTGTCGATTCAGTCCTACAAAATATTTATTTATACAAGAACAGGCTCATCTGCCTCAGTTAGAGGCTGAAGGATTAGTTCAACTCCCCATTACTGCTATACATTCCTTTTACCTTCTTGCTTAGGAGTCTTCCTCACACATGTAGCATACAAATCCTCACCTCTTCAGAGAGGCTGAAGGATCTGTCAGTTCCTTACCTCTTTTATAGAGGCTGAAGGATTAGCCACGTGCTTTCTCACCACCCTTTTTACAGAGGCAACAGGATTATTCTCCTTACCTCTTCTTAGAAGCTGAAGGATTAATTACTTCCCTCTTTCTCAGAGACTGTAATATTAGCCCCTGCTCCTTACCCCTTTTGCAGAGGCTGAAGAACTAGCTTACACTCCTTACTACTTTTGCAGAAGCTGAAGGACCAGCTCCTGCTTCTTACCTCTTTTGCAGAGGCCAAGCTCCTGCTCCTTACCTCTTTTGCAGAGGCCGAAGGACTAGCTCTCGCTCCTTACCTCTTTTGCAGAGGCCGAAGGACTAGCTCTCGCTCCTTACCTCGTTTGCAGAGGCCGAAGGACTAGCTCTCGCTCCTTACCTCGTTTGCAGAGGCCGAAGGACTAGCTCTCGCTCCTTACCTCGTTTGCAGAGGCCGAAGGACTAGCTCTCGCTCCTTACCTCGTTTGCAGAGGCCGAAGGACTAGCTCTCGCTCCTTACCTCGTTTGCAGAGGCCGAAGGACTAGCTCTCGCTCCTTACCTCGTTTGCAGAGGCCGAAGGACTAGCTCTCGCTCCTTACCTCGTTTGCAGAGGCCGAAGGACTAGCTCTCGCTCCTTACCTCGTTTGCAGAGGCCGAAGGACTAGCTCTCGCTCCTTACCTCGTTTGCAGAGGCCGAAGGACTAGCTCTCGCTCCTTACCTCGTTTGCAGAGGCCGAAGGACTAGCTCTCGCTCCTTACCTCGTTTGCAGAGGCCGAAGGACTAGCTCTCGCTCCTTACCTCGTTTGCAGAGGCCGAAGGACTAGCTCTCGCTCCTTACCTCGTTTGCAGAGGCCGAAGGACTAGCTCTCGCTCCTTACCTCGTTTGCAGAGGCCGAAGGACTAGCTCTCGCTCCTTACCTCGTTTGCAGAGGCCGAAGGACTAGCTCTCGCTCCTTACCTCGTTTGCAGAGGCCGAAGGACTAGCTCTCGCTCCTTACCTCGTTTGCAGAGGCCGAAGGACTAGCTCTCGCTCCTTACCTCGTTTGCAGAGGCCGAAGGACTAGCTCTCGCTCCTTACCTCGTTTGCAGAGGCCGAAGGACTAGCTCTCGCTCCTTACCTCGTTTGCAGAGGCCGAAGGACTAGCTCTCGCTCCTTACCTCGTTTGCAGAGGCCGAAGGACTAGCTCTCGCTCCTTACCTCGTTTGCAGAGGCCGAAGGACTAGCTCTCGCTCCTTACCTCGTTTGCAGAGGCCGAAGGACTAGCTCTCGCTCCTTACCTCGTTTGCAGAGGCCGAAGGACTAGCTCTCGCTCCTTACCTCGTTTGCAGAGGCCGAAGGACTAGCTCTCGCTCCTTACCTCGTTTGCAGAGGCCGAAGGACTAGCTCTCGCTCCTTACCTCGTTTGCAGAGGCCGAAGGACTAGCTCTCGCTCCTTACCTCGTTTGCAGAGGCCGAAGGACTAGCTCTCGCTCCTTACCTCGTTTGCAGAGGCCGAAGGACTAGCTCTCGCTCCTTACCTCGTTTGCAGAGGCCGAAGGACTAGCTCTCGCTCCTTACCTCGTTTGCAGAGGCCGAAGGACTAGCTCTCGCTCCTTACCTCGTTTGCAGAGGCCGAAGGACTAGCTCTCGCTCCTTACCTCGTTTGCAGAGGCCGAAGGACTAGCTCTCGCTCCTTACCTCGTTTGCAGAGGCCGAAGGACTAGCTCTCGCTCCTTACCTCGTTTGCAGAGGCCGAAGGACTAGCTCTCGCTCCTTACCTCGTTTGCAGAGGCCGAAGGACTAGCTCTCGCTCCTTACCTCGTTTGCAGAGGCCGAAGGACTAGCTCTCGCTCCTTACCTCGTTTGCAGAGGCCGAAGGACTAGCTCTCGCTCCTTACCTCGTTTGCAGAGGCCGAAGGACTAGCTCTCGCTCCTTACCTCGTTTGCAGAGGCCGAAGGACTAGCTCTCGCTCCTTACCTCGTTTGCAGAGGCCGAAGGACTAGCTCTCGCTCCTTACCTCGTTTGCAGAGGCCGAAGGACTAGCTCTCGCTCCTTACCTCGTTTGCAGAGGCCGAAGGACTAGCTCTCGCTCCTTACCTCGTTTGCAGAGGCCGAAGGACTAGCTCTCGCTCCTTACCTCGTTTGCAGAGGCCGAAGGACTAGCTCTCGCTCCTTACCTCGTTTGCAGAGGCCGAAGGACTAGCTCTCGCTCCTTACCTCGTTTGCAGAGGCCGAAGGACTAGCTCTCGCTCCTTACCTCGTTTGCAGAGGCCGAAGGACTAGCTCTCGCTCCTTACCTCGTTTGCAGAGGCCGAAGGACTAGCTCTCGCTCCTTACCTCGTTTGCAGAGGCCGAAGGACTAGCTCTCGCTCCTTACCTCGTTTGCAGAGGCCGAAGGACTAGCTCTCGCTCCTTACCTCGTTTGCAGAGGCCGAAGGACTAGCTCTCGCTCCTTACCTCGTTTGCAGAGGCCGAAGGACTAGCTCTCGCTCCTTACCTCGTTTGCAGAGGCCGAAGGACTAGCTCTCGCTCCTTACCTCGTTTGCAGAGGCCGAAGGACTAGCTCTCGCTCCTTACCTCGTTTGCAGAGGCCGAAGGACTAGCTCTCGCTCCTTACCTCGTTTGCAGAGGCCGAAGGACTAGCTCTCGCTCCTTACCTCGTTTGCAGAGGCCGAAGGACTAGCTCTCGCTCCTTACCTCGTTTGCAGAGGCCGAAGGACTAGCTCTCGCTCCTTACCTCGTTTGCAGAGGCCGAAGGACTAGCTCTCGCTCCTTACCTCGTTTGCAGAGGCCGAAGGACTAGCTCTCGCTCCTTACCTCTTTTGCAGAGGCCGAAGGACTAGCTCTCGCTCCTTACCTCTTTTGCAGAGGCCGAAGGACTAGCTCTCGCTCCTTACCTCTTTTGCAGAGGCCGAAGGACTAGCTCTCGCTCCTTACCTCTTTTGCAGAGGCCGAAGGACTAGCTCTCGCTCCTTACCTCTTTTGCAGAGGCCGAAGGACTAGCTCTCGCTCCTTACCTCTTTTGCAGAGGCCGAAGGACTAGCTCTCGCTCCTTACCTCTTTTGCAGAGGCCGAAGGACTAGCTCTCGCTCCTTACCTCTTTTGCAGAGGCCGAAGGACTAGCTCTCGCTCCTTACCTCTTTTGCAGAGGCCGAAGGACTAGCTCTCGCTCCTTACCTCTTTTGCAGAGGCCGAAGGACTAGCTCTCGCTCCTTACCTCTTTTGCAGAGGCCGAAGGACTAGCTCTCGCTCCTTACCTCTTTTGCAGAGGCCGAAGGACTAGCTCTCGCTCCTTACCTCTTTTGCAGAGGCCGAAGGACTAGCTCTCGCTCCTTACCTCTTTTGCAGAGGCCGAAGGACTAGCTCTCGCTCCTTACCTCTTTTGCAGAGGCCGAAGGACTAGCTCTCGCTCCTTACCTCTTTTGCAGAGGCCGAAGGACTAGCTCTCGCTCCTTACCTCTTTTGCAGAGGCCGAAGGACTAGCTCTCGCTCCTTACCTCTTTTGCAGAGGCCGAAGGACTAGCTCTCGCTCCTTACCTCTTTTGCAGAGGCCGAAGGACTAGCTCTCGCTCCTTACCTCTTTTGCAGAGGCCGAAGGACTAGCTCTCGCTCCTTACCTCTTTTGCAGAGGCCGAAGGACTAGCTCTCGCTCCTTACCTCTTTTGCAGAGGCCGAAGGACTAGCTCTCGCTCCTTACCTCTTTTGCAGAGGCCGAAGGACTAGCTCTCGCTCCTTACCTCTTTTGCAGAGGCCGAAGGACTAGCTCTCGCTCCTTACCTCTTTTGCAGAGGCCGAAGGACTAGCTCTCGCTCCTTACCTCTTTTGCAGAGGCCGAAGGACTAGCTCTCGCTCCTTACCTCTTTTGCAGAGGCCGAAGGACTAGCTCTCGCTCCTTACCTCTTTTGCAGAGGCCGAAGGACTAGCTCTCGCTCCTTACCTCTTTTGCAGAGGCCGAAGGACTAGCTCTCGCTCCTTACCTCTTTTGCAGAGGCCGAAGGACTAGCTCTCGCTCCTTACCTCTTTTGCAGAGGCCGAAGGACTAGCTCTCGCTCCTTACCTCTTTTGCAGAGGCCGAAGGACTAGCTCTCGCTCCTTACCTCTTTTGCAGAGGCCGAAGGACTAGCTCTCGCTCCTTACCTCTTTTGCAGAGGCCGAAGGACTAGCTCTCGCTCCTTACCTCTTTTGCAGAGGCCGAAGGACTAGCTCTCGCTCCTTACCTCTTTTGCAGAGGCCGAAGGACTAGCTCTCGCTCCTTACCTCTTTTGCAGAGGCCGAAGGACTAGCTCTCGCTCCTTACCTCTTTTGCAGAGGCCGAAGGACTAGCTCTCGCTCCTTACCTCTTTTGCAGAGGCCGAAGGACTAGCTCTCGCTCCTTACCTCTTTTGCAGAGGCCGAAGGACTAGCTCTCGCTCCTTACCTCTTTTGCAGAGGCCGAAGGACTAGCTCTCGCTCCTTACCTCTTTTGCAGAGGCCGAAGGACTAGCTCTCGCTCCTTACCTCTTTTGCAGAGGCCGAAGGACTAGCTCTCGCTCCTTACCTCTTTTGCAGAGGCCGAAGGACTAGCTCTCGCTCCTCACCTCTTTTGCAGAGGCCGAAGGACTAGCTCTCGCTCCTCACCTCTTTTGCAGAGGCCGAAGGACTAGCTCTCGCTCCTCACCTCTTTTGCAGAGGCCGAAGGACTAGCTCTCGCTCCTTACCTCTTTTGCAGAGGCCGAAGGACTAGCTCTCGCTCCTTACCTCTTTTGCAGAGGCCGAAGGACTAGCTCTCGCTCCTTACCTCTTTTGCAGAGGCCGAAGGACTAGCTCTCGCTCCTTACCTCTTTTGCAGAGGCCGAAGGACTAGCTCTCGCTCCTTACCTCTTTTGCAGAGGCCGAAGGACTAGCTCTCGCTCCTTACCTCTTTTGCAGAGGCCGAAGGACTAGCTCTCGCTCCTTACCTCTTTTGCAGAGGCCGAAGGACTAGCTCTCGCTCCTTACCTCTTTTGCAGAGGCCGAAGGACTAGCTCTCGCTCCTTACCTCTTTTGCAGAGGCCGAAGGACTAGCTCTCGCTCCTTACCTCTTTTGCAGAGGCCGAAGGACTAGCTCTCGCTCCTTACCTCTTTTGCAGAGGCCGAAGGACTAGCTCTCGCTCCTTACCTCTTTTGCAGAGGCCGAAGGACTAGCTCTCGCTCCTTACCTCTTTTGCAGAGGCCGAAGGACTAGCTCTCGCTCCTTACCTCTTTTGCAGAGGCCGAAGGACTAGCTCTCGCTCCTTACCTCTTTTGCAGAGGCCGAAGGACTAGCTCTCGCTCCTTACCTCTTTTGCAGAGGCCGAAGGACTAGCTCTCGCTCCTTACCTCTTTTGCAGAGGCCGAAGGACTAGCTCTCGCTCCTTACCTCTTTTGCAGAGGCCGAAGGACTAGCTCTCGCTCCTTACCTCTTTTGCAGAGGCCGAAGGACTAGCTCTCGCTCCTTACCTCTTTTGCAGAGGCCGAAGGACTAGCTCTCGCTCCTTACCTCTTTTGCAGAGGCCGAAGGACTAGCTCTCGCTCCTTACCTCTTTTGCAGAGGCCGAAGGACTAGCTCTCGCTCCTTACCTCTTTTGCAGAGGCCGAAGGACTAGCTCTCGCTCCTTACCTCTTTTGCAGAGGCCGAAGGACTAGCTCTCGCTCCTTACCTCTTTTGCAGAGGCCGAAGGACTAGCTCTCGCTCCTTACCTCTTTTGCAGAGGCCGAAGGACTAGCTCTCGCTCCTTACCTCTTTTGCAGAGGCCGAAGGACTAGCTCTCGCTCCTTACCTCTTTTGCAGAGGCCGAAGGACTAGCTCTCGCTCCTTACCTCTTTTGCAGAGGCCGAAGGACTAGCTCTCGCTCCTTACCTCTTTTGCAGAGGCCGAAGGACTAGCTCTCGCTCCTTACCTCTTTTGCAGAGGCCGAAGGACTAGCTCTCGCTCCTTACCTCTTTTGCAGAGGCCGAAGGACTAGCTCTCGCTCCTTACCTCTTTTGCAGAGGCCGAAGGACTAGCTCTCGCTCCTTACCTCTTTTGCAGAGGCCGAAGGACTAGCTCTCGCTCCTTACCTCTTTTGCAGAGGCCGAAGGACTAGCTCTCGCTCCTTACCTCTTTTGCAGAGGCCGAAGGACTAGCTCTCGCTCCTTACCTCTTTTGCAGAGGCCGAAGGACTAGCTCTCGCTCCTTACCTCTTTTGCAGAGGCCGAAGGACTAGCTCTCGCTCCTTACCTCTTTTGCAGAGGCCGAAGGACTAGCTCTCGCTCCTTACCTCTTTTGCAGAGGCCGAAGGACTAGCTCTCGCTCCTTACCTCTTTTGCAGAGGCCGAAGGACTAGCTCTCGCTCCTTACCTCTTTTGCAGAGGCCGAAGGACTAGCTCTCGCTCCTTACCTCTTTTGCAGAGGCCGAAGGACTAGCTCTCGCTCCTTACCTCTTTTGCAGAGGCCGAAGGCCAAGCTCTCGCTCCTTACCTCTTTTGCAGAGGCCGAAGGCCAAGCTCTCGCTCCTTACCTCTTTTGCAGAGGCCGAAGGCCAAGCTCTCGCTCCTTACCTCTTTTGCAGAGGCCGAAGGCCAAGCTCTCGCTCCTTACCTCTTTTGCAGAGGCCGAAGGCCAAGCTCTCGCTCCTTACCTCTTTTGCAGAGGCCGAAGGCCAAGCTCTCGCTCCTTACCTCTTTTGCAGAGGCCGAAGGCCAAGCTCTCGCTCCTTACCTCTTTTGCAGAGGCCGAAGGCCAAGCTCTCGCTCCTTACCTCTTTTGCAGAGGCCGAAGGCCAAGCTCTCGCTCCTTACCTCTTTTGCAGAGGCCGAAGGCCAAGCTCTCGCTCCTTACCTCTTTCGCAGAGGCCGAAGGCCAAGCTCTCGCTCCTTACCTCTTTCGCAGAGGCCGAAGGCCAAGCTCTCGCTCCTTACCTCTTTCGCAGAGGCCGAAGGCCAAGCTCTCGCTCCTTACCTCTTTCGCAGAGGCCGAAGGCCAAGCTCTCGCTCCTTACCTCTTTCGCAGAGGCCGAAGGCCAAGCTCTCGCTCCTTACCTCTTTCGCAGAGGCCGAAGGCCAAGCTCTCGCTCCTTACCTCTTTCGCAGAGGCCGAAGGCCAAGCTCTCGCTCCTTACCTCTTTCGCAGAGGCCGAAGGCCAAGCTCTCGCTCCTTACCTCTTTCGCAGAGGCCGAAGGCCAAGCTCTCGCTCCTTTCCGCTTTCGCAGAGGCCGAAGGACTAGCTCTCGCTCCTTTCCGCTTTCGCAGAGGCCGAAGGACTAGCTGTCACGGTTTTTTGATGAACACTCAGACAGAACAGTAAGGTTAAAATGACTTTATTAGAATAAAGAGCATACACGAATATAGGCCCTAAGACCCACAATACAGATCATACAAATATATACACAATAGGATACAGCCAGAGGCACCAGTATAGGCAGACTGGAAGGAACCGTGAAATGGCAGCACTAACCCTAGGGAAGGGTTACCGGAGACCAAGGCAACTGCAAATAGACAAACCCTAGAACGCTAGGGGTGGATTGAGGCAACAGTAAGAAGATGGAACGCAGCCATTGTCCCCTCAACCTGCGAGATGTATATGCAATGCTGGCTCTAGAGCTCAAGGCTTCTGCAGTGGAACAGACTGACCCTTACCTGGACTATCCAGGTACTGACAGGGTTAATGGTCAATGCCCAGAGAATAACTGCAACTCCCAGAGGAAGTGAGCCCAACGTTTCAAGGGAGGCGGACACAGGGAGTCATCAGAGTAACACAGTCAGTGATGGAACACTGTACTGGTACTTTGATTGTGCACACCGCCAGCGGCGGTTAATAGAGCAGCATAAGCACGGGTCTTAGCCTTAGGTCGACAAGAAATAGCGCCATGCAGCGCACACCGACAGTGACATACAAGGCCCAGTAATCTCTGTGACCTCACGGGGTCGCCAAGTTGCTCAGCCAGACACGGTCAGTACCGGAGCAGGTACTTCTGCCAGATGTAGCCAGCAACGGAGCGGTTCACAGCCAAGTGCAGTCAGCAATGGAGCGGGATCTTCAGCCAGAAACGGAGCGGGTTCTCAACCAGATACGGTCAGTAACGGAGCGGGTTCTTCAGCCAGATACAGTCAGCAACTAAGCGGGTTCTTCAGTCTGATACAGTGAGCAACAGAACAGCAGCAAACAGGAACTCAGGAACATAGGCAGGCAGGCCAGGTCATACACGATAAGCAATAGCACGGATACACAATCAGGACTGGTACACCATGAAAGGGCCCTTAGGAACGACATACCAGGGTATATAAAGGCAAGCCCTAGGTGGAGCAAGTATGACCAGCCAATCAGAGTACAGCAATGCATAACAATGTCGCCGTCAGAGCAGGAAGCACAGGCACCGTGATACTAGCTCTCGCTCCTTACTTCTTTTGCAAAGGCGAAGATCTAGCTCTCGCTCCTTCTTTTGCAAAGGCGAAGAACTAGCTTTTGCTCCTTACTTATTACACAGAGGCCGAAGGACTAGCTCTCTCTCCTTACCTCTTTAGCAGGGGACGAAGGACTAGCTCTCGCTCCTTACCTCTTTAGCAGGGGACAAAGGACTAGCTCTCGCTGCTTACCTCTTTAGCAGGGGACAAAGGACTAGCTCTCGCTCCTTACCTCTTTAGCAGGGGACAAAGGACTAGCTCTCGCTCCTTACCTCTTTAGCAGGGGACAAAGGACTAGCTCTCGCTACTTACCTCTTTAGCAGGGGACAAAGGACTAGCTCTCGCTGCTTACCTCTTTAGCAGGGGACAAAGGACTAGCTCTCGCTGCTTACCTCTTTAGCAGGGGACAAAGGACTAGCTCTCGCTCCTTACCTCTTTCGCAGGGGACAAAGGACTAGCTCTCGCTCCATACCTCTTTCGCAGGGGACAAAGGACTAGCTCTCGCTCCATACCTCTTTCGCAGGGGACAAAGGACTAGCTCTCGCTCCATACCTCTTTCGCAGGGGACAAAGGACTAGCTCTCGCTCCTTACCTCTTTCGCAGGGGACAAAGGACTAGCTCTCGCTCCTTACCTCTTTCGCAGGGGACAAAGGACTAGCTCTCGCTCCTTACCTCTTTCGCAGGGGACAAAGGACTAGCTCTCGCTCCTTACCTCTTTCGCAGGGGACAAAGGACTAGCTCTCGCTCCTTACCTCTTTCGCAGGGGACAAAGGACTAGCTCTCGCTCCTTACCTCGTTCGCAGAGGTGGAAGGATACACACACCACTTTCCCTCCAGCTCTCCTCCACACCTGTCGATTCAGTCCTACAAAATATGCACCATTCTAACCTTTATTCATACTCTTACTAAGACATAACAAGAGCATGGCAGAAGCTAGTATACCAAATATCAGGCTATGATACAACAGACTTATCTTTTTCTACACAGGACCACTGTGAAGTCCATTCAGCAGTTCACCTTCATTTGATATTGGAGCATTCCGTAGCAGATGCGTCAATTAATAAAGATAGGAACAGCATATGATATTCAGTAATTAAGTAATCCATTATTCTTCCCTGTCTCCTTTTTTATTGCTCTATTTTAAGCACTGGGTCTGTTTCCTGTCATCAGGTCTCAGCAGGATTCCAGTTAGGCTAATCCTCTACCTCTTTGCCATCTTCAAATGTTTCAACCTCCTCTCCCCCTAGACAGACCCCTCAGCTGTCAATCAGCTCTGGCCAGTGAGCTAGTCCAAGGGTTCATCATCAGTCCCTTCTCTTCCCCCACCGTTTCTTCAGTCCCCTTGGCCACACTTCCAAGCATATTCTCTTAACCAAAACTCATTTTCACAGCTCCCAACTCCTCATCCACTATCAGCATCAACTCCTTTATCCACGCAGAAAATTCTCCTAGCAATACGCCTGTTCCCACACACAATGATTTTCATGCAAATTCTTCCAGATCCTCCCATCAGACAGCCCTCATCCTTCCAGCCCAATCACATTCAACAATTTCATCTTATCCTAATTCATCCGCTCTAGATCGCTCACATATCATCCTGCAAGCTCTGTGCCTTTATACAGAGGTCAGAGTGGGCTCTTTGGCAAGTTCAACTCAAATTATGTCCATGTTGAACTTGCCAAACATAAATACAAATGTCCCCATTATTTTTGCTAATATCAAATATTAGTGTTCCAAGATAAAAATTATAATGTATGTGAAAAATAATATACACCCTGTTCCAAATTATTATGCAAATGATATTTAAGTGTCACAAAGATTAAATATTTTGTTTTTCAGTTTAACTCATGGATGGCATTGTGTCTCAGGGCTCTTTTGATCACTGAAAACAATCTCGGACACCTGTGATAATTAGATTGCCAGGTGAGCCCAATTTAAGGATAAACTACTAAAGGTGGGTGTTCCACATTATTAAGCAGAGCACCATTTTCAAGCAATATGGGGAAGAAAAAGGATCTCTCTGCTGCCGAAAAGAGTGAAATAGTTCAATGCCTTGGACGAGGTATGAAAACATTAGATATTTCACGAAAACTTAAGCGTAATCATCGCACTATTAAGAGATTTGTGGCTGATTCAGAGCACAGACGGGATCGTGCAGATAAAAGTACATTGAGGAAGATTTCTGCCAGATCCATGCATCGGATCAAGAGAGCAGCTGCTAAAATACCATTACATAGCAGCAAACAGTTATTTGAAGCTGCTGGTACCTCTGGAGTCCCACGGCCATCAATGTGTAGAGTCCTCCAGAGTCTTGCAACTGTGCATAAACCTTCTATTCGGCCACCACTAACCAATGCTCACAAGCAGAAACGGCTGCACTGGCCAGAAAAATACATGAAGACTAATTTCCAAACAGTCCTGTTCACTGATGAGAGCCGTGCAACCCTGGATGGTCCAGATGGATGGAGTAGTGGATGGTTGGTGGACGGCCACCCTGTTCCAACAAGGCTGCAACGTCAGCAAGGCGGTGGTGGAGTCATGTTTTGGTCCGGAATCATGGGAAGAGAGCTGGTCGGCCCCTATAGGGTCCCCCAAGGTGTAAAGATGACCTCTGCAAAGTATGTGGAGTTTCTGACTGACCACTTTCTTCCCTGGTACAGAAGGAAGAACTATGCTTTCCGTAATAAAATCATCTTCATGCATGACAATGCACCATCTCATGCTGCAAAGAATACCTCTGCATCAATGGCTGCTATGGGGATAAAAGGAGAGAAAGTCATGGTGTGGCCTCCATCCTCCCCTGACCTCAATCCTATTGAGAACCTTTGGAGCATCCTCAAGCAAAAGATCTATGAGGGTGGGAGGCAGTTTACATCCAAACAGCAGCTCTGGGAGGCTATTCTGATATCTTGCAAACAAATTCAAGCAGAAACTGTCCAAAAACTCACAAGTTTAATGGATGCAAGACTTGTGAAGCTGCTATCAAATAAGGGGTCCTATGTTGAAATGTAACGTGACCTGTGTTTAAAAAGTTAAAATGTTGTTAAAAGTTTGATTGAAATAGCTTTTGATTTCAGTAAATATGCTGCAAACACAACAAATGACAATTTTCAGTTCTTTACAACCTATAAAGTGTTTTGAAACTTACTGTGCGTAATAATTTGGAACAGTGCATTTAAAGTTTTTTATGTTAAAAAAAAATACTGTTATCATTAGGAGGTTTGTTCAATAAAATTTGAATTGTACTCTTAATAGTTGAAAACATGAGAATTATGCTGACTGTTATTTACATCAATTATTTAGGTAAATGAGAAACATATCATTTGCATAATAATTTGGAACAGGGTGTATATATAGTATTAATAAGCCCAGTTTGTGGTCTCCACCACTATCAGCGGCGGTAGCAGCAGGAATAGGGGAAGACAGACCCCCCTCTTGTACCTCACGGGCCAATGCCTAATCCAGTGCGAGGGAATGACTCTCAGCCACTTACTGGGATGTGTGCTTATGCATCTCCAGGCCTCTTTTTGAGGCAATTTTCTACTAAGACCTCAACTTTTTCTGTTGCTGCACGATGCACTTTGTGGCTAAAGACTTGTTCTGTGGATCAATCTTCTAAAAAGACACTGATTTCTTTGCCTTTTCATGGCAAGTCCCTGTTTGGACCAGAACCGAAGCAGATCATTAGTGATGCTATTGGTGGCAAAAGCAAAGTGTTGCCTCAGCTGTCCTCCAAACTTCTGACTATGGAGAGGAAACTGTGTCTTTTTCTTCCATGCCAAATAGAGGTGCAGAGGCCATAAGCTTTGCAGGCCTCCCATGCATGCTCATCCACAAAGCTCAGATAGTAGTGGCAGCCCAAAGGAGCAGCTGCAAGGGCTGTCTGTCAAGCAACCTTCCGCATGACTCACGGAATATTCGTTCGCATTCACCTGTAGGAGTCCTCTGTATCGGACCAGTGGATTTTGCAGGTAATCTTTTACGGGTATCGCACAGATTTCACGTTCCTTCCACCATTTTGTTTCTTTTTGTCCAGGGTACCAAAAGAGCCAAGCAAAGTACAGCTGTTCCAGGAGGCAGTGGACTCGCTGCTGGACAAGAAGGTTCTGATCCCAGTACCTCTCCCAGAGCACAGTCCAGGTGTTTATTCTAGCCAGTTTGTGGTTCAAAAGGATGGCGGCTGTCGTCCCATCTTGGACCTGAAATGTCTCAACCAATATGTGGTGACTATGCACTTCAAGGAACAGTTTTCCTACCAGAAGAGAAGATCTCTCTGGTGATGCAGGAAGTGCCTTAGGCCCTGGAGTGGCCTTTAGCTATGATCAGGGAGTCTATGAGAGTGTTGGGCAGACTAGTATCAACACTAGAGGCTGTGCCTTATTCTCAGGTACACACAAGGGAGCTTCAGATACATGTTCTTCAGAGTTGGTCAGGGATTCCGGCACACCTGGATTTAGATCTCCCTCTCTCTGGAAGCCTGCAGAGACCCACAGTGGTGGCTGCACCAGTTCATCCTGGAAGAGGGGACTCTGGTCATGACAGATGCCAGCTTCAGCGGCTCGGGTATTGTTCTGGGCCACCTGGGGGTCCAGGGCAGGTAGACTGCGGAGGCATCTCTACAGTCCGTCAAAGTGTTCTTTAACTCAGGGAGATTCGTGTAGCCCTTGTGTATTGGACCTCACATTTGAAAGGGAAGCCAGTGAGGGTTCAGTCGGACAGTGCCACAGCCGTGGAATACATAAACTGTCAAGGGGGCATTCGAAGTGCCGCCACCTGGTTCACGGTGAGGTACATCCTTGCCCGAGAAGAAGCCCGCATTCTGGCCATCTACGCAGTGCAGGTTCCAGGGGTAGAAAACTGGCTGCTGGACTTCCTAAGTTGCCAAGAAGTGGATTCCAGAGAGTGGGAACTCAATCCGGAGGTGTTCTACTTAATTGGGCTTCAGTGGGGTGTGCCCAAAATAGATCTCATTCCAAACAGGGAAAACAGGAAGGGGAGATCCTCTGGCCTTCACCACAGATGCCATGTCGATTCTGTGGAACTTCCATCTAGCTTATGGCTTTCCTTCAATTCCTCTCTTACCCAGGGTACTCTGGAAGATCAGGATGGACAGTGCGACTGTGGTTCTGGTTGCTAACTGCTGGACCAGGATGCCGTGGTTTGCGGTTCTGTTAAGTCTTTCCATTCAGGACCCGCTTCACCTCCCTCCCAAGCTGGACCTTCTGCTCCAGAGTTACCTGTGGAAAGAGGATATGGAATAGATGGCTTTGACGGCATGGCTGTTGAAACTCACATCTTGCATCAACTGACTCTTAATATGGCTTTTCTCCTGGCATTTGTCTCAGTCCGCATGGTTGATGAACTGCTGGCTTTGTCTTGCAAGCCACCTTTCCTGGTGTTTCTCAAGGACAAGGCGGGGCTTAAGACCTCTCAGGAATTTCTTCCTAAGGTGGTTTCTGAGTTTCACATCAAGTCAAGAGATTGTGGTGCCTTCATTTTGTCCTGACCCGAAGTCTGACTGGCTGGATGTGGTGTGTTGCCTTAAATTGTATATGCACCGTACAGAGCATTTTCCTAACTCTAGCTCTTTTTTCATCATCCCTGAGGGTCCTAGGGCAGGGTAAGCTGTTTCCCATGTCACTGTGGCCTCTTGGATCAAGGCTACTATACGCAAAGCACATGGATCCAGGAAGAAACCTATTACCGTTAAGGTCACAGCTAATTCCACTAGGTCTGTGTGGGTCTCCTGGGCCTACAAGAATCAGGCCTTGGCTGAGCAGTTGTGCAAGGCTGCAACTTAGTCCTCCTTGCACACCTTTTCAAAACACTACCGTGTAGATGTTGTGACTTCGGCTGAAGCCAGCTTTGTCCAGAAGGTCCTTCGGGCAGCTTTGCCTGTTTAAGCACCTGCACACTTAGTTACCAAACTGTTGTTCAGTTGTTTGAGCCCCATTGTTATTGTGTGCTGTGACAGTTCAATGTCCATTGACACATTTTTCTGTTTTGGCTATTCCGATTCTGGACAGTCCTAGGGGATTCCAGTATCATGGAGACAGGTGTGAGGTCCTTTCTACTTCTTCCCACCTCTAGGAGCCTGTTGTTGATATATACCCATGGTACCTGTGTTCCATGTTGGATGATAGAGAAAAGAGGATTTTAGTCTCACCTGTTAAATCCTTTTCTCTTATTCCATACAGGTTACTGGTAACTTTGGGTAGGCGATCTGCCCCTTTAATTGTAGGCAGGAACAATTCTAGAATTGTATGCAGGGGGTGGAGCCTACCTTCCCTCCTTGGCTGCAGCTAGCCAACCAGCTCCAGAAAGATTTGAGACACTAACTATTGACTAGATAGTGGAAGGGAAAGAAGACTCCTGTGAGCATGACCCCGAAGGACCCCCACTGTCTGCCACAGGAGAGCCTAACATGGTCCAAGAGAAAAGGATTTAACAGGTAACACTAAAATCCTCATTCTCTGTTGTCCAGTACAGGTTACTGGTAACTTTGGAATGTCCAACCATTGAGTTTCCCAGAGGCGGGAAGTAAGGCAAGGACCAGACACAAGGCCCCCAAAGTCACCAGAGCAGATATGAACCATCAGATCAGAGAGAGCCCAACAAACAATGACGTGTCAACGGACACTGAAAAGGAGTAACAACACCCCAACTGTTACACAGCACACTGAACTAGAGCCAACGGGGCTCAAAAGTGAAGGAAGCACCAAGAACCAAAGAAAATCCTAGACAGGCAAAACTGCCTCCAGGATTTTCCTCCCAAAGCTGGCATCAGCTGATGCCAGTACATCAACACAATAATGCTTCGAAAAGGTGTGCGCAGACAACCAGATGGCATCCTTGCACAACTGATCAGCAGAGGCCTGATTTTTGTAAGCCCAAGAGGCCCCAATAGACAGTGTAGAATGAGCCATGACCCTGAAGGGGACAGGCTTCTTCCTCAGCTCATAAGCCTTACGAATAGTGGAATTGATCCAAGAAGCAATAGAAACTTTGGATGCAGGTCTTGCTGCCCTAGGACCCTCAGGAATGATGAACAAAGCATCAGATTGCCTGATAGACCCAGTGCTATGTACATAAAACTTGAGACAACGCACCACGTCTAACAAGTGAAGATCCCTCTCCTTGTCAGAGGTGGGGTCGGGACAGAAAGAGGGCACCACAAGCTCCTGATTTATGTGGAACTCCGAAACCACCTGTAACGGATCCTACCTGTTACTGAGCCCTTGTCCGGACCTCAAACTATTTATCCAAAGACTATGGACATTTATTACTGTTTGGACTCTGTGCTGTGCCTTGGCATACAAACTGGCCAGCTATTCCCTAAGAGAAAGACTTAAATTCATAGACTTTGGATCACATAGTATGTTAAATGTATGGCGAACGTTTTAGTTATTGTATGTAGTATGTTTGAGGGTTTACTCCAAGGGAATAGGCAGTGAGGGGTTAATTATTTCAATATGTATTGCAGACTCCCAAGCCTTTTGCTTAATTATTCAACCCCTGGCCATTGTTAAGGAAATGAATATTCTGGCCACTCAAGTAATTGTATTGAGAACTGTCTTGTGGCCCCCTGCTGTGTGCTAATCCAATCATGTCTGCCCTATTATGTTTCCCTGAATCATTTGTTGTTGGTTCGTTGACTCTTTGTGGTGACTGAATTATCCCTGTGACTACTCCATTGTATTCTGCCCTACCATTTGCTGTACCCATTGGAGGAACTGTGATTGAATTAAGTCTCCTGTACTGTGCTCCAAGTTAGTGTGGTTTGAAACTGTATAAATATGCTGTGGTTTGTTGTAATAAAGAGAGTTCTGTTTTGGAGTGAACAAGGAGTCCTGGAGTCTTGTATTGCTTATGGTCTAAAGTATCCACTCTGATACCCATCTGCGCCAAGTATCCTGAATCGCCGACCGCCTGCTGCCAGTTTCCTGCGACTTAACTTCGTGGACTGTCAGGCGGCGACGTGGACTCTTCCCTGCTTCCAGTGATCCTGTGGCTGTTTCCAGTGACCGTCCATACTCCAACCGGTGCACCTGACGGCGCTTATCTGCATCGAGAAGGAGAGACCCAGGAACGACGGCGGAAGGTGACGCTGTCCCTTCCCAGCTTCCGTTACACCACCTTAGGGAAAAATTCCTGAGAGGTGCGACGCACCGCCTTGTCCTTATGAAACACCAAATAGTGTGGTTTACAGGACAGAGCATGTAACTCTGCAACATTATCCACATCAACAGGCATAGAGGAATAGTAGCCAAAGACTCAAATGGGGGAGCTGAAGAACGCCCAAAACCAAGTTAAGATCCCATGGAGGAGCAGGAATCTTGAAGGCAGGACGAGTATGAGCAACGCCCTGGAAGAAAACCTTGACATCAGGAAGGATGGCAATTCGCCTCTGAAAGAAAACAGAGAGAGCAGACATCTGAACTTTAAGGGAAAAACTGAGGCCCTTATCCACACCGTCCTGCAAAAAGGCCAGGACCGTAGGCAGATCAAATTCCTGAGACAGGTCCTTATTGGCACACCAAGATAGGAAGGCTGACCAGACACGATAGTAGACCTTGGAAGAAACAGGTTTGCAGGCACTGAGCATAGTAGCCACCACCCCAGAAGAAAACCCTTTCTTCTTCAATATTGAGGATTCCATTTCCAAGCCTTCAAGGCTAGATGATGAACATCCTCCTTCCATAGGTAACCCCGTAGAAGAAGATCCGGACGGCAAAGGAGCCGGAATGGCTCCGCCACTGACGGATCCAGAAGCTCCGGAAGCCAAGCCCCAGTCGTAATTTACGTAACACCCTGTGCAACATTGGGAGGGGAGGAAAGAGGTAGGCCAGAGGGAATAACCAAGGAATGGACATTGCATCCACCGCCAGAGCTAGAGGGTCCCTCCATCGAGAGCAGAACCTTGGAACCTTTTGTGTTTTATTGCCATCAGGTCGCTGTAAGGACAACCCCACTTCTGAACAACGAGAGTGAACACCTCTGGGTGCAGTTCCCACTCTCCACTGTCCACTATGTGTCGACTGAGGAAGTCCGCCATGACGTTGTCTACGACAGGAATGTGCACTGCGGATATGGCAGGAACGTGTTCTTCTGTCCAAGACAAAATAGCCTTGACCGCTAACCAAGAGGCGAGATTTCTTGTTCTGCCCTGCTTGTTGATGTACGCCATGGCTGTGGCGTTGTCAGACTCTACCCGGACTGGACAGTCTCCCAGCTGAGATGTCCAATGACGAAGGGCATGAACTATCGCCCGAAGCTCCAATATGTTGATGGGAAGGAGAGATTCCTCCGGAGACCACCGACTCTGAGCACTCAGGCGACCCAGGACAGCTCCCCAACCGGAGAGGCTGGCATCCGTCGTCACCGTGGTCCAGAAGGATACCAGGAAGGACTTGCACTTCAGCAGATTGGAGAGGTCGAGCCACCACGATAAACTCAGTTCCACATGAAGAGGGAGGGACACTGACATCTTCAGAAGATCCGGCTGACCCCTACACACCTGGATCACAAACCGCTGGAGTTCCCTGGTGTGTGCCATGCCAAATGGTACCCCTTCTAAGGTGGAAATGAATTTTCCCACTAGAGATGACAGCTTCTTGGCTGGAACTGGATCTTGAGCCAGGATCTCAGAAACCCTGTGGTCGATCTGGTGAGCTACCTCATCCGTGAGAAACACCATGTTCTTCTGGGTGTCGAAGAGGAGGCCCAGGAAGACCAGACGCGGGGATGGGGCAAGATCTGATTTGTCTAAGTTGATGATCCACCTGTGATGGGTGAGAGCATGAATGCATTGCTGAACCTGCTGATGAAGACGTTCCACAGATGGGGCTTTCATAAGCAGGTCATCCATGTATGGAGTAACTCTGATGCCGTCTCTGTGGAGGACGGACGGACACTAAGGCTCCCAGGACACGGTTGAAGACTTGAGGAGCTGTCCTCAGACCAAATGGAAGAGCTGAAAACGTTCCCAGTCGCAGGCAAATCAGAGATACTGCCGGCTCTCTGGATGAATGGCAATGTGTAAGTATGCATCCTAAAGATCCAGAGATGCAAGGAATTGCCCTGGAGACATGGCAGCAATCACTGTTCATAGAGACTCCTGGTGATGAGGAGTCCGGATCACAAAGGAATTGAGATCCTTTAAATCTAAAATGGGACGACAACCGCCGTCCTTCTTGGAGACTACAAAGAGGTTTGAGTAAAAACCCATACCCCTGTCCTGAACTGGAACCAGCTCTAGAACATCCTTGTCCAGAAGAGCCTGAATAGTGCCGAACAGACGGCCTTTCTCTGCGCCCTGAGGTGTATGAGAAGGAAAGAAGAGAAAGGGGGGAAGAGAGAGACGAAAGGGATCCTGTACCCTTCTGTCACCACCTGTAAAACCCATGGGTCTGCCACTGAATCCTCCCAAATGCTGTGAAAGTGACGCCGACGACCACCCACAGCAGAGTGTGGACCCGGGTTCGGTGAGTCATGCTGAAGAAGGCTTGGAAGAGACCTTGGGCGGCTTCCATTGCTGTTTGGGATTGGAGGAGGTACGTGGAGCTGAGGGAACAGTTTGGTTCGCTGGACGTGTCTCATTCTGAAAGGAACAAAAATACTGGTTACGCTTAAGAGGTGTATTCTTCCTAGAAACAAAGGGTAGAAGTGTACTCTTACCCCCTGTGGCCTCACTGATTAGATCCTTAAGATCTGGCCCAAACAAAGAAGTGCATTGAAAAGGTAAGGAGAGCAGTGCTTTCTTGGAATGAACCCACTGAGCAAGCGCAGCCTCAGAGAAGGGATAAAGCTTGGCAAATTTCTTGGAGACAGAAGGTTTCCTGTCCAGAGATTTCCACTCATCAGACACAAGCCGGTCAAGAGTGGGGTTAGGTGGAAAGCAAGTAAAGGGCTTTTTAGGCTCCTGAAATACATCAGAAGGAACCTCTTGCACTAAGGGAATGTTTAGGGTATTTAAAACAGTCCTGATCAGGATCTCAGCCGAGGGCTCAGGATCAGCCTCAAAAGGCCCACCGCAGAACATTCCTCAACATCTGAATCCACCAACAGTTCCTCCTCAGAGGAATTTGACACGTCAGGTACACCCTGAGGTTTTGGCAGGGAAGATTTGACAGAGGAGGGGGTCTGCCAAGAATGAAAGACCCCCTGTAACTGGGATGAAAAGAGTTGCAATGTGGACCTAAGGTCCCTAGTAGCAGCCTTGAACTCTTGCACTCAGACTAGCTCTAATGCATGGCTGGAGGTCCCTGGAAGACTCTCAGGGACATCAGAACATGCTGGGCATAAATGACCTGAGGATTCTCTAGGTAACCCTGAATGACAGGAAGAGCAATGTGCAAATAGGGGATACAGAGACCCCAGCATCCTTAGTCTTAGGTCTGGCCCCAAGCTTCAACGGTATAGACATTCTCACAGTGTCAAATAAACTTACTGTATAAGAAATCACCCAATTACAGTGTGTAGGATTAAAGTTTCACCCCAGAAATCGCTAAACTAGACTTATCTGGCAGGCGAAGGGTTAATCAGCAGAGGAGAGAAGGAGAGTCCAAGCTCTGCATAGGATACTCGTTCTGGAAATGGCACAAAATTGCTGCCGCAGCAGGAGCCAATTAGAAACCAGCACGCAAAGCAAGCGCTCATGGGAAATGTAGTTTTCCCAGAAAAGTACCCCAAACAGTGCCCGAAGCCCCCTGAGCCCCAAACACACTACAAACATGACCCGTATGATAGAGCAAGGGCAGACAAGTAAAATGAGCCATCTCTGAAGTCGCTTGGTTAAACGGTTGCAGAGATATGTCCCAGACTGTACAGTCCCATAGGAGTGAATGGAGCAATGCGGTAAAGCGCGCCGGAACTCAATTTTTACAAACTTGAAAGTGTAAAACTAAAAGACATGAAACATCACTAGAACATGTTAGGATACCCAAAAAACACTGAACCAGTAGGAAAAGTGTCAGAAAACCCCCCAAATGAATGCAAAACCAGCAGCTAAAGGGTTAAGTACCACATAAACCTGCTCCAAACACCCAACAGACAATAGAGATAGACCCAATGAGTGCAGTAGTGTGCAATAGGAACTCCAAATGGAAAAACCCCTGTGCGGAGGGGCGCGGTGGGACATGTGGACCTGCAGCACTCAAAGGGTTGCTCACTTTTCCTGCAGATCTTCTGATTACCATGTTTTAAGAAGAAGCCTCGGTGGGCAACTCCTGAGGAAAGAACTTGTAGCCAAGATTTTCCCTCTAGAGCTTAAGGTCCAGAAAAAGCACCCGGTCACTGAGCTAGACACATCTAAGAGCATTGTCCGTTATGGTAATCCACCTAATGGTGGTATTCCATGTCTAAAAGAAAAATAAAACACTTCTAAAGCCTGTGTTATCTTCACCAAGGAACAAATCTTTCTGGAGCTGGTTGGCTAGCTGCAGCCAAGGAGGGAAGGTAGGCTCCACCCCCTGCATACAATTCTAGAATTGTTCCTGCCTACAATTAAAGGGGTGGATCACCTACCCAATGTTACCAGTAACCTGTATTGGTGTTCTTACCTGTTAAATCCTTTTCTCTTATTCCATATGCAACACAAGTCTCAAAACCGGAGAAAGGTATCTATGTTGGTCTCCACTGTCTGGACATTGGGGGTCCTTGCCTAGAGTCTTTATTCCCACAGGAGCAGTGGGTGCTTTGATCACATCATGGAGGAGGGGCATGAGTTAAGCTGAAGGAGAGGCTGGGAGTCTCCATCCATAATGACTTTTGATAATTTGTTCTGCCCTTCCAAGGTCCATATGGACTAAGAGAAAAGGTAAGACTAAAATCCTATTATGTTCTTATTATCTATTGTCTTCTCATCATCTTCTTTGTCCCAAATATAATTGTACTGT
This sequence comes from Rhinophrynus dorsalis, assembly GCA_037306005.1. NCBI lineage: Eukaryota > Metazoa > Chordata > Amphibia > Anura > Rhinophrynidae > Rhinophrynus > Rhinophrynus dorsalis. Next base: position 174,437,522 of record CM074722.1, read on the forward strand.
AAGTAAATAAAATAACAATGTCCAAAGTATAGATGCCTCCCAAAAAATATGCATTAAAGATAAACATGCCTTAACCCTTTGAGTGCCAGAGCAGTAAGCATTGCATTGTAGAGCAATGCGTTGTACCCCTCTGGCAAGGGTTCAATGTATGCAGGCACTCCATGAGTTAAATTGATGACGGAACTCCAAAAGTTAAAATGATGTAGGAACTCCACAAGCTAATTGCATGCTGCTGCCGCCGGCAGGAATGCAGAGAAAAATCCCCACCCATCACTCCCAAAAGATACCCGAGCCATTGTGTGGAAAAATTGATCAGAGACTGTCTTTTATATGGCATTCTTTGTTCAAAATGGTTTCCACACTATAATTGCCTGGGAATGAACCCTCTTCCTGGGGTGAATTCCTAATCCAATTTAACAAGGATACACTGGATAAATACTCGAAGGCTTGTGAAGGCCTGAAAACCTGTCATAGTGGAGATGTGTCTAAACATAGGCAGGTTCCTTGATCAGACTGAGTAGGGGCCCCAGTACAGGAGAGGCATAGGTGACCTAGCTGACCCTTAGGGCGACTGGTATGACAAGACACACAGTTGACCATGGCTGCAGAAACTAAAGCAGTTCTGATGGCCTTGGGCTTCCTTGTGTCCCATTTTGACTATGGCATGGCATGGCATACAACTCCCAAATAAACTGACCCAGGGGAACAGAAAAAAACTTATCTGCACCAATTGGGTGGTGGTGACCAGTAATCAGCAGGAGTTAGTCTGGTCATCTGCAGAGAGAGTCTTCTGTAAGACGTGCTTCCTGGGTGAGCTCCCACAGTGAGAGGAAGGAAGGAAGGGAGAAGAACCCCTCCTCCTGTCCCCCAAGGGATTGGCCATAATTCAGAAGGAACAGACAAATAAGGATCCAGCAGTATTTGGGGTGAGGGGCATAAAACACCACATGAGTAATAAAATGAGAAAACTAAACTTTTGAAGTCAGGAATCAGCCCTATGTTGCTCTTCTTAGAGGCAGAGCATTTAAAACTGAAGGCGGCAGTGACTGCTGGACAGGGGTTAAGTGGGGCTGGAAGAGAGTCTCCTTCTCCAGAGATCTTTAGTTTGCAAGTGCCCTGCCTCCTAGTGGTAGCAATATAACCCCATGGTTACAGGTTTCCACAACAGACAAAAGAGAAATAAGGATCTAAAGGAAGAGCAGTCAAAAGTCTGATTTCTAACTGTTTAGGGATGTTGAGCGTTATATTCATTAACAGTTGTAGGTCCAAACATTGAATAACCCCATCTAAAGATATGCTAAACCACCTTTCACCTTTAATACGTCAAATCTTTTGTTGTGATATTGTCTATTAAAATAGCAGTACATTTCTTACAGTGCTTTTTGTGTTGTGTAAAACAGTGGTCCTACTGCTGGTGCATTTTCAGTTCAAAAGTTATTACAGCCCTATTATTTTTTTCTTAACCCCTTGAAGATCAGAGGGCTGTGCCACACATTGCTATGCTATACACTGCACCCCCACCCCCTCTGGTCCTCAAGAGGCTAAACTGCATTTTTCTGGTCACCACATGTTGGTGTTACCGTCACTTAGCTTTCCCACAGTGTGTATTATATTGCCTATTGAACACTATTTGGCTCTGTTAATTAAAAAAAAATTCTGAACTGAAAAAAAAACTGAGGTTTTTTTTTTTTTATAATAACCTATACAACTTTTAAGCAACAGCTACAAAGATAAACATGTACATGGGTCTTGCTGTTTATTTGCATTATATTGCTTCTATAAATTCAACAACATACATCTTTTTCTATATTTTCAGGTGACCTGCAAACCTCATCTTGAGCGTGTGCGCGACCGACTTTTAGGAGCAAAATCAAAGATTATTGAAAATAGCCCTGTTTGGAAAACACTTGACCAGCTTTGATAACATTTTTTGTTTTACAGTGTATTAAATATTTATACATTTTATTTATATTGGAATATTGAAATTGTGTGTTGAATTTGTTCATTATTATATGTTGGGATTTTGGAGTAGGATGGCCATATAACCCTGAAGCATTCCCCGTCAATTGAATTCCATGCCAAAGCAGAAAGAAGTAAGGTGAAAAAAACAAACATCACAGAGATTAAGTATTACAGTATTTTATTTATTCTGAAGCAAACTAGTTGCATCACTGGGGACAAATTAAACTTTCCTTTCGCTTCAAATTGGGCTTTTAACACCTAAAATATTGCAGAGGTCTCCAGTGCATTTCTTTACAGTGCAATGGAAACGTCACTAGCATTTTGGTCGGATTATGCACCTAAGGTGTGATATGGAGGTGATAAGGAGATTGTTCTCCAAGTCTTATGTTATTCTATGGAGCCTACGCACAAAAATCTCTCGGATTAGTTTAGAGAAATCTATAGAATAACATAGGAATTCACACCTTAATGCATACCCGAAGGGGAAGATGCACAAAGTTTTTTCAAGTGGGAGAGATTTCATCTCCACATTTACACCTCCTTGTCACACCATCCTCTATCATATAATTTGCTAGGATGCGTCGCTCTCTGTGTGCGTAACACTCACATGTGCAGTAGAGACTGCCGGAACAATGCAGTCATGCACAGTAGAGACAAGCCTAGCGCGCCAGCCTCCAGTCCATAGCTGATCTGGAGCAGGCCACTCTGAACGGCCCACCACCTGTCTCCGCTCCCGGCACCGGGGCAGTAGCCAAGGAACTTTGGCCTGTGCACACAGGCCTTCAATACTAGTAGTGCATAATCCTCCAGGAGTTAAATGGTCATTTTAAATTAATGAGAATTTGTAACCCTTTGAGTGCCAGAGGGGTATGAATCACACTGCACTCAAATAGTTAATTGTTCCATATATTGCAATTGGTTTGCACAAGAGTTACTCCAGTTTAAGTATTCAGATGGTTCTACATTCAAAGTAGCTGTGATAATTAATAGCTACCCTCTTTCTACATTAAATATTTTGATGGGGAAATATTGGGTAATATTTGTCCCTTGTCCCATCTGCACCTGGTGTTTAAAATTATTAGTAGAAATTATTTGCCGTTTTCAATGAAATAGCAAACTGTAACTTCCATTCGCTGAAGCAGAAATTACCTGTAAGGTGCAACAGTCACAACTGCAGAAGAGAACAATGGGCCTTTTGAAGAACGGCAAAGTAGAGCAAATCTGGCATGAACAAGCACTGCAGGGTATGAACAAATATTGACATTGATTTAAAATGGGGCTTTTAATGCACCATGCTTACCCTAAAATGCCTTAAAACTATGTAATGTTTGACCCACAAGTGAAATAAAATGTAAAATATTTGAAGGTTGTTGGTGTGGCTGCTTCTGAAGCTGCTAGTGGGAGCAATTTGGAGACTAGGAGGCCACCACAGTACATGCCACTTACCATTCCTATATGACGTCACTAGCCTCTGTTATAGAACTGGCTTTTGATGTTAACCTTGTCTTATTGTAGTGTGAGGCTTGTGCAGCTTGCCCCAGCATCACTACATTCAGACAGTGTTAAAATTAGTGAAGACATGCACCACCACTCTGTAACAAATCAGTGAGTGAAGTCAAATAGGGAGCCAGGGCAAACATCAAAAGAAAGACCAGTGAGGGTACAGAGGCTGTATCCACAATGGTGTCTGTGAAAGACTCCGCACAGTGTCAGAACTGGGGAAATCGGCTCCCCCATGTCTGGGAAGCCCTGTCTGAAGTCTGAGTATGACTAAAAAAAAAGGGAGGCCTGCAGTCTGTGAGATAGCATAGCATTAAACCACATAGGGCTTGATACTATGACCACTGGTAACACAGCCAGTAAGTGGGGTGGGGGTGGGGGAAACAGATAAACCCACCTATGTACAGCAGCTGTTCTATGGTTGGCCAGGTACATGGAACAACCAAAACTCCAGTATTGGCCAAATGCTCATTGTTGTTTTTGTTCCCACAAATCGTGCTATATAGTGTAAACTGTGGGAACATCGCCAACTTTAGTTGTTTGACACACAGTCAAACAAGAGAGTGAGCTCAAAACAGTCACCCTCCCCCACTTCCCATACATTCCCATATACATACACATATATATATATATATTTATATATATTATTATTATTATTATATATATATATTTTTTTTTTTTAACCCACAAGTGTCTGTTGGAAACCACTTTTCTCTGTCATACAATACAGGTTACTGGTAACTCTGGGTAGTTGATCCACCCCTTTAATAGGCAGGAACAATTCTAGAAGTGTTTGCAGGGGGTGGAGCCTACCTTCCCTCCTTGGCTGCAGCTAGCCAACCAGCTCCAGAAAGATTTGTTCCTTGGTGAAGACAACACCAGACTAGATAACAGTTCTGCTATAATACCACCATTAGGCGGATTACCATAACTGACAATGCCCTTAGATGTGGCTAGGTCAGTATCCAGGTGCTTTTTGTGGACCTTAAGCCCTGAGGGGGAAAATCTCAATTCCAAGTGCTTCCTCAGGAGTTACCCACTGAGGTTACTTATTACTACATGGTAGTATGAAGACAGAAGATCTGCAGGAAAGGTAAGCAACCCTTTGAATGCTGCAGGTCCACTTGTCCCACAGTGCTCCTCCACACAGGGGTGTATTCATTGGAGTTCCTATTGCACAATCCTGCACTCATTGGGTCTTTCTGTATGTCTGTTGGGTGTTTGGAGCAGATTTATGTGGTAACTTAACCCTTTAACTGCTGGTTTGTCACTTTTTAGGGGGTTTTCTAACACTTTTCCTATGTTCTATTGATGTTTTGCACATTTTACTATTATACTTTTAATTTTGTAAAATTTGAGTACTGCTCCTTTAAGGCGCGCTTTACCGCATGGACGCCATTGCTCCATTCGCTTCTATGGGACTGTATGTTTGGGACATATCTCTGCAACTGTTGAACCTAGCGACTTTAGAGATGGCTCATTTTACTTGTCTGCCCCTGCTCTATCATCCGGTTTATGTTTCTAGTGTGTTGGGGGCTTCGGGCACTGTTTAGGGTACTTTTTGGGGAAAAAATAGGATTTTAGTCTTACCTGTTAAATCCTTTTCACTTAGTCCATACAGGTCACTGGTACTCTGGGAGGCGATCCGCCCCTTTAATAGGCAGGAACAATTATGCAAATGACTGCAGTGGGCGGAGCCTCCCCTCCTACTTAAGCTGCCTTCAGGCCAGAGCCACTAGATTGATTTGAGACACTAAAACTGACAATAGGTAAGCAAGAAGGAAGACTCCTGTGAGCATGCCCCAAAGGTCTCCCACTGAATGCCACAGGAGAGCCAAGCATGGTCCCTTGACAGGGTGGGAGACCAGGGACCTGTATGGACTAAGTGAAAAGGATTTAACAGGTAAGACTAAAATCCTATTTTCACTGTCGTCCAATACAGGTCACTGGTACTCTGGGATGTACAAACATTGAGCTGACCCAGAGGCGGGAAGTAAGGCAAGGACCAGGCGCAAGGCCCAAGTCACTAGAACTGCTATGAACCAGTTAATTACATAGCCCAGAATGTAAGTGTCAACAGACACCAACCAGGGGAAAACAACCCCTGAACTAACACAGCACACAGAACAGAGCCAACCGGGCTCAACAGTAAAGAAGCACTAAGGACCACAGAGCAGAAGGCCTAGACAGGCAAAACTGCCTCCAGGACCTTCCTCCCAAAACTGGCATCAGCCGAGGCCAGTACATCAACTCGATAGTGCTTTGAAAATGTGTGCACAGAGGACCAAGTGGCCGCTCTGCACAGTTGATCAGCAGATGCCTGATTCTTGTAGGCCCAAGAGGCCCCAGTAGATCTGGTGGAATGGGCAGTCACCCGGAAGGGAACATGCTTATTCCGCAACGTATAGGCTTCACGAATGGTAGCCTTAATCCAAGAGGCAATAGTAAATTTGGAAGCCGGTCTCCCTGCCCTAGGCCCCTCAGGAATGACGAACAGAGCGTCAGACTTCCTGATAGACTCGGTGCGATGAACATAAAACTTGAGGCAACACACCACATCCAACAAATGGAGATCTCGTTCCTTGTCAGATGAAGGATTAGGGCAGAAAGAGGGAACCACAATCTCCTGATTGATGTGAAACTCGGACACAACCTTGGGTAAGAATTCCTTGGTAGTGCGAAGCACAGACTTATCCTTGTGGAACACCAGGTAAGGAGGTTTACAAGACAGAGCTTGTAACTCTGCTACCCGGCGAACTGAAACAATAGCCAAAAGGAAGGCCATCTTCCAAGTCAAGAGACGGAATGGAAGCCAAGGATTCAAACGGGGGTCGCTGGAGAACTCCCAGCACCAAATTGAGGTCCCACTGGGGAGTAGGACTCTTAAATGCAGGCCGAACATGAGTCACACCTTGGAAGAAAACTTTCACATCAGGAAGGATAGCAATCCTTTCCTGGAAAAACACAGACAAAGCAGAAGTCTGGACCTTGAGGGAACTCAGACTGAGCCCTTGTTCAACACCGTCCTGCAAAAAAGCCAGGACAGTGGGAAGATGAAAGTCCAGGGACACCTTCCGATCAGTACACGAAGCCACAAAGGTGGCCCAGATACGATGATAGATCTTGGAGGACACAGGCTTACGAGCACTGAGCATCGTCGACACCACTGAAGGAGAAAATCCTTTCTTCTCTAGAATCGAGGATTCAACCGCCATGCCATCAAATGGAGATGCTGAACATCCTCCTTCCACAGATATCCTTGAAGAAGTAAATCCGGACGGGCAGGGAGTGGAAACGGTTCCGCCACTGACATGGCCATCAACTCCGGATACCAGGACTGGCGAGGCCAGATTGGAGCGATCAGGATGACAGGACAACTCTCCTGCTTCAACTTCTGGATGACTCTGATCAATAGAGGAAGAGGAGGGAAGATGTAAGCCAGAGGAAAATCCCAAGGAATTGACAATGCATCCACTGCTAGAGCAAGAGGGTCCCTCCGCCGGGAGCAAAACACCGGCACCTTCCTGTTGTGTCTGGTAGCCATCAGGTCCACTACAGGCACCCCCCACCTCTGGGTGAGTAGGTGAAACACCTCTGGATGAAGAGCCCATTCTCCGCTGTCGACTGTGTGACGACTGAGAAAGTCTGCCATGACGTTGTCTACGCCTGGAATGTGAACTGCTGAAATGACAGGCACGTGATCTTCTGCCCAAGATAAAATATCCTTGACCTCCAACCAGGCGGTGCAACTTCTTGTGCCGCCTTGCCTGTTGATGTAGGCCACTGCGGTGGCGTTGTCGGACTCCACTCTGACTGGACAACCTTCCAGCTGAGACTCCCAGTGTCTCAGGACAAGCCGGATGGCACGCAGTTCCAGAACATTGATGGAGAGAAGAGATTCCTCCAGTCCCCATTTCCCCTGAGCACTGAAACGACCCAACACAGCACCCCATCCCCGGATGCTGGCATCCGTTGTAACCGTGGTCCAACAGGGAACCTGAAAGGATCTCCCTTTCAGGAGATGAGAGAGATCCAACCACCAGTGCAGACTCGATTCCACATGAGGAGGTAAAGAGACTGACAGATGCTGATGATCTGGATGATTCTTGCACGTCTGGATCACAAACCTCTGAAGTTCCCTGGAGTGAGCCATGGCAAATGGTACCGCTTCGATCGTGGAAATGAACTTCCCCACCAGAGACGTCAACTTCAGCACTGGAACTCTGTCCAGCTCCAGGATCCCAGCCACTCGGATGGCTATCTGATGAGCAACTTCCTCCGGTAGAAACACCATGCATTGGCGAGTGTCGAACAGGAGACAAAGGAAAACGAGCCTGTGAGATGGGACCAAGTCTGACTTGTCCAGATTCAGGATCCAGCCGTGACGGTTCAGAGTGTGAATACACAGCTGCAGTTGCCGTTGGAGAAGCTCCGCTGAGGAGGCTTTCAGGAGGAGATCGTCCATGTAGGGGGTCACCCTGACACCTTCTTGATGAAGTACCGCTATCAAGGAACCCAACACCCTCTGAAAGACCTGAGGGAAGAGCTGAAAACTGAAAGTGTCCCCTGTGGCAGGCAATCCTGAGATACCGCCTGCTCTCTGGATGAATAGGGATGTGAAGATAAGCATCCTGAAGGTCCAGGGAGGCAAGGAACTCCCCTGGAGACATTGCTGCAATCACAGAGCGCAGGGACTCCTGGCGGAAGTGGGAACTCACAACATAGGAATTGAGATCTTTGAGATCCAAAATGGGACGAGCACCTCCGTCCTTTTTGGCCACCACGAACAGGTTGGAATAAAATCCTGAACCTGTGTCCTCTGGAGGAACCAACTCCAGGACCTCCTTGTCCAAGAGATCCTAAATAGCGTCGTCGAACAGACGTCTTTTTGTAGGTTCCTGAGAAGGACGAGTAAAATGGAACCGAAAAGGAGGAAGGGAAGAGAAAGGGATCCTGTATCCCTCTGATACCACCTGAATGACCCATGGGTCCGCCACTGACTCCTCCCAAGTCCGGCAAAAGATGCGGAGACGTCCACCCACTGACGGATGCGGACCCGGGTTCTGTGAGTCATGCCGAAGCAGTCTTGGAGGATTTGGCCTTGGGGGCAACTTTGGGCTTCCAGGACTGCTTGGGCTTGGAGGAGGAGCGCGCAGAGGACGGACCCGTCTGGGACGTGGAGCGTGTCTCAGTCTGAAAGGAACGAAAGGACCGATTGCGTTTGGCTGGAAACTTCTTCTCGAAGACTGAGGGTAGAAGAGTACTTTTACCACCAGTAGCCTCGCTGATCATTTCCTTAAGTTCAGAACCAAATAGCAAGTTCCCCTGAAAGGGTAAAGAAAGCAAGGCCTTCTTAGAGGCTGTATCAGCAGACCAAATTTTCAGCCAAAGGGCACGTCTGGCCACCACAGAAGAAGTGGAGGCCCTCGCCATCATGCGCACAGCATCAAAAGCAGCATCAGCAACATAATTTTGTGCTTCAGTAATGTTAGCAAGTAGCTGCAACTGCTCAGGTACCGGTGCATCCTGGCGGACTGCCTCAGTCAGTCGTTCAGTCCAGGCCACAATAGCTCTATTAACCCACGCCACTGCAAAGGTTGGACGCATGGCAGTGCCAATGGAGGCAAAAATAGACTTAAGAGAAAGTTCTAGCTTTTTGTCCGTCCAATCCTGCAGGGCAGAGGCATCAGAGACAGCTAAAGCAGTAGATTTGGACAGCCTGGAAACAGGAGCATCCACCTTGGGAGGATGAACCCATTTTGCCAGTTCAGTCTCAGGAAAAGGGTAAAGTTTAGCAAACTTTTTAGACACTGAGGAGGATTTGTCAGGATTCCTCCACGCCTCAGAGACTAGACGGTCAAGGGTAGGGTTAGTTGGAAAACATACAACCGCCTTAGATGGTTTTTGGAAAACGTCAGTTGGATCATGAGTAGATTCCTGAGTCAGAGGAAGGTTGAGCGTAGTTATCACAGCTCTAATCAGACCCTCAGCAGAAACCTCAGGGTCACATTCATAAGGGTCCCCAATGGACCTGTTAGACTCAATAACAGTGCCTTCCTCAGCATCAGAATCCTGTAACAGTTCTTCTTCAGAAGAATCAGACACATCAGGAGCTCCCTGTGGCTTAGGCAGGGAAGTCCTGATAGTAGAGGGGGTCTGCCAAACCTGGAGAGCCCCCTGTACCTGAGAGGGAAAGAGTTGGAGTGTGGATCTGAGATCCCTAGTGGCAGCTTTAAACTCTTTCACCCAAGTTGGCTCAATAGCATGGCTGGAAGCCCAGGGTTGCTATCACGACAATCAGTGCATTTAGGGCATAAATCACCAGAACAATCTCTCGGCAGCCCAGAGTGACAAGAGGAGCAAAGCGCAATGGGGGGAACAGACACCCCAGCCTCTTTAGTCTTGGGTCTCACCCCTGGCTCCAGTGGAGTAGACATGCTCACAGCGTCAATATACACCACTAAACAATATCACCCAGTAAAAGTGTGAAAGATTAAAGTTTCACCCCAGAAATGCCCAAAAACGGACTTATCTGGCCAGCGAAGGGTTAATCTGCTGAGAGGAGAGAAGGCTCGGTCCCTGCGTAGTATACTTGCTGAGAAATAACACCACAAAATGGCGCCCGTCAGGTCAGCCAATCAGAAACGAGCACGAACCGGGCGCTCATGGGAAATGTAGTTTTCTCTCAGAAGTACCCCAAACAGTGCCCGAAGCCCCCCTGAACTCCCCACACCCTGTAAACATACACCGGATGATAGAGCAGGAGCTTAGAAGTAAAATGAGCCATCTCTGAAGTTGCTGTGACAAGCGGTTGCAGAGATATGTCCCACACTGTGAAATCCCATAGAGAGTAAAGGAGCAATGGCGTCTAAGCGGGAAAAGGCGCGCTACACTAATTTTTAATAAAGTCCCACTAAACTTTAAAAAGTGCAAAACAGTAACTCAAAACATGAGAAACATAAATAAAATTATACCCAAAGCTCCAGAACCCAGAGAATACCACAGAAATTGCATAAACATGATAAATGCAAATAAAAACACCCTATGAGTGCTGGAGTGCAATGCAACTCCCAAATACAAGCCCATCAAAGGGACACTGTGGGGACAAGTGGACCTTCAGCACTCAAGGGGTGGCTCACCTTTCTGCAGGACTTCTGTCTTCAGGTGACCATGATAAAGTGGGAATAGACCAGAGGTAAATTCCTCAGCAGGGAAGCTGCTTGACTCAAGCTGTTCCCTCTTCAGGGCATAAGGTCCACAGAAAATCCCTGGAAGCTGCACCAGCCACTTTAAGGAGGGCAATTCACAGCCATGGTCACCCTCCTAATGGTGGTATTCCATATTTGAATAAAAATAACAAAACACTAAGATGAATGCAAAGATGTTCTCCACCTGGTGTGCACAGCACACAGGAACAAATCAATCTAGTGGCTCTGGCCTGAAGGCAGCTTAAGTAGGAGGGGAGGCTCCGCCCACTGCAGTCATTTGCATAATTGTTCCTGCCTATTAAAGGGGTGGATCGCCTCCCAGAGTACCAGTGACCTGTATTGGACGACAGTGAAACTACATTTCCCATGAGCACTTGCTTCGCATCCTCGCTTCTGAATGGCTCCCGCAGTGGCAGCCATTTTGTGATTGTTTTTGGACGAGTATCCTACGCAGGGCTTAGATTCTCCTTCTCTCCTCTGCTGATTAACCCTTTGCCTGCCAGATAAGTCTAGTTTAGCGATTTCTGGGGTGAAACTTTAATCCTACACACTGTAATTGGGTGATTTCTTATACAGTAAGGTTATTTGACACTGTGAGAATGTCTATACTGCTGGAGCTTGGGGCCAGACCTAAGACTAAGGAGGCTGGGGTCTATGTATCCCCCATTGCGCATTGCTTTTCCTATCACTCAGGGCTACCTAGAAAATTCTCAGTTCATTTATGCCCAGCATGTTCTGATGTCCGTGATAGCATTCCAGGGACCTCCAGCCATGCAATAGAGCCAGCTTGGGTGCAAGAGTCCAAGGCTGCGACTAGGGACCTTAGGTCCACATTGCAACTCTTTCCATTCCAATTGCAGTGGGCCTTTCAGTCTTGGATGGCCCCCTCCTCAGTCAGGCCTTCCCTGCCCAAACCTCAGGGAGTACCTGACGTGTCAGATTCCTCTGAGGAGGAACTGCTGGTGGATTAGGATGTTGAGTGTTCTGTGTTGGGGTCCTCTCAGTTTTTGGGGACCCTTTTGAGGCTAATCCTGAGCCCTCCGCTGAGGACCTGATCAGGGCTGTCTTAACTACTCTTAACATTCCCTTAATTCAGGAGGTTCCTTCTGACCCCTCTTATGTGTTCCAGGAGCCTAATCCCACTCTTGACCGCCTTGTGTCTGAGGAGTGGAAGTCTCCGGACAGGAAACCTTTTATTTCCAAGAAATTTGCCAAGCTTTATCCTTTTTCTGAAGCTGTGCTTGCTCAGTGGGTTCATCCCCCCAAAGTGGATGCTCCTGTTTCCAGGCTATCTAAATCTACTGCCTTACCAGTCTCTGATGCCTCCGCTCTGAAGGACTGGACAGACAAGAAACTTGAGGTTTCCCTCAAGTCCATTTTTGCCACTGCTGGTTCTGCTATGCAGAAGAAACAAAATGCAGTACACTCCATAGTGTATCATAAAATCACCATCTTTATTGGAAAAAGGAACACAAGACACTTAGGGATACAGTCTCACGCGTTTCGCACAACTGTGCTTACTCATAGAAGTCTGAATAAGCACAGTTGTGCGAAACGCGTGAGACTGTATCCCTAAGTGTCTTGTGTTCCTTTTTCCAATAAAGATGGTGATTTTATGATACACTATGGAGTGTACTGCATTTTTTCTTCTGAATACTACATGGACGTGTCGGCTCGTCTATTGGCAGTTCCTCTATAGTATCAGCCTCAAGCGGTGAGTGAAACAGATTGTTACAACTTCAGATTAAGTGCTGCTTATACCTCTCTTGGATTTCATGGTTCTGCTATGCGTCCAGCGTTTGACACAGCATGGGTGAACTGGGCCATTGTGGTCTGGACTGAAGAACTCACCCGGGCTGTCCTTCAGGATGCACCTACTTCAGATAAGTTGCGCCTTCTTGCCAACATTTCTGAGGCACAGCACTATGTTTCTGCTGCCTTATTTGATGCTATCCGTTTGGTGGCTAGGGTTTCTACCATGTCTGTTTGTAGCCAGATGGGCTCTTTGGCTCAAGATCTGGTCTGCTGACACTGCTTCAAATAAAGCTTTACTTTCCCTACCTTTTCAGGGTACCTCCTTGTTTGGGCCGGATCTTAAGGATTTGATCAGTGAGGCCACAGGGGGTAAGAGTACTCTTCTACCCTTGGTTCCCAGGAAGAAATTGATGCTTAAGTGTAACCAGTATTTTTGTTCCTTTCAGAATGAGACACGTCCGGTAAACCAGACGGTTCCCTCAGCTCCACGTACCTCCTACAAGCCCAAACAGCAATGGAAGCCCAAGGTCTCCTCAAAGCCCAAGGCTTCCAAGACTTCTTCGGCATGACTCGCTGAACCTGGGTCCACATTCTGCTGTGGGTGGTAGTCTACGACACTATTACAGCATTTTGGAGGGCTCATTGGCGGACCCATGGGTTTTACAGGTGGTGACGGAAGGGTACAAGATCCCTTTCATTTCTCTTCCTCCATTTCGTTTTCGTCATCCTCACACTCCACAGGGTGCAGAGAAATGCACTCTGTTCGACATCGCTGTTCAGGCTCTTCTGGACAAGGATGTTCTAGAAATGGTTCCTATCCAGGACAGAGGTTTAGGATTTTACTCAAACCTCTTTGTGGTCGCCAAAAAGGACGGCGGTTGTTGCCCTATTTTGGACTTGAATGATCTCAATTCCTTTGTAACTCGGACTCTATCATCAGGAGTCTCTACGGAAGGTGATTGCCGCCATGTCCCCGGGTGAACTCATTGCTTCTCTGGATCTTCAGGACGCGTACGTACACATTGCCATTCATCCGGAGAGCTGGCAGTACCTCTGCTTTGTGTGCGACAGGGGACATTTTCAGTTCTCAGCTCTTCCATTTGGTCTTATGATGGCTTCTCAGATCTTCAACCATGTCCTGGGTGCCTTGATATGTCCTCCACCGGAACGGCATCAGAGTTACTCCATATATGGACGACTTGCTTCTGAAAGCCCCCTCTGCGGAACTTCATCAGCAAGTTCAGCACTGCATTCAGGCTCTCACCCATCACGGGTGGATCATCAACTTGGACAAGTCAGATTTTGTTCCATCTCAACGTCTGGTCTTCCTGGGCCTTCTCTTCAACACTCAGAAGAGCATGGTGTTCCTCACGGACAAGGTGGCTCGCCAGATCGCCCACAGGGCTTCTGTGATTCTGTCTCAGGATCCAGTTCCAGTCCAGAAGCTATCCTCTCTGGTGGGGAAATTCATATTGGATCTTTGGGCGATATTTCAGGACCATGGCTTACCTCAACAAGCAAGGCGGAACAAGAAGTCTCGCTGCTTGGTTAGAGGTCAAGGCTATTTTGTCCTGGGCAGAAGAACACATTCCTGCTATATCCGCAGTGCACATTCCTGGCGTAGACAACGTCATGGCGGACCTTCCTCAGTCGACACACAGTGGAGAGTGTGAGCTACACCCAGAGGTATTCAACCTCATTGTTCGGAAATGGGATCCTCCTTACATCGACCTGATGGAGAAAAGACACAACAGGAAGGTACCGAGGTTCTGCTCTTGGTGGAGGGACCCTCTGGCTCTGGCAGTGGATGCAAAGTCCATTCCTTGGTTATATCCTACATATTTCCTCCCCTCCCCATGTTACACAGGGTGTTGCGGAAATTACGACTGGAGCATTGTCCAGTTATTCTGATTGCTCCATACTGTCCTCGCCACTCTTGGTTTCCGGAGCTCTTGGATCTGTCAGTGGCGGAGCCCTTTCGGCTCCCCTGCCGTCCGAATTTTCTTCTACAGGGTTACCTGTGGAAGGAGGATGTTCACCAGCTAGCTTTGACGGGTTGGAAATTGAATCCACAGTATTGAAGAAGAAAGGGTTTTCTTCTGGTGTGGCGGCTGCTATGCTCAGTGCCCGCAAGCCTGTTTCTTCCAAGATCTACCATCGTGTCTGGTCGACTTTTCTGTCTTGGTGTGCTGACAGGGACCTGTCTCAGGAGTTTGATCTGCCTACGGTCCTGGACTTTTTGCAGGACGGTGTGGATAAGGGCCTCAGTTTGAGTTCCCTTAAGGTTCAGACGTCTGCTCTCTCTGTTTCCTTTCAGAGGCACATTGCCATCCTTCCTGATGTCAAGGTTTTCTTCCAGGGCGGTTGCTCATACTCGTCCTGCCTTCAAGTTACCAGTAACCTGTATTGGACGACAGAGAAAAGAGTATTTTAGTGGTCTCCCACCCTGTCAAGGGACCATGCTCAGCTCTCCTGTGGCAGACCGTGGGGGTCCTTCGGGGTCATGCTCACAGGAGTCTTGTTTCCCTTCCACTATCTGTCAATAGTTAGTGTCTCAAATCTTTCTGGAGCTGGTTGGCTAGCTGCAGCCAAGGAGGGAAGTTAGGCTCCACCCCTGCATACAATTCTAGAATTGTTCCTGCCTACAATTAAAGGGGCGGATCGCCTACCCAAAGTTACCAGTTACCTGTATGGACTAAGAGAAAAGGATTTAACAGGTAAGACTAAAATCTTCTTTTAGAGATATTTGGTTTTTTATACTATATTGAATTATATTAAACTGTAGTATGTATAAATATTTTTGTGTGTTCTTTTTTCCAATTGGGTGACGGTGTTGGTGTTCAATATTTGGATAAAAGTTTTCCACAATCTGCCTTTAAGGATCATATTAACCAAATCCCTTTACTCAGCTTGGCATTTTTTTGCGCGTTTTTAAAGATGGTGAACACGAATAGTTGTTTATTATACTGCTTTGAAAAAGGAAACAGTGTTTTCTGAAACGCGTGTAGACTGTTTAGCAGTTTATTCACTTATGTGTATTTTAACTACTTTATTTGAGGAGAAAAGTTTTTTTACGTTTTGAGATAAAATTGTGCATTATTAACAAAATCACATATTTTCCTATTGCGGGACGTTATACAAACATTTACTTTCGGACTGCAAGGCTATTCAAGTTGGAAGAGTTGTTACAATTGAAGTATCAGGAAACCTCTTTATATCCTTCAATTATATGGATATTTTTGACGTTGCTGGAACCAGGGAGTAAGTGAACAAATGGACTTACGAGCAACATTTAACCCCAAGTGAAGACTGCAACGCTGAGTACACCGGAATTCCCTGTACATTTGCAAATAAGGAGCCATATATAAAATGAAGTGGGACTGTGTTATAAAGTTACCTGATGAACAAGCAAGTCTTGGAAGTAAAAAGGATAACAAATATGCTGAAAATGTATCTGGCCTACAGGGTATAGGAAATAGCCCGAGCCTCTGGCACTGAAGGGGTTAAACGTACCATTTTGGGTGCTTTTAAAAACTCTTCAGTGCATTTTGTTACAATACAAACATGTTTATGCTTTAATATATTGTTTAACACATTAAAGGAACCCTCCAAATATGTCCTTTGAATATGAGGTTGTATTAGCCATTTATTCATATAGCAAAATAGCTATGAGGTATGTATCAGTTATACATATTAAGGCCTGTCTTATGGATCTATTATATAAATGGGTAACATGATTGGAGTTTAAAATGTAGAGATGCAAGTAGATGTTTTCCCTGCATAGTGTACTCAATAGACTAAACTAGTGGCTTTTTCATGCTTCTGTGCTGTAGCCAAACACAACAGTTCTTCAGTCATTAACCTCAAATTATTAGGTGTGTTATGGATACTTCCTATTCAGAGTGTGAATCTCAGCATACGTTTATTTTGTTACTCTATCTTAGCAGTGAATAAATGAAAATAAAAATATGGTTGTCTAAAACCTTAATAACCAAACCAGTGGCTCAAATTAAATGGGCCCAGTCTTGCACATAATATGGTAAGGGGTAGGTGTCAGTTGTTCAACTTCAACTCACATTATGGCCAAACTACACGTTTATCTTATTTTGCTTTGCTAGGTGGATTGCGAGTTGAAATTGGGCAACAGTGTATGTGTTGTGTGTGGTTACCAATACTAAAACACCTTACAACCACGTAGTATGTGCAGGATTTATGTTCACTGCATTACTTTGCAATGCATTGAAGACATCTGTGCCACTGACCTTGTTAGAAACCAGAAAGATTCACAGACATAATTGGGATCAATAAATGCAATTTTATTTGGGGGAAAATATGACAAATGGGGCTTTTTATTTTTTGGGGGGAGACTTTGGAAGGGGCTGCAGAGGTGGATGACCTCAACGACTGTCTATTGAGTCTAGTTGTTCTTGGGGTTGTGTGGGGGTTGCAGTTGACCCCAATGTGGATTGTTGTGCCCTGTCCATCTGCAGCCTCTCAATGGGGTTCGCTTTCCTTATTTCGACCAGCATCCGGGCAAGCATATCCATAATTCTGGTCCGAAATGTCCATATCTTAGTAGTTAGGATGGCTTGCTGGGATTCAATAGTGTGGAGGGTGGCTGTGTTCCACTGCACATCTTGCTGAAACCTCCTCCAGTATTTGGTGGTTCATCTGTCTTCCCTTAGCTGCCTCCTTTGGCTATTTAGGCATTTCTCATCCATCCTCATGGTTTGGTACCTGTGGCAGAGGTAGTGTTTTTTGCCTTCCAGCAGTTTTACTATGCTTTATTGAATCAAGGCCATAATGTCATGCATCTCTTTCATAAAAAGGCTTATCTCTGCAGCAACTAATTTGTTGCTTCAGCAAGCTGACATTTCCAGCCTCTGTTACACTATTAAAGAAGATTATAGGTAGAGAAAGAGGAATAGAGACTCCAGACACCACCTTCAGCATTAGGATCATGGTAAGAAGAAAGATGAGTGGAATTAAAGTGTTAGTAATGTCCTGCTTTGAAAACTGTATATATGATAGTCCAAGCTCAATAAACTTTAATCCTATTAATGGTTTGGCTCAGAGTTAATTCATTGTGAAGATATTACCAGTTAAAGTTTGCTGGCAAACAAAGCCCGGACACCATCTTTAAAAATCCTCTGTTCAAGCGTGTGCTCGTATTATGTTTGTCTTGGATGCGCGCTCCCATGAAATACCCGATGGGAGGGGGTAACATGCTCCTTGCTGCTGCAGATGTCACTGCAAGCTCCAGAGTGAGAGGATGGCTTTCCAAGAAAGAAGACTGAGAAGCACTTGGGGAAAAGTAGATCCGGCTCTGCAGAGGAGGCGACACGTCACTGCAGAGGGGGCAGGGTACACAGGGTGTACTGAAATTTGTGCCTCTAGAGGATCCATCGTGTCAGCCGACACAAACTCTAATCCAACAGACTTACAGGCACTTTAATGGAAAGGGGCGGGAGGGGAAGACTTTAGCAACGATTTGCGGACAAACAGTAATGGTACAGACAATGCAAATAATGCTATACTTAATGAAAAGGTTTAATGCATCAAACTAGGACACATTGTTAGTGTACATTACTAACCCTTTAAAGTTTCATTAGCAATGCTGCACCACCTATAATGGACACACAATTTACTGGTCATCATGAAAATTAACCCCTTGAGGCTTGAGTGTCAAACGCCTCAGGTACTCAAAAGAGTAAAGTTAAATGTTTAATGTTAAAGGGGAACTATCACCCCTATACAAGTTTGGCAAAAAAGTAACTTTAGAGCGACTAGCTGGAATACTAGTGTCTTTTTTTTTTTTTAATTCGTTGTTTGCCCAAAATTAAATGTTTAAAGATGATCCTGTGCCTTCCTTCCAGACAGACTGTGTGTACAGCTCTGCACCGCAGTCTGTCACTCTTCCTCTGCTCCCCTCCCTCTAAGAGTCTGGATCCAGCCTCCTCCGATGATGGAGGATTTCTCCTTGTAAGCTGGAGCGCTCTCATTGACCAGAAAATGCTCCAGCTTACAAGGAGAAATGCTCTGTCACGGGAGGGGAGCAGACGAAGAGTGACAGACTGTGGTGCAGAGCTGTACTCGCAATCTGTCCAGAAGGAAGGCACAGGATCATCTTTACACATTTAATTTTGGCCAAACAATGAATTAAAAAAAAAAATTACACTAGTATTCGAACTAGTCCTTCTATAAAGTTACTTCATAGCCAAACTTGTGTAGGGGTGATAGTTCCCCTTTAAGTATTAGACCATTTTAAAGCTTTGCACAATGCTGTCACTAACAGAGTTAATGTAAATTAAATTATTTATTAAATATACATTTTCAATCACTGCTACACCATTCCAAACGGTTTTTCTTAATTTTTAAACCATAAAAATTGGTGCATCTTACAGTCTGCAAAATACGGTAAATAATGAACTGCAGACTGACAGGCATAATATTAAGCCGTATTGTCTGGAGAGGTGTTTCCCTTTATAAAACACCTATGTGAAATAAAAAAACATTGTTTAGGATTTTTTCACAAAGCAAGAAAAACTTATTTAACACATCACATTTCATTTAAAATTAATACAGATACTTGAATAAAGTCTATTTGACAGTTCTACATTCTGTAAATTATTTATTGCTTAGATTGTAAGCAAAAATACAGAACTGGAAAACTAAACATCTTTACTTGACCCAATTTTCTCCTCTGATGCAGATTTTAGTTTTGCTTCAATGAGTTCTTCTACTCTGGCAAGAACGCTTTCCATTAAATCAAACGTAAAAAGAGCTGACTGTAGAACCTAAAACGTCAAAAACAATTAATGTTGTTTAGATTAGTGCAATGACATTACATGGTTTTGAATACAATTATCATCCCTAGGCAAAATTTTACTTCTAAATAATATTTCAAAAGTGTGAAAGCTAAAATACACACCTGAAGCTGCATTTCAGGGGTCATGTCAGGTAAGTTATTTCCTCCAGCTGTTACAGAACAAATTGCCTTCTTGGTCTTGGGACCTGCAATGCAAAGATGCATGTTATATGTATGATTGTCTACGAAAACTAGCCATCTTTTCCACTATATTAAACATATGCAAATACCAAGCGATGGCATTTTGGAAAGGAGCTGAAACTGACAATTTCCTGACTTGTTCCTCACCTTTGTTTTTTTCAATTGTGCTCTTAATTTCTGCTTCATAATGGGCTTTGGACATATTGAGTCCTGTGTGGAGAGGCTTTAGAAAATCTTGTTCAGTTTTAGGAAGTTCAGCCCATATTCCAGTCTAGTTAAAAAAAATAAATAAATAAATAGTAAACACTAACAAAAAAACAAACAAAAAATACACCAATCTTGCTGTTCTTTCAGCCCCAGCTACCAACATTGTTTCTTTCAAATATCTCCACTAGTGCCATATTCATCAGAATTACTACAATTCTGAAGCAAACCAATTGCAGCATAGGATTAAATTAACATTTTGCCAAGATTGATTTAAATTGAACTTTTAACCTCTTGAATGCTAGAGGTCTCCAATTCATTGCTTTGCTTTAAAAGCCAATCTCAGTAGTGCATTTAGCCTTGTTACATGTTGCTGTTTTTTGATACACTGGGTCTTATGTAGAATATAATTCTAGAGCAAAGCAACTGTACTGTTGCAGACCTTTATGTACGTACTGATAAATCATTTTCTCTTAGTCCTTGTGGAACACAAGTACCATGGTGTTAAGTAGTTACCTCTAGGAAGAAAAGCACTGAGCAGAAAGGCAATCACCACTCCAGAGATCGTGGAGGACCCCCCCTCCCCCGCCAGGGATGCAAATCACATGATTTTCTCCAGGAGGGATTTCCTGTGTTCCACAGGGACTAAGAGATAGTATTTATTTGTAAACACACAAAAATCATGTTTTCTGTTTCATCCACTGTGCAAAACAGGAACATACCAAAGCTATCCTAAGCAGTATTCCAAAGAGGAGGAGAAAAAGTGCTAATAAAACCACTCAACAAGAGTCAAAACAAACACAATCCTTCTTTGGCACTATAAATTATGTGCTCTGATATATTTTAAATCACATATTCATGCAATTACAAACAATGGAGAAAAATATAGAATGGAAAAGGTATATGCATAAATCAAATTATCTGATGTGAATTGTCAAAGGTCCTTTTCTGGAAATGTCACACCAACCAGTCTTAGCCTCCTTCCTCTCAGTAGATCCTCGACCTTAGCGCCTCCAAATATGTTAAGT
This sequence comes from Rhinophrynus dorsalis, assembly GCA_037306005.1. Taxonomy (NCBI): domain Eukaryota; kingdom Metazoa; phylum Chordata; class Amphibia; order Anura; family Rhinophrynidae; genus Rhinophrynus; species Rhinophrynus dorsalis. The sequence continues at coordinate 174,458,188 of CM074722.1, forward strand.
CAGAAAAAACAAGCAGGCGCATGCGCCCCTAAGTGCAGACACCACTGTTAGAATACTATTTACATTCTTCTGAGACAAAGACTAGCCTCTACTTATCAACACATTCGCTGATTTACCCTCAGTGCGGGTCTCTCCAGATCTTTCAGGAATCTCACCGAAACACGCCCAGTTGCCACTGTCCCTAATCCTAAGGGCCGTTGGTCTGAAAGTCTAGGTGCTAGAGTTAGGTATTTGGGAATATGGGAGAGTTGTTAACTAACTGGTGTCTTGTAGATAATGCACTATTATAAGTGGTTTACTTAAAAAAAGAAAACAACAAAATTGGTGGATCTTCTAGATTGTCTAACGCGTTTTGTGGCACTAACTGCCACTTCCTCAGAGCCAGAAAATGAAAAGCATACAATCAAAGAAAACATACATTGTGCCATACCTTTATGCCTCCTTCCATTCTCCTTATTCCTACCTGCCAAACATACTGTGTGAACTTTCGTAAAAAAGACAATTGGTCTCATACTAGTGAAGTCCTGCATTCCAGCAGCGCGTCCTGCGTTCCACTACAATTTCCGGAACTGTTCTTTTTTTAATTATTCTATTTTTTGTGTCTCCCGGAACGCAGGAGAACACCCTACATCATTTAACTCCATCTTATCCCACATAAAAGGTCCCCATTCCTCACTATACCCAAAAAGCCCCGTCTACGTTGATGTCCTATCACACGCCTGTCTCATGACACTGTATCTACCTCCCCCCCTTCCATATATCTCCTCAAGAGAACACAAATCTGTTTCATGCCTCACTTCATGGGGCAAGTGTGTGACTATTTATCCCCAGCAACATTCCCCGGACACAGACGGTAGCCTCCACTGTCCTCCAACGGAAACACCCAAATAAAATACCACAATAGGGTGGATTTATATATATATATTGCTTAACCACCCTTATTAATCCTCGTCTCATTAATATAATGAGACAACCTTCCAAATCCAGAATCTCACGCACTGTTTTACCAAGTCAGAGTACACCAATAATACACCCATCAACTGACCTATAATTTTATAGACCCGAATAACAATATTTCACTCAATAGGACCCTTACCTCTATATAAAACTCCCTACCTCTATCTCCTTGTTTAACCCATTGGGAACCATAGCTTCAAGCCTGTGGATCCAATACAATTCTTTTACATAGTGTTTCATATCTGTTCAAGTTGGATACTGACATACTTTCCAGACCCTTTACTGTAAAGCCCTCCTAAAAGTGACCAATGATATCCAAACTGGTATGGAAAATGGTGAACTCACTGGAGCTATTTTCCTAGATTTTGCAAAGGCCTTTGATACGGTAGACCATAGTATTCTGATAAGTAAACTCCAAAGTTCAGTATTGGGTAATCATTCTCTAAACTGGTTCCGATCCTATTTAACAGACAGAATGCAATATGTGTCTATTGCTGACAATACTTCCCTTCCGCTCAAAGTTACAAGTGGGGTTCCCCAAGACTCCATCCTTGGCCCTCTTCTATTTTCTCTATTTATAAATGATCTGCCCATGGTTTTCAAAGCATCTTCTGTACACATGTATGCAGATGGCACTATAATATATGCTAAAAATTCAAACGTATCAGAACTGGATGGTGTATTACAGCATGAATTCTCTGAAGTTGAAAGATGGATAGCAAAGAACAAACTATTCCTAAACACAGACAAAACGGTCACAATATTATTTGGTACAAAGCATAAACTGTGTAATCTCTATGATACTAATCTATACATTGTAAAAGAGTTTAATTGTAAATTGGCCACAGTGTACTCCTACAAATATCTTGGTATGTGGCTTGAACCCAACCTCACTTTTGGTCTTCATATTGATAAATTAATGTCCAAACTTTATCCCAAAATAGGTGCTCTGTTTAGAAACAAATCCGGTTTAAATCCCCTGGTAAGAAGACGTATTGTACAACAGATGATAATGCCAATCATAGACTATGGGGATGTAGTATATGCACCCGCTCCACAAATCCATCTTGCTAAAATTGACACACTGTGAATTCCATACCTTCATTGTCCTTACTGTAAAGAAACCCTTCCGCTGTCCCTTTTTTGGGGGGGAAGCACTTCAACAGCCTGACATGTTATGGTGGTGCTGTTGCTACAGCAGTCTATGAGTAGCTATGGTCAGTTGACCATACACTTCTGTAGCACCAGCACCACTGCAAAATTTCAGGCCATGAAGTACTGAACGCCCCAAAAAATACAAGCTTGAGCTGCAATAACCTTTGAATAAACCATCTCTCAGCAATGTGAGTACCCTTGGATTACTCAGCAGGAACATCTGTGCACTAGGTATTTCTTCACTGTTAAAGAGATATTAATACTTCGTTTTATCTTTATTTTATTTTGTAGGCATTAAAAAAACATGAAGAACGATATAAGTCTCATCTCTCAAACCTTTATGGTTTGAGAGATATTCACAAGCAAAGTTTCCCCTCCCGCCCCTTTTACCTAGTGTAAGCCATCTCTTCTCAGATGTGGAATCCAGTCCATAGACCAGACAGATAACAGAAGGGGACAATCTTCTTCCTATGAGAACAATGAAAGCCCTGCCCCCCTTGACAAGTTTTTCAGTTTTTTCCCTTATCTTAATTGAAGATTGTCCCTCTCTGCAGTCTACCTGGGCACCTCCCTTCTGATCTGGCTGAGCAGCGTTACATCAGTAAAAGGGGCGGGAGGGGGATACTTTGTCATTGAATTACTCTTGTACTACAACTCTGACGGAATTGAAATAACACTCTCCATGGCCCAAATACTATGATGATTAATTAGAGCTGCTTTTATTATGAAACATTACTATCCCTTTAAGTGTTACTATCTCTTCAGGCTGTGGAGCTACAGGCGATGCATGTGTGATGGTGTCCACAGTCAAAGAAGGCCCATTGGCTCTGTGCTATCCTGCAACCCCCTTACAAACAGACCTATTTCTATCTTGGCTAGTTGTCAGACATTATATACTGCTGCCGCCAAGCAATAAGATAAGAATACCATCAGTGAGCCTCTATTCGATGTATTGCAAAGCAAGGCATTGGACACCCTTCTATCACTAAAAGGATAAACGGTTATCATGTGGGTCATGAATCATGAGCAGCAGCATCCTGGTGCTGTAATCCAATTTTTTTTCCTCTGTGTTTCCCCATCATGTGAAGATGCCCTCAGACCCTCCAGTGATGAACTGTGCCTAGGGTTTACGTTTCTTAAGAGAGAGAGAGAAAGTGTGTTTGTGTTGGTTTCTTAGGGACTTAACCCTCTGAGTGCTAAGGCGGTATTCAATGCGTTGCGCTGCAATGTACTGGATACCTCTCTGGCACTCAAAGGGTTAAGAGACACCATTACAATGATAATATTACTGCAGTCTAAAAGAATAACAACTTACTTTATTTTCAGTTTCGTCATCTTTGATAATTAAGTACCTCAGAAGATTTAGTGACGCCATTATTCTTATGCAATAAAAGAGGAAAAATAAGTAAGTCAATGACAAAAGCACTTTCACTATTACTACAGATAATATTTCATGGTACGAACCTTTCTTCTAAATAATTTAACCCTTTTGGTACTAGAGGAGTGTCTAACACTCAGGGGTAATAACACAGTAAAACCCATAATATTAGAAGGGGTAGTATTTTTTTAAATGCAGCGCTTTGAGTCCCACTGGGAGAAAGGCGCTATATAAATACTAGTTATTATTATTATTATTATAAAGCATTATGCATTTTAGTTTATGTCAATCGCATTAAGTGCTTAATATCACCCTCCAACCCTTTTACTGATGTCAGCTTCTTCTCTAGAGTGGGGGCTGACTTGGCCACTCAACTGGCAGAGCTCCGTTCCCTTGGTAAACTGGTCTGGTATCACTCAGCAAGAGGCAGTTATCTCCATGTAAGCACTTTTAATTAGTCAGAAGCACAGAGTACAACTCAGGCAATCCTCAGAATGCACTAAAACTAATTACACAAGGGCATATATTTTTGTGAGTGGTCACTGGCTGGTTGCCATGGCAACTGCTTGACTGAGTGCATTAGCACCTTCAAGGGGGAGAAGGAACAGATATTGAATGGGTGGTAGGGGGTCATTTTAAACACTTAATATTTTTTAAGCTTGTAAGTATTAAAACATTATGACTGAAATAAGTCTCTCTTTAATCCACTAGAACAGTGATTCTCAATGTTAGTCCTCGGGACACACCAACAGTGCAGGTTTTCTGGTTATTCCTGCTTAATCACAGGTGAATAATTAGTGGTTCAGTCATTTTGATTGATTCACCTGTGATTAATTAGGGATATCTAGAAAACATGATCTGTTGGTGTGCCCTGAGGACTGGAGCTGAGAAACATTGCACTAGAACGTATAATTAAAATGGACCTGTCACCTTGAATTTTTTTTTTACATTCTTGAAAACCGCCTATGTGTCATGTTAACCAGATATAGCAGTTAGCATATATATAGTTTAGTAAATATTCACACTTATTTCTGGGAAAAATGAAAGTATCCTGGTGCAGCACATAGCTTAATTAATATATAAAAAGTCACTGAAAACTTGAATTAGCATATGAAATGCCTCTTAAAAGCTTAATTAGCATATGAAACATAACTGGTACTGTAATTATCATATATTAGCTTATGATATGTGTGGCTATCTCTCCTTTACTGTACGTTTTCAAATCTGCAAACCTGAATCAAGGTGACAAAAAAAAATAAAAAAATAAAAAAAATAATACTCAAAACATTAGTTACTGCATACATTTCCCATCCCAGCTACTTTGTTTCATTAGGTATAATTGAATAGTTCAAATGCCTCAAAACAGCACCACACACACACAAAAATTATATTTATATTATATTTCTCTCTCTCTCTCTCTCTCTCTACACACACACACACACACACACACACACACACACACACAAACAAATAATATACACCCTCTTTGAATTCTATGGTTTTACATATCAGGACAAACTGCTAAAACTTTGGCTTTTATAGAGGTGGTCACACTTGCTGATGATCAGTTAATCAAGGGCATTTGATTATCAGCACCTGTCTGCTACTTAGCATCTTATGTAAGCAGTAAGGATGCACTTAGATTTTCACACATGGCTTCTCCATTTTGGCTTTATTTTTGTTAAATTATGACATGGTGTAATATGTCATGTGTTGTCATTCATCTGAAGTTCATGTGTTGTCATTCATCTGAAGTTGTATTTATCTAAATTTTAGACCTGCTAAGGAACAGATGATTGTTATTATGTCTGGATATTTAAAACCATCCAATGACCAGGACTCCTCAAGTCAAGCTGAGGTTGGTTTGTCAGACTTAAAAGCAGATTTCTTGTTCTGCCAAGTTGAACCATCTGTGCCTTGAACTGGAGGGCCGGGGGCAAAATCCACATGCCTTCCTCACAAAAAAAGGGATACTGAGTAGAAATTTGTGCTAAGAGGGTCAATAATGACTTGTTTTAGGTCTGGACCAAATCTTTAACTACAAGGTACGGCACGCAGCAACAGAAAAGACTGAAGCCTTAACAGAAAACCTGGCAGTATAAACAAAGGCTTCAGAAAGATACACATTAGCTTCCAAAATATTAGCAAGGATAATTAAAAGATCTTCCCTAAAAGTATCAGAGCATATTGCATCAAAATGCTGTTCTCCGCAGATAGCTATAGCCCTTTTAACCCACACTGAAGCAAAAATAGGCCGCAGAGTGGCCCCTGTGGCCACAAAATTGGCCTTTACAAGGGAATCAAGGAGCTTGTCAACCTGATCCTTAAGATCAGCTATGTCTGCCAATGGGAGCACTGTGTTGTTGGATATGAGGGATATAGGAGATTCAACAGCTGGAGGAGAGGCCCACTGCGCCAAGGCTTCAGCTGTAAAAGGGTAGAGTTTAGAGATGCGCCGATTGAATAAAAGCCTTTTATCTGGTGTTTTCTACTCTTCTAAGATAATCCAGTCACTAGTACTGTTAAGAAGGAAGACTGGAGAGTCTTTCTTGCATCTCTGAAAAATATCCGGAAAGGCAGACACCCCCTAAGAGGCCTCAGAGACCTGAAGAGTCTCCAACACCGCTCTAATGAGCCCCATCATGAATGGGGCAAGGTCAGCCTCATATGGATCCTCAAAGGACAGGGAATAGTCTATATCTTCTTCTGTATCCAACCCAACTACTTTGGTATGTCCCCTAAAAACAAGATCAACTTGCCTGATGGAGGGCATGGGCCACGCCATCAGGAATCGAGGACGCCTTGAACCAATGAGGGGTCTCTTGTTCAGTGCTGGATGGCCCTAGTGGTGTAGTAGCGGCCACAGAACAGAGGGACATGGGGACTCATAATATACCGTTTGAATCCCAGCATGGCATGAGGAACAGTGAGTTAATGGGGGTTAGAAAAGCCCCTGAATCAATGTATTTTGTTTTCACCATATACCCCTTGGGGTCAGATATGTCCAGAGAAAGTATATAAATCTAGCTAGAAACTAGTTAAACATAACAGTCTAATACAAAGCCCCCAGAAAGTACTTATCTGGTATGCAAAGGGATAAACTGAAGTGAGTCTGCCTCTGCATAGTATAAGAAATGTAGAAATAAGATGGCAGCAAAAAAAGTCACCAAACCAATCATAAATAAGCCAAGAAACAGAGGATTCTGTCCAAAGTAGTACTTTCTCCTTTGCCTTAACCAGTCAATAAGTGGCTCTTCAGCTACAAATTGTGACAAATTGCACATTACTGAACATTAAGAATCCTGATCATGCAATAGATCATGATTAGAGGGAAATAAAAAAGCCAACACAGACCCATGTAGTTTAAAAGGGTGTAGAGATATGTCCCATACAAGTTTCACCATTTAAGTCTATACACCAAGATGGCAGCTTTATGGGCTCCCATTTTTAAAGAGGCCATGCACCAAAAATGTAATTTCTGTAAAAAAAGCTACAAAGTTCCAAAAACGAGAGGTATAATTTTCCTGAGAATATAGTTACTATCTCAATTTGCCAATTTCTTTTAACATAGGTTTTATATAGCCAGTATTTCTTTTCTTTTTTTGAGCATCTACTTCATGAGCACGTTCTGCCTAATACAGGGGGTTTGGGTACTATTAGTGTTTTCTTTTTAAAGATAATAGTGCTACTTCTTTAATCAGAACTGTAAATAAATAACCACTTATCTAATGAACATATTTTATATCTATTTTATACACACATATACATGTGTCCTAGAACTACCTTTATATTCTGGATACTAAAAGAAATAGGTAGTGTGATGCTCTGTAGTAAACTGCAGGACCACACAAGGGTTTACAGCCTCCACTGTAAAAGAATATTAGAGATGTCTGTTAAATAATTTGCTTAAAGAGATAGAAATGTTTCAGAAAAAAAGCAGCTCCAATTAATCTTCATAGTATTTAGGCCATGGAAAGTGTTATTTCAATACTGTCAGAATTGTAGATCAAGAGTAATTGAACGATGAAGTATCCCCCCTCCCACCTCTTTTACTGATGTAATACTGCTCACCTCAGAACAGAAAGGTGGTGTCCACATGGTTTGTAGAGAGGGACAATGTTCAATTAGCATAAGGGAAAAACCTGTTAAAGGGGGCAGGACTTTCATTGTTCTCACAGTAAGAAGATTGTCCCTTGCTGTGAGTTGTCTGGTCTGTGGATCAGATTCCACATAGTAACATAGTATCACGGTGCCCGTGATTGCATTTGCCGATGCTGTGCTTGCAGCGACATTGCTGTACTTCCTGGTTGCCACATTGAAGCACATTTGCTATTCTTATTGGCCACCACTAATTGCCAGATTGAGTCTCCACCTACTTACTAGGCCTTATAGGCCTCAGCCTGAATTTACTCATTTGCCCTTTCATGGTGTACCTGTGCACTATAGCTCTTGTGATTCCAATGCTCGATTCCTGTGTATGACTCCTGGCTCATTTTGACTTTGGCTCAGTTTGATCCCTGACTGCTTACCGCTTTGGTTTGACTCCTGGCTCTGGCTGACTACTCACTCCGGTTTGACTCCTGGCTCTGGCTGACTACTCACTCCGGTTTGACTCCTGGCTCTGGCTGACTTCGATCCTATATACCTGTGGGCTACTGTCTCCGCTTGCACTCCTTCTTCTAGAGGTGCTCAGTTTGTGTCAGTCCATGTCACTAGCATTCTCGCTATCTCTTCCACTCTGTACCCTAGCATGCTAGGGCCTCACAGTCACTGCTGCCTGTTCAGCTACCCAGCGTTCCCTAGCATTCTAGGGAATATCAGTCACCATTGCCTGTTCGGCTACCCTAGCCTTCTAGGGAGTCTCAGTCACCACTGCCTGTTCGGCTGCCCTAGCCTTCTAGGGAGCCTCAGTTACCTCTGCCTGGTCAGATAACCTAGCGTTCTAGGGTATATCAGTCTCCACTGCCTGTTTGGTTACCCTAGCATTCTAGGGAACCTCAGTAACCATTGCCTGCTTGGTTGCTCTAGCTTTCTAGAGATTCCTATTCTCTGTTGCCTGAACTTATTTGGGATATTTCCCTCGATTTCCAGGTGCTTTACACCTGCTCCTGTACTAGTAGCTACTACCATCACTGCTACTAGTGTATGCTTTCAGTCAGAGTGGTATTTACCTCCTTCCAGTTGGGGAACCTGCGCTTGACCTTTACCTGCCTAGTGAGGGTTGGGGAAGTGCCCAGAGACTGTTCTTACACTTTGTCCAGTGAGGGTTGGGAAAGTACTATCTATTTTATGCTGTTCTATTTCTCAATAAAGATATTCATTTTTACTGTATCTGTACTTGTCAGTGTTGTTATTCCAAATCACTCAGTGACACATAGTAGATGAGGCTGAAAAAAGACATGTGTCCATCAAGTCCAGCCCATGCCAAAAACACCCTTGTTGATCCAGAGGAAGGCATAAAAGCCCTCTGGAGCCATTTCCAATCTAGCCCCAAGTGTGTGTGGGGGGAATGTATTCCTTCCTGACTCCAATTGGTAGTCAAATAGTTCCCCGGATCAATATCCTATCTGCTTTGAAGCCACCTGTCACAATTTTCAATATTGTTCTGTGCTAGATAGGCATCCATTGCTTTTTTTGAATGCAGTTGCATTATCTGCAAGTACAACATCCCGAGACAAAGAATTCCATAGCCTTACCACCCCTACTGTAAAGAATCCCTGCCTTTGTTTTAGTCGAAAGCGCTTTTCCTCTAGTCTTAATGGATGACCTCTTGTTCTTTTCAGCTCTTTGTGTAAATAATTCATTGGATAGTTCTACGTATTGACCTTGAATGTATTTGTAAATAGTAATCATATCACCCCTTAGACGTCTCTTCTCTAATGTAAACAAACCCAGTTTGGCTAGTCTCTCTTTATAACTCAGTTCCTCCAATCCTTTACCAGTTTTGTTGCACGTCTCTGCGTCTTTTCCAGTTCAGTAATGTCTTTTTTAAGAACAGGCGTCCAAAATTGTACTCCATATTCTAGATGAGGCCTAACCAAGGATTTATACAAAGATAGGATAATATTAGCATCCCTTGCTTCTACACCTCGTTTTATGCAGGCTAGTACCCTATTTGCTCTTGCAGCAGCTGAGTGACTCTGCACACTTCTGCGAAGTGTATTGTCTATCAGTACTCCTAAATCTTTCTCTAATGAGGATTTCCCAAGTTGTTTCCCATTTAGAGTATATGTTGCAAGTTTGTTTCTACAGCCCAAATGCATAACCTTACATTTATCTACATGAAAGGACATCTGACACTTTTCTACCCATTCACTTAGTTTATCTAAATCCTTCTGCAGAGAAAAAACAACCAGCTCTGTATGTATTTCCTTACATAGTTTAGTGTCATCAGCAAAGATTGAGATGCTACTTTCAATTCCCACTTCTAGATCATTAATAAACAAATTAAAAAGCATTGGTTCAAGGACTGAACCCTGCGGCACCCCACTTATAACCTTAGACCAATTAGAAAAAGTTCCATTTACAACAACTCTCTGCCAGCTATCATTTAACCTGTTCTCGATCCATGTACAGATAACACCGCCCAAACCAAAGCCTTTTAATTTATGCAGTAACCTGTTGTGAGGCACTGTATCAAAGGCTTTTGCAAAATCCAAGTATACTACATCAACAGCAATTCCCCGTCCAAAATACTACTTACTCTTTCATAAAATACAAGTAAATTAGTCTGACATGATCTATTCTTCATGAAACCATGCTGATTCCTACTAATGATATTGTTCGTCTTCACATAGTTCTGAATACTGTCAGTTAATAACCTTTCTAGTATCTTACCCACTAAGGAAGTCAAGCTCACAGGTCTATAATTTCCTGGTTTGGATCGTGCTCCCTTTTTAAACAATGGAACTACATCAGCTTTCCTCCAATCACAGGGCACTATGCCTGATGAAAGTGAATCAATAAATATTAAGTATAATGGTTTTGCTATTACTGAACTAAGTTCCTTAAGTACCCTAGGGTGTATATTGTCCGGTCCAGGCGATTTATTCACTATAACCCTTTCCAGTCTCTTCTGGACCTTGTCCTCAGTAAGTCATGGAGATAACAGAGGAAATTCCATGGTTCTGTCCGTTTGCCCATAGCCTGTCACTGCTGCCTCCTTTGTATATACTGAAGAAAAGAATGTGTTTAGAGTGTCAGCCATAGTTTTATCCTCACTAATCAATTCACCTGTCTCAGTCCTAAGAGGAGCAATATCAACCTTAACTTTCTTCTTATTAATATACTTGTAGAATTGTTTAGGGTTTTTCTTGCTCTCATTTGCAATATTTCTTTCATTTTCTATTTTAGCTAGCTTAATTGCTTGTTTGCAGATTTTATTACATTCTTTATATTTTTTAAATGATGAATCTGACCCATTTGACTTAAACACTTTAAAAGCCTGCTTATTATTTCTCATTTTCCTGCTAACCACATTATTAAGCCACATTGGTTTTGCTTTACTCCTCTTATTCCCCAGTGGTATATATTGAGGTGTATATTTGCCCAAGAGCATTTTAAATACATTCCATGATTCTTGTGCATTTTTATCTTTGAAAATTACATCCCACTGGATATCCTTTAATACTTCTTTGAACTTTGTAAAATTAGCCTTTTAAAATTGAATGTTTTGGTTAAACCCTTGCTATTGGGTTTCTCATAACAAACTTCAAAGGATACAAGATTGTGGTCACTGCTACCCAAATGTTCCCTTACTTGTACATTGTTTATCATGTCAGAATTGTTTGAGAGCACTAGGTCATGCAAGGCCTCTTTTCTAGTTGGCTCCTCTACTACTTGGGACATAAAATTATCATTTATCATACTTAGAAAAATATTTCCCTTTGTTGTGCCGGAAGTCATATTGCTCCAGTCAATTTCAGGATAGTTAAAATCTCCCATTATTATTACCTTTGCTGACCTAGAAGCCATTTCCATTTGCAGTAAAAGTTGGGCTTCCTCCAACTCCCCAATATTAGGTGGCTTGTAGCAAATCCCCACTAATATCTTTTTTATTATGTGCGCCCCCCCAGTGTGTATTTCAACCCACAAGGCCTCTACCTTTTCATTGGACCCTTCATTTATATCTTCCCTTAAACTAGGTTTTAAAGCACGCTTTACATACAGGCATACCCCTCCTCCCCTTTTATTAACCCTATCCCTCCTAAAAAGTAAATAACCCTCTAGATTGACTGCTAAGTCATATGTATCATCTAACCAGGTTTCAGACTCCAATCAGATCATACTGTTCATTTGTTGCAATCATTTGTAGTTCCCCCATCTTACCAGCCTGACTGAGAGCATTTGCATGCATACATTTTATCATTTTTCCATTCCTAAAGATTTCATTCTTTGTCAAATGTATTTGTCTTTTATCAGGCTGTAACAATGACAACTCCCTATTAGATGAACTAGCCCACTCCTCCTCTCCACCCCCATCCCCCTTTTCTAATCCCATTTCCTCAATTATACTATCTTCTCCAGCTTGTGTTGCAGCTACCCCCCCCCCACCCCTTTCTAGTTTAAAGTCTCCTCCAGCCCTCTAACCATCCTATCGCCCAGCACCATCTCCACATCTGAGGGGAGGTTGCTTACATTAGGTAAAAGGGGCGGGAAGGGGAAATTTTATTATTCAATTACTCTTAAACTACAACTCTGACAGTATTGAAATAACACTCTCTATGGCTCAAATACTATGGAGATTAATTGGAGCTGCTGTTTTTGTGAAACATTATCATCCCTTTAACTCGTTGCCTTTCTCACTTCTAGTAGATAACAGTTTTGGCTAAGATGGGAAAACACATTGAAAAGGAGGTGACACCAACAGGCTGAGATGGCTGTTAGCCAGAAAAAAGTTTATAAGCTACGTGGATTTAGATGGAAGTTAGACACATCCCTCTAACATCATTGAAAAGAGTCCATGTGTCTCTTTGCCTGAGTTGTAAGACTGAAGAATAATGAAGTTGTATTCACACTTAAGCCATTCATTACTCCCTCTGGGAGAGAGGGGACTGGAACCAGTATAACAGACAAATCCTGTTTAACATTTCCAAGTACTGTAAAAAAATATTTAAGACTTGGGGGGCCTTGATAAAAAAAATAAATACGTATATGTAACTTAATTTCATATTATATTGCTGTAATGGAAAAATCAGGACAAGCAATCTCTGAAGTCCTCTTACCGATCAGAGTACTGAAGTAAATCTGTTTCTGCTCCTTCAGGAAGTGACAGTACCATGTGAAGAAGTGGGGTCAGTTGAGCTCCTAAAAAACATTTGCTGTTGGAGTTGGTCTAAAATTTAGAATATAACGGACATTAAAATGGAATACATTAGTGTTAAAATAAATAAATAAATAAATAAATAAATAATAATAATAATAATACAAACCAAACACAGAGTATTTTACCTTACAGGAAATCATTGATAGAGATAACTTTATTTATTAACCTTTTGAACTCCAGACAGGTATCACGTTGGATACCCCTCTGACACTCAAAGGGTTAATCAGAGATTGGGCCATACATATAAGCAAAAGTGAAACAATTCCTGTAGAAAAACAAATACAATTTAAAAAATACAAATGGTTATTGAGCTCTCTAGCATCCAGATTATATATTTTAATGTAATATATATATTTATTTTTTTATTTATTTATTTACTAGTTGAAGAGCCCGTTACACGAGCCACAACGTCACTGCCAGCCAGTCGCGGGGCAGTCATGCACAGTAGAGACTGCCCACGCCGCAGCTGATACGGTGACAGCCGGTCTCTGGGCAGTCATGCGCAGTAGAGACTGCCCATGCCGCGGCTGATACAGAGGTGGATGCTCCAAAAGCTCTGTATCAGCTGCAGCGCGGGCAGTCTCTACTGCGCATAACTGCAGCACGCGCAGCAGTCTCAATTGCGCATGACTGCGTCGTTACACACGTTTTAGCGAATTATATAGGATTTTTTTCCCCATTCTGTAGAAACAATATGCAGACTATTCGCAATCTACAGTTTCCATTCAAGGTTTTCTTGAACTTTTGTTGAAAGCAAATAGTTCAAGACAAAGCAAAAGGAAACAAAGCATTGATCATTACACATCAGGCTTAATAATTGTACAGACAAAAAATGGACCAATACACAAGGAAAGGAGAGAAAAAGAGAAGACTAAGAGGAAAAAACAAAACCCTACATGAATCTGAGGAGCCCAGGGCCAGCAACCTAACCAAGAATTCCCCTCCATGTTTCACATGGAGGTAGGAGACCCCATACCTTCATGCACCCAGTTCTCAAATGTTACAGTCCACCCCATCAGCCAGTTATTCACTTTGATCAAAAGTTCCCACAATGGGAAAAGCCCTGGGCCACACGGTTTCTGTTTAGCATTCTATAATACATTTCATACAGACCTCATCCCATTCTTTTATCCTCCTACAATGCTGTCCTTTCAGGTACTCCCTTTCCTCCTCAGGCCCTGGAGGCTCACACCACTATTATCCATAAACCTGAGAAGGACCCATCCTGTTGCAGTAATTATAGACCCATCTCACTTCTCAGTGTTGATGTTAAGCTATTTGCAACAGATTGATACCCCACCTAAATTATCAAGTACAATTTGTGCCAAGTAGAGAAATCAGACATAACACATCTGCAGCCATATTGCTAATTTATTTGGCAAACACAAAGGTGAACCCAACGATATTCTATTATCTAATGACGCGAAAAAGCCTTCAATAGGGTAGGATGGCCTTTTCTTCTGAAGGCGGTTTTACTGAAAGCTGGAATTGGTCCTTCCTTTCGGAACCATTCCTCAAACACAATGGCACAAGGAAGGAATGCCCCCTATTCACTACCCTGTTCGTTCTTACCCTTGTGCCCCTTCTTAGTTATATTTGGAATGACTCTGAAGTATGTGGTCTCCCCATGTCTGCTAGGACAACCAAACTAGCCAGTTTTGCAGACTATGGGCCACATTCTATTGCAGGTGCTAAATCAAACATTTATCAAACATTTTCCAATTGTAATCTATGGGGGAAACTGGAGATAAAAGCAGAGATAAAATTAGCACCTGTAATAGAATCCAGCCCCAAGTGCTTTATTTCTTAACACACCAGGATTCCTCCACCCAAATCCTGATCCAGTCTCTGTTTATTTCTCTCTCTCTGGCAAAGACTAGCTTCTCAAAATCTGAGATTCTTACCATTATTCTCCCCCTCTCCCACTGGCCTCTTCTTTACAATCTTCACACCCCTTTCATTGCTCATTCAGTTTTATTAAATACCTGGGGATGCCGTTTCCCCTTAACTCCCTCCCCCCTTTTTGATGCCTTGAACAAAGACCTGACTGAATGGCAGCCTTTGCCCTTATCCTGGTATGGCAGATTGAGCCTAGTTAAAATGATGGTTCTTCTAAGGTCCTTTACCCACTTCAGACTCTCCCAATTGCAATCCCAAGTCACTCTGTGAGGAAACTTCAGTCTCTTTTTAATGGGTTTATCTGGGCGCATAAGAAACCTCGTCTGAATTTTTTACTTTTATCCAGATGCCCACAACATGGAGGCCTAGGTCTTCTGGACTTTCAGAAATACTACCTTACTGCAAATATTGCTAAACTTCTTCATTTTAAAAATCTGTACCCACATATTGGACCCTTTCCAGTTGCTTTGGACATTCCCTGACCACATACGAAGAAGCAACATGAAATGTGATATTAGGACAGCTACTTCAATCTTGGCACTTTGTCAATCTCTCTTCCGCCCTCATCCCTTTGCCCTTTCTTTTGACCTGTATCATAGACCAATCATTATTTCCTCTAGGGCTCTGCTCTACTTTATTTGATCCCTGGGGGACTGTAGGCAGGTATTTCCTTAAGGAGTTGGTTTTGAGTACCTGCATACTCTCTTACAATACTCTGGCCCAGGAGATGGGCTACGACCATTGAAACTGGTGGATGCACACCCAAATTGCTCACAGAATTAAAGGTCTACTCTGCAAGGAGTATGAACCCTGCACCTTATCTGACTTTGAGACTATCTGTTCCCCTGAACCTGTGCACCACACTCTGTTATTTATTTATTGATTCAACCTGCAGACCAATTAAGCTGTAATTTTTGGTACAATGGGAGGTGAAACTTTATGTTCATCTATCCCTTGAGTAATGGTACTTAACATTCCAAAAGAAGCTTAAACTTTCAAATGATGTAGCAGAGTGGGAATCTAACTATAAAATACTCACACAGTGGTACAGAACCCCTCTTGTGCTCTCACGGATATATCCCAACTCCACCGACCAATGTTGGCAATTTTAATCCCACGTGGGCACAATGGTGCATATATGGTGGTTCTGTCCCCTCATCTCCCCATTTTGGGATCATATTATAGCCATGGTCTCCAGAGATATTTGCATGATAATTCCTAAAGTCCCTTGCTCTGTCTCTTTTGTATCTGCTCAGGGACATCCCTCAGGATCACTAAAAGGAAAGCTCTGGCATTACACGTAATCCTTAGTGCGGCAGCCTCCCTAATTCCCTTACACTGGAAATCCCCCTCCCATAATAGATCAATGGAAGTCATAAGGTGACCTGAGCTTCTCTACCAGGCTTCCATGAATGTTGGAAATAATCTTTCCCGCAACAACACCCCCACACCGGGGTCTATACTGGACAAAGCTTGTCCTCTTGATAACAACTCCAACCAGGGATCACCAGGTCCCAAGCACCTTACTGTTAGCCCCATAGCTATGACATGTCCCTACCACCTTTTTTAAATCACTAGGGGTTGGTTATTAGGCCTGTCTCCTCAGCCATTTCTTATGTTATGATCACAGAGATTACCTGTCCCACTTTGTTTCATCCCACACACTTACCTTACACTCTATCCCCTCTTTTTCACTCTATCCCTCTTCTTTTTTCTTCTCATCTCTTCTCTATTTTTATTCATCTTTGAGATACTTTGCTATACATCTATGTAGACTAGAGGTGCAGAGGGCCCTATCTGGCCTACTGCCCTCATTGCAGACTACAAGCAAGATGGTTAATTTGATGCTGTTAGTTACTCCATTATGACTCCAATGAATGTTGGTTCTTATCTTTAACTGGTTGGCTACACCCTCTTTCCTTTACTCCAATAAAGGATTAAAAAAATTTATATTCTTGACAAACGGTCGGGAGACCGTATGGTTATGAGTACATAGGGACAGTCTGTGAGGGATTGTGCTGGAAGGAAATTGTTCAGGCATCCAATTGGTTAAGACTAGAGATATGAGTTGCAGAATAATATATTTTCTATACAAGAAGTAATATCGTTAGATAGATAAATAAGTGAGGTGGAGGATGGGATTTGTATGTCAAATGGGTTATAGAAAGAGAAAATACTCCTACACAGAGCAGGTAGTCAGCCAGAGCCACATGTTTGCACCAGATAGGATATCCATTGAAGCGTAGGTATGCTGGATGCGTAGTGGACAGAGCCCCAGGTCAACACCAGAATGGGTAGTCAGACAAGCCAGTGTCATACACGGAGCAGGTAGTAAGCCAGAGCCACAGGTTTGCACCAGAAAGGATGTCTAAGCCAAATCGGAACGCACAATGAGAATGGTCACACAGAGCCACAGGTCAGCACCAGAATGGATGGACAGACAAGCCGGGTCATACACAGGAATCAGGAAAACCAAATAATTGAACTGCTCAGAACAATAACGGAGGGGTAACTAAGTCAGTACACAGTCTGCCCTTTAAACCCCTTCTCAGGAAGTAGGTATGAGGAGCAGCTCAGAGGGAAGAAGTAGGTAGGAGGAGACTACAGGCCTCACACTCATTGTGAGCATCGCCAGAAGTTGCGGCGCTACAAGGTACTGTGAAACAGCAGCACAATCCATGAGAGACACTCTATTCGCTCGGCAAGTATGTGGCATTGTCTTCTGACTTCATTTTTTGGACAATTCTAGGGATTCTTCAGATAAGGGAAGACTCTTACATCTTCGGTAATGAGACTATGGATACTGGGTTAAGGTAGTGAGATGTTCCACGTATCTTATATAAATTATGAAAAAATAATTAAAACCATTTGGGATGCTTCAGACAAATTTAATGACAACCGGGGAAAATCCCTCTACACTCAAGGCTACTGGGAGGCAATGTACATTCTTACTCAAAACTGAACTTTCAACCTAAGAAATTTGTTACCTCCTGTGCAATTTTTTCCACATTCTTGATGAAAAAAAGCAGGAAATTGGCCTGTTTGCCAATGAGAACTTGGGTTACTACCCTAAAAGCAATATCCATAGAAGACTCTGTTTGTCTTGCAGAGAAAGTAGATCTATGTCACCAAGGATATGAATAACAACTGACAACCACATTTGTCCTAGCAGAGTGGATGTAGAACAAACTTGACACAGTAAATATGGTTAATTTTTCCTCATACAAAGAAGAAATATCTAGAGATAAGGTGGTAGTGGTGATAGTGTGTGTGTGTGGGGGGGATTCTAGGCTCTTCATTAATTATGTGGGACCCTTACTTGGTTGTTAGGCCTCAAATACAACAGATGAAACAAACCACCTATCTGACCTATACTTCCATGGGTAAGAATCTCCAAAAGAAGGTGAAAACCATTAATACTATCACTACTTCATGGGCAGAGAGGACCGAAGTTTCCATGGAACTAATATAAAGTGCAACGTGTGTGCGAATGCATGTGTGTCCATAACAGTTTCTTGGATTTATATATTTTTTCTTATTTACTCTCTCAGTTTGAAAGGTTGTCTTTTGTGTATGAAGTAAATTATTCATGCTCTGTTTCTCCACTGGATTTTTACAAAACAGAGAATTTTACTAAACTCTTAATGTATTTAGAGGCTTCAAATTAGTTAATGGCGGGCAACATGAAGCCATCCAGCTAATGCCATACCAACTCCCATCAATGAATAACAGTTGATGTCTGGCAGCAGTCGGACCTAACTTTGCTCATTCTTGCTGTATATTATGAAGCAGATACTGAATGTGCAAATCAGGTGGCACAAATACTTATGCTCTTTTATATTCATAGGCACACGGTTTCACATTCACATATTACTTAAGATATTTTCCCATATAACAATTTTATTTTAGAATAAAGAAAAGACCCGGTCAACACTTATTTTCAAAGTTTTGTTTTTTTCAGGAGGACGGGGTGCTAACAGGGTAATATTTAGTAGCGGAAAAAAGAGACAAAAAGCATACACTGTGCAATAATCTTAATCTACCAATCAAAGGAAAATAGGGGAAAGTATTAAAACTAAACATATATTCAATCTATTAAAATAAATCAGAATCTGGTCAGTTTATAAAAATAAAAGAAAGGATGTCTGTATCCTCACTAAATGGCTTACCTGGACATATAAACCAGATTGTCACAAACTTATGTGATTAATTAAAAGGGTTAATACACAGTGTAGAAAAAAAGTACAACATTCTAATGTTATTAGTTCTATAGAAAAGAGCTTCTAATAGTGTTATTATGCACAAGTGTTTCTAAACCATGTAAGCAAGAGAAACAAAAGACAGAAGTCTAGGTTCAAATTACTACCAGCCCTAAAAAAGCTTACTAATTAATACACTGATCAATTCGAAAGGTGAAACAGGCTTCAGACTATGTGTAATGCAGACTATGTCATTGTTGTTTTTTTTAATTTTACTGAAATTCTTTTTTTGGGCTTTAGTTAGAGCAGGCAAAGCAATAGCCTATAAGCAATGGAGCTCTATGCCCTGATTCCTCTCCAATACTATAGTGAGGCATATACCAACTCACAAATTGATGGAATTCATATATAGGAGACCTGAACAGGCCCTCTCTTCTTTCCCTCTCTTTCAGGACTGGCAAATAAATTAGTAGCCTTTTTAAGGCTGGTAATAATTTGATCCCAGACTTCCTTGTTTTGTCTATTGAGTATTTCTTTTGCTTACATGTGTTAGAAGCACTTATAAAGAGAAATACTATCAGAAGCTATTTTCTACAGAACTAATACTATTAAAATGTGGCACTTTGCTACTGATGTTTTCTACACTATGTATTTACCCTTCTAATTAGTTACACAAGTTTTTGGTAGGTCAGCTTATATGCCCCAGCAAACACTGTTGTGAGGGTACAGACATCCTTTCTTTTGTTTCTATAAATTCAAAGGGTTATATGTTCAGAGAAGTAGCGAAATAGCTTTTGTCGTTTGTAACGACTTTTCAAAGTACAGTGTTGGGATCATTAATATTTTCAGAGAGTGGCGGTTGTGATCAGAAATATCTCGTTTGTCCTGACTGAAATTGTCATACGTAATGACAAAAAATGTCTTACCCAACGACAAAAATGTCTTAACTAAAGACACAAATTCTCACATTCAGAACTTCACATTCCCTCCACTTTTTTCTTAACGTACAAATTTTGTCTTTTGTAAGACATTTTTTTTTTGTCGTTAGTTATGACAAATTTTCTTTTCCTTAGAAGACACCTGAGAATAGTTTAGCCCCGCCCGTGCCCCGCCCCTTTTCCCATCAGTTCTGGAGTTGTGTCGAACACAACAGACATGACTAGATTTTTGTCGTATACTTTATATAAAATATGTTGTTCATGCATACAATTACTTATTTTTGTCTTTCATAAAACATTTTTTTTTTATTGTTATCCCTTTGAACATACGGCCCAAAACATTTTGATTTATTTTAATAGACTGATTAAATGTTATGAAATATGGAGATGATGGCACAATGAGTGCTAAGCACAGCAGGGGTTGTCTTTTTTTCTCTACAATTGTATTTTCTAGGTTTTATTTTTAATATATTTTGTATAAATCAGACATGAAATATCCGTAGAACCTGACCAACTAAAATGTAAGTGCAGGCACCAAAATATTCTATTTTTTATGTAAATCCCTTCATATATGAAGAAAAGGACCAGTTAGGAGCAAATAGGTGAGAACAGAGACATGTTTATAGGTCAGCATGAACACCTGACACACACTACAGGGGAAGATGCCAAAGGCAACTTCCATGGTTAATGCAGCTTAACAGTGTATTGATGTTAGTTGTGACACCATGAACTACACTTTATGGTGGAATGCATTGGTGCTATCTCCCCACCACCACTGGTGCACATACACGTTATTGCATATGCACACTGGCTTGAGCAGGTGCCCACCAATAGATTCTGCTAGGAATGTCTGACAGAACAGAGGCTTCTTCTGTCCTAACAGTACTGGTTTGAAGAAAAATGGTGGGGGACCCATTTAAAGCGGAACTACCACCCGACTCAATCTTTAGCTTCACTAAGTCCCCATCTGGTGACTAGCTGCTTAGTAGCGCTAGTCGCCAGAATAATTACCTTATTTAATAGATTTCTGTTCTCTTCCATGGGTGACAGGCAGGACGGAGCGTGGACAGCTTGCCATTGTGACGTCCACGTGCCTGCTCTGTCAGTCCCAGCCGGGTCTAGGAGGCGTTGCTAGGAGCAATTTGGCTCCGGCTGGGACTGTCACCCATGGAAGAGAGCAGAAATCTATTAAATAAGGTAATTATTTTGGCGACTAGCGCTACTAAGCAGATAGTCGCCAGATGGGAACTTAGTTAAGTTAAAAATTGTGTCGGGTGGTAGTTCCGCTTTAAATAAATGGGAATTTAGTGCTTTTAATTGGTCCCCTATGCTGCAAAATGAGTTTACTCCAGAATTGCACCACTTTCTTTTTGTGCATATGGCCCTTAAAACATGATTAAGTGATTGTGAGAGAGACCAGTGGAGGGCAAGGATCAGCAGATAATAGGGCAAAACCATGTCTTCTTACATCAGCTGTGTTATTATGTAATCAGCTAACAAGCTATGGTATTTCAGCCATTGTTTAACTATAGGCACCTTCATTCCTAACTATCCAATGCCTGGATAAGGATCATGGAAACTGTACCTGAAAAGTAGCTGGAGGGCCACTGAATGCACACCAATGGGCAAATCTGTGTCATTGTATGCATTATAAAGCTGAGGTATAAAAAGAAATATAACGTATATTCATATAAAAATATAATGTAACAATACAAATCATATGAATATTCATATAAAGAGCATGTAAATATATTCATATACTCTTATAAAGTGCATGTAATACGTATGTATATTCATATAAAATGCACATAATAATATGTATGTATATTCATATAAAGAGCAATTGATTATACCTGCAATGTAAGTAACATGAAGGAAAACAATGGGAATTATGTATAAAGTCAAAGTGGAGCTATGCAGAGCCAAACCATCTGTACCATAGGGGCAAATAATAATGCCCCCGGATGCCCATTGATTTAAAATGAGCTGTTTAACAAAATAAATGTTAGAATAGTCTACAACACTTTGCACTGTAGACTTCTCTAATCTTTATGAGGTCGAAAAGCTGCATTGAAAGAGATAATTGCACAATATAAAGCTACGTTTGATTATTCATTATATTTTTATCATGCTCTGTACGGTTGTAAATGCCAGTATCACTGTAGTCTTCTTGTAATTTGATTTTAAAGTTTTCCTCTTCCGCCCCTTTTCAATACATCCCGCAGACTCCCCTCAGATCTGCAAGCCGTTCGCTTGACTGAACAACGCAATGAGGGACAATATTACGTGTTTCAGTATAAGGACACACAGTTTATCCCTCTTTATGATCCGTCTGGACTGGCTTACAAATCTGAGAAAACTGTGAGGGACGTCGGGAGAAGGAATTTAAAATTACAAGAAGACTAGAACAATATCGACATTTACAATGGTACAGAACATTATAAAAAAGAATCATAAAAAAAATCAGCTATATATCGTCCAATTAAATCCATTTAAATCAATGATAATTTGAGGGCTTTTTATTTGCCCCAATGGTACATCTGGTTCACCTCAGAATTACTCCACTTTGACAGTATACATGTGGGCTATTAAGACAAAGAGGGTGAGCCACTGAGCAAGGAACTGATCATAAAAATTGCAATGTCCCAAAAATGTCACCAGTTTGAGGCCCTTGCTGACTTTTTCTACTTGCCACAATTCATATCGTACTTCCTAGGGCCTTATGCACAGAAGAAAATAGATGCAGTTATGGAGCTAACCATCTTTGCCATAGAGGAGAAATCAAAATGCCCAGATTTCTAATTTATTTACAGTGCTTTTAACCCCTGGAATACTAGCATTTCAGGGGTCAAAAGCCCCATTTAACTATTTCTCCACTATTGTGCCACCTGATTTGCTCCAGAATGGCTACTTTTTTCGTTTATATATAAGACTTTTAATATATTCATACTAGAAATAAAGCAGCCTGATGTATTAGGTCTCACCTTAAGCGCAAAGTCTATCTGGTTCTTGATATTCTGAATGATGTATCCTTCCACACCAGCATGATTACTTGTCTTTAACAGACACCTAACGAGCAAACCAGCATATTAACCAAATCAAAGATAAAACACATGACAAAAATCTTCTGGAACAAACATTAATAACTCCAGATCACACTTCAGTTACTAAGGACGTGTAGTATATGCATTTGCTTCTACTTAAATAAACAAAGGAAGAAAAAGGCTTTTCATTATATTTCAGTAGTTCTCAACCAGGGTGCTATGACACTTAAGTAGATGTCTGCTGCATACCAAAGGTGGCCCATGTTTTCTGTAAAAACTTTGACAAAAATGTGAATGTTTAAAATACATGTTTATGGAAATGGTTATCCACATTATGCTCTTTTTTGTTATTCTCACTCTAAGACCTGAAAGATAGGATTTTAGTGTTCTTACATGTCAAATAATTTTCTCTTTAGTCCATATGGAACACAGACACCATTGGGTTGAGTCCCTTCCCCTGGAGGGCAGGGCAAATCACAAAAGACAGGGTCTTTGTGGTGGAGATACCCTTCTCCTCCTCCAGCTCAATCCCCATCTACAAACACCCAGAATTCATGTGACAAAAAGCCACATTAAAAGAAATAAGTGGGTAAGAAGAAAATAACATTTTCCAGGACTAATACCAAAAGAGGACTCATCTGCCTGGGAAAGCAACATAAGACAGGTTTTTCTCAGTGTGAGAGACCTGCGTTCCATATGGACTAACGAGAAAACAGGATTTCAGTGTTCTTACCTTTTAAATCCTTTTCTCTTAATTCCAGTATATAAACACAGGGACCATGGGGTTGAGTCTTTCCTCCTGGAGGGCAGGGCACATTGCAACAGACTGGGTCTTTGGGGTGGATACTCCATCCTCCTCCAGCTTAACCCCCTGCCTACAATCTCCCAGAATTCATATGACAAAAGAGCCACAAGTGAAGGAAATAAGCAGGTAAGAAGAAAAGGAAATCTCCTAGGACTAAGATCCTAAGAAGACTCCTCTGCCTGGGAAGCAACACAAGTGAGGTTTTTCTCCAGGTGGTAGACCTGTATTCCATATGGACTAAAGAGAAAAGGAATTAACAGGTAAGAACACTAAAATCCTATTTTCTCTTACATCCAATAAGGAACACAGGTACCATGGGGATATTCCAAAGCTAGGATTCCCTTAAGTCCAATGAGGAACAAAGTTAACACAGGGATATACCAAAGCTAAGATTCCCATGGAGGGAAAGGAAAAAAAAGACCTCTCACAGGTCCCCATGATACCAGAGTTCCCTAGGACTATTCAGGATCTGAATAACCCCAAAAAAGTGTCAGTGTACACTGAACTAGCACAGCACACCAAACAAGAGCCAAAGCTGATACAATAGTGTTTGATGAAGGTATGCAAGAAGTACCAAGTCGCAGCCTTGCACAGCTGTTAAGCCGAAGCCTGGTTCTTGTAGGCCTAGGAAGCACCCACAGATCTGGTGGAATATGCTGTGATCTTAAAGGGAACTGGTTTTCTTTCTGATCTCATAGGCTTGGCATATGGTAGCCTTGGAAGCAGCCTGGCTGACATTGGAACCCTCAGGATGAAAAACAAAAGTCGGCCTTCCTAAAAGGCTTAGTACGGTGCACACAGAATCTAAGACAGAGCAGCATATCCAACAGATGAAGATCTCTCTCTTGATCAGACACAGGGTTAGGAAAGAAGGAAGGTACACCAATATCCTGATTGATGTGAAACTCGGAGGAACCTTAGGAAGAAATTCCTGAAAGGTACGAAGTCCCTTTCTAATGAAATATCAGAAAAGGACAAAGCTTGCAACTCGGCAACCCCCCTTACACAGATAACTGCCAAGAGGAAAGCCATCTTGAGTATTGCAAGGAGATGGATGCTACAGGCTCAAAGGGGGGCCTTTGCAGAACATCAAGGACCAGATCAAGTCCCCCGGAGGGGAGGGATCCTTGAAAGAAGGGAAGGCATGAGCTACCCCTGTAGAAAAACCTTGACGTCTGGAATGATTGCAGTTCTTCTCGGAAAAAGAATGGAGTGCTGAAACCTGAACCTTGAGGCAACTCAAGCTGAGTCCATTGTTATCTCCATCCTGGAGAAAAGACAACACCAAGGGAAGGTCAAAGACCTGTGGGTAGATATTCTTGTACATTTTTCACAGGTGGTGGACGAACCAGACCAGACCCTATGGTATTCCCTTGGAAGACACCGGCTTCTGTGCCTATATCATGTTGGAGATAACACTGGCAGAAAAGGCCAGAAGGTCCCTCATGCAGACACAGAAAGTCGGAACCTTCCTGTTCTCCCTGGTCGCCATTACATCTATCTCTGGGATGCACCAGGGTTGAACTATAAGGTAGAAGGCCTCTGAATAGAACTCCCAGTTCACTGGGTCTACGTTCTGACAAATGAGCAAGTGTGCCAGTAAGTTTTATGCACCTGGAATGTGAACTGCTGAGATGGCTGGAATGTGACCTTCCACCCTATTAAAGAGATCTAACACCTTCCTTCATGCTATTTCGCTGTGGCTTCCTCCTTGGCAACGAATGTACACCACGTCAGTGGCGTTGTCCAAATCTGCTCTCGCCGGAATTACTGTGAGAACCTGGGACCAATGAAACAGAGCCAGATGAATCGCTCAGAGCTCCAGAATGCTGTTGGATAGTAGGCTCTCCTCCCCTGTCCAGGTGCTTTGGGCAGCCAAGTGACACTGGACTGCACTCCAGCCCCTCAGACTGGAGTCCGTAGTCACAAAGGTTCACTACAGAATGACAAAGTGTCCGTCTCTCACCAGGTATGGCCAACGGAACCACCAGTGAAGGTTGTCCCTAGTCTCCAGGGTCATCTGATGAGAGAGATGCTCTGGATTCCTAGACCATGTCCTGAGGATGTCCCTCTTAAGTTCCCTGGTGTGGAACTGCGAGTAACGGACCGCAGGACACCAACAGTCGTGATCGACTGTCACTCCAGTGCCTCAGACACATCCTGGAACAAGATCTGAGAAAGACTCTCCCATAAAGGGTGTCTAACTTCGTGCCCAGGAACAGGAAGACCTGGTATGGGAGAAGACTTTTTGAGATTAAGAATCCAGCAGCGATGCATCAGAATGTATGAAGATTTTTGGATATGATGAGCTAAGAGTTCTTCTGGAGCCTTGATTAGGACATCCTACAAATATGGAGTCAGAGAAATGCCCTGGGTATGGATGTACGTGCAGAGGCTGCCATTATCTTTGTGAAGGCTCTGAGCGCTGAAGCCAGGCAAAAAACGGCAGAGCCATGAACTAGTAGTGATTGGAACTGAAAGCAAAACGCAGGTAGCGTTGGGTGTCATGGTGGATTGGGATGTGTAGGAACACATATTCCATTGGAAGCTCAGTATGACATAAGAAACAATAAATGAGGGCCTTGCATTTCTCCATATGCCCCTTAGTGTCAGACATCTCTAGTAACACTAGATTAAATGTCCCCAGAATACAGTTAAAACCCCACAAAACCAAAAGAAAGTACACCCTCTTTGAATTCTATGTTTTTACATATCAGGACATAATAGCAATCATCTGTTCCTTAGCAGGTCTAAAAAATGAGGTAAATAAAACCTCAGATGAACAACAACACATGACATAGTACACAGTGTCATGATTTATTCAACAAAAATAAAGCCAAAATGGAGAAGCCATGTGTGAAAAACTAAGTACACCTTATGATTCAATTGCTTGTAGAACCACCTTTAGCAGCAATAACTTGAAGTAATCGTTTTTCTGTATGTCTTTATCAGTCTCTCACATCATTGTGGAGGAATTTTGGCCCACTCTTCTTTACAGCGTTGCTTCAGTTCATTGAGGTTTGTGGGCATTTATTTATGCACAGCTCTCTTAAAGTGATAGTAATGTTTTACAAAAACAGCAGCTCCAATTAATCTTCATAGTATTTGAGCCATAGAGAGTGTTATTTCATTACTGTGAGCACTGTAGTTCAAGAGTAATTGGATAAAGTTTCCCCTTCCCGCCCCTTTTACCTAGTGTAAGCCCCCACTCCTCAGATGTGAAATCCAGTCCATAGACCAGACAGCTCAAATCAAGGGTCAATATTCTTACTGTGAGGACAATGAAAACCCTGCACCTCCCTTGACAGGTTTTTCAGCTTTTTCCCTTATCGTAATTGAAGATTGTCCCTCTCTGCAATCTACCTGGACACTCCCTGCTGCTTTAAGCTGAGCAGTGTTACATCAGTAGAAGGGACGGGAGGGGGATACTTTATCATTCAATTACTCTTGAACTACATCTCAGATGACAGAATTGAAATAACACTCTCCAAGGCCCAAATACTATGAAGATTAATTAGACCTGCTTTTATTATGAAACATTAGTATCCCTTTAAGCTCCCGCCACAGCATTTCAAATGGGTTGAGGTCTGGACTTTGACTGGGCCATTGCAATACCTTGATTCTTTTTCGGCCATTCTGTTGCAAATTTGCTGGTGTTCTTGGGATAATTGTCCTGTTGCATGACCCAGTTTCGGCCAAGCTTTAGCTGTCAGGCAGATGGCCTCACATTTAACTCTAGAATACTTTGGTATATAGAGGAGTTTGTGGTCCACTCAATGACTGCAAGGTTCCCAAGTCCTGTGGCTGCAAAACAAGCCCAAATCATCACCCCTCCACCACCGTGCTTGACAGTTGGTAGGAGGTGTTTGTGCTGATAAGCTGTTTTTGTTTTTTGCCAAAAGTGGTGCATTATGGCTAAACATCTCCACTTTGGTCTTGTCTGTCCAAAGGACATTGTTCCAGAAGCCTTGTGGTTTGTTCAGATGCAACTTTGCAAACCTAAGCCAAGCTGCCATGCTCTTTTTAGAGAGAAGAGGCTTTCTCCTGACAACCCTTCCAAACGAACCATATTTGTTCAGACTTTTTCTAATTGTACTGTCATGAACTTTAACATTTAACAAGGTAACTGAGGCCTGTAGAGTCTGAGTTCTAACTCTTGGGTTTTTTGCAATTTCTCTGATCATTGCACAGTCTGACCTTGGGGTGAATTTGCTGGGACGTCCACTCCTGAAAAGATTGGCAACTGTCTTGAATGTTTTCCACTTTTGAATAATCTTTCTCACTGGAGAATGATGGGCTTAAAATTGTTTGGAAATAACCCTCCCCAGATTGATGGGCAGCAATAATTGCTTCTCTAAGATCATTGCCGATGTCTTTCCTCCTTGGCATTGTGATAACACACACCTGAATACTCCAGACCAGCAAACTGCTAAAATTCTGGCTTTTATAGAGGCGGTCACATTTGCTGATGATCAATTAATCAAGGACTTTTGATTAGCAGCACATGTCTGCTACTTAGCATCTTAATTCTTATGGAAGCAGTAAGGGTGTACTTCGTTTTTCACACATGGCTTCTCCATTTTGGCTTTATTTTTGTTAAATAAATCATAACACGGTGTAATATGTCATGTGTTGTTGTTCATCTGAGGTTGTATTCACCTAATTTTTAGACCTGCTAATGAACAGATGATTGTTATTATGTCCTTATATGTAAAACCATAGAATTCAAAAAAGGGTGTACTTTCTTTTTCACACGACATCTGGTATGCAAAGGGTTAAAAAGGAGAAGGAGGCAAGGAGAGTCAAACTCTGTAGGATAAGCAAGAGATAAGTAAGATGGCCACCAGTAAGAGTGTCAGCCAATTGGAAGAAAGCCTGGGAAATAGGCATTATGTTGCCTAGCATAGGCCTGTTACTCTGGCAGCAGGCCGCGGCATGTTCTGTGGACACTCAAAGTGAACAGGTTGACCATGTCTGATGAGACAAGAAGATAGAGCATTCTTGGACCACTGTAGCCCAATCAGTTGCAGAGATATTTTCCAATAAGTTTTCCCATAGTAGTCAAAGAAGCAAAGATGGCCGCAGGCGAGCTCCACTTCTTAAAAAGAGCTGCTACACCAATATCCATCCCACTTGAAAGATATTAGAAAAGACCCCAAAACCCCAGGGGACACCTGGGGGTTGGGGGTGGAAAAAAATAAAAACCTAATAGTGGGGGAACAAAAATAAGCCACCAAAGCACCCAAACACACTAGTATAGTAAACAGCAGTGAAATGGTTAACTAACAGAAAAGCAAAGCAGCCATCTGTACTTCCAAAGCCCCTAGAGAGAGAGAAAAGACCCATAATGAGTGCCAAAGCAGAGCATAGGTGCATAGTGTGTAAGAGGTAGCTCAGAATGGGGCATACAGTGGACCAAGCCACTCAAAGGGATACTTACTACTTCTTTCTTTCTTCAGGCTATCATCATAGGAGGAGAGGGCAGAATCCCAGAGAGACTCAACCATGAGGAACGGACATGTCATAAAGTCAATCTGCACAGCACAAGAAAGGTCCACAAAGTACCTGTGAACTGGGCAATCCAATCCATGTGAGCAGAGTGATGGCAGCCTGCCTAATGGGGGACTATATAGCTTCATATCTAAAGAACAAATAATAATACCTAACAGGATGGCCACTGCTCCTCCAACTGCTTTGCAGAACACATGAATCCTGGGAGTTTGTAGGTGGGGGAGTTGAGCTGGAGGAGGAGGGAGACTTCACCCCAAAGACCCTGTCTTTTGTGATGTGCTCTGTCCTTCAGGAGGAGGGACTTACCCCCTAGGTACCAGTGTTCAATATTGGACATAATAGAAATAATTGCATAACTATGTATTTTTACCCTTTCTTACTACTCGACAAATGAACTACAAAATATTTGGGGGTGCCCTGAAAATTTCAGACAACGTGTCAGGTGTGGTGAGTGGAATAAAGATTGGGAAACACTGTTTTATTTGGTTGTTCACTTAAAGAAAAACTGGGCCCTGTCACTAAAATGGAGATGCTAAATTCAGTGGCATTGCTAGGTACTGGCTGAGGGGACTCAAGCCAAGGGTCTCATGCTTAAAGATCTGGGTCTTTTTGCCTTCCTGGGGCATGTGATTGTGTAATATTCTACTTATATTCTTACTGATAATAGAGCAGTTGGACTACAAAATGCCCTAAATGAATTAAGGAGGTCCAGTTCTCAGGTGTTTTGGGAGCATAGACTGGCTAAATGTATCCTAGTTTGACCTTTGCACATTTCCATATGTATCTGTTTACAAAGTCCACTTTCCTTGCCAATATATAGGGTAACACCCAGAAGTAAGACTTACCACAAAGGCTGATGTATTAAGAGAAAAGTGAAGCAACTGTGCAGAAAGAGAACTGTAACACAGAGAACAAGCATTCCCAAATGTCACATTAATCTTACAGGGGCTTTTAAACCCGTAAGATGCCTCCCAAAACACTGAAAAGCAATGTGTTGGAGACATCCCTAGCATTCAAGGGGTTAGAAGTGCCACTTATATTAATAGGCGTTTTCATTTGTCTCCTATAGTACAGCTGATTTGACTCAGCGTTACACCACGTTTCCTTAATTCACCAGACTGAAACAATCCTACTTAAACCCTTAGCGTTCCTGAGGGGTTGTCAAAGCTTTGCAATGTGTTGCATACCCCTCTGGCATTCAGAGGGTCAACACACTCCTAAGCAAACACACGGATGATGATGTCCTAAGGAAAATACGATAATTTTGGAGCAAACCACCAACACCATTTGGAAAAACAAACATTCAGTACATTATTAAAACGGGGGTCTTTAACCTCCTGAACGTTACAGAGGTCTGCAATGCGTTGCTTCAAACTGTTTTGGAGACCTGTCTAGTATTCAAGCAAAAACGCGTTTAAATCACTGAGAATGTTTATTAGTCCCTTATGGTGCAGTTGGCTTGCACCTTAATTACACCACATGTTCTTATTACATCAGCCTTTATATGAATATGAGCATAATCCTGTTGGTTAACAGGATATCCAGCAAGAATCTATCTTATGGAAACAGGATTTTTCCATGGAGTATACTTGTACTCACTCAGTGATAAATAATCAAGTACAAACCTGTCACTCTCAGACGTAAGGTTTGGTAAAAACGTAACTTTATTGAAAAGTTAAGGCAATCCCCACAGGGAAACATACATAACAATACAACAATAATAGTCCATACAATAGGTTCTACCGGCCTTGCCTAAAATACCGGGCAAGGCAACCCAAGTGACAGTAGCAATAACAGGCTCTACCGGCCTTGCCTATACCGGGTAAGGCAACCGTGAGATGACATATACCGGTTCTACCGGCCTTACCAATATCGGGCAAGGCAGCCCAAAGGAGTACTGAGTGTAGGCTCTACCAGCCCTGCCAATACCGGGTAAGGCAACCTTAAAGATGGTAATGTACAAGGTTCACCGGCCTTACGAATACCGGGCAGGGCAGCCTGAGCGAGTAGACCAGCTGTCAGATGACTATGACAGCAGAGAGGAATAGGAACTAAGGTCTTACTCAGCAGAAGTCTATTGCCAGGGAAAATCGGACGACTGCATAGGAGTGGACAGCGACCTAGCCTCAGTACTGGATAGATCAGGAGCACACCAACGTCCGCACGTTGGGACCAACAATACGTATCGCCACCAGGTTAATGGAGTAAACCAGCGTCTGCACCCTGGAACCAACAGAGTATCGCCACCAGGTTAATGGAGTAACCCAGCGTCCGCACGCTGGGACCAACAGAGTATGCCACCAGGTTTAATGGAGTAAACCAGCGTCCACACGCTGGAACCAACAGTAAATGTCGCCACCAGGTTTAATGGAGTAAACCAGCGTCCGCACGCTGGAACCAACAGTAAATGTCGCCACCAGGTTTAATGGAGTAAACCAGCGTCCGCACGCTGGAACCAACAGTGTATATCGCAACCAGGTTTAATGGAGTAAACCAGCGTCCTCATGCTGGAACCAACAGTAAATGTCGCCACCAGGTTTTAATGGAGTAAACCAGTGTCCGCACGCTGGAACCAACAGTGTATATCGCAACCGGAGTGGGACAGGAGGGGGAACCCATGGCACACGGCACTGTCTCTGCTTCCGCCGCCTCTGCGGCAGCACACAGCAGCGGAGACAGTTAATAAAGCAAAGCATATTATTATTACATATTTTTGTTTTACATATCTTATTGGAGCACATTTTATTAGTATGATGGCTTATTTTAAGACACGTAATAGCTGCATATTTATATATTCCTGGGCACTGAAGAAATTGTTTAACCCTTTGAGCTCAGAGACCTCCACAGTGCATTGCCAAAATGTAATAGTTTATGCACTGTATTAATACTTTTTTTTTAATATTTACAGCAAGAAGAAAGAAGACTGAAGATACAAGAAAGATGAGAAGAATGAAGAAGTATAGACGAGGACCAGGAAGCTGAGGACATCAGGATTAATGGTAAGTGTTACTTTTAATGGGATATTGTTTTTTAATTTAGTCGGGTTAACCCCACTGGCACTCATGGGGTTAATTCTACTAACTTTTGACACTTTTTTCATTTTATATACTTTGGATGTATTGATATGGAGCTTGTATATCAATACATCCAGTGTGGACTTAGGTGTTTTTTTTTTTTTTTTTTTTTTTTTTTACTTTTTTCATTCAAGTTTATGCGTCGGCTGTTTGAAGAGCCAATAAGGGACACAAGTAAAAAAAAAAAAAAAAAAAAAAAAAAAAAACTGGGTCTTAACTATCCTGTGATAACTTGAGTTCCTTATCTGATCATCATGGTTAATGCAGACATCTGAATTGATCATTACGGTGTTTTCATAATTTTCTATGGGTGAAAACACCTCAACTTTATCGCACAGCGGCTTTTTTTTCCCTGGTATTTTTTCACAGCACAGGCATTTGACTAGCTTACTGTGCTTGAAAAAATGCCGTTGGCAGAAAAAACAGCCGTCTCCAGCATTTGAGTCAAGCCCCATGTCCTTTGAGTTAAATATAATTTGGATCATACATTTTTTTTTTACTATGATGAGGACAATAAATAGAGAAATTGTACCTGAATAACTTATATTTTCCCTCTGCGCCAAACTTGTCAATCAGCAACTGCAACATCTTCAAACTTTTCTTTCTCTACAAGAAATATCCACACAGCATTTAAAGAGACAATCTGTAAATTTATAAAAGCAGAAGTGGAACAATTCTGAGGCACAGAAAATGTGCAATAGGTATAAAAGTAATAATCCAAGGGGTTAAAAGTCCCATTTTAACAATGGTCATTTTTATTTTATTTATTTTACAAATTTTGCATTGGTGTTGTCCCAGAATTACTCAAGTTTGTCTTTAAGCACATGTTCCAGTATTCTTAAAAGGACAAAAGGATTTTAGTGAACATACAGGTAAATGCTATGTCTTAATCCATGTGGAACACAGGATCCATGGGTAAAGTTTCCTTCTTCAGAGGTCAGGGCAAAAAATGCAGGACCTTTGAGGTGGAGACTTCCCTCTTCCCTCCAGTTTTACCCACCCCCTTCCCTTTTCAATGTATAGCAAAGTAACAAAGGAACAAAATCAAGAGGAGAGAAGAAAATCCCCTGAATAAAGACCCCAAGAGAACCCATTTTCTCAGGGACTTGGACCGCATGTGTTTTTCTCCAGGTGGGACTAAGAACAAAAGTGTTTAACGCTAAGTTCACTAAAATCCTCTTTTTCTCTTACATACATTGTGGAGCACAGGAACCATGGGGATATAACGAAGCATCCACCAAGATTCATGGGAGACAAAAAATATCCACTGTAGACAAGTATTTCACAAGACTAACTGGCACAATAAAGGTGTCAAAGGACACCAAACTTGTACACCAGGAAACTGAACAAGAACACGAACCAACAGGGTTCAGAATTATGCATAAAGAAAGAAAAGAAAAAAGTTCCTAAACAGACACTACCTCCCTAAAGGACCTTCCTGCCAAAACTGGCCTCAGGAGAGGCCAGAATATTGACACATTGTTTGGTGAAAGAGTGTAGAGACAACCACATCACTGCTGTACACAGCTGCTCAGCAGAGGCCTGATTCTTGTAGGCCCAATAGGCACCCACAGATCTGGTTGAGTGTGCCATAACTCAGAAAGGAACAGGTTTCTTTCTGATAACATGCACCTGTCACATAGAGGCCTTGATCCAAAAAGCAATGGTAGCTATGGATGCAGCCTGGTCCACTGGGGGCCCTCAGGAATGACAAAGAGAGTCAGATTTCCTAAATTCGTGAGATGAATTTAGTACTTAAAACAGCGTTCAACTGATGGAGCTCTTGAGAATAATGCGCCAGCAGAGTGCTGAAACGATTTGAGCAAATAACGTTTGATACCCAAGTGGAAGGCCAAGACACAGAGATGTGAATTCAGAGGAGCAGCAGAAGAAGAAGGAAAAGGACATTGTGGTAGAGAAGGAAGAGCTATGACAGGAGGGACAATACCAGCGGAGGGAACAAACAGAACATTTTGAAAGAACACTGCACAAGCGCATGTGATGAATGGATCTCAAATAAGCTCACATCTTTACTGTATGTAAACGCTTTCTGAAGCCAATTTATATAATGCCAGTATCAAGACTGTGTCAGTAAGTGTCCACTGCCTTACTTGACCTTTTGCTTTCTATATATGCATACCTAAGATGGATCCCTTCCACATATTTAATTGTAGTTTGATTACTTACACCAGAATACATTTCCATGCATGTTACTATATATCATCACTTGATACTTTTGTTTTGTTGTATTTCACTTTTAGCAGACTTTCTATTGCATTCCCTATAATAGCCTATCATTTCTTTAATACATTTTATACTACACTTGGAGGAATTTTGCTCTTGTCCTACAAGTCCCCTGCTTTTTTAGATGGAACATCTGTTCCTGCTCTGCTTGTTAGAAGGAGTAGAGTAAAAGGTAGGTAGAACAATTAACTGGTTGATAAGAAAATCCAAAATGACCTTGGGCAAAAAAACCTCAGGGAGTACGCAGAAGGGGGTTTAAAAGACAGAGCTTGTAGTTCAGTAACTCTGAGAACAGATACAATAGCCCAAAAAAAGTAATCTTAATTGTCAAGAGACACAAAGACACAGATGAAAGAGGCTCAACTTAGACCTCTGGAGAACTCCTAACATCAGGTTCAGATTCCACTGACTTGGATCCCTGAAGGTAGGGTAGGTGAGAGGCACCCCCTGCACAAATGTCTTGACGTCAGGAAGAAAAGCAATAGGCTTCCAAAAAAGAACAGAGAGAGTTGAGATCTGAACCTTAATAAAACTCAAACGGAGACCCTTGTTGACACCATATTGAAAGTAAGCCAGACTCAAAAGAAGGCTGAAAGATCATGGTCATACGTCTAGGCATATCTGGGAACTTCCTCATCTTGAGCCCCTGGAGAGTACTCATATGCTGCCAACCACATATGCTGCCAAATACAATTTGCGTCACAAAGATGGTGGGCTTAATCAGGTTAGTGGGGCTTAATCATCTTTGTGACATACAATGGGTGGATAGTGGGCAGAACAGAGTGGGAAGGAGTAGAAGTGAGTGGCAAATGGGAGGAACAGGGTGGGAAGGAGAAGAAACTCACCATGACCAAAGAATCAGCCTGTCCCCAGAGTCCCGGTAATTCAGGCTGAAAGGAAGATCCAGAGAGTTTCCAGGAATGCTTCTTGGTCAGCACACCACTGGTAGAACTGAGAACAGATACTATGAAAGGCCTTAGATGATTTATGCTTCCAAGCCTGAACCATAGCGGAGATGACCGCTTCCAGAAAGCCCTTCTTCTTCAATTCGCTTGCTACAAAGCCAGCCTTTCCACCTGATGATAAAGTGGACACGGGGTCGGGAGATGCTCCCGTAAGGGGAGGTGAAATGGCTCTGTAATGGACAGATTGTAAAGATCCCAGAACCAAGTTTGAGAGGGTCATAAGCGTGTTATAAGAATGACTTGAGCACTCTCCATCTTTATCTTCCTCAGCACCCAGGGAATCAGGGAAGATGGTGGAAATACATATGCCAGATTAAAATTTCCATGCAATGAACATCACATCCATCTCAAACATTAGAGTATCGTTCTTCTTGGTGCAGAACAGAGGAACCTTTTGGTTCTTGTGGGAAGCCATGAGATCCACTGATCCAATTTCTGGGATCCAGATGTTGGCGAATTAAAAAGTCTGTGACCACTGTTTCCACTCCTGGGATGTGAGCCACTAGATGGCTGGCACATGAGCTTCGGCTCACTGAAAAAGCTCCCAAACTTCCATCCAAGTTGACTCACTTCTGATACCTCTTGGTGATTGATATATGCGACTGCTGTTGCATTATCTGTCTGGATTCACACCACTGTTCCCATCAGCACATGGGACCAGCGGAGAAGCTCTAAGCGAATGGCCTGTATTTCCAAAATGTTGATTGGAAGACGAGCTATTCCTTGGTCCAGTGAATTTGTGCCACCAGGGGACCCAGGATTGGTCCCCAGCCTAGAAATACCAGCACCAAAAGAGAGGCACTCACAAGAATGCAGTGATACACCAAATATTTATTGCAAACCGTCAGCCATTATCTATAAGTACTGATTATTGGCCATTATCTATTTAAGTACTAGAAATACCAGCATTAGTTAAGAATGGTGGAACCACTAGCAAAGGTCCTTCTTCACCACAGAGACAGGGACATGGCATGAGACATGTCTTGACCAGCTCCTGAGAATTTCCAATTGTGCTTGCTCGTGTGGTATTGAGCATTTAGAACAGCTTTCAGAGAGAAGTTCAGGAGACCTAGTATATATATTTATATTCCCTCTAAGTTGCAGATGGCCAGGCTATTGCTTGAGTCACATAAAGAGACAAGGCCTGGATCTTGTCCTCCGGTAGAAACACACTCTCTTGGAGAGTATTCACATCTCATGCCTAAATAGTACAGAAAGAAGGCACCATAGAGGACTTCTTGAGCTTGAGTACCCAACCATGTTGCTCCAGGATGTGAACACAGTCTTGGATCTGTGAACAGAGAACAGTCTCTAAAGGAGCCTCGAGTAAAAGATAATCTAAATAAGGAGTCAAGGATATTCACTTGACCAAGGATGTCAGATGCCAAAATCTGCCATAATCTTTGTGAAGATCCTTCGGGTAGACCCTAGAGCGAAAGGAAAAGAAACACACTTGTAGTGACTGCTCTTGAAGGCAAACCATAGGAAGAGATGATAGGCTGAATAAATCAGGACATGAAGGTGTGGTGACTTTGCCCATGATATTGTAATGGCAGGTGTCTCTAGTCACTAAACAGGAAGGATGGCAGACTCAGAAAATAGGTATAAAGAATACAGAACAAGTAGTTCTGTCTCTCTTCTTGTTCCTCTCCCTGTTGTCGTGACCCAGCCTCCTTCCCTCCCGTGTGTTCCTGCCCCTCCCCCATTCCTGCCTATCCTCATCCCTCTGTTTGTTTTCCCTTTGGCTGGGATCACCCAAGTCTGCTGGACCATGTAAAATCAGGTTAGCGTGTTAAAAGGGGTAAAGTGTGGTACTGTGTTAGCCATAGTGTGTTAAAATGGGAATTGTTGCCTGGTGTACTTAAAAAGCGATTGTACTCTGGGATTGTCACCTACTTTGTCTAGTCGCTTAATAAATATTGGTTAAAGTAGATGAGCCATAAAATTGCATATATGTTCATAATTAAATATAAAACATTAACATAAAATCTAAAGATATATAACTTTAGATACCACAGAAGGTATGCATCCTGGAGATAAAGGGAGGCAAGAAATTCCTCCAGACATATCCTATATAATTATTCGCTAGGATGTTTGTCAGAAGCCTCCATGAACAGTAGAGACTGCCCGAACTCACAGAATGCTGGGAGAATTCTGTGATTTCGGCCACTCTCTACAGTGCATGACAGCATCAGCGGCAGGACGCGGAGCAGGACTGGCCTCTTAACCCTTTGAGTGCCAGAGGGGAAAGCAACGCATTGCAAAGCAATGCGTTGCATACCCGTCTGGCACTCAAAGGGTTAACATCACCCAGCCCTTGGGCCATGTACATGGGCTTTTACATTAGCGGTGGTTATGAAAGATAACCAAGATTCCATCATCAAGTGTGGAGCTAGCAGATAATGGTTGAGACATTTCAAGTCCAGAATAGGACAAAAAAAAAAAAATATATTGGAGTAAAATCTGGTGGCGTGTTCCTGGGCTGGAATGGAAACCAACATCTGCTTTTCCAGCAGGGAGAATATTGTGTCTATGAACAGATGCCCAAAACAGATCTTGAGGAATTCTGGACAAAAAGAAATGGTGAGTTGGAAGGGATTTGAGATCTATGCTGTACATTTCCGAAGTAACACATAAAACCCACTGGTTCATCACTGAAGCCTCTAACTGGTATTGAAAAAGACGGCCGCAAACCCCTATGGGTAGAGATGTTCCAGGAACCTGAGAGTCCCGCAGAGGTGGGTTTGTCAGTCTTCAGCTTCTGAGCAGACCTGGCAGACTCTGGCAAGATTGTTTGCACCTTGGATAAAACAGTCTTGCAGGCTTTCATCATGGTTGAAGTGACTGGTTCAGAAAACACTGCTTTCTCAAAAGGCTGACTTCAAAAACCAAGCCATCAAAGCTAGTCTCTCCACATTGGGTGACACAGAGGACTCTTCTCAGTAATGGATAGACTGACTACATTCAAGAACCCTGCCCCGAAAGGCAAGTAAGAAGCAATCAGGATTACATACTCCAGCTCCATCCTGAAATTCCTTACCACTCTGGGAATCAGAAGGAAAAGAGGAAACACATATGCAAGGGGAAACTGCCATGAATGCCCATCATGTCTACTGACTGAAATAGAGGATCCCGGCCTCTAGTGCAAAACAGGGGAACTTTGCGCCATCAGATGACACAATCAGATACACAACTGGAAGACCCCATACACAACTATGGAGACGAACATCATCCAACTGAGTTCCCAATCCCCGGGACTAAAATGATGAAAATGATGAAAAGTCCATGACCACATTGTCTACTCCAGGAACATGAACAGCCAGAGGGAAGAAAAGAAAAGAGGTGCTTCTTTGTGCAAAAGTGTAAGTACAATAGTTGGTCACCACACCTTCACCAATTGAACATATACTTACAAAAAAGATGCTGGTATAACATTTATGCGTAAACCAGCTCTAACAGGCACACGATATTGTCAAGCTTTATCCCACCAGCTTCTTTAAAAATCTAGTGATCCGGCTGATTTCCCTCAGAAACTCCACTAACAGAGCCAAGTATGGAACATGAAAAACAAAAGAAAAGGGGTGCCAATAGTGCCTTATCACAACGGATAAAGGATATCAAACATAATCCATATTAAAGTGGCTGCCTACGTGTACATACACGTAAACAGCAGAAAAGGCTTGCAGATAATTTTCTACCGTCTTTTCTCAGTTCTTAAGGCCAGATGCTCACACCACTGCCACAAAAAGGGTCAGCTCCATACCAACCAACTCCAATGAATGCCGCTCCTGAAGTAGCACTTAGGTGAAAGATAGGGAGGGAAAAGGACAGCACCCAATTTACACCATATAACATTTTCTGTAGAAGAGGAACCTCAAAGTAATCCCCAGGAAAAGGGGATAAATGATTAATATCTTCCTCCCCAGTTTTGCCCTCTTCTATAGAGGAATCCCCTTTAGGTGGGTGGGACAGGGTGGTCTTGGTTCCAAGACTCAAGGACCCCCTTGATAGATTCAGGAATATTAGCCAATAAATACATACAGAAACCCACAAAAAAAACCTCATAAGATGTGGTGGTCTTAATCTTCCTCATGTCTCCTGTGTGGTCATATATAGTAATGAGACTGCCAGAGGAAGAAACAAGAGACAGAGAATAAGAATAAAACACTTATCTGCCTGTTGTGGGGGAAGAGAAGGTGCCAGGGGGAGATTAAGTCACCCAGAGGGACAGCCAAGGATATCAGATGCCCCACGGGTGCTCCACATACTGGAAAGGAAGAGAAGAAGAAATGACTCCTCCCCTTCCTTTCGCTGAGGCCTGGCAGTACACTGTTTCACACATTTGATGCAGTCACTTTTTCTCACATCCAGAATACGTTTACTTTTACATCTAATGAAGTTACACCCAATTACTTATTCATTTATCCCTGTTCCTGTGACTAACCCCAGTCTATAGAGAGAAGAGTACTAGTTCTGCAGGGTTATCTCTTCTGTTTTTGCCAGGAAAAAAACAGGCTCAAGGGAACCAAATAGGAATTCCTCCCATGAAAGAAGATGGAGCAGTGGCTCTCCAGTCTGTAGCACCTCAGCGATGTCATAGAGACTAGGAAGCGCCTCACAGGAATCTCTCACAAGACCCACTTTGTCTATGCCCTTTCAGTCCATTCCCAAGCTCTGGAGCCGAACTGGGACAATTGGAGGTGGCTAACAAGGAGCAAAAGCTCTTCAACCAAGATGGTGGCTACAAATTCAGCCCTTAATGGTGCCGTGTCTGAAAACTGTAAAAATGTTCCAAAATGTAATTCACCTCTGACCAATCCAAAGGGCAAGGGGAAAGCAAGAAAACAAAAGTAAATGAAGAATTAAAGGACCAGAGTGAAAGTAAAAGCCAATATAACACCGATCTTAGATTGTGGGTATCAGACAGACAGATAGGAAACTCACAGGACCTGTGCACTCTGATACTGCAGACTGCTCTTCAGTCTTCATGCTCCTAACAACACAAAGAGAAAAAAAACAAAACAATGGCTACTAAATTCATGATAGCCATCCCCAAGAAGACCCCAGGTCCTGGGATAGTCTGCCCTCTGTTCCATATCCAACACAGAGGGAAGGGGAATAGAATCTTGTTTAATGGGGATTGATTGCACCATGTAAGTCATAAAAATAAACAAACCAAGTGAATCTTCACTCTGCTGTGTCTCTTACACAGAGCACTTTGAAACTGAGACTGTTTGGTGGTGGCAAAGTGGAGCTGGAAGGGAGTCTCTGCCTCCAGAGAACTCTGTTACACAAGTACCCTATCTCCTCAGGGAAGCTAACTTACCCCGTGATTCTTGTGTTCCACAATGGACAGAAGAGAAAAGAGGATTTTAGTCTTACCTATTAAATACTTTTCTCTTAGTCCATATAACTCACAGGTACCATAGGAAGGAGACAGCTCCTCCAAGTGGGTTGGAAAAATTCTAGAAAGAAGTTCAGGGGTGGAGCCTCCCCCTCCTCCATATCAGGCTACCTAGCCACTCCTGCCAGATAGATTTGAGAAAAAAAAACTATTAACTAAGATAGCAAGAAGGAAGAGAGGAAAACTCCTGTGAGCAATGAACCCAAAAGGACTCCCACATCCAACCACAGGAACCAAGCATGGTCTCTTTCACTGGGTGGGAGACCTGTAAGCTATATGGACTAAGAGAAAAGGATTTAACAGGTAAGCTCAACATTGAGCTTCCAGGGTGGGAAGAAGAAGGAAAGGACCAGGTGTCAGTCCCCATGATTCCAGAGTTCCCATGGACTATCCAGGACACGGAACAGCCTACACTAACAAAGCGTCAGTGGACACTGAATAACTGATAACACAGCACACAAGAACAAGAGCCAACAGGGATCAAACAGTTAAAGGGCAATAAGGCACAGGAAAAGTAAAGTCCTAGACAGGCAAAGCTGCCTCCAGGGCTTTCCTGCCAAAGGTGGCTTCAGCGGAAGACAGAACATCCACACTGTAGTGTTTGGCAAAGATATGCACAAAAGACCAAGTGGCCGTCTTGCACAGATGATCAGCAGAGGCCTGATTCTTGTAGGCCCAGGAGGCCCCAACAGACCTGGTAGAGTGTGCTGTAATGTGGAAGGGAACAGTTTTCCCTCTGAGCTCATAAGCCTTGCGGATGGTAGACTTAATCCAGGATGCAATGGTCACCTTGGACACAGCCAAACCAGCCCTGGGACCCTCAGGAATGACAAATAAGGCATCAGTCTTGCAGAAAGACTCAGTACGGCGCATACAGAACTTGGGGCAGCATATCACATCTATCAAGTGGAGATCCCTCCCATTGTCAGATTTAGGGTCAGGACAAAAGGGAGGCACAGCAATCTCCTGATTGATGTGGAACTCAGAGACCACCTTAGGAAGAAATTCCTGAGAGGGACAGAGAACAGCCTTATCCTTGTGACACACCAGGAAAGGCAGTTTACAGGACAAAGCCTGCAACTCAGCAACTCTGCAAACAGAGACCACAGCCAAAAGAAAAGCCACCTTCCACGTCAAAAGACATACAGGTAGCCAAAGACTCAAAGCAAGGCCGCTGTAAGACTCAAAGAACAAAGTTAAGTTCCCACTGAGGAGTGGAAGCCTTATAGGGAGGGAAAGCATTTGAAACCTCCTGAAAGAATACTCTGACACCCAGCAACACGGCAATGTGTCTCTAATAAAAGACAGAGAGAGCTGAGGTTTGGACCTTCAAGGTACTAAGCCCTTGTTGGACAGAAGATCAGATTCCTGTCCACACACCAAGAGTGAAAAGTAGACCACACACTGTGGCACACCTTAGAAGACACTGGCTTCCTGGCTTGGATCGTGGTGGAAACCACCTCAGGAGAAAAGCCCTTCCTCCTTAAGATGGAAGCTTCAACAGCCATACCATCAAAGCCAGACTGTCCATGTCCTCTCTCCAGAGGTAACTCTGGAGAAGGCGATCTGGTCTGCGTGGCAGAGGAAATGGATCCTGAGCAGACAACGCTAACGGTTCTGGAAACCAAGGCTACCTGGTCCAATAAAGAGCAATCAGTATGACTGATGCACCGTCCATCTGAATTTTCCTCAACACCCTGGGGATGAGAGGAAGAGGAGGAAAAATACAGGCCAGATGAAAGTGCCAAGGAATAGAAAAGGCGTCCGCTACGAACTCCAGAGGACCCCCCAGCAAAAGCAAAACATCAGAACCTTCCTGTTGTATCTGGTAGCCATCAGGTCTATCCAGGAGCGACCCTACTTCTGCACTAACAGGTCGAAGACCTCTGGATGGAGCTCCCACTCCCCTGGGTCCACCGTCTGGCGACTGAGATAGTCCGCTAGAACATTCTCTATGCCTGGAATGTGCACAGCAGATGTGACCGGAACGTGTTCTTCTGACCAGGCCAGAATAGCTTTGATCTCTAACCAAGTGGAGGTGCTTCTTGTACCTCCTTGCTTGTTGATGTAAGCCATGGCTGTGGCATTGTCTGGCTGGATGTGGACTGGACAGCCCCTCAATGGAGAGGACCAGTACACCAGAGCATGAAGAATCACCCTGAGCTCCAGAATCTTGCCTACCAGAGAAGAGAACTTGCAAACTGGTGCTGAGGTCACCCCAGAGCCCGGGACACCTTGTTCATGATCTGCTGAACAGAGTCCTCTGTCAGAAAGACCATAGCCTGACTGGTGTTGAACCAGAGACCAAGGAAAACCAGGTCCTGAGAAGGAACTGGAGCAGACTTGTCCAGGTTCAGAATCCATCCATGCTGGAGGAGGAGGATCTGAGCACAGTCCAGGAGATCCCTGGAAGGAGCCTTCAGCACAAGGCTGGCCATGTACGGAGTCACCTGAATCCACTTGGTGTGCAAGAAGGAAATCAAGGCACATAAGACTTGCGCAAACACCTGAGAAGCAGTGGTGAGCCCAAAGGGGTGAGTGGTGAATTGGAAGTGTCCCAGAGTTCAAGCAAACCTGAGATACTTCTGACTGTCCGGATGAATTGGAACATGTAGGTAAGCATCCTGCAGATCCATAGAGGCCAGAAATTCCACTGGACACATCGCTACGATGACAGAATGCAAAGACTCCATCTTGTAATGAGTATGGACCACAAAAGAATTGAGGTCCTTGAGGTCCAGGATAGGGCGACTGTCACAATCCTTCTAGGGAACCACAAAGAGGTTTGAATAGAAATGTAAGCCTCTCTCTTGCGGAGGTACAGGAGCCAGCACTCCCTTGTCCAAGACAGCATGCACCGCACCATTGAAAAGACTTAACTTTTCTTGACCCAGAGAACAACAGGAAAGGAAGACTCTGAAGAGAGGCGGGGATACAAAGAGAATCCTGTAGCCTCCTGAAACCACCTGCAATGCCCACTGATCGACAACAGAGCCTGCCCAAATACTTGAATAATGCTGCAGGCGACCACCCGCAGGGAGATGCGGACCAGGGTTTGGCGAGTCATGCCGAAGAAGGTTTGGTGGATTTGGGTTTGGTGAAGGAGTGTTTGGACCTCCACTGCTGCCTGGCCTTGGGGGTGGAATGCGGAGTGATGGCCCGAGACCCAGCTGGACTCAGCCTTTGCTTTTCAATTTGGCGGGGACGAAAAAGACGCTGCTTCCTTGCACGATTAGGGCATTTGGGGACCTGAGGCAACAAAGTGCTCTTGCCCCCAGTGGCCTCACTAATTATATTCTTCAGTTCAGCCCCAAGAAGAGGTGTACCCTGAAAAGGGAGAAAGATGTGTGACTTCTTAGATAAGTCAGCAGACCAAATCCTGAGCCACAGAGTGCGTCTAACAGCCACAGAAAAGGCAGAAGCCTTAACCTCAAGCCTGACAGCATCAAAAAGGGCATCAGTCACATAGTTCTGAGCCTCACACATGTTGGCTAAAAGGGCCAAAAGGTCCTCCTTAGGGGCACCTTTGCAGACAGCACCAGTAAGCTGTTCAGTCCGAACAGCAATGGCTATGGTAACCTACACTGAAGCAAAGGTAGGTCTCAAAGAAGCACCTATGGCAGTGAAGGCAGATTTCAAACCTTTAAGGTTTGAGAGATATAATGTTTTAAAGTTCCCTTCTCCTTCCCCTTGCACTGTCAGCTGTAAAGCCGACAGAAGGAGATTTGAATCGGCCGACTCAAGACATCTCTTCAGCAGAGCCGAAATACCTCAATCTAAAAAGAAATACTTCATTGGAACAGGCTACAAAGTGTTTCTTTTTAGATTGCGGTATCTTGGCTCTGCTGAAGAGCCGCCTGTCGGTCCCAGGACCAGGATCTTCTTCTGTCAGCTAGATGCTGACGTCAGTGCAAGGGGAGGGTGGGGGGAACTTTTAAACCTTATATCTCTCATACCATAAAGGTTTGAGAGATTGGACTG
Source organism: Rhinophrynus dorsalis (assembly GCA_037306005.1). Lineage (NCBI taxonomy): Eukaryota > Metazoa > Chordata > Amphibia > Anura > Rhinophrynidae > Rhinophrynus > Rhinophrynus dorsalis. Next base: position 174,503,067 of record CM074722.1, read on the forward strand.
ACATCTATTGATTTATTTTTTTGAATATCTACGATATAAGTCCTTGACCCAATGTGGCTCTTGTTCATGGCTGGAGGGCCTTGGCGGAGAAGCAGGGGCCACAGAGCATGAGGGGCATAACTGACCTGAGTACTCTTGGGGGAAGCCCCGCTTGGTATGAGAAACAATAAGCCTTAGGCCTAGTCCCATGCCCTTTTTGATCTGATATCCTAACAGGAGAACTGTCTAACTGTAATAAGGAGCCGAAATAATGCCACCCAGATTAATAAATCACCCCAGAAAGCCTAAAAGAGTACTTATCTGGCAGGTGAAGCGTTAACCTGTGGAGGAGAGTAAGGGAATCCAAGCCCTGCATAGGATACTCAGCCAAAGAGAGAAAGAAAATGGTGTCCGAACTTAGAGCCAATCGTAGAAAAGCCAGCAAAGTGGGTATTATGGGAAATGTAGTTCACTCTTTGAGGTACCCAAAAGCAGTGCCCGAACCCACCAGGGACCCCCAAGTCAATGAGGATGTAAACTGGAATGCAGGACAAAGGGAGACAAGAAGAATGCACTCTCTCAACTCTGTAAATGGAACACTTGCAGAAATATATCAGAAAGCAGTCTGTCCCATAGAAGTCAACGGAGCAATTGAGGCCGTGCAGAATTTTAAAAAAAATGCAACGTTTTGAAAAGTGAATACACCCCCCCCCCAAAACACAAATAGAACATACAATAAAGAATAAAAACTCATGAATCCAAGGGGAAAACGAGAGACAAGCCCCCACAAATCCCAGAACCCAATGGAATGGCACGGAAGGGGTTAAATATCACAATATAGCCCAGAAATGCTCCAAAGGCCCAGAGATCAGACAGATAAATACCAGACACGAGTGCAGGAGTTATAAGGAACTCCAGAGAGAGGGGAACTGAGGGACATGTGGACCATGGCACTTAGAGGGTTGCTGACCTTTTTGCAGGTCATCTTTCTTCAGAATACCATTGGGAAGGAAGAAGCCTCAGAGAGACTCCTTCTGGAGAGTGAGACATGGGTTGCATGATTCTCTCCCAGGGCTGCAAAGGGTCCACAACAGCATCTGATAACTGGGCAATCCTTCAGGGGAAGCCAGTAATGGTAATCCGCCTAATGGGGGAATTTGGACACACCATATCTAACAAAAACAATAACATAACTAAAACTAAGCAGAACTGTTCTCAGCCAGGAGGGGGAGGGGGAGGCTCCACAGCTGCACCTCTTTCTAGAATTGTTCCAAACCACTGGGAGGAGCTGTTGCCTCACCATGGTACCTGTGCGTTATATTGGACGACAGAGAAATATAGTTATTCTTAAGTCTCACAATCAAAATGACAAAAATAAGCATATTGAGTTTATAACAATTTGCATAAATGTGCATTTGAAACACACATCCCAGTTTTGTCTTTATAGAAAAACAGGTGCACCTTAAACTAGTGTCCACTGCATAGCAAAATACCACAGCACTCTGGCTGTGAATCACTGGTTTTTATAAAAGTTTGCTATTATTGCAATTACATATTTTTATTAATTTGAAATACATACTTACCAGGTGTTCAATGGGACATAGGGTCATCACTTTCACCAAATCCTGAAAGGCAAAAGACATAATGAAAAATATAATGAAGGATGGATATAGCTGTGTTATTGTATTACAATGTTACTCTGCACCATCCACTAACAATACACACAATCACCCACAAAGAGGACAGTATGTTCAGTCCTCTACTTTGCCACTGAACAGTAAAAAATGTTCTACTCTTCACAAAATGTAAGTAGGAATCCATTTCTTGCGCATTAGGCACATATAAAATATGGTTACAGGTAATGTATCCATCCATGAGCTTAGAAATAGTACAACATATTGATATCAAAGTAATTTACTCCAGTCTATGGCACAGATAAATAAAAAAACATGCAGTCTTTAAAGGAACAGTAAACTTTATAATATGTAATAATTTTCCCCCATAAAGACAGGAAAAGTGCAGCACTAGTGGGTCTTATACTGAGCAAACCACCTTTCTTGGGTCAATGTAGCAGTCCCCTACAAAACCTTTATGAACACAAAAACATATAAAAATGTCAACTTATATACCTCACAGAGGATGTTATGCCCAAACATTAAGTGATGTTATCCATGTGCAGTCAGATTCCTGGCTGCAGTAGAAGACATCACCTAATCAATGTAAATCAAGAACAAAAGGAAATAAAAACAAATAAATGCTATAAAATTAAATAAACATACAGTGTACACACATTTTGGTATCGAGAGTCTTGTTCTACCCCATGAAAACAGTTTAAGTAAAATACATAGACAAGAGAAAGATTATCAGAATTATTATTTTTATTAACAACATGCATAGCTTCTGAAGCAAAGAAAAGAATACAAGCAAAGATGTATACAAAGAGGTCAAAAGGAGAACATTGGAAAATAAGAAGCATGTTCTTTAACAACCCCGACCAAGTGCTGAATGCCACACAGCACCCAAAGGACTTATTGTGAAGTCAATGTTTTGGTGCACAGAGGCCCTTTATCAAGAAGCATTCTCAGGACTTAATGATGCTGTGCCAAAGTGGAAAAAGTTTATTTACAGATCAACGTTTCAGTTCTCTTACAGCGACCTTCATGAAGCATATCCCCATGATGAAAAGGTTGCCATGAGAATCTCGCCCTGCATCAAAGCAAGAGATTCTCATGTCGCATCCTTAAACGGCACCTGGTTGTCTGCATTTGGTGTACATTTCATTAGAAGTGGAGGTACTGTAACAGAGCCTATACTAACTATACAGAAAAATATTCTCAAGTTGTTTTTATTGTCACTGTAATATTCAGTGTATGATTTGTCTTTACTTTTATTATAACTTGAATAAATTATTTTTTGTACACGCAACACAACACGTGTACATATATATATATATATATATATATATATATATATATATATATATATATATATATATACACACACCTATTACTTCCAACTTGCGGAGCATTATTGTCCAACTACAAAAGCATATGCAAACAGAAGATCGTATTACACCACCGGGACATGACCGAGTGAGAGCAGTCTATATAGCCGCCATCAGCCTTTGAAGTCCTGGGATATTTATTCTATACTTCCCAGGCAAAAAAACCCAACCATGAGTACCTGTTTCTCTTACCAACATTTTGCTTTGAAAATATTAAAACGAAGAATTGTACTTAACAGAGGAGGCTGAGTGAGGGAAGTCAATTTCAATTACCTCATTGTTAAACCGCATCTGAAGGGATAAATTCTTTGATTGACAGATATGGACAGAGAGTCATGAAAAGAAGTAGTTTTTTTCTTTATTCAGCATTATAGGATGACAGGATCAGATGACAGGATCTTACAGGAAGCTTTTGGCATGGTGGACAGCATTGTTGGTATATGCTGTCAGGCCTTAATCTACAATGCCCAATAACTGAATAAATATATACTTTGAAGAGTATTTAACCCCTTAAGGACCAGCAGTCCTGGGACGTTTCCGTCCCAAAAGGACCGCTTTGATCCCTGCCGACGTGCCGGTACACGTGACCTGTTGAGTGTATCGGCGCACCGCTTTGGGGCCTGAAAGACATCGCTCCAGTCTTGGAGTGGTCAATTTTAGGCCCTATTTTTACTTACATCGCTCCCGGTGGAGCGATGTAAGTAAAAAGTACAAGGCGTACTATGACAGTCATCGGTCCTTAAGGGTATAAGGACCATGACGGTCATAGAATGTCATGTAGTCCTTAAGGGGTTAAACATAGTAGTACCTCACAAAAACAGATCATATGCAATCAGTTTGCGTATGTTCAGACACGGATATTATATACATTAGTAAATGTCTGTAACAGAATAAATTTTTCTTCAATCATTATACTGGCTAGAAACTATTAATATCTCAGCATCTGAGTATCCATATTGTACAGAACTATCACATAAGATTGCACTCACATGCATTAATATGGAAGTAAAAATGTATTTACCTGTATTACGTGGAGAATGGTTCTAATCTCTAACAGATCCTGATGAAGACTCTCATTTTCTACTCTTAAAAGACTGCTCTCCAACAATATCTATAAACAGAGATGTTCAAGGTTTCTGTGATTGTGGGATATATTAGTCAGCTAATCAAGTGATCTCGTGAACTTACAAGACCTTTGGACAACACAGACTCTTCCGTCCTAAGTGGAAAAAATATTAAACTTTAGTAAAATGTTAGTATTTTGATTCAATTCGATTTAGTAACATTGTACATAATCCTACTGTCCAGCCACACAAAAATGATGTTTTGGGAAACAAATGTAAAATTGATACAAGTAAAATATTAGTTACTAAACTTGACAGAAATTGACAGATGGTTAAAACAATCACATCAAAATATGTTGCTGTACTTTACTTCCATTGCTCGATAAATTATAGTTACAGAAATAAAGCACATTATTTCCCCAATTACTATGCAGCCATCTGCCATAATGCCTACATTATGATGAAGCTACTTGAAGCACAATAACCATTTTAGTCCCCATACTTGAACACAGATCTACCCTTAATTATAGTTCTGCTTTGTGAAACCACATCCATAATGTCCATAAAATATCTTTACATAAGGTTATGAAACAGGGCTGATCTTCTAGCAGTGCAATGTCCCTGCATCTTTTGTACCAGGTATTCCATGATACCAGAAGGGCAAAACACAACTACATGACACCAGAAAGGGAATGCACCATTTCCTATTACCAGCAGAGCTTTACACCACAACATGCCACCAACAGGGCAATATGCTTACATGCCATCAGCTGGGTAATACACAAATACACACTTGTAAGACATTAAAGTGGTTTCCGCTCTCTACCCAGGAGCATCTAACAGATCATGGCCTAGATTCTATTGCAGGTGATAAATGTTACCACCTGTTTTTCCCCCAAAATATTTTCCTATTGAAGTCTATGGGGAACCTAGAGATAAAAGAAGTGATAAAATTAGCACCTGTAATAGAATCCAGAATGTGTTTACTTTTCCATTGCCTATGCACAGGTGAGTTAATGAAATGACTAAAATGATTATTAACTCACCTGTGCACAAGCAGGGGAATCCTCAAAGGAGCAGTGCAATTTTATTATGAAAATATATATATATTGTAGGACCTTTCCTGTTGAGTAAAACAAGGGTACTCACACTGCTGAGAGATTAATATGTCCATAGTTATTACAGTTTAAACGCATGTTTTTTCAACTAACATTGCCCTCTAGTGGTCAAATTCTAATGAGCTATTGTGTTACTTCCTATTTGAGAGGAAAGTCAGTGACAAACAGTTCTCCACAAAATGTGATAGAAACCACTGAGTCACTTCCTGTAAGTTAGAACTATCAGGACGTACACTCACAGTAAATTCATTTCCTGATTATTTGAACTGTTGTAACTTTGAATAAAACAACTAACACCAGTGGGAGTGCCCCTGTTTTACTCAGTAGGAAAAGCTCTATAAAAGGTTTTCATAATGAAAAGTGTACTGCTCCTTAAGTATAAAAAATGTGTACTGCTATCCATATTTATCTATCCATTTCTATCTATCTATACCTATCCATCTATCTGTACATCTACGAATCTCCATATATCTCTATCCATCCACATCCATCTCCATACCTATCCATCTATACCTACCTACCTATCCATCTATACCTACCTATCCATACCCATCAAGCTATACCTACCTTTTCCTATCCATCCATCCCTATCCATCTGTTCATATCTTTTCATCTATACCTACTTATCGACCTACCTATCCATACCTACCAATCTACCCATCCATCTACCCATGTGTACCTATCCATCCATACCTATCCATAGTACCTATCCATCTGTCTATCCATCTATACTTACCCATCTATCTATGCATCTATCTATCTATACCTATGCATCAATCTATCTAGCTGTACCTATGCATTTATCTTTCTATCCCAATGTATCTATCTACCTACACCTATCCATCTACCCATACATCTACACCTATGCATACATCTATATCTATCTATATCCATCCATACCTACCTATCCCTACCTACCTATGTATCCCTATCTATATATCTATCTATGCATGCCTATCCATCTATCTGTCCCTACCTATATATATTCCTGCCTACCTATTCATCCACCTATCCCTCCATCTATCTATACCTACCCCTCCATCTATCTATCCATCTATATATCTCACATTTGGTACACATTTTGCTCTTATCTAAACAGATTGTTGTGCCATTTGTTAACATTATTTGTGCTGTGTTAACACCCATACAGAAAGTACAATAAAGTGGTCTCTAAAACTACTGAAAACATAGATCTGAAATTCTACCAAAGTATATATACGGTAAGTCAATGAATGTTTCAGCAGACCCTTTCATAATAGCAACTTATTTTCAAGCATAAGTCTTTTAGCCATTAATTTGTTGACAGTATGCTTTTCATCTAAGATCTAATGTATTCATAATCAAATACTGGATTGAAAGTCTGTTTTGTAATATGTAAACTGTAATTGCCAACTTAGTGTGCCAACTTAAACCTTCCGTACTACTCTAGCACTCAAAGGGTTAACATTATATGGACCAAAGTTGTGTGCAACACATTACAAAGCAATGCACTGCACAACCCTCTGGTCCTTTAAGGTTTAAGCTATTGGATACTACAGAGGTCTCTGTGCAATGACAAACAATATGTTGGAGACCTGTTTAGTATACAGAGTCTTAAAAGAAGGTGCTTGCTTATGGCTCATAAATATCCTCACCTTTTCAGGAGAACATCAATGTGCTCCATGTTGGTCTTCACAAGGAATGTAGGACTACGAAACATGAAATTATATTATGTTAAAGTTTTTATATCAAAAAGAAATAATGTAAATGAACTAGACATACAGGAAATTATCTGGCTTACACTAGGGGCCACAGTAACCACTGGATAAAGGATCCTTCACCAGCATTTAAACAGTTAATGAAAATGAATGTTAGCAACTCCTACCTCTCATCTACATTTCTCCCACACTCCACTTACTGGCCAAGTTTGTTTAAGTGTTCTTGAAGAAGGCTACAGTACTTGGTCTCCTGGGGACCTTTTCTATTCTTTGCTATTTTTATTTTACACTTTTGTTTGGATCTTTGTGATCCTCTGGGGGGGAATTAAAGACAGCCGTACTGTACCGCTTCTCCCTCAAAAGTGGTAGAACTCCTCCAGAATCCCTGCTAGTCACTCCTGGTACATTGTGAAAGATGAGTGGACTAATATGTTTACAGTACAATAGGCAGGGTAATATGCTCCCATTTATTTCAAGTTTAATTCATAGATGCACATAATATTATTCATGAATGAATGTTATATTTCAATAAGACTTCATTCTAATTTGATTATGGTTTATATGGCACTACAGTATACTTTTTTATTTAGTACTACAAAAGAATCATGGTGTTGCCCTTGAAAGAAGATGGCAAGGAAATAAATTGTAATGGCAGTCACAGACTCTTACCCGAGTGGCTGAAGTGAAGGGCTTGAGTGGAAGATAAATATGTTTCGGCTCCCCATCCCACTTTATGGAGCAGTCCTGTGTTGATACTGCTCTTTTTTTAAGTGGTGGAAACAGGGTTTATTATAGACAGTTCAAGGGGGTAGTGAAGGAGAGTGAGAGGGGGGGAGTGATGACTCACTCTGATGAAGGGGAGAGGAGCAGGTTGTGACTTGTTTAACCCTTTGAATGCTAAGTGTGTGCTATATATTGCTTCATAAAACACCTTTCACCTTTGTTTCACTGAAAGAGAAGTCACAGGGATGGTGTGTGCCTAGAGAATGAGGCTGTAATGGGAAAAGGAGCATGGACATCAGTGCCGCCCGAACCATGGACCCCCAGCCAGGAACCTAGGTGAGCAATCACGGCACCGTGATACCGGTAGTGATAGCATGCAGGGATATAACTATCTGCCCTGCTGGGAATTCCTCCCCCAGTCAGGTAAAAAAAACAAAAACAAATCCACTTGTATAAAAAATAAAAAATGTATTGTAAAAAATATTTTTAAAAACAATATAATGTAGTAATAGAAGACAGCCAAAAAAACACTCAACGCGTTTCAAAAGCAATATGTTTCTTTCTCAAGAGTTGTCTGGCTGCACCAACAAGATAATTATATGTGAACAACCTTACCCGTTGGAGTTACCACCCTTTATGGGACCGAAGTCCGACATAATCTGGAAGTTAAACACTACTTACTATAGGGGATCTGAGCATACATCCACTAGAATTGCGTATCGCATGCTTAAAGTCCCGCGTGACTGCGTTCCATATGAACGCACACGCGCACAACACCAAACCAGTCACACAAAACGTCACAACATTATACCCAAGATCAACGGGCGTTAGATGCACAAATAAGACCCACACATAAGCGATACTATTCTAAATACATAAAATGATCAAATTAAAGGTGTTCATGGCTTCAAGGCCCCAAGGGTTAAAACGACAATGGGCGTGAAACAAAATACAATATTCAATAAAGTAAAAATACAAGCGGATCAAAAACAAATAAAATAAAAAATAAGAAAACATGTAAAATAAAAATAAATAAAATAATGATGAATGAACAAAATTAATAAATAAAATAAACATGACAACAAGACAAGACATATAAAAAATGACAATATAAGTATTGGTGATCATCATGTACCAAAATATAATAACATAAAACTAAACAATAATAGGTATATGTGTTGTCTAAGGACAATAATAAAGTAATGTGTAGTAAAGAAATACGTAATATAATTAAACATTGTTCTTAATTAAATTGTTCTTAAAAATCTTTTTTACAATAAATTTTGTATTTTTTATACAAGCAGATTTGTTTTTTACCTGACTGGAGGTGGAACTCCCAGCAGGATAGAAAGTTATATCTCTGCTTGCTATCACTACCGGTTCTATTGAGATAGATTGTCGTGGTTCATCTTGTGAGTATATTGTTTGATATTTTTACTTCATTTAGAATATTGTGGATTGCGCCCCTTCTTGTTGTGTTTTTCGCAGTCTATAACCGCCTGTTGCTGACCCAGATTGTCGACCATCCTCCTTTCGACCTCATAAGGTCCCTGTTGCCCAGTGTGTTGCATTCGACCTGGTTGACCCTTCAGTTGAGTTTGATGTCTTCAACTATCCTAGTTTTGACTTCTTGTCGCACGGTAACCTTATGACCCCAGTGTTGCTGAAGTTAGACCATGTTGAACATCTTAGGGTCGACTTCCTGTCACACTGTAAACTTGCGACCCCCCGTTACTACAGACCCAGTCTTTGACATAGGCAGCTATACGTCAGGTTAAACAAGCCGATTCCTTACCCAGTGAGTAGCTGTCTGTATCCTAGGGGTTATCCTGTCATCAGGCTTCGCAGCCTGCACTTTTACATGGCTTCGGCCGCAGCAAGGCCTCCTTCGAACAGCCTCTGATTGCTAGCAGTGCTCTCAAGCCCTCAAACTGTAGCCCCTGGCTCAATGGGGCCTACTCTGTAAGTGTCCTGTATTTGCCTACTGTTGTTGAGTGTTATATCCATATTAACTCAGCAGTCTGCTATATCTTTGTGGGGTTCTATATCCACAAGGGGTGCTTAGGCCACTTACATTGGGCTCTTTGGTCAAATCCTTACACTAACAGATGGAAATCCCACTCATGAGTGGACAAAGGGATGGGGCAAGAAGAAGGCACAATGATCTCCTGAATGATTTGAAAATTACTGACAACCTTAGGAAGAAACTCCTGAGAAGTACAATGTACAACCTTATCCTGGTGAAAAACAAAGAATGGAAGTTTGCAAGACAATGCTTACAACTCAGCCATCCTCCTAGCCGAGACAACTGCCAGAAGAAAAGCCATCTTCTGCCTCAGTTGACACAAGGAGATGGAGGCTGAAGTATGCCTAAGTCCAAACTGAGAGCCCACAAGGTGTGGGATCCCGAGAGGATGGGAATCATGAGAAAACTCAAGCTGATATCTTTGTTAAAACCATCCAGAAGGAAGGATAACACCATGGGAAAACATGTACTTGTCCACACACCACCGGAGAAAAATGGATCAGACTCTATGGATCAGACTCTAAGGGAAACAGCCCCAAACCCTCTGGGAACAACTGGGGGGGGGGGGTAAAAACTAATGTCCTAGTAGTGGGGAAGCAGAAATAAATCCCCCAAAGCACTCTAACCCAATATACACCCATGATTAACCAACAATGCAGAGAGAGCAAGGAACACTGGGCAATCCAACTCCAGCAAAGGCCAGAGATGGGTGCCCACCTAATGGAGGACTAAACAGTCTCATATATAAAGAAATATATTAAAAAATCTACAGAAAATTAAAAGGATGGGCACAACATCTCCATCTGCTTTGCAGGACACATGAATTCTGGGAAGTAGGCAGGGGTCGTTCTGGAAGAAGAGGAGGGAGTTTCTACCCCAAAAAACATGTGTTTTGCATTGTACCCAGGACTTGGGACTCATACTGGACTTAAGAGAAAGTCAATTTGCTTGCTACAGTAGCTGCCATGATCAGTTTTGCAAAAGAAAGTTGTTTAAAGGGATAGTAATACTTAAAATGTAAAAAAAAATAAGTTGTAGGGTTTATCCCCCTGAGTAAAACAAGGGTATTCCCACTGCTGAAAGGTGTTTCATTCAAAAGTTATTAATTTTCAAAGTTGAATTTTTTAGGTGCAATATCACAGTGGCCTGAAATTGTACAGTGGCGCTGTTGCTACACGATCCTATGGACATCTCTGGTCAGTTGACCATAAATCTTCATAGGATGGTGTAGCAACAGCGCCACTGTACAATTTCAGGCCACTGTGATATTGCACCTAAAAAATTGAACTTTGAAAATTAATAACTTTTGAATGAAATACCTTTCAGCAGTGGGAGTACCCTTGTTTTACTCAGGGGGATAAACTCTGCAACATATTTTTTTTTTACATTTTAAGTATTACTATCCCTTTAAAAGAATAGTAATACTTCGTTTTAACTTTATTTTATTTTGTAGGCATTAAAAAAAACACGAAGAATTATATAAGTCTTATCTCTCAAACTTTTATGGTTTAAGAGATATTCACAAGCAAAGTTTCCCCTCCCCGCCCCTTTTACCTAGTGTAAGCCATCTCTTCTCAGATGTGAATCTGGTTGTAAGACCAGACAGATAACAGCAGGGGATATTCTTCTTCCTATGAAATCAATGAAAGCCCTGCCCCCCTTGACAGGCTTTTCAGGTTTTTCCCTTATCTTAATTGAAGATTGTCCCTCTCTGCAGTCTACCTGGGCACCTCCCTTCTGCTTTGGTTGAAAAGTGTTATATCAGTAAAAGGGGCGGGAGGGGGACACAACTCTGACAGAACAGAAATAACACTCTCCAAAGTCCAAATACTATGATGATTAATTAGAGCTGTTTTTATTATAAAACATTACTATCCCTTTAAGCAGTTTTTTCTTTCATACCCTGTATTTTGGGACCTCTTTGGGATGTCACCATTGTCCCTGTGTTCCATATTGGGCGCCAGAGAAAAAAGTCTTAATCTTTCTTAGGGGTAGGGGTGTGCTTCCATTTTCTTGCTGAATTTACCTTTTTAAATACTCTTCTATATGTAAACTGGCCATTTTAGGTGGAATGTGGGAGGTAAATAGGTAAATGTGGGCAAAAGAGAGTTTCTTACTTATTTTAGTGAACTGTTTATCCTCTTAAGGACCCATGATGGTCCTGGCTGGTTGTTGCTAAGTGCTCCGATACCGGGGGAATTAGTTTCAACCAGTAGAGACAAAGTAGCAACATGTGATTCACTTGATGAGCGAATCACATGTTGCAGAAGTCGAATGACAGGGACAGTATTTGTATATACTCTCCCTGTCACATCTCTCTGCCTCCCCCTCCATCTTACAGACTTCTGAGGTGGAGAGAGACAGAGAGATATATTGCTGCTGTGCTGTGTGATCGTTCCTAATCGTTCCTGTGGTCATATAAAAAAGTTAAAAAAAAAAAAAAAAAAAGAAAATTAAAATTTTAACCCCATTGATCACTTATTGCAGCGATCAATACATCCAACCACCCTCTGATCACTCTACTAGTGATCAGTTTACTGCAGATCAGCTTTAGCCGATCTATGGTACTTCCCCCACCCCTTGTATTTTTTTTTTTTTAAATAAAATATTATTTATTAGCATATTTTAGGGTTAGGTAGGTAGTTTAGCTAGGTAGTTGGATAGGTTTAGTCGTCGTGAGTTAGGGAAAGGTTTAGAGTTAGATTTAGGTTCAGGAGTAGAGTAGGAAAAAAAAATCCCACAAAAAATATAATAAATATAGTTTAGATAGGTAATTGACTTGGGTTAGGTAGGTTCAGGGTATACGTGGGTTAGGGTAAGGTTTAAGGTTAGATTTAGGTTTAGGGGTAGCGTAGGATAAAAATAAATTAAAAAAAAATCCAAAAAAAGTTTTATTTAAAAATTGATTTTATACTATAAGCTAGTTTAGATAGGTAGTTTGGTTGGGTTAGGTAGGTTCAGGAAATACGTGGGTTAGAGTAAGCCTTAGGGATAGATTTAGGTTTAGGAGTAGTGTAGGAAAAAAAAAACAGTTTATTTTATTTATAAAAATATTTTATATTATAAGCTAGTTTAGATAGGTAGTTGGGTTGGGTAGGTTCAGGGAATACATGTGTTAGGGTAAGGCTTAGGGATAGATTTAAGTTTAGGAGTAGAGCAGGGAAAAAAATTAAAAATACAAAAAAAAAATTTATCATAGGAATAGTGACTGCTTGGGGTGAGAGTTAGATATAGTTAGGTACAGAAGTTAGTAATTTATTTAGTTTAGAGTAGGAGTATACGATGCAGCGGAGGTACACTTTAGAAGAGGCGTATTTCTTTTTCGCGTTTGACTCGGAAGCCACAGACGCTGCTTCAGACTTACTCATGAGGCTCATGATTAAGTGAGGTCACTCATGAAACGCGTTAGGCGTGTGTGCAATGTTTTGATCTTCTAAACTTTAAATCTCCAGAAGCAATTTTATTGTTTTTGTACAAATAAAAATTTGGATTTTTATAATCCGTTTCGTATTGGCTTGATTGTGTGGCGGATCTGTGTAGCACTCCCATCCTGTTGTCTTGTCCTCAGCTTTGTGCCAACAAGAGCTAATGGCAGTTAAGTTCAAGGATAGAAAAGATGTCTACATGCTTTCCACCATGCATGAGGACAAAACTGTGGCAGTCTCTGTTTGTGGCAGAAGGGGCGGGGGGTTCTAAGAAAGCCAGTCTGCATCAGAGACTACAACAAGCACATGGGGGGGGGGTTTGATCTGTGTGATCAACTCATGTACCTGTACCTCACCATGCGAAAATGTAGGGCATGGTACAAAAAGATTGCCATTTACATGATGCAGAATGCAGTACATAATTCATTTTTGATTTTCAAATTGGCAACCCCCACTAAAGCTCCATCTTATTTCACAATTTTTGTTTCAAGGGGCAACAGAAATAATTCCACCAAAACCCGGGGTAGTACACTATATTTATAAAATTCCCCCCAACCCCCCAAAAGAAAAACCCACAAAAGCGCTGCAGGGTTTGCTACAGCAAGGGAATACAGACAGATACCCCCACTTACTGTCCTGATTGCCCTTCCAAACATGGCCTCTGCATGGGTGACTGCTTCAAGCTATACCATGCAGGCACGATGCAGTAGTACTGTAAAGTTTATTTTATTATTTAGCCACCGTTTCCCTCTGAAATATCCTGTATTTTTATTTTTCAAAACACATCCCTCCTTAGATCTAACACTATCAAAATATAATGGGAAGCAAACCACCCTAAGTTTTTTTCCATCTCTGATAATGGAAACAAACATGTTCCCTACTGGGCCCAGAAGCTCCCCCAAACCCTGACAAACCTACGCATATGGGGCATTGCTGTTCTCAGACGATGTAACTCACCACTAATGTAAAGCACTTAAAAAATCTGCAAATATCATCTGATTGAAATCCAGAGCAACACTAAAATATAAGTGTGAAAAAATGGTGTTTATCTGCCTTACTGCAGGATTTGGGAGGGATTGGTGATAGAGTGGCAGCGCAAAAAAAATTGATAAAATGCAAATAGAATGAAAGCCAGGGTTGTCTACTCTTCTACAACATATACTTTTGGGGGTGAAATTCATTGCAGTATTGCCAAACAGTCTGAAATGAGACAAGGCTCCAGCTGTAAAAATGGCATGTCTGTAAAAGGAAACTCACATGTTCCAATTGGGCCCAGTAGCTCCCTCAAACCCTGACAAACCTATCCATATGGGGCATTGCTGTACTCAGAAGAAGGCGCTGAACACTAAACAATGCATTTTTAAAAATCTTCACCTATTCTGTGATTGAAATTCACATCAACATTGAAACCTAAGTGTGAAAAAAGCTGAATTTTTTACTTACATGAAGCTTTATGAGGGATTGGTGGTAAAATGGCTGTGTAAAAAATTTGAAAACATACATAAAGTGAAAGTCTTGGGTGTCTACTTTCCAAAAATATACACTTTTGGGCGGAAATTTTAAAGCGGAGCATTGATACACAGTCTCAAAGAAGACATGGCACCAGTGATGTAAGCTGTGAAAATTCAAAGTGTGAAACTGGAAAAGAGCATGGGGGCATTGCCGTACTCAGAAGAAGGAGCTGAACAATAATAAATGCAGTTTATAAAATCTTCACCTATTCTGTGCTTGAAATTCACATCAACAATGAAATCAATCAAAGTGTGAAAACTGCTGATTTTTTTTTTTTATTTTTTTTTTTTACTTACCTCAAGTTTTCACAGGATTGGTGGTAAAATCGCTGTGTAAAAAATTTGAAAACATACATAAGATGAAAGCCTGGGGTGTCTACTTTCCGAAAATATACTCTTTTGGGGGGACATCTTAAAGCGGAGCACTGGTACACAGCCCCAAATGAGACATGGCACCAGTTAAGCAAGATGTGAAAAGTCAATATTTGTTCAAAATTGGGTTCCGTAGCTCCCCCAAACCTTGAAAATCCTATGAATATGGGGTACTGCTGTACTCAGAAGAAGGAGATGAACACTAAACAATGCATTTTTAAAAATCTTCACCTATTCTGTGCTTGAAATTCACATCAACATTGAAACCTAAGTGTGAAAAACGCTGAATTTTTTACTTACATGAAACTTTTGAGGGATTGGTGGTAAAATGGCTGTGTAAAAAATTTGAAAACATACATAACATGAAAGTCTGGGGTGTCTACTTTCCAAAAATATACACTTTTTGTGGGAAATTTTAAAGTGGAGCACTGGTACACAGCCTCAAATAAGACATGGCACCAGTGACGCAAGCTGTGAAAATTCAGTGTGAAACTGGAAACGCTTATGTTCCAATTTGAGCCCCGTAGCTCCCTCAAACCTTGAGAAACCTATTCATATGGGGTACTGCCGTTCTCAGAAGAAGGAGCTGAACACTAAACAATGGGTATTTTTAAATTTTCAGCTATCCCGTGCTTGATATCAACAGTAATATTGAAATGTAAGTGTGAAAACTGCAAAATATTACCAAAATTTTGAAAAATATTTCTGGAAAAATAGCTGCATAAAAATACTCCAAAATTCTCCCGATTATTTACCTTATGTTGTCTACTTTTCAGAAACATATACCTCTGTGGGACATTTTTGGTTCTGGCACCATCAACTAAGCTATGATGCTCACATGCCAACTGTTGAAAAATTACAGGTTGGAAATAATGGTATCCATCTTGTAATATTTACCTTGTAAATGTGAGGAAGGGATTGAAATACTAGGCATATGGGATATTCTCATATTCAGGAGAAGCAAATGAATATATTTAGAGGTATTTTTTTAATGAACTAATAGTATGCAAATCCTGACAGGAAAATGTAAGCAAAATGTTGTTTTTTTTTTATTTTTTGCTCTTTTTTTATTTTAATCAAATTAAACGATGAGGTATTCATATAATTGTGGTATCAAAAGAAAGCCCTACTTGTGCTTAAAAAACAGTATATAATTTGTGTGGGTGTACAAAAGGAATTAAAGAGAAAATATGGTTGAACAAAGACACTGTCAAAAAAGTCAAAATTGCTCCTGTCCTTAAGTGAAATCAACCTCAGATTTTCCCGGTCCTTAAGGGGTTAAGCACCCTGCCTCCTGCTGGAAGATCCTTTAACCCATGGTCCTTGTTTTCCCCAGTGGACAAGGAGAAAATGACATAATCAAGTACAACAATCCCCTTATATATTGTAAAGGACAGAAGGCCATCACTCTGTTTAACTCAGAACTCAATAAAAGTTATTGCATTTGATAGCAGTTGTGCATGTACAAAGACAATTATTCCAGCAGTTGTGCAATTACCAAGAGACAATTAATCCAGTTTATATCAGTGCTTGCTGATGTTTTCAGTCAAACTACTGCATTTAAAACTTGCCTACTGGTAGGCCAGACCCTATTAAGAAATTACATACAATGAGGGCAATTACATTTTTAGACAGGTGTCAGGCAAATGGTCAATTACTGGATGCCAGTTAGACAGTCCTGAGTGATAACTCACTGAAAGTAGACCAAATAATTTTGCTATTTGCCTCATGCAAAAATATCAACCATCACTATACTGACTCTCCGGTTTTATCAAAAAGATTCCTGATGAAGTCTATTGAGAAATTTGTGGATAAAGCCTTTGATAATGTTGTCAATTGCAGTAGAATCCAGGCTACTGACAGAAGAAAAAACAACAACAAAAATATACATTTTGATGGGCTGGCATCCCTCGCCTCATGGAAAACAACACTGTTTGGATCATTATCAGTCCAATAGGTCTGCACTTTATAGTAATCCCAATATCACCTCCACTGATAACAGCTCTCATGCAGCGATCTGAAGCAGTCAATGTATTTTAGTTTGATTACTGTTTTACGTACAGACTAATGTTGAGGGAATCAAAAGGTGCAGGTTACCCCGTTACTCCGTGACTAACATGAAAATCAAGAGAGGCAAAGCCAAACCTGTTCATTGTTATTTTTTGGGTCCCCACACAGACCTTATCTAAATTTCTATAGTTTAATTTAAAAACATACGAAGTGCAATTCTTACCCCACCAACACTCAGTTACAAGCAGCGTGGCTGATAGGTGTAATCCACCAATTCTCTCAAAGGAGAACAAACACACCCAAAAAATAATAATAATAACCACCCCACTTACCTTACCACGGACAGAGAATCCCATTTGCACCTATGAATTTTTTCCTCGCTCCTTGGGTCATAACATCTTCAATCAGTCCAGAATGCCATGCACATGGTTACCCTTTAATGACTAGAGGGGTGAGCAACACATTGCTCATGCACTCTGACATGATATCCAGGACTCTTTGAAAATGTTTTCTTGAACAAGGCACAAGGGGAAAATTTGTGGAGACCATTAGGATTTTCTGCCCATGGTAAGGAAAGTGGGGTGGTTAGTATAATTAAGAGGCGTTAGTTCTTAAGAGAATCAGAGGATTCCACTCACCAACCACTCTCTGTTCTTAATCCTCTGAGAGCTGGAGAGGTAAGAAATGTACTGCAGAGCCTTCTGGTACTCAGCGGATTAAGCTTAAAGGGATAGTAATGTTTCACAAAAACAGCAGATCCAATTAATCTTCATAGTAATTGGGCCACTGACAGTGTTATTTCAATAGTGTCAGAGATGTAGTTCAAGAATAATTGAATGATAAATTATCCCCCTCCCACGCTTTTTACTGATGTAACACTGCTCCCCTCAGAGCAGCAAGACTGTCCTGATGGATCACAGAGAGGGACAATCTTCCGTGAGCATAAGGAAAAACATGAAAAACCTGTCAAGGGGGCAGGGTTTTCATTATGTGAGCTGTATGGTATCAAGACCAGATTCCACATCTGAGAGTAGTTGGCTTACATTAAGCAAAAGGTGTGGGAGGGGGATACTTTATAATTCAATTACTCTTCAACTACAACTCTGAAAGTATTGAAATAACATTCTCTATGGGTCAAATACTATGAAGATTAATTGGAGCTGCTATTTTTGTGAAACATTACTATCCCTTCACGTAACAAGATTCTGAACGCATCTTTTCTGAGCTCTACAACAACCGACTATGATAATGTCTCTATTTCTTACCCAAATACAAATGGGAAATCATCCATTCCAAGATGCTGCACAAAGATAAGATATGCGAGACATGCCACAGACTCAGGACCTAACAGTCTTTCTTCAGATGCAGCATCTGTAGAGTCTAACACAGGCATTACATTACCATGTTGTACCAATGCTTTGGGCAGTGATTCGCCTAAAGACACCAAAAATCCCTGCAAAACAGAGATAAAAAGGCAAGTCAAGAACTTACTTATCCCTTTTATATAAATCAATAAATAAACATGTACTGTTTTATCCCTATGTTAGTTCATTTGAAATTGAAAAAGGATGACATTTCTTACTGTTATTTCCTTTTCCTCTGTGTTCCCCCTCACGGCTTGAAAATGTGTTTAGTCTTGTCCTAGTTAGCTGATGTAGGGCCAATTAAAAAATCTCCATAAAAAGGTGCCTCCCCCTTAGTTCTGGTAGTCTTCATTTGTCAAAACTATAAAAATAAAAAAAAACAAAAAGAGGTTAAAGGGTAGGGAAAGCCGTGGTGGGAACACAGAGGAAAAGGAAATAAAGGTAAGAAATTTCATCCTTTCCTCTTGTTCCCCCTCACGGCTTGAAAATGTGATAGATGTACCAGAGCATGAGCAACAGGGTGGGAAATAACCAACAATCATATCAGAAATAAACTATAATAGAGTATTATTTAAAATTATGACTAGATTCAAAGTCTAATAAAAAAATACTTGGGTCACAGACCCTCCTACCACTCCCTGGCTGGTTGCTGCTTGGAGAACTTTTCTTCCAAACTTTGCCTCTGCTGAAGAAAACACATCCAACTGGTAACGCTTTATGAATGAAGATATTGACAATCAGGTGGCCGCACAACAAATATCTTCCGCAGAGGCTGAGGCAGTCGATGCCCATGAAGTTGCTACTGCCCTGGTGGAGTGGGCTCGGAGCAGGTTTGGAGGGTTTAACCCTGCCTCTAAATAAGCTGTTTTAATACAGTCAGTAATCCACCTGGAGATGGAAGACTTAGAAGAAGATAAATCCTTATTTTTTTCCTTGAAAACAGACAAAAAGTGTATCTGATTTTCTAAATCCCTGTTTCCGGATTCCAGCAAAAAGAGGGAAGAACTATTTCCTGGTTCAAATGAAAGTCCGATACCACTTTGGATCAGGTTTCATACGAAGGAGTACCTTATCCTGGTGCATGACCAGATATGGTGATTTGGAGGATAGTGCCTGTAGCTTGCATACCCTTCTAGCTGAGGTTATGGCTGTTAAAAATACTGCCTTAATAGTAATATATTTCAAGGGGATCTTATCTAATGGCTCAAATTTACTAGACCCTGCTAGGTATTTTAAGACTATATTCAGGTCCCAGGGGGGAAGGATCTTTTTAATTCTAGGTCTTACTTTAGAAATTGCTAAGAGATAGTTCCTGATTAGAATATCTTCTGCGACTTGATGCGCTAGGGTGGCTAACAAGGCTGATACCTGGACTTTTAGGGAAGCTGGACTAAGTCCAAGCTCAAAACCTGCATGCAGGAAATCCAGAATTTCTTGCGTGGAAATAGAATTATCCACAATGCTATTCTTTAGGCCCCATTTTCTGAAAATCCTCCAGACTCTACAGTAGATATTTGAAGTAAAAATCTTCCTCCCCTTTATGATTGTCTGGATAACTGAATCTGACAACCCTTTCTTTTTTAATGACCACCTTTCAACTTTCAACCTTTCCAGGCCGTCAGATTGAAGAAGGATGGATCTGGATGTAGAATTGGACCTGGATGTAGAAGGTCCTGCTTGTTGGGTAGGGTCCATGGAGCTTCTGTTGATAATTTCATCAACTCCGGGAACCAAATCCTTCTGGGCCAATCATTATCACATTCACACTGTCCATTCTTATTTTCTTTAGTACTAGAGGAATTAATGGGATTGGTGGAAAGATGTACATCAATTTGTAATCCCATTTGAAATTCATGGCATCCTGTCCCAGGGCTTTCGGATGATGGTATCTTGAGAAGAACCTCTGGCACTTTGAATTGTCTGCTGTTGCCATCAGGTCTATTGACGGATGTCCCCACTTGTTGCATATTTTCCAAAAAACCTTATGGCTGAGTGACCACTCTGATTGGTCCACTGTATTCCTGCTCACGACGTCTGCTCTGATATTCTCCTTTCATGGAATGTGTTTTGCAGACAGTTCTTCCAGATTCTTTTCCGCCCAAATGAAGATTCTGTGGGCTTCCCTGCTGAGAGATTCGCTCCTTGTCCCCCCTTGATTTTTTATGTAAATAGCTACTACTATGTTGTTGATGAGGACTAATACCCTTTTTCCTGCCAGCTGGAGTTTTAGACGTATTAGACAATGTCTGATTGCCCTGAGTTCCAATAGGTTTATATGTAGTTTTCTTTCCTGCCTTGACCATCTTCCTTGTATTGACAGACGGTTCCAATGTCCTCCCCATCCACAAAGACTGTCATCCGTGGTTAATGATTCCCACTGATGATCCTGCAACGACTTGCCCCTTTTCCAGATTCAGCGGATTTAACCACCACCTTTAATCCTTTTTCAGTTTCTGAGGAAGTGGGATTTTCTGAGAAGTATTTCGGGAATCCTTGTTCCATTTTCTCAGGAAGTATTCTTGAGTGGATCTCATTTGGGCTCTTGCCCATGGAACTATCTGTGTTGCTGATGTTATACTTCCCAGAATCCTCATGAAATCTTGTGCCGTGTGACAGGGGGCTTTTAGGAACTGTTTTACTCCTTTTCTTAGACTCTCTCTTCGCGAGAGAGACAGGGTTGCTACTGCATCACTTCTGTTGAAGAGTATTCCTATGAAAACCACTTTCTGTGATGGAGACAACTGGCTGCTGCAGAAAGGTGATCACTCTGTGAGTTTCTATTTGTGATTGTAATCTGGATTCCGTTATCAGAAGGAAGTCGTCCAAATAAGGAACTACACATATTCCTTCCATCCTCAATGATTGCAGGGCAGCAGCCAATGTCTTTGTGAAAATTCTTGGGGCCAATGTTAGACCAAAAGGCAGCACTCTGAATTGCCAGTGCTGTTCCCCTAGGGCAAACCTGAGAAATTTCCTGTGTGTTTCTTTCACTGGAATATGGTAGTATGCCTCCTTCAAGTTGATAGTAGTCAAGAAATTCCCTGGAGATATTGCGCTGAGAATTGAAGATGTTGTTTCCATCTTGAAACTCTGGGGTCTTATGCAGGCGTTTACCCTTTTCAAATCCAAAATTACCCTGTAAGATCCGTTTGGCTTTGGGACTAGAAACATTACTGAATATATTCCCTTTTTGAAATCTTCCGGGACTGGCTCTATGACCCACTCTATTAGCAAATCCTGAATCAGGTTGAATAGTGCCTTCCTCCTGACTGGACTTATTGGAATCTTTGAGGGTATGAAGAAATTCCTTTCCATGCTGTGGTGGAGGTCTAAACAATACCCAGCTTCCAAATTCCGTAGTACCCACCTGTCTGGTTTCTGTAAGCTTTTCCAGACGTGAGCAAATAACTCCAATCTCCCCCCAACTGAAGCTAGAAGCTGGGCCCTGAGACCTTCAGGAGAAATCCCTCCTGAAGTTCTTACGACTGCTGTCTTTCCTGTAACCTCCTCTTGAACCCTGTTGCATGGATTGCTTTCTCTGCTCATAGGGCCTGGATGAGGAGAAATGTTTAGTGTCCCGAAAGGACTGCCTACGGTTCTTATATGATGCTCTCTGAGGAGATTACTTTGATTTTCTATCTTGAGGCAGAAAAGAGCTCTTACCTCCTGTCATCTTTGAGATTATTGCACTCAGGCGTTCACCAAATAATAAATTACCTGAGAAAGGCAGGGAAACCAGCTTTGATTTTGAGGAAGAATCAGCCCCCCATGATTTTAACCAAAGTGCCCTTCTGGTAGACACAGACAGGGAAGAGGCTCTGGCTGACAATCTGATGGCATCCACAGAGGCATCTCAAGAAAATCCAATTGCATCCTTAATATTAGATACTTCCTTCATCAATTTCGACCTGGATACAGAGGATACAATGCTCTCTTCCAAATTAATCAGCCAGATCCCTATTGCTCTAGAGACACATGCCATGGCTGTTGCCACCTTCAGACTTTGGCCCAGGAAGGTAAACTGTTTTTTAAATGCTGCTTCCATCTTCCTGTCCATGCTCTCTTTGAGTGACGAGCCATCTTCCATCTAAATTGTGGTTCTTCTAGCAATCTGTGTTACCGCTGCGTCAATCTTAGGCGGATTAGGCCAATTTTCAGTTTCTTTTTCATCAAAAGGATACATCTTCTGGAATATTTTGGAGAATTATATCCTTTCATCTGACTTGCTCCACTCTGAATTGATAATTTCAGTAATGACCTGATGTACTGGAAATACTGGAATTTGTTTATTTTTCCCCAAAAAGGCTGCATCCTTAATATTAAGTTCTTTTTGAGCTTCTATCAGACCAAGGGACTTTCTGACCTGCTTCAAGAACACTTCCATTTTATCAGGATTAAAACTACTATCTTCATCAACTATTTCACCCTCTTCCTCCGAGGAGTATGCTGACAACTGGACCGCTGTCCTCAAAATCCAAACCCCCGGCAGATGTACCTTCACCTGGATCTTCAATTCTCTGGCGCTTTCTAGGGGCTGATTACATAGCGGTAAAAGTGTCTTGCATGGAAGATTTCATCCATGTAAGGAAATCTGAAAATTGTCCCTGCATATCTTAGCCAGAAACTTTGAGGCATTCCAAACATAGCTTGCTGGGGTCTGCCATAGACAACTGATTAGGACAACTTAAACAGGATTTTAGATTCTGGTTCCCCTTGTCATCCTTATGTTCTGAAGGACCCTTATCCTTGGAGGATACTTGCTTGGGGGTAGACATATTAAAAAAAAACTTAGCTTTTATTAGGATACAAATAAAACAAAACTGGGTCCACAACCAGAAGACAGTATGACTGGACTTAAATAGCCTATAGATAATACACCCCCTGGCGTGTTTCAGACTGGAACGCATAGGCCCGCCAGATTAATACATGACTAAGTGCATAAAACCAAAGGCATTGACCTTACCTGCCCTTTTGCACTGTAGTGTGCGCGACCGGCAGGCGTCTTCCCCCTCAGGTATCAGTCCTGCATTGCTTGATCCCGGACCGGCTGTATCCTCAGCGTTCCACTGCTAGAAGCCCGGTGTCACTTCCTCATCCGGTATCAGCGGGCGCAAGGAAGAGAGATAGGGGAGGACTTCCTGACTGACCTAGGGTGAAGTCAGGACATCAGGGAGACTGCTTTCCGTATCCCCCTGGCCTGGGCAGCAACAAATGCGGCCGTCCACTCCAGCCTAACTTGCTGAATTCAATTAAAAAAAAAAAAAAAAAAAAAAAACAGGTAATCTTACAAAATATACACGCCGACCCGCAGCTTCCCTACTGCAGCTATAGGGCAAAAAGACTACCGGAACTAAAGGGGAGGCACCTTTTTATGGAGATTTTTTAATTGGCCCAACATCAGCCAACTAGGACAAGACTAAACACATTTTCAAGCCGTGAGGGGGAACACAGAGGAAAAGATCAATTTAAATCACCAGGAATACGCCATTTGATGCTAGTTTAGATACTTTTTTATGGGATAAATTAATGGTTTATCTTGTGTTTTAAGAAAAATGCATAATGTACAGTCATGCAGTAACAGCCATGTTGCAGTTGGATTTTCTGTACCAATGTGAATAAAGTAAGATTTAAACGGCATTAAAGTGAACCTCTCACCTTGAATTGTATTATATATATATATATCTGAAAACTTAATTCAAAAATGCCTATGTGTTATATTAACCAAATGTACAGCAGGTGTATAGTTTAGGAAATATTAACACTTATTTCTGGGAAAAGTAAATGTGAAAGTCGCCAGGTGCAGCATGTCTTAATTAGCATATGAAATGTCACTGAAAGTGCTTCATTAGCATATATACTGCAACCGAAAACATTAATTAGCATATGATACATCTCTGGTACTGCAATTCACATACAACACCAAGTATCAGTATCTCCACAACTGAACATTTTGGCTAACATTAGGCATTGCCAATTTGTAATGAAGTTTTCAAATATGCAAATTTGTACCAAGCTGACAGATCCACTTTAATCATGATGATACTAATGAAGGCAGGGCTATATTTTGAGTCCCAATGGATCAGCAGAAGAGCTGGTGACCCCTGATGCTCCCTTGCTGATCCCATGAGAGAGACTGAACTGTGATACTTTCAGTCATGTAAAATGTGATTCAGCATTGCCATTGACTTTTAGGAACAGGTATGTAAACCTCACCCCAGACATCTATTGGAGTTGCACTTGCAACTAGGCCAAGCTTCTTTGATTCAAACAGTCCTGCTAACAAAATCATTTTTAGTAAGGCTGCTCCCACAGGAGCAGACTTATAATAATAATAATAATAATATTAATAATTGACAAAATGTGATATCAGTCCTTTATGTGGAGAGTTTGTTTCAACATGCTATTGTTCTTTATCTTGATTATAAGAGAATAGTAGTGTGATCCAAAATATACCAGCAAAGTAAGCACAAATCATACTTACCAAAATTTCTTTAGCAAACAGGAGGAAAGGATCATCTGCATCTTCAGGTTCCAGATTTAGCTGTGCACTAAGTAACGGGTACTTCAAGCAACGAAAGCAACTTTCAGGAAGAGAGAGGTCATCAGAATACAATTCAAGAACATAATCAGCCAATAAAAAAAGCACACAAGTTTTTTAAACCCTCTGATAATTAAGGGGATGATCACATAACCCCATAATCCCATTTTAGTGCAGGCTCTAAAGTCTACAAACTTGCATCCCCCCCAAAAAAAAAAAAAAATCATGTCTGCTCTGTCTTGTCCTATATTACTGGTGATACCGTTACAATAAATCCAACTCCTATCAACCAGAGATGTCAAACACCAGTCTAGCGGCTCTGTGCTTCATTTATTATACAATATATCTTATAAGTGCATTGTGAGATTTATGTACTTTTCACAAAATATGCATAGATAGAGCAGCACCACAAAAAAAAAAGAATATTGAATTGTTGTAAATTAAGTGAATTTCATCATATTTGTTGTACAATTACAAATATCAAAACAAAAGGTATAAGAATTATAATAAAAAAATTTAATATGAATGTTAAAGTGATAATTCTCTAAGATAATGTGACTACTTGATCACAAACCAAGTTCTAAAAATGCACCTCTGTGATACTCATTCAAAAATGCAGACAAAAGTCCTTAGCTTTGTACCACTGGAACGGATTACAGAAAACAGTGAATACAAGACAAGATTCTGTACAAAATAAAAATAGGAGTTTAGTCTTACCTGTTACATCCTTTTCTCTTAGTCCATATGGAACACAGGTACCATGGGGTTGAGTTCCTCCTTGGAGGGCAGAACACATATCAAAAGACAGAGTGTTGTGGGTAGAGACTCCCAGCCTCTGCTCCAGCTCAACCCTTATCCTGCCTTACATCTCCAGTTATTATGTGATCAAACACTAACAGGGAGAGCAAGGGAAGAAGAAGGAAGCTCCTGTGAGAAAAAAATACTCTAAACAAGGACTCCAACTTCTAGACAGGCAAGACCAACAGAGGTCCATTTCGCTGGGTGGGAGGCCTGTGTTCCATATGAACTAAGAGAAAATGATTTAACAGCTAAGACTAAAATCCTGTTTTCTCTAATCATCCAATATAACACAGATACCATGGAGATACACCAACATTAGGCTCCGAGAGGTGAAAAGAAGGAGAAAGGACCTAACGCCCGTCCCAACGATACTGGAGTTCCCTAGGACCATCCAGAACGGGAACAGCCCAAACCAAACTAAGTGTCAACGGACACTAAACTTGCAACAGGGCTCAAACTGCAGAACAACAGTAAGGCACAAGAAGAAAAAAATTGTGGTGCCAAGACAGGCAGCACTGCCTGAAGGACCTTCCTGCCAAAGCCTGGAAATACATAATAGTGCTTAGCAAAGTATGCAAGGAGGACCAAGTTGCTGCCTTGCACAACTGCCCAGCAGAGGCTTGATTCTTGTAGGCCCAGGAGTCCCCCACAGACCTAGTGGAATTCACTGTAAGGCTGAAGAGAACAAATTTCTTTCTGAGCTTGTACGCCTGACGTATGGTAGACTTAATCTAAGAGGTCCCTGTGACTTTGTAAGCAGCCTGACCTGCTCTGTGACGCTCTGTGACCCTCAGGAAGGACAAGCAGGGAATACATCTTACGGAAAGACTTCATGCAGCGCACATAAAATTTTAGGCACCATACCACACACAACAAGTGGAGATCCCTCTCCTTGTCAGACTTTGGGCCAGGACAAAATGAAAGCAAAAGAATCTCCTGATTGAAGTGGAACTCAAGAGACCATCTTAGGAAGAAATTCTTGAGAGGTTCGAAGCACCAACTTGTCCTTGTGAAACACCAAGAAAAGAGGCTTGCAAGACAAAGCCTGCAACTCAGCAGCTCTGCAGATTGAGATGACTGTAAAAAACAAAAACAAAAAAACAAACCAAACAAAAACAAAAAAAACAAAAACAAAAAAAAAACAAGAACAAACAAAGGCTAACTTACGCATTAACTGACACAAAGTAATGGTAGCAAGAGGCACAAAGAGAGGCCTCTGCAGAACACCCAAAACCAAATTTAGGTCCCACAGAGAAGTACAGGCAGGGAAAGCATGAGCAACCCCCTGATGGAACACACTGACATTAGGGATAGTGGCAACTCATCTCTGGAAAAAATACAGAGAGCCGAGATTTAAACCTTAAAGGAACCCAAGCAGAGTCCTTTGTTCACACAAAATACTGTGACGACAAAATCTTGTCTACACACCAGGAATGAAAAATAGACAATAAGGTGGTAGACCTTAAAGGAGACAGGCTTTCGAGCCTGAATCATAGAGGAAATGACCTCAGTGGAGAATCCCTTCTCGCTCAAGATGTGGCTTCAACAGCCATGCAGTCAAAGCTAGCTTTTCCATCCTCTTTCCAAAGGTAGACCTGGAGAAGGAGGTCTGGCTTGGGAGGAAGTAGAAGCAAATCCTGAATGGAAAGGCTCACCAGGTCCACAAACCACACCCTCTTGGTCCAATAAGGAGCGACTAGAATCACAGTTGCGCCATCCGTCCTGATCTTCCTGAGCATCCTGGGAATTTGAGGAACTGGATGATCATCATAAGTGAGGTGATGGTTCCATGAAATCAACATTGCATCCGTGGAGAAGACCAGAGGATCGTCCCTCCGAGAGCAGAAGATCAGAACCTTCCTGTCATCCCTTGTGGCCATCAGGACGATCGATGGCAGTCCCCACTTGAGCACAATCAGGTGGAACACTTCCAGATTTAGTTCCCACTTTCCTGGATCCATGTGTTGGCCAGCATGCTTTCTACCCCTGGCATGTACACGGAAGAGATGGCTGTAACATGGGCCTCTGCCCAACCTAGATTGTACCTCACCTTGTTCCATGTGGTGCAACTTCAAGTGCCCCCCTGACGTTTGATGTAAGCCACTGCTGTGGCATTGTCCGACTGAACTCACACTGGATGTCCTTTCAAATGATAGGTCCAATACACCAGAGATAGATGGATAGCTTTGAGTTACAGAAAACCGATGAGCTGAAGAGACTCCTCCTCAGTTCACCTGCCTTGGATTCGCAGGTGAACCAGAACCACACCCCTGCAGCTCAGGCTGGCATGAGTCATGACCAGAGACCATTCTGGGATCACAAAGGATTTCACCTGTTCCAGGTTGCGCAGTTGCAACCAGCACTGCAGGTCCTGTCTGGCTTCTGGAGAGAGGGAGATCTACCGATCCAGAAGTGCCAGATTTCCGTACCAATTCTGGATAACATGCATCTCAAGCACCCTGGTGTGCACTGAGAGTAAGGCACCACCTGTAGTGTTAAGCTTGCAGAGAACTCTCATGTACTCCCTGACCGCGGCTGAGGGCCACTCCACGGCCTGAGACACCTCCTGCATAACTCATAGGATCTTATCCCGGTAAGAAGATCTTCCCTAGGCGGGTGTCGAACCTCATGCCTATGAACACCAGCTCCTGAGATGGTACTGGAGATTACTCCAACATGTTCAAGATCCACACGTGGTGAACCAGGATTACAGCACATTCTTGGACGTGCTGGACCAAGAGTTCCTCTGAAGGAGCCTTGATCAAAAGGTCTTCTAGATAAGGAAAGAAATACCACAGTAGTGAATGAAGGCTGCTAGGGCCCCCATGACTCTGGCAAACACCCATGGAGCTGAGGCCAAACCACATGGCAGAATAATAAACCAATCAGAGCCGAGTGTAAACTGCAGATAGTGTTGGCTGTCTGGATGGATCAGAATGCAGGCACACGTCTAGAAGGTCCCGAGATGCCAGATACTCCTCTGGGCACATTGCTGGGATGACAGGACGCAAGGATTTCATCTTGAAGCGTGCAGTCTCCACATATCTCTTGAGACAATTGATGTCCAAAAATGAGATGGCAGCCGCCATCCTTCTTTGGCACCAAAAACAGATTGGAATAGAAACCTAAGCCTTGATCCTGGGTAGGTACTGGAACCAGAACTTTTTTCCAGCAGTAAATTCACTGCCTCCTGGAACAGCCTTTATTTGGTCGGCTCCTTTGGAGCTCTGGACAAGAAGAAAAGAAAAGGAGGGAAGGGATATGGAATCTATTCTGTACCGTTCTGAGATTATTTGCAAAACCCACTGATCCGCGATTGAGTATTCTCAGAAATCCTGAAAAATGTGAAGACACCCCCCTATGGGAACTGGTGGACCAGGATTCCGCATGTCATTCGGAAGCTAGCTTGACAGACTTAGCTCTTGAAGCTGTTCTCTTGGGCTGCTACTGCTGTCTGTGCTTGGCAGAGGGGCGCGAGTGGGAGGCCTGGGAAGTTTGTGGCCTTTGAGCCTCAGTTTGGCAAGGGCAAAAAAAAAAAAAAAGAGGATTTTAGGCTTACCTGTTACATCCTTTTCTCTTAGTTCATATAGGATAATGGTTACTTTGGGTAGGTGATCCGCCCCTTTAAGAAGTTTATGCAGGGGTGCAGCCTACCTTCCCTCCTTGGCTGCAGCTAGCCAATCAGATAGTAGAAGGGAAAGAAGACTCCTGTGAGCATGAACCGATTGACCCCCACGTTCTGCCACAGGACAGCCAAGCATTGTCCCTTGACACGGTGGGAGACCAGTAACCTATATGGAGTAAGAGAAAAGGATTTAACAAGTAAGACTAAAAATCCTCTTTTCTCTGTTGTCCAATATAGGTTACTGGTAACTTTGGGATGTCCAACCATTGAGTTTCCCAGAGGTGGGAAGTAAGGCAAGGACCAGGCGCAGGGTCCCCAAAGTCACCAGATGATATATGAACCATCAGATCAGAGATAGCCCAACAATCACAGATGAAGTGTCAACGGACAATGAACAGGGGTAACAACACCCCAGGACCTGTTACACAGCACACTGGACTAGAGCCAACAGGGAGCACTGAAAAACCGAAGAAGACCCTAGACAGGCAAGACTGCCTCCAGAATCTTCTTTCCAAAGCTGGCATCAGCCGATGCCAGCACATCAACACGATAGTGTTTCTAAAAGGTGTGCACAGATGACTAAGTGGCAGCCTTGCACAGCTGATCAGCTGAGGCCTGATTCTTGTAAGCCCAAGAAGCCCTAATGGATCTTGTAGAATGAGCAGTCACCCGAAAGGGAACAGGCTTCTTCCTCAGCTCATAAGTCTTACGAATAATGGACTTAATCCAAGATGCAATGGTCACTTTGGATGCAGGTCTCCCTGCCCAGGGACCCTCAGGAATGACGAACAGCTCATCAGATTGTTGAATGGACTCAGTGTGATGCACATAAAACTTGAAACAAAGCACCACATCTAATGAGTGAAGATCCCTCTCCTTGTCAGAGGTAGGGTCTAAGCAGAAAGAAGGCACCACAATCTCCTGATTAATGTGGAACTCAGAAACCACCTTTGGGAGCACCGCCTTGTCTTTGTGAAACACCAAAAACGGTGGTTTACAAGACAGAGGATGTAACTCTGCGAAACGGCGAACGGACGAGATTGCCAGGAGAGAGGCCATTTTCCATGTCAGCAGGCGTAGAGGAATACTAGCCAAGGACTCAAAGGGAGGGTGCTGAAGGACGCCCAAAACCAAGTTAAGATCCCA
Source organism: Rhinophrynus dorsalis (assembly GCA_037306005.1). Taxonomy (NCBI): domain Eukaryota; kingdom Metazoa; phylum Chordata; class Amphibia; order Anura; family Rhinophrynidae; genus Rhinophrynus; species Rhinophrynus dorsalis. The sequence continues at coordinate 174,533,470 of CM074722.1, forward strand.
CGGAGGAGCTGTATTCTTGAAGGCAGGACGAGCATGAGCAACACCCTGGAAGAAAACCTTGACATCAGGAAGGATGGCAATGCGCCTCTGAAAGAAAACAGAGAGAGCAGAAGTCTGAAACTTAAGGGAACTCAAATTGAGGCCCTTATCCACACTGTCCTGCAGGAAGGCCACGACCGTAGGCAGATCAAAATCCTGAGATAGGTCCCTATCAGCACACCAAGAGAGAAAGGTCGACCAGATACAATGGTAGGCCTTAAAGGAAAAAGGTTTGTGAGCACTAAGCATAGTAGCCACCACACCAGAAGAAAAACCCTTCTTCTTCAGTATTGAGGATTCAATTTCCAAGCTGTCAAAGCTAGAGGATGAACATCCTGTAGAACCCTGTAGAAGAAGATCTTGATGGCAAGGGAGCTAGAATGGCTCCGCCACTGATAGATCCAGAGGCTCCGAAACCAAGCCTGCTGAGGCCAGTATGGTGCAAACAGAATGACTGGACAGCTCTCCAGTCTCATTGTCCTTATAACCCTGTGCAACAATGGGAATGGGAGGAAAGATGTAAGCCAGAATAACCAAGGAATGGACAGGGCATCCACAGCTAGAGCTAGAGCTCCAGCGAGAGCAGAACGTCGGAATCTTCAGTTTATGTCTTGTCGCCATCAGGTCGAAGACCCCACCTCTGAACAATGAGATTGAACACCTCTGGGTGCAGTTCCCACTCTCCGCTGTGTGCCGAATGAGGAAGTCTGCCATGACGTTGTCGACGCCGGGAATGTGAACTGTGGAAATTGCAGGAACATGTTCTTCTGCCAGGACAAAATAGCCTTGACCTCTAACCAACCTACGAGACTTCTTGTTCCACCTTGCTTGTTGATGTAAGCTACTTGCTCCAACACGTTGATGGGAAGGAGAGATGCCTCTGGAGACCACCGTCCCTGAGCATTCAGGTCCCCAACCGGATAGGATGGCATCCATCGTCACAGTGGTCCAGAAGGACACCAGGAAGGGCTTGCCCTTCAGCAGACTGAAGAGGTTGAGCCACCACGACAGACTCCATTCCACATGAAAAGGGAGGGACACAGACATCTTAAGGAGGTTTGGCTGACCCCTGCACCCCTGGATCACAAAACTCTGGAGTTCCCTGGTGTGAGCCATGGCAAAAGGGACTGCTTCTATGGTGGAAATGAACTTCCCCATTAGAGAGGACAACTTCTTGGCTGGAACTGGATCGTGAGCCAGAACAGCGGAAACCAAGGAACTGTAGTCAGACCAAAGGAAAGAGCTGAAAACTGAAAATGGCCTTGGTCTCAGGAAAATCGGAGATACTGCCGGCTCTCTGGATGAATGGCGATGTGCAGATACGTGTCCTGAAGATCCAGAGAAGCAAGGAAATCCACGGGGGACATGGCAGCAATCACCGTCCTTGGGGACTCCTGGTGATAATGAGTCTTGATCACAAAGGAAATGAGATCCTTCAGGTCCAAAACTGGACGACAGCCGTCATCCTTCTTGGAAACCACAAATAGGTCTGAGTAAAAACCCAAACCCCTGTCCTGAACGGGAACTGGTTCCAGAGGTTCCTTGTCCAGAAGGGCCTGTATAACGCCAAACAGACAGCGTTTCTCTACGCCCTGAGGCACGTGAAAAGGGAAAAACCGAAGGGAAGGGATCCTGTACCCTTCCGCCACTACCTGCAAAACCCACAAGTCCACCACTGAGTTCTCCCATAAATGACCTGAGAACTCTCTAGGCAATCCTGATTGACATGAGGAGCAATACTCAATGGGGGACACAGAGACCCCAGCCTCCTTAGTCTTAGGTCTAGCCCCAAGTTCTAGCGGATTAGACATTCTCACCCTGTCAAAATGTTCAAAGTATAAGGTATCACCTAAATACAGTGTGTAGGATTAAAAGTTCACCTCAGAAATCGCTAAAATACACTTATCTGGCAGGTGAAGGGTTAATCTGCAGAAGAAAGAAGTAGAGTCCAAGCTCTGTGTAGGATACTAGTTTAGGGAAAGCACAAAATGGCTGCTGCTATGCGAGCCAATCAGGAACGAGCACGCGATGCAAGCTCTCGTGGGAAAAGTACCCCAAAAGTGCCCAAAGCCCCCTGAGCCCCACAACACACACCAAACGTTGACTGGATAATAGAGCAAGGGCAGACAAACAAAATGAGCCATCTCTGAAGTCACAATGATGAGTGGTTGCAGAGATATGTTCCAAACTGTTCAGTCCCATAGAAGCGAATGGAGCAATGGCGTCTATGTGGTAAAAGAACGCCGGAACACAAATTTTGCAAAGTTGTAACTAAGAAGTAAAAGTGCACCAAACATTACTAAAACTCACTAGACTCCATAAACACTGAACCCAGTAGGGAAAGTGCCAATAAACCCCCAAAAGATGCCAACCAGCAGCCAAAGGGTTAAGTTACCACATAAAGTTGCTCCAAAACACCCAACAGACATACAGATAAACCCAGTGAGTGCAGGAGTGTGCAATAGGAACTCCAAAGGAAAAACCCCTGTGCGGAGGGGCACTGTAGGACATGTGGACCTCAGCACTCAAAGGATTGCCCACCTTTCCTGAAGATCTTTTGTCTTAAGATTACCATGTATTAAGAAGAAGTATCACTGGTCAACTCCTGAGGAAAGAAGTTGAACCCAAGATGTTTCCTCCAGTGCTTAAGGTCCACAAAAGCAGCTGGATACTGAGCTAGCCACATCTAAGGAAATTGTCAATTATGGTAATCTGCCTAATGGTGGTATTCCATATCTAACAGAAAAATAAAACATTAGCTAAAACTATAGCAGAACTGTTCTCTTGACTGTATCTTCATCCAAAGAACAAATCTTACAGGAGCTGATTGGCTAGCTGTAGCCAAGGAGGGAAGGTAGGATCCACCCCTGCATTAACTTTTAGAGTTGTTCCTGCTTAAAGGGGCAGATCGCATACCCAAAGTTACCAGTAATCTATACTGGACAACAGAGAAAAAGACCCAGTTTTCTCGCCATAGTTGGCCTTAGCAGACAACCTAACTGCCTAGAAAAGAGCTTCAGAAACATAAGAGTTGGTCTCCTTCATGGTGGCTAAAAACAACAACAGATCCTCCTTGGAAGCATCCACTAGGACAGCTTCCACCATCTGTTCACCCCACAAGGCAACCACCCAGAGACAAAAGAGGCCTCAACAAAGCCCCAGTGGTTGCAAAATTAGCCCCGAGGATAGAATCAAGCTTCTTTTCCGCCATATCCTTCAGTCCTGTTGCATCTACCAAAGGCAGGGCAGTAGACTTGGCTAATCTGGAGACTGGGGGAGAGGCCCATTGCGTCAAAATGCCTGTGCACTGTCTAGAAAACCTCTTGGTGACGGACAACCTCTTATCTAGGGTCTTCCAGTCATTCAGAAGGATCTGATCAAGAGTGGTAATAGGATGAAATACAGTAGATGATTTCTTAGACCTCTTGAAGAAACCTGTGTAGGAAGGCCCTTCATCAGGTCTGTCAGGGACCTGAAGGATCTCGATTAGTGGCTCTTTAGGATATAGTTGAAAAAAATAAATATAATTAAATAGGGCTTTTAAACCCTTGAATACTAGAGATATTCAATGCACGGGAGAAGTCTCCAGTGTCCAAAGGGTTAATCAGGAATTGAACAACAGGACAAAAACTATAGTGAGATCAAAATCTGACACTGAGTAAACAAAATATGTCCATCTTCCAAAACATCCATCACTACTGTACTGAATGTTACATTTCTTTTTTTTCACTGACTCCCACTTTATTTAACCCCTTGAGGACCAGTGTTGTGCAAAGCAATGAACTGTGCACACCTTTGGTCTTCAAGGGGTTAAATTAACTCCTTCCTAGAATAGGAATATCATTCCTTTCCTCGACTCAGTTTTCAAAAACTCCTATATATACTCTATGGGGTGAATGTATGAACTCACCAGAGCCACGCCAGTGTCAGCATGCAAATGCTTTATTGTGTACTGACAGAGACACCCCCACTGTCCTTAACACTTTGGGGCAGACGTAAGGGGCTGGCATTAAAGCATATGGATACCTAGGAACTCCCCGGATTCTCTGAGACTCCAGCTTTTTGTATTAATTATCAGGGGACAGAGGCTGTTTCCTGGCAGTGGTGAGTTTCCTGTGAAACTGCCCACTTCTCCTCTTTCTCACGCTGTTCCGCCCACTTCACCTCCTCCCCACTTTGTTCCTCCCAATTTCCACCGACTTAATGACACAATGATAAGTCCCACCCACCCAAGTAAGTAGATTAGTAAATTGGCATTATGCAGGCGAGGGCTAGAAAATGTATCCAGCTGCTGGTGTACCATAGAACTGAAATGTAAATGATCTGTAGTATGCAGAAAGAATAGTGGAGAAATTCTGGGGGAAACCTACTATATCACTGGGAACAAATATTTGCATTGATGTAAATTGGGCTTTTAAGCCCTTCAATGCTAGACATCTTCACTATATTGCTTTGCAAAGCATTGAGGACCACTATAGCACTCAAGGGGTTAAAGTATCACTAACACCAGAAGTAAAATAGGTTGAGATAACTGTCACTTAACAGCTAATTTATGTAAAATGTATGTCACATCCTAAATATATAATCCTAAACTTGCATTTTAATGAATACTTAAATTGTCCTGTTTAGAGAGCTTTTATTTAATGTTGTTTATGCTTTTTGTATTAAGACATATGGGTTAACGTGAGTTTATCGATTGTTATTAGTGCCCAATGCTCTTGTATTCAGAAAGCCTGTTATCTTATATCGCAGGCAATTTACACATTGGATAATCTGTGTGAGCCCTAGAAGAGGCAGGGATGTCTGTTCTCTCAATACATATGTAAGGCTACATTGTAGGCCTCAGATAACAAATAGAAAATTTTTAGAGAGGTTAGCATGAGTGCAAGCCGGTACATGTGATCACTCACATGTGCCGGTCAGGCCAATGTAATGAATCTGGTCCTGGTGTGGAAAAAAAAAAACTTGGTCCTTAAGGGGTTCTTTTATAACCTCTATTTAACCCTTTGAGTGCTAGAGGGGTACGGAAAGGGTTAAACCAATGGGAATATTTATTTGTTCCCTGGGGTGGTCAGTTTTCCCCAGAATTATTGCTTTGTTTTTTAATTTTTTTTTTTTCTTTGGGGGGGGGGTGCATATGGCCCTGCTTGTTCCAGAACAAATACTTACAAAGTTATCAGTTCTTTCCTTAGTTCATCAGTGTCAGGTTCACTTGATAAGTCTTCGCTGTGGGAGACAATTTCCACAAAAGGCTTAGCAAACTGCACCAGAACACGACAGCACTGGCACAGAGCATGTTTGTCTTCCTGGATCTGTTCTTTAGTGTATGGCACTGGCAAACAGGATATACGAGAGTGGATTGTGGACAGAGAGAGGCCCACTGAATATGCCTTTTTATTTCCAAGTTTCAGAAGCACTAGAAGACACAGACAGATATTTACCTTCATAAAGCACACATCTTTGCCCTGCAGCTTCAACTGTTTAAAGGGACAGTAAACCCTAAACTAATCTCTCTCATATATATATTATATAAAAAGGAAGCATTGTGCGACAATTTTTCTGTCTCCCTCAGGAGACAAACACACCCAGGGGAGGCAGTAAGGAGGAGTTATGCAAAACTCCTTTATACTGCCTTTCCCACTGGTACAGCATGTGGCATGATGTTCACAGGAATAGGCAGGGGGACATAGCTACCCCACCAGCTCCTGTGAAAATCGTGCAAGGACTTCACCCTCCACAATAGTACACACAATAGTACACACCTCTCTCCCATTCGCCATCTATATGACTTCAGCCTCCCACACAATACACACCTGCTCACCTTCCCCTGCTCCACCAGCTGTGTGTGTGATTTTTCTGTGTCTTTGCTCTTTTTTTTTTTCCATTTTTACCACTTTCATTGCCACATTCCTATTCAGTGCATTGCATACCTCTTTGCTACTGAAAGGGCAATTAAGTGGTTAACCCATTCAGTGCTGAAGTTCTATTCAATGCATTGAATATCTTATTGCCACTGGAAGGCCACTAGGCTGAAAAATATTTTTGAACTGAAACTCTCAAAAAACAATTTTGCTCTGTAATAGATTTTCACTGAAACAATAAGCAGTAGAAGTATTCTTATTTTACTCAGAAGAAATAGGCATACAACATTATCGTTATTAGGGTACACTGCCCCTTCATCAGACCAGTGGTGTGTGCTTCACAATGCTTTGCACATCCTTCAGGTCCTTAAATGGTTAAACACTGATCACTTGATAAAAACACAAAGGGGCATATGTATGAAGTAAAAGCTGAAGAATTATGGAGGTAAACCAACTGCATGATACAGGACAAATACAAAAATCCCATTGCCTTAACCCTCAGAGTGCCAGCCACATTCTTGGCCATGTGTTCCTGCATGGCCAAGCCCAACACATTGCTGGGGTCGCTCTCCTTCCTCCATGAGCCTTTAAAAAGTAAATACAAAAATTCAGACTTCATTGCCCCAGACGATTGTGCTGGGAGATCAATATTGGAGATGCAATAAGCAATGTCTTCTTCTGCTTCACTCCTACTCAAATTTCCAGACAGGAGTGGGAAGGATCAGGGAAAAGCCACCCCACATCACCAGTGATGTGAAAAGGCTATAGTCGATCCCGCACCTCCTACCAGTTCAGTGTCGCCAATAATAGTCTCCCAGCGAGACTGGTTGGGAGATCCATAGCTGGGTAGGGCATTAGGAAGGGTCTTGAAGCCCCCCAACAAGGCCTGATGAGGGAATAAAAAAATAAAATAAAGTAAACATGTGTGACACAGAGGTCCATCGTACTGGACACCCATGTGGCACACACAGGATTCATTTTTTTTTAAGGGACAGTAATGTCCCAGAAACATTCTTTATAGTTTTGTAGTGCTTAAAAAATTAAACTATATGCAACAAATCCCCTCTCTCAAACCGCTATGATTTGAAAGGTATTCGCTTTCAAAGTTCCCCCCTCCCTCCCCTTCACCTGATGTCAGGGGAGAGAGGGATTACTTTAGTGCCGAAAATCTCTCAAACCATAGCGGATTGAGAGATAGGATTTGTTGCATTTAGATTAATTTTTTAAACACTACAAAACTATAAAGATTTTTTCTGGGACATTACTGTCCCTTTAATGCAGACCTCCTTGGAGGGGAAACAGGTCCTGATGCCCCTGGAACAAGGTCTAAATAAACAACAAGATAATAAAAAGTGTGTGTGTCATTTGGAGGGGGTTCCAAAGATTGTTTCACAATGCACACAAATGATTATTTATTTTATACATTTTTGTTCGGATCTTCTGGTAATTAGGGGTCTGTGCAAGCCACACATATTTGTGTATTATTTTTATATATATATATATATATATATATATATATATATATATATATATATATATTTTTTTTTTTTTTTTTTTTTTTTTTTTTTTCTTTTTTTTTTTTTTTTACATGGGATATTCAGGGCTTTTCCAAATAATTGAATTTAAACTTTTGAAATCAACAAATGTTTCTGATATATATAGTGTGCTTTAGCAAAATAAGTAATTTTTAACTTTTTTGTAATTATGACATCATTGCTTGTCGCACCATGCAAAATTTACTTAATGTGGGGACCCATGCAAAAGCTCAGTTTGTCTGAAAACAAATTATATATAACTTCCCAAACGTTACCAGAAATTTTCCTCCTGGAATCATACCTAAACAGATGCATAGTAAAAATGCTGAAAATGTGTTTGGCATACAGGGTCTAAGAAATGGCCCAAGCACTTGGCACTCAAACGGTTAAAACAGAAAAACTTTTTCAGTGAAAAAAGTTTGTGTTTGTGTGTGTGTGTTTCAAATGTTTTCAAAGCTCAAACTTCCCCCCCTCAAACTATTATTAAAAGTACCAACTGTCAAAAATTACATTTATTTAATTTTTAATATTGCTCTCCCGTTAAGGACTACAACTTCACAGAAAGTGATAGGAACGGAACTATCTGATGACCACAACAGAATTTTAACCCTTTGAGTGCATTCAAAGGGTTAAGATGCTTGTTCCCAGCAGTGCAATTGGTTTGCTTCTGAATTGCCCAACTTTATACATTCTCTGTCAATGTCTGTAACAGAGTTCCGTCCCTCAGTGAAAATCATTCATGTTGTTGGTGGCTCGGTGCAATGGTTCCCAGCCCTCTCCTCAAGTGAGTGTAACAGGCCATGTCTTACAGACATTCCTGCTTGTCAATCAGATGCTTAGTCATGTAGTTAACTCACATTTTCACATGCAGGCAAATTAAAAAAACATGACCTGTTAGGGGTCACCGAGGAGAGGGCTGCGAATCATTTTGGCTTGGTAGCTAAACGCTTACAGAGTTTCAGATCAAAACATACGGGGGCAAATGTGTAAAGACAAGACTGCAATCCAGTGCAAAACAAATGCACCATATGTAAAAATCATATTATCCTTGATATAAATGGCACTATTATGCCCATGGATGCTAGAGAGATCTGAAATGCAATACTTCTATGGCATTAACCCATAGAACGCCAGAGGGGTGAGCAAGCATTGTGTTGAAATCATTTGTCATTTCAACTACATTGTTGTTAATGCGTAATCCTTTTGGTATGATTTTATTGTCAATATATTTGATTAAAAGTATAGTGTCCTGCCAGTGATTCATTAACTCCTTAAGAAGATTCTCCAGTGCAAGAAAAAAACTCTATGTGTAGAGGAATGATCTGTTGGATTTTCTACCTCAGTACATTTATAAGACATTTGCACGCACACACACACATTATATTATTTATATATATATGTATAAATTATGAGAAATATGACTGCCTCAGCAGAGACACACTAAGAAATAGATCTCAGTCTATACTGACCAACAAGACTTTTAGGCACTTTCAAGCACTCTCAAACATCCCTTTGTATTAACATGAGGATTTGTCTAATGTCAGAGTTAATTACTAATAATTTGTTGTTAATAGTACATCTATTAACCCTTTCAATGCCACAGCTGTGTGCAATGTACATCCCTATGGTCCTGAAATGGTTAAGGGAGGGCAACTGCTGTCTCTGCTCTTTATCAGAGACAGCAAACTGTCTTCTGTCTCCATAGAGTGCTACAGGAAGTTCCCAACATTGCCAGCCTCAGGTAGGCAATGTTGGGACTGCAGAGGCAGCAATCTGAGCTTAGTGCATGTGGTGAAATGTCACATTAAAGGGATAGTAATGTTTGTAATAAAGCAAATAGCCGTGTCTTCTTTATAGTAAATGTAACACATTGCGTTATGTTTAGCTACTTTTTGTAGTTCAAAAGATATTCAAAATAGAAAGTTCCCCCGCTTGCCCGTTCTGGGCCCCTCCCACTGAATCTTAAATCTGGTTCCAGGACAGTATGGATGCAGCGAGGGAAAACTTAATTAAGTATAAGGAAAACGCTGACCCCTTTGATGAAGGAGGGTAGGATTTTTCTCTGCTTACTGCAGTTTGTCCCTCACTGCATCCGTCCAGACCAGATTCAGCCAGAAGGGGCGGGCGGGGGAACTTTCTACACTTAATATCTTTTATACACAAAAGTAAGTAGCTAAACATAAAGCAATGTGTTACATTTATTACAAAGAAGACTCAGCAATCTACTTTATTGCTAAGATTACTATCCCTTTAACATATAAACACACCCACATTTGAATATAACAAATATGTTCAGTGCAAAATAGTAAATCTGTCGAAGGCATGGCGGATTGATGGAGATGAGGGTGGATTAGTGGAGATATGGTCATGAAAACATGTTAGTACATACTGGTGATGTGCCTTCAACACAGATCTGACACATCACCACCATCTGGAGCTGTTACTGAACCTTGGTGCATCTCAGCCCTAGAGATGTCTGCAAAAACATTAAGTGGAGTTTTAATATCTTGAAAACTACAAAAAGGTATTCAATGCATTTTAATCAGTAGGAATTATGGATATTTGTAGATTTCCTAAATGGCGCAGTTGGTTTGCCCCAGAATTGCTTCCCTTTTCATTTGTGCATTTGGTCCAGTCTTACCTTAAAATCATTTTCATTCAGGTTCTGTTTGGTTTAATATAGTTCAATGAACTAGTGCCAATTTTTGTTTTTTTAAATGTCACTTTTTTATACAAAGGGTAGATCAAGGGGTGGGCAACCTTTGACTCCCCAGCTGTTGTTGGCCTACAGCTCCCATCAACCTTAGACTGCCAGCTGAGGATGATGGGAGTTGTGATTCAACAAAAGCTAGAGAGCCACAGGCTGCTTCCCCTTGACCCAAGGTCACTAAAAGTAGTTTGTTATGTGGCTGCAGCTGGCAGTTTTGTCTTTGTCCCTGACACTCCATGGGATAACTTAAATAGGGTTTTCTTTCAGTCATTTTAATTAGTGTTTTTATCTTACTGTTTAGGATTTTAGCAATTACAGTTCTGAACAGTGACTTTGCTCCAGGGTGCAAAAATTTTGACAAAAATGTGCATTTAGAATTTGAAATGTGTAGTTCAGAAATGGTTGTGCATCGTATTCTAGTTTTTGTTATTCTGATTGTTAAATCTAGAATAAGAATATTTTACCTATTTGCAGAGGCTGAAGCAGAAGAAGAAGAATTTGAGAGATCTGATCCCCTGTGGCTTCGTCTATCTGCTCAAGTAAACCCAATAATACCTCCTTCGGGTTACACAGCTGCAAATAACATAGAAGAGTTTATAGTGCTGCAAATGTATCTGTGTTAGCCAAGTACACTGTACAATCATAGTCAAAAGCCACAGAAAACAAAACTACCAGTGCTTTAAAAGGGCTGTATCACCCCTATACAAGTTAGCTTGGATCGTTAAATTATACACCGAATATAAGTAAACGTGCATTAATTTTTTTTATTTATTTTTTTAAAGCTTCTGTTGGTCTAAAATTAAGTTATAAACTGTGCCCTGTACCTACTTCCTCATAGAGTGCGGTTACCTGCTCTGTAACCGCAGTCCATCACGATGCTTCCGCTCCCCTCCCTCTATCCAGCCTCCTCTGATGACAGACGCTTTCTGTATGGCTAGATGCTGATATCTGCCAGTGAGAATGCTCCAGTTTACATACAGAAAGCCTACGTCATTGGAGGAGGCTGGATAGAGGGAGGGGGGCAGAGACAGAGTGACGGACGGTGGTTACAGAGCAGGTAATCACAGTCTATGCAGAAGTAGGTACAGGGCACAGTTTATAACTTCATTTTAGACCAACAGGCGCTTAAAAAAAAACCCCAAAACATTTTTACTTATATTCTGTGTATAATCTAACGATCCAGGCTAACTTGTATAGAGGTGACACATCCCCTTTAAAGCTGAACTTTCACCACAGTTAAAGTTGTCCTGCAACAATTAGGCAGGTGGCGACTAGCTTAATAATAATTATCTAACCATTCAGAACGAACCGATTCTAAAGGAATCCTTAATTTTCGGAGACTGATGGCTAGGTTAGTGCAGTCTGCACGCCTGCACCGTCAATCCCTTCCGGTGCCTTTTGGCACGGTGCATTGATTCTTAATGGAGACCAGGAATGACAGTGCAGGCACGCAGACAAGATGTCTGCACTGAAGTCTGGATTAAGGGATTTCTTTAGAATTGTGTAGTTTTTAGAGGAAATATAACTATTATTAAGCTAGTCGCCATCTACCTAATTATAGCAGGGTGACTAGTTCCGCTTTAAGTGGGTGTTTAACCTGTTGAATACTAGAGTTTTCCAATGCATTGCAAAGCATTCAAAGGGTTAAAAGCCCCATTTAACTCAATTGGTATTAACAGAATTTTAATTTCAACAACGTGGTGCAAATGATTTGCTACAGAATTGCATACCTGCCAACTATCCTGATTTTCAAGGACATTTCCTGGTTCTGGCTCTCTGTCCCTGCATCCTGTTGTCCCTAGTTTTAAAATTGAGTTACACCCCATGGTTTATGTGCTTGTTATTAAAAGTTTAATAGATTAGAATCGTTCTCACTTGTTAATAATGAGTTTGAAAGTATTGGAAATGTTTATTTTGCTGTGCAAGTGTAGTTTTAAGTCTGTTTGGAAAGGTTTTCTGTTGACATGTGGTACATGGTACTATGGTCCACTTGTGACATTATCATGTGACTGCTCAGGGAAAGTGTGGAAATGTACTTTAGCATGTGAATAAGGCACAAAACATTATTAGAGTCAAAATATTTTCTGGTCTTAAACTCCTCGGATGCTAGCAATATCTCAGACAAATTGTAAAGAAATGCACTGAAGACAATGCCAGTATAAAAGACATTAAACAACAATTTTCAGAGACAATTAATTTTGAATACTAGTTAACACCATGAAATATTAAAGGGATAGTAATGTCTACAATTAAGTTTATCTCAGAGTTGTCTCTTGTTTTTATAACACTTTGCGCTTTGTTTAATAACTTCCTGTTCTGTAGTTCAAAAGATAGTCAAAGTAAAAAGATTCCCCTCCCACCCCTTCTGGCCACGTCACGCTGCATCTAAGAGTGGTCCAGATGGAGACTGGTGAGGGACAATGTTAGTAAGCAAAAGGAAAATCCTAGAAGAAAAGAATAGCTCATACTGCTAACTCACCATAATACATACATATAATTAATAAAGTGTAAATAAGAATACTGTAGTGACTGTAGAGATAGCAGCAGAGAATTAAAGGGTTCTCCAGTCACCCAAGTATTAGGCTGAAACCTAAAGTTTTCCTTATACTTACTGACTTAAGTTCGTCCCTCGCTCCATCTGCCCGGTCCCACAACTGGATTGCAGCTCTAAGGGAAGGCATCCAGAAGGGGCGGGACTGGGATCCTTTTACATTAAATATCTTTTGAACTACTGAATAGTAAGTTAATAAACATAGCACAAAGTGTTATAAACACAATAGAGAAGACTCCGAGATAAAGTTTACTATAGACATTAGTATCCATTTAAAAAAAAATTTTTATATGACTACTGCACTAAACGGAAAAATACCACAAGAAACAGTGAAGCAATAAAATAGGTTACTTTACCCTATTAAGGACCAGAGGGGTGAGCAATGCTTTACCCTTCAGTCCTTAATAGGTTAACCCTCTAAGTTGCAGAGGGGAATGCAACGCACTCAAAGGGTTAAAAAAATATCTTGAACATGTTCAAAACAACTTGAATACAAATATGCTTATATAATTGGTGCTATGTAATTTAAAAAAGTATTATGCTTTGTATGTACATTTTAAAGCAGTAAAAATGAGAAAGAAACCTTCCAGGTTATCCGCTCACCTTAATCAAACAGTCAATCATTTCCAAGCAGTTTTCTCTTTTAGCGTTCTCACTGGAAGTCACAATGACTTTAGTAATGGGTCCAATAAGATTCCATCCCATGTTCCTAATGATGGCCTGTAACAAAAGGTTACAGAAAGACTAGATACAAGATGTAGCAAAAACAATATGCTAACATAAAACAAATAAGTTATTCCTAGCTCCACAGGTAAATGTATCAGTTCCCAGTATACGCAGTTCTATTTTTGTTACATAAGTTAAATTAACCATTGATTCTCAATGTTAGTCTTCTGGACTCACCAACAGTGCATGTACTCAAGATATTCCTGCTTGATCACAGGCTGTTATCAAGTAGCTCAGTTATTGTCTTTATTCTACCATTATTAAGGAGAATGATCCTGAAAACCTGACCTGGTGTTGTACCCTGAAAACTGGAGATGAGAATCATTGAATTATACCCCAATAATTTAGGTACAGTGGACACGGAAATACCTATATTTTATGCACTGTTAAAATTAAAGATGACACCTGTCTTTAAAGTAGCAGTAAACCTTTTTATAACAACAACAAAACTTGTTCTATTGTGGGGGTGGGAAAATCCCAGGGCTACTATAATTTTACATTCATCTATACAAATGCAGGCCTTAATGTTTTCTTTACCCCTGTAGTGAATTTCCTGTTGAGTAAATAGAAAGTTACTCCCACTGTTGGGAGATGCTTCACATAAATGCTATCACAGCTCAAACTTTTTAACCAAAGAATTTTATTTTACAGTGCACTTGGTGAGAGAGCTTGATTCATAGCTACTCTCTCCATATCCTTACTGACAGGAACAGCACCACCTAATGACCACAATCCTACAATATAAAAGGCCGCATGTATGTTTGTCTGATGCAGTCGTGCAGTAGATACTGCCAGTGCAGTCATGTGCAGTACAGACTGCCCGAATGCACGGAATGCTGGCTCGTGTACACAGGCTTTTGCAGTCATGCGCAGTATAGACTGCCAGAAAGCACAGAATGCTGTCCCGTGTATATGGCTTTTACACTAGTTGCAATATATTTATTTCTACCTATCTATACACAGACACACATATATATTTATTTTTAACCTCTAATTGCTATTCAGCGGGTAGCCTTGCATTTAAAATATAAATGTATTTTTCACATAAAAAATTAATGCTGCTTTAAATTGTAATCTATGTGCTTGTGAAACCCACCCACCACCAGGACTGGAGTGCCACCCTACCTATAAGATGGTTAATAAATTGGTTATGTTAAGAAAATATATAAGTATTAGAACAAATAGTGCTGGAAAGGTTGCACACCTCAATAATAATACAAAATGTTTATATATATATATATATATATATATATATATATATATATATATACATACTAGTTGAACAGCCCGTTACATGGGCCACAGTGCCACTGCCACCCGGTCGCGGGGCAGTCAGCCGCAGTGGAGACTGCCCGTGCCGCGGCTGATGCAGAACTGGACGCTCCTTCGGAGCATGACTGCAGCACGCGCAGCAGTGTGTACTGCGCATGTCGCGGCGTTACACACGATTTAGCGAATTATTATATAGGATATGTGCAGTATAAAATATGATAAAACAGTAGATATGAATCACACTCAAGGCATACAACCTACCTCAGAGCTAAGAGCACATATAGTATATCAATATGGTGTTTCTCCTGTCCTCAGCGTGCATGATTTCATACTGAGCTGGTGAGAACAACAACAAGAATTAAGAGACAATGTCAACAAGAATTCCAACCCAGTCTGAAATCCTGCAGTAAACGAGAGAAACTCCATATTGATATACCACACACATGCACTTACTTTGCGGTAGGTTGTATGACTCTCCAGCTTTAAGCGTGATCTATAATCTGTTGTTTTATTGTATTTTATATTAAATGCTGATTTTGCTACACTATGCTACTTTTGGGCCTGTGTATAAGAGTTTTAATACTTTAAAAATTATTAGAAAACAATCAGATCTGAGCATTTGTATTGTGGAATATTACATGTGTTAGTCAGGGAAATGGCAACATTAGGTAAAAATAAATACAAATGGTTTCAGAGTTTATAGAGCTAGTCCACATGTTATATCAAATATTGTGCAACTGCCTTTATATTTTCTGTTGTAACCATTAGAAAGATCCCCACCACAGCAGATCTTAATAGTTAACGATATTCTCCAGCTACAGAGAAGACTAATTATCTTGTAAAGATGCTCGTCTAAACCAGAGGATTAGGATTAAGCTACTTTTCACGTCTCAGATTCAAAAAAGTCGAACTTGGAAGAAAGACCGTATAAAACAAGAACTAATTACTTTGCAGGGAAAAAGCATCTAACAATTAAACTTGAATGTGTGAATCTGACAGCTCAGCTACACTGGCATAAGACTCCATTTTTATCAGTCGAAAGATTTGGATTGAATGAGTTTGTGGTCTGGGCTCTCAGCGACTGATACGTGGAGAGGTTTGCCATAACCCTGAGCTTACCGGAAGCTCGGTTGAAGATCGACGTGGTAGACCTGAATGGAGGCAAAAAGGATAGTATGATTCAAATGTTTATAGTACTTGCGCAAAAATGACATTGCTTGGGTAAGTCTGTAAGGCTTAGTCGAGTGTAGAAGAATGATTCGTGAAGTAACTTTAGAAACTTTAAGATTGCCATCTGCAAAGTCGTAATATGATATGAACTGGTACAATCTACTTAGAAGAGGAGGATGCCGCTCCCATTCTGAATGAGTGACTGAAGAGTTGTTTGGGATTTAGACTTGGGGCTAGATTCTATTACAGGTGCTAATTTTATCTCTGCTTTTAGCTCCAGTTTTCCCCATAGACTTCAATATGAAAATATTTGATAAAACGGGAGTTAACATTTAGCACCTGCAATAGAATCTGGCCCCTAGATGTGCCAGACTGATTAGAATGTAATAAATTAATTCGGTAGTAGAGAGGGGACCAGACTGGAGAGGGAGACGAGGCTTACAACCAAGTGATACTGGTGAATGGTAATTAGATAACTGGCGCTTATAATGGACACCAGAAATCGTGGAAGAAAAGTAGGGAATGAGATGGCTTACATGTGCTTGAACTATTTTAAAGGGATAGTAATACTTCATTTTAACTTTATTTTATTTTGTAGGCATTAAAAAAACATGAAGAATGATATAAGTCTTATCTCTGAAACCTTTATGGTTTAAGAGATATTCACAAACAAAGTATCCCCCCCCTCTTCAACCAGATCAGAAGGGAGGTGACCAGGTAGACTGCAGAAAGGGACAATCTTCAATTAAGATAATGGAAAAAGCTGAAAAACTTGTCAAGGGGGGAAGGGCTTTCATTGTTTTCATACAAAGAAAATTGTCCCCTTCTGTTATCTGTACTGTCATACAACCAGACTCACATCTGAGAAGAGATTGCTTACACTAGGAAAAAGGGGCGGGGAGGGGAACTTTGCTTGTGAATATCTCATAAACCATAAAGGTTTGAGAGATAAGACTTATATCATTCTTCATGTTTTTTTAATGCCTACAAAATAAAATAAAGTTAAAACGAAGTATTACTATCCCTTTAAATCAGAAATTATTATGGTGAAGTGACTAGTGTGCAGCATGAGTGGGTCCCTTCATGCTAGGACATTGGTCCCATATGACAGAAGCCTTGCCTGGGCAGGGGAACACAGAGAATGCAAGGCGGTTAGCAACTAGGATGATGGTGATAGTTTGGTGCGGAAAGAAAAGGGTTAATATTTTAGGAATACATACATGTGTCTGAAAAGTGGCCGGTGATATGGAGGGGGGTGCAGCATGAAGTGTGAAAAGGCTGTACATGATTTGGAGGAATGTAAATGGGTGAAGCAGAGTGTCATGATATTGAATGCTGAAGCTGTCTCGAGTCAGACAGAGGCTGCAATCTGAGTTTGCATGACATACAATGAGACGGACCTGAATCTAGGCGTGACCTGCCGTATGGAGTAACAGAGGTTAAATACATAAATGAAGCAAATAAGAATCCTGGCAAGCAAGGAGAGAAGCCTGCTGGTACCTACTTATGAGACCCAAGGTCCTACTTGGGAAGGCCAAACTCATGCTCAGTGGTGAAGGGTATGTAACTGGGGAGACCTGCAGCCTCAACAAAGGGGTGCGGAGCCTGCGAATGTGACATGCAACCTCTGCAAAGAGGTAGGGTATGGACCTGAAGTGACCTCCGGCCTCTAAAGAGGTGAAGTACTCGTGAGTGTGACATTCGGCCTCAAC
Source organism: Rhinophrynus dorsalis (assembly GCA_037306005.1). Lineage (NCBI taxonomy): Eukaryota > Metazoa > Chordata > Amphibia > Anura > Rhinophrynidae > Rhinophrynus > Rhinophrynus dorsalis. The sequence continues at coordinate 174,551,046 of CM074722.1, forward strand.
TAAGAGGTAATGTATGGACCTAAGGTGAACTCCGGCCTCTACGAAGAAGTGAAGTACCCTTGAGTGTGACCCTCAGCCTCTATTAAGAGGTAAGGTAAGGACCCACAGTGACCTCCGGCCTTCATGAAGAGGTGAGGTACCAGAGATTGGATAGAATATGGAATCAGTACCGTGATACTATGTAACAATATATGTATGGTGATAGAACATGGAATCAGGACGGTGATAGAATGTAATAATGTATGTATGTATGTATGTATGTATGTACGACAGAATATGGAATCATGACAGTGATACAATGTAATAATGTATGTAAGATCAAGAACATGGAATCAGGACAGTGAAAAATGTATGTAAAGCGATAGAACATGGACCAAGACAGTGAACAATGTAACAATGTAGGTATGTCTGGCAGAATGTGTAAACAGTACAGCTAAACAATGCAACAATGTATGTGTGTCAGATAGAACATGGAATCACAACGGTGATACGATGTATGTATGGCGATAGAACGTGGAATCAGGACACTGAAAAAATGTAACAATGTATTATGTTAGAATGTGGAATCAGGACAGTGATACAATGTAAGAATGGAGATAGAACGTGGAATCAGGACGGTGAAACGATGTATTAAAGTCATATAGAACGTGGAGTCAGGACAGTGTAACAATGTATGTGTTAGATAGAACATAGAATCTTGACCGTTGTATGCTGTATGAATGGTGATAGAACGTGGAATCAGGACAGTGAAACAATGTATGTATGTCAGATAGAACGTGGAGTCAGGACAGTGAAACAATGTACCTGTGAATGTGACCTTCGGCCTCTGTGAAGAGGTAAGGTATGGACCTGAGGTGATCACCAGCCTCTATGAAGAGGTGAGGTACCTGTGAGTGTGACCTACAGCCTAAGAGATAATGTGACCTGAGTTGACTTCCGGCCTCTATGAAAAGGTGTGGTACTTGTGAGTGTGTCCTTCAGCCTAAGAGGTAATGTGACCTGAGGAGACCTCCGCCCTCTACGAAGAGGTGAGGTACCTGAGAGTGTAACCTTCGGCCTCTAAGAAGAGGTAAGTTATGTACTGAGGTGACCTCTGGCCTCTATGAAGAGGCGAGGTACCTGTGAATGTGACCTTCAGCCTCTACGAAGAGGTAAGGTATGAACCTGAGGTGACCTCCGGCCTCTACGAAGAGGTGAGGTACCTGTGAGTGTGACCTTCAGCCTCTATAAAGAGGTAAGGAAATGTACCTGAGGTGACCTCCAGTCTCTGTAAAGAAGTGAGGTACCTGTGAGAGTGACCTACAGCCTAAGAGCTAATGTGACCTGACGTTCCCTCCGGCCTCTATGAAGAGGTAAGTTATGTACCTGAGGTGACCTCCAGCCTCTACGAAGAGGTGAGGTACCTGAGGTGACCTCCAGCCTCTATGAAGAGGTGAGGTATAGACCTGAAGTGACCTCCAGCCTCTTTGAAGAGGTGAGGTACCTGTGATTGTGACCTGCATCCTATGAGCTAATGTGACCTGATGTGCCCTCCGACGAGGTGAGGTACCTGTGAGTGTGACCTTCGTCCTCTACAAAGAGGTAAGGTATGTACCTGAGGTGACCTCCAGCCTCTACGAAGAGGCGAGGTACCTGAGAGTGACCTTCGGCCTCTATGAAGACATAAGGTATGTACCTGAGGTGACCTCCAGCCTCTATCAAGAGGTGAGGTATAGACCTGAGGTGACCTCCAGCCTCTATGAAGAGGTGAGGTACCTGTGAGTGTGACCTACAGCCTACGAGGCAATGTGACCTGAAGTGACCTCCAGCCTCTACGAAGAGGTGAGGTACCTGTGAGTGTGATCTTCGGCCTCTACGAAGAGGTACCTATGAGTGTAATCAGGACGGTGATACAATGTAACAATGTATGTATGTACAATAGAAAGTGGAATCAGGATGCTGAAACAATGTAGCTATGCATGCATGCTAGATAGAACGTGGAATCAGGACACTGAAACAATATAACTATGTATGTATCTTAGGTTGAACGGGGAAACAGGACACTGAAACAATGTAACTTTGTATGTATGTTAGAATGTGGAATCAGGACATTGAAACAATGTAACTATGTATGCATGTAGATAGAACGTGGATTCAGGATTTTTTTTTTTTTTTTTTTTTGCCTTATACCTGAGGCAAATAGACAGAGAATAATGGAGTGTATGAATTTGCAGCAATTCTTGGACTCCTGGAACATAAGCAGAGGGTGATTTTAGGGCTGGCTGGTGGGTATCCATTTGAAGCGATGCATGTAAAGTTTTGCGTTATGTATTCGGCCGCGTCTCAAAGTGTTGCAAATTCTACATTTCGCGTGGTTCCAAATGGCGCATTCACCATATCGTGTGTTAACACGTCGCAGCATTAAGGACGCAATATTGGTGCATTAATGAAGCAAAGTGGGTGCAATAATGGTGCAATTTGGGTGCAATAATGATGCAATAATGGTGCAATAAGGACACATTAAGGATGACGCAAATTGGGTGCAATATGGAAGCAATATGGGAGCAATATTGGTGCAATAATGACGCAAATTGGGTGCAACAATGACGCAAATTGGGTGCAATATTGGTGCAATAATTATGCAATATGGAAGCAATATTGGTGCAATAATGATGCAAATTGGGTGCAATATGGGTGCAATAATGACGCAAATTAGTTGCAATATGGGTGCAATATTGGTTTTGGGTTGGGTTTTCGGATTGGTTTTGGGCTGGTTTTTGTTGATTTTGAGTTGGTTTTGGGTTGGGTTTAGTGGGTTTTGGGTTGGTTTTGGTGGGTTTTTGGTTGCACCCATATTGCATCCTTAATGTGTCCAAATTGCATCAGTATAGCACCCATATTGCACAAATATTGCACCCATACTGCAATATCATGTATAAAAGGGGTGCAGATACATGGGACAGGAATGTAATTCTACCTTTTTATAAATGCTTGGTAGACCTCAGTTAGAGCAGAGTACAGTTTTGGGCACCTGTTCTTTAAAAAAATATTACTTATCTGGAAAATGTTCAGAGATGTGCAACAAAACTAATAAAGGGGGTAGAAGATTTTGCTTAGGGACTTTTAGTGCGACTAGTCAAACTTTGATATGCTAAAGAAGAGGCAAACAAGGGGGATACGATTACTATTCACAAATATATTGAAAGCCAATAAAAGGCACTATCTGGGGAATTCTTTACTCAAAATCCTGAGTAGAAGACAAGTGGGGATGTGGTTATCCTTTAAGAGCCTTCAAGTAAAACAAAGGCACAGGTTTTTTTGTTTTGTTTTTTTACAGTAAGGGCAGCGATGATGTGGAATTATTTGCTTTGAAAGGCTGTGTTGACTAATATATATATATATTTTCAAAAACACACTGCATACCTTTTTGTTCATAACAATACAGATAATTAACCCTTTGAGTGCCAGAGCAATGCGCTGAGTAACCCTCTGGCACTCAAAGAGTTAAGACAGTTGATTTCAATGCAGATATGATGTTGATCAAGGGAGTTTACCAAGTCCCTTCTTGAGACAGGAAGGAATTTATCTACCCACTTGGGGATTAATTGGAAATGAATTAATTGTTCTCTGAACTTATTTATTTTTGCTTTCCTCTTGATCAATAAAAACAAGGGTGATAAAGCAAAATCTGATAGAATACATCCATAAGATTCAGCCTCATAAACTTTGTTACTATGTAGACACCTTACACCTGCCCTCTAGCATGCTTAGTCATAAAAATAAACTATTTCCTCTGCACCTTGTTTAATACATGCTAAATCTTTCAGTGCCAGAGGAGTATGCAACAGATTGAAGAGCAATGTGTTGCACATCCCTCTAGCAAATGAAGGGTTAAACAAGGAGTAGAGGAACAGTACTATGGAAATCTCCCATGGACTGCCCCCTCTCCTCGGTGCAAACTGCATTATGAGGAGTATTTTTAGCATAAGCAGCTTAGTAATTTAGCATTAGGTAGGTGTAGGGTTGAGATTAGACTCCAGCATCTGTTTTTGAACAGAACTGTGTTTGTATATTCCCCTTGGCACATAACTGCCTTATGCACAAAAAAGAGTAGCATACTTTTGGGACATATGAACTACATCACAAGGGTTAATAAAAATTCATGTTTATTTCATCCTCTGGAATACCATAAAGGTATTCACTCATTGCAGTTGGTTTGCTCCGCTTTTGTTTTGTGATTAATCATCTAAATGCCAGAGGGGTACACAACTTATTGCAAAGCAATGCACTGTGCACTGCTCTGGCACACAAAGGGTTAAAGCCCTTATTCAGGATTCTGGAGCAAACACACATTACCATAGGTGGGTAAATGAAATGACCATTGATTTAAAGGAGGCACTTAACCCTTTCATTGCTAGAGAGGTCTCCAGTGCATTGCACCTCAACGTGTTTGAGACCGTGCTAGCATTCAAATTGTTAAAGCCCCATTTAAATCAAAGGGAATTTGCAGAATTTGTATTTTCCTACCATGGGGGAACAGTGCAGGAGAATATATGATGGTGTATTTCACATATATGATAATGAACTAATCAGGTTTTCGGTTTCTAATCCTATCACATCTGACCTGGTTTTTTTCATTGCGGATTATCTCGAGCATAAGTGACGTCTGCTCCTCCTCCAAGCACTTCTGACAATTCACCAACAACACATTAATATCTTCTTCCATAAAATCATCTTCTGAAAGGTTTTGCTAAAAAGAATATTGTCAGCTTAATTATATCTTGTATGTACAACCCAAAAGTGTGAAGGATAGAGAATGCGTGTGTGAGATAGAGATATAGAAAGCTTAAGAGAGAGCTATATAATATGAACATTGAACACCTATATCAAGCTGTTTGTGTTACACTGATGTGCAAGCAGAAGCCCTCCAGCTACTGAATACAATTCCCATCATCCCTGCGCCCAGCTGTTGGGAGTTTAGTCTTCAACAGCTGGAGGGTCTCAGGTTACCTATGCCTGGTGTATTATGTTCCAGATTTAAGGCTTTTTAAACAAAAGGAAAAAAATTCCTTTTATTATCTTGAAAAAAGTAAGAAAATAATTAAATGAAAAAGTGAAAATAATCCAGTGTTCAAAGAAATATGTGTATGTTTCAGTAGTACCCACTATTAAGTCAGAAAATGCCAGTAAATACGAAATAAATCTAGAGGCTACTACCTAAATATGAACTAAACCCAGAGTGTACTGTGTGTTTGAAACATGTATATGTGTCAGTAGTAAACACTCAGAGACAATACACTGTGGATTTCATATTGAGATAGTAGCCTTCAGATTTATTTCATATTGCGACAGTAACCTCTACATTTAGTTTATACTGAGACTAGTTGAACAGCCCGTTACACGGGCCACAGTGCCTCTGGCAGCCGGTCGCGGGGCAGTCTCTACTGCGCATGACTGCCGCACGCGCAGCAGTGTCAACTGCGCATGTCGGGCATTACACACGATTTAGCGAATTATTATATAGGATAGTAGCTTTTGGATTTATTTCATATTGCTTTAGTAGCCTTTGGATCTATTTCTTATTTACTGACATTCTTATTTTTATGTCAGTAAATATGAAATAAAGCCAAATGCTACTGTCTCAATATATGAAATATATCCTTCTACAACATTAGCAGACCATCTTATCTCTGAGCGCTGTATAGTGGCCAGTATCACTTATTTCCATTCAGGGGAGGCACACTCAATAAAATGACAGTTAAGGATGACGTCAGTGCAGAGAGTAACCCCGGGCCGTGGTCAGCCACTTCAGAGAAGCTCCTCCCATGCACTGAAATGAAAGGTAATGGCCAGTATGCAGAGCTGTGACAGATTTTAAGAAGGACTAACAGTATCCCTGATGTAAGGGGAATTCTGTCAGAACGTGCAGCTTAAAATCTACTGCCCCTGGACAAACAAGCTACAAATGAAAAAATGGCGGGCTACATGCAGCCCGCAGATCAACAGTTGGATAGACATGACTTAGAGAGTTAATAATCTGCGTGCTTGCAGGTGTGTAAGGCAAAATGTTACACAAGCCTGGCACTTAAAGAGTTAAACACATCCCTTCACATGCTTTACTTATTAGATTAGTATGCTTACCAGTTTCTGAATTATAAGCTGAAGATCTGCAGCCGTCATAATGGTCAGTAGGTTGTATACACTGTAGCCCACAAAATGATCTGATAAATCTATAAAAATAACAAGATGTTGTTAGATAAAAAAGGAATATAAAATTACCTAGTTTAATTACAAGGCAGACTGCGGTATTTGCTGAATAGCAGATAATCCAGAACTTAAACTCTCCTCCTTATTGTTGATTCTTACTATCTTCTGACAGGTATGTAATCCAATAACCGAGTGTGAATACATACTTGCAGTACAAATGCTCACAAACTCTAATGCTGGAAGGTCAGCAGCACTAGATCACCTCACTTTTGGCACTGAAAATGATCTGTCTGGAAATGCCAGAGCTGTAAATGAATGTACCAAAATATTACATTTTGTAGACATGATACACTCATACTGGTCCTATTCAATTGCAGTAAGACTGAGGCTGATGTACTTAAAAAAAGTAATTCTGAATGAAATTAGTTGCATCATAGGAGACAAGTAAAAATTAGAAAAATCCCAGTTAATTAAAATTTAAAATTATAAAAACCCAAGTTTCATTGTTAGGAGTTAGAGCCCATTTAATGCTAAACAACAACTCTCCTCTTCTTTGCGGAATGACTACATAGAAATACTACACATGTCCGTGTTCCCTTTCAAGTCCTAAATAAGAAAAACTGTCTGAAACAAGTTCCATACATTTAATGGAGATATAATTATAGCATTTTTTTAAGAAAAAAAAAATGGTTAATGTACAATGTATTTGACAGTGCATAAGGTTGCATATGTAAGTTGTATGAAGCACGAATACCAGGTTTCCAAAAGACTTTTGTTAGCACTCAAACATTCGTCAGAAAGCATTACTGAAAACCATGTTAGGGAATAAAATAAAACATGATTATCTTTTTCATCAGTGACTAATAAAAAACACTAACACCAAAAATGAAATTGGTAACTTTAAATCTCACATAATTACAGCTAGCGTAAACATGTATTACTCATGATACACCCCTAAAATATAACCCTAACTTTGCTTTTCAACAGGTGTAAATTGTTCTGTTCAGGGAACATTTTTTATGTTTTTTGTATTGAGAGATAAGAATGTCAGTGAATTGATTGTGGTTCATGCCCATTGCTCTTGAATTTAGCAAGGCAGTTACCTTATCTACTCCATTCACACATAACCCTGTACAATCAATAGGAGCAATTGACAAAGCAGAGTATATGCAAGACTATCTTTTACACCGCTGAAAAAGAATTAGATAACTTTTACAGGGCTAGGTTGAAGTACATGGTATTTAAGTGCATATATCCTAAATTAATTTTAGGTGTTAGTGTTTCCTTACTGAATAGGTTATCAAAATTCGTTCTGAAATAAACACAAGGGCGCAAAAACCCTTTGATAGATAATCTCAGAATCACTAGCGGACTTGAAACTATTGCATTGTAATTACTGTAGATCAGGAGTTGGCAGCACAAGATTACAATACTATCATCCGCAACCGGTCAGTTATTGATAAAGGAAGTTATATTAAAACAGCAGTTAGAAAATCCAGATGTTACCTGCAATCCACTAATAAAACTTGTGTTTAAATCACTATAAGTCAGCTTTATGACTGATAAACTAAGGAGAGTTTAGAAGTAACTAACCTGTATGAGACGTACCCGTTTGCTCTTTCTAAAGCACCCTGACAGCGAAAAATGTACCATACATCAGCAGCATACATCACTAGCGTTCCACGCCTCTCCTTGCGCATAGCTTCCATGTTTCACCAGAGTGAGGCTTAGAACGCACAGTCCTGCCCACTCTTACTTGGTGAATATGGATTGACTGTAAAAACTATGAGACATGGCGGGGAAGGGGAGCAAAGTGAAATCACTCAAGTCTTCTAAGAAGAGTTCAGGTGAGGCTGTGGAGGGCTAGTGGTGTGTGTGTGTACGCTTTTTAGGCGTGTATATACAAAGCACTCGGATGGCCTACTATTTTATACCAATGCTTAATAAAATTGTTCTATACTTAACTTTATTGACTAATGTAAATGACAACTCAGTGTGACACTGTATATTGTGTGTTCAGGACTGGTCTGGCACAGTGTAAAGTAGTTAACCCTATGATACTGTATATCGGTTGTACAGGCTGGGTTTTGGAGAGTATGTGGAAGTGGTTGTGTATTAATTATCTACGATGCTGTGGGATTCTGCATATATCACTGTCTTTGTTTTTGTTTTTTTCAACACTGGACATCAAGATGCTAATAACGTATGTTTCTGTTAATAGGGATTTTCCAGGTCAGTGATTTGAAAAGTCAAGATGCTGCTAAAAGGTAAATTATATACCATTGTTTTGATTGGTATTGTTTACTTGCCTTCCGTGTGTCTCTCTTTAGGAGAAACAGACCCTATTTGAAACCCAAATCCCACTGTCCCTTATTCCTAACCTAATGTTCCACCTTTTTAGGAAATCAGGTGATGTGGTGTGTATCACATTGCCCCACATCAATAAAACTCATATTAATGTTTGTCTAAACTTCAGAATACGTGTTTATGAATTAGTGTGCAAATAAAATATTTTAGTCTTGTTCTAAGTCCTTATTCAGTTATTCAGAAAGGTGTCAATAGGTCATGGAATCAACTAAAAACATACCTCCCAAGTGTCCCTCTTTAGGAGGGACAGCCCCTCTTTTAGTCCCAAATCCCCCTGTCCCTCTTTCCCACCCTGATATCCCTCTTTTTAGGAGATCAGATTCCATGGTGTGTATATAAGTGTATCATATTGCCCTACAGCAATAAAACTCACATTATTGTTTGTTTAAATGTCAGTATATGTCAGCCTGTGTAAATAAAATACTTTGGTCTTGTTATAAGTCATTTATTACGTTACTCAAGGAGGTATCAATAGGTCATGAAATAGCCTAAAAATTATTGGTAATGCCCTGCCCACCAGCCACGCCCCCAGCAACACACCCTATAACACAAGTGTCCCTCTTTGGCAATTTGAAATGTTGGGAGGTATGTAAAAATTCTCATTAATGCTCCACCCACCAGCCACACCCCTAGCAACATAATCTAAAACAAGTGTAACTCTTTGGACATGTAATATGTTGGGAGGTCTGTGTTTTATATAGCTTATAATGGTGACACAATATTTGGCATCCCCACTCCCTAACTCGGGGAACCTGCTGTCCTCCAGCTGTTGTTCGACTACATCTCCCTCATATGGCTGACTGAGGATAATAGGTATTGTAGATCACCAACAGTTGTAGGGCTACATGTTGTCCACCTTAACCTAACAGCATAAGTTAGCAATTGACACACTCATACCCTCTAACATTTCCCAGAAGAAAAAAAAGGTAAACCCACCGCCGCTAAACAACTCTTCTCCATCCACCTCTGAGCCCTTGGCAACATTATATATGTCGATAGAGGATTATTACAATATGTAGGAACCCACATAACTTATTGTATAGATTGTTATCTATGATATTATGTTCCATGCCAAATGTATCATCTTGCTTTCCACTACTGATATTAACTTCTTTGTATTTTTAGTAAACTGTAATCCTGAATGTTAATGGTTAGATGTATCTCAGTACAGAACATATGCGCAAACAGAAATATAATCCATTCTGTTGTTAAAATAAATCTGGGGAGATGGATTTACTATACTGAAATGTAGCTGCCTACATGTCTCCTGAGTCAAAAGGCGCAACATCAAAATGTCGTCCATGTAAAGGTCGCCCTGGCCCTCCATTCCTGGGGATACACAATACTTTACTAGTGACGAGCTATAGGTCACCTAGGGGACATTGCAGCGCATTGCACAGTAATGCCGGTGCAGTATTCTCCCAGTAAAAAGTATATTCTGCATCTACCTTGATTGCCTGCAGTCACACCCTGCGCACCCCGCAAGGTGAAACTAGAAGGAGGAAATAATGATATGTGTGTGTGTCAGTCTGGCTAATGGCACAATTTTATGGCCCTTGAACAAATTCTAATGTATTAATAATACATGAATGTATTTCTCTCTGAAGTAGACTGAACTGTAGGTCTGAAATCTTGCAGTTCAGTTTCCTGCCTTGCGAAATGCGGGTTTCCATAGACCAGGGGTGTTCAAGGTTTTTTTTTCAGTTTGCTGAATGATCAGAAACTCATATGTGCAAGGGCCGCATTCATTTGTTTATTGAGAACAAATGGGATTTATAGCCTGTCCGCTATTCAAAAATATGTGATTTTTTTTTTGTCTTATGAGATATATATATATATATACACACACAACTATTCTCAAACTGTTCTGTAGCCTACTGGCCTACTAGTTTGTGTGCTAACTAACTCTAACTTTTTTTATTTAAACTTTATCCCAATGGAACAGATGAGTGTAAGCTTTCTGATTCCCCCTTATTTTTTCTTTTCTCTTTTTCCTAAAAACCCTCTTTTTCCTAAAAACCCTCTTTATCAGTCCCTACTAAACCTCTGCATAGAAGAGTTTTATGCAAGGCATTACTGATGTGCAAACTACTTGTTATCATTGGCTTATGGTCTTATGCGCAAAAGAAAAGGGGAAAAATTCTGGTCAACCCAACTAAACCATAGGAGTTGAATATACAATTCCATCTATTTACACTGGGCTTTAACCCACTGAACACTACAGAGGTCACCAACACACTGCAAATCAATACATTGGAGACATCTCTACCATTCAAGAGCGTAAAGGGATAGTAATATTTCATAATAAAAGCAGCTCTAATTAATCATCATAGTATTTGGACTTTGGAGAGTGTTATTTCAATTCTGTCAGAGTTGTAGTTCCAGAGTAATTCAATGACAAAATGCCCCCTCCCTCCCCTTTTACTGATGTCACACTGTTCAGCCTGAGCAGAAAGGAGGTGCCCGGGTAGACTGCAGAGAGGGACAATCTTCAATTAAGATAAGGGAAAAAACTGAAAAACTTGTCAAGGGGGGCAGGGCTTTCATTGTTTTCATAGGAATAAGAGTGTCCTCTGCTGTTATCTGTCCAGTCTATGGACTGCATTCCACATCTGAGATGAGATTGTTTACAGTAGGTAAAAGGGGCGGGAGGGGGAAACTTTGCTTGTGAATATCTCATAAACCATAAAGGTTTGAGAGATAAGACTTATATCATTCTTCATGTTTTTTTAATGCCTACAAAATAAAATAAAGTTAAAACGAAGTATTACTATCCCTTTAAAACCTCCAGACATATCAATGAGAGATTTTATTTGTTCTTTGGGTCATCTCCTCCACTGCTGAGCATGTCTGTGTTTTCATTGTCAATAGTGCTGCTTTTGAATTTGTTAATGCTGTTCAAATTATTATTGTTTGTTCTGTATTTTTCATCTTCTGTATGTTTAAATGTATTGTATTTTATATTTCACTTTTTACAATGGACACTAGATGGCAATATATTAGCCTCTAGAACTTGGATAGCCGTCTCTGATTTTTTTTGTTTGATTCTTTAAACATTGTATATACACAGTTTAATCACAATACTCTGTAACCACCTAATGCAGGTAGGTTGAAAACCCCATGAAATGTTGTGGGATTCTTGGATGCAAGCACTTAAAAAGATTGTAACATATAAAAAATATATATGTAAGGTTTATCACCCTGAGTAAAGTAAGGTCTCTTCCACTGCAGAAGGGTGTTTTAATTCAAAAGTTTTTAGCAGAAGTTTAATTTCTGCCTTTGACAAAAGTGCTAATGGAGCCGTTTTCAAGTGCGCCTGTATGTAGTTGCCACGGTAACCAGCTTTCAAGCGGTTACATGCCCAGTCTGGTTACTGTGGCAACTACATACATGCGCAGCAGGATTGAAGGAACGGAGGGGGAGAAAGAGACAGGCAGCAATATGATACATAATACTCTGCTGACCTTAGATACACTATAGGAGACAAGCAGGGCATTATGAGACTGGCAGGGCAGTGAAACAATACACAAGTATGTAAGTTTTATTCATGTTTCAATGTTATTTAATTGCACAGCGGGCGACCTTTAAACAGGCGACATGAGAACCTCATGTCGCCCTTTTAAGCTACACAATGTGTTTAATGAGGTGCGCAACTGCGCAAGATTTTAAAATGTGACAAATTAAAAGGATATCTGCACTGATGTCAGTTGCAAAGCTGAGAGAAGGAGATTTGAGTTGTGCAACTCGATTTCAGCTCTTCACCAGAGCCGAAATACCACAATCTAAAAAGAAATACTTAATTGGAACGGTCTACAAAGTGTGCCTGGTTTGCAAGCACACATTGTAGACCTTTCCAATGAAGTATTTCTCTTTAGATTGCAGTGTTTCAGCTCTTTAAAATGTTATATGTCTCAAACCACGGCACTTGCTCCAGACAATTTTTTTTTATAGCTACAATATAGCATGATATTATAAGCAGACATTACTAACCCTTTAATGGGTCCCACCCTGAGTCCTGGTTTCACCTATACACCACTGCCTGATGAACGAACTAGAAGTTCTGAAAAGCGTTAAATATAGTGTTGTGCTTTTGGACTTTCGTGTAATTTTTTTTTTACTATTATTTTTTAGCTCTGTATCTTTTATTGTCATTATCTTGCACTTTGGATTTGAGAGGCGTAACTGCTCATGAGAGCAAAATAGCGGAACATGTGATAACTGAGGAGCAGGGGACACTACCAACTGAAGCCTTGGGAGTGTTGATCCAATGTGCCTATAGATCAAGAATACATCAATTAAGATTATATAATCAGGGATATTGTGGGATACATTGCTATTAGCTTCTCCCTATTATCACAGCGATACATTGTTTTAAATACGGAGCCAGTTCACTGATAGGCGGTACAGGCTTGTCTTTGGTCTGTCAATGTTATTAAGCGCATCCCGCAGCCAGCTTAATTAGATGCATGGATCACACTCTGTTAGACACCTATTTAGTACTCTTAAGTATTCCACTCTATGTATTGGTTTTAATTGTTATTATACCAATAAAGTTTTTTTGCACTTAGATCTTCTTGGTGCTATATCTTTCTTTTGTCTTTTCTACGTACTCTGGTCAGTTGACCATAGACCTCCATAGGATAGTGTAGCAACAACACCCTTGAAGCCATTGATATATTGCACATAAAAAATAAAGTCTGAGTTGCAATAACTTTTGAATAAAACACCTCAGCAGTGGGAGGAGTACTCTTGTTTTACTCAAGAGGATAAACCCTTACATCCATTGTTGAACAGAGAAACCATGGGGTAAAGTATGCTCCTATAGGAGATGGGGCACTTGCATAAAGAACTCTATGGAGTCAGAGACTGCATTCCAGCTTCACTTTACCCCTGTGTAGCAGCATCGGTTTTTAGCATGTCCTGGAAAGAGACACAGCCAAATTATTTAGCTGATTTTTTTATTTTTGTAACTTTAATGGGGTTTTAAAGGCAGGCTCCTATGCCCAGTGTTGGCTATAGGACAGAGGACATTCTATTATTAGGAAGACAGACAGGGTAATCTGTCTTCAAGATCGCCACAATCATACAGTTTGCTGTCTCCCGGGAGCTTGGGTTCGACATGTGGCTGATCGGGTTGATAGATTGTTGGGAGGGGCTGGGCATGACCCGGCTGTGATGGTACATGTTGGTACTAATGACAAAGTCAGTGGAAAATGGAGGGCCGTTAAGGATTTCAGGGACCTAGGATATAAGCTTAAGCAGAGGACCTCTTTTCTGAAATACTACCTGTGCCATGCGCTACATTAAAAAGGCAATGGGAGATTAGGGAGTTAAATGTGTGGATAAAGACTTGGTGTAAGCAGGAAGGGTTTGGGTTCCTAGAGCACTGGGCAGTCTTTTCCCACGGGGGCAATCTTTATAGTAGTGATGGATTGCACCTAAGTGGAAGGGGGCCACAGTGCTGGGCGATAGAATGGTTAGAGGGCTGGAGGAGACTTTAAACTAGAAAGGGGGGGAGGGAGCTACAACACAGGGTGGGGAACGTAGTATAATTAAGGGAATGGGATTAGAGAAGGGGTATGGGGGTGGAGAGGGGAATGGGCTAGTTCATCTAATAGGGAGTTGCCATTGTTACAGCCTGATAAAAGACAAATAAATTTGACAAAGAACAAAATCTTTAGGAATAACATAGTAACATAGTAGATAAGGCTGAAAAAAGACATGCGTCCATCAAGTCCAGTCCATGCCAATAACACTCCTGTTGATCCAGAGGAAGGCAACAAAAAAGCCCTCTGGAGCAATTTCCAGTGTAGGTGTGTGTGTGTGTGTGTGTGTGTCAAATAGTTCCCCGGCTCAATATCCTATTTGCTTTGAAGCCATCTGTCATAACTGTCAATATTGTTCTGTGCTAGATAGGCATCCATTGCTTTTTTGAATGCAGTTACATTATCTGCAAGCACAACATCCCGAGGCAAAGAATTCCATAGCCTTACCGCCCTTACTGTAAAGAATCCCTGCCTGTGTTTTAGTCGAAAGCGCCTTTCCTCAAGTCTTAATGGATGACCTCTTGTTCTTAGCTCAGCTCTTTGCATAAATAATTCATTGGATAGTTCTTTGTATTGACCTTGAATGTATTTGTAAATGGTAATCATATCACCCCTTAGACGTCTCTTCTGTAATATAAACAAACCCAGTTTGGCTAGCCTCTCTTTGTAACTCAGATCCTCCAATCCCTTTATCAGTTTTGTTGCACGTCTCTGCACCTTTTCCAGTTCAGTAATGTCTTTTTTTAGAACAGGCGCCCAAAATTGTACTCCATATTCTAGATGAGGCCTAACCAAGGATTTATACAGAGGTAGGATAATATTAGCATCCCTTGCTTCTACACCTCTTTTTATGCAGGCTAGTACTCTATTTGCTCTTGCAGCAGCTGAGTGACTCTGCACACTGCTGTGAAGACTATTGTCTATCAGTACACCTAAATCTTTCTCTAATGAGGATTTCCCAAGTTGTTTCCCATTTAGACTATATGTAGCAAGTTTGTTTCTACAACCCAAATGCATAACCTTACATTTATCTACATTAAATGACATCTGCCACTTTTCTGCCCATTCACTTAGTTTATCTAAATCCTTCTGTAGGGAAAAAACATCGAGCTCTGTATGTATTTCCTTACATAGCTTAGTGTCATCAGCAAAGATTGAGATGCTACTTTCAATTCCCACTTCTAGATCATTAATAAACAAATTAAAAAGCATTGGGCCCAGGACTGAACCCTGCGGCACCCCACTTATAACCCTAGACCAATTTGAAAAAGTTCCATTTACAACAACTCTCTGCCATCTATCATTTAACCAGTTCTCAATCCATGTACAAATAACACCACCCAAACCGAAGCCTTTTAATTTATGCAGTAACCTGTTGTGAGGCACTGTGTCAAAGGCTTTTGCAAAATCCAAGTATACTACATCAACAGCAATTCCCCTGTCCAAATTACTACTCACTCTTTCATAAAATGCAAGTAAATTAGTCTGACATGATCTGTTCTTCATGAAACCATGCTGATTCCTACTAATGATATTGTTTGTCTTCACATAGTTCTGAATACTGTCAGTTAATAACCCTTCTAGTATCTTACCCACTATGGAAGTCAAGCTCACAGGTCTATAATTTCCTGGTTTGGATCTTGCTCCCTTTTTAAACAATGGAACTACATCAGCTTTCCTCCAGTCACAGGGCACTATGCCTGATGAAAGCGAATCAATAAATATTAAGTATAATGGTTTTGCTATTACTGAACTAAGTTCCTTAAGTACCCTTGGGTGTATACCGTCCGGTCCAGGCGCTTTATTCACTATAACCCTTTCCAGTCTCTTTTGGACCTTGTCCTCAGTAAGCCATGTAGATGTTGGAGGAAATTCCATGGTTTTGTCTGTTTGCCCACAGCTTGTCATTTCTGCTTCCTTTGTATATACTGAAGCAAAGAACGTATTTAGGGTGTCAGCCATAGCTTTATCCTCACTAATCAATTCACCTGTTTCAGTCTTAAGAGGACCAATATCAACCTTAACTTTTTTGTTGTTAATATACTTGTAGAATTGTTTAGGGTTTTTCTTGCTCTCATTTGCAATGTTTCGCTCATTTTCTATTTTAGCTAGCTTAATTGCTTGTTTGCAGATTTTATTACATTCTTTATATTTTTTAAATGATGCATCTGACCCATTTGACTTTAACACCTTAAAAGCCTGCTTTTTATTTCTCATTTCCCTGCTAACCACATTATTAATCCACATTGGTTTTGCTTTACTTCTCTTGTGCTTATTCCCCAATGGTATATATTGACGTGTATATTTGCCCAAGAGCATTTTAAATACATTCCATGACTCTTGTGCATTTTTATCTTTGAAAATTACATCCCACTGGATATCCTTTAAAGCTTCTTTTAACTTTGTAAAATTAGCCTTTTTGAAATTGAATGTTTTGGTTAAACTCTTGCTATTGGGTTTCTCATAACAAACTTCAAAGGATACAATATTGTGGTCACTGCTGCCCAAATGTTCCCTTACCTGCACATTGTTTACAATGTCAGAATCGTTTGAGAGCACTAGGTCAAGCAAGGCCTCTTTTCTAGTTGGCTCCTCTACTAGTTGGGACATAAAATTATCATTTATCATACTTAGAAAAATATTTCCCTTTGTTGTGCCTGAAGTCATATTGCTCCAGTCAATTTCAGGGTAGTTGAAATCTCCCATTATAATTACCTTTGCTGACCTAGCAGCCTTTTCCATTTGCAGTAAAAGTTGGGCTTCCTCCAGCTCCCCAACATTAGGTGGCTTGTAGCAAACCCCCACCAATATCTTTTTATTATGTGTGCCCCCAGTGTGTATTTCAAGGAATGGGAGAAAGATAAAATATATGCATGTAAATGCTCGCAATCTGGCTGGTAAGATGGGGTAACTAGAAATGACTGCAGTACATGAGCAGTATGATCTGATTGGAGTGTCTGAAACCTGGTTAGATGATACGTATGACTTGGCAGTCAATCTAGAGGGTTATTCACTTTTTAGGAGGGACAGGGTTAATAAAACGGGAGGAGGGGTATGCCTATATGTAAAGTGGGCCTTAAAACCTAGTTTAAGGGAAGATATAAATGAAGGGTCCAATGAAAAGGTAGAGGCCTTGTGGGTTGAAATACACACTGGGGGCACACATAATAAAAAGATATTGGTGGGGATTTGCTACAAACCACCTAATGTTGGGGAGTTGGAAGAAGCCCAACTTTTAATGCAAATGGAAAAGGCTGCTAGGTCAGCAAAGGTAATTATAATGGGAGATTTCAACTATCCTGAAACTGACTGGAGCAATATGACTTCCGGCACAACAAAGGGAAATATTTTTGTAAGTATGATAAATGATAATTTTATGTCCCAACTAGTAGAGGAGCCAACTAGAAAAGAGGCCTTGCTTGACCTAGTGCTCTCAATGATTCTGACATGATAAAGAATGTGCAAGTAAGGGAACATTTGGGCAGCACTGACCACAATATGATATCCTTTGACGTTTGTTATGAGAAACCCAATAGCAAGGATTTAACCAAAACATTCAATTTCAAAAAGGCTAATTTTACAACGTTAAAATAAGTGTTAAAGGATATCCAGTGGGATGTAATTTTCAAAGATAAAAATGCACAAGAATCATGGAATATATTTAAAATGCTCTTGGGCAAATATACACGTCAGTATATACCATTGGGGAATAAGCACAAGAGAAGTAAAGCGAAACCAATGTGGCTTAATAATGTGGTTAGCAGGGGGACGATAAACACTTTAAAAGCCTGTTTTTTATTTAAGTGAAACGGGTCAGATGCATCATTTAAAAAATATAAAGAATGTAATAAAATCTGCAAACGAGCAATTAAGCTAGCTAAAATAGAAAATGAGAGAAACATTGCAAATAAGAGCAAGAAAAACCCTAAACAATTCTACAAGTATATTAATAACAAAAAAGTTAAGGCTGATATTGGTCCTCTTAAGACTGAGACAGGTGAATTGATTAGTGAGGATAAAGCTATGGCTGACACCCTAAATACATTCTTTGCTTCAGTATATACAAAGGAAGCAGCAATGACAAGCTATGGGCAAACGGACAAAACCACATAATTTCCTCCAACATCCACATGGCTTACTGAGGGCAAGGTCCAAAAGAGACTGGAAAGGGTTATAGTGAATAAAGCGCCTGGACCAGACGGCATACACCCAAGGGTACTTAAGGAACTTAGTTCAGTAATACAAAACCATTATACTTAATATTTATTGATTCACTTTCATCAGGCATAGTGCCCTGTGATTGGAGGAAAGCCGATGTAGTTCCATTGTTTAAAAAGGGAGCAAGATCCAAACCAGGAAATTATAGACCTGTGAGCTTGACTTCCATAGTGGGTAAGATACTAGAAGGGTTATTAACTGACAGTATTCAGAACTATGTGAAGACGAACAATATCATTAGTAGGAATCAGCATGGTTTCATGAAGAATAGATCATGTCAGACTAATTTTCTTGCATTTTATGAAAGAGTAAGTAGTAATTTGGACAGGGCAATTGCTGTTGATGTAGTATACTTGGATTTTACAAAAGCCTTTGATACAGTGCCTCACAACAGGTTACTGCATAAATTAAAAGGCTTCGGTTAGGGCGGTGTTATCCATACATGGTTCGAGAACTGGTTAAATGATAGCTGGCAGAGAGTTGTTTTAAATTGAACTTTTTCTAATTGGTCTAAGGTTATAAGTGGGGTGCCGCAGGGTTCAGTCCTGGGACCAATGCTTTTTAATTTGTTTATTAATGATCTAGAAGTGGGAATTGAAAGTAGCATCTCAATCTTTGCTGATGACACTAAACTATGTAAGGAAATACATACAGAGCTGAATGTTTTTTCCCTACAGAAGGATTTAGATAAACTAAGTGAATGGGCAGAAAAGTGGCAGATGTCATTTAATGTAGATAAATGTAAGGTTATGCATTTGGGCTGTAGAAACAAACTTGCTACATATACTCTAAATGGGAAACAACTTGGGAAATCCTCATTAGAGAAAGATTTAGGAGTACTGATAGACAGCAGTGTGCAGAGTCACTCAGCTGCTGCAAGAGCAAATAGGGTACTAGCCTGCATAAAAAGAGGTGTAGAAGCAAGGGATGCTAATATTATCCTACTCTGTATAAATTCTTGGTTAGGCCTCATCTAGAATATGGAGTACAATTTTGTTCTAAAAAAAAGACATTACTGAACTGGAAAAGGAGCAGAGACGTGCAACAAAACTGATAATGGGATTGGAGGATCTGAGTTACAAAGAGAGACTAGCCAAACTGGGTTTGTTTACATTAGAGAAGAGACATCTAAGGGGTGATATGATTACCATTTACAAATACATTCAAGGTCAATACAAAAAACTATCCAATGAATTATTTATGCAAAGAGCTGATCTAAGAACAAGAGGTCATCCATTAAGACTAGAGGAAAGGCGATCTTGACTAAAAGGCAGGGATTCTTTACAGTAAGAGTGGTAAGGCTATGAAATTCTTTGCCTTGGGATGTTGTGCTTGCAGATAATGCAACTGCATTCAAAAAAGCAATGGATGCATATCTAGCACACAACGATATTGACAGTTATGACAGATGGCTTCAAAGCAAATAGGATATTGACTGGAAATGGCTCCAGAGGGCTTTTTTGCCTTCCTCTGGATCAACAGGGGTGTTTTTGGCATGGGCTGGACTTGATGGATGCATGTCTTTTTTCAGCCTTATCTACTATGTATAACATACTTTCCTAGGACATGGGGTCTGCTCAGGGATGGCTTTCATGATTATAGTAGCCAAGCTGTTTTCTATCCTTATAAGGGACTGACGAGGAGTCTTTAGTTTGCAGAGTGCACTGGTCCTGCGAGTATACCCTTTCTCTTTGGCTATCTGCCACTCACAATCTGAGATCTGTTGTCCTTTGGCTGTTCCTTGTACTCTAACTCTTATACTTTTATACATGTTTTCTGCTTTCTCCCTGGCCTCTCAGATGGACTCAGGGTGGATTATGTTTGGTAGGTTCGGGGGGACACTTTGGCATGAATTCCCACTGTTTCTCATTATGTCACTTTTTTTTTTGTGTTCCGATGCATTTAAGAATGGCATTGGTGGCTGCCCTTTTGGTAGAAGTGCTTCAGCTCCTTATAGTTCAGTCTAGCTGTACTAGGTGGGCATTAGAGTGAATTGTTGTATGTAGAGCAGAATGGGGGCTATTCTTTAACAAACCCCTTGAAGGGCTAATTTGCCGTTATGATGCTCATCCTCCCTGGCACCTGATTGGAAACTTAAAGGGATCGTAATACTTTTAACAAAAGTGCAGCTCTGAGTCTTCTTTATAGCATTTGCCCCCACATGATGCTGTATTTCAATAATATCAGTCTTGTAGTTCAACTGCAATTGAATCAGAATGGATTCCCACTTCTGCCCGTTTCCCCTGTGGCACGCTGTCTCTCCAGGCTGGTCTGGATGGAGTGCAGTAAGGGACAATCTTCAGTAAGTATAAGGAAAATCCTGCCCTCCTTTGTCAAGGGGCAGGGCTTTCATTTTACTTATTGCATGATGATTGTTCCTCACTGCGATCCATCCGGTCCCAGGACCAGATTCCGCTTCTGATGGGAGGCGGCTAGAAGAGGCAGGAGGTAGGATCCTTTCTGATTCAATTGCATTTGAACTACAAGCCTGATACTGTTGAAATACAGCTCTACGTGGGACAAAGAAGACTCAAAGCTGTACTTTGTTACAAGTATTACTATCCCTTTAATGGGAGTTTCACTTTTGATCCTGCGAGGCTCATTCTGGGAGAGGAAGGCGAGGAGCCATTGCTCCTGAAATTAACTATATGTAGTGGCACAAGTGTATGCCGCACTTTAAAATTTAGCTTGTCTCTCCAGTTGATGGAGCACCCACAAGGCACCTGAATTGCAGGCTCTCTCTCCGGGTGTCTGACTATCCCTTCTGGCATCTTCTTTTGCCCCCAACACAGGAGAATGTGTGTTTTTATTATTTTTTGTTCTATACTGCTTTCTTACTTTGGGGTCTCCTTGCTAAGTCTGAAAACAGGGATTTTTTTTTCTTTTCTTCTTCCTTTCTATGACATACTGGTACATTATGCCCTAATGTCCAGTGTCCCTACACAGCCAACCAGCTCTGGTCCCCTCTTCATCTGAACATGAGCCAGTATTGGTTAAAAACCCTGCCTTCCACCATGGCTAATATTCCTACATCCGGGTCCTTGAGTCTTGGGATCAAGACCACCCTGCATTTCCCAAAAGAATGGTTTAGCCCTTTGATTAAGGGGACTCTTTCCTAGTGGAGGGGGGTTCCTCTTTAGGATAAGGGGAAACTGGGGATGTTGATGATGCTTCCCTTACTCCAAGGGTCTTTATTTGAGGTAGAATCTGGGTCTTCTGTAGAGAGCCTTATTTGTGCAGTATTAGAAACTCTTAAGGCTCTGAGATCTGGTTCAGGTTTCACATATACAGATATTTTTAAAAGGAGCCAACGAGATGCAGTTTCTTTCCCTCGCTACCATTCCCTGGATTAAGTGGTAGTTGAGGCGTGGAAGTTGCCTGACAGGATAGCTTTCTCTTTTACACCCTTTCTTCTCTCTTCTCCCCCCCCCCAGACAGCAGACCCTCCTATTTATTTCCTACCTAAGCACACATCTCTACTAGATGTAGAAGCTGTTAAGGATCAGGAGGATAAATGCCTGGACTCCCTTCTTAAGGCAAACTTTTGCAGCTTCTGGGGTAGCCTTAAAGGGATAGTATTACTTCAAAATTACTATCCCTCATATTGTAGCCTTTAATAAACTGAGTTAAATGACACCAGCGGCATCTCTCAAACCTTTATGGTTTGAGATAGCCGCTTTCAAAGTTTCCTCTCCCCTGCTGTCAGCGTTCTGCTGCCAGCAGGAGAATCCGGTCTCTGAATCAAGCGGAGGCTCTTCAGCAGAGCCGATATCTCATTATGGAAGGAAAAAATGATTAATTGAAACAGTTTTCTACGTGTGCTTGGTAACCAGAAGTGCAGACGTACAATCAGAAGTTCACTTGATTCTGCAAGCTTCCCCTGGTCTGCTTCTGAACCTGCAACCTCTCCCTGAGGATGCACTGGGGATACCGTGGCAGTTTTTCCCCTTTTTCCTCTGATTCCCAGAGTGTTAATGAAGACCAGGATGGAGCAGGTGCATATTATCCTGAATGGATTTGCTGGGTGTGGTTCTCTGATCTACTCAATCGATCTGTTGCCAAGCCATTTCATCTTGCGTTTCCTCCAAACGTCTCCCGCTCCTTTGCGTCATATCCGGAGTTTGAGAGACTAACTTTGACTGAGTGGCTCTTGAAGCCACACTTCTGAGAAAAATACATTTATATGAGCCTGTCATCCCTTTCACGATGAAGGTCCGTAAGCTGGCTTCATCCAAGGTATGTAATACTGTCTGGTCTTTGTTTTTTCAGGTGTCATGGCCACGTCTCTGTTTTATTCCGGCTATTCTGGCTTGTCTTCAGGATGGGTTTCAGAAAGGTTCAGATTTCAGCTTTATCTGTACCTTTTCAGAGGTGCATTACCTTTATTCCTGATGTTCAGACCTTTGTGTAAAGTGTGGTTCATGCCTACCCTGTCTTTCAGGATCTTTTTTGAGTCTTTCAGTCTCCCTTTGTTGATTTGACTCTGAAGACCGCTTTACTTCTGGCGATAATGTTTGTCTGGTGTGTGGCCAGATAAGATGGTTCTATGTACTTGCTTTTGGGTTTCTTCCCAAGGTGGATTTGACTTTTATTTTCAATCAGAAAGTTATAATTTCACCTTTGTCCAGCTCCATCTAACAGACGGGAGTAGGAGCTTTACTGTTAGGGCGTAGTTTGATATCTAAAATACTATATTCATCTAACAGAACCATTCTGCAAATCAGACTCACTTTTCATTATTTCTGAGGTCCCACGTGTGTGTCAAGTGGCAACTAAGGGGACAGTGGATTTTGGGATCAAGATGACCATTCACCAGGCCTATGTCCTTGGGAAGAAGCCTCTGCTCTTTAGCGTCACTAATCATTCCACCAGATCGGTAGGTGCTTCCTGAACCTACAAGAACTAGGGTTCGGTGGAGCAGTTGTGCAAGGAGGCTGTTCTGGCTTTTGGCTGAAGCCAGTTTTGAACAGGAGGGCCTATAGGCCGTTGTGTCTTTGTTGGAGTCCTTCTTTCCTTTTTATTTCAAGTAACTTTTAGGCTCTTTGTTTTTGGTGTGTTAGTATCTGTTGACACCTGATGGTCACACTTTCTGGTTTGTCTCAGACTAGTTTTGCATTTTGAGGGTTTGTCTCTCCGTTGTTGGAATCCTGATGGGATAGTTATCTTTGGTATACCTGCATAGTTCCTGTGTTCCACATTGGACAAAAGAGTGAATTAATTTTTGTGTACATACCCATAAGTCCTTTTCTCTTAGAATGTCCTGTGTTCACAAGGACTGTCTAGAGATAAAAAAAACGATTGTGTTCCGGGCAGGGCTATCCTTTCTATTCTCTGGTTTAGTGATCAACTTCTATGTTATTTGTTTAAATAAACAGGGCTTAGTCCTCTTTACAACTAATTACATCCAGTATCTCGTTATTGTACTGCATGAGAAGACTGAGTGAGCACATGCTGCAGGAGAATTTGCACCAATAAGAAATGAAATCATTTGTGAGAGTTATTCAGCTTGCTTTTGATTTTAGGTCTCACCTATGTGGCATTTTGTTTGCTGCAGAATTGCGTCACTCTACTTTGAACATAAGACCCTTAGATCTCTCTTGATGATAAATAAAAACATTTTGAGTTCTCAGCATAATAGAAAAATCTGATGCAAGTGCGTAGACAAATACATGAAAGAAATCAAGACCCTCAAGGTGTAATAAGTTGATTGAGACAGAGATGACAATGAGTACATAATGCAATTAAATTAATTGGTACTTTCCTGTTATCCGTAACCATTTTCAAATGATGTAGAATTGATGTAGAGAATTTTGACTGTGAAGTTTTTCTCTAAATAGCTGTGTTTGATACAGGAGAGCTGCTTTGGAGCTTGCAGTCAGGCGCAAGATCGAATCGGAAAAGAGGGCTCTGCAAATTGTTGAACGACTCTTGGAAGATGATGTTACAGAAGATTTCTTACTGGATTGTGTAAGTTATTTTAAGATGTTCAAAAAAATTTTTCCAGTTCGGTGGTCTAATGAGATTTCATCCACTGAAGACAAACTTTTCAAGCATTTTAAAATCTGAAATCAAATGTGTTACAAATAGGCGTAGCACAAATTCTGCGCTATTTCATTATTTCCCCTACTGTTGGACTACAATTCCAGTCATTTTCAGGAAGCTGATGATTATGGGAGTTTTAGTCGAACAACAACAAATTAAGTACCACAACCAGAGGTGATTTTCTTTAAAGGGATAGTGATGTTTCTATTAAAGTGCAGCTCCTAGTCTTCTTTATGTTTTTATAACATGTAGTGCTATATTTCTTTACTTACATATTTGTACTTTAAACACTTTTCGAACCAAAAGCACTCCCCTTTCCCTGAGACATGCTGCCCCTCTGGTCCGGATGGAGAGCTGTGAGGGACAAACTTCAGAAAGGAAAATGATGCCTTCCTTCGCCAATTTTCCCTCGTTGCTTCCCTCCGGTCCCACGAATGGATTGCAGATCTAAGGGGATGCGGCCATGAGGGTGGGAGGGGGATCCTTTCAGCTTGAATAGTGTTTAACTAAAAATATGTAAGTAAAGAAATATAGCGATACGTGTTCTAAAAAGCATACTGAAGACTTGCAGCTGCATTTTAATAGAAACTTTACTATCCCTTTAAATAACTATAGTAACTAAAGGAAAGTTGACTATTATGAAAACATATATATTGTAGAACTTTTCCTTCTGAGTAAAACAAGGGTACTCCCACCGCTGTGGTATGTTTGTTGTGTTTTTTTTTTTCTTCTCTATAACATCTGGAATCCAGAGAACTCACCTACAATTAGCCTGGTTCTATGACTGCTATTCTCTTTCAGTCTGTGGGAGAGGTGAGTCTTTGGCTACAGTTCTCTATAGAATGTGATAGTAAGAACTTCATTACTACCTGGCAGTTTGAAAATGTACAACCTCTGAATAAAACAGTCGGTAGTGTGAGTATCTTTGTTTTATTCAGCAGTAAAAGCTCTAAATATATGGTAGGTGGTGTTTAAAGAAAGGTGTACTTTAAATAACTAGTCACGAAGACTCAAATCAATTATAATTTTCAACAGAAAAGTACATTCTTGTTTACCGAATTGGAACTATTTGAGAGTCTCTTAATCTATTTTATAGAATGACTAAGTATGTGTCTTTCATGATTCTAAAAATTCAAGGGTGGTTTCTTTCTCTACTGCTAATCTCATTCAGACTGATAATGCTTTATTGTGAAGAGAAGTGAGATCGAAAGTGGAACTACCACCCTTAAAAAACATTGTCCCAAATAATTCCCCATCTAGCGACTAGCTGCTCAGTAGCGCTAGTCACCAGAATTATTACCACATTCATGAGAATGAGCCACTACTCCGGGACTGACTGACTGGCAGGAAGGAGCGCAGACATCTTTCCATAGTGACGTCTGTGCGCCTGCGCTGTCAGTCCCAGCCGGCTCTAGGAGGCGTTGCTAGGAGCTGAGTAGTGGCTCATTCTCATGAACGCGGTAATAATTCTGGCAACTAGCGCTACTGAGCAGCTAGTCGCCAGATAAGGAATTATTTGGGACAATGCTTTTAAGGGTGGTAGTTCCGCTTTAAAGTGATACTAATGTCTGCAATGAAGTAGATTGCCGAGTCTTCTCTATTGTAAATCTAACACATTGCGCTATGATTACCAACTTACTTTTATGTAGTTCAAAAGATGTTAAATGTAAAAAGATCACCCTCCCGCCCCTTCTGGCTGCATCACTGATCCTCTCTGCTGGTCCAGATGGAGAGTTTCGAGTGACAAACTTCAGTAAGCAAAGGAAAATCCTGCCCTCCTCCTTAAATTGGTGCAGGGTTTTCCTTATACTTACTGACTGAAGATTGTCCCTCGCTGCATCCGTCTGGTCCTGGGACCGGATTGTAGATTCAATGGGAGGCTGCCAGAAGGGGCGGGAGGGGGATCTTTTTACATTTAATATCTTTTGAACTACGTAAATGTAAGTTAAACAGCGCAGTGTGTTCAATTTACAATAGAGAAGACTCTGCAATCTACTTTGTTGCAGCCATTACTATCACTTTAAAATGGAGATCAACAAATGCAGGGCACTGCATCTGATCATGCAATAAATTAATAAACAGAACATAATGTTTGCTGTACGTATGTATAAGTAAACCCTTTTGTCAACCCTGTAAGGACCATAGGGGTGTGCAAGACTTTATATATTTATACAATCTTATTTACGAGGTATAATTATTCTTTTTTTCTCCACAAGAAACATTTTATTAAAAACAAATATATGATAGATATATATATATATAGAAAACATGAATTGTGTTTTATTTCTAAATAATTTCTGTCCACGTCTGCTTGGTGTTTCATGTAGAAGAAGGTATCATACTTCCCAGTCATCTCTCTCTTTACACTTTATTTCAATGAAAGGACCATTACGACTGCACATGTTCCTTTATCTGTACATGTTTAGAGCTTCATTACCAGATCTGATCTTTTACTGGATAATTTAGATAAAGCTTACATTGTCCACAGAGGACTTGGTAGTTGTAAATTCTGAATTAATGTATATTTCCTCTGTGTCCAGTCCATGGCAATACTAGTTTTTATCTCTGGCTCTTAGCTGGTAGGACCAATAAATTTTTCTATATAAAACTCTGCTCCACTCTTCCTCCTCAGTTTTTATTTGGTCTTACCAGCTGGAGGACGGAGGCAGGAGCCTCTCTTCCTTATGTTATTGCCTATTTCTTTTATTTATTTAATATTTTCATGCGCTTGGCCTTAAACGCCAACAGTATATGCCCCAATAAGCAGCAGTGCCAGAGCTTAAACTCAACCGCTACGCTGAAGAAACAGGTTACTATTCCTGGGCTCTCCTGGGCAGCTTCAAGCGGTTCCCAGCGCACCTTTCATGCGTCCCCTACAGACGCCGGCATCGGGTCTTCCTGCTAAGCAGCTCCAACCGGAAGTTGCAACCTAGAAGTGAAGCGGCGTGAGTTCCACGGGTGAAATGCAAGATCCAAACAGGCGTCTATGAGATGGGGCATATAGGACAAGTTGCTGCTGAGGACTGCAAATGTAAGTCACCGCTTTATTATTATCTTGCTAGACTGCTGATTGTGAATATAGTAAGCTGTGCAGTGTTGAGAATATTTATCCTAGGAGTGCTATCACTATGTCCACTCCCAAGGAATCTTAATCTGAGAAACCTAAACCTGTAGCTGAATCCTCCAAGGACGAAAAAGCTACCCCAAAAGCTGCTCAGGATGTGATGCCAGACTACCCATATCTGAAATATCAAAATTATGCTCTGATTGTCTCAGAAAAGCGGCTGGACCTGACATACCTGTCCAGTTTCATGACTTCCTGGGCTGGATGCGCTCCTCAATGCAGTAATCAGCTGGAAATGACCTAGGGCTTCAGATCCAGATGAAGGCCCATTCAGATGAGTTTTAGAGTAAGAAGAGAGTTTAATTGATGTTGACTCAGCCTTGTCTTCAGCTGAGGAGGGTGAATTAACAGAGGACGTAGGTAATTTCAGTATTGATAAGATTGAAGGCCTTATTAAATCTATGAGGAAATCCCTAGGACACCTCAATTTCCAGTCCACAGTTCAATTCAGGAGATTGTCCAGAATTAATGGAAACAGGGAGACAGGTGTTCAGCTATAACCAGATGATTTCAGCGCATGTACCCATTTGCAGACGAGGAAGTATCAGCTTGGACCTCTCCACCAAAGGTTGACGCAGCTGTTACCCAAATTTCACGTAGAACCACCTTACTATTGGAAGATGGCACCACCCTTAGAGATCCAATGGACAAAAGAGCAGACAGTGCTCTAAAGAAGCAGTATGCAACTATAGGTCATAACATGAAGACTGCTACTGCAATGCCCTGCATTTTCTGCACCCTACATATCTGGATAAACGAATTTGAAGAAAAGATTGACTCTTCTGTATCCATATTTCGCCTGATCAAAGAATTAGCAACAATCAAGGATGCTGTCAACTTTCGTGCGATGCATCCCTTGATAACATAAGGCTCATGGCTAGATTTTCAGCCTTATCTGTCACCGCACGAAGAGCACTCTGGATCAAGGTTTGGAATGCTGACCCCTCTTCCAAAAATCGACTGGTATCCCTGCCCTTCGTGGGTTCCAAGTTGTTTGGAGATCAATTGGAGGTGATAATTAAGAGGTCATCAGGAAGCAAGAGTCCTTTCCTACCACAGGACAGACGTCAGAGGAATTCGCCACCTAGGTCTGCAAAATTTAGGAGGCAGTCTTTTCATGAGGCACGTAGATACAGACCTGGGACATCATATGAACAGAAGAAAAGAATACTCTCCCAAACCTCCAACGCTGAACCTCGCAAAGAGTTTCAGTGTATGCAAAATTTCCAACAATGAAGATCTCCAAACCCTATCTCTCATCCCAGTAGGGGGCAGACTAGGATGCTTCATCATCGAATGGAAGAAAATTCACCCAGACAAATGGGTTACAGAGATTCTAGAGACAGGGTGTACAGTGGAGTTTCAAACTCTCCCAACCAGTCCTTTTTTCTGAACATCATGAATCAGAAACAAGACCCTGGCAACAAAGATGAGGACTGCCATCCAGAACCTACTATTTCAAAAGGTAATCGAGAAAGTCCTGGCTCATCAAAAGTTCAGAGGGACTTATTTTGACGCTTTTTGCGGTTTCCAAGCCATCAGGGGATCTGCTTGTCATCCTGGATTTGAAGAGACTAAACTTGTTCCTCAGGATCAAACACTTCAGGATGGAAACAGTCTCATCCACGTTGAAGCTAATTCATCCCGGAGCATACCTAACACATATAGACCTCAGGGATGCTTATTACCACATTCCGATAAAGGAGTCACATCGCAGATATCTCAGATTTCATGTGTGGGGCACTCCTTATCAATACCGAGCCCTACCCTTCGGGCTGGCCTCGGCACCCAGGGTATTTACAAAGGTTCTGGCAATAGCAGTGGAAGCACTGAGGATACAAGGCTTTCGTGCAACACCTCATCTGGACGATATTCTTCTCATATCAGACTCCCAGGAACTATCACAAACAGCTACTCAGGTCTGTCTAACCCTGCTATCCAAGTTGGGTTGGATTATCAACAACAAGAAAAGTCAGCTCAGTCCAGTTCAGTCCTTAATCTTCCTAGGAGTCAACATAGACACCAGAAAATCTCTTGTCACACTGTCTCAAGAAAGGCAGAACAGAATTCTGGACAGGGTCAAAAACTTCACACGAAGAAAGCTTCACACAGCAAAATCCTTCTCCCAGATACTGGGCAACTTGACTTCAGCCCAACAAATAGTTCCATGGGCCAGATTCCACTGCAGACTTACTCAAGCAAACTATCTAATGTTTCAGAAGAGACACCCCTTCAACCCCCTTCTCAGGATCCCGATGCTACTCTCCACCAAGGAAAAACTATGGTGGTGGTGCAATCCTTGCAATCTAAAGAAAGGCAGATCTCTTCAGGAACCAGCCTGGGAAATTGTAATGACAGACGCCAGCAAAACAGGTTGGGGAGACATCTGGAATCAGGTGTCTGTCCAGGGAACCTGGTCATCAGAGGAGACCAGTCTACACATCAACCTATTAGAGCTCCTACCAGTATGGAAAACTCTAAAGAAGCTTCTACATTATCTAAAAGAGAAAGCCGTACTCGTTCGATCGGACAATATAACTGCAGTAAGTTATATTCTAAATCAGGGCAGAACAAAAAGCATAGCTTTCAACCAGATGGCTCTTCAGTTCTTCTCCTGGGCAGAACATAATGTACAGGCAATCACGGCAACCTAATTCAGGAATACAAAATTATCAAGCAGACTTCCTCAGCTGGAACAGGATAGATCCGGGAGAATGGTCCCTAAAGGAAAGTGTCTTTCAAAAAGTTACATCAGTCCTGGGATCGCCTGTCGTTGATTTCATGGCCACAGCAGACAACACAAAGTGTAGATAACTCCTGTCTCGTTGGAGGACACCACAAGCTATGGGTCAGGATGCACTAAGATTCAAGTGGGACTTTCAGCTAGTGTATGTCTTCCCTCCACTTCCTCTAATCTCGGAGGTAATCAGGAAAATACAACAGGATCAAGCCAGCGTAATCTTAATAGCTCCGGACTGGCCTCTGAAGCTATGGTATGTAGATCTGACTCCGTTATCCACCAGACCACCCCTAAAGCTCCCACAGGTGCCAGACCACCTGTCTCAAGGTCCCATTCTGCACCTAAACCCAGCTTTCCTGAATCTAGAGGCCTGGAGTCTGAACGGACCTCGCTAAAATACAAGGAACTTTCAATTTCAGCTTTTTCCACCATGTTGCAAGGTAGGAAATCTTCAACTACAAAAGTGTATTACAGGATTTGGTCAGTGTTCCACAAATGGTGCCTAGCTAGACACTGCAATAGACCTCATCTAACACAGAGTCGTATCTTGGAGTTTCTCCAGGATGGGCTTCCAAAGCAGTCTAAGACCAGCATCACTAAAAGTGCACCTGTCAGCAATTTTGGCAACACCTTTTGCTGAGAATCATTTAATCAAAAGGTATGTTGCATCCATTTCTAAGATAAGGCCCACCATTAGTGAGGTCATTCCCCCACTGGGACCTCAGTTTAGTCCTACAATGATTATGCGCACATCCTTACTTTGAGCAACTATCAAATATTTCACTAAAATATCTTACTCTTAAAACAGTGTTATTAACAGCCATCACTTCAGCCAGAAGAGTTAGTGAGCTTCATGCCTTATTATGTGTACTACCTTTCATAATTTTACACAAAGACAGTGGTTCTGCGACCAAAGCTGTCATTCAGATCTAAGGTTGTTTCCAGTTTCCATCTAAGTCAGGGGATAGTACTTCCCTCCTTCGGATCAGACCTCATTCAAGAATCTGATAAACGATTACTTGGATCTGCATAGATGCCTATCCATCTATCTTCAGAGAACAGAATCTTTCCGTAAATCGGACTCCTTGTTTGTACACTTTTGCAGAAAAGTTAAGGGCTCAGTAGCATCAAAAGCTTCCATAGCCTGATGGATACAAGACTGTATTCAACTAGCATACCAGTCAGTGGACAAGGAGCCTCCTGTAGGCAGGCTCACTCCACCAGGGCCGTGGCAACCTCCTGGGCCCTCAAAGTGGTAGCCACACCTGAGGAGATTTTGCAAGGCAGCCACTTGGTCCTCAGTCTCTACATTTATATGACACTATAGACTGGACCTTCAGGCATCCAAGGATGCAAGCTTTGGCAGGAAGGTGCTACAGGCAGCCTCTCCTGTTCTATAACTTACTGGATTATTGTCCCCACCCTAGGGGATACTGCTGTGGTAAGTCCCAGTATTGCCATGGATTGGACACAGAGGAAAAGGTGAAATGTCCTCACTGATATTTGATTTTCCTCTGTGTCCTTCCATGGCACCCCACCCTAGGTCTTCTGGTACATGGTATCGTTCTTTGTTTACACATTATATGTTATTTTGCACAATGTATTGGATAACCTAACATCTTTTTCTGTTGTTCCAGCTTGGACAATGGTAAAACTGAGGAGGAAGGGTGGAACAGAGTTTTATATAGAAAATTGTGTTGGTCCTACCAGCTGAGAGGCAGAGATAAAACCCAGTATTGCCATGGAAGGACACAGAAAAAAAATCAAATATCGGTGAGTAAATTTCACCTTTTCTTTAAAATTGTTGTTATAAAGTCAAAAATCACTAAGGTGTGATAGAGATGATAAAGTTGAGATAACTTCTCCAGTGTTCTAAACTCTCCAAGTTGTTCTGTTTAGCCAATACACTAATATTTCTCAAGCTTTAGAGACCTTAGTGCATTGGCTCCATAGAATAACATAGAAACTGAAGAAGTGATATCACTGGAGACTTCATCTCAACTTTATCACCTCTTTATAACACCAGAGTGCATAACCTCAGCATTATACAGCTGCTGATTGGCCCACCTATGCTCATGTGAGGGGAATCAGAAATATTGCTTTCACTGATTGGGTTGGAGGCTTTGGAAAACAAGTGTGAGCTCCTGTGATGTAGTTTCTCCAGAGTAACTTTGCCTGGACTCAAGGATAACTTGTGCATCTCCTAAGGTGTCCTCCAGAATGAGCTGCTCAAACAAAATAAATGGGCTACTGATGGAAGTATTCTTCCAAGTTAGACTTGCATCCTCAGTCTGCCCTTTTACATTGTCGTACCTCACTTTCATTTCACCATCCCATTCTTCAATGCAAAATCATTTAGTTGGCTGATCAGCACTCTGGCACCTACACTGATTTCACCACTTCATTTTGCTCTTGTTCATTCTGCCATTACACATGATAACAACTGCTCTCATCTGACTATGCCATTCGTCATCTTGTGCTCATTCAGTCCCTCATTCTTCACTGTGGCACAGTTCTCACTTCATGATCCCATTCTTCACTGCACTCCCATTCAGTTTGCTAGTATTCACTGTGGCATCTTCTCTCATTTCACCATGCCATTACTTATTTCTCTCTCATTCAGTCCGACATTATACACTGTGGCACCTGCTCTCATTTCACCAGACATTCTTCGGCTTGCTTACCATTCTTTGCTGTGGCATTTTGATCTTATTTCCCCAATACTATCCTTTTATCACACTTTCAGTTGGTTGGCTAGTCTGTACTGTAGCACCTGCTTTCATTTAACCATGGTATCCTTCACTGCACTCTCATTCTGTTGGCATTCTGTTCTGTGGAACCTACTCTCAATTCACCATGCTGGTGTTCATTGCTCTCACTCAGATCTGAAAGTGGGTTTTTACTATTCTCTTTCTGAAATGATGCAGAGCTCAAATGACTTTGTATCAAAGATCATTTTTATTTGTCTCCCTATGGTACAGTTTTTGTCCCAGAATTTCTTCAGTATCTTAGTACAGCAGCCTTGCTCGCTTTGTTTGTGTGTATATATATATATACGTATCGTGAGCTGTTTAAATAAAGCTACATGTTTTTGTTGTTTTTTTTCTTCTTTCCAGTGCAGATTTATTTCTCCTGCTCATTATAAGGACACTGTGGAAGAGAGATTTATTATCAGGTCATGTGGTTATCCCATATGCAACAAGAAGCTTGAAAATGTGAGTCTCAAAATACTTTTTATTTATTTATACACTGTGTGCACAATTATTAGGCAAGTGAGTATTTTGACCACATCATCATTTTTATGCATATTCTCCAAATCCAAGCTGTATAAATGTGAATGCTTATTGGATTTAAGCATATCAGGTGATGTGTATTTGTGTAATGAGAGGGT
Organism: Rhinophrynus dorsalis; assembly: GCA_037306005.1. Taxonomy (NCBI): domain Eukaryota; kingdom Metazoa; phylum Chordata; class Amphibia; order Anura; family Rhinophrynidae; genus Rhinophrynus; species Rhinophrynus dorsalis. The sequence goes on from CM074722.1 coordinate 174,584,660, forward strand.
GTGGCCTAAGGAGATGAACACCCTCTGTCAAGGTGTGCATAATTATTAGGCAGCTTCATTTCCTCAGGCAAAATGGGCAGAAAAAAGAGAGATAACCGACTCTGAAAAGTCCAAAATTATAAAAAAGTCTTTCAGAGGGATGCAGCACTCTTGAAATTGCTAAGCTATTGGGGCGTGATCACAGAACCATCAAACGTTTTGTTACAGGTAGTCTACAGGGTCACAAGAAACGTGTTGAGGAAAAAAAAGGCCCAAATTTTCTGCCAGAGATTTGAGAAGAATCAAACATGAAGCTACCAGGAACCCATTATCCTCCAATGCTGTCGTATTCCGGAACAGCAACCTACCTGGAGTGTCCAGAAGTACTAGGTATTCAGTGCTCAGAGACATGGCCACGGTAAGGAAGGCTGAAACCTAACCACCACTGAACAAGACACATAAGTTGAAACGTCAAGACTGGGCCAAGAAATATCTGAAGACAGATTTTTCAAAGGTTTTATGGACTCATGAGTGACCCTTGACGATCCAGATGGATGGGCCCGTGGCTGGATCATTAACAGGCACAGAGCTCCACTTCGACTCAGATGCCAGCAAGGTGGAGGAGGGGTACTGGTATGGGCTGGTATTATCAACGATGAGCTAGTTTGACCTTTTCGGGTTGAAGGTGGACTCAAACTCAACTCCCAAACCTACTGCCAGTTTTTAGAAGACACTTTCTTCAAGCAGTGGTACAGGAAAAAGTCTGCATCTTTTTATGCAGGACAATGCTCCATCTCATGCATCGAAGTACTGCATTGAGTGGCTAGCCAGTAAAGGCCTTAAAGATGATAAAATAATGACATGGCCCCCTTCCTCACCTGACCTAAACCCTACTGAGAACTTGAGGGGCCCTTCTTAAATGGCAGCATTACGTTGAAGGAAAACAGTACACCTCTCTGAATGGTGTCTGTGAGGCTGTGGTTTCTGCTGCACAAAAAGTCGATAGTCAACAGATCATGAAACTGACAGACTCCATGAATAGAAGCCTTATGACTTTTATTGAAAAGAAGGGTGGCTACATTGGTTACTGATTTTTTTTTTTTTTTTTTTGTAAATTTCACAAATGTTTATTTGTAAATTTTGAATTGTTTGTTTAGTATTCTCACTTTAATAGATGAAAATAAACATGTAAAATTATCATTTTTCATTTAGTTGCATAATAATTCTGCACACTATAGTTGCACAGTAATTGTGCACACATAGATATTCTAAGAAAGCCAAAACCTCACTTTTACCTTATTAAATATTCAGGTTTAAAGTTTCTTAACATTTTGGATTGACGGAGAGCACTGTAGTTGTTCAAAAAAATAAAATTAATCCTCAAAAATACAACTTGCCTAAGAGTCCCTTTTGAAATCAATGGAAATATTAATTTACTCCCTTATGATGCAGTTAGTTTGCTCCAGAATTGCACCCCTTTAACGTGATGAATAATTCCTGTTTCATTTGTGATACAGAACAAAATGTGATAACCTCAGTTTTTTTTTTTTTTTTTTTTTTTAAAAGGTGCCAAAGCAAAAGTATAGAATTTCCACGAAAACAAACAAAGTCTATGATATCACAGAGCGCAAGGTAAGTGTTGCCTGACCTCCAACCTAATTAAATTTGAGATTCATTTCTACAAAAATGGCATTTTGATGGGAAAAATGGTCAGAAAAAAAGCTATATTCCGACACTTGCCATCACATTTTGGCCTATATTTATTCTGAATTCGGCATTTAGGGATACATGAAAAAAAACAAACAGCCAAAATAAGCAGTGCAAAACGCAAGCCTGCTACCATGTTCAACAGAATGGCTTTTTCAGTGCTTCCTTTTGCAGCTGGAGAGGCCTTCCCAGTCTCAGCCGCTCAGGGCTGCCGTAGCTGGGAAAAAATGACTCTTCAGCTGCAAAGTCAGTGACTGCCACAGCCCACTCCCCCAGTGTCCCCATATTCACCCAACCACCTTCCCTACACTTGCTCAAGTCCCCTTTACCCACTTCTCCGTTGACTGGTGGTGGATGAAGGGCATTGTAGGTCATAACAGATGGAGGGCCCAGTATTGCCCATCCCTGCCTATGGTCACAAAGAAGTGACTTGGGAATGCAGCAAGGCTTCTGACCCTGTTTTTTTTTTAATTCTATTGTCAGACGTGGGCTATTGACATTAGGGGGTCAAGAGGGCTCCCCTGCTTCCATCCTACCCCTGCTAATGGTAATAATGGGCGGGATCGGGAAACCCTTTCATGTCAATGTGGGAGGCTTTCCCTCATTGGCATGAGACGGTTTCCCAATCCTGCCCACTGCTACCCCGGTAATTAGGGTAGAATGGAAGCAGGGGACCCTCTTGCTCCTCTACGTCGCCACTTTTGATCTCCTAGCTAAATTAGCTGGGGGGCATGGGGGGGGGTAAGGTCAATGCCATGCCACACACCTGAAATATATATATATATATATATATATATATATATATATATATATATAAAAATGTACACACACACTACTGGTCAAAAGTTTTAGCATACCACCATTTTTCCAGTTGTTATTGAAGGGTGAAAGCAAAGCAACCTACAAGTGCAACACATTTGTGAGAACTTCTGCAACAGTGTTGGAAAGAACTTTCAGAACAATAACTGATTTCCATTGTGGTAAGAATGCCACATTGTGTTCGGCTGTTATATCTGCAAAAGGTGGCTACTTTGAGTCAAACATTTAGATTACATTTTGTTAAGGAAAACAATCCCATGATTTCTTTTTAATGTCCAGCTGTTTTTACTCTATGCTTTTTATATTGAGACATTAAACTGCGTAAATTTCAATAAAAACTGGAAAAATGGGGGTGTTCTAAAACTTTTGACCGGTAGTATGTATGTGTGTATGTATATGTGTGTGTATATAATGTATATAATATAATTGCATCTCAGTACTTTGGACGTGTGTCTAGCATTCAATGAGATAACACTTTGAATACTAGAAAGATCTTCAGGAGATTTTGAAACAATGTGTTGTGGATTCCTTGCTAGCATTCCAGGGGTGAAAAGTCCCATATAACTCTTTATCTGTCTTCTATGGCTTCTATACTCCAGAATTGATTGTATCTTGCTTTCTTCATCTTGTTTAAAGCATTCTTATACCAATTTTGTACTTTTTTATATTTGATTTTAGCTTATTTCTAAGAGTTGGCAGGTATCTTGGCCATGACTGTTTGTTACAATAGACCTTACTCTGCATGCTGAACTAGAATAGTTCTGGGGCAAACTGCTCTATAGAGAGAGCATAAAGGTTTTAACAAACAACAATGCACTGAAGAACACACTAGCATTAAATTGTTTGAGCCTTTTTCCCTTATAGTGCAGTTGGTTGGCTCCACAATTATTCCACTTCATCTGCCCTATGTTTTTTGAAAATGCTTGGGAAATGAAAAATTTAATTCTACGCTTTTTTCCAGTGTTTCTGCAGCAATTTCTGTTTTAGAGCCTCCAAGTATTATGAAGCTCAAATTCCCAACAGCCCAGTGTGGATGAGAGAAGGAGAGAGGTAACTGCACTTTTACTTAATCATTTTATTTTATTCTTACATAGTGTTACTTTTAGTTTTGCAGTGCTATACACACAACTTTTCTGGCCCTGCAGAACTAACCCTGCAGAATTAGATAAAGCATATCCCCTAAGGCAGGGGTGCCTACCTGAGGCTCTTGTGAACTACAACACACTTCATCCCCCACCAACCATTGGAGGGCCAAGGTTGCTCCACCCCTTCCCTGTGGTCACAAGGAGGTGACCTAGGAATATCTGGCAAGACTTCTCTACTTCATCAATTAACAAAGTAAGCTACTGCCTCTCCATAATATTTAGAATGAATATTAACCATTTAGATGCCAGAAACATCTGATAAACTGCTTTCCCAGTGTGTAGGAAATGTCTCTAACATCCAAGGACTTAAAGGGGAACTATCACCCCTTTACAACCTTGGCTAAAAACTAACTTTATAGACCGACTAGCTGGAATTGCTTTTTTTATTTATTTTTTTTTTTTGCCAAAATTAAATATTTAAACGTGATCTTATGCCTTCCTTCCGATAAGACTGTGGGTACAGTTCTGTACCGCAGTCTGACTCTCTTCCTCTGCTCCCCTCCCTCTTAGCATCTGGATCCAGCCTCTCTTGTAAGCTGGAATGCTTTCATTGGCCAGCGAGTGCTCTAGCTTACAAGAGAGGCTCGATCCAGACGCTACGTGGGAGGGGGAGAAGTGTTATTAGTAAGGTGTTTTGGCACTTTAAAGAATTTATACCTTTACACTTTAACATGTTTCTGTACTTAACTCGATTTTTTTACTATGAGATTAATTTCCTTTAAAGTGTTTTGGCACATTCAGATGTATTTTATTTTAATTTTTTAACTATATATTAATGAATTGTAAACCTTAATGGAAGCTATTATGTAAGTCAGAGAATATCACTTACTAGAATATTTTCATATTATCTTGCCACTACATAAATAAACTTAGTGCACCATGGTGCAATTAAGTTTTGATAGTCTATATGATCGCCATGCAAATTTTGTTCCGCTCCTAATCTGCACCTTCCGCTTTATACACATATCCTATAATCCCCCCAATGTTTCTCTGCTGCCATTATCAACAAACCTGATCTGCACCTTCCGCTTTATACATATTCCTATATAATAATTCGCTAGGATGTTTGTCAGAAGCCGTCATACGCAGTAGAGACTGTGTGCGTTAGGGTAGTCTCTACTACTCATGATTGCATTGCATGAGTGAGGAGACACAAGACTGTATCACGTGGAGAAGTGAGGTAGCGGCCGCTTAACCCTTTGAGTGCCAGAGGGATACGCAACGCATTGCACTCAGACACTCAAAGGGTTAACATTACCCGGACCTTGGCCCGTGTACATGGGCTTTTACAGTAGTATCATATAAACCCTCAATGTTTCCCTGCCGCCATTAGCAACACACATGTCCCTGGATTGCACCACCTTATAACACTTACAACTCAGCCACTCATCTTCACACAGAAGAAGTGACATTCTGAAGCAAACCAACTGCAACAAGGAAAATTGCCCCAGTTCCCACTGATTTTGTTGAAGCCCCCACTGGCATTTAAGGGGTTAAACCCCCCACTGAAATCAATAGGAATTTTCATTTTTCCTTTAGAGTGCAGTTGGATTGACCCAGGATTGCTCCACTTTTGTCCTTGTACATATACCTGTGGATTTGAAGGCCAACAACCTACTTGGCTGAATATGATGGAAGTGGTAGTGAAACAGCTGCTGGATAGCCTCAATTTTCCACTTTTGGTTACCACTGTTATTAGCCAGTGCTGTCACTAGATGGTGCTGCATGTACATAGAGATTTGTGAATGATGGCTTTAAAGGAAAGGCAAATACCTCTTCTGTCCTATACCCCGGCCTCTGCAAACTTCAAGCCTCCCTTCCTTCTTAATAACTTAAAGGGATAGTAACACTTCATTTTAACTTTATTTTATTTTGTAGGCATTAAAAAAACATGAAGAATGATATAAGTCTTATCTCTCAAACCTTTATGGTTTATGAGATATTCACAAGCAAAGTTCCCCTCCCCACCCCTTTTACCTAGTGTAAGCCATCTCTTCTCAGATGTGAGTCTGGTTGTATGACAGTACAGATAACAGAAGGGGACAATTTTCTTTGTATTAAAACAATGAGAGCCCTTCCCCCCTTGACAAGTTTTTCAGCTTTTTCCATTATCTTAATTGAAGATTGTCCCTCTCTGCAGTCTACCTGGGCATCTCCCTTCTGATCTGGTTGAACAGGGGGGGGATACTTTGTTTGTGAATATCTCTTAAACCATAAAGGTTTCAGAGATAAGACTTATATCATTCTTCATGTTTTTTTAATGCCTATAAAATAAAGTTAAAATGAAGTATTACTATACCTTTAAATGAAAATATGCATTAAGTGAGGCTGTACAAAGAAGACCAGGGGTGAGATACACTAATGGGCAATGCAATGGCGATGTGTGACGATCGCTTTGCCATGGAGTATATCACTAGGCTGACCATACCTCCCCTTTAAAAAGGGACACACAGGAAATAGGCATATTTCAGGAGTGCACCAAAATCAAAGCAACCCTGTAGTATGCATTTTTCATGTGTGTCCCTTTTTAAAGGTGAGGTATGGTCAGCCTATATATGACGCACTTCACCGTACTCTCTAACAAATATCTATGCAAGGGGAGGGAAGACACTTTATGCATAGCCTTGTAAGGCTGTCATAATGCTGGTTATATAGAGGGGGAGAGGAGAGTAGGCTTTCTGACCTCAGCACCAAGAACACCACCAGCCCTACTTTAACCCTTTGAGAACAATAGGGATGTGCAGCATATTATTCTGCAATGCTTTGCACGCTGAAAGGGTCCTAACATAGTATATTAGGTTGAAAAAAGGCACAAGTCTGCTTCACAGATCATTTACAGAGACAGAGCGTTGCACATCCCTGTGGCACTCAGAGGGTTAAGAGAGAGCTTCTATTGTCTCTGCTCTACAGAATAGACAGCAAAATGTCCTCTGTGGATCCATGAGGAACTATGGAAAGAGCCCAACTTGGCCATCTCAGTTTAGCAAAATTGGGGCTGTGCACTCTGGAGCTTAGTACACGTGGGAATAGCCTCATTAACATACAAACAAGCCCACAGGAATATGACAATGTCTCATTGAGGTGCATTTCAACCTCCAAATGAGCCATTGTTGAAATGTACACTGCAAAATCATAAACCTAGAGAAATCATGGCAAGGTTGGTGTATTTGTGATGTATTCACATGGATATGCTGGTGAACACATCTTCATGCATATGATGAGATGGAATTGGTGAAAAAAGCCACATCATCTTCAGACTGCCCCCCTCCTTTTTTTTGTATCAAAGGTTTTTATTGAAGAAACTCCACAGAGTGTATAATACATGGCAGTAAGAATAGGCATGTACATTAGCCAAAATTGGCATACTGCATATACAATGCAGAAAGGTCAATATGGGCTAAGACGAGTAGATATTACTACATGAATGTCATTATACGTCAAAGAACATCTAGTCTGTGAAGGATCAGGTTTTAATTAAGTAGATGTAGAAGAAGGAGGAAGGTGATGAAAAGAATAGAGACCTAGAAAGTGAAGGAGAAGCTCCGCAAAATGAGAATAGGCACATTAAGGAAAACTAGAAAAGAACGTAAGTAATAGAAAAGGGGGAAGAGAAAAAAAAATGGGGGGGTCATGAACCTGGGTCATCCCTGATGATAAAAGGCATGAGAAACTTAAATATGGAACTATTGAACTCCAAGGGCTAAAAAAGCCAATAGCCAACTTTCTAATTGTGAATTGTCTAGATTCTTACGTCTCCACGCTATTTTTAAAAACAGAATTTTGTACCACTACTTTATCATACCAAGCATTCACTGAAGGGGAAAGTTCAGACTTCCAATGAAGGGGAATTAAAGCCTTAGCTGCATTTAGCATGGTATATAGAGTTAGTTTCTGTGCTTTAGGAACAGAAGGTAAGTCCTTATATAAAAGTATCCACCAAGGATCCTTAGGGAGAGAAATTTGCAAGCATGTATTAATACACTTCAGACACGAGTTCCAATAGTTTGAAAGCACTGGGCACTCACACCAGATGTGGAGGGAAACCAGGTACCCTACTACATATCTCCAACAGGCATTTGAGAGATTAGAATTAAAGCCATGGAGCCTATGAGGGGTATAGTACCATCGAAAGAGCAATTTATAGTTCAGCTCAACCATTTGTTCTGATATAGAGGACTTTTGGATACCTTGATGGATCTGAAAAGTTTTGGATAGTTGGAAGGGAAAATGAGATTAAGAGAGGGAGTTAACAGGACCCCCAGGTACTCAATTGATTTCGTTGACCATTGAAGTGGATAGGCCGCTTTTAGGTAATCTATAAGGGGACTTGGAAGGTTCATAGCTAAAGCATGAGCTTTAGAAACATTCATTTTAAAATTGGATACATCTGTGAACACTTCAAGCTCAGATAAAAACTGCCCCCTTTTTGAGCCTTAGTTCATCTTCCTCCAGGAGCAATTGTGGGGCACACTAACTTCATGCAAACTTACATTGATTTAAATGGATTTTCTAAACTTGGGAGTTATGCACTGAGGCGTGATAAAGAGGTGTTAAAGTGGAGATGACTTCTCCAATGAAATCACTTCTCCAGTTCCTATGTTATTCTATGGAGCTTGTGCACTAAGATTTCCAAAACTTAAGAAATGTTAGTGAATTGGCTCCATAGAATAACAAAGACATTGGAGAAGTGATATCACTGGAGAAGTCTTCTCCACTTTTCCACCTCGTTATCACACCTTAGTGAATAACTCCCTTTGAGTTCTAGACATCTCTAAAGCATTGCTTTGCAATGCATTGAAGATCTTTTGAGCATTTGAGGTGTTAAAGGAGACATTTAAATCAATGTATTAAAAGTCAGATCTCCTGATGTTTCCCCAGCTATTTATCTCCCAGACAATTCGACTGTGAGATCAAAAGAGCTCCCCTGCTTCCATTCTACCAAGGGAACACTGGTAGGAGTGGGCTTGATCTGGAAACCTACATCAATGAGGGAAGATTTCCCTCTTTGACACGAGAGGGTTTGCTGCTCCCGTCCACTCCTACCGTGTTCTCCAGGTAGAATGGAATCAGGGGAGCCCTGGAGGAGGAGTCCTGATGCCCCACCGAGAGGGCTGACTTATTTTAAGTGGTTAGCTGAGGAGGCAGGGGCCTCCTCCTAAGCCACAGAATAATGTGTTTTTTAAACCAACCAACCAATCAGTCAGCACTATCCAGCCACGACCCCTGACAGCAAACCAGATTCACTTAGATTTTTACATTAAAACACTTAAGGTTTGCCTCATTGCTAAAGATTAAGAATATTTTTTTCACAGTTGACCACATTTATTCCTTTCATTTACTTCAAAGGCATAATTCACTGCAGCACAAAATCTGACAGCAGGATTCTGGGACAGGAATCCAAAGTTGTTATAGCCTGTCTAAGGATCTGGCACAGTTAGAATGTATGAATTGGCTCTTGATGAGCTGGCTTTATATGAGATGACAGAATTCTAGAGAGGTCTCCAACCCATTGTGAAGCAATACATTGGAGACCTATTTAGTGTCTAAGGGGGTAAAATAAAATCATCCTATCTTCCTTATTATAGCATCTGGAGGATTATGCACTAAGGTGTCATAAAGAGGTCATCAAGTGAAGATGAATTCTCTAGTGATCTCACTTTGCCAGTTCCAATGTTATTCTATAGAGCCTATGCACTAAGATCTCCAAAGTTGGAGATATCTGAATGCATATTCTCCACAGAATAACACTGGAACTGGCAAAGTGATATCGCTAAAGAATTCATCTTCACTTTATCACCTCTTTCTCATGCCTTAGTGTATCTCCACCCTTATCTCCTAGTGACATTCTTCCTTCCAAGTAATCCTGGTGTCTATGTTTGCTTGACCTATTCATAATATGCTTTTATTTCTGATTGAATTTTACTTTGTCACGGGAATTGAACTTCCTTTGTAAGTTTCTGTTATTTTGAAGAATTTAATACAAATGTAATTAAAAAGATAATAATACACCTGATGGCTCAAGCTCAGGGATTACCTAGATGAGTACCAAAAGATCTGGAGCATCTGGGACCTTGCTATGGACTCCCCTCACCTATCTGACTAATAATACTGTGCAACCCTGGATCATACTCCATCTGTCTCTCTTTAAAAAGGCCTTTTATTTTTCATTTCTGGATACATCCCCTCTTCCTTTGTCCCAGTTCTTCCCCTCATTCCCACTGACACTCTCTAATAAGGGAGCTACTCGTCTTATTATCCTCTACCCTCTCCCACCAGCTCATGTCCCTCCTCCTTTTTTTTTTTTTTTTTGTCCTTCACTCATTGTAACCAACTGTGCTATGGTGTATCTATTCAGTACTCATTTTGTTTAATTGTGATTGTGATCTGTTTGTTCCATGATTTGTCTTCCGTAAAACCCAATAAAAATTACTTTATTATAAAAATAATAATTTAATACTATAATTCACCCCAGTAGGTTCTGACACATTTCTTTTTCTCTCTGTTGCAGCCTTCCAGACATTACGCTCCTGAAGGAAGGGAAAAGGTATAGTATGAATGAATATTCTGTGGACAATGACCTTTGATTTCCACTGCTTTAAGCTGTGCATTTGATTTAATAAGCATGTTTTTATGTCTCATGCCAAGATAGTTTGTTTGATCCCTGATTTACTGTACAGCTGCTCCTAACAAGGCCTTCAATAAAGACCTGTTGAAATTTGACACAAATAGTTTGTGTACCTTGCTTGGTAATATCATTGCCAGCAACAACTAAGCCATGTTCATTAAATGTGATGATAGTTAGATGGCTGTTTTTTTGTTGTATGCTTTTTTTTTTTTAGTTAAACAAATGGACCGGAAGGTAATGATAGATATTAAATCTGTATCTTTTATTGATAAACTTGTGCACACTGTGATTTCCAACACACACAAAGTTTGTATATTTGCATGAAGGCACAGAACAGTCTGTGAGGCTCTTTTTAGATTTACTTTCTTGACTTCCGTTTCATTGATGGGTAATGTCAGCCAACAGTAGATTATAGAGGCTGTGGAGACTTTTTCTGCAAGCTGGTAACTTTTTATTATGAACCCCTTGGACCTCTTTAGCATCCAAGGGGTTCAGGTTTCCCCCAAAAAAATGCCGATGAGAACTGCTCTGACCTCCAGTTACTGTACCTGTTGTTTGTTTTTTGCATCAATACAATATTTAGTTGGAAAATAAATGTGTGTGTATATATGTATATATATATATATATAATTAGCTAGAAAGTTTGTAACGATGCAATCATGTGAAGTAGAGACATCCAGCATCCAGCTCTGTATCAGCCGCGGCGCGTGCAGTCTCTACTGAGCATGACTGCACCGCAACTGGCTGGCACTGTATCTGCAGTGGCGTGGGCAGTCTCTACGGTGCATGACTGCCCCACAACCGGCTGGCAGTGGCACTCTGGCCCATGTAACGGCCCTTCAACTAGTGTGTATGTATGTATGTGTATATATATATATATATATATATATATATATATATATATATATATATATATATATATATATATATATATATATATATATATATATAATATATAACTTCTCTCCATAACTGGGAACTCTCCAGATTAGATCTGGAGACTCCATTAGATCGCTTTACCTCCTTACCGCTTTAAATCTATCCTTTAACCAGTTCTCGATCCATGTACAGATAACACCGCCCAAACCAAAGCCTTTTAATTTATGCAGTAACCTGTTGTGAGGCACTGTGTCAAAGGCTTTTGCAAAATCCAAGTATACTACATCAACAGCAATTCCCCTGTCCAAATTACTACTTACTCTTTCATAAAATGCAAGTAAATTAGTCTGACGTGATCTGTTCTTCATGAAACCATGCTGATTCCTACTAATGATATTGTTTGTCTTCACATAGTTCTGAATACTGTCAGTTAATAACCCTTCTTACCCACTATGGAAGTCAAGCTCACAGGTCTATAATTTCCTGGTTTGGATCTTGCTCCCTTTTTAAACAATGGAACTACATCAGCTTTCCTCCAATCACAGGGCACTATGCCTGATGAAAGTGAATCAATAAATATTAAGTATAATGGTTTTGCTATTACTGAACTAAGTTCCTTAAGTACCCTTGGGTGTATACCGTCCAGTCCAGGCGCTTTATTCACTATAACCCTTTCCAGTCTCTTTTGGACCTTGTCCTCAGTAAGCCATGTAGATGTTGGAGGAAATTCCATGGTTTTGTCTGTTTGCCCACAGCTTGTCATTGCTGCTTCCTTTGTATATACTGAAGCAAAGAACGTATTTAGGGTGTCAACCATAGCTTTATCCTCACTAATCAATTCACTTGCCCCATTGCTCTCTCCACATCAGCACCACATGAGGGACTCCACAAGTAACAGTTCCCAGATATTACACACACATGCCCCACTCACACAGCACCACCAAACACACAAAGCCAGAAACAAATATGACTGACACACACACACACACACACACACACACACACACACACACTCACCCTGACTCCCAGTGGCCTCAGAAGGACCTGTAGTACAGCTACTGAAGGGTGCTGCAGCACCAGGGGAACAAAATGTCACTCAAAGGGTTAAGGTAGGCCCTCATTGCTCAATTATTTCTTCACTGTCATCATTTGCCATGCAAGACACAGGACAGACAGCCATCAGGTACACACTTAACCCATTGACTGCCACAGGGTGGTGTATCAAGTTTTACTCCTCAGGCAGTGTGTTCAAACCACTCACACTGTAAACTTGCATTTCCCTCCCACTTCTCCTCCTTCCCCAGCCTATTACTAACACTTTTTCACATTTATGTTAAGTCCCGCCCCTACTCACGATTAAGCCCCACCCACTTTTAACCCAGATTGCCCCATTTGTCTCTCCACATCAGCACCACATGAGTGCCCTCCAGGGACTCTACAAGTCAGTGTTCCCAGGTATGAATACACTTCTATTTAACTCTGACATGCTTCTCTATACCTTAACCCTTTGAGTGCCAGAGGGGTGCACAACTCATGCACGCATGTGTTTCTGCTCATATATGTTGTGTGTGTGTGTGTATACATCTCTGTTACATATGCGTGTCCATGCGTGCATCTCCAGTGTGTCTGTGTGTGTGTGCATGTCTTTTGCATGTTTCTGCTGCTCACTGTGTGTATGTGCATACCTCACCTAGTTTTAGGTGATATTGTTGGGAGCGTGGCTGGTGGGCAGGGCATTAGTAAGAATTTTTGGGTTATTTCATGACCTATTACTGGCTATTTATGTAACTGAATAAATGATTTAGTGCAAGAACAAAGTATTTTATTTGCACATACTAATGTATAAACACATATACTGAAGTTTAAAAAAATATTTATATGAGCTTTATTGCTGTAGAGCAAAGTAATACACACCACACAGTCAGGGCTGGTGCAAGGATTTTTGCCACCTTAGGTAAAACCTAATTTTGCTGCCCATTTGGCTCCGCCCTTTGTGTCCCACCCCTTTATACCCCGCCTACTTATACCCCACCTTTTTTCATGATTGTCCTCTCTCTGCCCCCTGGGCCAGTCTGCCCCTGGTCTGGAGATGCCTGTAACAGATGCTCCCCTTTGCTCCTATCGGCTCCAACTTGCCCCCATCAACTCCAACTTTCCCCTACCAGCTCCAACTTTCCCCTACCAGCTCCACTTTGCCCCCATCCTCTCCAACTTGCCCCCCATCTGCTCCAACTTGCCCCCACCAGCTCCAATATGCCCCCTCAGCTCCAACTTGCCCCCATCACATACCTGTAGCTCCCGCGCAGTCTTCTCTTCAGTAATGCAGAGCGCACCGGGAGATCATGACTCCCAGCGCGCTCTGCATTACTAAAGATCTGACCCGATGAGGGAGCGCAGTAGCAACACAGACCTGACTGTGTTGCGGTTCCCGGCGCGGTGCTTGCGGGCGCAGCTCTTCTCCGCTGCATGCCCGCGCCCCCAGTACGTGTGTGCCCTAGGCCGGCGCCTACCTCTCCTATAGGTGGCGCCGGCCCTGAACACAGTCTGACCTCCTAAAAAGAGGGACAACAGGGTGGGAAAGAGGGACAGAGGGATTTGGCCCTCAAAGAGGAACTGTCCCTCCTAAAGAGGGACACTTGGGATGTATGGTATGTGTCTGCCTGTGTGTTGCATATGTCTGTGTTTATCAGTGTGTCTTCATTTCACACACGCGCGCCCAATGGTCATAACAAGACGGGCAAAGCCATCCCACGTTGCTTGTATATGTGTATATATATATATATATATATATATATATAGAGAGAGAGAGAGAGAGAGAGAGAGAGAGAGAGAGAGAGAGAGAGAGAGAGAGAGAGAGAGAGAGAGAGAGAGAGAGAGAGAGAGAGAGAGAGCGCTTTTCCTGCCATGAAATAATTGGGAAGTGATTTACAGAGCTATTACCCCCTGAAACATAGAATTTGATGGCAGATAAGAAGAACTCAACCCATCTAGTATGACCATTTCTTCCTAATGTAAAAATCTCAAACCTTATTTGTTGCTTGGTCTTGTCTTATGTTCAGGACAGCCTTATGAAAGTTCGGACTCACAGAATGACTCGGCAGTTTTTATCAAATTCTATAGAGAATTGCTTGTCACTGAGTTTCCTTTCAAACAATGTAACAAAATAACTAATTGGAACTTGACCACTCGAGGGCAGTGCTAATGTAAAAAAACAAACACTGGTTTAAACTGTATAACTCTGGAAATATGCATCTTTCAGCAGTGGAAGTGTACTTATTTTACTTAAAGCGGAACTTTAAGCTATTACTATGCTGCCATGCATTCATTAAGCGCATGGTGACTAGCTTGGAAATCCATCTCTTACCTTCTAAAGAAATCCTTGCCGTTTGGAGACTGATGGGCAAGTTAGTGCGGTCTACGTGCCTGCACCATCAGTCCCTTCGAGTTACCATGTGGTACGCTGCAATGCTACTCAATGGAGACGGGACTGACGGCGCCCTTTAAAAGAAAAATAATAGATTCATCTCCTTTTGGTAGAGAGAGGTTTCCAGCACATTGCTTAGTATGCCTTAGTGACCTCTCTGGTGTCCAGGGGGCTAAGATGTAATCTAAAGTGTAAAGATTGGTACACTGTAAAGCAAAAGAGAGGAGATGTGTGCTTTTTGGTTTGAAAATATAGTGCACATGATGTGGCAGAGGGAAATTATCCACTGTTTCTACTTTTAACAGAGGACAGACTGTGGACAGTAGGAGTAGCCTTTGATGTCCATTACAACCCCAGGGCTACCTGCTGCTCACAATCTAGTTAAATATTCTTTCACAATATTGGCACAAGCTCATCCCTAATGCATAATATCTTCTTCTTTATTAGTGGCCATTCTGGAGTGGAAGTTAAATTATCTGAAAAACGCATCAAAACTTCAGATATAGAGAAACCTGTGGATCTGGCAGAAGGGGATGATTCAAAAACTCCTGATAGCGACGGTGATGTTGGCAATGAACCTGAGCAGGAATTCATTTCCTCTGTTATTGGAGATGCACCAATCACTGGAGATAGAGAAATAATTAGAGATAAGACTGGGTTGGATAATTTGAAAAAGATGACCAAATCCCATGACAAAAATCAAAGTCAGACAGAAATAACAGAACGATTACATAATTGCACAATAAGTGAACATGAAAAGATCTTGCAGACAGAAACTTATTGCCTGGACTCCAAAAGTGTTGCAAAGGAAAATAAAGAGGTCCATCTAGATTCAAAACATGTAGAGATTCTGGGTGTAACTCAAAGAGCTGTGAGCAAAAGAGGAGCAGAACAACTTCGAAAAATACTCGGCAATTCCAGCCATTATCAATCTGCTCTGAAACACCATATTCTTCCTGCTGCTGCTAAAGGAAGTATGTTAGATGTTCTTACACACACCTTAAATGAATGGAAAACAGAGGAAACATTGAATTATCTGTTTGGTTCAAACTGGTCTTCAGAGGTTAGTGATCAGGTAGAGGATCTTGACGAAGATGACTTGAGTGTGGAAGCAAATGATCTTGAAAACACCTCTGAGATTCCCAGAGCAGATCACACCACCAGCTTGAATGAATCTTTACCTTTCCATGGCCCTTACAATACAGCAAAGCCTGTAACTGATTACTCTAAACTCAAAGAAGAGACAGAGTATTTACAGATTAAAGTACAAGAGTTTTTTAAAGGGCATTATATTCTGCCTGAAGAAGTTGAACATGAGCAAAAAGGAGGGAAAGCGACCAAGGACAATAAGGAGGTCAGTATAATTTAATTAATACTGTGAACCTTATATTTAGAGGCAAGGAGAAGCAATTCTGTACTATACCAACTGAAACATACGGGGCAAAAAATCTCAAATTATCTTTCATAATGTTCTCTTGTCCTAGGGCGTAGGAACACCTTGAATGTCCAACACCCTTGGATGAGAGTATTTTAGTGCTGGGGAACTGTAGTGCAGTTGGTTTGCCTTTGTGGAATATATAGTTTGTAGTAATGCCATATAGGCATAAAAGGGTCTCTAAACACAAAATAAATCTGGAGTAATTCTGGAGCAAACCAATGCGCTGTAAATTAAACATGGCTAACATATAGGGCAGTGATTCCCAACTACAGTCCATGGGACACATCAATTATGCAAGTTTTCAGTGTCTTCTTACATGAGCACAGGTAAATATCATAAGTACAGATAGATCTGTTACAGTGACTCATCCACTGATTCATCACCCTATTCTTCTATGAGGAGATCCTGCATTGTTGATATACCCAGAGGACTTAAAACCACATAGTTGTTATAAGGTGTTCGTTCTATTTTAACTGCTAGCAGTACTTTCTTTGTTTTTCGGCTTCTGCTGCTTGACTTTATCCTTATGTATGATGCATTGCCCAGACCATAACCACCCTAACATTTGATTAAGAGTCTGCAGTCTCATTACTTTTTTGTTCCTGACAGATATATATGTAGATTTTTAAATAAATGTATTTTGTTTTGAAGGACAGTACATCGTGGGCTCCTGCTCTTCCTCTAGTTGATTCATGTTCTCAACAACAAATCCGAAAACGCATTGTGCTTGAAAAACTCAAAAAAGTGTAAGAAAAATCTATTATTGATTGTGCAGGGATGAAAATATTTCTAATTGTATGAATTTGTATATATGTGTGCATTTATGTTTGTGAATATATTCATACAGATGTAACCTGCTTTACAATATCAGCTGTTCCCCATTATATACTGATAGTGAAACAAATTGCTCTGTAAATTGAAACTAGGTGACTTTGCACTAATAACACACTATGCTCTGCCAAATGAAGGTGTAATTAGTCAGACACACTATTCTAATCTAAAAAATAATTTATATTGGGTTTGGGCAAGGTAAGACTCTCCAGCTACCTTTGCACTACAGCAGCTTTCATCTCCAGCCAGCCAATGGCTGGCTGGGGAGGTTGAAAATTTTAGTTCAACTACTGTACCACCTCTGGTTCCCCACCCATGATAAATGCCTGCTTCTGGAAATAGTCTCTGGACAGGTTCTGAGAACAAACATAATTTAGCAAATATTTCTTTGAAGCACTGTGAAGGGCTTTTATTACTGATTCTCACCCTTCCCCCAAAAAGGGCGAACAGGAAGAGACCTTCACTCACAGAATGTGTGAAAATCACATTTATCACAGATTATACAAAAAATATTTCTTCTACTTGAAAGAGAAATAGCAAAACAGAATTCTGGATATCACCAGAAGTGATCAGATGTGAAAATGTAAATGTGCATCATGTAAATACAAATATGGCACTACTTGTGGCAATTAGGACTATTGAAGTGAATTTCTGAAAACCCATTACATCATTATGTGTAAATACAGAAAAAATGGTCTCTCTATATGACTTGTTCCACCGAATGCATGATTTTCTGTAATTTGTAGCCCTACATAATCATGCATGGGTATAATGTTGCTTTGCTGTGAATTCTCCAGAGTTGGGTTAATAAGCTGTTGACTGGTTAGATATGATGAGAGTTATATACTCCAACAACTGAAGTTCCAACAGTTTACCATCTATGCACCATTTACTTACTCAATCTTTTCTTTCCTTTTTCTAGATTGCCAGCTATTCTGCTACCTCTTCAGATAACTTATAGCGATGTATCAAAGGAGTTACACAATATGGTTAAGACCTTTAGGTGAGCTTACATTATCATTTTCATCAGTAAGGATACCCCTAACACCCATCTTTACTTAAGAGTTTGCTTTCCAGGTGAATGTTTTGAAGACCTTGCTGGCAGTGAAAATGTTAGTAATGAAGAATATAATGCACAGTGAGCTTATGAATCCAAAGTTATAATATAGAATTGATGGCCATGTACTGACAACAGCAAAGAGGAGTTACAAATGGATTGATATTTTTGTTTTTAAGGAGAATTCATCTTTAATGAAGAAATAATGTTGGGCTTTTCCTCCTAAGTACAACAAGGGTACTCCAACTTCTGTGAGATATTTGCATTTGAATGCTATTACAGCTCAAAACTATAATTATTAAAAAAAAAAAAACCCTGACATATTATGTTGTAGACTTTAACTCTCAACAGTTCATTATAAATTTAAATTACTGTAGGAAAACAATTGGTTCTTTTGAAAACCATTTGATTAAAATAAATAAATAAAGGTAATCCTGTAATAAGTTTCTATTCCGTTCAGTATGGAACACAAGTACCATGGAGTTGAGTCCCTCCTCCTGGAGGGCAGAGCATATCACAAAAGACAGGGTCTTTGGGGTGCAGGCTAACTCCTACTCCTCCAGCTTAACACCCCCCTGCCAATTAGCTCCAAGAATTCATATTAGTTTTTTATTTCCCTATTAGATATGGGGCTAACAATCCCACCTGCAGCCATCTTTGCTCCATTGACTTCTATGGTCAAAGTTTCTCTGGGACAAATCTCTGAAACCGTTTTGGCTACAATGGTCAGAGAGGGCTGTATCTGCTTGTCTACTCAAGTTCTATAATCTGGAACACTTTCTGAGTGTCTAGGGGCACTACTTCAATCTATGATTGGAGTTGTAAGTGCTGCTAGGTAACTGGAAACAGAGAAGACTATGGTACCCAGAGTGCCCATTTCCCACAGGCTGACTGTTTCTCCAGATTAATAATTTGCTTGCCAGATAAGTGGATTTCTGGGTATTTAAGGCTATTTTTTGATCCTGGCACATTTTCTAGTATTTTACTAGTAGTTTGGATACTTTATATGAAAGTAAGTTGGATTCTAAGGGTCATGGGTGTAAATCTAAGGCAAAAGATTCAGGGGCTTCCCTTACACCTTGTTCCTCTAGCCACAACTTGTCTACCTAGAGAATACTCATAATGTGCAGTGACCCCTACTTCTCCACCAGGTCCCTCTAGCACAAATCAAGAGCCTCCATGGGTTAAGACACTACTGTCCTCGGTACAGGAAGGAAAACTTATGCTCACCTTTAATCAAATTGTTGCTGTATCCAGGGGTCATTTTCAGGTTATTGGGGTTTACTTTGAGGAAGAGTTGCCCTCAGAGAAGGATGATGATGGGGAATATGAGGACATGCACTCTTCCTATTCCTATGGAGATTCCTTTGAGACTGATCCGCTCCCCTCAGCTGAGGCGCTCCTCAGAGCAGTCCTGGAGACTCTCCAGATCTCTGGCACCTCTGATGAGGGGGCTCCCTTTCCTGACATTTTCCAGATGCTGGGTGGCTTCCTTATCTAGGCTTCTTCTGAGGAGCTCTCAGCTCCCCATGTCCAAAACTACAACCGCATTGTAGTTAACCATGGCTGGATCCTGAACCTACAGAAGCCCTCTCCAACTCCCTCCCAGATTCTGGTTTTTCCTGGACATGAGGTTTGACGCCTGTCCTCAGTACAGGAAGGAAAACTTATGCTCACCTTTAATCAAATTGTTGCTGTATCCAGGGGTCATTTTCAGGTTATTGGGGTTTACTTTGAGGAAGAGTTGCCCTCAGAGAAGGATGATGATGGGGAATATGAGGACATGCACTCTTCCTATTCCTATGGAGATTCCTTTGAGACTGATCCGCTCCCCTCAGCTGAGGCGCTCCTCAGAGCAGTCCTGGAGACCCTTCAGATCTCTGGCACCTCTGATGAGGGGGCTCCCTTTCCTGACATTTTCCAGATGCTGGGTGACTTCCTTATCTAGGCTTCTTCTGAGGAGCTCTCAGCTCCCCATGTCCAAAACTACAACCGCATTGTAGTTAACCATGGCTGGATCCTGAACCTACAGAAGCCCTCTCCAACTCCCTCCCAGATTCTGGTTTTTCCTGGACATGAGGTTTGACGCCTGTCAGGGGAAGGTCTTCCATCCGGAGGAGAAGATTCAGGTTTTGTCCCAGGTCGTGTCTCAGGTGCTGGTGTGGTCCTCAGCCATAGTCAAGGACTTAATGAGGGTGTTGGGTTGCTTGGTGTCAGCCCTTGAAGCGGTTTGTATTGTTAATGCCACACGAGTGAACTGCAGAGGGATGTTCTCAGGAATTGGTCCAGGAATCCAGGGCATCTTCTTCAGCAGATGTCTCTTTCTCGGGATGCCAGGGAGGATCTCCATTGTTGGCTACACTGGCCGAACCTGGAGCATGAGAGGCCCTTTCTGATGCCAGAGTGGGCCCTGGTCACAATGGATGCCAGTCTGAGAGGCTGGGGTGTCATCCTGGGTCACCTAGATGTCCAGGACAGGTGGAGTCCAGACAAGGCCTGCTGACCATCAACATTCTGGAACTCCTGGTGGTCTGGCTAGCCCTCCTTCATTGGTCCATGGTTCTGACAGGGGGGTTCTGATGAGTGTACCATACAAAGATGGTGTCAAAATCAATTGGCAGCGAGGTCACTTGTAAGGGGGGGTGCAGGATCTCCTCAGTTGGGTAGAATCCCATGTCCCGGCCATCACATCCTTTCACTTTCCAAGTGTAGAAAACAACCTGGTGGACTTTCTAAGATGTAGATCCAGTAAACTGGGAATGCCATCCGGAGGTGTTTTACTTGATAGTCCAGCTATGGAGGTGCCATAGATAGATCTCTTTGCAACCAGAGAGAGCAGGAAGGTTCCATCATTCTGCTCCCTGATGTTGGGTCCCTTGATTTTCACAACAAACATGATGACCATCCCAGGTGATCAGGAAGATCAGAGTGGATAGGGCATTGGTCTTTCTGATTGCTCCTTGCTGGCTCAGGAAGGCATGGGTCATGGACCTGGTCAGCCTGTCTGTTCAGGGTCAGTTTCATCTACCTACCAATCTGGACCTGTTACTCCAGGCTCACTTGTGGTACGAGGATGCGGAGTAACTAACTTTGATGCCATGGCTCTTGATGCCGACATCCTGAATCAGAAGGGGTTTTTCCACAGAGTTCATACCCACTATAATCCAGGCTTGGAAGCCAGTCTCTTCCAAGGCAAACCATACTTCCATCTCTTCACCAGTTGACACTAAAGATGGCTTTCCTCTTGGCAGTTGTCTTGATGTGGAGAGTCACTGAGTTACAAGCTCTGTCTTGTAATCTCCTTTCATGGTATTTCATCAGGATAAGGTGGTAATTTGTACCTTTCAGGAGTTTCTTCCAAAGGCAGTCTCCAAGTTTCGTATCAGTCAGGAGATTGTTGTACATTCTTTTTTTTTTCCTGACCCTACATCTGATAAGGAGAGAGAGATCCATCTGTTGGACGTGGCGCGATACCTTACGTTCTATGTGCATCATACTCGGCCTCTTTGTGTGACTATTTGTCATCCCAAAGGGTCCCAGAGCTGGTCAGGCTTCTTTCAAGGTCAACATTGTCTCTTGGATCAAGGCTACCATGTTCCAGGTGTATCAGATCCAGAAGAAACCTGTGAGATTACAGCTCACTCCACTAGACCTGTTAGCGCTTCTTGGGTCTATAAGAACCAGCCATCTGCCGAACAGCTGTGCAGGGCTGCGACTTGGTCCTCTTGCTTATTTTAACCAAATGCTACAGTGTCAACGTCTTGGCCTGTGCTGAGTCCAGCTTTGGCTGTAATGTCCTGCTGGCAGTTTTGCCTGTTTTAAGGATCTGTTTTCTTTTTTTCTGCCAATTGTTGTTCAGTAGTTTCTGAGCCCTGTTGGCTCTTTGTTCAGTGTGCTGTTCTAGTTGTGTCCACTGACACTTGTTGCTTGGTTTATTAACATTATTGTATAGTCCTAGGGAACTTTGGTATCGTGGGGATGTGTGAGAAGTCCTTTCTTCTTTCACTCCCCAGGAATCCTGGTATATCCCCATGATATCTTTGCTCCATATTGAACGTAAGAGAAAATAGGATTATAGTGTTCTTACCTGTTGAATCTTTTTTTTCTTTAGTCCATATGGAACACAGGTCTCCTGCCTAGAGTAGAAAACCTTCCTGGTATTGCATTTCTAGTCAGAGAAGTCCTCTTATTGTCTTAGTCTCAGGAGATTTTCTGCTTTCCTTCCCTGCTTCTTTTCATGTGGCTCACATGTATGCTGGGAGTTAGTGGGTGGTGAGGGATTAAGGAGGAAGGAGTCTCCACCCAAAATACCCTGTCTTTTTTGATGTGCCCTGCCCTTCAGCAGGAGGGACTCAAACCACCCCTGTTGCTGTGTTCCATATGTATTAAAGAGAAAATGATTTAACAGGTAAAAGCACTAAAATCCTGTTTTGAATTAAAAATTTCTGTGTGTGTGTGTGTGTGTGTGTGTGTGTGTGTGTGTGTGTGTATGTGTGTGTATATATATATATATATATATATATATATATATATATATATATATATATATATATATATATATAATGTGTATATAAATCTTAAAAAAAAAAAAAAAAAAATTGTGCTTCTTTAAAGGTAGGCAAATAATGCAGCAAAGCATTATACAGTAATATACAGTATTGTATACAGAAAGATATTCAGAGCAAAAAGACAGATGTAGTATTAGTAATTTCACTTTTCAGTTCACTAGTTATAACCTGCCTAGAGTACAGGTGAAATTATTTCTGTTTTATTCATGGATTGAATAAATCCAGTAAATCTTAGAAATAAACCAAGTAAAGGTTATGCTGCTCTAAATGTAGCAACTGGTCAATAAACTATTTAAATGAAGTGCTTAACTCTTAAATAACCTGATCTTTCTTCTAGTTGCTGATTGTTCTATGGGTGCCTTCTGGTGTGGATTCAAGACCCACTCCTACAGGGTGTGGCCTGGGACAAGCTTCCTCCCAGCTTAAACCCAGCACTCCCACCTGAATGCACTCCAATCATACAAAGCTCATACTCTATAGTAAGGAGCTGAAGCTCACATTTTAAAGACACTAATGTCTTTTGCCCTTCTGGAACACACCATGGGATTAAGAGAAGTTCAAGTTAAATACTTAAAGGGATATTAATGTTTCATAATAAAAGCAGCTCTAATTAATCATCATAGTATTTGTACTTTGGAGAGTGTTATTTCAATTCTGTCAGTTATGGTTCAAGAGTAATTCAATGACAAAGTGTCCCCTCCCACCCCTTTTACTGATATAACACTGCTCAGCCAGATCAGAAGGGAGGTGCCCAGGAAGACTGCAGAGAGAGACAATCTTCAATTAAGATGAGGGAAAAATCTGAAAAGCTTGTCAAGGGGGGCAGGGCTTTCATTGTTCTCATAGGAAGAATATTGTCCCTTGCTGTTATCTGTCTGGTCTATGGACTGCATTCCACATCTGGGTAGAGATGGCTTACACTAGGTAAAAGGGGCGGGAGGGGAAACTTTGCTTGTGAATATCTCTTAAACCATAAAGGTTTGAGAGATAAGACTTATATCGTTTTTTAATGCCTACAAAATAAAATAAAGATAAAACGGAAGTATTACTATCCCTTTAATTTAAACAATCTAAGATTGTGCTAGGCTTAGGGCCGTATACTGTTTTGGGCCACAGAGGTACTCGGAACATTGCAAAGCAATGCACTGCACACCATTCTGGTCCTTTAAAGAGTTAACATAATTAAACGCTTTTTGAGCATAGGGAATATATTTCAGAGGCCAGTGCCAGGCCAGGCTCTTAAGCTGAAAGGTGGAATGTTTAGTATTAATGGTAGGAAGAACCACGTTCCCGAAAAAAGTAGTGCTTGATTGGAATAGATCAGCAGAGGAAGTGGTAGCGAATAATATGGTAAAAATCATAAGACAAAAACATTGCATTGTTCTGAGAAATAACTGTGACTGGTGGACAATAATTGTCACATCAACAATTTGAGTTACAGTGTGGTATTCAGTGCATTTCTTTGCAATGTGTTGGGCACTCCTTTTGTCACTCCGTTAAAAGGGTCCAGTCCTGGTATCTGTAACCTCACTTACGTATGTGTTTTTGATGTATAACAGACTGAGAGGGAAGGAGTGCTTTCCACTGGGGACACTTCTGTCACCCTTCTATGCAGAGGAAGCTAAAGAGCAGGTGGTGCATTGTAGAGCAGCTGTTTTCTCCTCCATTGGGTTTTCAAGAAACACTTGCAGTACATCCTTTAGCAGTCCAGCATTTTAGGATAACAAAATGCTCTAAGGAGATAGCTAAAGTAATTTAATATAGTTCATCACCAACAATGTCCCCTGTGTACACTTTTGTTAGGAAAATGGGAATGTCGCACAGTTCCCTGGAGGACAATCTTCTGTCAGAACATTAGAAGAGAAATTATTTGCTTCACTTGGATTTTTAAATATAGTACCTGGTAACCACAAATGAAGTTAGATAGATAGGTCTGGATCCGCTGCAGACTCTACAAATGTCACTTCCGTATCAGTGCTTTAGAAATATAAAGGTCACGTCTTAGAGATATAAACTTTAAAGGAACATTGATGCTGAAATTCGTATCTGTTAATTGTGAAAAAAAAAAAAAAAAAAAACACAGAAGCAACCCTTATTAATAACACCACCCCATGCACACACACATAACCTTAACGTGGTCAAAAATACTAATGGCCCTTCTGATTGTTTCCCTTGCTCCTTGGTACAAAAAATCTCTGGGACTGATTGAAGATGTCATGTCCAGGAGGCAGACAGTTTTTAGCCAGGCTACAGGAGCTTGAATTCTGCTCTGATCATGGTAGTGTTAACCAGAAGATGCAATGAATGGCTTCACAGTGTGTTTTGCATCCCTCTGACCCTTAACCCTTTGAGTGCCAGAGGAGTATGCAATGCATTACGTACCACTCTGGCACTCAAAAGTGTTAAGTAGATGCGCGCACTCTGCCTGCTTCAGTTTGAACAACCTCCCAGCATTGGTCATGTCTCTCTACATGGACATGGCAGCCAGGACAGATTTGAAGAACAGCCTCCCTGCCTTGAAGGGAAGAGTTCAAAGCAAACTTGCTTTCCCCAGCAAACTGAAAAATAGCACAGAAAAATGAATATAGATTTATTTTATATCAAGGGTTTATTTTCCATTGAAGACAGTGGTTCCCAAACATTTCTACATGATTCTCTCTCCTCCCCGTTTTTGGTTTTCGTCAAACCTTGATGCCACACTTTTTTTTTTTTTTTTAAACTGAAATAAATATATGCCTTTGCATGCATATTTATATTAATTTGCATTATGTTGTAGACCTTTCTAGGATTCAAGGGGTTAGAAGCCTCTTCAAATAAATGGGAATAGGAGGGTGTCACAGGAACCACCGGGCCCCTGGATCCTAGAGGGAAAAGGCATACAAAAGTTCTTCGACCTCGGGCAACAGCATGCCCCAGAGAGTGAGGATTGTCGGGATTTAGCATCTGGGGATCCTGACCCCGGCAGGGTGGATTGGACCGTGGTCTCCTCCCCGGGTCACAAGGATGCTGGACAGTTGGCCCAGGTCCCCAACCCCCTGGCAGGGGGGTCCCCGCAGACTTGCTGCCTCCCAAGCCTGACCACTACACTCATGCATAGTCTGGTCCGGCAGCCCCAGCAGAAGTGGTGGCCTCAGGGCAGAGCACTGTTGGTCTCTCCCCCCCCCATATCTCTTACCCCTGTTGAGGTGAGTGGGACCAAAGTTCTCACCAGTGGCTTTGTTACACCTGCCCTGGGGGGTGGGACGCCCGTCTTCCCCAGTGGCTCTGTTACCCCAGATCTGGAGAGTGGGACACCTGTCCTCTCCAGCGACATTGTTGCCCCTGTCTTGGTAGTGGAATCAAGATCCTCAGCAGCTCTGTTACCCTGGCCATGGAGAGTGGGACACCTGTCCTCTCCAGTGGCCTTGTTGCCCCTGCCCTGGGGAGTGGGATCAAGATCCTCCCGAGTGGCTCTGTTACTCTGGCACTGGAGGGTGGAACGACTGTCCTCTCCAGTGGCTCTGTTACCCCGGATCTGGAGAGTGGGGCACCTGTCCTCACCAGTGACTCTGTTACCCTTGCCCTGGAGAGTGGGACACCTGTCCACTCCAGAGGCTTTCTCACCCATGCCCTGGTGAGTGGGACCGAGGTTCTCACCAGTGGCTTTGTTAACCCTCCCCTTGTGAGTGGGACTGCGATCCTCAACAGCCCCCAGTCAGCTGGCTTTATAAAGTTCCCCCGGCAGAACAGAGCACAGTACCGGTGGAGTGAGAGACAGACCCCAAGGATTGTGTGGGATATGGGACTGACTGACTGAGGACCCGACTAATCTGCTGGCAGACCCGGTAAGGGTCTGGCCCCAGGTTAGTCTTATTTGGAAGGGGGAAAAATGTCACAGGAACCACCGGGCTCCTAGAGGGGCCTGAGGGCCAGCCTCCTGCCCACAGGCTATGGACCTGGCCCTGGAACAGAGTATGGCAACCCCCTGAAACTAAACTCTGCCCTGTTTGCCCCTTGCCATGGAAACCTCCATGCCCTGGGATATTGGAGGGACCTGGGGCCCAGCCCCCACCCTACAGACTGCCCAGCTGTGAGGGCTGTCACAGGAACTGGGTGATATAATTGTTGAGAAAGTTATACTCTGATCTGATTATGTAGTGGTGTAATCATGTTTGGTGTACCCAGCCCTATCCCTTTGTCCAGTTGTATTGTTAACTCACGCAGGTCAGGCCCATTATATCCTGCTGTCACCTACCCATTGTCTCATCACACAGTTTGTTTACACTTTCCTTGTATTCATTGTACTCCATGTTTATACTGAAACCACCCTCCACCCATTGTAAAGATGTGTATTCCCACTTCACCACTGTGCCTCTTCGTGTGGTGTGCCCCTCCACCAACAGCCCCATTGTCTTCCCATGTGTGTATTGCAGTACCTGTCTCCTACTGGGTGGATAACTTGTGTGTGTGAATTTAAACCCTGTATGTTTCACAATAAACTTCAGTTCTGATTCTAACCCCAAGACACTGGTGTTGTCCGATACTTGGGGCTGCTTGCTGTATCCAGAATGTGTTCACCCTACACCGAGTCCTGCCTAAGTGACTGGGTGAATGGAGCTATGATCCTGGTTCCTGGCTGGTGGAGTTCGTGAGTGTTGTCCTGGGCTAAGGAAGCACAGTTTTGGCGGAGCTACTGGTATCTGTCACGGAGGGGAATTTTGTCTCCTGTGGTGCAGATGATTTGCTTCCGAATTGCTCTAGTTGATCTTAGCACATCAGTGACCAAAGTTTTCCATAGATCACGATAGCTCATGTTTGCACTGCCATTTTATTTGGCTGCAAAAGCCCTGCATTTTGTGTGTATATGATATATTCATCATCTTCAACCATTGTCGATCCACTATGGGATGAAGGCCTCCTCAGCAAGCTTTCAACAACTTTGGTCCTGTGCTTTTTGTTGCCACTGTACTAACAAATTTGGTTATTTCATCTACCCATCTTGTCTTTAGCTCTCATCTTGGGCATCTAGTATACAGTGGAATCCACGGCAAAAATTATTTTCTTCCATCTCCCATCAGGTCTTCTTGCTGTGTTCCATTTCACACGCTTTACTCTTTCAATGATGTCCTAGACCTTTGCTGACTAATTCATGCACTAGTTTTTCCCTTTCTTTTTTTTTTTTTTGTTATGTTTAGTTTCGGAATGTTCCAAACTTCTGTGTAATCTTAACCCCTTAAGGACCACGGACCATATTTTTCTTTATTTTTTTATTTTTTTTCCCTTTCCGGTTCCGGGCTCACTGAATGGCGTGCAGCCACACAGGGAGCCCGGAATTCCATGACGGTCCTGTCACGTCATGGGTCGTTAACGCAAAACAATCCATGACGTGCCATGACTTTCAAGGGTCATTAAGGAGTTACGTTTTTGTATGACTTTGGCATTCAGTGTCCGTGTTTCACAGCCATACACGAGGACTGGAGGACATATTGGGCAAAAACCTTTCTCTCGAGGCTGAGTGGAAATTTATCGTAAAGACAGTACTACTAAGTTTTTCAAATGTTTGCCCTACCAGTTTTATTTGTCACTCACTTTGCATCATGGTGTTTCCATCTGTTGACATTTCCTGTCCAAGGTAAACATACCTGTCAACTTTCTCTAGTTCTTGCCATTGTACAGTCATTTTCCTTGATAGGTAAATACATGACTTGCGTTTTGTTGATATTCATCTTAAGACAAAAAATTTTGATTTCCTGTTGTAGCTCATGCAGTTCATCAGGACTACTGGCAAAGAGTATGTGTAAGGGCTTTGAAAGAATGAGATAATAAGACTAAGTGATCTGGGATGAGGCTAGAGTGTGCTGGATGCAGAGCAGTGCTGGAGAGCAATATGGGACTTTGCTGCGTCTAAAGCCGGGGTTGAAGTTGCCGGCCACAAATCCAGATGGCTAGATGGGTACAATCCAAACCGCAGAAAGAGATCACTTGGTGTCTGTTTATTTAGCTCTCCAGCTGAGAAGCAGGCTGCCAGTACGAAATGGGAGACAGCTGGCTTGGTAGAAAAGCAGAGGCTGTATACTGGAGGTCGGAGGAAGTAGACTTGGTCATACAGAGCAGAGGTCGGAGACGGCACACTTTTTCGTACAGAACTGAGGTCTTATACCAGAGGTTGGAGGCAGCAGACTTGGTTGTACGGAGCAGAGGTCGTATATCGGAGGTTGAAGACAGGAGCAAATAGGAGAGAAGTCTAAAGAAGGCTGAAGTCATATACAGGAAATGATCAACCCAACAACTGGATACCAGCAAAATATGGCTTGAATTACATGCACCATCCTGTTTGTCAACAGGATATAAAAGCACAGGCTGGACAATAGAAAAGTGTGATAGATAGATGGTGATGGACAGGAATGATCATCAGGAGGAGGAGGCAATCGTGACATTATGATATTGTCTGCAAAACATAAGTGATGTAGGTAGTCTCCATTGCTCTTGAGTCTTTTTTGTCCTGATTTAGTTTCTCGAATATTTCTTCTAAACAAGCAGAAAATAGTTTTTGGGAGATTGTGTCTCCTTGTTGGATGCCTTTTTCTGTGTTGATCTGGACTTAATAATTGTTGACCTGTTTTGATGCATTTTCATTTTGATTGGATGATATTGATGTGAGCCCTAGCTATTCCTTGGTTGAGTCAATGGCCTTTTAGTAGTCAATGATAGCTATGCATAATGGAAGGTTGCATTCATTATGTCACTCCATAACTTGCTGCACTTTCTGGATATGGTCCATTGTTCTGCAACCACTCCTGAAGCCTGCTTGTTCTGTAGGTTGTGGAGTGTTAAGTATTGTGTTCATTCTTCTTGATAGTACCATTATGAAAACTCTGTAGACCACTGTGAATAGGCTTATTAGTCATTAGTTTTTTAGATCTGCCTGAACATCTTTTTTTTTTTTTTTCTTTGTGCAGTAGGATCACTGCATTTTTCCATGCTTAAAGGGATAGTAATACTTCATTTTTACTTTATTTTATTTTGTAGGCATTAAAAAAACATGAAGAATGATATAAGTCTTATCTCTGAAACCTTTATGGTTTAAGAGATATTCACAAACAAAGTATCCCCCCCCTGTTCAACCAGATAAGAAGGGAGATGCCCAGGTAGACTGCAGAGAGGGACAATCTTCAATTAAGATAATGGAAAAAGCTGAAAAACTTTTCAAGGGGGGAAGGGCTTTCATTGTTTTCATACAAAGAAAATTGTCCCCTTCTGTTATCTGTACTGTCATACAACCTGATCCACATCTGAGAAGAGATGGCTTACACTAGGAAAAAGGGGCGGGGAGGGGAACTTTGCTTGTGAATATCTCATAAACCATAAAGGTTTGAGAGATAAGACTTATATCATTCTTCATGTTTTTTTAATGCCTACAAAATAAAATAAAGTTAAAACGAAGTGTTACTATCCCTTTAAGGCCTTTGCTGACTAGTAGACATTTCGAAATAGTTTAGGTAGGGCTTTGAATAAGGATTGACCTCCGACTTTCAACATTTCAATAGTGATCATTTTCTTTCTTACTTTTTTTGAAGTTGATTTCACTTGTATTACAATTAGGGCTTTTCCATTTCTCTCTGCCTTTTTAATGTTGAATAAATTCATGATGTACAACTTTTGTTCTTCTGCAAATTTGATCAGTCTGTTGCCTTTATTGCCTTTTTACAGTTCCATGTGGTCAACAGATTTTTCACAATTATGGATCTTGCCAATTCTAGCATTGAAATCTCAGTTGTAGTGATAATCATCATGTTTGTAGAGTCTTAATAAATCATAAAATTCTTCAACTTCATCATCACTGTGCTACTTGTAGAGGTACAAACTTGAATCATTTGAAGAACACATTGAATATTTAGTTTGATAACACAAGAAACAATTCTTTCAGAAATACTTTTTACTTTCACAACTGAATCTGTAAGTCTTATTTTAATCCTATTCCATCATATCATTCGTCATTGGTTCCTTTATAGGATAGCTAAAGTCCATCTTCTAATTTGACTAAATCGTTTTCTTTTTGAAAGAATCTCACATAAGCTGATAATGTCCCAACTGAAGTTCAGTCCTTGTACTACTTCCTCTAAGTAGCACCCTCTGTCATTGAGCTCATCTTCCGTCTGCCCTGAAAATAGCTTGCAAGCCTCCTGGGAATGAGGGCCATTGTTTTTGTTGTGACGCCATTTGAGGGAATGAACCATAACCTGCCAACCTGGTCCAGTGCATGTTGGCAGATTGTGGATCGATTTAGTCCAGTGTCTTCTCTTTGATCTGTCCACCTTGGGTGACCCCGCCCTGCTCCTGATGGCATTTCACAGCTTCACTGACACACGCAAACACTCTAGCCACAATAAGGCATCGATCCATGGGAGTGATTTTTTATTACTACAGTACTGTTCAAATGTTTGAGGCTGTAAAGTAAGAATGCTTTCAAAAATATTCATGTTAATTGTTTTATTTTTTATCAATTAACAAAATGCAAAGTGAGGGAACAAGAAATCTAAATAAAATCAATTTTGGTGTTCAGTTTTCGCCTTCAAAACAACATCAGTTCTAGGTACTCTTTCACAGTTTTTTTAAGGAATTCTGCAGGTAGGTTGTTCCAAACATCTTGGAGAACTAATCACCATTCTTCTGTGGATTTAGGCAGCCTCAGTGGCTTCCCTCTCTTCTTGTAATCCCAGACAGACTCGTTGATGTTGAGATCAGGGCTCTGTGGGGGCCATACAATCACGTCCAGTACTCCTTGTTCTTCTTTACACTGAAGATAGTTCTTAATGATTTTGACTCTATATATTTGGGGACATCATGCTGCAGAATAAATTTGTGGCCAATCTGATGCCTCTCTGATGGATAAGTATCTGCCTGTACTTCTCAGCATTGAGGAGACCATTCATTCTGACCAAATCCCCAACTCCATTTGCAGAAGTGCAGCCCCAATTTTGCAAGGAACTCCACCATGCGTCGCTGTTGCCTGCAGACACTCATTCTTGTACCACTCTCCAGCCTTTTGGCTAAGAAATTGCCTTCTACTACAGCCAAATATTTCACATTTTGACTCATCAGTCCAGAGCACCTGCTGCAATTTTTCTGCACCCTAGTTCCTGTGTTTTCATGCGTAGTTGAGTTGCTTGGCCTTGTTTCCACATCAGAGATATGGCTTATTTTGGCAGCAAGTCTTCCATGAAGACCACTTCTGACCAGATTCTTCGGACAGTAGATGGGTGTACCAGGGTCCCACTGTTTTCTGCCAATGCTGAGCTGATGGCACTGCTGGTAATCTTCTAGTTGCATGTGAGCATGATGTGTCTTCCATCTGCTGCACTTAGTTTTCTTGGCCGACCACTGCGTCTACAGTCCTCAACATTACCCGTTTCTTTTTGCTTCTTCAAAAGAGCTTGGACAGCACATCTGGAAATGCCTATGTGCCTTGAAATTTCTGCCTGGGAGAGACCTTGCTGAAGCAGTATAACTACCTTGTGTTTTGTTGCTGGGCTCAGTCTTGCCATGGTGTTTGACTTTTGACATTAAACGGTTTTCCGCAACCTCACCTTGATAGCTGAATTTAGCTGTTTCTCACCCAGTTTTATTCCTCCTACACAGCTGTTTCTGCTTCAGTTAATGACCGTGTTTCAACCTACATATTAAATTGATGATCATTAGCACCTGTTTGGTATATTTGTTTAATCATACACCTGACTATATGTCAAGAAAATCACTAACTTTGTGCAAGTGTACCTAGAAGAATTGATGCTGTTTTGAAGGCAAAGGGTGGCCGCACCAAATATTGATTTGATATAGATTTGTATTCTGTTCACTCACTAGGCATTTTGTTAATTGATAAATGTAAACTATTAACATGTCAATTTTTGAAAGCATTCTTTACAGCATTTTTTCACACCTACCTGAAACTTTGCACATTACTGTATACTGTAAGGCAGGGCTCAAAATTTCAAGTCCTGAGCTACTAGCCAGGCCTGAAAAGTTACTCGCCACCAGTTTCCACTCCTAGCCCCACCCATAGCCCCGCCTTTAACTCCACCCATATCAGGCTCTTCTTTCTCCCCCTTGCACCTCTCTTTCAACCCCATATGTACTTCTTTCTCCCCCTTGCGCCTCTCTTTCTCCCCCATATGTACTTCTTTCTCCCCCTTGCTCCTCTTTCTCCCCTTTGCGCCTCTCTTTCTCCCCCATGTACTTCCTCTTTCTCCCCCTTGTGCCTCTCTTTCTCCCCCATGTGCCTCTTTCTCCCCCATGTACTTCTCCTTTCTACCCCATGTACTTCTTCTTTTTCCCCCTTGTGCCTCTTTCTCCCCCCATGTACTTCTTTCTCTCCCATGTACTTCTTTCTCCCCTTTGTGCCTCTTTCTCCCCCATGTACTTTTTCTTTCTCCCCCATGTACTTCCTCTTTCTCCCCCTTGCGCCTCTCTTTCTCCCCATGTGCCTCTTTCTCCCCATGTACTTCTTCTTTCTCCCCCAGTACTTTTCTCCCCCTTGCGCCTCTCTTTCTCCCCCTTGTACTTCTATCTCCCCCTTGCGCCTCTCTTTCTCCCCCTTGTACTTCTATCTCCCCTTTGTGCCTCTCTTTCTCCCCCTTGTGCCTCTTTCTCTCCCATGTACTTCTTTCTCACCCTTGCGCCTCTCTTTCTCCCCCTTGTGCCTCTTTCTCTCCCATGTACTTATTTCTCTCCCATGTACTTCTTTCTCCCCTTTGTGCCTCTTTCTCCCCCATGTACTTTTTCTTTCTCCCCCATGTACTTCTTCTTTCTCCCCCTTGTGCCTCTCTTTCTCCCCCATGTGCCTCTTTCTCCCCCATGTACTTCTCCTTTCTCCCCCATGTACTTCTCCTTTCTCCCCCATGTACTTCTCCTTTCTACCCCATGTACTTCTTCTTTTTCCCCCTTGTGCCTCTTTCTCCCCCCATGTACTTCTTTCTCCCCTTTGTGCCTCTTTCTCCCCTTTGTGCCTCTTTCTCCCCCATGTACTTTTTCTTTCTCCCCCATGTACTTCCTCTTTCTCCCCCTTGTGCCTCTCTTTCTCCCCCTTGTGCCTCTCTTTCTCCCCATGTGCCTCTTTCTCCCCATGTACTTCTTCTTTCTCCCCCTTGCGCCTCTCTTTCTCCCCCTTGTACTTCTATCTCCCCCTTGCGCCTCTCTTTCTCCCCCTTGTACTTCTGTCTCCCCTTTGTGCCTCTCTTTCTCCCCCTTGTGCCTCTTTCTCTCCCATGTACTTCTTTCTCACCCTTGCGCCTCTCTTTCTCCCCCTTGTGCCTCTTTCTCTCCCATGTACTTATTTCTCTCCCATGTACTTCTTTCTCCCCTTTGTGCCTCTTTCTCCCCCATGTACTTTTTCTTTCTCCCCCATGTACTTCTTCTTTCTCCCCCTTGTGCCTCTCTTTCTCCCCCATGTGCCTCTTTCTCCCCCATGTACTTCTCCTTTCTACCCCATGTACTTCTTCTTTTTCCCCCTTGTGCCTCTTTCTCCCCCCATGTACTTCTTTCTCTCCCATGTACTTCTTTCTCCCCTTTGTGCCTCTTTCTCCCCCATGTACTTTTTCTTTCTCCCCCATGTACTTCCTCTTTCTCCCCCTTGTGCCTCTCTTTCTCCCCATGTACTTCTTCTTTCTCCCCCAGTACTTCTTCTTTCTCCCCCAGTACTTCTTTCTCCCCCTTGCGCCTCTCTTTCTCCCCCTTGTACTTCTGTCTCCCCTTTGTGCCTCTCTTTCTCCCCCTTGTGCCTCTTTCTCTCCCATGTACTTCTTTCTCACCCTTGCGCCTCTCTTTCTCCCCCTTGTGCCTCTTTCTCTCCCATGTACTTATTTCTCTCCCATGTACTTCTTTCTCCCCTTTGTGCCTCTTTCTCCCCCATGTACTTTTTCTTTCTCCCCCATGTACTTCTTCTTTCTCCCCCTTGTGCCTCTTTCTCCCCCACGTACTTTCTCCCCCTTGTATCTCCCTTTCTCCCCCATGTACTTTCGCCCCCATGTGTCTCTCGCTTTCTCCCCCATGTCTCTTTCTCCTCCCTTGTACTTTCTCCCCCATGTGTCTCTTTCTCCTCCCTTGTACTTCTTTCTCCCCCCTTGCACCTCTCTTTATCCCTCCTGCCCGCCCGCATCATCACGCGCCCCTGCGGGCAGTGATGACATACAGACAGAGAAGAGGAAGAGGGCAGAGGCACCGGAAGAGAAGCGCTTGCAGCCAGACAGTAACGATCAGTCTGCTGGCAGCAAGCGCTTCTCTTCCGGTGCCTCTGCCCTCTTCCTCTTCTCTGTCATGTCATCACGGCCCGCAGGGGCGCGTGATGATGCGGGAGGATGGAACTTGCGAGATTTTCATGTCTCCAAACTGCAGAGGGGGGACACTAGCACCGCGAGATTACGGTTATATTCATACTGAATACAGGGCATCAGTTTCCACTGGAAAATTTGAGCCCTGCTGTAAGGTATTACAACTTTTCATACATTTATTGCAGTTCTCAGCATAAACATGAATCTATTTCCATTGTCTTCACTTAATTGAGTGTAACAGTCTGATTAAGCTTCAGGGCTATTAGCTTTTCAGCCTACATCTGTTGTTAAATTAGGCTTTCAATTCTGCACTTGGGGGGAGATTCACAAAGTGGTGATAAATTGGAGATGACTTCTCCAGTTCCTATGTTATTCTATAGAGCCTATCCACTAAGATCCTCGAAGTTGCGGTTCTGTTAATATGATTTTGATCTTTTTCTAATGATACCTGGTTAACATGGATGGTACTGTGGTCAAAATTGATTAGGGCCTAGTTGCTAGTGGTCCGTCTTGGGTACGCCGTCTTTCAGATGACCACAAGGGAATTGGCATAGGGGCCTACTACAGTTATCCATCAGCCAGTGTATCTGATAACAACTCAATTAGTATGAGTCTGCTGTTCCGATCAATGAGTAAATTTTAGGTATAGGTTGGTGTTAGGGTTTATATATACATGGCACTATGATCCAGTACTCCCATCCCTATGGAACCCAGTCTGATGCACAACAGTGCAGATGCTAAGGATCGCGTCTATGGATTCATGATTGAACATGAAAAATCATTAATTAAGTGCTATGTTGCATTTGTAAGATAAGCACTAAGCCCTTTAACCATTTAAATACACCCTATGTAGATAATCACGTGAACATGATCAGATACATGGAGAGCCATTTATTTATTTGAGGGAGTTAACCTGATCTGGATGTGATCGAGGACATAGTAACAAGCCAGTAATCCTGTCACTACCATTTACCACTCATACATTGTGTCCGGAATGAAAAAGGTTAATTCTACCTGTTAATAGATTAGATT
This sequence comes from Rhinophrynus dorsalis, assembly GCA_037306005.1. Lineage (NCBI taxonomy): Eukaryota > Metazoa > Chordata > Amphibia > Anura > Rhinophrynidae > Rhinophrynus > Rhinophrynus dorsalis. The sequence goes on from CM074722.1 coordinate 174,620,466, forward strand.
TTTGTATCACTTATTCAACTACTGTAGTAGAAAACAGTAAACCACCTTCCTCATATTCTGTTCTAATTAGTGTTATTTAAGGTATAAAGAGGTAACCAAAAGGGTTAAAATATATAGTGCAGTGTTCCAGACCTCCCATTTCTATGGAGCCCCAATCTGAGATAATTAGTTCTATTGCTTCAATATTCTTTATTTATGGGAAATGAATTATACATATACAACATCTATACTCTACATATTGGGTTTAAAAGAATCACTAAGCCCTAAAAGCTTATAGGGTTAACTACAACGATACCTATACTATTATGATCAGATACAAGGAGGGCCAATAGTTTCTTTTTAGGGAGCCAGCGTGAGAAAAACGTGGCTGTGGATACACTAGCCAGAACGAAACGCCAGTGTTACTACCTATCACATATATATCAAATATGGCACGGAAAAGGTTAAATTCTGTTTGTTTACTAACTACATTTGTTTGATGTTTAAGATCAAATCTACAAGCACAACGTAAAGTTGTTTTGTAGTTTGGTTTTCCTGTGTGGGCCTCCAAGCATGATTTTATTCAAAGTATATTACATATAAAACAATACAGTACTTCTTTAAATTACATATTTGTTTTTAAATCACTTTCTTTCACTTCGGCACTTTTGATTTAATGTACTGAACTGGTCTCTGGTTGTTATTAAAGTGATAATTAGTCGGCAAAATTACATGATGTAACAATGCATCACTTTAAGCATGCAATTTTGCTTTCTTTAACCCCTTCACAACCATTGACATGCCAAGACCGTCACGGTGGACCGGCACTTAAGGACCAATGACGGTCCTGGCACACCATGGGGTTCAGGGCTCCCAGCACAGCTGCACACTGCTCTGGGAGCCCTGAACCAGAAGTACTAAAAAAAAAGCCCTGTGGTCGTCAAGTGCACGCCCTTAAGCGGTTAATATTTTAATTCTTAACATAAACATGAATCTGTTTCCATCGTCTTCACTTAAATGAGTTTAACAGTCTGATTAAGCTTCAGGGCTGTTAGCTTTTCAGCCTACATATGTTGTTAAATTAGGCTTTCAATTCTACACTTGGGGGGGAGATTCACTAAGCGGTGATAAAGAGGTGATAAAGTGGAGATGACTTCTCTAGTTCCTGTGTTAGAGCCTATGCACTATATTAATTTATTATATTAATGCATAGAATAACACAGGAATTGGAGAAGTGATAAATGGTTCACTTTGAAAATGTCTCACTCAAAAGTGCATGCCACTAAACCATGCATTAATCATGTCATGGTGATGAAAAGAGCTACATGAGAATCTCACCAGCATCAAAAGCGTGATAGTCTCATGTCGCGGCTTTAAATGTTGCTTCAACCTGCTTCCAAAATATCTTGCTGATTTTAGTGCCCGCATACCTTAAATGTCGCTTGTACTTTGTGTGTCTGTTGCCAGGAGAGTGATACACTGGCGAATCTCTGTAAAACTTGCCCAACTTAATCCAGATTTACAACAACAAAAAAAAATTAACCTGAAGGAAACTCACAGACTGGTACTACACTGGTGCAGATAGTTGACAGGAAGGTTGTCACAAGTCTGGGGTAGAGGTTAGCATTTCTGTGTAGTCTCTATGGTGGGAAACTTTTTGCATGTGTGATATTACTAGTTATGTGTTCTCCATTATAGAATGACAGTGATACTGTATGGTACCATATTGTACAGTTTGAATAATTGTGACGCAAGATGTCCTATTCATAGGTAAAAGTTAAATTGCCAAGCTAGTGTATCGACTAATGTCAAGTGAAAGTGGTGTTAAATTAATAATAAAGAAGGCATTTCCTTTGTACGCTTCAGCCAGTGGGAAGATTTAGGACTGGGCAAAGTCCTGCATGGCTGCTGCCAGTTCATATGGCATGAGTTACTTTACGACAAGTTGCCGCCTCCTCCACAAAAAAGCCCAGGGCCCATTCTGTTTATTACACAAACTATATTGTGATCTATTGTTTGCAAAAATAGAACCTTGTACTTGGACCATCAGACAATAATGCAGAAAAAAATGACACGTAATCATATAACCAAAAACTGATAAATATAAAATAATGCTGAATTGTCAATTCTCCAACAAAGACATTTATGAATAAAAAATATAATTGGTCCCACCAACTTCATTCAGTGTGTAAGTAAAATCTTTCCGTTTGTACAAGCATATATTAAGTAGAAACATGAGATTATGAGGAATATTTCTCTAAATATTTTGAGTGTTCTTAACATAATACTCCTTTCCCACAATACAAGTATAAAGATGATTGTATATGGAACAATGTAGATAAGGCAGATGCAAAATGGAAATTAATGAATGATGATATTAGATAGATGAGGAATATTCAATTGCGATTTTCTTTTATGCTACTTCTCAATCAGTGGCTTTTTCTACCCAAACTTAGAAAAATCCAAACATGTGTAGACTGCAAAGAAACATCTAAAAATGCTATTTTTACTAAGAAAAGTGTAATAAAAATTATAAGCTCCTGGCAGAGTATATGCACATCAAAATCCATGCCCAAATAGCTTTGTACTGTGTCGCACTATCACAACTCTACTGGCACAGTCTCAGACTCTGTGTGGAGTTATCCTTATTAGTCCTTATTAATCGGATTCCTTCTGATGTATCTTGCCCCACTTTACGGGCTTTTGCTGTGCATATGGTTAACAACATTCTAGATCCCACCAGTTCAGTTATAGTCCCAACACTTATGGCAGACAGCTGCTTCATCAAGTTTGTGCATATACTTTGCCAGGTGTTTAATAGTGTTATTTTATTTTGTGTCTCTTTCTTTAATAAAAACAGTACTTTTTATATGGATGTTTGCATGATCTCCTTGTCTAGACCATTCTGTGTTTTCCCTGTTTAATTCTTTTTTCTTAAGTTATTTTTTTGTGGTTTACAGGACTTGGTTGTTAGCAATCAATGGACACATGGCTTATTTGATTATACTGCAGATGGTTCCCACACGTCTGCACCACACAATGTATTGTATGCACAATAATACTGCTAACCATAGTGAAGATTCTTTCACTGCCTCTCCCAACGCTCAAGTTTAATTTTCTATAAACTCCGTATACCAGGGGAAGTCTGTCTTTGAAACTCAAGTGACTGAATACAACTCCATATCAAAAGGTGATATGACGTGGAAGCGACATATATGCTAGAATAGTAAGCATGGCTTTTACAGAATGTGGCACACAAAGTGTTAAAGCTGTACACGCCAAGTGCAAGGGGAGCTATCTGCCAACAAGCCACTCGAGGGTTGAAGGGTATGCAGGCACTAAAATCAGAATGATGTTCTGGATGCGGGTTGAAGCAACATTTAAAGCTGTGATGTGAGAATCTCTCGCTCTTGATGTGTACGAGATTCTCATGTTGCCGTTTTCATCACAGTGACATAGGTAATGTGCATTTTAGTTGCTCGCACAATAGTGTGCGACAGTTTCAAAGGATAATGTGATAAACTGGAGAAGTCACTTTATCACTTCTTAGTTAATCTTCCCCAGGTACTGCTTCAGATCTACTTCAACTTTATTTGCAAATCTTTTTCCTCTGACCTATTGTGGTAGTTTGTATATACTTGCTCCTGTGCCTCTGTGGAAGCCTGCTTCCTCGAATCTAGTTCTCAGAATAATACTGGTTCTGTCTGGATGTACCAGTGAGTTTTTTTCCCTGCCGCACCACCATCCCCTGGCTGTGCTTTTGCCCGTGCATGTGGAGTACGCACTTGGACTGGCTGTGTTTTTGTCTAAAGACACTCTTCTTGAATATGCACTGAATATTTCCTGTACATTTTCTATAATTGAGGTTTGTGAGCTCAATATTAGCAGTATATACTCTGAATATTTCCTCTGTCTTTTCAATCATTGATGAGTTTGAGTACAATATCTGTAATATATATCACTTTTATTTTACGTACATTGGTCCTTTAGCTCTCACCTAAATTTATATATACATTCATTTTGTCACTTTTCAGGGTTTGAGGTTGTCACATTTTTCATTTCATTTTTGCTGATTAATATATAATTTTGAGATAGGGTATTGTATATTTTCAGTTCAAGGCATTTATTAGAGCACCTTTTGTCCACTTTAGCAAAATTGCTCGTCTGCTCGTGTAATCCTTTTTTTCTAATTTTTGAGCACTGTTGGCTCTTTGGTTCCTTGCTGTGCTAGTTCAGTGTCCATTGAGCCTCATGTTTACATAATGCCAGTTTAGTCCTTACGGAATTCTGTTCTTCTGTGGGGAGATTTTTTTTCTCATGTTTTCTTCTCCCAAGATTCTTAGTGGGTGCTTTGGTATATCCCCGTTGTTCCTCTGTTCCATATAGGATGTTGAATCCTTTTCTCTTAGTCCATATGTAACACAGGACTCCCACCCAGAGACAAAACCTTGTGTTTACTTCCCCGGGCAGAGGAATCCTGTGTTTTTCCCTCTGGGAAGGGGGGGAGCTTTACACCATTGTAAGTGTCACTAAAATCTTATTTTAAACGAGTGGTTAATAAGAGTGTGACTAACATTAGTCACACTCTTTAATAAGCTAAAATCCATTTAAAAACTAATTTTTGAACTTTAACCACTGGTACTAGATATCCTGTCCACAGCCGTAGATCTGATCCTTTAATTTCAGAAACCTGCATCACAAACTATTCCCACTAAAATGTTTTATTTTCTTCCTAAGATAACTTCAGTGAGAGAAGTTTGTGGTCCTGGTGCCCAGCAACAAAGTATCGCATGGTCCACAGTGGACATTTTATTCAGTACTAATTACATCTTTCTTTTTTTTTTTTTTTTTTTCTTTAACTGATCTACGTAGAATGAATTCTTAGTCGCAGTTAGGATTTTCTGCCCAGATTAAGGTCAGTGGGGGTTTATTATTAGTAGGTGTCAGTGTCCTCTTAGACCCTTTTTTGGTTCCAAATACATGCATCCTAAAATTTCAAGTTCTCAAAGAGGAACATTTTTGTTTCAGATGGAGTTGCTGGTGGATGGGGCATTACCAATAATTTTTTGTTCTTTCATGACCTATTGAAAGCTTTCTGCAATTAAAGAAATAATTTAGAAGGAGACCAAAGTGTTTTATTTACACACACTATTTTATAAACACACAAGCTGAAGGTTTTAAGGGGATCTCTCATCTAAATATGTGTAATGCTCATTAGTTAGAGCATTTATCTAAAACACTTAAAATATTGTTCACTGTATTAAGAAAATTAGGTAAATGCGCAAAAATTAAAGTTCAAAAAGTGTCCTGCAGCCTACTTCCGGCTTGCCGAACTTTGCAGACCAGAGGCAGCTCCGTCCCACTACCCATCATCCTCGCACGACGTAGGCTGTCTGTCACTAAAGTAGAGCGATCGCATTGGCAGAGATCGATATCTAGCCAATGCGATCGCTCCACTTTAGTGACAGACAGCCTCCGTCATGCGAGGATGATGGGTAGTGGGACGGAGCTGCCTCTGGTCTGCAAAGTTCGGCAAGCCAGAAGTAGGCTGCCGGACACTTTTTAAACTTTAATTTTCGCGCATTTAACTACTTTTTTAATAGAGTGAACAATATTTTAAGTGTTTTAGATAAATGCTCTAACTAATGAGCATTACACGTATTTAGGTGAGAGATCCCCTTTAACAAGCATTATAATAATAATCCTTTATTTATATAATCCTTTATTTATATAGCACACACAGATTCCGCAGCGCTTTACACTCATTAATGTAAGTTTTACTGCTGTGGAGCAATGTTCTACATAGTGCACTTTCTGATCTTCTAAAAAAGAGGGACATGAAGATGGGACAGGGATTTAGGTCTAAAAAAGGCACTGTCCTTCCTAAAGAGGGACCCTTGGGAGGCACGCATATGTCTTGCTATCCACTGTATTAGTATGTTTTCCTATTGTTTTTTGTTAAAGGTTAAGAGTGATTAATATGCTTGGTTCAAATAATTTTTTCTTACTTTTGAACCCTTTAACCAGGAGGGGACGAGTAAACCCGTAAAGGGTTATAGAGAAGGCAAAAACTGTAAAGCGTGAGACGACTTCTGACCTGCATGAAACGTGCAGGGATTTCAGCTCAGTGGCTCTTCTGTTACAATAGCTTGGAAAGTTACTTATGTCTTGTGTATATCTCCTTTGTAAATAGCATATTAATAGCACAGACTAGTGTTGAGACCTTGCCAATCAATACTGGCATTGACTAAAAGCTAATTGACATAAATAACTGCACCTTTCAGTTTGTGTACACAAGTGATTCTGCTCAGTGCTTCAATCAATACCTCCATATCTCACAGAAATGTAACTGCTCATCTTTTTTGTCAGCCTTCTCCCTGATGTATTGGGCCTGTCTCATTTACTCTGGTTCATCCAAGCAGATTTATAGTAATGTAAGATCTGGACTGCCTGTCAGTATTCCATCAGCTATATTCTAAGACTTTGTTACCAAAACAAGTCTGCTTTTTGTTCACAGAATAATCCTGATCCTATTGTTTCTCATCTACTATGTCAGGGGGGAGGTAACCTTTCAACTCTCCTGCTGTTGGAACTAAAACTCCCATCTTCCCTAACCTTGTATTGGCTGTTTGGTGATCATGGGAGATGTAGTCTTCAGCAGCTGGAGAGCTAAAAGATACATACCCCGTGCAAAATGTCAGATTTTGTAAAGTACATTTCCATTAATTTTCACAAAATGTATAAAGAAAATATTTTCGTGCTTGTTGGCAATCTCCTACATAGGAAATTGGTATTGGCTTTATCAAAAATGAAATAAAAAGAAATGAAAAATACCATATGGACCATATGGACAAAGAAAAGTGTCTGGGGCAATACAAAATTACATTTGACTTAAATGGAGCTTTAAACCTAACTGGAGCTTTAAATGAAAATGCTAGGGTTGTCAGACCTTATAGCATTCAAGGGGTTAAAAGTCCCATTCAAATAAACAGGATTCTTTTTACCCCAATCTTGATTTTGGTTTGCCCTAACAGCTCAATGCCCCCCTGAGAACAGACAAAATCTGGAGCATTTCAACACACTGAATGAAGAGAGTAAAACATCAGGTCTTGTTGCCATCTTGGGGCGTGTAATAGTCCTATGTACTTTCTACAAATTATGTAGCGTACTGTGCAATAATATTGTTTGTCTTCTGGGAACATGACAAATCCCCCAAACAAAAGCAAAAATGGCTTATTCTGTGGTGAATCACCACTAAATAGCTACGTGGTTTCCATATGGAGACAGTCCAGCACCAAAATGCCAAGACAAAACTGTCCTGTGCAACAGTATCGGCCTCTGCCTTCTTTGGTCCATTCAGTGTTGGCCTGGCCCACCAGGCTACTGGGGGATCTCACTGTGGGTCCAGCATCATAAAGGGCCCCATCAGGGGAGTTCTGCACTGCAAAAGGGCTCCTGTGTTAAAGGGCCCTCCATGTTTGACATCTAGGAGACTCTCTGTCAGACCATACCGGGCCAGAATTCCAGAAAGGCTTGTCTCTGGTTTCTTCTCAGCTGAATATGCGCCAGTGGTTTGTTCCATTTTTGCTTCTGATGCTTTTTGACAATGTCATCCATCTGATTCCCCCAATAACATACCTTCAGAGAGCAGGAGACTACAGAGGTTTGCTTTGAGGTTTTAGACAATGGACACTTCTGGTGGAAAATGCCAGGAGCCAGAAGCCATGCAAGATTAACTGAGGAGTCTGTGAAGAACTTGGTCACCAACCTGAACTATGCTAGTGAATTCACATCTTCTTTCACCATGGGCAAAGGATTGCTCTATGTACCCCATCCAAATTTTCATGGCCCTTGAGAAGGAGTCTAAGGACACAGTGGATTTGTAGGCTTTTCTGATGGCGGTGAAGAGTACCTTAAGGTCATTCGCCATTCTTTTGTGCCTTAAAGAAGCAGAGCCATCTTAAGGTACAATAATCCCAAAACATAGTGCTTGCCAGAAAAGGCATACATTTTAGACTCGCATCCCAACCACTGTCTGGCCGCCCCTTTGCCCCAGACCAAGGAGGAGATGGGTACGCATCTGACATAATGGTATATTCATTACCTCCAGGCGGAATAAGCCAGCTTCCCGGAATTTTATTTGACTGGCTGCCCTAGTTCCACTCTGGATACCATGGAATGATATTCACAACCCATGCTGATTCTGGGGCTGGATTTTGAGATACAGAGCCCTGTGTGACAATGGTACAACCCTGGTGGGTAACAACCACTGCCTATCTGGACGGGGCTTGGCATTGACCTTGAGGGAGCACCAGGTGACATCCCCTATCTGAGTCCACTTGGAGTTTGGGCCAGCAAAGGAATATACACAGACATCATCCTGGGGAATGATTTGGGGATTCTCAAATGCCACTACCTCGGAACTGTCCCCTGCAATACTGCAACCTTAGATAACAGAGCTCCTCGTGGCCGCGACCACCCCAGTAAGTTTCTTCCTGCCTTGACACACTAGCCCCAGACTACAGGCCCTGAAATTGACAGTCCCAGACCATCTGACTCCTACTGTGCCTCAAGGTTCCATCACAGATGAAGAACCCTGGTGCCATGGAATTGGTCAACTTTCTGGCAGGTGACGGCACAGGATGACACCCTTGTGAGTATGCGTGCAAGAAATACATCCTGACTGGGGTGGGGGGTTATGCCACCAGGTACCCAGAGGCTGGGGCTCTGTCGTCTTATCACGGCCCCTAAAGTTTCAGAAAACCTAAATATTTTCAAGGGTTAGGTCACCACCAGGGATTCTTTTTGATCAAGGTACCCAGCTCATGTCTGAGATACTGCAGGGAATCTGGCAGAGCTTATGAGTTCAGAGTCTCTGTGCCACTCCCATATCCTCCACAAACTAATGGCCTCTGTGAACGCTTCTACAGTAACCTTGAAAGAATGTTGCCGATCTTTGTCGAGATCGAGGGGATTGGTACAGTACCTACCACATGTCCTATTTGCATATCAGGAGTTGCTATAGGAATCTATTGATTTCTCCCCCTTTGAGCTGGTATATGGCAGGCAAGTGATGGCTCCATGACTGTAAGGGAATTCAGGGAGGGGGGGGTAAGGAGAGGCATATACTCCGGTGGCCCAGTATATTCTCTTAGGGACGTATTGGACCAGCTAACCTGACTGACCTAGGAACAAACAGTCTGCTATAACCTGACTGCCTAAGTCAGTGAATGTAAGGAGGGGAACGGGTTTTAATATTGGACTTTCATTCCCAGAACAAATTTCAAACCACATGAAAGGGCCTCTTCTGGGTGATTAAGAAACTATCCTTCACTAACTATGTGGTAGCCTTGTACACTGTGAGAAAGGGACAAAAAACCCTTTATGTCAAAATTCTGGAGGCCTCCATAACAAGGAACGTCAAATTTTATGTGTTTAATAAATTGTGAAATAGCCTTAGTCCTTAATAGGTTAAACTGTTAATGCATCTCTCACCTTATGGCTCTTCTACTAAGGTGTGATGAAGAGGAGATAACTTCTCCAGTGAGATCACATGTCCAATTCCTCCGTTATTCTATGGAGTCTATGCACTAAGATGTTTAAAGTGGGAGAGATCGTAGTGCATAGGTTCCATAGAATAACATAGGAGTTGCAAAAGTGATCGCATTAGAGATGTTAATACCACTTTGTCTCATCACGCCTTTGTGTATCTCCCTCCTGGTGTCCTGATGGCATATTCGTATTTTGTGTAGCTACGCCATTAGCTACACCTCTCCATTAAAACTCATCTCATGACAGCTTAAACTGTAATAACTTTTGTATATATATTTGAATAAAAACTTTACTGCCCCTTTAAGGACTGGGAAGGTGTGCATTGTAGTGCTGCATTGCAATACTTTGCTCACCTCTCTGATCTTTAAAGGTGTAATGTTAATCTTCAAGAGTCTGTGATATGGAGGACTTTATGTTTTTCTTGTCAGACTGTTGAGGCACTTCACAATTGTCCTAAGGGACAAGCCTACCCTGGTGGTATAATATCAAAAAATTATGTCAAAGGAACAATTTCCTGGATTTGCTTCCATTAGTAAGCCATGGGCCAATAAGTGTGTCTTTTTTCTCTTACATAATCTTGCTTTTTCTCTTCTCTCCAATCACACAAAAAATCACTTTTTGTCTCCTCCAATAATGTATTTTTTTTTTTTTTTTTTTTTTTTTTTTTTTTTGTGGGATCGGCACTCTTCTTGGTTTTCAAGAGAGTGTTTTGTGTCTGCCTTGGATACATTGTATTGCAATTACGTCCTCTCATTTTTGTTTCTAACATGCACATAACGAGGCAAACAGGCTATATCCTAGCCTATCCTATCTAAAAATCACATTGATTTTCAGTTACTGGGATTTTTTTTTTTTTTTTTTTTTTAAATGGGGGGGGGGGGGAATTATATGAACTGGTGCCAAAAATGGTTCACCATATTCGAGTTGGTGTCTGACCATGGATTGTAAATGTGCAAATTATAAGCTGTTTCCCCTTTCTCCATGCACCTTTGCATACATGACCCTATCTTTGTGGCCTTGGTGGCTACTGACTTACAATGAGCTCTTGTGTGTAGTTTATCTTCAACAAGCACAACTTGTTTATTAAGGATATAAGTAGGTTTATGTACAAAGTGCTTGAAATTACTTCTCAAAAGCAGTATGCGAAATAAAAGACCCAAAACAAAACCTTGATATAACAACCAATCTCCAAAAGGCCTCTAGTTGCATTGCAAGAGATGACACCCCTAAGAGATTCATAAATTGTATATGTGGATTAATGTCAATCTCTTATGTTGGGTAATATAAGAAACTAAAGCAGTTTCCCTTAAATTAATCTCTGAGCAACTGATGAACTATAGGTTTTTACCCTTTAATGTTGCCTTAAAATTCTTCAGCCTAAGGTTTACCTTACTGAAAATGTCTGTCTGTGTTTTTTGTTTTTCAGGTTTACCAATAAGAATATTACCCATACCATCCCAGAATGGTCAGTAATCGCTATTGTACTTTTATCTGCGTGAGTATTTTAATATATCCTCCTTGATACCTGCAGGACTTGCTTTCAGGTTGAGATGCATTTTAATACAGTCATATCTATAAACTGCATCATCCAAGAACAACTTATGTATTGCTTTAAGAGTCTACATAAATGCAGCAAACATTTAATTATAAGTAAAGCTCGTTGCTTTATTGATCAGTCTTTTAAAAAGGAAAGTGAATATATTTAATGGAACATCTAAAAATGAACTGGGGTTATATACACATGAATATGTATTTAATTCTAGCATCTATAAAAATGTTCTCTGTCTTCTGAGTAATAAAATGTAGTCTTACATGTGCACTGAAGTAGCAGTCATCCCTGCCTTTTCCAGGGATTCCATTGATGATCCAGTAGTATCCGTTAATGGGCAGAGATAAGATAACCGCCTTTCCAAATACAAGAGCAGAGGGCACTACTCCTAATCGGTTAACCGGCTATTGGTCTTCTCCTTCAGTACAAACAGCATTGAAACAGGAAAATTTAGACAGACGCTAGACAACAGGTTTCGCATTATATTTAAGGGATGTAACATATGAAAAGTGTTGACATATTCTAGCTATAATTATGATATTAGTTATATCAATCCGTTTCATTTTTGTTGTTGGTGTTCCTATATATAAGATGTATTGCATGCCATCAGGAAACCTCTTTGCAGGTATTACCCTTGATTTCACTTCAGTTACATACCTATGCAAAAGAGCAAAATGCATAGAGCTTGTGGCATACAATGTAATTAAACACTGGTCTCTTCTCTCTTAAATCTTTAAAGTTTAATCACATACCACATAAATGACCAGACTGACATTTTAGTGTAAGATGTTTTTGAGGGGAAAAAAAAACGTGCAGGATTGCCTTGGCTCCTGAGCTGTCTCAAAACGGTGAACATCTCAAGTCCTCTGTTTAAAGGAAGTCTGGTCCCATTAAATATATACAGTGTATAAGTTCTGGGGCAAACTGCACCACAAAGGAACAAATACAAACAATCCTCAAATCCCTATTTGAGGGAACTGTCACCTTAAAACAATATTGGCAATTTTAAAACCTCTTTCAAAATGACAAATATGTTAGTTGTGTATTTACTTATGTAAACTGTTTTAAAGCTATTGGCATTTTTGTGTGCTATGCAGTTCCCTGCTGTCACAGCCAGCACAAAAGTGACTTCCCCAAGCGTGCGTATGCTTGGTGCATGTTGCTGTCCCTCAAATCTTCAACCCAAGTGCAACTTTTGACACTTTGTTTTCCATGCATGTGTGCAATGCATTTCACATCTCTTTGGCACTCAACGGGTTAAATACAATTAGTAATTGATAAAGTGGGGGAGGGTTTCCCCAAAGCTTCCTTTTCCTAAGTTCACATATGGCTCTGCTGTTCGCAACACATGCAAATCTCTGTTTAATCCTGTTATTGCTGGAGTGTGCAACACATTACTCACCCCCGCTGGCACTGAAAGGTAAGCTAACAAAACGTCCACAGGAAATCTGTGTATTTGAACTGAAATCAAAGCATCCCTGCAGTATGCTTTTTTCATACGTGTTCCCGGGTAAAGGTGATATCTGGTCAGCCAACTCAAGGGATTTAAGAAAATGTGAAGATGAAAATGTTGAGAGCAGCCTAAACTTCTAACTATATTTCTGTACAGGATAGATAAAATGCTTCTCAGTTATTTATTATAATCACTTTCCATGTGAAGGTATAAATTACAAGAAAGAACAAAATGATCTGCTTCAAACTCCTAGATGAAAGCAGCCAATGCAGTCACTGATTTAACCCACCAGTTGACAAACAAGTTACGGCAGCAATTTGCAGCAAAAGAACAATACGGTTTCAGTATGGAAGTTGTGGAAATGTTAATAAGAAAGGGGATGGAAAGTCAGTTAAAAATGTTATACAGGACCATGGTGATATTATGTTTGTCCTATTTATATTTATAAATCAGATATATCAAGGGTTAATTCCTTTGAGTGCTAAGTGTTTTCAAACCCATCTGGCATGCAAAGCATTTGAATCAAATGATTAAATCCATGTTTAACCTTTTGAGTGGCAAATACTATAAAATCTCTAGTATAAAACGTAGGTGTAAATGATACCCAATATTTTATAACACACAATCCCATTCCTGCCATCCTCTACCCACAAAAAAAGAAAAAAAAAAAAAAAACTGGTCTCCCCTCGACCCCTCTTTCCCTTTGCTCCCTCCCTCCCCCAAAAACATGTGACCTGAGCCTCCCACTTTCCCACCCACCTCCATGCTGACAAGCCCTTGAGACCCTGAGGAAACAGGCTCCTGGGGCTTTGTCCAGCACACACACACGCACAAAAGTGTATGGTAAGTGTGCAAAGAAAGTTGCAAACCTCTGGCAATAAAGTTTTTATATAGAGTTGTCTGCAGAGATAATTTGATACTGAGTGGGAGGGTAACATGGCGGAGATGCACTAAGATGTAAGTCTTATGTTCTATGGAGCCAATACACTAATATGTCTCCAACTCTGGAGATCTTAGTGCACAGGCTACATAAAATAACAGGAACTAGAGAGTTTTATCACACTGGAGAAGTCATCTCCACTTTATCATCACTTTATCACACCTTAGTACATAACCCCTATGGTTTTTCTCTAATAATAACAATAAGGGAAAGTATATCCTATGCTAAACAGCGCTATGGCAGTCTCCTTGCTCACATATAAACATAGATTGTTTTAATTTTGTATATAGCTTTAACCCCTTAGAGGGATAGTAATAGATCAATTTAAGTAAACTGAATATTGTAGCTATTGAAAAAATAAAATAATTGAGGCCATTCCGATCTTTCAAACCTTTATGGTTTGAGAGATATAAGATTATAAAGTTCCCCTCTCCCTCCCCTTACACAGACGTCACTCTCTATCTTACAGCAGGAGACCCTGGTCCCAGGACCGTCCGGCAGCTCTTCAGCAGAGCGGAACTACCGCAATCGAAAAATAAATACTTCATTGGTATGGTCTACAAAGTGTGCCTGGTTTGCAAGCACAGTTTGTAGACCGTTCCAAATAAGTATTTATTTTTAGATCTCACTATTTCGGCTCTGCTGAAAAGCCACAGGAAGGTCCCGGGACCAGGATCTCCTGCTGTAAGATAGAGCATGACATCTGTGAAAGGGTTTGAGAGATCGGAATGGCCTCAATTATTCTTTTAATAGCTACAATATTCAGTTTACTTAAACTGATCCATTAGTATCTCTTTAAGAACAGAGGAGTCCAGGGGTGGTGTGCACTAGAGGACCAAGGGTTCTTTAATGTGTTTTGAGATCTGGTACATGTGTACATTCACACGTACCTGTTCCCTGCTGTGGAGGCTGAAACTTACTTCTCCAGTCTCTGCTCAGTCAGTATTAGGCTCTCCCAATGATCACGGCACTTCTTGTAGGCACATTGAGATTGTGCCCATAATGACATGCCAGGGCTGTCACTGATCTTTAACGCAAGGTCCTGACATGTCACCAGTCAAGGGCTTAATGGTGTAGAGAGAGACATTTTTTTTTTGTTTGTTTGTTTTTGTAAGATGTTTTACAAATGCCTAAGTTGATTTAAGGTGACAGTATTTTAAATCCTCCCAATTTAAATCTAGCTACAGAGGGACCTAACACTTAATGTGTTACATTACCTTTCTAGCATCCAGAGGCTTAAAAGTCCCTATTTAAATCAATAGGATTGGTTATTTGTCCCCCATGATATAGATGGTTTGCACTAGAAATGATTTGCTTATTTTGTGCATATGGGCTATAATTTTTTAATCTTGTTAACATCTTTCTTAACACATACATGTATAATACAAACGATTCCAGTCCAGGTTTTGGTAAGCACACCCAAAGAATAGTTACATTTAAAATAGTAGAGTGCAACTAATTTTGATGAAAAAACTATATTTATTCACATTTGTGTGTGTGTGTCATGCCACTTTGCCAGCAATGGGAGGGGTAATGTATGGCAGCTGATCCCCCACAATTTGTTACCCCGACATGTGCCAAAAGGAGAAGCTTGGAGCTCAGCTTATGCCTGCTGTAGGGAATGTTTTTTCCTGAATATATGTATGCAGGTATTAAAATATTGCAATCATAGGCCCATTTCTATAAAAGCAAAGCAGAACATTTTTGGAGCTAACCAACTGTGCTATATGAGTAAATAGACTTTTCATTGATATCAGTAGGGGTTTTAGTGGGGTATGACTGAAAGAAAGGTTTCCAAAGCATTGATTCAAATTCCAGGGATTTAAAAAAAAACAAACTGTACCCCTTGGCATGCCAGAGGGGCAAGCAATGCTTTGCTTTACAATGTGGTGTTCACCAATCTAGCACTCAAATGGTTACGTCAGTGGAATTTTGGGAACATTTGCCCCAGGACAGCTCCATTTTTGTTCATGGGGTGCATTGTTCTATGTAAGGTTCCATACAATATAAAACCTAAAATGGTGTTGCTGTTTAAGAAATTCAACATTTTGGCTTGAATTACAAAATCTGGAGCAGTTTCCATTAAATGTTACTGTAATGCTTTTACCTGTCTTGCTTTTCTCAATTCATTAGAGCCTCCAGGGCAGGGAAGTACTTACGAGACATTCACAGGTCAAGATCTGTGGGGCCAGCAGTGTTCAACGCCCAGCACTGCACTTACTAACATTTGATATTGCTTCAGTCTGACACATTGTTCAGCTTTCACTCTCCCATGGAAGGCTATACTGGTTGGCATTAGAGCAGGCTTCATCGAGCCCGGCATCTGTGTCACTCCGTCAGATACTGCTCAAATGATTCATTAAATCAGAACACAGAAAGTAACTTTACTTGAATGCCTTGGCATCAATTTTTTATCAGCTATAAGAACAAATCTTTTGTCATTTTATTTATGCTCTTTCAAGTGAATTGGTGATTCGTGAAATAGATCTTATTAATTTTTTAGACTTTCTTTTTGCAGAAATAGTGAATATCCTTATTTTCAAGGAAATGGTAGCTGAAGCTGTACTTTACATTAGACCACAGGTTGAAAGCTTGATCTTGAATTGACCTGCAAATATTATGCTTTTGTTTTATTATACAGTAATACTGTGCAGGACCCCGCAGAATAGACAAACATGGGATGTGTTCATCATGCTGAGGAGGGGCTTTTCTGGAACAAACCAACTGCCCCATTGGGGGGGGGATAGAATACCCATTGATTTTAAATGGGACTTTTAACACTTTGAATGGTTGAGTATCTCCAGCACATTTAAAAGCAATGGACTGGAGACCTCTAGCATTCAGGGGTTTGCAGAATTTCCGTATGGTGCAGTTTTGCCCTAGAATTGCACCTCCTTATCTTGCTAAGGCCCACAGGATCCTCCATTTATAACGTTGTTTGCAGAAATAGTGAATATCCTTATTTTCAAGGAAATGGTAGCTGAAGCTGTACTTTACATTAGACCACAGGTTGAAAGCTTGATCTTGAATTGACCTGCAAATATTATGCTTTTGTTTTATTATACAGTAATACTGTGCAGGACCCCGCAGAATAGACAAACATGGGATGTGTTCATCATGCTGAGGAGGGGCTTTTCTGGAACAAACCAACTGCCCCATTGGGGGGGGATAGAATACCCATTGATTTTAAATGGGACTTTTAACACTTTGAATGGTTGAGTATCTCCAGCACATTTAAAAGCAATGGACTGGAGACCTCTAGCATTCAGGGGTTTGCAGAATTTCCGTATGGTGCAGTTTTGCCCTAGAATTGCACCTCCTTATCTTGCTAAGGCCCACAGGATCCTCCATTTATAACGTTGTAATTGAGTGGCTATCTGCAGTAAACTTGATCAGTGCCAAAGAGGTGTCCAAAGCATTTCTTAGCTGCTATAATTTTCTGATTTCCCCATTTTGGGCCCAGTTTATAAGCATATAAATATACATTCACCTTTCCAGAGGATCTTGACCTTTTAAGAGAGAGGTTAACACATTGCAGTTAACTACCTCTCTAGCACTCTTAGAACTCCTACTTGGCTCCTAGATATTCTGTATTTCTTTTATGTTTTTGTCCTTATGTAATAGTCTTGTGTAATAGTCTAGGTCTTGTGTAATAGTATTTTACTTGCTGGTGAGATGCTTCTCTGTAGAAAGGTACAGCAGATTTGTAGGCAACTATTGTAGTGCTATTTGCATTTTAATGCCCAGAATATTGTTAACCCAATGGTAGATTTCTCTGTGTTCTATTGACTCAAGGTGACCCTATCACTGGTTTTCATCAATATCAGACACAGAATAATATGCATTATATTCACCGCCATCCCAATATGGAACTTTCTGCAGAATGATTAATTACACACATTCCAGCTGACAGGAACTGAAACAGAAGCCATTTTGATTTTAAAGGACACTGGTCATGTTTTACCTAGTCTGTTCCATTGGGAACAGACTAGGTGAAAAGGCTGATGGTGTTCTGACCAGCTATTGTTTGAGTCAGAAAGCTAATCTCCATTCCTGGCAGGGCACAGGAAGCTTCACCCCAGTCTATCGGATTGGAACTCAACCTGAATGTTTGTGTCTCTTCATATTGAATTTCAGTGGTTGTGAGTGCAAGTTTCATTAGACCCTTGAAAGCCTTTCACTGGGGGTTGCATTTGCAGTCCAGTGAGATTGCACTCTGAAACTTAAGAATCTTGCCATTTAGGCAGTTCTTGATGGGCCCATAAGGGCTCCCCAGTGGTATATTTTAAGACCCTCAGTTCTCCTTCCTCAATTGATCCACCATGGATCACAATGCAGGCCTGCCTTCATTGTCCATTCTGCTCACAGGGGGAGAAGATCTACTGATAGAGTACTATCTAAATGACAGTTGCCCTTTGAATCATGTTTTTTACTTGCCGTATTGCTGTCCCACAATGTAAAACAATAGTTCCACTTTAACATTGACAAATACAGTCCTAGCACATTAAGGTTCCTTATGTGCAATATAGAAGAGGAGCAATTCTGGGGCAAACCAGCTGCAGCCTAGGGGACAAAAAAGTCTCAAGACTGCTAGGATTTTAATTGTGTATTTTTAATCCCTTCAATGCTAATGAGGTCTTCATGCATTGCTTAGCAATCAAAAGCCACTAGCATCAAGAATTGAAATGCCTCCATATGAATACATGAGGATTTTTATAAGTACCCCATGGTGCAATTTTGTGCTAAGGTATTGCAACTGTTTCTGCATAAGGCCCTAAACATGTGAAATTACAAAACCTCTAGAACTAGTTTACTTGATTACACACTGTTTTAAATACAATCAAAGTGACATTTCCACCCAAGAGAGTGTAATGAGCTAGCAGTGGAAAATTGTATATGAAACGAAAAACCATGGAAAGCATTTCTCCGGTTATCCAGCTCCATTCTGGACATTTGCAGTTTTTCAGGTTATACCCAAGGTACATTCTAATGGAAGCTTTCAGGATATTCTCCAGGAAATATGTCTTGTTGAATTTTATTTATGTGAACTGGCTGCTGCCAGTGAACTGTGGTCAGTTCCTCCTGTAACGGCAGGGCAAGTGGAGCAGTCATCTTTAAAAGCTTGTGAGAGCATTTCCAAATGTTCTGGGAGGACAAATTTCAGCTCTGGGACCCGATATTTATACCATCAGAAAATAGCTATAATAGCTTAACAATAGACCACTTTTGGTGTGTGCAACCGTTTAAAGTAAATGTGCTGTGCGGCACCCCAGGGTATGGTCCTCTAAAACATAAAGAGCAGGGACAGGCAAGGGTCTCATGATTTTGCACTTGAATTTATAATGTACAAAAATTCACTTCCATCATGCCCACTGGGAGATTTTTCATTCAGAAGTGTGGGGGTTTCTTTTTTGTTTATTGCATTGGATCTCATCTATATGGACCCTTTGCATCTCTGAGGTTATTGCCTATTCATTTTACTTTTTTATATCAGCCTTTCTTTACCTAGAATTTCTCCAGAATTTTTTTTTATATTTTTTTTGTTATAAATTTGTATTGTAATGCTACACTTAGACATAGTTTTCTGTGCTGTTCTATTTCATTTTTTTGTGTGCCAGCGCTTTTCAGCATTGAGGAGATCATTAAGTCTGACCAAATCTCCAACTCCATTTGCAGAAATGCAGCCCCAAACTTGCAAGGAACATCCACCATGCTTCACTGTTGCCTGCAGATATTCTTGTACTGCTTTCCATCCCTTTGTTGAACAACCTGCCTTCTGCTAAAGCCAAATATTTCATATTTTGACTCCTCAGTCCTGAGCATTTGCTGCCATTTTTCTGCACCCCAATTCCTGTGTTTTCATGCATAGCTGTGTCGCTTGGCCTTGTTTCCACGTCGGAGGTATGGCTTTTTGTCCACAAGTCTTCCATGAAGACCACTTCTGAAGAGACTCTTTGGACAGTAGATGGGTGTACCAGGGTCCCACTGTCTTCTGACAATTCTGAGATGATGGCACTGTTGGACATCTTCCGATTGCAAAGAGAAGTAAGCATGATGTGTCTTTCATCTGTTGCACTAAGATTCCTTGGCCGAACACTGCATCTACGGTCCTCAACGTTGCCCATTTCTTTGTGCTTCTTCGAAAGAACTTGGACAGCACATCTGGAAACCCCTGTCTGCCTTGAAATTTCTGCCAGGGAGAGACCGTGCTGATTCAGTTTAACTACCTTGTTCTGTGCTCAGTCTTGCCATGATGTACGTTAAATTGTCTTCCGCAACCTAACTTTGTTAGCAGAGTTTGGTTGTTCCTCACCCAGTTTTAATCCACCTAGAAAACTGTTTCTGTTTCAGTTAATGATTGTGTTTCAACCTACTTATTAAATTGATAATAATTAGCACCTGCTTGGTATACTTGTTTAATCATACATTTGAATATATGCCTACAAAATCCCTGACTTTGTGCAAATGTACCTAGAGGAATTGATGCTCTTTTAAAGGCAAAGGGTGGGTACACCAAATATTAATTTGATTTAGATTTTTCTTCTGTTTGCTAAGCATTCTTACTTTACAGCATTTTTTCCACACCTGACTAAAACTTTTGCACAGTATGTATGTGTATATATAATAGGTGTACTCCGCTTGGGGTATCCCTTCCAGCATAAAGAGCAGACATCGTCAAGAATCCAATCAATACTTCTTTATTACAGCATCGCAGTGGCTGATATACTAGCCAAATGTTTTTGGTCCTATGCTGGACCTTCCTCAGACCTTCTTTTGCCCTGAGGAAGGTCCAACACAGGACCAAAAATGTTTGGCTAGTGTGTGTGTATATATATATATATAATATATATATATATATATATATATATATATATATATATATATATATATATATATAATATATATATATATATATATATATATGTATATATATATATATATATAATAGAGCGAGAGATAGATATATAGGGATAGATATCTCCAAAAACAACAGTATACAATGGAGAGCATTACAATATACTGTATAACAATTACATTTATTGAAATAAAATATTAAACACATAGCATATATACAAGAACACTACATAAAAAAATAAAATGTCCATATGCACTAATTGTAGAACAAATTGCTCCAGAGCAAACAATATTGTGCACAACTTCCAACAGATTTTTCCACTATCGGTGAATATTAGTTTGATGTTAAGCAAGTTAACGTAACCCTTTAGGGTACAAGTCTGTGACTATTTAGCAGGCAAGTCTTTTAAATGACTTCTGCCATATTTTTATCAGGTGTGTAAATACATAATGCACTTACTAAGCCCCCAGGGCATCCCATAATAGCGTGTATGGGGGTGTTTGTCAGAATAAATTGATCATTTTTTCCAAAAATGTTACATCATTAACCCCTTAGTGACCGGCCGAGCACGCGTCCGGCACTTAACACCCGCTGAACTTTTGTTTTCATTCCTTAAAACTATTTCTGGGATGTACATCTATGTCCTCTGTCCACCTGGGACATCCGCTTGGGGTGTACGTGTATGTCCTCGGGCGGTAAGGGGTTAAGATCCTATATTAAGGGCACTCAACATGTCCTGGGAATGTTAGAAGATTTAAAATGGGGGAGTGATTGTGTGTGGGCAACCGTAGGCGTCACCTCCCTCTATACTAGCATATCATCAAAAGGGACTGGAGGCAGTAGGGTTCTTTCTAGAGGCAGACAAGGATATGCACAGTATACAAAAATCCTTTCTGCTGCAAGGGATAGAGTTCATTTTATACAATAATTATTTTCAATTTATGTACACTTATTATTTTACAGGTAAAATGGGCTGTGATGGGCTCCAGCCTCGCCCCCAGTTACGCCAACCTGTACATGGGGTGCTGGGAACAGACCCATGTGTTAGGGGCGGGGCTGAGGGCAAGGCTGGCATTCTACTGGTGCTTTATAGATGACTTGTTAATAATATGGCATGGTAGCGAAAAAGAGAAACATTTATAACACAATTAAATAATAATCAAAGAGGGCTATAGTTTAAAAATAATATTAGCCAAGAAAGTGTTTTAACTTTTTAGATTTAAATTTAAGCCATAAACAAGATTAATTAATTACAAAAAATTATATTAAACCGATAAACATGGACAACTATCTACATTTTGAAAGTTGTCACTTAAAACAATGGAAAGTTAATATCCAGGAGAACAATTCAAAAGAACAAAAAGAAATTGTAAGAAAACATCTGATTTTATAATACAAGCAACAGAATTAAAGGATACATTTATTCAGAAAGGGTATCCCAAAGAAGAACTAGAAAAAAACTTACCAACAAGTGAACGGGTTAAATGGGGGAGGATATGTTAAAACCTAAATAGAGCAATGAAAAGAAGTTAGATATAAAAAAGAAACCACAGTTCATCACACAATTTCATCAATATTCATCACATCCCCTTGTCCATGTAAAAAAGCTACAGAGGGAGAAAGAAAAGAAAAATGAGAGCGTTTTTGGAACATAGAAGAGCAATTACAAATACTAAATATCTCTTAGCAAAGCATTATAAACCGTTTCATAATAAATCTATGGAAGGTACTACTATTATGGCCCTTGAACATATATCTGGTTCCCTAAAAGAAGGAGAAAGGTTTGCTTTATTGTGTAGGAGAAATACATACTGGATATTCAAATGTCAAACTTTGGTTCCTAATGGACACAATGATAAAACAGATGTCCATATGTCCATAGGTAATTTAGAGGTGATAGAGGATGTTTAGTCTCCTACATATACAGTGGATATAAAAAGTCTACACACCCATGCTAAAATGCCAGGTTCTTGTGATGTTAAAGAATGAGACAAAGATAAATCATGTCAGAACTTTTTCCACCTTTAACGTTACCTATAACATGAACAGTTCAGTTGCAAAAGAAACTGAAATCGTTGAGGGGGAAAAATAAAAAAACTCACAATAACCTGGTTGCATAGGTGTGCACACCCTCTTATAACTGGGGATGTGGCTGTATTCAGAATTAACCAATCACATTCAAACTCATGTTAAATAGAAGTCATAACACACCTGCCATCATTTAAAGTGACTCAGATTAATCACAAATAAAGTCCAGCCGTTCTAGTAGGATTTTCCTTACATTTGCTTAGTTGCATCTCAGAGCAAAAGCCAAGGTCCGCAGAGAGCTTCCAAAGCATCAGAGGGATCTCTTTGTTGAAAGATATCAGTCAGGAGAAGGGTACAAAAGAATTTCCAAAGCATTAGATATACAATGGAACACAGTGAAAACAGTCATCATCAAGCAGAGAAAATATGGCACAACAGAGACATTACCAAGAACTGGAAGTCCCTCCAAAATTGATGAGAAGACGAGAAGAAAACTGGTCAGAGAGGCTTCCAAGAAACCTACTGCAACATTAAAGGAACTGCAGGAATTTCTGGTGAGTACTGGCTGTGTTGTGCTACATGTGACAACAGTCTCCCGTATTCTTCATATGAATGGGCTATGTGGTAGGGTGGCAAGACGGAAGACTTTTCTTACACAGAAAAACATCCAAGCCCGGCTGTAGTTTGCAATAACAAACATCAAGTCCCCCAAAAGCACATGGTAAAATGTGTTATGGTCTGATGAAGCCAAGGTTAAACTTTTTGGCTATAATTCCAAAAGGTATATTTGGCGCAAAAACAACACTGCACATCATCCAAAATACACCATACCCACAGTGAAGCATGGTGGTGGCAGCATCATGCTTTGGGGCTGTTTTTCCTCAGCTGGAACCGGGGCCTTACTCAGGGTGGTGGGAATTATGAACAGTTCCAAATACCAGGCAATTTTGGCACAAAACCTTCAGGCGTCCGTTAGAAAGATGAGGAGGGAAGTTCACCTTTCAGCACGACAATGCCCCAGTGCACACATCCAAATCCACAAAAGCATGGCTTCACCAGAAGAAGGTTAATGTTTTGGAATGGCCCAGCCAGAGCCCAGACTTGAATCCAGTTGAACAGCTGTGGGGTGATCTGAAGAGGGCTATGCACAGGAAATGTCCTCTCAATCTAACAGATTTGGAGTTATTTTGCAAAGAAGAGTGGGCAAATATTGCCATGTCAAGATGTGCCATGCTAATAAACTCCTACCCAAAAAGACTGATTGCTGTAATAAAATCAAAAGGTACTTCAACAAAGTATTGGTTTAAGGGTGTGCACGCCTATACAACCAGGTTATTGTGAGTTTTTTATTTTCCCCCTTCAACGATTTCAGTTTGTTTTGCAATTGAATTGATCACATTATAGGTCACATTAAAGGTGGAAAAAGTTCTGACATGATTTATCTTTGTCTCATTCTTTAACATCACAAGAACCTGGCATTTTAACAGGGTGTGTAGACTTTTTATATCCACTGTATAAATAATCCTTGATTAATAGTTCTGTCAGGTTCTTTTATGTTATAGACAGATGGTTCTATTTTTATATATTGGATATGAAGAGGTTAACATGTACACTCCAATGTAGGTGAATAAGAGAAGGCATTAAATATTCATGTGTATATGTGATAAATATATGGTTTAATATTATACAGTCGATGAAGTTAATAAGCTGCACTTGATGCAGGTCAAGTAATGAAGTTGTGTATTTCTATGGATATTTATGTGTTGCAGTGTGCATGTGGTACATCTTCAAAATCTTTAAGATCTTATCATTTTAATTTAATTTGTTGTATATAAGTGCTGATGTTGATGTGGACAAGCATTGGCTTAAGTTATTCTTAGGACTTGTGCAGGTAAGCATCGAGGCATATTGTGAGTTTTAGAGATAAGATGAATTAATTTTATACGGACGGACGGACACATTCTAAGAGGGTTCCCGATTCAATCTCGTTACAAAGGCAGAGTTATGCCAAACTCCCCTATGGGGGATTGTCTACCTCAGTCAAATGTAACACACTACGCGTTGGCTGATTAGTAGGCAGCCTCCTCAACCAAATGTAATACACACTGCAAGTTGGATCCTCAACCAAACAGACAATGATGTTTGCCCAATACACACTGCCTAACAGTCAAACCCTTCACCTCCTCTCCTTCCCTTTCTTTACCTCGACTTTCGCTATAGTGACGGGGGAGTCTTTGTTCTCCCTGGTGCAAGGGAGCGGACACCACGGTGGCCCCTCCCCTTCACCACAGCAAATGGCGTTGCCCCTCTCTCCCTTTCGCTACTGCAAACTGCATTGCCACACGACTTCTCCGTGATGAAAGTTGCCCACATCGCCACCTTCTCCTCCCATTTGCCTCATATCCATCTCATTGTTTCCTAGAAACTCCTCCTGATGCCCACCCCTTCCCCCCAGCTACTGATCTCTGTCGATTTGGGGGATTCAAAAACCCTCACACATCAATAAAATTTGCTGTTATTTATTAACCCCCGTGAGGACAAAGAGATTATCAGGACAGTCACAGAAATCAATCCTTTGAGGATGGACGATGGTCCTCGCACGTCAAGGGATAATTATCGCATTGTACCTGAGAGCAAGCTGTGATCATTGCTGGGAGGCTGTAATTGACTGCTCCAGGACTGGACCAGTCCGTTTCAGTTGTTCTCCAGTGGCTGCACACATGATCGCTGATACATTAATCACATATGTCAGTGGGCCCACATGACAAATGCAGTGTAAGTGATAAGGTTTTGGCTTTGGTTAATAGGAGTGAGGCAACTGTGAAGCTAAGAGCATCTATGGTGCCTTGCTTAGGCCTGTGTAAGATGTGAATTCATAGATGCATGTGTATTTAGTAAGCTAGGATAAAGTTGGGTACCTTGACTACAAAATTAGTAGTCTTGTTAACCATAATGAATCATACACAACATTCTAGTTCTGATATAGGACAGCAAGTCCCCATTCTTTTTATCAACCAGCAGATGGCGCTTCTTCTCCTCATTTCCTGTGCTTTCTGTTCGCTGTCCTCTAAAGCATATTTTGCTTAACATTACAGATTTTCCTAACCATAAAATAGCTGTGGTGAAAAGCTTGTTCTAGTTATTTGTTTTTTGTTGAGAATTCTTCTGAACGCAGGACTTTTGATAACCCTTCTAAGACTTCATAAGTTCAGTTACCATTGTTTAAGACCATTTATAGTATAACAAAATTTGATTTGTGCAAGTTGATAGAGATATCTGCTGCCCAGAATGTCCAGTTCTGCAAAATACTCTTCTCTCAGCTGCATGTATCCAGGTGTTTGATTTACATTATATGGCACAAGAAAGATAATTGGATGATTGCAGTGCAGTTTATGACATGTTACAATCCAACACATGATTGTTTTCCAGAGGGTTCTCAATAGCAGGTGAGCAAATGCCATATATTGATTATTCATCAAGAGAAAACTGAGTAGAGCAAGGTATGCAAGCACATATTCTGTGAGCTTTATTCACTGCTTCCCACAGAACCATTTGAGTGCCAGGGGGTAGCCAGTGCATTGATCTGGCACTCAGAGCTAAAATTAGCAGTTCTTGAGCAATTCAACTGCACTTTGTGGAAGGAGGGAAGCAAATAAAAAAATCAACAAACTCCCACTAATGTAAATGGTGCATGTAACCCTTTAAATGCTAGAGAAATCTCCAGTGCATTGTTGGGGACCCCTCTAGTATACAGAGGGTTGAAACCCCATTTAAAGCAAGGAGAATTTCTATTTATCCCCTATGGTGCAGTTGCTTTGCTCTAGAATAGATTCTCTCTAGCTTTGTGTATGTGATACCATATCGTGGCCACTGATTTTCGCAGGTTTAACTCTAAGTGCCAAATAAATGTACGATGCATTTCATACCCCTTTTGCTCTCAGAGGTTTAAATTATATTAATTGCAGCCATGTCTATTGTACTTTGTCACAACTGTAAATCAGAAATGCATCAGTGAATGCAGAGTGAAGTAAGCCCCTGTTCCCATCAGGCATGCAAGCCTCAGCTCCTGCAGTGGGCCAAATACAAAACACGTTTGATTCTATGGCTAACCAACATGTGTAGTAGACACTAGGTATTCCAGGCTTTTAAAGCCAAATTTATACAAATTCAGATATTCAGTTGCCCCCTGCGGTGAAGTGAATGTGCTCCAGAATTATTGTTCGTTAGCTTTCTGACTACTGCTCAATATCTTAACTCTTCAATTTTGTCTTCTGACACACAAGGGTTTAACACTTTGCATTCCAAAGCAATGTAATGAGATTAACCACCGTTTTCCACTCAGAGGCTTAGGTGTTTTTACCCAACTATACAAGCAGCCTAGGTGAAAGACTAGGGCACTGGGTGCAGGGGGGTGCTATTGTATTGCATGGTGGACAGCAAGAAATATTATTTTTCAGCAGGGCAGTTTTGTGACTTCGGACCTACCTGAAGTTCACAGGGGAGTGGCAACATCAGGTTCAGGAAGAGTCCATTAAAATAAAGTACTTGTAATTTGATTAGTTACATAGGTCAGTTTTGTAACCGTCACAGACCGAGTAGCTCACCTATTTACTTACCTGTACAACATACTGACAGTCTAAAATCAGTAGCAGGCAGAACTACGCACCCACCATACCCGAAAGATGGCCAGCAGTTGTGGTTTTGCTCACTACTGCCAGGGTTATGCACCAAAAGTGCAGGATTAAACCCATCTACTCCTTTTACCTGGGTCTGGATCCCAGAGGCATGTGTTTTCAGTCTTCTGCACTAGGGGTGCACAGCGGAATATTAATAAACAGTCAGACAGTGGCTCTTGGCAGAAGTAATGTAATGATCTATTTGTTAATTGTGAAATGCTGGGGGGGATTTTTCTCAGAGATCAAACTCCTGCAGATGTTGTGCAGCTTACTCATTTAGCAGTTTTTTCTCTCAACTCTGCTCATTAGTAATTCCTATATGAGCCCGTGTAGTCGTCCCCCCCCCCCCCCCCCACACACACACACACACTCACTAGGTGGGCACCTATTTCTGGCCTCTATATCGTTGGTGTGATCCAGAGTACAGACTGTACAGGACCTGGATCTACTAACAGATGGCTTGCTCTATCAGCCTTTTTTTTGTCTTCTTGTCCCTCTCTATCTAGCTACCACATTCAGAATAGTCTCTGGTAAAATTGCTAGTTCTGCACCCTCTCTTTATTTCTTGTAGTCCCATTTCTTTTCCACTTCTCTCCAGAGGTGGCCTCTTTTAGGAATTTGCTACATTTTATCTCCTTTTAAGAAGTCTTCTTTAAGAAATGTGCACGCATGGAAGCCATATTGTATAGTGCATATACAGTAAAGTTTTGATTGCTGCTGCATTGGGTGAATTCTGGTTGGAAAAAAGGGACTGTTTCTACCGTTGGGGACCTCAGCTGCTAGCTGTGTGGTGTTAAAATGTGGCGGCTACAGAACCACAATGCCATTTATATTGGTGGGAAGTTAAAACTTTTTTTTTTTTTTTTTCTGAACTCAAATTAGGAAGTGGAGGTTTTATGCTACCCTCTTCCTCTGATTTAACCCCTTCAGGCGGATAAATGTTTTTCTATTATTATTTGGGGTTCTCCTGGCTATGTCTGACACAAGGGAGACTTGGGAAAATCCAAAATCACCAGGGCTTCAGGGGTCTCCCCATTAACTCTTCTTCTTCTCACCTAATTACATTTCTGTTACTTTGTCACTCTTGTTCTTTGGCATCTATACAGCATCCGTGCCCCTTTTCTACTGAACAGAAGCATGGGCTAAAGCCTTGATCCCTCCTGTGGGTTATACACCTTCCTTTATTCAGGGGATCCATGAGACTTGGACTTGGGATAGTCCTGTCCCCCCCCCCCCCCAAAAAAAAAAAAGACATTTGTCATTTTGTAAAGAGTCTTCCCCCCTGGTAGGGGACTCCATGGATGAGGAAAGGGATTCTGTTAAAGAAGGATTCTTTCTTCACTCCTGGGTGCTGTTTTGAGAAAGACCTTAGTTTCCCTTCTAAGGATCTTATCTGGGCTCTTCTGGAGTCCCTGAAGGTCTCTGTGGCCTCAGACTCCACTTTTCATCCCCTGGTATATGAAAGAGTCTCAAAAGGGAGGCTGTTATTTTTTTTGCACCTATTGCAATGGAGGAAGCCTGATGAGAGATTATTCCTTCCCAGATGTATTTCTTTCTAATATCACTTCTCCTTTCATGCCCTAGCATAGTGGGCTACCCCCCTCATTCCCAGCAGTAGACCCTCCTATTTCTCACTTTCCTAAGCATACAGTCTTGCCATTTGCAACAAGTCAAATGTTGTGGCTTATGGTGCAGTTTTGTCCTTCCTTTCCAGTTGCTTGTTACTGTTTGAGGGGACCAAATTTTGGAGGTGGGCCATGTGGAAATTGAAATGGCCATTGATGCTGCCAGACTTACTGGGAAGGTCTCAGCATTGTCTGTTGCCACTCATCGTACTCTGTGGCTGAAGATCTGGTTGGCTGTCTAGTCTTCCAAAAGGTCATTGGTGTCCCTCCCATTTCTGGGCTAGTAGTTGTTTGGCCCAGAATTAGAGAAGATTTTTAGCCATTCTACTCAGGGAAAGAGTGCCTTAGTGTCTCAGGTAATCACCAAAATGATGTTCTTTCCACAGAAGACTCTTGCTTTTCATTATCCCCACCAATACATGTATGGGCCTAGAGTGTCTATTTGTACAGCATTCCCTACCCCAAAACCCAAACAGGCCTGGATAGGTAAAAAGTCATCCCAGAAATCCCCAGCAGGCATCTCTACCTCCGCATGGCTAGCGGCGTTTGGTCTGCCTCAGGCAGTCAGAGATAATGTGTGTTTCTTTCAATGTACATGCTCTCTCCCTGTGGTGGTCAAGTGGGATTTTCAAGTGATTATAGAAGGGTGTCATATAGACTTCATGTCTCTTCCTAACATTGCTTCTTCCTGTCCAGGTTCCTCTTGATCTGATCAGTGGCAGTCTATTTTAGATGCAGTTTATTCACTGATGGACATGAAGGTCTTAGTGCCTGTTCCTCCTCAGGAAAGATTCATTGGTTTCTGTTCAATGCTGTGCACAGTTCACAAAGATGAAAGATGCTGTCTGTAATAGGCCATAGGCTGTTAATGGAAGCACTTCTAAATGCCAGTGTAACTTTATCAAAGGACTGTATTTCAAGGACAAATCATCCAGCTGCCTTACACCATGGCTGCTGGGTAGCGCATGTTGCCTGCCACTATTTTGAAAGGTAGGCAGCACAGGGATTGACTGCCTATGGAGTAAAATCAGGTACATGCATCATCAACAAAATGACTGAGTGCAACAAGAACAGGTCTGCAAATAAACAAACACTACCCATTAGGCTATATGGTGAAAAGTCAGTCATGGTCAAGGGAATAGCAGGAATAATCAAAGGTTGGCTTTTTCAGCATTTAATTGCAACCGTATTGTATCCTTAATAAAAACAAATGCCACAATATTTTGTTCTGTAGCCTAGTATTAAATTAGATCTTGTTGGGGACTCCCCAAGTGATGATCTGTTTAAAGTATATGTGGCAGTCTTGTTTCTATAACCAAGATGCAATATCTTATATGTATTTATACCTGGGTGGAGAAATCCCAGAATGTAGAGCCTCTAAAATTTTACCACTGGCCTTTACATTCAGAATATTTTAAAGACCTCTCTGTATATGTATCACTCATTTAGATCCTAAAACTCTTAGTTGACTTCTAAAACTTCTAGAATATCCAAGAGAGAAAGAAATCACTTAGTAGGCACTCTTGTAAATCCCATAATGTTATTTTACATTTTCCCTTTGATATAACAAAGTGTTGATGGAAGTGTGGTTTGGGAGAATTAACCATGATGTTATTTTAAATTTTCCTTTTGATGTAACAAAGTGTTGATGGAAGTGTGGTGTGGGAGAATTAAAACATAGCTTTTATTAAAACAATAATAAAATCACTTCACATATATTGTGCCGATGTAAGATTGAAAATTCGAAAGGGTGCACCTATATACTGCTCAGTCAGAGATTCACTATCTTATTGCAGTAATGTAAAGAGAGTGATTATAGGAGACACTGCAAAAGTTCCTTTAAAAAGTAAACTCAGAGAAAAACAAATTCCAAGATGAAGCCTTAGTATACTAAGGGGTATGATCACTTCTAAATAGTGTATACTATTACTGTAGTCTCATATGTTGTTCAAGTAATTGCCACTTGTCAGTCAAGGCAATTTGAATGTATGCTTGCCAGTAGATGCAATCAACAGCTACATTATGCTGTGATTGTATTCGAGAGTGGAAAGGAACAACATAAGTGGGTGATATCACAATTTACAATTCCTAATTCTGCTGTCAATTATCGGTGGTAAGAATGCCATCCAAAATAATGTAGTCTTATGGCTACTGACTCAAAATAATCATTAGTGAATCACATTGTGCATATGGGTCCCTAACATTCAAATAATCACATCAGTAATGTCTAAAGTGTTTCGCCCATATTTTGGGCTTCTTCAGGGGAAAATGCAGATTATCTGACAAACAAAAGTTTAAATACTTAAAATGGTGTAATGTGAACCAATCAGGTCATAACATTGATATAAATTTACCAATGATGTACACCACCTCTTACATTGACAAAATGACCAAGTGATACAGAAAAATAATAATATATGCACAAATAAGGTACAGAAAGTTTTTATGGAAAATGTACT
This sequence comes from Rhinophrynus dorsalis, assembly GCA_037306005.1. Classification (NCBI taxonomy): domain Eukaryota; kingdom Metazoa; phylum Chordata; class Amphibia; order Anura; family Rhinophrynidae; genus Rhinophrynus; species Rhinophrynus dorsalis. Next base: position 174,651,583 of record CM074722.1, read on the forward strand.
TTGAACTTACAAATTGAGTCATCACAACCGTCCAGTCATGGGTATTAGTCCTAAATATCATGTCATGTGGTAAAAGAACACACACAAGGACTATATCCATTGTAACAGAAATGTTGGATATGAAGCTATCCAATAAGATTATAACCACACTAGCACAAATACTTAAAGGGGCACTATATCACTAATCTGTGAGTTACAATTCAGGAGTAGTTCTAAAATAGACCATATACCAAAAGGAATATAAAATAAGGAACCCTAATATTGTGCTAAAAAAAATTATGTAAGTACAGTTGGATGTATACAGATATGTGTTGTCTATAAACGCCTATAATATTATTGACACGCTGAAATTACTATGCAAAATTAGACATTTTATAATGAGAATCCTATAATGTTACAGGCAAATCCCAATCTTATAACAATTTATTACAAAAAATAAAAGTTAAGAGTTTGTCATCCCTTTTCGGAATACTGTATTTAGATTGAAAATCCATTTGTATTCTCTGCGTAAAAGAAATTCAGCAAAGTCACCTCCTCTGACATCTAATGAGATCTTATCAAGACCCTAACATGTAAAAGTATCATGTTTGTCTAGCAACTGGTGAAAGTTGTTTTTCATTAATAAGATCCTTTTCAATATTAAAAATGTCTTGCATGTTCACAAATTAAGTCGTGCAAAGCTCTTTTGGTCATGCCAACATAATTTTTTGAATAACTACCCTGGATGTAGTAAGTGACACCCTTTGTTTTTAGAATTTATATATTCTTTGATGGCATGTATTTTGACAAAACAATTGGTCATTTTATCCATACGTATCATATATTTACAAGTACCGCAATAGTAACTGGGAAATGATCCCTTAAGTATTGGAATATTTTTGCTTCTTACTAAATGGCTGCTCACAAGTTCTAAAAATTCTATCGGGGTCTTGCTTTTTTTGATAATTCTGTATAACCTTGATTTATAATAAACTCCATCTGCCATTTGTCTGCCAGTTCACTCAGTTTATTCATATCTATGTATTACCTGTCATCAGCAAATACGGAGACACTGCTTTTAATGCTAACTGCATGTTAATTTATAAATACATTAAAAAGTACTGTGCCCAGTACTGAACACTGAGTTTGTCCCTCTTTCGAACCAACTTGAAATTGTTCATTTGATAAAATTTCTGTATTCTCACATTTAGCCAACTTTCTGCTCCCTACACCCCAAGTATATTACATCCACAGAATATCCTTGTCCAAGTTACTGCTTACCTTGTCATAAAATATATGTTCACTTTAGTCTGACTTAAAGGAGAAGTAACACTATCTAAAAATAACCCCTGCTTACCTCACTTTGCCTTTATTCAAGAGATGACATTTGGCCAGTTCTGGATGTCACATCCATAGAGACAGGACAACTGCGATAGGACCACAAGACACAAAATCTGCACACTGTACATGGTAATCTTACCCTTTAAGGACCAGAGGGCTGTGCAATGCATTGGCTTAACAATGCTTTGCACACTCCTCTAGTTTTTAAAGGGTTAAGTAAGCATATGCACTCTGACTGCTTCATGATCATTTCTATCACAAAAGAAAATATACATCAACATTCTGAATGAGATACCCTATAGAGAAACCCCTACCCTTGATTTATACAAGCTTATAGCCTTTAACAGATTGAAAACTGAAAGTAGCTAGCTATATACTAGAACACAGAATAAATGGTAAAAGTTTTTTACTTGTATTAAATGTCAGTTTCTGTTTACCCTGGGTTCTGTTAATACACATTGTCTGACAGGTTTCTGTCCCTTTATCTCTTTAAACAAATTGTTATGCAAATTATACCAAGGTTTAGATAAGATGACCATATAAATAATGAAAAACATTTGGTTAGCAGCAAGACAGTATTTTTGAGTAGTTTATTGCAGCTGGGTTAAAGCTGTTTTTCCCGAAGTCTAGTTTTCAAGCCGTCCTCGCATGCAGTCAAGTGGGGTAATGGGTGACTATTTTATTATGGCAAATTTAGTTCAAATTACAGATCTACCTGGCAGCATCTTCCCTAGAACATGGCCTTTCAAGGAAGACAAAAGTAAGAAGGTGGCCATTAGAGATCGTTGTTGAGAAACAATGTGTTTGGGAAATGCTAATTAGGTGAAAGTTACAAAATACAAGATGGAAGGTAAGAGGGCTAATGTTCTTGTAGTATATTTATGTAAGGTGGAGATGTCAGGGCTTAGCGAGCAACTGAATGTCAAAGCCAGATAAGAGGACAAAGCCAAAAATGACAAACAGGAAAAGCTTTCGTGCAGGTTTTTTTTGTCCCTCAGAATTATTTTTACTTAAAGTGATGGTAATGCTTCACTAAAACAGCAGCTCCAATTAATCTTCATAGTATTTGAGCCACAGAGAGTCTTATTTCATTACTGTGAGCGTTGTAGTTCAAGAGTAATTTCCCGCTCCTTTTACCTAGTGTAAGCCCCCACTCCTCAGATGTGGAATCCAGTTCATAGACCAGACAGCTCACATCAAGGGTCAGTATTTTTATTGTGAGAACAATGAAAGCCCTGCCCCCCCTTGACAGGTTTTTCAGATTTTTCCCTTATCTAAATTGAAGATTGTCCCTCTCTGCAATGTAGCTGGACACTCCCTGCTGCTCTAAGCTGAGCAGTGTTACATCAGTAGAAGGGGCGGGAGGGGGATACTTTATCATTCAATTACTCTTGAACTACAACTCTGACAGAATTGAAATAACACTCTCTAAAGCCCAAATACTATGAAGATTAATTAGAGCTGCTTTTATTATGAAACATTACTATCCCTTTAATATGTGATTACATAAGATGGGAATACTATGTGTATCAAACAGTGTTAAATACTGCAGGTCTTAATTCAGCAGAAAAAGAAAATAGAGTAGCTAATTAAGTAGGAAAACTTTACACATGTGATAACCTCTAGTAACTGTCCCTTCACAGAAGAGTAATGTGAGGTGTGAAGAGATTTAATTTTACCCCAGATGTATTTATTTATTCTTACTATAGCAGTTTTATCCCTATTTAAAAACAGGTATGCATTGATTAATTCTTCAGTTTACCAGATTGTCCACCTGGGGGGTAGGACCACAAGCACATTTTAATCAATGAGCTCAGAATTGTTCATTATTCTAAAACACTTACTACATTAATTAACCTATTCTAAGTTTCTTGCTGGACCAAAGTATTATGTCCCACATTCTAAGTCCTATACCAGTAAGCAGTATTAGAACAACATTGTTATAAGAACTTTCAAGTTAATTCACTTCAGATTTGGTATTTACCCCATAATTTCACTGCAGTAACAGCTGGGGACAGACCATCTAGGGCAACCACCAAATTTGAAGCGGTTTATTATATACACGCTCCTACAAGCTGCCACATTGATTATTATTTTGAAAAATTTTATGATGATTTATAACACCTCTAAAACATGATAATTAGCACTCCAAATTTATAATGGAAGACTTCAGTGTGAAAATTGGAAAGATCCAAAAGTTTCCATCCTGCATGGAACTAGGAAAAAAAAAAGATAATAGAGGCAACCAACTGATCGAATTTGCAGAACCAAATGTGTACATTATGAATTAATTCTACAGGAAAAAGGCCCAGAGAAAATTGACATGGAAAAGCCCTAATGGCAATACGAGTGAAATCAACTTCATGCTTGCAAATAATAAAACAATGTTCACTGACTGTTCAGTCTCAAATCATTTTAACATTGGAAGCGACCATCGGCTAGTGGGAGCAAAAAGTGAAAATTAACTGCTAAAAAGAAAGAGAGAAAATGATCACGTCATCAAATGTGAAGATCAGCACTAGCCAGCTATTAAGATTCATAAGAATTGTGAATTGGCACTGTCCAGTCATGTCAGTGTACTGCAAGACATTCCAGACACAGACATTTCAAACATCTATGAAAAACTTATTGAGACTATTGTAGACACTATGCAAGCCCTTGCACCTGCTGTGAAACAAGAAAAACCTACCAGAATATCAAAAGGAACAGTTGCCATCATGAAAAAGAGAATAGAAATATATAAAAATTATATTAGAAACAGGGTAGAATGTGTACAAATGTGCAAAACCATAAGTAAGCACATAAAAGAAGAAACACATAAGTTCAAAAGGACACTGGAAGAAAATGAAGGGCTAAAGAAAGCCAAACGGAAGATGGCCACACATAAAAGTCAAATGTTTCCATTAATGCTTGAAGACAGTACAACAACAAAAACCTCAACAACAAATAGTAAAAAGAGTGGAATAATTGTATTTAATTCTTTATAAGGATGAAGGATGGCGACTGATTGCAGTGCCAAAGGCTGAAGACTTGCCAGAAGTTTAGGCAGAAGTAGAAGCTGCAATAAAATCAATGAAAAATGGTAACGCAGCTGGACCTGATAAATTTATGATTGAAATGTTGAAAGCCAGAGGCTAAACCTTATTCAAAGCCCTAGCTAAACTATTGTCAAAATGTCTACTATTCAGCAAAGTGCTTGAAACATAGAAAAATGCAGAAGTCCTCCTACTGCACAAAAAAGGTGGTAAGGGGGATCTAAAAAACTACCAACCAGTAAGCCTATTGCCAGTGAGCTACAACAGTGGTTCTCAAAGGATTGTTACTGGTGGCCGCCAATGCAGCCATCACAATATTCTGGTGGCTGTTACTGCGGCCACAGCCATGTTTTGGTGGCCACACTAGGACCTTACATGCGCAATTGGTATAATGGGTTTAAGACATACAAAAATTGCATATAAATATGTACAACAATAAATTGACATTGTTACAATTTAAACATTCCAGAAACCACACAGGATTAAAAACTACCCCATAAAAGGTTCTTAAATCTTACTAGTTACTGGAGAGATACATTTCAGAAACAGTCATTTTCTATTCCAGTCCTAAAGGTTACTGCTTCACAGAAAATGTGGATGAGCTCACAACCTTTTCTTGTTCAGCTATAGGAGGTTCTCTGTCAAGGGGTAGTAGCCTGGGTGGGTTTAATGATGGCCAGGAATGGGCAATCACAATGATGACAGTGACTATTTAATACAGAGTTTAAAGCTGGCTAGGATTGGGCATCATCATATGATTGCTTATCCCTGGCCAGCTTTCAACCTTCACCAAGTAATAAGTTATCTTTTGTCACAAGTTAACCCCTTGAAGCCCAAATGTGTGTGCAAAGTGCTTTGCAAGGCATTGTGTACCCCCATTATGTTCAAGGGGTTAATCAAGCATGAATCTCACTTCCTCAGCCTCATCATGCTTGATTAACCTGTTTAGGATCGGGGGGCACAATTGCAAAGCAATGCACCTTGTACACCTATTTGGTCTTCAAGGGATTAACTTGTGACAAAAGATATCATTGACTACTGGGTTAAGGTTTAACTTTGTTTGCCATATGTTAACGTATGACACAAGATGAAAAAGAAAGTGAATACTGGGTTAAAAAAAAAAACAAACAAACAAACAAACAAAAAAAACACACCTATCTGTACTGACATATACATCCATTTTGCCTATATACACCCCAAGTTGACTGTGTTATGGTTTAGAAATTAAAAGTTAATGTTTCCCATATTTGGGGACTTTGAGGGTTTGACCCAAATCTCAGGGTAAGAGTTCCAGATTCTCAGTGTGAGAGAGTTCAGTCTTAACTAATATCTGGTTTGCACCACTTAACTGCTTCTTTAGTCTTTAGGTTGGCTGCATTTATACAAGAAAAGCCAAGGGAGAAGTCCCCCTTGTCTTGTGTGTGTTCAGGCGGTAATATCTTCAATAATTATAACTGGGGAATGATTACACTAACAGAGATGCTTCAATCAGGGACATAGGCTGTAATCTAGGATGGAGAGCTAAGAGTTACTATTCCAAAGATCTGAAGGTAACTTCCGTAAGGGGTTAAAATGGCAGTAAAACGAGGCATGTGTTTATCCATATTAATAACCCTTAGATGTCAGAGAGGTATCCAGCACATTGAATATGTTGTTAATCATTACTGCCCCTTAAAAACATCTACTTAACCTAGTCTTAAAAATAATTGTGTTAAAATTCTCTCTACGAGAGAGAGATTTATTGTAATTCATACTAAGATATGAACTGCCTGTTTATCCTAGAGGCAGTATGTGTCAGAGCATGAATGTCAGTCTTTTGCAGCAGATGTGAGTCCTGTGTTCATTGCAGAACAGTTTAACTTTCTTGTCTGAAAAATGCTCCATACACCATATGCTGCCCCTCTCTGCTACACTGTAAAATGAATGGACCAACTACAGTGATTTCTTGGGAAAGATACATTTTTGTTGCACCTGGCTTCATGCTTTATGATGCCTGCTTTCTTTTGTTCATACTTTTACTGGTTTGCTAGTATGAAATCTGTATCAACACTGGTTATTTGTATTCACTAGATCATAGGTAAGCATCCTCTGGCTCTCCAGCTGTTGGTGATTACTTCTTCCATCATGATGAGAGTTGTCCCCCAACAGCTGAATATTCATGTTGGTTTACCCCTTCACTAGATCCATATGATTTCTCTTGACACGTCTGTGGTTTTTAAAACTGCTATAGGGCTGTCTGCATAAGTTTAAAAAAAAAAAAAAAAAAAAAAAGTATCATTCTGAGGCAAATACATTACACCAAAAGGAGAAATAATAATTATATTTTATTTAAATGGGACATTTAACTCATTGAGTTCTAGAAAGTCCCCTAGCACATTGCCTCTTTTTTGTTTGGGCATATGGCCTTATATTTTTAATGCTGTGCTAATCACAGTATATAGAATACCTTGACCCAGTATTAGCCTGTGTACATTAGATTTTCAGCTCCTTGAAGACAGCCTGAAGCTATAACTTCCCTGTTTTGATTGGTTGATGCAGGGATGTTCAACAGAGCCTGTCTGCAAGGTGGTCTATTCCTTAGAATAGCAATATGTCTAAGAGACTTTGTATTCATTTAGAGTTTTAGCTTCTGCCAGCTCTGATAGTAGAACACTGGGTTGTTGTTTGTTTGTTAGTCTTCCACCCTCCAACCATCACATGCAGTTTAACCCTTTGAGTACCAGATGGGTGCAAATCTGGAGCAAACCAACTGTAAACTAAGGAGTTGGAGACCCCTGTAGCATTCATCAAATAAAAGCACAATTAAGTCAATGGGAATATTTACTTGTCACTTTGGTGCCGTGGGATTGCACCAGATTTGCTACCATTCTTTAGTATATCACATCTGTACCCCCTTGTCTAGTGTTACACTTTTTATGCAAGCACTTATTAAAATCCCTTTTTCCGATTAACTTTATTAAATCCTTTAATGTATGGTCATTTTAACTGTTGATTTATAGAACTGAGTAATTTAAAACCTAATCCTGTGATATGCAGTAAAGCTCAATTTTGGAATGATTTTCCAATCTGATTTACCTTTGAAATATTGTACTGTTAATGCTTCATCTTGACCTTAGGTTCTTTGTCAGTTTATTGAGAAATCTTTGAAGGAAAACAAAAATGCATAGTTGGCGTTCTCGTAACTCTGTTTTTTCCTTCAGTTTCCCAAAGATTAGCATTTTTTGCTTCACATATCAGTGTCTGGGAGTAGTAACTGATGGTGCCAGTAGCTTGCTATCTCTTGTATCATCTTTAATTCTGTGTTATGATGCCTTGGCACACACGTGTTCTCCAGACTTTTCTGCTGATATCCTTGTCTCCAAGTGCACAGATCTAACCACACTGTGATCTTACCCAGCCAGGACTTCCTTTGTACTCTTCCTGATCTCTTTCCTATTGCTAAAATGCTTCATGGTTACAGCTACTTTCAACTGAATTACTTCACAAGATCTAATTTGTTTTGCTTCTGAAAATGTTGTGTTCACTTTAACATTATTTTTTTTTTTTTTTAAATTAAACATTTAGAGAAAAAAAATATTTTAAATTACAAAGCTATTTGTTAAATGGACAAAAATACCTGATAAGTGAAAAAGCTATAGCATATTTTTAACCTTTATAAAATGGGTTGAGACTATGAAATATGGTGGGCAAAAAAAGATGGGGAGAGAGGAGAAGACCAACTTCATATTTATACAATCTTCTGCAAGTGTATACAGTGTAGCACTCAGGATATCTGCACGACTCCATGTAAGAGAGTGAGGGGGGGAATGTTTAAATGGAGCAGATTTTGTGGTATTGCTTAATGCTTATTGGTCGTATGTTTGAACAGATAGAAGTCTGCGTTTTCAAGGATTTCTCGTGAATATATGAATGAAATTGACAAGTTCCTCACTTAGTTTAATAAAGAGGAGTTTATTCTTAAACTTTGGCTTTCTGAGTACTGTAATAGGCAGAGCCTTCTAAGACAAATTTGAGATACTTATAGTAGCATGTTATCCCTCAGAATGCCAAGCACGAGATTGGTAATGTCTACCCATACGGCAGAGCCTGTCTCTGGTAGGTTTGTGCATTCTACTCTGTACCTTGAGTTTAATTCCATTGTCTTTTTATTCAGACCTATTATGGGGTCATCAAAACTCCATTGATGCCTCATAGGTATTGAATGCTTGCAGGATCATTTTTTGTAGCATTCTGTTTGAGAAATGCGTATGTACAGATTGTGCGTTTCATGTGCATTTGGTATTAACAACACTTTCCTGAGCGCAACTGAGCTTTGTGGAAATTAGCACATTTCAGTTGAATTTTTAGCAAGTTATGTGGAAGTCCCCTTTTGCATGCTGACTTGAGAGCTTGTTCCAACATTTACTGCACGCACATGCCGATTTTAATCGTGCTGCTAAATACTATTGATCTGTTCCCCTGAGAAGGTATTTAAGGGGTCTTCATAGTAAGTAAATTGTTGACCATGGAATTGGTGGTTAATCCTATGTCTCAGTCCCTTTTTCTTGATGGAACATTGCAGGTACAGAAAAGGTGCCATATTTAAAAATAATGGGGCAACTGAAATGTACCACAGGGAATAAATAAAAATTCCTCATGTGCATGTTGTTTTAAATAGGGCTTTTAATGTGTTTTGAGACCTCACTAGCAATTTAAAATACCAATTTAAATCAGTTGGACTTTTGTCCCCCATGGTGCAGTTGGTTTACCACAGAAATGTTCCAGTAGCCGCTGTGCATATGGCCCCTTGTGACAGAAGGATAATATAATGCGCACTAGAACTTACCCACCCGCTGCCCTCTAGAAGGTAAAGAGACTTCAGGCTCCTAGAAGAAACCCTGCTGTCCTCCTATCAAATCTTTCACCTCCCTGTTCTTATTTTGTTGCTTTTGTAAGGCCCATGTCTTTCTACTCACATGGAGGAGGAGGAGGATGAAAGTATGAATTTTAAATGCCAATATTTATTTCTTTGTCGATCTATGTCAGTATAGTTGCCTCCCTTATTTTATTTTAATTTTTTTTTTTAATTGTATTGCTAGGTTAACCCTTTGTGTGCCATGGGGTACAAAACGCAGGAGAGCATTTTTCTTGCAGGCGCTATGTGACTGATTGGGTTTTATGTTGTCTTACTACCTAACGGGCAGAGCTAACTTAGCCATATATTTATATTGTTAAGGATAGGCTAGAAGAAAATAAATTATCTGTAAGTATGTCACAATTGCATTACTACAATGTATTATCACTATGGCAGTGTTCTGCCTCTATTCTCAAGATGAGCAACTAGGCAGTGCCAGTGGTGAGCTGGAGACTTTTTGCAGATGATGATAGTTATAGTCCAGTTACATCTGGAGAGCCAAAGCTTGGCCTTTCCTGCTCTAGTCTTGCAGTGATTCCTATGCAGCACAGCTCCACTCATCTCTTCTAGGTGGTTGGTATTATATGTATCAGTTGGCAACCCTAACAGTGTGCCTCCAGTTTCTATACAGAGCACAATGTATATTTTAATTCTGTCTATTAAATCACAAAGCAGTGTTTGACATGATTGTTTTAAGATACTAATTTAGCCTGTGAGAAAATGCAAGATTCTGATTCTTTCTCTGTGGTTATTGATCTGTTCCTTCCGAGAGCTATTTTTATTCATATTTGATGTACCCAGCGGCAAAGAGGTGAAGTTGATGAAATAATCATTTAAGAAATCTCACTGGGAAGTCTGTGTTCACTGAAATCTGGGCTATGAACTAAATAATAGGTCACGCAGTGTTTTTCACTGAAGAGATTTGAAATGGCATAATCTCTGATTTGTTTGTGTAATACTTCATTTGGAGAGGAAACCCAGTTACATTTGAAAATAATGATAACATATATGTTATTTCTTTGATTATCAGCACATTATAATGAGTTGTTATATAGACCAGAGGTTCTTAACCCATGCCCTCAGTGGCCACTAATAGGCCAGGATTTAGGAATTTCCCTGCTAGAACACAAGTGTGTTGATCAGAGACTCATTCACACAGATTAACTCACCTGTGCTTTCACAAGGAAATCCTCAAATCCTGGCCTGTTAGTAGCCACTGAGGACACGGGATGAGAACCACTGATATAGACTGTAACGATATACAGTGGCTACTTTCATAGTTATGCTTTCTCAAAAAAGGGCTAATGTTTTTACAGCATTTGGAAAATTGTATTTAAAAGGGCAGCAGAGCCTTGTGAGGCTTAATCTGTGCAAAGCAGCCTTTGTAGCAAAGCCAAACATTTTGGCCCATTGGCTACATATTAGATGGGAGGAATTGTGGTGAATGAAAGTATAAAATCCCCACCAGTAAAGCCATTCACTTATTCCTCTTGACTTGCACTTGAGAGGGCTTCTCATTCTTTAGTAAATAGTCCTGAATTTGAGGGACCCTGTCTAAAAGCGTACATATAAGTATACTTATAAAAACAGATCTTAGTCTCATTAATGGTATCTATTTAAGCTGCTTGTACCTTGTGCTTTTTGTGCTCAGTTAACGTAATGGTTTTAGAGCTTTTTAGTTTAGCAAATATGTACTCTTTAACATCAACAGAGCTTTTCTCTCTGAACTGTCTGACACAGCCTGCATAGTTAATATAAGTAATTAGATGTTCAGAAATGACCACCTTCCTCCCACTGAGGCTGCCAGTTTCCATCAAAGGGATTGGCTAAATTAACCTTTTGAGTGCCAGATAATTATCCAATGTATTCTGTTAAAAATGGGGGGGGGGTAATCATGCATCTAATTTCAAGATGGATGCTCCCACTGTAGTGAGGGCATGGAAATGTCACACATCATCCTTAATTTAAGACCAGGGTTGTACTTTTTAATATATATTACTGAATAAGTAGTTGGGTGTATTAAAAATCATTCCTTAAATAGGTCTGATTTCAGGGACTGTGTAAAAGGCATGGTGGACAGAGCAGTGGTAGTCTTTTTGCAGTCCTCCAGCTGGACTAAATCTACCATCATCATGCAGAATGAGGATTTTTAATTCAGTGGCTGCTAGGGGGATAATAATTACCCAACCCTGTAATACAGATGGATAAATAACCAGTCAATGGGACCATTTGGTTGGAAACATGACTGGGGTGACCAGACCTGTCTTCAAGGGCCACATACAGGTTAGGATTTAAGAATATCTGTTCTTTAGTACAGGTGGATTAATCGACACGAATGAACCAGTCAGTGATGTCAGAATCCTGGTTTGTATACCTCTTTGAGGACAGGCTGGGACACCCCTGTGTGCTCCTATTTTCGCAGAATGTTTCTAAAGAATTGTGTAATATATGCTGTGTTTAGCATTCCAGAACATACATGTAGTACATGTTATTAATCTGAATAGTGTATCATTGATTATGGGTATGAAAGTCGATGTCTGAGACTTCTCAGCTATTTTATTTAAAGGGATAGTAATACTTCATTATTACTGAATTCAACGATACCAGCGGCATCCACTTTCAAAACTCCCTCTTTTTGCCATTCCCCTGACATCCGCTTTCTAGCTGAGAGCTGGGGAATCCTCTCAGTGAGCAAGCGGCGGCTCTGCAGGAGTCCTGAGATTGCGTGATAGAAACAGAAATCCTTCACTAAAATGGTCTTCTACGTGTGCTTGGTTTGCAAACACATGTGGAAGACCATTTTAATGAAGGATTTCTGTTTCTATAACAAGATCTCAGCACTGCTGCAGAGCCGCCACCGGTCCCTTGACCGGATTCCCCTTCTCTCAGCTATAACGCTGACATCAGGGGGAAGACAAAAAGAGGGAACTTTGAAAGCGGATATCTCTCAAACCTTAAAGGTTTGAGAGATGCTGCTGGTATCGTTGAATTCAGAATTTTAAGGGTTACAACATGAAGTATTACTATCCCTTTAAGTGAAGTAGGTAGCACTGATTGTGTTAGATGAGCTCAATGCTGAAATAGTCTCTAATGGTTTCTTATGTTTCTTTCAGGTTACTGCCTACAATGCCTCTTTATAAAGATTCACAGCAGAATCCTGTATATACCCAGTTTATTTCCAAGTTGTTGGAAGAACTGCACTTCCAAAATGAAGATCTTGAGAACTTAAAACACATATTTGCATGCAAGAGTTTGTCCAATTAATTGTGCCTTAACACTTTTGTTGGCCAGGGGGCGAGGTTATATAGGATTAACAAATTGTAATTGTAATTTGTGTGTATGTTTTAATCCTTTAAACAGACCCTCACCCAGTGACACAAAATTGGAAACTCGTCTCCTATTCATGCACATTTGAGAGCTAAGTGGAAAACATCATGCATGGAGTAACAAACTGTGGACCAACAGCTATTATTGGTCTACTAGTGGAAAAGCCTGTGTACATGGGCCAAGGGCTTTGCAATGCATTGCGTACCCCTCTGGCACTCAAAGGGTTACGAGGCCACTACCTCACTGCTCCCCGTGATGCAGTCTTGCGTCGCTTCAGTCATGTGATGCAATCATGTGCAGTAGAGACTGCCCGAACGCGGACAGTCTGTACTGCACATGACTACATCGTGACAAACATCCTAGCGAATTGTTATATAGGACGACAGTTCCCTTCACCCTCAAATGGCCATATGAGGATCATGAGTTGTTGATTTGCACTATACTTTTCCAGTGTCTCTCATTACTCAAATATAGTAGACTATTGGCTGTATGCAAAAAGCATAAGAAGACAAAATCAGGAGCATGCCAACTGCGTCATTGGATAGAAAGACAAATTCCTTTCAATTTACATGGGGAGTTTAAGCACTTTTATGTTAGAAGTCACCAGTGTGTTGCTTTGTAGTGTGTTGGAGACATCTTGTATTCTTGGGGTTAAAAGGCTTATTTAAATTAATGTACATTTTCTGTCCTCTTACTGTGGAATTCACTTGTTCCTGCAATGTTCTTGCTTTTCTTTGTGTTGAATTGACTTCCACCAAATACCACTAACAGCGAGGACTTGAGGATTTTCCTGTTAAAGCACACGAGTAAATCCGAACATCTGAGCCTCTAGTTACACTTTGCTCAAGCAGGGAAATCCTTAACCCTTTGAATGCTAAATATGTCTCCAACTCCTTTTGAATCAATGGTTGAAGACATCTGTTCCATACACAGCATTAAAAGGAAGAGGAAACCCTTCCCAGTCTTACTCTCGTCCACGCAAATTTACTTTCTGGTGACACATGGAGATCATTTAAAAGGTTCCCATCTCCATCTGTCTGGAAAACCACAGTCCAACAAGCCTTCACTGGGTATCCTTTGAAAATGTTGCACACAGAAGAGTGTACAACATAAAGGCACAATAACCATGTCACTTCAACCCTCATGGATTGCTTTAACCCATTAAACGTTGCTCCATTAAACTGTTAATTAAATTCGCTCTTACATCCTCAAATCACACCAATTCTTACCACTTGGTGATACTGATGATCCATGACCCTGTAATAAGATCAATACTAGTCTGCCCCGGCCTGACTGTGTCTATTTGTATGTGTTACTCTGCTTCCTCTTCACTTCAACCCACATGGATTGAAACTGCAGTCATAGGGATAAAGCAATCCACTGACGGTTTCTCCTTTACTTGTCCCTCCAAGGCCCAGTGACTCCCACTAGTGACAGCAGTGATAACATGCTGGTTCAGAGCAATGTCAACACTGATGCCCCGTACCCTCCAGTTCCCAGAAATCCTATACCTTCCAGTTCAGTTTGTCTCACTGTGTCTGTTTCTCTTTCTGACTCTTTGCAGCAACCTGCAGGTATTGCTTTAACCCTTTGATTGCAATGGCGATCCATGCAGGTCGAAGTGATAGACTGAACTGGAGGCGACATGGTAATCTTGTGCTTTTGATGCTGGGCGAGATTCTCATGTCGCCCTTTTCATCACGGTGACCTGATTATTGCGCCTTTATATTGAATGCTGTTTTGTGTGCAAAAGTTAACATATTTGAGACACTTCAGACATTGTGATAAAGAGTCCGGTCCATATAATAACAGAACACCGGTAAATGTGTTTGTCAGTGATCAGAATCCATGCTTACTTGGAAGCATTATTACTATACGCAGTATAGAGTTGGGAAATCCAATATTTCATCACATACTAGAGCATTAGTCAACAAAATATGTCCATGCTGGTTTTAAACCACAGTTTTTTTTCACCATCATACTCATCAGGCCTGCCTCTTCATTAAAGTGTACAGCAGAGGTTCTTAACTTGTGTACTCAGGGCCAACTTTTAAAGGTCAGGACCTGGGAATTTCCCCGCTAGAGCACAGGTGTGTTAATCAGAGGCTCATTCAAATTGATTAACTCACCTGTGCTCTAACAAAGAAATACTGAAATCCTGGTCTGTTAGTGGCTACTGACAGAAGGGGTTGAGAACCACTGGTCTACAGTATACCCTTCCAAAACATCAGTGGCATTCCACACATATATACCAACCTGCTAACAATAGTTTGGATGGAATGTCGGGTACTTTATTAGAACTAACATCTTCCCTTGAACACCAGGTAGATAAGTGAACATATCATGTTTGTGAAATAAAGGCATATCTATAGAGATAATGGGGCAAACCAACTTATACCACATGGATAAAAATTACTATTCCCCAAGTTTGGAGCAATGCTTGGAGACATCTCTAACATCCAAGGGCTTAAATTAAAAACCCCATTTAAATAATTTGAAATGTTATATGCTCACTATAGTGCAGTTTTCTAAACTGGAATATGCGTGTACTAGTTGAACAGCCCGTTACACGGGCCACAGTGCCACTGCCACCCGGTTGCGGGGCAGTCACGCGCAGTAGAGACTGCCCGCGCCACGGCTGATACAGAGCTGGACGCTCCTTCGGAGCGCCCAGCTCTGTATCAGCCGCGGCGCGGGCAGTCTCTACTGCGCATGACCGCAGCACGCGCAGCAGTGTCTACTGCGCATGTTGCGGCGTTACACACGATTTAGCAAATTATTATATAAGGTATATATATATATGTATCTTCTTGGCGCAGATCTGTATGTATGCCTATTAAAATACTCTCCAGTGTGGGATTTATCACACTTCTTTGTGTATTTTTTCCATCTTTAGAGTTTTTGTATTTTAATCCAGTTCAACTTTGTGTTACTGACATTTAAAGTGGTGACTGAACTTAATACCTAATTTCTCTTACGTACTATATGGAACACAGGAAACATGGGGTAAATCTCCCATCCTCCAGAGGGCAAGGCACTTAAAAAGGCAGGGCCTTTAAGGTGAATACTCTCCTCTCTTCATCCAGCTTTACCCCTGCCTCACAGGTTCATGTGACCTCTCAAGAGGAGCAAGCTGTCATTGCTCTTAGATTTTAGACTTACTTTTTATTCTTAGATTTAGTGTTGTATAGTCACCCATTAGGCAGGCTCCCATTAACTGACTTCCCTGGAGTTGGATTGCCCAGTTTACAGATGTTTTTCTGGACCATTTCCATGTGGAGGTTGACTTTATTACAAGTCTGTTCCTCATGGCTGAACTTCTCTGAGGTTCTGCATTCTATAATTGGAGCCTTAAAAAAGATGACTGGTAAATTAACCATTTGAATGCTATGGTGCTATTTAGTTATGTTCTAGTCCAGGTTTTGGTAAGCACACCCAAAGAAAAAAACACATTTAAAATGCATTTAAAATTGCTGGAGTGCAACCAATTTTGACCAAAATAGCTAAAAGCAAATACAAAGTATTGGTGTACATCCAAATTTTCATCACTATTAAAGCGGAACTATCACCAAAAGTAAAAAATTACCTGACAACATCAGGCACTTCCTTGTTCTACGGGACCCTGTATGTCCCGCATGACGTCTGAAGACTTCCCAGCTGCCCCAGGGAGCGTGTTCACGCTCCACTTCATAGCTGTTTTTTTGTGGGCTAACGTTACAGCAAACTCCGTCCTCAGAAGGTACAGTGTCCCGCAGAATGCAGAAGTGCCTGATGTTGACGGGTAAATATCTCAGCTGCTAGGGGATTTGTAAAAAAGAAAAAAAAAAAAAAGACACCGCGTTAATATTATTTTAAAGGTTAAAACCCATGGGCCAATTTTTATTTTTGGTGATAGTTCCGCTTTAACCCTTTACTCTGCGACATTGTGCCTGCATATCACTACTATATTAAAGATTAGATGAAGAGCCTGTGTACACGGGCCACAGTGCCAGCCGGTTGCGGGGCAGTCATACACAGTAGAGACTACCCGTGCCACGGCTGATACAGTGCCAGCCGGTCACGGGGCAGTCATGCAGAGTAGAGACTGCCCACTCCGTGGCTGATACTTTGGAGCGCCCCGCTCCGTATCAGCCGCGTCATGGTTAATCTCTACTGAGCATGACTTCGTTGTTACAAACTTTTTAGCAAATTGTTATATAGGATGAGGATTTAGTTACATCATATGACCATAGAATTCTAAGCTTGCCACCAATGCCAAGGTGCCTCATTTTTGGCAAGTACCTAACCTTAATATGCTTGGTCTTATGAGCTGAATCTCTCCTACTTTAGGCATTTACTAACCTTAATTTACTTTATCCTGAGAGCTGAGTCTTTGTGTAAAGTAGGAGAGATTCAGCTCATAAGACCAAGCATATTAAGGTTAGGTACTTGCCAAAAATGAGGTACCTTGGCATTGGTGGCAAGCTTAGCATTCTATGGCCATATGATGTAACTGAATCCTCATCTTTAATATAGTAGTGATATGCAGGCACAATGCATGGTCAATGGTGATGAAAATTTGGTAAATGGTCAATGGTGATGAAAATTTGGATGTGCACCAATACTTTTTATTTGCTTTTACCTGTTTAGTTATGTGCCCTTTTGCTCTGGGAATCCACTTGTGGGTCTCTGCATAAATTGCATGCCTTTGCACGTGCGCCCAATAATGATGTCACCCACCTGCCGGAGCGCCAGCAGCAGAGGCGGCTGGAGCCGCACCAGAAACAGCAGGCAGCTGCGCCGCCAGAAAGGAAGGGGATCCAGCCTCAACGGAGGCAAAGCAACATGGGGCAGACAACGCAGCTAGAGCCGCTGGAGACAGATGCAGTTGGCTTGAGCAGCCGCCGCACGGCTACCCTGACAGCCACCCCTTAGACATATTAGTCCAGTCTTTATGGACCACACTCAGCTGGTTCTTGATTCCTGTGATGAGGAGTTTGATGCAGAGGAAGAGGACATGGATTCTTGTCTTTTGGGGATTCCAATGAGGCTGACCTTTCACCCTTAGTGGAGGGACTAATCACAAGAAAGATTTCTCTCATTTTTGCTCTCAACACCACCTTAGATTAGGTGTTTCTGAAGGAATGGAAATGCCAGATAAGAGGCTCTTCCTTAATAAATGAATTTGCAAATTATATCCCTTTTTATGTTGAGGCTTTAGCACAGTGGGCTTCCCCACCTGTGGCTGATACCCCTATATATCGGCTAGTTAAAAACACAGCTCTGCCTTTGAAAGATGCTTTATTCCTTAAGAATGATGCTGACAAACACCTTATTGGTAATTAAAGGTGAACTTTGCAGCAACTGGAGCTGCTCTGCGATCCATCTTTGCTATGCCCTAAAGAGGAACTTCTTGTTATGCTTGTCAATCTTACTGAAGCAGCCTTTGATGCAGCCAAATTCTCTGGTAAGTCCTCTGCTTTATCTGTTGCTGCTCATCGTGCTTTGTGACTCAAGATTTGATTGGCTACCCATCTTCAAAGAGGTCCTTGGTGTCCCTTCCTTTTGTGTGTAAAAATCTCTTTGGACCTGACCTGAGTAAGTCACTTCCACTTTTTTTTGTTTGTTTTTTTCTCCACAGTTCCTCAAGATCAATATTGGGCATGTCTATTCATAGAAGCCATCTGATTCCTGTGGGACAAATGTGGTTTGGTTCCTTCCCAGGAACACTTTTCAGGTTTACTCCATTCTTTTTTGTGGTCCCCAAATAAAGATGCCTACTCTTGTGCTATCCTGTACTTTAAATGTCTCAGCTATTATGTGGAAGCCATACGATTCAAGATGGAATCCCTCTTTTCTCTGTTGTCCAGTGTAGGTTATTAGTAACTCTGGGTAGGCGATCCACAGCAACAATTCAAGAAGTGAATGCAGGGGTGAAGCCTGCCTTCCCTCCTAGGCTGCAGCTAGCCAATCAGCTCCAGTAAGACTTGTACCTTGGCCGAAGATATAGGCAAAAGAACCGTTCTGCTACAGTTTTAGCTAATTTTTTTTTTATTTTTCTGTTAGATATGGAATATTACCATCACTGACAATGCCCTTAGATGTGGCTCATTTTGTTTGTCTGCCCTTACTCTATTATCCGGTCAACGTTTGGTGTGTGTTGGGGGGCTCAGGGGGCTTTGGGCACTGTTGGGGTACTTTTTCTGGGAAAACTACATTTCACATGAGAGTTTGCATCGCATGCTCATTCTTGATTGGCCTCCACCGTGGCAGCCAATTTGTTCTTTCCTTGAACGAGTATCCTACGCAGGGCTCGGACTCTCCTTCTCTCCTCTGCAGATTAACCCTTCACCTGCCAGATAAGTGCATTTTAGCGATTTCTAAGGTGAAATTTTAATCCTACACACCGTATTTGGGTGATACCTTATACTTTGAACGTTTTGACACTGTGAGAATGTTTAATCCTCTGGAGCTTGGGGCTAGACCTAAGACTAAGAAAGCTGGGGTCTCTGTGTCCCCCATTGCACATTGCTCCTTATGTTCATCAGGGTTACCTAGAGAATTCTCAGGTCATTTATGCCCTGACCTCCAGCCATGCATTAGAGCCAGTTTGGGTGCAAAAGTTTAAGGCTGTTACTAGACACCTCAGGTCTACATAACAACTCTTTCCATCCCAGTTACAGGGGGTCTTTCGCTCCTGGCAGACCCCTAGTTCTGTCAGAGTTTCCCTGCCAAAACCGAAGGGAGTACCTGACGTATCAGATTCCCCTGAAGAACTTTTGGTGGATTCTGACGATGAGGAATATTCTGCTGTGGGCTCCCCTCAGTTCTTTGGGGACCCCTTTGAGGCTGATCCTGATCCCTTGGCTGAGGGCCTGATTAGGGCCGTTTTAAGCACTCTAAACATTCCCTTGGTTCAAGAGGTTTCTTCGGACCCCTCTGATGTATTTCAGGAGCCTAAGAGCCCCCGTACTTGTTTCCCACCTAACCCTACTCTTTACTATTTAGTGTCTGATAAGTGGAAGTCTCCGGACAGAAAACCTTCTGTCTCCAAGATATTTGCCAAGCTTTACCCTTTTTCTGATGCAGCGCTTGCTCAGTGGGTTCATCCCCCCAAGGTGGATGCACCTGTTTCTAGGCTTTCTAAGTCCACTGCCTTGCCAGTTGCTGATGCTTCTGCTCTTAAGACTGGGCTGACAAGAAACTTGAGGCCTCCCTCAAGTCCATTTTTGCCACCGCTGGTTCTTCCCTATGTCCAACGTTTGCTGTGGCCTGGGTGAATAGGGCCATTGCAGTTTGGACTGAACAGCTTACTCTTGCGGTCTGTCAAGGAGCTCCTACTGCTGATATGTTGCAGCTACTTGCCAACATTTCTGAGGCCCAGCACTACATATCTGCTGCCTTGTTTAATGCCATCTGTGTGGTGGCAAGGGTTTCCACCATGACTGTGGTTGCCAGATGTGCTCTTTGGTTCAAGATCTGGTCTCCTGACACGGCTTCCAAGAAAGCTTTGCTCTTGTTGCCCTTTGAGGGCACTTCTCTGTTTGGGCCAGAACTTAAGGATCTGATTAGTGAGGCCACAGGGGGCAAGAGTACCCTTCTGCTTATGGCCTCTAGGAAGAACACCCCTATCAAGCGTAATCGGCTTTTTCGTTCCTTCCAGGCTGTTCCCTCAGCTCCTCATTTTTTCTCAAAGCCCAAACAACAATGGAAGCCTAAAGCCTCCGCCAAGCCCAAGGCTTCCAAGCCTGTTTCGGCATGACTTGCCGAACCCAGGTCCCCACTACCACAGTGTATGGGAGGACTCAGCGGTAGACCCATGGGTTTTGCAGGTGGTGGTGGAAGGGTACAGAATCCCTTTCACCTCTCTTCCTCCCTTCTGGTTTTTCCCTTCTCACACACCTCAGGGCATAGAGAAACGCTGTCTGTTCAACGGCGCTGTCTAGGCCCTTCTGGACAAGGAGGTTCTGGAACCATTTTCCTGTTCAGGACAGGGGTTTGGTTTTTACTCAAACCTATTTGTGGTTTCCAGGAAGGGCGGTAGCTGTTGTCCAGTTTTGGACCTGAAAGACCTCAAATCCTTTGTGATCATAACTCATTATCCAGGAGTCCCTAAGGACGGTGATGCTGCCATGTCCCCGGGGGAATTCCTTGCTTCTCTGGATCTTCAGGATGCGTATCTGCACATCGCCATTCATATAGAGAGCTGGCAGTACCTCGATATGAATTGCATGCAACGAAGGCCATTTTCAGTTTTCTGCTCTTCCCTTTGGTCTAACTACAGCTCCTCAAGTGTTCAATCGTGTCCTGGGAGCCTTAATGTCGGTCCTCCATCGGACTGGCATCAGAGTCACTCCATACATGGATGACCTGCTTCTGAAAGCCCCTTCTCCGGAACCTCTTCATCAGTAGGTACAGGATTGCATTCATGCGCTCACCCATCACGGGTGGATCCTCAACATGGACAAGTCTGATCTTGTCCCATCCCAGCATCTGGTCTTCCTGGGCCTTCTCTTCGACACTCAGCAGAGCATGGTGTTTCTCACGGACGAGGTGGCCCACCAGATCGCCCACAAGGTTTCCTCTGTTCTGGTTCATGATCCAGTTCCAGCCAGGAAGTTGCCCTCTTTAGTGTGGAAGTTAATTTCCACCATAGAAGCAGTTCCGTTTGCCATGGCTCACACCAGGGAACTCTAGAGGTTTGTGATCCAGGTGTGCAAGGGTCAGCCGGATCTCCTGAAGATGTCTTCATGTGGAACTGAGTCTGTTGTGGTGGCTCAACCTCTCCAATCTAACAGGCTGGGGAGCAGTGTTGGGTCACCTGAATGCTCAGGGACGGTGGTCTCCGGAGGAATCTCTCCTTCCCATCAACGTGTTGGCTCTTCGGGCTATATTCCATGCCCTTCGCCACTGGACACGCCAGCTGGAGGACTGCCCGTTCTGGGTCCAGTCCGATGCCGCCACGGCAGTAGCTTACATCAACAAACAAGGCGGAACAAGAAGTCTCACAGCTTGGTTAGAGGGCTATTTTGTCCTGGGCAGAACAACATGTTCCATATCCGCAATTCACATTTCCGGCGTAGATAACGTTATGGCAGACCTCCTCAGTTGACACACAGTGGACAGCGGAGAGTGGGAACTGCACTCAGAGGTGTTCAACCTCATTGTTCAGAGGTGGGGTCTTCCATGCATCGACCTGATGGCAACAAGACACAACTGGAAGATTCTTATGTTCTGCTCTCGCTGGAGGGATCCTCTAGCTCTAGCGGTGAATGCCATACCCATTCCTTGGTTATTTCCTCTGGCTTACATCTTTCCTGCCATTCCCATGTTTCACAGGGTGATAAGGAAACTGATACTGGAGTGCTGTCCAGTTATTCTGATTGCTCCGTACTGGCCTCGGCAGGCTTTGTTTCTGGAGCTTCTGGATCTATCAGTGGAGGAGCCATTCCGGTTCCCTTGCCGTCCGTCTTCATCTACAGGGTTACCTGTGGAAAGAGGATGTTCATCGTCTAGCTTTGACGTCTTCGAAATTGAATCCTCAATATTGAAGAAGGATTTTTCTTCTGGTGTGGTGGCTACTATGCTTAGTGACCGCAAACCTGTTTCTTCGAAGGCCTACCATCGTGTCTGGTCGACCTTTCTCTCTTGGTGTGCTGATAGGGACCTATCTCAGAATTTTGATCTGCCTATGGTCCTGGCCTTCTTGCAGGACGGTGTGGATAAGAGCCTCCGTTTGAGTTCCTTAAGGTTTCGACTTCTGCTCTCTGTTTTCTTTCAGAGGCGCATTGCTATTCTTCTTGATGTCAAGGTTTTCTTCCAGGGTGTTGCTCATGCCCATCCTGTTTTCAAGACTCGCGCTCCTCAGTGGGATCTTAACTTGGTTTTGGGCGTCCTTCAGCACCCTCCCTTTGAGTCCTTGGCTACTATTCCTCTACACCTGCTGATGTGGAAAATGGCCTTTCTCCTGTTGATCGTGTCCGCCATGTTGCGGAGTTGCATGCTCTGTCTTGCAGACCACCATTTTTAGTGTTTCACAAGGACAAGGCGATGCTTCGCACTTGGCAGAAATTTCTCCCAAAGGTGGTTTCTGAGTTCCACATTAATCAGGAGATTGTGGTGCCTTCTTTCTGCCCTGACCCTACCTCTGACAAGGAGAGGGATCTCCACTTGTTAGACGTGGTGCGTTGTCTCAAGTTTTATGTATATCGCACTGAGTCCATTCAACAGTCTGACACGCTGTTTGTCATCCCTGAGGGTCCCAGGGCAGGGAAACCTGCATCCAAAGTGACCATTGCATCTTGGATTAAGTCCACTATTTGCAAGGCTTACGAGCTAAGAAAGAAGCCTGTTCCCTTTCGAGTCTTGGGCTTACAAGAATCAGGCCTCAGCTGATCAGTTGTGCAAGGCTGCCTCTTGGTCACCTGTGCACACCTTTTCGAAGCACTACTGCGTTAACATGCTGGCATCAGCTGATGCCAGCTTTGGGAGGAAGATCCTGGAGGCGGTCTTGCCTGTCTAGGATCTTTTTCGATTCCTCAGTGCTCCTTCTCTTTTGAACCCTGTTGGCTCTAGTTCAGCGTGCTATGTAACAGTTCCTGGGGTGTTCTTACCCCTGTTCAGTTTTCGTTGACACTTCATTTGTTATTGTTGGGTATCTGTGATCTGACGGTTCATATATGCTCTGGTGACTTTGGGGGCCCTGCGCCTGGTCCTTCCCTTACTTCCCGCCTCTGGGAAACTCAGTGGTTGGATATCCCAAAGTTGCCATTAACCTATATTGGATGACAGAGAAAAGAGGGTTTTAGTCTTACATGTTAAATCCTTTTTTCTTAGTCCATATAGGTTACTGGTCTCCCACCTTGTCAAGGGACCATGCTTGGCTTTCCTGTGGCAGAACATGGGGGGGTCTTCGGGTTCATTCTCACAGGAGTCTTCTTTCCCTTTTTACTATCTAGTCAATAGTTAGTGTCTCAAATCTTACTGGAGCTGATTGGCTAGCTGTAGCCAAGGAGGGAAGGTAGGCTCCACCCCTGCATTCACTTCTAGATTTGTTTCTGCCTACTTAAAGGGGCGGATCACCTACCCAAAGTTACCAGTAAACTATATGGACTACGAGAAAAGGATTTAACAGGTAAGACTAAAATCCTCTTATCTCAGCAATGTGCCAAGGAGATTACCTAGCCTCTCTCAATCTTCAGGACGCTTACCTCTATGTCCCAATTTACCCAGGACACCAGTGCTTCCTTCACTTTGCATCATGTGCAGTTATTACCAGTTCACTGCCCTTCCTTTTGGCCTAGCATCTCTTCCCAGGATCCCCTCAAAGTTCTTAGGAGCTCTGGCTGTGTATGTCCACTCACAAGGGATTTCCTTAACTCCTTACTTGGCCTCTTGATCAAAGCTCCCTCAGAGGCCATTCTGTTTTCATATATTTGAGAATGTGTTTGCATTCTGGAGCACCATGGTTGGGTCATCAATCTCAAGAAGTTCTCTCTGATGCCTTCTCAGACTCTTTTCTGGCATGAGATTTGACATCCTCAAGTGAGTGTTTCTTCCATAAGATAAGATCCAGACTGTTCAAACACCTGTCCCAAGCTCTGCCCTAGCCTTCAGCCACAATCAGGTAGAACATGAGAATCCTGGGACCATCTAATGTATGTCATGGAAATGGTCCATTATATTCTATTCCACACAAAGGAGTTTCAGCTTGACATTCTCAGAGCTGGTCAAAACAGCATTCCCATCTGACCTCCACTAGGAACTCCTTCAATGGGTTGAAGCTCATGTACCAGTCATTTTTGGCACTCCTTATCCCAGGAGTGGAAAACATTGTCTCAGACTTTGTCATCAAGAGCTGGAACCAGGAAATCTGGAACTAAACCAGGAGGTATTTGACAGGTAGTCCATCTCTGGGTCCTTCGCTCAGTGGACCTCGAGGCATCCCATGAGGACAGGAAGGTTCCAATGTTCCTATGGATCTTTCATATGGCCTATGTGTTAACTTAAATTCCCTTGTTTCCCTGGGAGTTGCAGAAGATCAAGATGGAGAATGCCTGGTTTTGACGTCAGATCATAAGGGGCCTTAACCCATTGATCCTCATGCCAGACTGGGCTTCCAAAGGCATTTTTTGCTACTCTATGTCCCTCTTACTGTGTGGGCCCTACATAAACTTCAGGGCCCTTATCTATTGGACAGAAGAATTTCCTTAGTTCTGTCCCCTCATCTGTTCAAGGAATCTTGGTCCATGGGACATCATGTGTTCCCCTAAAGGACAGGGAATTTGATGTGAACAACTTTGATTTGTCTTTCTCTGTTAGTTGCTCTTATGACGAAGCCCACACTCTTTCCTCTGAGTGTTGTATTCAGGCTGTTGTCAAGATACATTATGTCTTAGAGGCTTCTAATTTTAGTTCCTCTTCCTCTGATATTTTTAAGAGCAGCAAAAAGGAAATTGCCATTTTTACTCCTCACCATTCTATGGTCCAGGTACTCCTGGAGGAATGGAGAATCCTGACAGGAGATTATTCCTTAATATGTGTATCTCTCCTCTGTATCCCTATTATGTTGAGGTCTTAGCACAATGGGCTGCCCACGCTACATTAGATCCCCCAATCTCTCACATTGCCAAGAATATAACTTTGCTTGCTGGTAGATAGTCTGGCTCTTAAAGATCAGGATGCTTACTTCTTGAAGGCATATTTACTCTGGAGCTGCTTTGCATCCTGCTTTTGCCGTTGATTGGGTTACTATTGCTATGGCTGTTTTGGGTGGGGGGCTCAGCATTTGGATGCTTTCCAAGCAGAAGCTGCCAAAGAGGATCTTTTGGTTCTGATACCCAAGATCCTTTATAATAATGCATATCTTATGAAAGCAGCTTTTGATGGTGCTAGGTGAGCTGGTTCCTCTGACTCCTCCTTTTGTGGGCAAACAGTTGTTTGGCCCAAACTGGCCATTGGAGGCAAGCTTACTTTGTTACCTCAGTTAGCTCCAACACGTTCCATTTTTCTACGAAAGATATGTGGTTTTCGTTACCCGTGTCAGTACAGGTACACTCCCTCTGCACCTTTTCCCTCAACTACACAGTAGCACCCCACCCCACCCTAAAAAGAAGCAATCTGGGTCAGTCAAGAAGCTTGTTCAGAAGCCCAAGGCTAACAAGCCCACCTCCTCATGACTCACAGAGGGCTAGTCCGCTCCTGGATATATGACATCAGAGGAAGAAGAAGGGACAACAAACAGGCACCCTGTGTGTATCCGTAATATCAATAGTGGACCATCACCGTACACCCTTTGTGTGCGCACTCACAATTGTAGTAGCTGGTTAATGACAAGCGTCAAAACCAGCAATTGGACATTTGGGGTTAATTCCTGCCCCCATTTTCAGGGTCACTGGATAAAGTTACTGGCTGCTCTTTTCCAAGCCACGCTTCCCAAAAGCGGTACAAATATCTCCAAAATCACCCAAAAGAAAAAAAGAAAGAAAAGGGCCCAATAGTGTAACACTGTTGCAAAACACGAATGCAATGTGAATAGATACAATATTACTCACAAGTAAATTGGTTAGGCTGCTACTATCAGTCAGTCTAACACTTGTGCCTACGGAGAGTATATGCCCGTCTCCATTCGGGTCTACCTTCGGCGTCTGACTTGTTCCCAGATGAGTGAATACAGACTGCACAGGCAGAGGCTCTTTCAAGTAGAAATGTATTTATTAAAACGTGTATTTTAATGTTTTAATAAATACATTTCTACTCTCTGTATGCAAAAGTGTTAGAGTGACTGATAGCAGCAGCCTAACCAATTTACTTGTGAGTAATATTGTATCTATTCACATTGCATTAGTGTTTTGCAACAGTGTTATGCTATTGGGCGCCTCTTCTTCTTCCTGGATATATGAGTTTTGTCTTTTTTTTTTTTCAATGGAGTATAGGTCTTTCTGTGGTGGACCAGTGCGTTTTGCTAGTAGTCTCGGAAGGGTACCATATGGATTTCAAGCACCTTCCTTCATCCTATTTCTTTGTCCAGAGTTCCTTGTGATGCTTTTAGACCTAGTCTCCTCACTGCTAAATTTGCAGGTGTAGATATTAGTTACTTCTCGGAGAAACTTAACCAGATTCTACTCCAGTCTTTTCTTAGTTCCGAAAAAAAGACAGTAACTGCCTTCATATTCTGGACCTAAAACATCTCAAATATTTTGTGATGGCTGCATGGTTCAAGATGGAGTCCTTATGCTCAGTCATTGCTGCCATGTATCCAGGCGACCTCTTGGTTTTCCTAGACATAACTTAAAATTCCGATCCAAACAGATCATCAGCATTTCCTATGGTTTGCATTCCTGGACAGTCATGTTAAGTTTACCGCCTTTCCTTTTGGGCTGGTGTCTCCTTCTTGGGTCTTAAAAATGTCATGTCCTCTGTGGAGGGTGACATCTTGGCTGAACAGCAATGTTTCTCGGTTCTGAGCCAGGTCCTGGGATTGTCTAGCTCTCACGATAGATGTGATAGTCACTCCATGGCATTTTCCTTGGGTGATTCTACCGGTTCCTCTGATCCCCAGGATATTGAGGAAAATCAGGATGGAGCTGGTCATGTCATTCTGATTGCCCTGTTCTGGCCCTGTCAGACCTGATTTTTCAGATTTTCTCAGTCTATCCTTGTAGGAGTCAATTTAGCTCCCTCTGTGTTCAGGCCTCTTGCCTTGCAATCCGCTTTGTCATCTTTAGTGGGAAAAGTTAGCTTTGATGGCTTGGCTATTGAGGCTAGCATCTTGAAGAAAAATGTTTTTTCTGAATCCATCATTTCTATCAGGCTACAGGCTCAAAAGCCAGTTTCTTTCAATGCGTATCATAGGTCCTTCTTCTGTAAGTGGTGTGAAGGCCTGTGGTCGTAGCATTTTCAGATTCCGGTTTTCTTGGCCTTTCTTCAGGATAGCCTACAGAAAGGACTTGGCCTAAGTTCCATTTAAGTTCAGGTTTCTGCTCTTTCTGTCCTTTTCCAGAAGTGTATTGATTTAATACCTGACGTGCAAACTTTTGTTCAAGGAGCGGCTCACTCCTACCTATTTTTCCCCCGCCCCTTAGTGGTACCTGAATCTAGTTCAGGAAGTGCTTTAGCAGGACACTTTTGGGCCACCGTCTTCATTTTTTATGTTTTTCTTGACGCTTAAGGCATGCTTTCGGCTGGCTGTTGTCTGTTCTCGGGGTGGCCAAACTTGAGGCTTCATCTTGAAGCCTTGTTTTTTTCACTCTGAAAGCATGCTTTTTCATACTTTTATATGGCTTCTTCTTACGGTTGTTACTGAGTTTCATATCAACCAGGAAATTGTTCTCTCTTTCTTTCTCTCTCTCTCGCTCTCTCTCTCTCACTCATGGGCAAGAGCTTCATCTGTTGTAAGTGGTCAGGTGCTTGAAATACTATGTTCATCACATGCAGCATTTTAGGAAATCTTATTTGCTTTTTGTCATCCTTGTATGCCCTCATATGGATCAGGCTGTGTCTAAAGTTACAGTGGCTTCTTGATTTAAGGTGACCATTTGCCAGGCATATGTTCTCAGGAAGAAACTTGTGCCTTTCCAGGTTAGAGCACATTCCCCCAGGTCGGTGACCACATCTTGGGCTTTCAAAAATCAATTCTTTGCCAAACAGTTGCGCAAGGAGGCGACGTGGTCGTCCCCCCACACATTTGTTTAACACTACCATGTTAAGGTGCTGGCTACAGTTGAAATCTGTTTTGGTGGCACAGTCCTGCATGCTGTTGCTCCTGTGTAGCTATCCTTCTTGATATACTTTTTGACCAGTAACCAACTGATTTCTGTTCTTCGGTTTAATTTAATAGATTTTATGTAAACAGAAAGTTTGGTTGGAAGAGTCACGGTGTCTTGTATGCAGCAGGCTGAAGCCATCTATGTTTCTAATCCTCTTCCAAGGCATACACAGAGCTGGAATTCCCTGCAGGTTGAGCACACCCAAAAATATCCACTCCCAGACTCAACATATCTTTGAGTATGAGATAAAAATGGGAAACTATTGGTAATTATTTCTAGGGAGAATATGGAGCTCTGGTGTATTCCCTGGGTGGAGAACCCTCACAGTAATTGTATTTCTTACCTGGAGGGTATATATGTACGCTTTAAAGAATATTATTCCACCTCTTTGCAAAGTGTATGTTATTTACACTGGGAGAAATGGATATTTATTTAAACCTAATATTGGTCAAAGACTCTGTCAGGGCGATGGGGAGCATCTAGATGCCCTAACTGAACTAGGGGAGGTCCAAATGGCCATTCAATAGCGTTAATCTCCTCTGCCTGATAGAATTCGGGCTGAGTGGTTTAAACGGTGTTCAGGTTTACTTTATAATATCCTGCTTCAGGCTTACAATGAAGCTTTTAAAACCTGTCAAGTTGTCTCTTCTGTGCAAAATGTTAGGGTAGATCTCATTCCTAAGGAGGGCAAGAACCCAGTGTTATGTAGCTGATACTTTCTCATCTCCCTCCTCAATATAGACCTTAAAGTGCTGGTCAACACTTATACAAACTTTGATTCACCTGGATTTAGCCCAAATAAATCTACTGACATTAATATCCAGATACTTTTTCCTCATCTCCATGCTCCCCTTTCTAGTTCTCTGTGGAATGGTTCTTCTTGTGGTATATTCTACCCAAATATAATATTGAATCCTCTCTTCTTATATAGATTAAAATCCTTGAAGACTCCCCAGTAGCAGTAGTATCTACTAATAGAGACCTCTTTCCCTCTAAATGTAGTAAATGGATGGGATATAAATAAGTAGTTTATTAGAAAGTGTAATAATCAAAGTGAGAACTGAACACAAAGATGCTAAAATATATGAAAGTGGACAACAATATTGAACACACTCAATTAAAACAAAGTAAAATAATAAAAAAAATAATAAAAAATGAAGCTCACCGATGGCGCATGGGATACCAACAACCAAGATGTATATGTAGTTGGGTCTCTAGGGGTGAGTGATATAGACCCCCTAATAATAGTAGGTACTCTGGAAATATAGCAGTGTGTATATGTGGACAGTAGTGGATCAGACAGGACTACAGAGAGATGAAGCTAAATAGAAAACCAAGAGGAATGAGTTATATGAATAAGGTGAGCAGACAAAACTCTGGTGTAGTCCCAGCTATAGTAGTAGTCAATATATTGTGCTCACCAGAATAATTCTTGCCGTTACGCACATCATAAGGGTCATTGATTGATTCTTGAATATGATAGTCCTTCAGTCCTTACAACCAGTCTGAAAGTTGATACCTTGATCCATAGTAGGTTTTTAGACAGGGTATTAGTCAATGAAAGCTCCTGTAGGGTAAAAATCTACGTGTTCTGGGGTTTTCCCTTTATCCTTTCGTTAGGATAAAAATCCTTAGAAAGGGTTCTGTATTTGTTAGACACATTCAGGCTAGTCTCTGGACTCCAAACAAACTGGTACAAATCCCTACTATTCCCTATTGATGACTTTGTCCCACAATATTTCCTATGCCACGTAAATTGCGATGGACCTTCTCCTGTAAATACCCTGGGGTTACTACTGATCATAATCTCAGGTCCTATTTTTCAGTGCCAGAGTGGTATTGAAGACGCTGCAAAGCAATGCCTTGTGTAACTCCCTGGCGCTCAAAGGGTTATACTTGACACCAGTGTTTGATTTCCTTAGGTCTAAGGATCCTATTTGGGGTTCTTTGCCCTTGACAACTATGGGTAGTCAATTTAATTAAAATGAACTTTTCCCCTAAATTACTATATGTTTTACATAATGCTATAATATGGGTACTACATTTTTTTTTTTTTTAATTTGGGTACAAAAAAATGTTTTTAAATCTTTTTATTCTGCACTGACCTCTATAATTTAGAGTAGTGGTACCCCTCACCTCCGCTTAAAGGGATAGTAATGTTTCATAATAGAAGCAGCTCTAATTAATCATCATAGTATTTGGACTTTGGAGAGTGTTATTTCAATTCTGTCAAAGTTGTAGTTCAAGAGTAATTCAATGATAAAATATCCCCCTCGCGCCCCTTCTACTGATGTAACACTGGTCAGCCAGAACAGAAGGGAGGTACCCAGGTAGACTGCAGAGAGGGACAATCTTCAATTAAGATAAGGGAAAAACCTGAGAAACTTGTCAAGGGTGGCAGGTCTTTCATTGTTCTCATAGGAAGAATATTGTCCCATGCTGTTATCTGTCTGGTCTTACAACCAGTTTCCACATCTGAAAAGATATGCCTTACACTAGGTAAAAGGGGAGGGATGGGAAACTTTGCTTGTGAATATCTCTCAAACCATAAAGGTTTGAGAGATAACACTTATACTTCATGTTTTTTTAATGCCTACAAAATAAAATAAAGATAAAATGAAGGATTACTATCCCTTTAAAGACAGTGAGACTACTACAGTGGCTCTCTGTAATTGATTTTTTTTTTTTACTTCCCAGCAGGACAACTAAAATATGTACATTGGTGGTTCTCTAAACATCTGGGCAATTCAGCATATATTTTGGTAGCCGGATTGGAGGGTTCCATGGAGAACCTTTTTAAATTTGGTCCTCCAAGGCGTTATTTTCTTGGACTCTCTTACTTTTCTGAGGGTAATATCTTATAAAATTCTCGATTTGGCCCCTCCAAATACCGCTATGTCTCCTGACATCCTCCTAGATTTTCATTCTGTGACACTTGGTTTTCTTCTCCCTTTCTCTGGCAATTTCATATCAGCAGCATAAACATGCTTTTCGAGAGCAATTTGGAGGACCTCTACTTCCTTTAGAGATAGTACTGTGAAGGGAATTCTTGGGGAGGGCACTGTACATGATTTATCAAATTCTCCTTTTGTATATTTCCCAATTCAAACCAGTTTCTCCTGAAATGGAAGCAATATATTTCGGACCTAACCCCAGATCTCTAGAAAAAAGTCTGTCATCCATCCCCAGAACCTTGATATCAGTTAGAGATTGAATGTTCCAGATTAGGTTCTTATTTAGAATTTACTATACACCCTAATGGCTCTTTCAGATAGTCTAGAGATCGAATGATAAGTGTGATAGTTTTCGGGTAGCTTACGGGTCATTGTTTCATGATTTTTGGCCCTGCCCGGTCATAATGATGTGCTGTTCTGATCTGGTCTACATTTCACATAAAAAATTGTAGTTCCCACACATCATGAATATTTGGTCACCGTTCTTGGATTGGTAGATGATGGGTCAGCTGGTAATGGGGAGAGGACTTTCCTTAAAATTTTATTGCATTATGCCCATAAAGCAAAGATTCTGAAATAGAAATGCCCCGGCCCCTGACTAGATCTCATTGGCTCAAACTAGTAGATGTTGTCCCTTACATAAAATGATTTAACATAATTTTGAGCGAATGGGTAAATGTTTGGTGTGCCCTCTGACAGGGTCACCTCACCTTCTCGTTTTTGCTTTTTCTCTCCCCCCCCCCCGCCCCGTGGTTGCTCCTAAATTTGGAGCCTAGATGGTGCCTACTTTGAGATTTGTTTAGCAAAGGAGTATATGATTTAATCGAGCTATATTTCCTTCTCCCAAACACACTTTTTAATTCCTTCCCTTTAATTGTATTGTTAATTGTTGTAAAAGCCTTAATAAAAAAACTTTAAAAAGAAAATTGAGAGTTTCTGTGGGTTGGCATACACATTTTGGGAATACTTAATCTATATACATATATATATATATATATATATATATATATATATAAAAGAGAGAGCCTCATTGCATAATTTATGGTTCCTCACACACAGAGCATAATTTATGTCTCCTCAGAAAACTCACACACATTGCACAGAATGCCTCATTACATAATTTATGTCTCATCAGGAGACACAACTCCCATTGGGTGATTCAATTGGGACGTTACTGCTCCCATTGGGTGATTCAATGGGGGCATGTTTATCATACAGGGAGTTGGCCCACCCCTCCAGCCTGCCCACTACTATCCAACTGACAAAAAAATATATAGCTGCCACTCGCTCCTGAAGTAGGGGATATCAATAACTTCTCCCGGTCCACACACACTCTCACTCAGGATCGTGACCCCACAAACACATTGTTTCACCTCCCACAGATAACTGTAACCCTCCATACACTCTGTTTCAGCACGAGGGTATAATGTTTCCATAAAATACAAACACTCGGATAAACTTAATAGCAACTCTTTTATTTAACTCTTTTCCTGATTCCCGCCTTTTTTCCTTAAAGGAAGAGAGATGCTTTACTGTATATTACGGAGGGAAAGCCTCAAACACCACTTTCTATTTTTTCCCTCAGCATATTGCTACATTGCCTCAACTGAAGAGCCACCGTGTGTTATATTGCTATGTTACCTCAGCTTAAGTAAGGAGGAGTTACTGCTCCCATTGGGTGATTCAGTGGGGGAGTGATTTAAATCATGCAGGGAGCTGGCCTGCCCCCACTATCCAGCCCGCCCACCACTATCCAAGTGACTGAAAAAATAAAATGGCTGCCACTCGCACCTACACCACAGACACAAACACATTAGACACAAATACACTCACTCACACTCATTCACACACACTCATTCACGCTCAATCACACACTCTCACACACACTCACTCTCTCACTCACATTTACACTCAATCACACACACTCACTCTCACACACACTCAATCACACACACTCTCTCACGCACACACACACTCTCACTCAATCACACACACACTCATACTCTCACACTCTCACTGAATCACACACACACTCTCACACACTCATACACCCTCTCACTTACACACTCTCAATCACACTCACACACAAACACGCAATCACTCACTCTTGCACTCACACGCACTCTCTCTCTCACACGCACTCACTCACACTTACTCACACTCACACCTCAGGAGCCAGCACGATCCACCTTCCACCATAGTCTCACTCACACCCCGGGAGCCAGCACAATCCACCTTCCACCATAGTCTCACTCACACCCCGGTAGCCAGCACAATCCACCTTCCACCATAGTATGTGCAATTACCAAATGCATTTCAACTATATGAATGAATGCCACAGTGGAGGCATAAGTACAAACACAAACTCATTACAATAACACATAAGTCACCCCCTTATGACTCACGTGTGTGTGTGTGTGTGTGTGTGTGTGTGTGTGTGTGTGTGTGTGTGTCTGTCTCTGTGTATTCCTCACTGTGTGTGTTGCATGTCTGTATCACACTCTGTGTGTCTGCATGTTGTGCATTGCATGTATGTGTGTATGACTGTGTCTCTCTTTATGCATCTCAGTGCATGTGTGTGTGTGTGTGTGTGTGTGTGTGTCTTGCATCGTGTGTATGCATTAATTCCCTATATATAGCCTGACGGGCAGCGCCGTCCCACATTGCTAGTAAAAAAATATGTTAATGGGCATTTGCTACAAGTCACCTAACAATGAATGAGTTTAAAGGCCAACTGTTACTGCAAGTACCGTGGAGGAAGCTGCCCTGCCCCCTCCCAGACGCTACAGGGAGCCCAGAGCCATTCAGCAGGGTGAATGACGGATGCGTGCACAACTCCTCTGGTATGCAGAGTGTGAAAAAGGAGTTCTGTGAGTATAACACTTTAGCTACCGCTGAAATGCAGTTGCATGGTATAGCTGTCAAACCCTTTGGCCTTGGATACTACAGACAGCTCCTATGATGGAGACTTTACCAGCATTCAAAGGTGACGGAAAATTAACCCTTTGAGTGCCAGAGGGATACGCAACGCATTGCTAAACAACCTCTAATGATGGGAAGTTGGCACTAGTGTTGAGAGATTGGCTGGGGATGATTGCTTGAAGGTAGGCAAGGGGTTTTGAGAGGTCAGCAGGAGGTGATGAGAGGTAGGCAGGAAGTGATGGGAGGCTGTCAAGTTTACGGCTGGGAGCTAGGCAGGGAGTGACAGGAGTTTAGCAGGGTGAGGGCTGTGATGCAGCAGTGGGTGCTGAATGGTGGGCAAGAGGTGTTGAAATGTAGGCAATAGGAGATTGGCAGGGTATGATGGAAAGTAGGGGATGATAATAGCCAGACATACTATTTTAGGTTCTATCTTGAGAAGGAGTGTTCAACTTAAGGTCCTTCAGCTGTTTCTGAACTACACTTACCCTTGGAGATTATGGGAATTGTAGTCCAACAACAGCTGGAGGGCCTCAGTTGTCTACCCTGGGCTAGAGGATGATGTGAACTATTGTTCAACAATAGCAGGATGGATGCAGGTTTCCCATTCTTACACCACACAATAGGACAGAACACACAGTGGTATTGGTTAAAACAACGTATTGTCCCTTAAACAGGAATTATACCCTACTTTTATTTCTTTTAGAAGGATTCATGTCGATAAATGTCCTTCATACAGCAGTTAGGTATATCTTATGTATTATTTGCATTATATCTGAAGCTTCATTTATATAGTGAGCTTATATTGAAATCTCACTCACAAGCAATGAGCTTCAATAAAACTGAATGATTCCTAAGGGTCCTTTGACATGATCAGATAGTAAACAGGTATCAACAGAGTTCAAATGCAAAAAGAAAAAAACGATAGAGAGGAGAATCATTTTGCTATATTAAGAGCCAATTATTCTTAGAGAATGGTTCATTTAAAAAAAAAAAAAAAAAATTCCAATTTATTGTATCTTTTTGGTGCTTTGGAAAAATTAGCAACAAACACCATAGTCCTTGCTAGAAGGTTTACAGCCAGAAAGTTCACATTTTGGGATGTATACTCCTACTTTCTGCATATAGCCCTTTATATTTAAAAATGATAGCAATGAGAGGGTGTAAAAGTTATGGATGGGTGATTATAGCTCTTTGGCTGTTGTTGGATTACAATTCGTATCATCTTTAGCTAGCCACTGACCAAAACTTAAGTTTACTAACCCTTATTGATAGATTGATGCCAGTAGAGAGAGAAGTTGAAAACATTTATTATGATTTTTTTAACAGTAGTCAAAAAATAGTGAACAAACATTACAATTCCAAACAAATTTTGCAAAATGTTTTTTTTGGGGGGTTTTTTTGTCTTTCCTTGCCATTTTTAAGGCAACTGCCGAGTTGGTAAAAACATGATTTTGCAACCAATCTTATCTTGTTTCCTGCCCTAAGATGTTAGCAGTCAGCGTCCTTGAGCGCATCGATTGGGCAAGCCTTTTCTAATGTACAGCTCTCAGTGAGATACCATATCAATCAAATGGTTCACTGTCTCCCATATTGTATAGATCTCAAGATTATGATTGCTTGTACAGTATACATTTCCATTAGAATTACAGAGTGCTCTAGCATCCAAGGGATTGAAGAAAAACTAACACATTGTAATAACTCTCCCCATATTTAACTTACTATGAGAAAAAAAATCTAAACCCTTTGATTGCCATAGAGGTATCCAACACATTGCTTTGCAATTAATTGGATACCTCTCTGGCATTCAATAGGTTAATGTCCCCAATAAATTTTACCCTTTGCTTTTTTTCTGTTGATAACATTTTCAGTCCATCCTGGATATCATGTGCATGGAGGTAGACATGACAGTTGCTAGCAAGACCACAAACTCTGCTCACTGCACATGGCAATCTTAACCCATTAACCAGTGTGGTGTGCACACTGCATATCATATAACTGCATTGCAAAGCATTGCACACCACTCTTGTTCTTAACTTTTTGAGTGCCAGAGGGGTACGGAACGCATTGCACAGCAATGAGTTCCATACCCCTCTGACACTCAAAGGGTTAAATGGATACATAGGCTCAAGCACTCCACCTGCTTCAGTTTGATAAGACTTCCAGCAACTGCCATGCCCCTTTTACATTGACATGACATCCAGGACCAAGGGATGTTGAGGATGTTATTTGTTGAACAAAGACACAAGGACAAAATTCATAAGGGCTCTTAGGATTTTCTGGCCATAGAAAGATAAGTAGCATGTTATTAGGAGGTGCAGTGATGCAGTCCTATAAAATAGGGTTATGGCTCACTTTTCCTCAAACCCTTCTGTTCCATATCTCTTTGTGTACATGCCTTTCCACCTCTACAGGTCACAAAAAAGACTACTGCAAATTAAACCAATTAATGATTCAATTAGCAATATGCTATTGAAACTGAGGCACACAAGACTGTATGATAAGTTAGTCGGCTGTTGGATCTTCCATTGTTAGGGAATACAACTCCTAATACCAACCATTGGCTAGTGGGGGGGCTGATGGACTTTATTAGACTGATGAATAATATCTTGTCCCAATTTACATCACGGAGCAAATTCAAACATTGGGCACCAAAGCCACTACACCCATGTGATAGCTTTTGCGTCTGCTTTGGTCACAACATGGAGGCAGACATAATGTTTTAGGTATAGGTAAAGACAGAGTGCTTTGTCAGTTTGCTAGATTTGCATCACTGTAAGGCAGGAAATACCTCTGCCTGGAAAATTACCATGGCTGTTCCCTGGCCATACTATACCAAATTGGATTAATGTCACTACTTATCTCCCACAAAAGTCAGAGCAGTAAAGCCAACACCTACTATGTAATGTCTTGAGAAACTTAAGGGAACAACTAACCCTTTGCCCCAAAGTTTGTTGGCAGCCCTGCCTTGCATACTAATTAGTGGCTCTGCCATGTACATCCACTTGTGCACCACAATTGCCAATACAGTCAACCTCTTGGTCAATAGAGTAAATAGTTATTGGAGGGCCAGGTGCAAAACTTTTTGGGTCCCCTAGCACAAAAAATAGTCCCCCAGTGATGTAACTAAAACCTACTGAGCCCTGGATCTGGTAAATCCCATTGATGCAACTGGTCACTCAGTAGCTCGTGGGAAACAGGACTTTCAGTTTCATTCCTATGGTATATATCTTGATGAAACAGAATTTTGGTCAAATGTACCAGAAAACTTTATTATAATAAAACACATCCCTTTTGGCTCCGACCTGATTAATTGCTGTTATTTTTTGAGTATTTGCCTTCAGTCTATAAGGTCTCTTATAAGGTGACAGAACTGTTGCAGCCTCTTGTGACAGTTCTGTTTCCTGTGTACTTCAGTCAACGCTTTCCAGCAATACTGTCTGGAGCCCACGTGTGTCAACCATTCATTGGAGTTTGCAATTTTCAACTCTGCTTGCAACCCCCATAGGCCACCACGTTGATTATTATACACACAGGTGCACAGTAAAGTTGCAGTAAGGAAGGAGTGCATGGTTGCATGGGGATGCTGGCAGACCTTATGCTCAAACAGCGTTGGTGGTTGTGATCCTCATTGTAATCTCTAATGAATGTCTGACCCACGTGGGGACCAACCAGTAATATTAGCTGATGCTCATGTGCTCCAGCCAGAAGAAACTATTCTCTTGCATTCTGGATTGGGGGTGGAATGTATGTATGTATCTTTATTTATATAGCACAATACATGTACACAGAGCTTTACAGAAATTGTAATAGTACAATACAAAGAATCAGTACAGGGTTAATAGCATCAGGATAAATTGCAGTAATTGCATTATTAGCTGGAGAAGAAGTGCATCAAAGGGAAATCGTACATTGTAAGCTTTAGGGGCAGGGTCCCTTTACCAGTCTAATTAGTAATCATGACCACATACAGAGGTGGTAGTAGTAGAATCAGAAATGAAAGTGCATGGCTTCAGTAAGAGAAGTGAAGGAAGATTTTAATGTGACTGTGTGCACAAGGAGAATATTGTCACTGAGATGCCTCCTGGAGTAGGTGAATGTTAGAAAATGCTTGAAAGTGTTGTGTGGATGACTGGCAAATGGTAATAAGGAGAGCATTCCAAATTCAAGGGGCAGCCAGTTAAAATTATTGCAGCCGAGAGATGTCTAGAGTTGTGTAAGCAAATAAACCTTGAGAAGAATGCAGGTGACGTGACGTGGTGTAGCATGAGATAACAGAAATCTGAGAGGGTGCTGAAGAAAGCTACTTAAGGGACAAGAGAATACTTTTGTAAGAAATATGAGTCCTTATTGGTAGCCATGAGAGGGATTTCAGGAGCAGATGAGAGGGAAAGTATCTGGGAGCACGAGACGTTATTCTTGCAGCTGAATTGAGAACAGACTGAAGCGGAGAAAAGTGAGAGGCAGAAAGACCAGAGAGAAGAAACAACAATCTCGTCTAGAGAGAAAGAGGACCTGAGTGAGAGTTTTTGAAGTTGACATACAGGGGAAGGGTCATATTTTGGCAATATTTTTCAGGAAGAAATGGCTGTGGTTTTTTTTTTTTTTGACAGATTGGATATGAGGGGGGGGAGAATGTGAATGTAGAATCAAGTATAACCGCATACTTTTGGTTACTGAGTGAATGGAGGACTTGTGATAGAGAAAGGCATTGGGGGGTGTTGTTTAGGAGGAAATGCAAGTTCTATTTTAACCATATTGAGTTTAAGATGGTGGTTGGCCATCCATGATGAGATTGCCATGAGATACTGAGTGAATTGAGATTGTACAGCTGGAGTGAGGTCAGGGGAAGAGAGAGAGAGTCTTTTGTGCTATCTGATTACAGATAGCAATTAAAGCCAAAAGATGAAATATTGTCACCATGTGAGAGGGAATAGAGAGAAAAGAGAAAATGGTCCCAGGACTGATCCCTGGGGTACACCCTCTGAGAAGTCATGGGGAGAAGAGGAGGTGTTGTCAAAAGGAACACTGAAATTATGGTTCGAGAGATAGGAGGGAATCCATTCTAGAGCTGTGTAGCGGATACCAAGGGTGTGTGGTGTGTCCAGTAAGAGTGTGTGACAACCGTGTCAAAGGCAGAAGAGAGAGCTAGAAGAATTAGGATATTGTTTTATCCTTTGTTGTGTGTAGTTCATTAAGCAAGCATTCCATAATGCACAGTAGTAGGGAAGAGGGGTGGAGGGGATGATCAGTAGATTGCTGGGGTCTGCTACACAAGAAGAACTGGTAGTCAGCTGTCTAGGGTGCTAACGCAGCTGGGGTCGGGGTTAAGAAAGATATCTCCTGAAGCCAGAAGGACAGTTGCAGACAGAAAAAAGCAGCTGAGAGGACGATTTGTATGTGTGAAGAGGTGTGGTGTGTTTCTTGGTGGATGGAGATAAAGAGTACAGGTAACAAAATAGCTAATGTGAACAAATCATTGGAGAACATAGAAGGGATGCAGAGCCAGGTGGAAGAATTGATATACTTTGTTATTTCGCACAGGCGTGGTGCCAAAAACAATAAGAAAAAGTAGCGGATACATTGTGTCATAAAGCTATAAGTTCAACTGGATGGCAGAGAGGTGGTGTTGGTTTTCCAGTGACATACAAGCAGATTGCTTCAGATTTCTGGACGAAGCCCACTATAGCTTTGTTCACAGGTCACACTGCAATTTGTAGTTCAGTTGCAACCAGTTCTGAGTAAAATGTAGAGATCTATATAGAAGAGATGGCAATGCAAGGGTTAAATAACAGTCCGAGAAATAAACCTTGCTGGTCCTATGTCTGGAGTTGATGATGATGTTTCCTCCTACTGGATACTGTACTTGGAGTTACAGATCACTTGCATTCACTACCAAATCTGATGAAGTACTCAAAAGAGGGATCCTGAAACTCTGCAGTTAAATAAAATATCCTGTCTTGTATATAAAGAATAAACAGGCAAATCTACAATCATATATACTGATATTTATACAAACATTAATGTGAGTTTTATTTCTGTGGAGAGCAATGTGATACATTTATACATACCACACAGACTGATATTCAAAAAAGAGGGACACCAGTGTGGGAAAGAGGGATTTGAGTCTCAAAGAGGGGCTGTCCCTCCTAAAAAGGGGCATTAGGGAGGTATGAAATTACCGTAGTACTTACAGCATAATTCATCTTTATGTAAATATGCTCCTAAAGGATTATTTGATGTAAGCTGTATTTGCGGTCTGGTTCATCTCTGATTCTGCAGGGTATGAGGAGGTACACATTTTCATCCAGCTATATACTCAGTTTGCGAATTCTCAAATGCATTTCTTTGCAACTGTATTTTAAGAGTCTCAGTGGACCCTTGGCAAATTTTGAATGAAGACCCTCAAATACAGGAGTATGTTTAGATCCCTGCACATTTTAAAGTTGTGTTCATTGTAGGAAAGCAGTGAAAATGGTGCGAACATCCTTTCTCCTTTATGATCATATGAGTGAAATGATTCTTTGCTGAAAATATGACATCATTAGGAACTCAAGTTAAGATTCCCTATAAAGGAGGCCCATGACAAATACCTGCTATGCCCATGCATTAAAATGTAGGCGAATGAGCAGATTGAGAAAAAAAAAATGCTAAAAAGAGGAGTTCCAAGACCAAAGGTAGTAGAAAGTGCAAATAGTAACTGAGATCAGAACATAGCACTGTAGAACATGTTATCTTTAGTTTGCTTGCAGTGGCAAGAATGGAGGGCCCAGGTGCAAACTTTTATTGGGCCCCCTATAACAAGAATATTTCCACAGAAGCATACAGGGTCGGATTTACATCCCAGGCTCCCCTATGCAAGGCATTCTATGTTCCCCATGGCCACTCCCACTCATCACATGATCCCCCCCCTTGTCTCATCCACTGTTTCCTAGCACAGAAAATAACCTTGGCCTATAACAAGCAAGAACAAAAAAAAAAAAAAACCTTTAACCCCTCGGTTGTTAGACAGATCTCCAGTGCATTGCTTCACAATGCGTTGTAGATCTCTCTAGTATCCAAAGGGGTTAAATAATAGCCTGTAATGCATTATAAAACTGGCAAAAGAGTACTGAAATTAAAATTTGAGCTCAAGGCAGTTGTATAGTCTGCCTGTTGGGAAAACATGGAGAAATAGCAAAAGTCTGTGCTAAACACACAGGAAGCAACTGTGATAGGGATGGAGAGGACTCAAAAGATACACATACAAAAGTATGTATATATATATATATATATATATATATGAGAGAGAGAGAGATATACAATGTTGGTATATAATAACAAAGTGAAATAAAATTCCATTGAAAAATATCAGAACAACATTTAGGGTTGCCACCTTTGCTTCAAAGAAATACCAGTCTTCCTTCCGCTGTGATTGACTTCTGTTTGGCATGAAGCCAAATTTTTACCAGTCTGCATTTTAAGTAGCCAGGTTGCAACATTATTACAACTGAAAAATGTGACAAAATGGCAGCTTTCAAA
Organism: Rhinophrynus dorsalis; assembly: GCA_037306005.1. NCBI lineage: Eukaryota > Metazoa > Chordata > Amphibia > Anura > Rhinophrynidae > Rhinophrynus > Rhinophrynus dorsalis. Next base: position 174,693,299 of record CM074722.1, read on the forward strand.
ATATCTTTGTTTGTGTGTTTTCAAGTATGTTAGTGCTGGACAACATTAATCTCTAACTAAACACTTTAGATGTAAACAACAAACTTTTTTCTGTGAGCGAAGTTAGGCGTACCAGTATTTTTTCTGTCTTTGTACTGTTGCAATGTGGTTTTGCACTCTAGTCAAAAGTCACAACCCATGTCATGCCTTTGGAAAAGATTATATGTGGTTAAGAAACATATACAGAGGATAGCCTCATATGCAAAATGTTATGGGGTGGGTCTTTTCGTTACCAACACTGACATATGTTTCAAACCATGGGGGAAATGAATATAAGAGGTGCAAACATATATGTCACTATTTTCACAAAATATTGGCTTAATGTGCTTTCTGCCATGTGTATCAAAACAGTTTTACAAGGTAATTTTTGGACATGGCTAAAGATACAATTTTATCTATAACTAAATATAAAAATTGGCGCATTTTGCAAATGTTTTAAGATAATTTTTGACTGTAATTTATCCACCACCATCTCCTTGATATAACGACATAACAGTCAGTCTATGCAAAAAAATGTTACGTTAATGCTGGAAGAAAAGTCCCAGACCTATCACAGAAAAGTTGCAATATTAGACTTTTATTAACCCTTTGAGTGCCAGTGGGGTACACAAAGCATGTTTAATGGTTTAATTAAAAAAAAAAATGAATAAAAAAAATACATTAATAAATAAATGGTTGATTTACATAACAGGAAAATGACTGCACAATGTGTTTTTTAATTGTAATAATGGTGTCCTTTTCTTAAAAAAAAACCCCTAAAACATATATTGAAGGGCTGTTCCCGCTTGGTAAAACAATGTTTCCCCAATCCTGGGGAGTGTGCCATTCCAAAGTTATTATGATTTATGCACTTTTTTGGTACCCTGACTTTACAGCCAAAGTACCGACCTTATGGTTGTAACACAAAGCTGCACAGTCTTAGCCCTTTAGGTATGCAGCTTCATACCCCTGGTTTAATCTTTTTTTTTCTACATGAACAGCACCCTCTGGTGTTCAGACAGTTATTCTATGGGGGAGGTGATGGGGAGGTGATTCGCTAACTGCATCTTTATCACTCTGTGAAAGTTTGAACAGGTATAACTTTTGAAAAAAAAAACAACTGCCAGTGGTGGAAGTGCTCAGCAGAAAAAGTTCAATTACATGTAGTTTTTCATAAAAATATACTACTACTTTAAGTTACTGGTACTAACATTCAAATACATTTATTAACCCCTTGAATGCTTAAGATGTCTCCAACAGAATGCTTTGGAAACCTATCTAGCTTCCAAGGGGTAAAAAGGCTTGTGTTTTAGTGTTCCACTGACATATGTAAATGGTTCTACCACAGAAGATTTTAGAACCAATGATTCAGTTGATTCCCCAAATAAATAGCAAAGCACTTGAATAGTGTTGTTGATGGTATGCTGTATATTCACACTAATATGTAATATTTTGCTCATGCTGTGGATGAGGCCCTAAGAAAAACTAAAGCAGATCTAGATTAAAACCAACTGTACCATAGAGAAAAATAAAATCCCATTTGATTTAAATAGAACTTTTAATATTTGAATACTAGATTATGCACCAGATTGGATATCCAACTATCCCAGAGATGATAAGGAGAGGATAGTCAGACAGAGCCACAGGTCAGCACCAGATAGGATGGTCAGACAATGCTAAGGTCATACATGGAGAGGGTAGTCACCCAGAGCCACAGGTCTGCACCAGATTGGGTATGCATCTATCCCAGAGATGATAAGGAGAGGATAGTCAGACAGAGCCAATGGTCAGCATCAGATAGGATGGTCAGACAATGCTAAGTTCATACATGGAGTGGGTAGTCAGCCAGAGCCACAGGTCTGCACCAGATATTGGATAGACGGATATTAGATAGACTTTATCTCTCCTTCTACTGGCTGATTTTTGATAACCTCCTTGCCAGGCTCTCCCGGCCAGAAGCATATCTTTCTGTAGGCCCTACAGCATTTTATCAATTCTCAGGTTCTTGTTCCAGTTCCTCCAGCTAAACAAGAAAGGGGCACCTATTCCCCCTTTTTCTGGTACCAACGTCCCCTACAGGTTTTCACCTGATCACAGATTTGAGATGGTTGATCAGATTCATCAAGTGGCAAAAATTCAGAATGGAAACCTCAAAATCCACTATAGAAGCCCTCTCTCCAGGAGATTTTATGGCTACCATCGATCTGACAGATGCTTATTTACATGTGCCGATCCATCCGGCTCACCAACGGTTTTTGAGAGTGGAGGTTCCATTGCACAGAAAAATTAGCCATTTCCAGTTCCAGGCCTTGCCATTCAGTCTCTCTTCGACACCACACACTTTTACAAAGATCCTGGTGGTGGTAGCAGCAGCTCACCTGAGACAACAAGGCATCTCAGTGATTCCATACCTGGACGACTGGTTGGTGAAGGCCTCCTCTGTTTCTATCCTTCAGCAGCATCTCAAGATGTGCCTTCACGTCCTCCAACAACTGGGATGGACCATCAATTGGAAGAAGTCAAATCTTGTACCGGCCCAGAGTCAACTCTTTCTGGGACTCATCTTCAACTGCAACGAAAATAAGACTTTTCTTATAGTTTCACGCTGTCAAAAGATCAGAGACCGAATTTTCAGTATCCAAAAATCTCTGACAATCAAAATCAGGGAACTTATGTCTCTCTTGGGCCTCATGTGATCCTGCATCCCAGCAGTTCCCTGGGCTCTCCTTCATCTTCACCGTCTCCAATCATTTGTCCTGAAACATTGGGACGGACAACCATCCTCACTCAATCGCTCCCTCATGGTGCCACCTCAAACCAAGAGGTCCCTCTGATGGTGGTTAACAGACAGTCACTTGAATTCAGGACTACTCTGGACTTTTCCAACCCCACTGGTCATCACAACGGATGCCAGCGGTTACGGTTAGGGAGCGCATCTACACAACATGATGACCCAAGGACTCTGGACATCAGCAGAAACAAACAGATCTTCCAACTTCAGAGAACTCCTGGCAGTCTGGAGAGCACTGCTACATTGGCAACAAGTACTATGGGCCAAGGCAGTTCAATTACAGTCAGACATTCGCTCTGTCGTAACTTATCTCAATCTCCAAGGCGGAACTAGGATCCCTTCTCTTCTGAGATTCTCCATGACAATCTGCACCTGGTCAGAGGCTATACTATTACATCTCTCAGCCATCCATCTCAAAGGCAGTTTAAACCTGCAAGCAGATTTTCTCAGCAGGCATCAGATACTGCAGACCGAATGGTCTCTCAATCGACAAGTATTCCACGAACTGTCACACACCTGGGGCTTTCCAGACATAGACCTGATGGCAATCAGGGAAAACAGACAGACGACACGATTCTTTTATTTTTTAACCCGTAGGATCAACCAGAGGTGATCGATACCCTCATCCAACCATGGACTTTCCGGCTGGTATATATTTTTCCTCCTCTTCCAGTGTTTCCAAAAGTCCTGAAGAACTTAGGTAAGAGAAGACCATGCTTATCCTGATCGCTCCCTTCTGGCCCAGACTGACACGGTTTGCGGATCTTCGCCAACTCTCGGTCAAGCCTCTCATTCACCTTCCCTGCAGACCAGATCTCCTTCACCAAGGACTTCTGCTTCACCCCAATCCACAATTCCTTTTGCTGATGGCCTGGATGTTGAGAGGCAGCTCCTGAAGCTTCAAGGCCGCTCAGATGCGGTTATCGAAACCTTGCTACACAGTAGAAAAAAGTTCACATCAGTCTGTTATCTAAAGATTTGGAAATCTTTTTCTTCACAGTGTACTGGTAGAAATCTCTCAACAATGTCAGCAGATATCACGGATATAACTGAATTAATTCATCAAGGTTTTGAGCAAGGTCTTCAGCCCTCCACCATCAAGGTTCAGATTGCGGCTCTAGGATCACTATGCAATTCTCCGATTGCCGATCATCGTCTGCTCCACCAATTCTCCAGAGCCATGTCCAAACTGAGACCAAGAATTTCTCCTCACATTGCTCCTTGGGACCTTCCTCTAGTATTGAATGGTCTGACTGCTTATCCTTTTGAACCACTGGACTATGTGCCACTGAAATTCTTGACCCTCAAACTTGTGTTCCTGATCGACATAACCTTGGAAGGCCGCATTGGAGAAATTCAAGCACTCTCAGTCATGGAACCCTATCTCACTTTTTATCCTAACAGAGTAGTCCTTCGATTACCTCCGGATTTCCACCCCAAGGTGGATTCCTTCTTCCACTGTTCCCAGTAAGTTATCCTTCCAGCTTTCCTCCCGGACCCGGATTCAGACAACATGGATCTCCTCAGTACTCTGGATTTCAAACGTTGTCTACAAATATACCTTGACCGATCTCATTCCTGGCGAAAGTCATCTAACCTTCTGCTATCCTTCTCTGGACCTTCCAAAGGCAAAGCTGCTACCAAACGGTCTACTGCTTTCTAGATTAAACAGACCATATCGCTTACCTATCTCACGGCTGGGATGGATCTCTCTGCCTCCTTTAAAGCACACTCTACGAGATCCATGGCAGCATCTTGGGCAGAATGGGCAGAGGCTTCCATTCACCAGATTTGCAAAGCAGCCACTTGGAAGAACCATACTTCTGGATCTTCTTTCGGCTGAAATCATCCTTTGGACGCCGAGTTCTCTGAGGAGTGGAATCTTAAGGCCCGTCCTATTCTTTATCTTTGTTACATCTCTAGTTGTGTGCTGTTTGGGACGACATGGAAAGGCTGAATTCCAAAATACCTGGGAATTCCTTTTTCTTGTCAGTCTCATAACAGTACACTGCTACCCACCCTATTAAACTATTGAGCGTGTCTGAGTCTCCTGTCTTTTTTATTACACTGAAGGGGTAAGGAGAAGGCCCCTTTTAAGGGGTGGGAACTTGTTTAAAATTAACCTATGCTGATTTCCTGTCCTGGGAGGGGAAGGGTCTCTACTTGTGTGCTGTTATGTGACTGACAAGGAAAAGGAATTCCCAGGTAAGTTGGAATTCAGCCTGGATGGAGGATGGGTCCCTTAGGCAGCCAGTCCATTCTTATTGCAAGTTCTCAAGGCTCTCTGATGTACAAACTCAGCAGGAACAGAATCAAGTCTCCCTGGACCAAAATGTAATCACTGCCCCACCTCTGCCTGATCTTTCTAAATCTTCTCCAAGATACTGGGAATAATTAGAACTGGGGGAGAAATATGTACCAAAAATTCCTGGGCCAGACCTGTTTCAGGTCTGGCCCAGGAGTATAGACAGTGGTGAGATCAAGAACATTTTCAACTTTCCATTTTAGAATCTGGAAATCTTCCCTCCTAAGACCCTGACTTCTTCTGATGTAGTCCACTGCTGAATCGTTGTCTACTCAACCATTCAATTATATTTGTGTTTGTTTGAGAAGAGATGAAATGCTTGAGCTGTGACTTTTAGCTTGAGCAGGAATACAGCCACAATACCGACAGCTAGAGTGGCCCCCCGATCCAAATCTGCTGGCATCTGTAGTAAGCAGAACCCAAAGGATTTATGCAAACAGTAAGACCTTCCCAAGATTTGCTCTATCCACCTACCACTGAAGATCTTGAAGTACTTCTCCTTAGATTATAATAATGTGTCCCAGATCATTCCTGTTCTGTTGGTAGAGAAAATAATTCTGCAGTGGCCTCATCTTCCATGTTGCTCATTTCACCTGAGGGATGCAAGCTGACATACCTCCTGAGATCTCCATGCATTCCCTTTTGGGATTATGCTAGGTTTGCCTGAATTGATGTACGTGAGGAATGATATACTGCATTTTGTCCTCTAGATGTCCCAACCTTGGAATATGAATATCAAAGAGGGCCCCAACTACTTAATTTCTTAAGAGGGGTCCAGACTGCTCTTTTCCCAGTTCAAAAGCCACCCCAGGCTGGAAAGGAATTGGACAGCTTTGTCTGGTCATTGTGGAGGAATACCGGATCTTGAGTAAAAATCAGCTTTCACCCAACTAAAGACAGAGCCTTAGACCCTTCAGTCCAATTTCAGCAATAAGGATCTTGGATGAAGATCGTAGAATAGGTCCATGGGGACATCCCTGGGCATAAGTGGTGGGCATGTGAACTGAAAATGCCTTCCTAGCACCAAAAAGTGCTGATACCGTTGATGTGATTTCCTCACTTGAGTGTGAAAGTATGCATCTTGAAAAGTAAATTACACCACCGTTGTTTGGCTGCAAAACTCAAATTATGGTACTCAATGACTCCGTCTGGAATTATCTTGAATAAAGCATTTATACTTTGTAGATCCAAAATAGGCCTGATTGTGATACTTCCTGGATTGTTCTGATCTTTTCAATCTTCTTTCTGTGGGTGGAACACATTCTTTCTTTTCAAGGTCTTCTTTATGATCTCATCTAGGCATTCAACAAAAAGCATTCAACCACTAAATGTTAAGGAGCATAAGTTACTCTTGGAGATGTTATCTCCATTCCATGGTTTCAGCCATAACGGGACATAACAGCAGGATACATAGCCTTCAAATTAAGATGAACAAGGTTTACTGATGAATTTATGATGTATTAAATTAACTTGAATTCCATCAGTGACTCCATAATAGGATACCTATTTCCCCATAGATGATACCTGATCAAAATTATCCATCCAAATTGTCATTACCTAGAGATGATTTACAGACTACCCATCCCCAGGGACAGAAAAGGATACTTCAGGCCATTTTCTAATTTCTAGTCAAGAAGGTCTTTGAATGAGGGGTCACTGTCTATTGGCAGGCTAGTTCTTCCTGCCAATCTAACCACAGTTGCATCAACTGAGGAGGAACTCCTACTAAATACAGATGTAGAAAAAAGGCAAAATACATAATGATGATGAAATTAACTGTAGTTAGGAATGCAAGAAGTATGGTAGGTAAAATTAGTGAGCTGGAATTACTGGCAGTTAAGGACATTTGGACATAACTGATATAACCAAAACATGGTGGGATGGTATACGTGATTTTGAGGAAACTGTAGACCATGTAGAGGCCTTGTGGGTGGAATCTGAAGCTAACTGTGGCGTCAAAGATTAAAAAAAATAATAATAAATAAATAAATAAATAAATAAAAAAGTGTTGGTGGCTATATGTTACAAACCATCAAGTATTGATGAGAATGTTGAGGGCCCCAGCTGTTGTTGCCGTGAAAAAAATGTACATCTTGGAAATACAATAATTATGGGAGATTTTAACTGTCTAGATATAAACTAGAGAAATGAGATTTGCCAGAGTACTAAGGTTCGTGGGCATACTTAGGGATAGCTACGTGACGCAAATGGTGGACAAGAAATAACAATATATTGGACCTAGTTATAACAAATAACATAGATATGGTGCTTGATATTAACCACTTAACAACGCATGAAGTACATGTACGTCATGAGGTTGCGGTCCCTAAAGGACCAAGGACATACATGTACGTCATGAAATTCTGGACATGTATAGCTTGGAAGAGTGAAGAGTGAGAGGGGATATAGAAACATTTAATTACATGAAGGGATTCAACAAAGTGCAGGAGGGAAGTACATTTCAAAGGAGTAAAAATGTTAGGTCAAGAGGCTATAGTCTAAAACTAGAGGGACAGAGGCTTAGATGTAATGTAAGAAAGTTTTACTTCACTGAGAGGGTAGTAGATAAGTGGAACAGCCTACCAGCAGAAGTGATAGACATTAATAAGGTGACAGAATGCAAGCATCCATGGGATAGGCATAAGGCTGTTATGAACATAAGACAAGACCAAATAAGTTTTGAGGTTTTTACAGTAGGAAAATAAGCAGACTAGATGGGTCGAATGGTTCTTATCTGCCGTCAATTTCTATGTTTCTATAATATGTTCCTTTTAGGAATATTTACATTTTAACCTGTTGACTCTATTGGTTCCCCCTTAAACCAATGCATCACAGCTAGAATGGTTAATTGAGTGTTTACAATGTGTTATTCTGTGTTGTCAATGGGCAGGGGTGGTAATCACATAAAATTTATGGTAAATCCTGTTTAATGACAGATCCTGATTAGAAAGCTTTGCATTAAAGAGATAGAGTTAGGCTCAGCATATGGCTGTCATAAAACACTATGAGTCATGACTTGCTTTCCAACAGGAGACTGCTTGCTTTGGCCTCAGGATGAATCCTGTTGGCATTTTACTGCTGCTACAGGACCTAATTGTATTGACCTGATTTGAGGGCACACCCAATACTGATAAAAACAAAGCAACAGATAAGAAACTAGGGGAATATCCAGAGAGCAAAAAGGTGAATTTCTGGGGTAACCTAACTGCACCATAGGGAACCCCCAATTCTCATATATCTAAATGGGGCTTTTAACCCTTTGAATGCTAGAAAGATCTCCACCATATTGTTCTACAGTGTGATACAACCCCCCTAGCATTCAGGGAGTTGAAAGTCACATTTAAATCAATAGGAGATGACATTTCTCCCTTATGGCACAGTGTGTTTTACTCCAATGCATCACTTACCACCCAGAACACGGACCATAATCCCAGTGTTACACCCTGCATATTACTAATGACAGAAGAAATGGCGTACTTTCCAATTGCTTACCCAGTGATCCATTTTTTTATTTCATGGTTGAAAGAATGGGACATATGTATGAATTCGGAGTGGAGCAATTCTGGGGCAAAGCAACCGCCCTATAGTGAACATTTCCATTGTTTTAACCCTTTCAATTCCAGGGGTTATGCAATCTAATGCATTGCATACCCCTCTGGCACTCAAAGTGTTAAATGTGACTTTTAATACCTTGAAAGCTGGAGAGGTTTCCAGTGAATTTTGTTTGATAATAGCCCTTTAATCCAGGGGTTGGCTGTTGTTGGACCACTAGTTCCATTGTTCTCAGGCCATAATACCTACAGTCCCACAGCAGCTGCAGGTTGCCTACCTCTGCAAATCCTTTTTCTACTTCACCCTTTCAGGTACATGTACCTGGGTAAGGTCTTCTGATAAACAAACCGAGTGACCTAGTATACCTTTAAGATTACATGGATCACTGTGGGTTAAACACATAAATCAGGACAAAATCACAACAGTGTGAAGACCACCAAATTCCAGATGACTGGTTTGTGTAACACAGAGAACCAAATAAAAACAATCAATAACTAAGATAACACAGATTTAGGCATCCCCTGAAACATAGCTCTTATATGCCCATTCACAGATCTGCATTACTGCGATCTCCGACAACATAGCCATAGGCAAAAGCACTTACAGAGACTGTTGCATTAGTTCAAGAAAACCATTTGTATGTTAAACTACAGGAGCCTCAGAAAAGGGATTTCTAGAAAAGGGTTACTGAAGAGAAAAGTGCTACTAAAAATTATATATCTCACTTTTTTCAAAAAAGGTTCTTTAGCACTTTAAAGACAAGAGGGTTGTACAATGCATTGTGAATGGACAGAAACCCAAAAGTAGTGTGGGTTTTCAAATAAACTATCACTTAGTGAAAAAGAAATGTGTTGAAAATATCTGTAACATCCAAAAGGTCAAAAACTGTTTTACTTCCCTCTGTTGTTCTATATGAAGTCAGTTCCCATTCAGATCCTTTACATAGTTGTTTCCATAATGTCCATAGTGTCACACGGCAAATAAACATATTTTGAATATCAGCCTATTACCTGTTAAACAGTGCTATGCCTACATCTGGGCGTGGCAATGAATTTACACACTACAATGCGCACACACACACACACACACACGCACACAAACACACACACACAGACATGCACATTTAGAAACAGACTCACACAAGCAGAAACACACACATAAACAGATAGGGTGACCACATGTCCTGGATTATAAAAAGGATAAAACAAAGAAAGAGCGCCAATGGTGCAATAAAGTTATTAAAATATTATAAACTTTGAAACAAAATAATATTTACTCACATTTAGTAAATGCCAGTAACTTCATATCAAAGATACCAGCTCAAGGGCTTACGGAGACTATCACCCCGTCTCCGTTCGGGTATTAACCGTATTCAGTTAGATATTGACGGGCGGAACATATTTAAAAATACACAGGTTTAAAAATGCTACGCGTTTCGCGGATGACAAACACTGCTTTATCACAGCAATAATATCATAACCTGATAAAAAAGCTTAAAAAAAGTACTTTTTTTTTTTTTTTAAAAGTTTTTTTTATCAGGTTATGATATTGCTACGCATTTTGCGGATGACAAACACCACTTTATCACAGCAATAATATCATAACCTGATAAAAAAGCTTAAAAAAGTACTTTTTTTTTTTTTAAGCTTTTTTTATCAGGTTATGATATTATTGCTGTGATAAAGTGGTGCTTGTCATCTGCGAAACGCGTAGCATTTTTAAGCCTGTGTCTTTTTATACATTTTTCGAATTTTTATTAAACAAAACAGAAGTTTATATATGAGCCTCTGCCCGTCAATATCTAACTGAATACGGTTAATACCCGAACAGAGACGGGGTGATAGTCTCCGTAAGCCCTTGAGCCGGTATCCTTGATATCAAGTTACTGGCATTTACTAAATGTGAGTAAATATTATTTTGTTTTGTTTATAATATTTTAATAACTTTAATGCACCATTGGCGCTCTTTCTTTGTTTTATCCTTTTTATGATTCTACCGTTTGGGAGAGTGAGTTCTTTTGGTAGAGAGCAGCCGAGTGGTGAATGCTGTGACTGGGGGCAGTAAGAAATACTCCAGAGGCTTTGAAAGTTGGGTTTGATATATATCTCATCCAACACATTGTTAAATGTGAGTGCATTTCCACAAGGGTGTTACTGTGGTGACGGTTACCAAAATATCGATCTGCTGATATACACAGGGGGCGCTCCGTTGTTTCTTCTCCCTTCTCTTCCTACAGACATGTCCTGGATTGCCCAGGACACTTCCTGATTTTAAATGTGTGCCCCATGTCCCGGGCAGTCTGGGACAATATAAAGTCCTGGAATTAAGACTCCAGAGCAGAGAGTTCTAAACACTAGAAGGAGCACTGCCCACTGTCTACTGTGACAGGAAGTGATGTCTCTGCTGGGTTACAAAAAATGGCTTCCAGACAGACCTCTAAACACTAGAGACAGAACTGAGATTTGATCCTGACATCAATCAATTTTGTTGTAGTGTAATGCTAGTCTAAGACTTCGGGAGTGATGTATATTATCTTGTAGTCCACCACACTCATCACTTTCTATCACAGCAGTCAATGGGCAGTTCGCCCTCTAGTGTTTAGAATGATGCAGTTTTCTATTCTCTCTGCAGTGCCCCTGAATGGAAGAAATTAAATGTGGTCACATGCAGAAACAGAAGCAGACACACACAGACATAGATACATTTTCTATTAATTTATGGATTGCAATATGAAGTTCTAAAGCAGTTATGTGAATCAAGTTGCTAGGCAATGGCATTGAAAGGGTGCTGCTCACTTGTTACTTTCCACACAGAAACTCAGTTTACAACAGGTTATGACATACATATAATTTAGATTAAATTAAATCTTTCATTAGTTTTGAAAATCCATTTTCAGGGCTTCGATTAACCCCATTAAAAGAACATTAACCCTTTATTTGACTTTACATATTCTGAAAGTGCATAATATGTAAAGTCAGACTGCCTATACTTTTTATTTATTTATTCTAATCTTCAGCAATTTTTTTACACTTTTATGTCCCTGACAGTAATTTACCTGGATCCTGTTTCCAGAGAGATTTTTGGTAAATAGACCATCACAACAGAATGCTCTGTGTGCCATCCAGGGGTATTTTGATGCAGGAGCATACCCAGAGTTTGCCAAGGGCCTCACCTTAGATTCCCAGCATTCTCAGTTTTACAAAAATGAACCAGTTTAACCTCTTGAGGGCCATACAGGTCTTTAAGGCATTGAAACACAATGGGGGAAATTCAATAAGTGGTGATAAAGTGGAGAAGACTCCTCCAGTTTATCACTTCTCCAGCTCATATTATTCCATGGGGCCTATTCACTAAGATCTCCAGAGATGAAGAAATCATAGTGAATAGGCTCCATAGAATAAGATAGGAATTGGAGAAGTGATATCGCTGGAGAGGTAATCTCCACTCACCTCTTTATCACCACTTAGTGAATCTCCCCCTTTGTGTTGGAGATGTATCTGGCAGTCAAAGGGTTAATCCTTTGTCCAGATGGTCAGTGACGACTGAGGCTGGTCTGGGTGCATAACAAATATATTTAGTTGCTTTACCCACAAATAGGAAAGAAAGAAAAAACAAAGGTTAAAACCAAACTTAAGAGGATCCTAAATGCTTACCCTGTATTTGGAGGCTATTTGGCTTTCATTCACTATTCCACCAGGGCCCTCAGGCATTCTTAACTGCCCTGGTTCTATCTTGTATACATTGTTTCTTTTTTTTAATACGGTACCACTAGATCAGCTGTCCTGTTCCCTGACAGAAATCTCTTTGCAACAGATCCAGGTAACTCATTGTCAAGGATATAAAGGTACAAGCTGTACCACACTGCTCTGCAGGCTGTCCCTTGTCCCAAAATACTTGACCCACCACCACCCTTCCCAGTTCTCCCTGGGACCGCCCGGGTTCCTTTTTTTTACATCCAGTGTGGCTGCAAATGGAGGGCATCATAACTACTCTGTCACTGCTGGAGAAGGTGCTTGTGCTGGAACTTGGAGCTGGGTTGTGGGGTCAGATGGTGAGAGAGAAAGAGTGTGGCTGCAAAATGGATGGTGTTGTTTATATTTATATGTTCCCCATAGAACTGCATGAATTTTCTTAAGACATGAGACACACTTTGTTGTACTGTGCAACATCTCCAGAGAGGCTTTCTCCCTTAAATGATGTTTAGTGATGCACTGTAGGAAGAGCTGTGTATTCTTGGATAGTTTTCCAGATGAATGGGTGCATAATACTTTTTAGATGAGCATTGTCAGTGGATCGACTGGATGTTTTAGAAACTCAGTGAGTTCAGTGGAACCCCCAGTCGAGGACAGACTGGCAGTCAAAGAGTCTGGAGTAGTCATGATGAATAGTCAAGCACCGTCTATCAGTCAGACGCCAGGAGACTGCAACCACAGGTGTGAGTTCCTGCATGGGATCAATCTTGCAGGCTGTCGGAGGAGTGCAGGCCCTACATGAGATCAACCTGATGCTAACAAATAACTGGGATCGATCCAACAGGCTGGTAGATGGTAGCTGGCCTAGTTGTAGATCAACCAGTCGAGCACGGGAAGCTCTTGGAAGTAGCAACAGGTAGTCGTGTTGGATGCCAAGGTCAAGCCAGGATATCAGCAGAGGTAAGCAGAGTCGGAGAGTCAAGCTGGGTCATAGTGGGTGGTCAAACAGAACAAGGAGCAGATGGGAACGGTGGTCAGGAACAAAGCCGGAGTCAAAGCAATATGCCAGAGATTCACTAGAAACTCAGGATAGCTTGACAATCTGGTGCTGGAAGCCAAAAATAAGAAGATTTTAAAGAGCTATCTTCCAATCAGGAGTGAAAGGGGTGAAGAACAATTAGATGGAGTGACAGTGCCCCTTCCCCCTCAATGGGAATAAGCTCTCCGGGCGACCAGGGTTCTCCAGGAACCAACAATAAAAAGCCCAGACCACAGCAGGAGCGTGAACCTGGGAAGCCGGCACCAAAGACCCCTTCCAGTCCAGCAGATATTCGAGTGTACCATGGACTATGGGGAGGCAAGGACTTTCTTGACTTCAAACTCCCGGTGGTCATCGATCAGTACTGAGGGCGGAGGTTTAGAAACAGTGGAGAACCTGTTATGTACTGCAGGCTTCCAAAAGGAAATGGGAAAGACAGGTCGAATCCACTTAGTATGGGGAAGATCCAGCACAAAGGACGCTAGAGACAAATGTTTTCTGATGCAAAATGGTCCTATGAACAGTGGCCCCAGCTTGGTGGATGGTTGCCGAAGTGCAGATTTTTGGTGGACAGCCACAATCCACAAGCCACAAGGCAGTAGATGTAGTATATCTAGACTTTGCAAAGGTGTTTGATAAAGTGCCACACAGAAGGCTGGTGTATAAAATAAGGAAATTGGGGCTAGGAGATAACCTTTGCAATTGGATACAAAACTGGTTGAAGGATAGGGAACAGTGTGTGGTTGTAAATGGACAATTCTCCAATACAGTTAAAGTGGAGAGTGGAGTACCTCAGGGTTAAGTATTAGGTCCGCTGCTTTTTTAACATGTTTATAAATGACCTGGAAATAGATATAGAAAGCAAAATATCAATATTTGCAGATGATACTAAATTATGCAAGGTCATTAATTCAGAACAGGATATTTTATCTCTACAGAAGGATTTACATACAATGTCAGATTGGGCAAACATATGGAATATGAAGTTTAATGTGGGGAAGTGTAAAGTCATGCATTTGGGAGGAAACAATCCCAAGGCTACTTATGAACTTAAAGGATTCATTTTAGGGGACTCATTGCTAGAGAAAGATCTAGGTATCCTTGTCAGCTACAAACTTGGAAACAGTGACCAGTGTCAAACAGCAGTAGCAAAGGCAAACAAAATCCTGTCTTGCATAAAAAGAGGTATTGAAGCAAGAGTGGATAACATCATTTTGATAAATAAGGGGGCTTGGTCCTCTAGATTGTAATCACACCTCTCTACATGCTTATATCATTTTGAGTGTATTCACACACTGAGTGGTGCTGTGTTTTTACTTTTTCTAAGAGGGTGAAATGAGCCTGCCAAAAGAACCTGTCCACTACAACCCAGATTATCGTTAACTTATTGGAGGGTGGTAAATCAACAATGAAGTCCAAGGCTATAGGCGTTCATGGTTCTTGTGGAATGGGGAGTGGAAGCCGGAGCAAAGCAGGATCAATCACCCAGAGATTCACTAGGAAAGCAGAATAGCTCAAAGATTGGACTCCGGAAACCAAAAACAGGAAGATTTTAAAGGGATATCTTCCAATCAGGATTTAAACCTCCCACCCAATATTTCACTCTACAAAGCACCTGTAACCCTGTATTGTTTAAACCCTTAAATTGTAAAGCGCTGCGTACACTTGTGGTGCTATATAAATAAACATATTCATTCAAAAAAAAAATAAACATATTAATTCATTAAAGGGGCAGAGAACAATCAGATGGCGTGACAGGGAGTATAAACAAATGGGGATGGGGAAATAGGAACATGACAGATCTACTTTAATGTGAGTCTTATTACTGTGGAGCAATGTGATTCACACATATACACACCACAGTCTGATCTCCTAAGGGGGACAATACCCAACAACAAAGAGAAACTTTGGTGGTATGAACATACTTTCAGCCCCTGTTAAAAAATTAACTGAGTACAAATGATTACAGAAACGTATAAACATGCAATGTTTTTTTCTTTTTTCTTTTTTTTTTTTGTTGTCAAATTAAATGATGGTTCATCCTTCTTCAAAAGAAAGCCCTACTTATCCTTATAAATGGTATATAATGTGTTTGAGTGTACTAAATTAAATAGAGGGAAAATATGGTTGAACAAAGGTATACTAATAAGGCCAAAATTGTTCTTCTTTAGTGTAAAAATGCCCTTGTCACCAAGGGGTTAATAATGCTTCTAATAACAAAGGAGCAATTCACATATCCTTAAAAGGACAATTTTCATTAAAATCGGGAATGCTTACATGAAGGTATATAGACATTTGTTTTATTAATGTTTAAAACCGACTAGCTTACCTGCATATACTTGCATTTATTAACCCTTTAAAGAGAAGGAGGAATGTGCAGCACATTACAAATGATATATTGTTCCTTAAAGGGTTAAACATATTCTGGTACTTAATCTTGGTCAAAACACCATTTTGATTCTGCAGCCAGACTCCACCTCTATTCCCCATCCCCTTTCTAAATAAAACCCAAGCTTTCACTCTCAGTTGATCACCTGGGGAGCACGACAGCTTAAACACACAGTCCAGGATCGAGGTCAATGTATTTTTATTTTACTGCCTTACAGGAGATACAGATTCTTCTACAGCAGTGCATACCTTCTGTTATGGTGATTAAATCAATTGGCAGTTGCGTCAAATACATAAAATTGTGCTTTTAACAATCTGTTTTATACTGTTTAAAGTCAGTAAAATAATCAAGGCAAAGGTTTTTTGTATGGTAACATTCTGATTCATTGTGTAATGCAGGGGACTTAAAGATCAGCAATAAATATAATAATATAGGGCCTTATTCATCAAGCTAAAAAAGTACAGCAAATTAATTGCAGAATAAAGGGGAGAAGAAAATCCATGTTGATTTAAATGGGGCATGTTTAACCCCTTGAATACTAGAGAGATCTCCAGTACATTGAGAAGCCATGCTTTGGGGCAGTGGCAAAATTAATCATTGGTGTGCCCTGGTGCAAACATTATTTTGGGTCCCAGAATACAAAAATATTTTCCCAGGGGAGTAGATAAAACCTGTTGTAACTTGCTTCCACATCTCCACCACATCCTCTGTTGTGTCTCAGGGACTCCAGAGCCCGCCAGCAGATAGAGCTGCTTCCACCAGCATCACCACCACATCCCCTGAGGCTCAGAGCCCACCAACAGCTCCATATATTGTTGCACTTGCCATCATCCCAGCAGAAAATGCTGTGACCACATCCCCAGGGCATCACTAGAGGTGCATTTCTGAAAGGGAAATGTGTTCTGAAAGGGAAATGTGTTTTTCCCCAGGTGGCTGTGTGCAGTTGCTGTGTCTGAGTGTGACACCAGGTGCACCACCACCTACATGTTGTATTCATTATAATCAGCAGGAAGAGAGGATAAAGAATCTAGTGGTGATGGTGCTACTGCTCTTGATGAGGGTAAAGGTATCAGTGGTGACATGATGGGTACTCTTTTTGCATTATACAAGTCAGTAGTGTGCAAGAGACATGGAGAATGGGTTTCACCACTACCACTACCTGATGCTGAATTGTCTGACTCCCAGTCCTACCAGCATCATGAAAGGTTAGTTGGGTACTGGTGGGAGTGGGGTTATTATCCCCGCCCTGCCATTTGCTCTAATAAACCACATGCAGTATAACTGAGATTCATGTGGAAAATGTGATATTGTTGCCAATAAAAAAAAAATCAGGTTCTGATATTACTGTGCCTCCTGTCTTCCCATACGGTCAAAAGCAACAGGCCAACAACAGTGTCAGACAACCTCCCAAAATCCCAGAATATCAACAGCTTTTCCTGGCTCATTTCTGCATAGTCCTTGGTTCCAGGCTATTGGTAGTAATATCCCAGTAACCACCACCTGGCATCATCTGGGTCCTCCTTCTCAGTGGCACTGCCACAGACAAATTTGCCATGAGTACTGGCAGCAAACATGAATGTCTGAATTCAGCAATATATCTCCACACATTGCATATTGTATGGTACAATGACCACAAGCAAGGAAGCATCTGCATACTGTCAACTCTGCAGAAAATGCCAAGCATACTTCAGACAGAGTCAATCATTTTTTTTGAGTGGTAGTGTATTACCCATTGGAAGCATCAGTCACTCACTGCCCCATCACCAACATTAATTTGTTGTGTTTGTGTGATTGTCAAGGGACACACTGACTGACATAAATTGATTTCTTTGGGGAATGGTTTAACATTGTCAACATGATAATTGGAGCAGACATGCCAAGGTATGTGATCCCAGTCCTTCCCCCACTTTACAACCTTTTCACAGAATGTATACATTGCAGTCGTTTTTGCAGTTGTATACTCTATCTTTACCTCCAAGAAAAAAAGATTCAAACAAGATTGTTTTAGTTGACTAAATGCTCCCCCAGACAAACCTGAAAAGGTGGTTGCTTGTTGTGCTGCTGCTGCCTAAGCAGCGGCTCTAATAAGAAGGAAACAACACCTGTCCAACATCCCCGCTGGTGCTGGTTCCATCACCAAAGTCTGTGAAAATGATGACCTCAGTCCCACTACCACTACCACCGCCACTAGTACTACCCAAGAGCATGGTGGATAATACATCAGCCTAATCCTGTCATGTGACATTTGATACTCAGACAAATAAGCATAATGTCATTGTTGAGTGGAAATGTTGTTCCTTGTGGTGACTTACCTTGCTGTAGTAGGCCTACAATAATTTATAGACATGTGCAAATTCATTCGGAGACATTCGGATTTCGTCGAAAATGGGGTCATTCGGAGACATTCGGCCAATCCGAAACTCAAGGGTCATTCGGAAAAAATGATCCGACTCCGAACAGCCCAGGTCCGAAATTCGTCGAAACTTTCGGAAGTTTCGGCAATCGACACATTTCCAAAAGTTTTGACTACTTTTGACCAGGACTTTTTTGTACTTCCTGTGCGCGCTCAATTACTTTCCCTCCATAATTTTCCCTCCATGTCTCTAGTCCAATTCCATTCTCCGTTTCATGCACTACTTCCCTCTTTTGTCTGTATTCGAATAGCCTTCTTCGTTTCATGATGGGGGTTGGACTAATGACACAGTCACACAGACAGACAGCCTGCATTTCCTCATTGGGTTGTTGGAGCTCAGAGAGAGAAGAGATTAGAGAGTGTACAGTTGTTGTGTAGGCAGGCAGGTAGCATTAGGCTAGGCATAGGTAGGCAGCCAGCATTAGTTCCAGTTATTGCCACTGCAAGAGCAAGTAATATTTGTTCCTGTGCAAAATATAAAAAAATATTAGGTATTTGTTCGAATACAGGGCCGGCCCTTACATGGGTCCCAGTGGGTCCATGGACCCATGCGGCACTTTGACAGGGGCGGCAATTTACCGTCCCATAGCATGTTTATTTTGTGCTCTTCCGCCATTTCTGTGTTGCAGGGTGTCCTATCCCATCAGTGTGACTGTCAGCAGCCGGGCAGCCCTATGCTCACTCAGTGGCGATGCCTGCTGGCTGCTTCAGTGACGTGAATTATGTGATAGTGAAACATTATGCCTATTTTATATTGTTTATCGCCCACCTAAAGTCAAGACTTGAGTAAATAGGTCTACCGTCCCAGATTTGCTAGAGAGGTTTTACAAATACAGGAGGGTGCCCCCTGTACTAAATGAGTCTAAACATTTGGGATCCCTAGTATGAGTGCACAACAGTGCATGATGTGTCCTGAACAGGATTGCTGTGAGGTGTCTCCACCCAGAAGGTGCTGGCTTCAACATTGCGACAAGTGACCAACTAAGAGCACCGTGCCGTGCAGCCATAGCATCACCCCCTCCTACTCTCCGGGTCCCGCTGACTGGCAATAACAGGTGAGTCACTAAGAGATCTGAAGCCTTTCTGGAAGTCCTTTCACTTGGAAAGGGGCTAGGTATTACTTGGGGGAGTTGCCTCGTGTGTAAATAATTTCTAGGTGGGAGATGAATGTGCATCACTTATGTGTTTCCTAACAGTAGTTAGAATACAACTCCCATCATCCCCTGATTATGACATTGGGAAATGCCCACCAATTATCGTAGAGCCCTGTATTGCACACTCACGGAAAACTGTGATATTGCTATACTAAGACAATGCTGTGGACCCCTCTTCAGTATAGATGTCAAGCATTTTTTTTTTATTTCTCTCCTGTGTTGCAGTTTGTTCACAACAGAATGTCTCAATTTTTCTTTTTAACCCTTTGAATGCCAGAGTGGTATGCAACGCATTGCTTTGCAATGCATTGCGTACCACTCTGGCACTCAAAGGGTTAACACATTACATCTATCACATTACAATCATTGATGTTTATTCTTGATGTAGTATGAAACTCTACAATGTATATACACATAGAGTTATCTGATATGAGGGGAAATCAGGATAGGAAAACGAGAGAGAGGAATTTGGGTACTAAAGAGGGACAGTAGGGTAGGAGGCTGGTACCAGAAAATGAAACCTTAATCTTTACCCATGTACTAACATAGAATGTGACATGTAGTTTGTCCATGTTCGAGTCGACCACTTATGTTGAGTAGGATGTGACAGGCATGGGTTTTCGATGTCGAACATATGCTAAATTGAATGACAGGCATGAGGTTTCGATGTTCAAACATATGCTAGATTGAAGGACAGGCATGGGGTTTCGATGTTTGAACATGCTAAATTGAATGACAGGCATGGGTTTTCGATGTTCGACGTTTGCATTGTGACTGGCATCCCATGCTAGAGTAGAGGTGACATGCACAGACTTTCAATGTACGACAATGTCCGTTTTTTGGGATGGATCTTTTTCTAAATGCACACCCTGTCTGCAAATAATGATAGCAGCGTGCACGGAGGCGCACTGCTATAATTTAACCCATGTTAAATTCGGCCGAATAATTCGGAATGGATCAGAATTTCGTCCGAATCGAATAGGCCCGGTCCGAAATTAAGATCATCCGAATTAGAAAAAAAAAAATTAGTCCGAATTCGAATTTTACCGAAAATTTTGCCCGTGCACAAGTCTAATAATTTATTCAAGGCTTGTCTTGCCACAAGTCTGCAAGTATCTTTTTCCAGGCCTGCCTTGATGAAAGCCTGCAAACTTGCCTTGTCTTGCTGCTACAAGGATTGCTTCACCTTATTTTCATGTCTTACAAGTAAACCTTGTAACATTTTAATGCTTGCCTAGCAGTAGGCCTGCTAACATTTTGTTTCAAGGCTTGTCTTGCTGTAGGCCTACTAATATGTTTTTCAAGGCTTTCCTTGCCATATTGGGCTGTGCTACTAATTTCTCTAAAGGCTTTATTTGCATTTATAATTATTTTAGCAAAGGCTAAGTCACTGAGGTTTAGAATGTTTTACTTAGCCTATAAACCAACTGTAAATAGTAAAATGCTTTGAAAGGTCTGCTGCAGTGGCTAACTCTTCTTTAAAACTAATGCTTACCTAGTTACTGCACATGTGTACTCCTGTCTCCTTCCCGCCCTCAATATGATGCTATAGGCCTGTTTATTTATTTTTTTTGTATGTCACATGAGCGTGTTTAGCCTATATTGATGTTAGAATCAAAACAAAATGATTACTCTTGATAATGTCTTTATGACATTAAATTATAGTCTCAGAATAATTCAACAACATAAAGATAAAAATAAAGGGTTTAATTTAATGTAGTTGGTGTGAATGGTAAATGGGGTGAATAACATGATTATGCTGAGTGGGATGAAATGCTAAACAAATTATATGAAGTATCATATATGATTCCAATATAACCTCACATTATTATTTGTCAATCATTCAACAATGTTTATAGCACTGGTCCCAACTGGCAACTATGGTAACCAAGTATGCTTCTCTGTCTGTTGTGTTTTTTCCACTTCTTCTACATGTTACTTGGGTGGTATTGTATACACCGGTTCATTTTTAAAAAGTAAGCCAACCAATACTGCTGTTGTATAAATGTGTCCTATGGTCATTGATGATATAACCAGCTGCACTGACTCTCTGACTGCACACTTGCTGAAGGACAACTAAGGTTTTCTCCTGCAGTATGCACCAGTGCTGGACAAACACACACACACACACACACACACACACACACAAACACATTGTTTTGTGTTTCAGTACTCAAATGGGGCATTATTTCATCTACAGCATAGTTATCCTGCTGGTATTCTATAGCTCTCAACCATGCAGTGGAGATGCTCCGTGATGGGGCAGGTGGTCCTATTTGTATGGAATGTAATTCATTGTGAGCACTATGGGACTGGCAAAACTATTCATGGATTTTGCAGGCTACATTTAACTTTTCTTTTCTTTGGGAGTTTGAGAGGTATTGAGTTTAGGACATGAGTGAAGCAGGCTACATGCACCATATCTGCTATTCTTAAGGCATCTATTATATTGGAGCCATAATCAGCAGATACAGGCTAACCTTTCAAAGAGCACAAGCCATTCCAATAAGACCTTCTGCAGTTTGTTTACTGTATCCATAGCTTTTTGGGTTTGTCTCTCAAAGCATTGCATACCTAAAGTGGCATGCTGATAGTAAAGCCAAACCTGCTCCTGTTATTTACTGCTAGTGCCAGAGCTTGAGGTAACATTGGCAGTGACCTAATGCTGTATGTTGCTGATGCCCACTGATGGGAGGGATACCCAGGGAGCAGTGACAGTCATATAGGCTGTACTCCAGCTTCTTGTCCTCATATCTGTTGTTAGTTGAACTTTCTTGCTAAGTGGTGCAAATTCACTTGAGAGGAGAGAGGAGTCAATCTAGCCACAAGGTCAAACAAAGGAAGGCAATCTGGAACAAACATTCAGAGTAAACTACTAATAAAGATCATAGAACGGTACCAGGAGACAGGGAAGTGAAAGACTAAATGGACAAAGCAGCTATTAGGAGAGAAGGGAAGGAAAGAAGTCTAGGCATGTAGCACCAATCAAAATAGCAGGCTGAAAGAACAGATACGTGACAATGACTAGTGCTGGTGGATGATAAGGCAGAGGTGATGGACATGAGAGCGGCTGTTGGGCCTCCATGACTCTTGTCATCTCTAACTAACTCAGTCATCCTCCTCCATGGTTTGCATTTGCACAACAGCAGGAGGAGACACGGGTGTTATTGTTATTGAAGAAAATAAAATCCCACTTTCTAAGACATCTACTACATGACTATTATGTGCCCCTCAGCCCAGTGAACTTTTAGGAGTGCTTCTACTGTTGCTAGTTGTAGCGCCTCTATCATGCTCCTGGTGTGTCTCCCAATAAAACCTGTTGTTGCACATCAAGTGTGATCTCATTGATGATGTGCCTGTCATGTTTTATACACAGACAACAGATAGTAATATGTTTAGCTGTTGGATAATTAGTGAAGTATCTGCATACAGGAGATTTCATAGACTGAGAGGTTCCTGAGGGGCTGCTGCTACTACTACTACTACTACTACTACTACTACTACTACTACTACTACTACTACTCCTTGGGATAGATATTGCTAGCAATACTGTTTATTGGATCTTTGAACAGCAACAGAAGCACTCACCATAGCTAAGGATGCAAATGTTGACCTGTATTGCTTCTTAGTCGTCAATAATAATAGGTGGGGGTTGGACTTTGAAGAGGTGATGTTAACGATGATGACTAAATTGATTGTGTAATTTTAGACATGTTTTCTTGTCCAGGCTGTCCAGATGATCTCTCAAAGAGTTTTTAAACAGGCATATTGCCCCTTTTCTGTGATGGATGACTGAGCTTTTTCCTTTCAGCTAATTTTTGGGTCAAATAATTATCATTCTTATAATGATCTTTATCTGATTCTGAAGAAGAAGGGGAAGAAAAGGAAAAGGGAAGGGACATATTCTAAAACAAAATCTTTAATAATTGGGCCATCAGCAGCACCAGCCACTCCCCCCCCCCCCATCCCCACTACTTTCATAATCTTGTAGGTTTTTTAAAGGCTGAAACATGTCTCTCTCCCAGGTACTGCTGTGTTATTTTTGCAGTACAGGATACACCTGTATTAGCATCAGAATCAACACCAGCTTGCAATAAAATAATATAGTGCAGAGCAGCTGGTGCAGCACCCACCACAACTCAGTATATGCTAGTCTCTCTTGATCTTGCAGATGTAGGAGTGATAATGTGTAAGTTAGAAAGCTGTAGCCCTTGTCTATTTGTCATCTTCAATGTATAATGTATTGTTTGTCTGTGTAGTATCTGTCACTCAGTAGTCTCATTGAGGTTCAGCCAGCTCAGGTAGGAAAGATCACCTACTGGCTGGCTGTCATTTATCAGTCAAAAATGGGTTTGTTTGGGTTTTTCTAAACTCTTCCTTCTCCTTTCATATCCACACTCAGAGAACAACCGGCAGTGGTTAGCGTGACAATCCTATCAAGTAACTCTTGCTTCCTTTCTTTGCCTGTCTGCCTAGATGTTAGCATCCAAATTCAGCTTCTTTCTCTCTCTCTCCCAAACTGAAAACATTCAGGACACTGACAGTCCTTTTATGTTAACTCTGCTGTAATACATGGGGAAATCTCTCCAAAGGGGAGAATGCATTATTATTATTATTATTGATTTCAATGCAATGAAAATCTGGAAAAAAGCAGGACATTCATTATTACTGTGGCTCAGATGTGAAGGCAAGAAAAAGAGGTAGCTTGTCCCCCTATTCTTGCCTTTACTGTGCTCTTCTGTGTCCCCTCAGATGCACTTGATGATGTCATTCCATACATTTACAATGCATTGGATACCCCTCTGGCACTCAATGGGTTAAAGCCCGATTTAAACCAATGGGAATTTTCGCTTGTCCCCGTGGTGTATTCAGTTTACAGGGTTAACATCTCTCCTCCTTGTGCTTCAGCACTTCCTAATTGTGTCTGTAATTTCTACTACAAATATTTACTTTGGGCGCCAACTGACTGAAAATATTTGGTTTGTACCAGATGTGTCGCGTGTCCTTCTATGAAACATTAGCTAGAAGACTGATTTGAAGAAATTCGTCCACTTTTGTGAGGGGTGTTAACTTTTTGTGTGCCAGATGAGTGGCAGAATTCTTTAAGTGATTGAACAAGTAGGAACGCTGGAATAAAGAGCATCTGAAGCATATTGTGTTAACCCTGTACCAGAGGGGAGACCATCTCTTTTGCTCTGCAATGCATTGGACACCCCTCTGGCACTCAACTCTTAAAGGTACATTAAAACCTCCTAATAATATACCTCTGATTATCTTAATCTGTGCAGAATATAATAATGGCTACCATGAATAAATTCTGTGTTGACTGGTTCCCCAAAACGAATAGTTAAAGGAACAGGTCCACCTTATTTTCATACATATTATTTAAGTGGATAACATGTTAAGTCATATAGCCTATATGATTATAATAATAATTATTATTATTCCTATCTTTACTTGTTGTTTCACACTTTTATGTCCCTGACAAGGAGTGAATGTGTGACCACTGAATTTTTTGTGTAGGACTGTGAGAGAGTGCAACTATATAAAAAAATAAATAAAAAGACAGTGAAACAATGTAGGAAACCCTGCCACTGCAGCACAGAGTGCATTAGTTGATGCAGGGAAACTGCAACATTATATAAATCCCAAACCAGAAAACTCTCTGGAAACAGAAATCCAGTGAGATCACAGGCAGGGACATAACATTTTAAACAAAAAATAAATAAATAGGTGGAGGTGGAAAAAAATAGTAAAACATATATAAGCAATTTGACATTCCATATTATGCACTTAAAATGAGGTGACACTGTTAGTTTAATACTGGATTTCATGCAGGGGCGGGCTGGCCCGGGGGGCAGGGGGGCAATTGCCCCCCGGGCCGCAGGGCCAGTGCGTGTAGCGGGCCGCCATGTTAAAAAAAAAAAAAAAAAAAATAATCAGTAGAAGTGTGGTTGCGGGCCAGAGCGGAGCCCAAAGTCTTGTGCTGGAGCGCCAAATTGAGGATATATATTTTTTTGTTTTGCATTTATTGATTTTTTCAATGTACCATGAAGCTCCCCTGGGGCTGC
Source organism: Rhinophrynus dorsalis (assembly GCA_037306005.1). Classification (NCBI taxonomy): domain Eukaryota; kingdom Metazoa; phylum Chordata; class Amphibia; order Anura; family Rhinophrynidae; genus Rhinophrynus; species Rhinophrynus dorsalis. The sequence goes on from CM074722.1 coordinate 174,718,723, forward strand.
CTGCTTCTTAACCCTTTGAGCGCCAGAGCGGTCGTACCACTCTGGCGCTCAAAGGGTTAAAAAAAAAGCTCCAGTCCAATTAAATGTATCCGCTGGCGCCTGGCCGCGTCTAGTGAGTGGGGGCAGGCCGGGTGTAGACTCAGTGACGAGCACTGCGTCTGCTGCGCACCGGGTAGGCCGGCTGGCCGGCCGGCGGCCGCACCTAACGCAACTGCAGTGGAGACAAGAGAGAGCTTATCTGAGTGGGAGGCCAGCGGGAGCAGTCAGCAGAAGCCAGTCACATCAAGAGTAGTAAAGAAAGGTAAGGGGGAGAAAGGCAGAAGGGGGAGCATTCAAATCAAGAGGGGTAAAGAGAGGTAAGGGGGAGGAAGGCAGAAGGGGGAGCATTCAAATCAAGAGGGGTAAAGAGAGGTAAGGGGGAGGAAGGCAGAAGGGGGAGCATTCAAATCAAGAGGGGTAAAGAGAGGTAAGGGGGAGGAAGGCAGAAGGGGGAGCATTCAAATCAAGAGGGGTAAAGAGAGGTAAGGGGGAGGAAGGCAAAAGGGGGAGAATCAACAGGGGGCAATAAGAGTGGGTGAGAGGCAGAGGGGGGTCAAGAGGGAGACAAAAGAGGCAAAAGGAAGGGTGGAATCAAGAGTCAAGTAGGGGAGAGACAGGCAAAGGGGGGATCAAGAGTCAATGAGGGGGAGAGGCAAAGGGGGGATCAAAAGAGGGGGGAATGGTGGGGAGAAAAAGGCAAAAGGAGGAGGATCAAGAGGGGGAGAAAGAGGCAGAAGGGGGGAGAGAGAGGCAAAATGGGGGATCAGGAGGGGGAGAATGGCAAAAGGAAGATCAAGAGGGGTAAAGAGAGGCAACTTGGTAACATGGGGCATCAAGAGCAGGTGAAAGAGGCAGAGGGGGTCAAGAGGGGGGAAAAAAAGACAAATTGAGGGGGATCATGAGGCAAAAGAAGGGGGATCAGGAGGGGGAGGAAGAGGCAAAAGGGGGGGATTCAAGAGTCAAGGAGGGGAAGAAAAGGGGTTCAAAAGGGAGAGAAAAAGGCAAAAGGGGGGATCAAGAGTCAAGGAGGGGAAGAAAGGGGGTTCAAAAGGGAGAGAAAAAGGCAAAAGGGGGGATCAAGAGTCAAGGAGGTGAAGAAAGGGGGTTCAAAAGGGAGAGAAAAAGGCAAAGGGAGGAGGCTTAAGAGTCAAGATGGGGAGAACGAAGCGAGAGGTGGGAATCAAGAGGGGAAGAAAGAGGCAAAAGGGGGAATCAAGAGGTGGTATATGTGTGTGTGTATATATACAAAATCAGGGCTTAAAATTGGAAGTCCTTTGCTACTAGCCAGACCTGAAAAGTTACTCACCACTGCAATACATAACATACCCACCAGGGCTGAATTTCTACTCGCCAGGGCTAAATTTTCACTCGCCATTGACTAGTGGCGAGTGGAAATTTTGAGCCCTGTGTGTATATATATATATATATATATATATATATATATATATATATATATATATATATATCCTATATAATAATTCGCTAGGATGTTTGTCAGAAGCCATCATGTGCAGTAGAGACTGCTGGAACCCCCAGAATGCACTGGGAGCATTCTGTGCTTTCAGGCAGTCTCTACACCGCATAACTAAGTCGGCCGCAGGACGCAGAGCAGGACCAGCCTCTTAACCCTTTGAGTACCCCTCTGGCACTCAAAGGGTTAACATCACCTGGACCTTGACCCATGTACACGGGCTTTTACACTAGTATGTGTGTATATATATATATATATATATATATATATATACCAAACTTTAATCAACCAGCAACTGCAAGGTTAAGTTCAAATAAATCAGTGTTTAATGTGGTGTCAATGCTTCAGTGCAGCCATGTTCACTTTCATCAGCACATGGCTGCACTGAAATGTTGACACTCCACATTAAACACTGTTTTATTTGAACTTAACCCTGTAGTCCAACATTGCTGGGGTATCACAGATTGGCCACAACTGCTGTACACTGACTTGTCCCCCTACACAAGTGATAGGAAGCATGTAGCCCTCCAAAAGTTTTGGACTACAACTCCCATCCTGAACTTGGCAACATTGGGATAAAGTTGATAGGAGCTGCAGTACAACACAGCTGGAGGGTCACAGCTTGCCCGCAGATTTTGTATGCTGATTTACCCTCTTGCATAAATAATGCGAAATCTGTGGCCCTTCAACTGTTGTTGGACTACAACTCCAATCTTCTTCAGCTGATACTTGTGTTACTTCACAACATTAATGAAAGTTATGAACTCAACAGAAGGGGGTGGAGTGGGATGGAGGGCTGGAGCGATAGTGGAAATGGGCCACTTGATTAAATTTGCCCCCCAGGCGAAATGTTGCCAGCCCTCCCCTGATTTCATGTCCATGCAGGCAGACATATTCTTTGTTGCAGGATTTTTCATCAGGTCCATGTATACATGTATCACATTTTAAACATGGAGACATAAAAATTCTTCAACCAATAAGAATAAGCCACATGAAACAGGCTTCCCTCCTTTTTATGCTTTATGTGGCACATGGGTATGTCACGTAGGGTGTGATGAGGAAGGAGGTTGAAGGGTCTTTATGGCTCCATATTTACACTGTGACATGTTTGTAGTTTGAAAAATGCGCCTGACAAACTAATTTTATATCATGAAACTCACAGACCAATATTTAGTTTTTATTGAGCTTTAAAAACACAGATAGTTTTATTTTTCTTTCCAGTTTGGAGTGTCCTCAAGTTTGAGCACAAAGGGAAGTTCTACACTTGGCATAAAAAGAAATGAATATCAACAGTAATATAGAGCAGAGGGTGACTAGATAGGCTAGAGACTCTATCAGGAATAGGAGCTGCCACAATGTAAACCACACTGCTGGAGACTAGGCCGGAGCCAATTGGTAGTCTCAGTGGTAACGAGTAGAGCACAGGATAGGACCTGAAGTCTCCCGTAGGTAGCTACAAGGGAGAACACTGATTCACGCCTGCAGTCAGTAGAGAAGAGCTCATCTCCAATAAGGATCGCAACAATGGAGACTACTGACTCACGCCTGCAGTCAGCTGGGAAGAGCTCGTCTCCGATAAAGGTCGCAACAATGGAGACTACTGACTCACGCCTGCAGTCATTTAGGCCGGAGTCTGCCAGAGCCCCAGGTCCGCACCAAGATGGATGTTTGGGGGAAACTGGAAACAGAGCGGAGTGAACAGACAGAGCCACAGGTCAGCACCAGTTAGGATAGTCAGACAAGCCAGGGTCAAACACGGAGCGGGTAGTCAACCAGATCCACAGGTCTGCACCAGATAGGATGTCCAATAAGAGTAGGCAACAATGGGAGGATATTTGGACAGAGCCCCAGGTCAGCACCAGGTTGGATATTCAGACAAGCCAGGGTCATACACGGAGCAGGTAGTCAGCCAGAGCCACAGGTCTGCACAGATTTGATGTCTACAGATAAAAGGAGCACACAGAAGAATGGTCAGACATAGCCACAGGTCAGCAACAGAATGGATAGTCAGACAAGCTGGGTCATACACAGGATACAGGAACAACTGGAACTAGAACTGCTCAGAACAACAACATAAGGGTAATGATACACAGGGCCAGAGAGGTTTATAAAGGAGTAGGAGAAGGTGGGACCAATTAGGTCCCCCAAGCTGGGCCTATAACAGGTGTCCAGGGAAGTGCCTGATTCATGATGCCAGTAACAAGGAACCATACGCGACCAGGCCCCAGGCAAAGAGGGACACGTCTAGTGACACTGGAGTGTCAGTCCAGAACCCTACTCCCGGCCAAATGGCGCATGTCTGTTTTAATCAGGAAGTGGTAGCCCTCAAAGTTGCGAATCTTATAGGTGCTCTGTGCTCTCTTTTCTTTCTATTTGTGTGCTAGTAGCCAGTGGATGTGAGACTGCGGATATCATGAAGGAGCAGCGATACTGAGAAGACACTGAAAATGGAGGATTGGAGCTCCTCAAAAGAATTTAGTCTGGAGGAACAGGGGGACTGGAGTTTCAATAGATAGCACTTCCTACTTGGAGCAGGAGCACATCATTAAAACTTTTTTCTACCCTGTTTTTGACACACAAGCTCAGAAATAATATTGCTGCATATATGAACATGCCCTTAGAGGCATCCTTAGGATAGGCTTGTAAGACTGTGGCAGGGGATGTCAATTGTTAGGCCTCACCTGTTGGGGATTACAACTTCCATAATACCCATCCACAAATACTTATTTCTCCTCTGTGGTGCAGCCGGTTTACCCCAGGATTACTCTATGTTTCTTAGTACTTCAGACTTTTTGTATTTGTGCTGGGGGCTGTGCACTATACTGTGCTCCAGCATTCAGACAGTTAAATTACCTCCCCATGAGCATGTGTAGCTTATTTTGTTCCCATAGGTGCACCTGAGCATTAAAAGGTTTCACTTTAAAATAATTGCTGAGCTGTAGACCACACTTCTGTGTAATAATATGAAGCAAATACTGGATGGTTTTGGAAAAGAGAATTGAAAACAAGTCTGGGGACTAGCAAAGAAAGGGGAAGAGTGTTTTTAAATACATTTGTGGCTTTCTAAACAGCAAAAGTTTTAACTTACCTTGTGCATAAGGGCTGAAAGATTAGTAGTCACAACCCCTTTTGTGGCCTCAACATTCATTCAACTCTTCCTGACCTGGGAATGTATTTTATTTTTGATACTTTTGCAAGTTATTAGATGAAATCTAGGTAACTGAATGGTTACCAACATTATTTATGTCATGACATCTGTTTTGTGGCACATGTAGCTAGAAATGTTTCATTCTCTGTGACACATATGCAGGATAAATAATGGAAGTTAATGATTATATTTAAAAAGATTAGATGCATTAAGTTTGGTGCCATGACATATGAATATGTAGTGACACAACTTTTGGGAACCACTGAGATAAATGTGTCAAATCTATTATATGTTGATATTACATTAAAAACCTGAGAGTGACAGGTGGAGCCACTAATGTCAATCAAGAACGGAAACCATACTCAGATATCAGCGATTTAGAAAACATTATGGCTTATTCACACTAGCAACGCAATGAGGGGACACCAGTGGCGTAACTATAGTGGTCACAATTGCGACTGTGCCCATCACTCTAGGGGCCCACTTGCTCCCTGCTAGTCCACTAAGCTTGGCCGGTGGGAAGATCAGACAGACCTCATCAGCAGCAAGCTGGGGTCTTTGTCTTCTTTGGCACAGACCTCTTTTAGCAGTTGGACAATGGGGGCAATGTGGAGGTGGTCAGTGGGGGCAATGTGGAGGTGCCTAATGTGGAAATGGACAATGGGGCAATGTGGAGGTGGACAGTGTTGAGGTAGACAATGGGGACAATGTGGTCAGGGGGCCCTATGGCAATTTTTGCACCAGGGCCCAGTGGTTTCTAGTTACGCCTCTGGGGGACACTGCTGATTCAGTTTTATTTCCCATGTGCCATGTACAGTGCTCACTCTGAGAGAGACACACAGGAAAGCATGCATTTAAATCTGCCTTCACATAGCTGTATAGTAGGAGGACAGACTTCCTTTCATAAAGGTGTTAAAGTTATTTAATCAAGTTAACAGATCTGAATCTAATGCAGGAGGAAATATGATTAACATATTCTATTACCAATTTACCTGGAAATGATTCAGCTTGTCTGGCCTTCCACTGTAGTCTGCAGCCAACCCACTACTTCTTGGTATGTGCTTCTACCAGTAAATATGAGGCTTTAAATGGCACCTACCACATGGATAGTACATTCTCACTGGCCAATACCACAATGAACTCTGACTTGTGAGATTTCAAGTCCCACAGCCCAAAATCATGTGAGGCGTGACCCACCGTCCCCAATAGATTGATATGGATGGAATTTAGAATCAATGGTCCTGTCCAGCCTTTTCTTTCCCTCATGTGCATGAGCAAACGTAGAACCTGACGTTTTGAGATATAGAGGGTGACTTAAATAGATGTCACTGGACTGGGAATATGTTTTACTCTACAAAAAATCATACAAAATCTTTTTCCATAATTAGGGTCTACTGTCCCATTTATTTCAATTTGTGAGACAGATTTTCTTTTAAAGAGCATTCTCTAGTTGTTTGAAAATAAATACCCTTGTTGAAAGTAACCAAAGGTGGAACACTGCTTTAACACTGAAACTCCCATTTGAGGATAATGTGTGTTGCTGGATGGGCACTGTTGACCACCACTGCTGCACACCATGTGATTTATTTCAGCCTCTCTTAGGATTGTACTTTCTGAAATATCCTCATTCTACTCTATTCTCATTCTGAGACACAAAATTGAAGGTTTTCGACAATGAGCTTGAACTCAGGCCAACAAATTGTTATAAATAAGGAAGAGGCGATTTTCAGATTCACAAGAACTGGAAATAGTATTTTCTGGTATTATATTACTAGTTTCCTCTATTTTCTGTAAAATAGCAATTTATAGGTGACATTTCCTCATTGCCCAGATTACATTTCAACTGTACCTGTTGCCAAATGTTGAGCATCTCCATTGAGTGCACATACTGCATATTAAAGTGAGTATAAGTGTAACATATACACTTCATTGTATACATACAGAAATGGAATGACATGCTTTTTTCTAGATTATATTTAACCCCTTAAAGAAATAGTAAACTGTAAACCTAAACTAGCTTCATGGAAGGGCCATGAGTCTGTGACTACTACTATGCTATTCTCAGAGGTAAACACTTACTGAGTTCCTTATCTGATCCCTCATCTGCAGGGTCAAGTGAAGCCTTCCTATTCTTCTGGAGTGATCATGTAAAAACAGAGGTTACAACTAACATTAAATGATTGGGGGAAAAAAATATTAACAGTATGTAAATATAAGGTGATATATAGAAGTGCTTGTTAATTGTATATATAGTAGCTCCTCTCTCAATTATCTTCAATCAAAGAAAACAAAAATAAATGAACAATAAAATACATAATGATATGCTTAATCCTTTCAGTGCAATGCAATGAATTGCGTACCCGTCTGGCACTGAAAGGGTTTCATTCATACATTCAAAATAGCATAAAATGATTAATTAAAATTAATGAAACCTGATCCAAGGTAGTGATATAGATGAAATGATGGTAATGGTTGTTGTCCTTCCTCATGCTACTTTAGGTTTAGGATTTACTATTCTTTTAACCTGTTGGATGCTAGAAGCATATATAACACATTGAAGAGCAATACATTGAAAAGTAATATGTAATATTTAGTTTAAATGGGTCAGCGTTGTCTGGACATGCCAATACACACACCCCACAGAGTCAATCCCATTATATCAGTTTGTCTGTTGGTCTTTTCCACTCCCTCTCACTACTGCCATCTTGCTGTCAGCATTCCAGTTTCTGTGTAATTGTATGTGTCTGTCTCTCATGTACACTCTCTTGCACATTCTCTCCCTCTCTTGCTCTCTCTCTCTCTCTTGTTTCTCAGTTGTTTTCTCACTCTTTCTTGCACTTATTTTCCCTTGTGCTCTCTTGTGAGCAATTTTTCAGTCTCTCCCTCTCTCTCTCGCATACGCTATCTCAGTGTCTCTCTATATATATGTATCTCTGCCTCTCTCTCACTCTCCCCCTTTTCACAGTGTCTCACCTGTCTTTTAGTCATTCCCCTTCATGCTTTCCCAATCTTACATGCACTGTTTCTTGTGATGTCTCTCTTTTCAGCACCTTTACAAAGTTCTCTTTTTCAAGTTTCCTATCTTGTGTGCACATTCTCTTACATGTACTCTCTATCTAGAGAGTTCTCTTTTGCACTCTCCTGCTCTTTCTCGCACACTTGCTCTCTCCCTAGTCAGCTCTCTTGCTGTCATTCCCGTTCACTCATGCTCTCTCATGTGCACTATATCTGTTTGTGCTTACACTAACTCATAGTCCTCTCTCATGATCCCTTTATTGTGTGCCCTCTATTTAGCATGTGTTTAATTTTGTATGCCCACTACCTTGCAACTCTGTATCTTTCATTGTCTCTTTCTTGCTCTTCTGTATTCCTTCTCCCTCCTTCCCTTTCTTGATCTTTTCTTGCACTTTCTCTTTTGATGGCTCTCTCTTTCTCTTATGCTCCAGCTTCATATGATATAATAACACCTTTTCCCTCATAGTTCTACATAGTAACATAGTAATTTAGGTTGAAAAAAGACTTGCTTCCATCTAGTTCAACCCTTTTCCTATTCCTGTTTGTCATCGTTGATCCAAAAGAAGACAAAAAACCCCCCTCAATACAGCAATTTCAAATACTGCCTTGAATGGAGGGGGAAACTTCTTGTTGATTCCAAATGGCAATCAGATTTCTCCTTGGATCAACAAGCACTAACTAAATATTAATCCCAATACTAACGTACATAGCCCTCTATGTTCTGCTCTTTTAAATAAATATCCAGGCCCTTTTTAAAGGCGTTTAATGTATTCAATACATATTCAATACAGGCAATGAATTCCATACCTTTATTGTCCTTACTGTAAAGATACCCTTCCGCTGTTGTAGATTAAATTTCCTTTCCTCAAGTCTAAGCGGGTGGCCCCTTGTCCTTTGTACTGTTCTGTTAATGAACAGGTCTTTGGAGAGCCCTTTGTTTGGGTCCTGGACATATTTATATAGTGTTATCATATCACCTCTAAGACGCCGTTTCTCTAGTGTGTACAAGTTTAACTTTTCTAGCCTTTCTTCATAAGTAAAACTTTCCATTCCCCTTACTAGTTTTGCAGCCCTCCTCTGCACTTTCTCTAGTTCTATAATGTCCTTTTTCAGAAAGGGTGCCCAGAATTGAACAGCATATTCTAGGTGGGGTGTTACCATTGACCTGTAAAGAGGCATAATAATATCTTCTGCTAGTGTATTTGGTGTTATGGTGTGTGGTGCTTACCTGTGGTTTTACATGGAGCCTTGAACCTCTGCATAGAAGAGATTGGTTTAATAGTGGGTCTGGCATTGCCTCCACCTGACTGAGACCTGCCTTTATACAAGATAAATCCAGCAAGGAACTAATATGAATATAACGCACATACAAAATAGAGTAAAATAATAATATCTTTTGAAAACCAAGCCAAAATATAATAATGAAAACCCAAACATTGATTCTTGCCCACTCAAGGGTACCCTGTATGTTCTCCCGTATGTTAGTGCAGCAGTGGTGCCCTTTATCAGACAGAGATAGAACTACTCTTTTAGAGATTGTCAATCCCAGTGGATACCAAAGAACAACAACAGGCCAGGATTTAACCCCTTAACGACGCACACAGTCACTTAACGCCCACTGAAATTTTTTTTTGGGGGGGCATTCGATTCCGAACTCCCCGAATGGTGTGCAGACGCGCGGGGAGCTGGAATTCCATGTACGTCCTTTGTCTTTTAGGGACATCCACTCGTGATGTACATGTACATCATGTGTCGTTAAGGGGTTAAGGATTTTCCTGCTTAAGCACAAGTGAATCACTCAAAATGAATGAGCTTCTGGTGAACTCACCTGAGCTTAATCAGGCAAATCCTTAAATCCTGGCCTGTAGGTGGCCCTTGAGCACTGAACTTGAACAGCCCTACCTAATCCTGTCAAGAGTCAGATGTGACAGAAGTCTTGTTCCTGATGTGGCGCACACCACTACAACCTTTACAACCCTTTTTTAACCTTGAATAATCAGTAATCTAACTCTTTCTTTCTTTCTTTCTTTCTCTTTCTTTCTTTCCTTTTCTATCTATCTATCTATCTATCTATCTATCTATCTATCTATCTATCTATCTATCTATTACAGCATCCTCCACACTCCCCATGGTCTTCTTAACTCAATCCAGTTGTTTGCCTTTAACAATACCCCAGCAGCTTTATAAGCCCATGAAACACAACCTAATGTCCCACTAGACGCTAGACATAATGTGTGCACATGTTGTAATAAGATGGTGGTATGCACCAGAGCAGTGTTCCAGGATAAATGCCAGGAGAAGTCTACCTGCAGACAAAGTCCCCCACCCCCTTGTCAAGAAGCTAATGGAGACCCTTGCTACTTTTTGCCCTGGAGACCTTGGGAAAAGGTCTTGAAAGCTGAGCAATCTTCTTTGTTGTAGAGGTCATGAGCAGCTTGAGGCTCTGGCTCTCGCATAGAGCTATTATCAGGAGCTTCATGTGTTTGTACAAAGATAGGATTTTCAGGATCCAGAGGTTTACTCACTGGAACAGCAGTTGAAGGATTAGGCAGATGAAGACTAGCTTCCGAGTCTTTCCCCAGTACTAGCCAGCATTCTTTCTCATAAAAAACAGCCTCCTCCTCACCGCCTTCTAGAGCAGGGCTCTCATGAAGTTGATTTCTGTTTTGTGAAGGAAACTTCTCTAACTGGGACCCTCATCTCTCCATCATCTTGTGGTGACTGATCTGGTTGATAAGTTTCGTTTGACATTTGTTCTACTTGAGGTAAGGGCCAGGACTTCAAACAACCTTCAGATCCCCTTTTACGATAGACTGGTATCCCAAGCAGTTTAGGTACTGCTTTATAGGGGATATCCTTCCATCAATCACCCAGTTTGTGCTTGCCTGATATTCACAAATTGAGGAGAAAAACCCCTCAACAAGATCAGAGTTCTCTATAAAGCAATCATATCTCCATTTGTTACTCTGATTCAACCTAGCATTGGTCTTCTCGGTCAACTGATAGCCTTCTGGTAGACTTTCCTTTAGCTGCTGGGCATACTGATAATGAGCAGCATTATGCACTCCATATCTGGTTTTCCATTCAGTGCAAACCAAGAAAGCTTGTGTTTATCTGCTGAATATTTAATACTTACATATTCATGAGGCTTTTGTTCTGCCTCAAAAAAGTATCAGCATCCCCGGTAAATATCCCAAGGTCAGTATTCTTTTTCATATGCCTACAGCCTCCGGTTATTCAAGGATTTTTAGGGAGCCACTCACTGGAGATATCGAACCCATAGAGTAGGTCACATGCACTCCCTTTGAATCCAAACAGAAATTTGGGCTATTAGGCTATTTTTACTTAGGGCATACAAAAGTAATATAATAAAAGCACCAGGAACATTGGTTAACAGGCACAAACTTTTATTCTAAAAGTGCCCATGCAAAATACAATATATATTGTTGTACAAAAAAATAAAAACCAAGATGCCTAGAAATGGCATAAACACTACAACTTATATAAAAATCTATGTTAAAAACAGTAGATCCGGACATCAGGAGAAAAGTGTGTGAGTATAATTTTATTGAGAGCACCAGGGTGAAGGTGGAGGCAAGAAAAGCAACTTGCATACTACACTTAGAGGAATCTTCTGCTCTGACTGTTTTTTCTTTTGTTTGTACTATAGATGGTAATTTCTAGGAGGTCCAGACCTACATCGGACAAGCAGCGGAGATATACTTAATAGTCACCTGATAAGGACTGATTGTTTGTAGTATATTGGTATACATATATAAGTGCCTTTTGTCTTTTTATACATTTTTTTTATTTCCTCTTTTTCTTTTTGCCTTTTTATATGGTTTATATGTAAAAATATTTGAATATATGTTTCTTGAAGATAAGGTCCTTAATATAAACATTTTATCAATTTATTAAGAGGCGCACACTTAGGTGGAACGGCATTATTTGCGGTACACTATTACTTTTGGGCACACTTGTTAATCTGGTCTCTTACAGCACAGCCGGACTGCTTGGTTGACCGTCTAGTGGTGGTGTGGGTGCTGGGCTGTGCTGGTGGGCTCTTTAATCTTCAAATTATGTGTTTTAAAACTTATTACTGATCAAACTTTTCTTTTTAATCAGCAGCAGTGAATAATGGCCGTAAGTCACTCAAAGAAACAGCTTGAGTAACTGACTATGGCTTCCCATAGTAAGTGATAAAACAGCAGCGCTTAGGGATCATAATGGGAAAACTCTCCCAACAGCGGGAGTATCATTTATGATTTTATTACTCAGCAGGACAAACCCTTTAACATATATTAAAAAATATGTATATATATTTACTGCTCATTTAATGAAATAAATACCCCTAATAGATCCCCGATTTCTTTATGGAGTGTTTTTACACAGAATTGCACACACAGCACACCTCACTACGAGGGAGACAAAAAAATGGAAGCGATCTATGTGTAGCAATTTGATAAGTAAATAAAGCATATAAATAACAAAGTTGCAATCACATTGCCCTTCTCTTGGGCTTTATGCACATCAGGGTCCTTGACCCTTATATTCATGTTACTGCATCCTTTCTTCACGTAATGAAGTCCTACTGAGCCCTCCAGATGTTTGTTTTCCATTTGTATCTATATTAATCACCAAGTTTGGCTTTCACCATTCACTAGTATCAGATGTAATCACTCTCATGAATGCAAGATAGTCAAGACTAATGGAAAAGGGATAACCAGCCAAGGGAGAGTGCCACATGCCAGATAATGGATAAATATATCCCACTAGGATAGCACACAGGGTAAAAAGAAATTGTAGCAGAGAATCAGATTTTTAAGTGGAGGCAAATGTAGTTCTTTATAAATTTAAATAGAAGGAATATGATCAAAAATACTAGATAAAGCACTTTCCAAATTAAATCGCATGAAGAGAAAAGATCCTTTAATCAAAAAGGAACAGGCCACATCACAACAATCTCAATTACCTTATTTATTACCACATATAATAACCCCCAGTCTTGGCCCTCTGCACTGGTAGTCAGTGAACCATACACATACTGGGTTCCCCCACGGCCTTGTGCCACTGCACTGGTAGCAAAAGAATTACACATACTGACCACCCTGCCTTGTGCAACAGTACTGATAGCCATAAACTCACAATTTTACTCAGGCCTGATCCTGTCAGTGCAGCGACCATTACTGCCTGCGGGGGGGTGTCAAATGCAGTCACAGTAGGGTATGCATTTGCCTCAAGAATCTTAGAAACAGAAAGAGAAATGTCCTCTTTAGGAGAATCTGAATGGACTACTCCTAACAGCTGTCACTCCCCCAAGCAGCCATGGCTCTAATAGTCTATGAGGTACAAAATGCTGGAAGAAAGGTGGCCACAAGGCAGCAAAATATACCCTAAGAAGGGAATCCAAGCTTTTGTCCTCCTGATCCTCGAATGCTGCTGTGTCTGCAACCAGCAATACTGTGTTCTTAGAAAGGGAAGCAATAGTAGGCTTGACCTCTGGGGAAGTAGCTCAGTGCTCTCTGGTGACTTCTACTTCGAAGTCACTACTTTGACTAAAACAAAGGCAGGGATTTTTTTCCAATAAGGGCAGTAAAGTTATGGAATTATTTGCCTCGGGATGCTTTCAAAAAAGTAATGGATACCTATCTAGCACATAACAATATTAAGAATTATGACAGATGGCTTCAAAGCAGATAGGATGTTGATCCAGGGAAATATCTGACTGCCATTCGGAGTCAGGAAGGAATTTTTCTACCAACTTGGGGCTTAATTGGAAGTGGCTTTAAAGGGATAGTAAACTCCCCAAAAAACTGTTTGTGAATTGATAGGAATAATAAAAAAAATGTAATGCCATTATTCCCATCTCTCAAACCATTATGGTTTGAGAGATGTAAGAAAATAAAGACCTCCGCTCCCTCCCCTTTCTGCCTGACGAACTGTAAAGCTGTCAGAGGCAGAATCCGGTCGACCGACTTTAGGAGGCTCTGTAGGGCGCTGACATCGGGATATCTAACTATAATTACTTTATCGGTATGGTCTACAAAGTGTGCCTGGCTTGCAAGCACACGTTGTAGACCAATCCGATGGAGTAATCATAGTTAGATATCTCAAGGACAGCGCTCCTGAAGAGCCGCCGCCTGGTCCCGGAAGCAGGATCTCATGATGTCCACTATACAGTGGACGCATGAGAAGGGGGAGGGAGCGGAGGTCTTTACTTTCTTACATCTCTCAAAACATAATGGTTTGAGAGATGGGAATAAGGGCATTACATGTTTTTTTATTATTCCTATCAATTCGCAAACATTTTTTTTTTTGAGTTTACTATCCCTTTAACTGTTTTTTAATAATAATTTAAAAGGGCCAAAGTGTCAAGTATAGCGAGAAAACCACATACCATGGATTGTGGCTGCCAGACAGATAGAAGGGCATAGTCACAAGAACTGTGCACTCTGAAACTGGAATCTACTTCATTCTTTAGGGTTCTATGAAACAGAGAGGGAAGAGAGGAGAGTGGCTATTACATTCTGGTGTTATTTAATTTATTTCACAATGGGGTGATATTATATTTTATTTATTCTTTACTCATTCATTACAGACAGATCATTTCCATACTGTAGGAATTACACACACGCTTGTTTCTGTTTACAATAATAATGTGAGGCTGCCCAATGAGGCTGAGAGAGGTTTTATTTGAAAACTATTACAAATGTTCTACTCTGGTCAGTACTTGATGCTGTTTTTATCATTTATTCTTGAGAGCTGTAGTCAGTGACTCAAGTTCTCCTATAGTGTGTGTCATAAAAAAAACATATTGGTGTCATTAAGTTTGAGCTGTAATAAGTTTTGAAAGAAAAATCTCCCAACAGTGAGAATACTTTTTTTTTTACTAAACGGGGAAATATGTATAACTCACTGTTGCTGTCTTAGTCTCTTATCTGTTTTTCTCTATCTTGCTTTGTCTCTCTCATGCTCTTTTGTGTGATCTCTATTACGCTCTCTCCTCTGTTGTCTTGCTATCTTTTCATGAGTTTGTCTCTCTGTCGGTCTTTCTATCTCTCTGTATTTCTCTGTGTGCCAGCCCTTCCTTCTGAGGATGATGGGATTTAAAGTGACCGTAGAGCCAAAGGTACCCAGGCCTGCTTCAGTCTGTACTCATTATAGCACCAGGTAAGGCAATGCTATGGTGATGTGTGGAAAGCACATGGTTTTGGCAGCGGAGACACATATCGCCATATGCATTAGGAATTAGTGATGCAAGGGAAGGGGGAGATAATGTATTCATTATGGAGGGCAGTCAAACTGCTTGCAATGTGGACATGATGCCCTCTCTTACACAACTCCAGCATGTTGCCAACCCTGATGTCTGAGCGCATTCTCTCGGCTCCCCTACTGGCCTACTGATGTAGTGGAGAGGATCTGCTCCGACTTCTGCACCATAAATAACATCCCTCACTAACCCGTTCAATGCAATAAAGATTTGAATTGCATACCCCTAAAGCTATGAAAGAGGTAAAATGTATGGGATTAACCTGAATAGCTGTTTTTACTTCTAATGCTTCACTGAGTGGCAAGGGCTCCCATAATTGGCCATCTAATCTCTTGGATGCATTGCAATATAATGCACTGGAGAAATCTCAAGCACCAAAGGGGTTAATTATGAAACTTATAAAATATACATACTGCATGTCTGCACTGTTTAACACCCCTTATTAATATTTCTAGATACCCTACCTTGTTTATTGAATCCAGAAATTGTTTTATTTAATAAACATACACAGAAATATGTGTTTACTTTTTACCCAATGCTTGTCCCTATGGCAATGAAAGGGTTAAGGCCGGATAGTTACTGTATCTGCTCTGGAGCAAAGGCAGCAAACTGCCCTCTGGCTCCATAGAGAGCTACAGGGAGATTCCAACATCGCCAACCTCAGGCTGTAGATGTTGGGACGGTGAACTGACAGCAAAGGCTTCTGTCAGAGTTTCAAGCATGTGGCAAAGTCACATTAACATATAAATACACCCATGTGAATACTGCATTTCCAAATGAGCAAAATTGTAAATCTGTCAAAAGCATGGTAGATTCATGTCGATTTTGGCAGATTGTGACAGATTGGTGGTGGATTCACAGGAATATGATTGCGAAGACACCTTAGTGTGTGTGTTGTCGATGTGCCATCAAGAGCACTTTACCTCTCTATCGTTACTCTGGCTCCCCCTTCAGTGCATCTCCCCAAGGTGTTATATTGATAGTCTAGAACCCTTCCAGTTTGAATGCTCTGATATATATAACAAATATTTAAATAAATTATCTTTCAGGTCTGCTGGGTTGTACTTTTCTAACTGCTATGAAAGAGAACTCGCTAGAAAAGTTAGACTACATATCCCAGAATCCATTAACCCCTCCCTACTTCCACCCCTGGGTGTGGTCAGCCCAGGATTTTTCCAATGAGTAAAACGACAAAAAGAGCTATCACTGCAGGGAGATGTTTCACTCAAAAGTCATTTCAGCTCAGATTTGTTTTTCACCTTATTTTACAATCAACATTCAGCTTTTGCTATTGTTTTCAGTGGAGAGCTATTGTCAATATCCAGACGTTTGCAAAAGACCAAAACAGAATTGCTGTAATAAAGTTTTAATGAATCACCTTACTTAAGGACCATTGTTATTCCTATAAATGTATTGCACTGTAATTTGTAGCTTCATGTGGGTGACAGATTGCATGAAGTTCTGTTTTTCACTGTTGTATTTTTATAATCAGATTTTCCATCCTGAGCTCTCGTTTTATTTGTTTTGTTTTACTATTCTCTTCCTCCCCCAAGTCATACCTCTTTAGTTTCCAAATGCTTCAAACCAGCAAAGAGCCTGATATACTTAGAACAACTTGAGTGATTCTGAGAGAAACGAAAGGCACTGAATGGGACAAGTAAACGTTCCCACTGATTAGTATTGGACTTTTAACCCACTGAATTCTTTTCAGTGCAATGGACACCTCTGTAACATCCAAGTGATTAAAAGTGCCATTTAAATCAATGGGAATTTGGGAAGGATTTTTTAAGAAATTTTTTAAGAAATTTTTTTATTACGCTTTTAACATAGCAACGCATATTTAATGGGATAGTAATACTTAATAATTACTAATCCCTATATTAAAATCATATTAAAAAGAAATGTATTGCCCCCAGTGTCATCTCTCAAACCTTTACCAATCCCTCAACCTCAAACCTTTACTAATCCCTATATTAAAATCATATAAAAAGAAATGTATTGCCCCTAGTGTCATCTCTCAAACCTTTATGGTTTGAGAGATAATCGCTCCTAAAGTTGCCCTCTCCCTCCCCCTTCCCCGAAGTCAGCGTTGTAGCTGACTGAAGGGAAATTCGGTCTTACGATCATCAGACGGCTCTGCAGCAGAGCCGAGATCGTGTTAATAAAAAAAAAAAATCTTTCACTAAAACGGTCTTCTACGTGTGCTTGCAAACCAAGCACATGTAGAACACCATTTCAGTGAAAGATTTCTTTTTTTATTAACGCAATCTTGGCTGTGCTGCAGAGCCGCCTGATGGTCATACGACAGGCTTCCCTGCAGTCAGCTGGAACACTGATAAAGGTATTGGAGGATCTGAGTTATAAAGAGAGAGACTAGCCAAACTGGGTTTATTTACATTAGAGAAGGGATGTCTAAGGGGTGATATGATTACCAAAGAACTATCCAATTAATTATTTATGCAAAGAGCTGAGCTAAAAACGAGAGGTCATCCATTAAAGGGATAGTAATACTTCGTTTTAACTTTATTTTATTTTATGGCCATTAAAAAAATATGAAGAATGATATAAGTCTTACCTCTCAAACCTTTATGGTTTAAGAGATGTTCACAAGCAAAGTTTCCCCTCCCGCCCCTTTTACCTAGTGTAAGCCATCTCTTCTCAGATGTGGATCTGGTTGTAAGACCAGACAGATAACAGCAGGGGACAATCTTCTTACAGTGAAAACAATGAAATCCCTGCCCCCCCTTGACAAGCTTTTCAGGTTTTTCCCTTATCTTAATTGAAGATTGTCCCTCTCTGCAATCTTCCTGGGCACCTCCCTTCTGCTCTGGCTGAAAAGTGTTACATCAGTAAAAGGGGCGGGAGGGGGACAATTTGTCATTGAATTACTCCTGAACTACAACTCTGACAGAACTGAAATAACACTCTCCAAAGTCCAAATACTATGATGATTAATTAGAGCTGCTTTTATTATGAAACATTACTATCCCTTTAAGACTAGAAGAAAGGCTCTTTTGATTAAAACAAAGTCAGGGATTTTTTTACAGTAAGGGTGGTAAAGCTATGGAATTCTTTGCCTCAGAATGTTGTCCTTGCAGATACTGTAACTGTTTTCAAAAAAGCAATGGATGCCTATCTAGCACAGAACAATATTGAGAATTATGACAGATGGCTTCAAAGCAGGTAGGTTGTTGATCCAGGGAACTATCTGACTGCCATTTAGAGTCAGGAAGGATTTTTTTTTACCCATTTGAGCTAAATTGGAAATGGTTACAGGGATTCAGACGCATGTCTTTTTTCAGCCTCGTCAACTATGTTACTATGAATCTGGAAAAACAGTAAATGTTTGTGGTGTAAAAAATAGTTTACAAACATCAATGAGTTTGTCACCCTTTTGACAATGAAAGTGTTAATCTCCCTTAATAGTGCCACTGGTTTGCAATGAAATTGCTCAAAATGTCAATGTGAATGGGGCAGTATGAGTTGACAGTCATCAAAATTTATTGATATTAAAGACTATCTAAAATGAGGAGGTATCAGTAAAAAATGTATTAATAAAAAGAAAGTACCAATAATAATAAAAATAAAAAAATATGAATGAATGTATGAATGAATTAATTAATTAATGAATGAATATGTTTAATTATGTAGTGCCACAAGTGTACGCAGTGCTTAACAATTTAAGGGTTTATAAAATACAGGTTTTAAAGGGTTACAAGTGCTTTGCAAAGTGAGACACTGGAAATGAGGTTCCTGCCCAAAAGCTTACAATCTAAAGTAAGTCAATATAAATGTGAAGTTGGCAACCCTGCCAGTCATCAAAAACAACTTAAGCCTTTGCGTGCCAGAGGGGTACGCAACGTATTGCAAAAGCAATGCGTTGCGTATCCCTCTGGCACTCAAAAGGTTAAGTGAAATAGTGCTGCCTTTATGGAAAAAAATACATGGAAGTGTTATTTTCACTGGATGTTTTATTTTCACTGGAAAAAACCCTGAAATATATACTCTTTCCAAAGACAATGGGACACATTTATTACTGAGTCATTGGCTTGGGTTTTTTTTCAATTTTATATGGGGGCTATGGACCTCATATACAATTTTTGTTTGATTATTTTTGTTATCTTACTTGATCAGTAGCTATCAAAAAAAAAGAAAGCCAACAAATGAAATCATTTTGGGGCCTGAGTGCCTATATTGAATCATACACAGAAAATAAGGAGCAATGCATTGCACATTTCACAGGTTCATAATGGGTTAATGTCACAAGGGCAGTTTATGACTTTTCTGGCAGTCAGTAGTTCATTTGAGACGTGTTACTCTATATTTCAGTGTCAGTTAGCTGGACCTGTTCTCCTGTACTGATTAGCGATCAGTTTGTGACTGGAAGTTCAACCACAGACTAATTTATAACTGAGATGCGAATCACATCTCAGTGACCTGTATGGAAATATACTGATCACTCTGTGATATCTGTGAACATTCATTCTGCTGTCCCAACCCCTGAATGTGGAAAAAAGCAAAACAAAACTGATGAGCTAAAGAACAGTAGTACAGATCTAGAGAAAAGATAGCTCCACAATAAAGAACAAATACAACATCCCATTAATTTAAATTAAAGTGACACTAATGTTTCAAAATAAAAGCAGCTCCAATTAATCTTCATAGTATTTGGGCCATGGAGAGTGTTATTTCAATACTGCCAGAGTTGTAGTTCAAGAGTAATTGAATGATAAAGTTTCCCCCTCCCACTCCTTTTACCTAGTGTAAGCCACCTCCCCTCAGTTGTGGAGTCTGGTCTTGAGACCAGAAAGCTCACAGCAAGGGGCAATCTTCTTACTGCGAGAACAATGAAAACCCTGCCCCCCTTGACAGGTTTTTCCCTTATGCTAATTAAAGGTTGTACCTCGCTGCAAGCCATCTGGACATTACCTTTCTGTAATGAGGTGAGCAGTGTTACATCAGTAAAAGGGGCAGGAGGTTGATACTTTATCATTCAATTACTCTTGAACTACAATTCTGACAGTAGTGAAATAACACTCTCCATGACCCAAATATTATGAAGATTAATTGGAGTTGCTTTTATTTTGAAACATTACTATCACTTTAAGCTTTAGACTCTTGGGTGCTAAAGAGGTCTTCCGCATTTAGCTTTTCGGTGCATTAGAGACCTTTCTAGCACTCAAGGGTTAAAAGCCCCTATAAATTCAGTGAGAATTTTGGGAATACAGTCCCTCTACTGCAGTTGGTTTATTTCAGATCTACATCACCTTTTGTTATTTTAACAGCTTCAGTGTTTAGATGGATAAATATGCCCCAAAATGTATTGTATAAAGAAGTAATTATATGTCTATAAAACAAAAAATCAAGTCAATCCAGCACAATGCATGCTATGAAACGGCAATACATGACATTATTGTACATCTAAAAAGTTTGGTGTGAAGATGATTATAAACAAAACACAAGTCATGTTTAACGAATTCACCATAACAAGGAAAATCACAGTAAATGGGCAAGAACTAGAAGTTGACAAGTATGTTTACCTTGGACAGGAAATATCAACAGATGGAAACACCATGCTGGAAACAGATCTATGAATAAAATTAGGATGACAAGCATTTGGAAAACTTAGTAGTACTGTCTTTAAGACTAATTTACCACTCTGCCACAGGTGAAATTGTTTGACCAATGTGTCCCTCCAGTCCTTATGTATGGCTGTGAAACATAGACACTGAATTCCAAAGCCATAAAAAACATAAGGTTATGCAGAGAAGTATGGAAGGTCGAATTCTGGACACAATAAAAACAGACCGAAAAACGTGTGCATGGATTCGTCAGCAAACAAAGGTTTATGACATCACTGAAAGAATAAAGTGCCTAAAATGGAAATGGCGAGGTCACATAGCCAAAAGACCTGACGGTAGATGGACCTAACCGATTTTGAAATAGATTCCAATTGATACTAAATGCCTAAGAAGACCAAAGACAGGATGGGTTGATGAAATTACCAAATTTGTTGGTGTATAGAGGCAAAAGTAAGCATTAGACCGGAATTGTTGGAATCTTGCTGAGAAGTCCTTCATCCTGCAGTGGATCAGTAATGGCTGAAGATAATGATTTAAATATCATTTTTAAAATAATTTTTTACTGCATACTATCTCTTTAAATCAGGCATGTCAAACATGTCCCACCCCCCCGAAAATTAACTATTGCCCTCAAGAGGATTTCTCATTTTAACTGCAGTGTGGACCTTTAGGCCTAAATCCCTTTTAGAGCAGGGATTTTTTCAGCCACATTCTAGAATGGGGTAGGAAACCTTTGTCTCTCCAGCTGTTGGTTGGTTGGAGATGAGGTCAGCTGTAGTGTCCAACAGCTTGAGAGCCAAAGGCTACCTAGCCCTGTTCTAGTGATAAGCTAGGCACTGGGCTCGTATTCTGAACATCCACAGCAGAGCAGCAAAGTATTTACATATCATTCCTCTCTCCAGACCTCCCTAACAAATAATAAGGCTGACATTAGCAGAGAGTATTTGCAGCCCTTCTTAACGGGAATCATTGGTGCCCTCCTTAGCAGGGATCATTGAGTATCCATCCCTCAACTATACTGATTAAGGCCCAACATGTTTAGAATAATAGTTTGAAAGTACACATGATTAGTCATCTAACTTTTCAGAAATAAATGCCTTTTTTCTTTTTAACTCTGTTGTTTTCTAACTTGAGCAGATCAATCAGACGGAGTTTGCGTTGCTCAGAGGAGCCTGAATTCTGATAGCTGTGCACACTTGATAGGTAATTTAATCAGCAGCGGTGTGGATGAACACAGCCTGAACTGATCTCTTGAAAGGTTTAGTCTTCCCAGAGATAGCTGTGCCTTTCCACTTACAGGCAGGATCTGAGCTTCACCAAATGGCTAGCTGGGGGTGTTATTAAAAATTTACAGGAAGAAACAAAGGTGTGTTTCAGAGTCTCTTGTTACCCTTTCTACTGTTACTTCAGCAAACAAAGGGTATTAAACCTGCTTCATGAATAATGTGTTATGTAATATGCAGCATGAAATTTTAATGTCACTAAGCTATAACGTTAAGACAGATATTTGCAATCTTCCAGTGCTGTTCTGCATCTAATTTAGTCATTTGTTTTGATTCCGGTCTAACTAAACTACAAGATTTAAGGTCACATATTGCAAATAATCCAGATTTAAAAGGAGGAAGGGATGATGGGCTGTATCCAATAAGCTTAAGAGGTGCAACTCTGGAGCAAACCAACTATACTGTAGGGGACAAACAAACATTCCCATGATTTAACCCTTTAAGTGCCAGAAAGGTATCCAACATGTTGCACTCAACGGGTTAAATGGGGATTTTTACCTTTTGATAGCCAGAGGGGTACGTAGTACTCCTCTAGCACCCAAAGAGTTAATCCCCTTTAAACCACTTCAGTGGGAAGAACACTCCATTTATATCAATGGGAACTTTCATTACTCCCATTTAGTGCAGGTGGTTTGCTCCAGAATTACACCTTATTGAACTTACCGATGTGTCAAAAGTTTACAAATTATTGCAATAAATTGCTGTATGATAGTGTCTGTGTGATATCCATGCATGGGGTTCACAACAGGCAACTACCTAGAACCACCTATATCTACCTGACATAAGCATTTGTTGAGATAAACTTAATCCATTGAACTGTTTGTGATTTTGTGTTATCACTGAAAAGAAGTCTTGATAACAACACGTTAGGTTCATGAGTCTTAGTTTGGAAATGGGAAGCCAGAATATGCAAACTTAAAGATGATTAAGTGGCTCTAGGATATCAAGATCCCTAGTATTACACAACTACAGTGCCAAAAAATACTAAAACGGTCAACAGCATGTGCTAGATAAATGATAGACCTTCCCTGGTCTGATTAAAAGTATACACAACTAGAACTTACTGCACCATGCAAATAGACACATCCAAGTCTATAAAAACATTGGGAAGTTTTATTTGGATGTCTATTTTCATGGTGCAGTGAATTCTAGTTGTGTAAGCCGGAATATGCCCCAGTACTGATAATCTTATACATTTGCCTACATATTGTTATACTCTATCACAGAATACAGCATACTTTTGTGTGACTCCATTTATATTTTTGTGACAAACCGACCTTTCAGGTTTCGAATAGTCACAAGTGTGGGATCATTATATCGAGCAGCTTTATCCTGCATCAATGAGAAAATCTTCCATAGATATCTTTATATGAACTATCTTATATGGGAAACAATCTCAGGACAAATAATGATTTTATGAATTATTTGTTAATTTGTTCAAATAAATGTTACGTTTTATATGATAAGATTCAGAGGTACTCAGTACATAATGACATCATCGTAGGATTCCGAGACTAGACAGGTAGAGGGCTAGTTCCTCAGGGTAATCTGTTTTTCAATTTTGATTAACTGCCTATATCTCCAGATTTTGAGGGTTGACTCATCTGTGCTGGCCATTCCCACATTCTATACTATGGGCGTGGCTAGAGCAACCTCAATGTCCCTGCACCAATTGTATGCCCCTTTACAGACTATTATATAACCCCTTGGTTGCTAGAGAGATCTCCAGCTCCTTGATCTGCAGTGTGTTGGATATCTGCCTAGCAAGAGAGGGGTTAAAGCTTTTTTCCCCCTTCTTGCTTGTTATTGGCCAAAGGTATTTTCTGTGTCAGGAAACACCGGATAAGACCGTTGGTGAGGTCATTGGTGGACCTAAGGACACCTACGGGAGATTCACTAAGGTATGATAAAGAGGTGATAAAGTGCAGATGACTTCTCCAATCCTATGTTATTTTATGGAGCCAATTCACTAAGATTTCTTGCACTTTGGAGATCTTAGTGCATAGGCGCCGTAGAATAACATAGAAACTGGAAAAGTGATATCACTGGAGAAGTCATTGCCGCTTTATCACCTCTTTGTCACACCTTAGTGCATAACCCCCCTAGAGTGCCTTGCCTGGAGAAGCTTGAGATGTAAATCCAGCATTGTCTCCATATGTATCATTCTTACAAAAAAGATCATTGCTAGTCACAATTTGCAAATAAAACCAAATCTGAGATTGGAAAACATGCAGGAGCATATGTTTCAACATATTACTTAAAAAATGTATAGGTCAATAACCTGCAATATTGATACATATGTCTCCAAGAGTCACGTTTGCATTTTGTGGGAGTTCACGTCTGATCTGTCTCATTTTATATTTGTCAGTATTTTGTTTAACCCTTTGAATGCCAGAGGGGTATGCAAAGCATTGCATACTTCTCTGGCACTTAAAGGGCTAATAACTAGCTGCAGATCAGTCATGATTGCATTTGTAAACTAATTTTGAAATAGTGACATATTGATACACTAGTGTAAAAGCCCGTGTGCACAGGCCACGGAGCAGTGAGGTAACGGCAGTACGCAGAGCAGGACCTGCCTCTTAACCCTTTGAGTTTGAGTTTGAGTTTGGGACGTTTCTGAAGAAATACTTAATTGCAACGGTCTAAAAAGTGTGCCTGGTTTGCCAGCATACTTTGTAGACTGGTCCAATTAAGTAGTTCTTCATAAATGTTACGATCCTCATCTGGGCAAATGACCGGATTCTGCAGCTGTCAACTAGAGCGCTGACATATGAGAAAGGAGAGGGAGGGGGGAAGTTTAAATGATACGAACACAAAAACTATTACTTTTTCAGACATGGGAAGTAGCTTATTCTAATTCTATTATTAATATGTACAATTTTAGAGATTTTTAAAACAAAGTATTACTATCCCTCTAAAGTGGAACTACTAACCCAAGTAAAGTTAAAACCTCAAAATTACCCATCTGACGACTAGCTGAACAATAGTAATAGTTGCCAGAATAATTACCTCATTACAGAGAAATTCTACTGCTCCAGGGACTGACAGCCAGGAAACAGAGCAGACATCTTTGCATAGTGACATCTGCGTGCCTACGCTGTCAGTCCCAGTCTGCTCCAGGAGGAGTTACTATGTACCGTATGGTACTGGGATGCAGTAGAATTCAGCTATAAGGAAGTAATTATTCTGGCTACTAGTACTATTGTTCAGCTAGTCACCAGATGGGTAATTTTTGGGGGTTTAACTTTACTTGGGTTGGTAGTTCCACTTTAAGTAAAAATAATTTACCAAATTTAACCCACCTTTGTGGAAAGTCAGAACACATTGTTTGCAAAGCCTTCTCAGCCATTTGAGGTGTTAATTGTGGACCGACTTAGGCTACTGGGGGATGTTGGTGTAGTGTACATGTATTTTTTTGCCCAGTTAACCCCTCCGATGCCAGATAATACACTGCAAAATGTTGCAGGCTGTCTGGCCCTGGAGGAGTTAAGGTGCTTAAGTATGTAGAGAGTGGTTGGGTGCAGACTGGGTTATGGGGGGTTCTGTCCTGGTAGTGGCCTTTGGAGGCCAAATAGAACTTTTTCCCAGAAGCCCAGGAAGGCCTATCTGGCCAGATAAGGTAACCTTGCAAAGGCAATTTTGCTTGTATGTACCGTAATAGGAGAATGGTCAATGGCAATGCTATTTTGTGCCATGTTTGTATGTATGCTCAATAGCAAAAATTCTACATAGATACTGGCCGGAATAGCAGAAGTAGGAAAAAGACTAGAAAAAAAGTCCTTTTCCTATTTTTTGCTGGCCAAATTTTCATAATGGAACTAAATCCCTGCCTAAAACAGATTAACTCCCTTGAGTTCTTTTTCCGTTGTGTTACTTTGCATTGCATCCACTGGGTAAAGAATGCCTGGGATTAGGGTTGCAAAATGGCTGCACCCAGCAATAGTCATCTGCTCGATTTTTTTTTTCCTCCACAATTGGCACTACTATGTGGGATAGAGACGGGTGTGTTGCTAGGTACTGGTTGAAGGAGCTAAAGACCCAGGTCTTACGAATAAAGTTCCAGGTCTTGAGGTCAGTTAGGAGTGCTAATCTTACTACCAGTAAGGGTGCAGTTTGGGATGTATGCTGCATTAGTTTGGTCCAAGCTCCAAGTCTTGGTCTTTTGGGAGCCTGGCTACTCTATTAGATAATAATATGCAGTACATTAACTTGCCAAGATCATGGAGTTTTTCTGAAAATTTGGACCACTGTTTCCAGTTACAGCACCATGGCTAGTCATAACCACATTTATTTTCCCTCCCCCTCATGGTTCTGATTTACAGCAGTTTCTGTTCAAAGTGGAAATAGCACTTCCCTCAAAAACATGTGCATTACAGATTTATTTGGGTGAATTGGAATAAGAGCCTAATATTTCACTACCTGCATAGCCATGGGTTGAAAACCAAACTGTTTCCTTCTGTTTTTTTGTTTTGTGTAGGTTTTTTTGTTCCCGTTTTCTTCAAGTTATGAATGCAGGGTGACAGGATTTGGAGTCAGAGCGGCATATGTCTATGTGTAAACTGGACCAAGCCTAATGCAAACCATCGGGCACCAACCAAGAATTGTTTCACTATGTGTCTGTGTTGTATGTGTGTGTCTGCCTGTGTGTGTGTGTATGTGTGTGTGTGTTTAGGTGTATTTCTGTGTATCACTGTGTTTCACTGTGTGTGTTGTTTCCTCTCATCTCCCTCACTACTATGTCTTAGTAATAGGGAGTAGCAATACACTTTCATCATGAAAAATATATTTCTCTGTAGTCACTGAGAGATGCAGGGACCATGGGGACTTCCCAAAAATAGCAGGAAGGAAAGAAAACTAATGTACAATGGCCTCTACAATTTTGTGGCCAAAACTAGCAACTTGAGATACAAAAATGTAAACTGTTGTAGAAATTTGTGAACATGTGAACTGATGACCATGTTGCTGCTTTGCATAACTGATCAACAGTAGCTTGGTTCTTCAAGACCAGTGAAGTACTGATGGACCTAGATTAATTAGCTGTGATCCTGAAAGGTGCTGGAACAGACTTTAGTCTGTATGCTTGTCTAGTGGTCTGTTTAATCCATACAGCAATATTTGTCATAAATGCTGGTCTGCCCTTCTTTGGGCCTTCTGGAATAAGAAATTATGTATCAGATGTCCTATAGGATTGCTTATCTTGGATATAATGTAGTAGGCATCTCACATAACTAATGTATGGAGGGATTCATCTTTTCTGTTAGACCACAGTGAAGGAAGAGCAACTTCCTGGTTTATGTCCATTTACAAATAAATTCAAGGTCAATACAAAGAACTAGCCAATTAATTATTTATGCAAAGAGCTGAGCTGAGAACAAGAGGTCATCCATTAAGAATTGAGGAAAGGTGCTTTCGACTAAAACAAAGGCAGGGATTCTTTACAGTAAGTGCAGTTAAACTATGGAATTCTTTGCCTTGGCAAGTTGTACTTGCAGATAATGCAACTGCTTTCAAAAAAGCAATGGATACCTATCTAGAACAGAACAATATTAAAAATTATGACAGATGGCTTCCAAGCAGATAGGATGTTGATCCAGGGAAATATCTGACTGCCATTTGGAGTCAGGAAGGAATTTTTTTACCCACTTGGGGCTAAATTAGAAATTGCTCCAGAGGGTTTTTTTTTGTCTTCCTCTGGATCAAGAGGGGTGTTTTTTTTCATGGGCTGGACTTGATGTACATGTCATTTTTCAGCCTCATCAACTATGTTACTATGTGGAAAGCTGAAACCACTTTTGTTTTGAACTCCAGAACAGTCCTTAAAAAACTTTATCTTGATGAAAGACAAAGTGTGGTGAGGCACAAGGTAGTGCTCTGAGTTGAGAAACTCTTCTCGCTGATATTGTGTAAACAGTGTAAACAGTCCCATGTGAAGAGAGGTCTGTGAAGGAGCTCACTTAGGATAGAGAACTTAAGGATGAGTAACGCCCAGTAACAGGTTAGCAGACAAACGTGAACTGCCAGAGCAGTATCAGAGAATGAGCAACAAAGAACACTGTCATAGCAGTAACGGAGACCAGGCAACCCGCACTCTGCCGTAGCAGTAAATGGAGATAGCCCACTAGCACTCTGCCAGAGCAGTAATGGAGACTAGGCCACTTGCACACTGCCGTAGCAGTAAACGGAGACTAGGCCACTTGCACTCTGCAGAAGCAGTAACAGAGACTAGGCCACTTGCACACTGCCGTAGCAGTAATGGAGACAAGGCCACTTGCACACTGCCGTAGCAGTAGACGGAGACTAGGCCACTTGCACTCTGCAGGAGCAGTAACGGAGACAAGGCCACTTGCACACTGCCGTAGCAGTAACGGAGACTAGGCCACTTGCACTCTGCAGGAGCAGTAACGGAGACTAGGCCACTTGCACACTGCCGTAGCAGTAATGGAGACAAGGCCACTTGCACACTGCCGTAGCAGTAGACGGAGACTAGGCCACTTGCACTCTGCAGGAGCAGTAACGGAGACAAGGCCACTTGCACACTGCCGTAGCAGTAACGGAGACTAGGCCACTTGCACTCTGCAGGAGCAGTAACGGAGACTAGGCCACTTACACACTGCTGTAGCAGTAAGGGAAACAAGGCCACTTGCACACTGCCGTAGCAGTAGATGGAGACTAGGCCACCTGCACTCTGCAGGAGCAGTAACGGAGACAATGCCACTTGCACACTGCCATAGCAGTAACGGAGACTAGGCAACTTGCACTCTGCAGGAGCAGTAACGGAGACTAGGCCACTTGCACACTGCCGTAGCAGTAACAGAGAATACACAACTGAGCACTGCCGTGACAGGAACAGACAGAGCAATTGAGCAACTCGCCCTGAGGTCGCAACCAACTGGGAGCATCACAAATGCCTAACCAATAGGAATGTCGCCAAGGTGACACAGAGGCAGCCAGAGTAGGAACGTCAGCCAAGCCGGGTCGATTCACGGAGCAGGAACATCAGCCAAGCCGGGTCAATACACGGAGCAGGAACGTCAGCCAAGCCGGGTCGGTACACTGAGCAGGAAAGTCAACCAAGCCGGGTCGGCCTCTCTTTTTACAATATCCTCATTATTCATCAGTTGTTTTAGGCTTTCTCTTTCTTTTCTTACGATTCAGTGTAGCAAAACACTCACAAGAGTGGTATAAAGGTGATACCTTTTAATGGCTAACTGAGGACATAACAAGTGCAAGCTTTCAGGACACTAAGGTCCCTTCTTCAGGCATGGGTTAACAAACAAAGCTAGAATAACACAGCATTTATATTTACAGAGTATGACATACATTTGAACCAAAATATATGAGTACACAGTGGGGGTCAATTAACTTAGTAAACATACAGTCTGCAAAGATATGAATTGATATGCATAGGGTTAGATCAAAGTCTTGGGAACAAGGAAATGTTCATTAAAGGGATAGTAATATTTCATAATAAAAGCAGCTCTAATTAATCATCATAGTATTTGGACTTTGGAGAGTGTTATTTCAATACTGTCAGAGTTATTGTTCAAGAGTAATTAAATGACAAAGTATCCCCCTCCCGCCCCTTTTACTGGTGTAACACTGTTCAGCCAGAGCAGAAGGGAGTGTCCAGGTAGACTGCAGAGAGGGACAATCTTCAATTGAGATAAGGGAAGATAAGCTGAAAAGCTGGTCAAGGGGGGCAGGGCTTTCATTGTTCTCATAGGAAGAAGAGTGTCCCCTTCTGTTATCTATCTGGTCTATGGACTGCATTCTACATCTGAGAAGAGATGGCTGTCACGGTTTGTTAAGACTCGCAGACGTAAGGTTAGGTAAAAACACAACTTTATTGAAAAGTTTAAGACAATCCCAAAGGGTATTTATACACATGCAGACAATACATAGAATAGGCAAATGTCCATAACTGTAGCAATACAGGTTCTACCGGCCTTGCCAATATACCGGGCAAGGCAACCTAGATGAATACCAATAGGTGGCTCTACCGGCCCTGCCAAATACCGGGCAAGGCAGCCTAACGGAAACTGAAGAATAGGCTCTACCAGCCTTGCCAATATACCGGGCAAAGCAGCCTGATAGAATAGATGTAGTTGGCACTACCATCCTTGCCAATACCGGGTAAGGCAACCTTGTGATGGAATAATTGGAGGTTCTACCGGCCTTACGAAATATACCGGGCAAGGCAACCAGACGGAATACCAAGGTAGTGGGCTCTACCGGCCTTGCTAATACCGGGTAAGGCAACCTTGAGATGGAATAATAAAAGGTTCTACCGGTCTTACCAATATACCGGGCAAGGCAGCCCAAAAGGAAGGTGACAACCACAATGACCTCAGGGACTGTCAGATGGACAATAGACAGTAATGACCAAATAAAGGCTACCAGGTCAGTGGTTTCACTGGAGTCTGACACTCAGTATCCGTGTACATCCTAATGGTAGCTGTCTAGGACTGGACAGCGCACTGAGAGGCCTCAAGTGCAAGAGCAAGAGACAAGGAGTGAACCAGTGCCCTTACATAGGGAAACATCAAGCATAATATTGAGCAAACCAACGCCCGCGTGTTGGTAACCAACAGACGATAATGTAGCGCTAGGTAGTGGAGCAAACCAGCGACCGCACGCTGGAGGGAGCAAGCTAGAATAGGCAAGCCATCAAGTCAAGGAACAAACCAGGGTCCGCACACTGGTACCAACAGGCTGATAAGTAAAGCCGCAAGGCTAATGGAGCGAACCAGCATCCACACACTGGGAACCAACAATATCAGGTATAGGCCGCAAGGCCAAGGAGCGAACCAGCGTTCGCACGCTGGGACCAAAAGGCAGTCAAATGTAGCCGCAAGGCTATTGGAGCGAACCAGCGTCTGCACGCTGGGAACCAACAGATAGCGTATAGGCCGCAAGGGTAAGGAGCGAACCAGCGTCCGCACGCTGGGACCAACAAGCTGTAAATGTAGCCGCAAGGCTAATGGAGCGAACCAGCGTCCGCACGCTGGGACCAACAAGCTGTAAATGTAGCCGCAAGGCTAATGGAGTGAACCAGCGTCCGCACGCTGGGAACCAACAGTACTGTATATAGGCCGCAAGGCCAATGGAGCAAACCAGTGCCCGCACGCTGGGACCAACAAGCTGTAAATGTAGCCGCAAGGCTAATGGAGCGAACCAGCGTCCGCACGCTGGGAACCAACAGTACTGTATATAGGCCGCAAGGCCAATGGAGCAAACCAGCGCCCGCACGCTGGAACCAACAGGCTGTGAGCGTAGCCGCAAGGCTAAAGGAGCAAACCAGCGTCCGCATGCTGGAACCAACAGGCTGAGTGTAGCCGCAAGGCTAATGGAGCAAACCAGCGTCCACACGCTGGGAACCAGCAGGATAGCAACTGTCGCCAAGTGACTGATGGCAATGTCGCCACGGCTTGCAGGAATTGGAAGCAGGAAACAAACAGTAACCAACAGGGATGGACAACCGGATCAGGAACGGCAGGAGAAGACTGGCAGCAGGAACAGCAACCTCTCACGATGACAACCGGTACCGGACTGGAACTGACACAGCAGGCAGGAACTCAGGAACAGGACGACTCAGCGACTCAGGAACACAGTAACAGGCCCAAATAACAACAGTAGCAAGGAGAAAGAGGCTGCTGTCAGAGACAACACGAAAGGGCAACCAAAGGGTGCCCAGACTGAGTTTAAAAAGGCAATGTGAGGCGGGCTGAAGGCAGACAGCCAATGGGAGCCCCCTACAGGTAATAGACACATGAATGCAGCAATCACCGTGATAATGGCTTACACTAGGTAAAAGGGGCGGGAGGTGGAAACTTTGCTTGTGAATATTTCTCAAACCATAAAGGTTTGAGAGATAAGACTTATATCGTTCTTCATGTTTTTTTAATGCCTACAAAATAAAATAAAGATAAAACAAAGTATTACTATTGCTTTAACACAGAGGTGTAAAGTGCCTGTTAGTCTGTGACTTGAAAAGAGCCATCTCTATACAATCAAATACCAAAATGTTCTATCTATTAAATTGGATTTAAATTTCCAGGATGTTTGAAAAAACTCATGAATTTCTTTTAAAACTAGTTCTGAATAGGCCTCAATTAATGGTCCCTTAGAGTTATGTGGGTAAAATATAGACCTAGGCTTGAAATTCGAGTGCATAATCGATGGTTCATTACAAACGGCTCCTTCTGTCTCTATTTTTTGTAATAATTCCTCTAAGTTCCCAGTGTCTCCTGATCCAATATTTCATTTATTTCCCTTTCTGTCGTTAATTTCTTTTCTTCTTGTATGGAGAAATAGCGCTTTAATGTTAATTTTCTTAGAAATTTATGAAAGTCTATAAAAATTTTGAAATAATCAGGTCCAGTTGTGGGGGCGAATTTGAGACCTTTAGATAGGATCTGTTTTTCTTGTATATTCAATTTGTATTCAGAGAGGTTGAAGATATCTCTGGATTCTTGGGTGTGGTTGTTATTTTGTATTTTCGTTTTGTTGACCTTCCTCTCTGCCCTTCTCCCTCTTCGTTGTCGTCTGTTCTCTTTCTTCTGTTTGAAGGTTTGTTCGAGACATTTTGACAATTCTTCCACTCTTGTCTCACCCAATTCTAAATGGGTTTGCGTGTACCTTGGGCTAAAAAAATGGTTCTGTTGTGTAGTCTTAGGTCTTACACCTAAGTTAGCCTTAGTTCTTATAGTGGAGTTCCCAAATGAGCTGTTTCTTATATCAGTTCCACTATTGGTGCCATTCTTTGTTTTTTTATCCTCTTTCCATTTTATATGCGTAGTACGTTGATCCGTGGTCTTTGAGCATGGAAGTAGCGATGTTTTCTTAGCACCTGTTTATAGGTTCATAACTTGTATGAAACTCTGGCAGGATGACATGCTTATGTGACATATGATCATGTCCCGAATTCCTGTCTTTTGAGAAAATACAGACCAGGTATAATTTTAGGTGCAAATTAAAATGGTATTAGAGCGCTATCTGCAGGACTAATAGAGACAGTGTTTTGTAGAATTCCAAATATGGTGTTAATATATGCATGATCTCATATGAAAATTAGGAATTAAGAGTATCCAATCAGATAATACTGATGATGTCACGGCATAATGAGATTGCTCTTTATCCAACAAGAGGGGATTTGCGGAGTTTTCTGATAAGAGTAATTTTACCTGATAAAATAGGAAGACCTAAGGCAGCTCTCTCTTGGTTTCCTGAGTCTGATCATCTTAACTTGGCTGGATGCTAAAGAGAAACACTCATTGACTGGAACTGTATGTTTCCTTATTTTAACTCTGCAAAATTTTAGAATCAAATACATATTTCTTCTATATTTGAAGAAACATAATTTTCTTACAATTTTTCTTAGTGGACTGGCCACCCATATTTAGAAATTATAATAAGCCATATTGGCTGTAGTGATTCTGGAATTAAGCAGAATTTATTGGTAAATTGTCATATTTTGCCAGATAAGAGTAAAATAGTTGATAGCAGTGAGATCTATATATCCTTATTTATATATTAGTTAATATATTCGCTGATATTTCTAGAATAGATTGTGTTTCTAGAAAGGTTATTATAGCTAATATTTGATCTGGGGAATTCTTTGAATTCATTTATTAACCCTTCAACTGCTATTTGTCTATTTATTTTGAGGTGTTTCTGTGGATTTCTTTGTGCATGTTTTTGGGTCTAAACTTTTGTACAGTGGGAAGTTTATTTAAACCTCTCACTAGAAAAAAGAAGCCACCATCTTGGGTGTGGCATACTATAGTAATAAGTGATTAACCCTTGGAGTACCCTGTAGGTTTTACATAGGATTGCTATGGTCATATTTATGATATATGTTGCATGAAGTTTGATATACTGTCTAGACATATTGTAACAGGATCCTAAGTCCTCAGATTGACTTAGCCTGCTATGCCGGGTCTCTCTCTTGCAGGGGCCGCCAGGGAAGGGTGATGTCTCCGGTGCTCCGCTCCAGCTATCCCAAGATGGGGGTCAAAAGAAGACCCTTGATACCACCCCAAACGAATGACACAGCACGCCAGTCAGGTTCCAAAACTGAACTCACTTTATTTTGGCTGAATTCAGCTCTTTTAAGCAGAGTTAATTGCATCAAGTCAAACAGTTAACAAAAGGGCACAAAACATTCTATAATTAAATTAACATGATTAAATTTAGCAACAATGGGCACACAATGTCACAAAGGGCTGAACTTCATGGATAAGGGGTAGGGGTAAATATGAGAACAATGGAAGCTCAGACTCTGTGGAGCCTCTGCACTTTGGCCGCTTGTTACAGCCAGCCAATGAGCGAGCGAGCTACCAGTTCAATTGCCCAATCTGGTGGCCGCCGACATTTCTCCATGTTATGGCAATGGAGTCCCTTTAACTTGGTTCTTAGTCAGTCAGCCAATCAGAACCGGTGGGCGGGCAACCAATCGACCAATCAGGAAGCCGCCTACTTTCCCATGTAAAGTCTATGGGGTTTTTCTGACCAGGTTGCTCCGCATAGCAGCCAGCCTACGGCTCCGTTCTACCCGTGAATTCAGTCTTTTTGGTGGAACAAGTGAACTTCCATAGTAACGGCCTAGGGTCCGTTACACATATATTATTAGATTTGATTCTAAGTATATTCTTGGTATAATCTATTATTGACTATATTAATTGCAAGTTATATGTTTTATTCTGAAGGTATGCAATATTTGAAATCGGTAGATAATTAAATTATACTGATCTAAATCTGGGATTTTATTCTAGTTAGTTTCTCTAAATTTTGCTATTGCATATGGTACAAGGAGAATTGTCAGAGGACCTGGCTTAATATTAAAGCTTACTCACCTGACAACCTACCTTAAACCTCAATTAGCATAGTTTATACAGTTTCTGGGGCAGAGGTATTTATATATGCTGTTGCCAACTGTATTTTAATTAATTATAGGATTAATTATCCTTTTCTATGCTACTGAGTACAGTTATTGTTGTTCAATACCTCTGAATATGCCTATGTGTGGTTAACCCTAATTCTGATAATTGTGGTTTGATTTATTGTATATCTATTGCAATTGGTGGTCACTCATTTATAACATTGTTGTTTACACTTTATATATAATATATTTTACTTAAATAAATTATATATATTTTTGCACAGATATGCAGGATTGATTATTTTAATCAATTCGTTACTGTGAAGTAGCGTGTCAATACCTAGTATAGTATAAATTTCTCAAATTTAATTTTATCTATTTATGTGAAGATATCCAACCTAGTAATTTCTCCTGTTAACCCTATTCTATCTGAATATCTTTGACTATAATTTGGAGGCACTGCTGAGATCTATACACAGGGTTGATACATTTGTCAAATAATTTTATTGGCAGATATATTAAACAGTAACATATTTGTGCATAAACATGTCTCAATCAGGTTCTTCTGTGTCTGATCCAGCGGAACAGATCTCAGAAGAAGACATGAAATGGGCTGCAGAAGACAGGCTAATTTATGCAATCCATTCTCATCTAAAAATTATGCACAGCAATAGAGTGATGATATAGAGTTAAGGGTAGTATCCCAATTTGATAAAATTTGGCAATCCGATAGCTTGTATTATAGCGCTTTAAATAAATGTATAGAACAAATCAAGCCAAAGGAGTTGGATTTTCAGATCCTACTTCTCGTGCCTGAATTGTTACAAATTATCGCTTACCAGAGAAACAAATTAGAGGGTACCCAAGAAGGTATGGAGCCAAAACAACAAACACTAAAGGCTAAGACTGAAAGAATCTCTGAGTTAGAGAAAGATATGTGTGATTACCATAAACTGGTAAAAACACAGGAAGAGGAAATTCAGTCTCTCCAGCACCAGATAAATGGGCTAGAGAACAGGTGTAAAACTAATCTGGAGAAATAGTGGTCTGCAAAAGAACAGCATTCTATCTCAAATAGGATTCAACAATGCTGATATATATTTAATTTAACACGGGAGAACCACAATTTGCAAGAACAAGTTAAGCAACTCCAACCCCATATAGACAGGTGGGCTCATGAGAATGCCAAACTTCAGGAGCAAGTGTTGGTATACCAGTCCATTGATAGTGCCCCTAAAGGGGACATATCAATGGATCAAGGGATGTTGGATATCTTGTCCAGGCAGATACAGGAATTGTCAGAAAGAATGCAGGCCTTTACTGCCTCTCACCCTGACAATCCTCCTTCTGAGCGGGAACAAGGTATAAGTCCTGACAGGAAAGTCAGTCATCAAGATCACTCACCTGGGGAGGGAGGGGTTGCTGACCCTCATGATTCACATTTCATGCTGAGGTGTAAGGATGAGGGTAGCATCCTAGAGCAGTTCACACACCATACACTTCAGAGCCTCTTAACAAGTCACAGATTAACCTATAACAAGAAGCCAATGCTCAGACCTAATAGGAGGACAATGCCCACACTGAGTAGGTTTGAACAAGAGGAAAGGTCACCCTTAGTGGGTGATAAAACCAAAATAATAGGTTTATTAAGGACACTGTGTCAGTTTTTCACAGGAAATCTAAAGTATCTGTTGTTAACCATCTAGAGCGTTATGTTGAAACACTTGCATCTCTAGGCCTTCATTCTGACCGTCATAAAATGTATTATGTCCTTGGATTTTTGATATT
This sequence comes from Rhinophrynus dorsalis, assembly GCA_037306005.1. Taxonomy (NCBI): domain Eukaryota; kingdom Metazoa; phylum Chordata; class Amphibia; order Anura; family Rhinophrynidae; genus Rhinophrynus; species Rhinophrynus dorsalis. The sequence continues at coordinate 174,755,202 of CM074722.1, forward strand.
TCAGAGGGTTTCTTTTTCAGATCCTTGAGTGATATGGATATCACCACATGGGAAGAAACTGTTGAACAAATAATCCTAGCTTTCGGACCCTATAAAACCCGCCATGGGGCTAAATGTGCTATCTATGCAGTAAAATGTAGGCCAGAACAGGACCCCAGGCAATTCTTGTCAGAGCTTAAATGTGCATATTTCCTTGCTGATAAGGATGCAGATTTTCAATCATATGAGTTTAGGGATCTATTCTTTAATGCTCTGCCTAGGTATATGAAAACCAATCTAGCTAGGTATTATTCACCCATGTTGCCAGTGTGTAGCAGAATCATTGGTTGAAGAAAGCTTGCCATTTGAATCTGGCAAGGGAACCTATGCAGAGGTGTTCAAATCTCCACAGGTTCATAAACGGGCACCAGGACAGAAGGGGACTACCTCTGTTAGTTCCCAGGGGTCTAATAGCCCAAATGGTAAGAAACCATTTTTCAAAAAGTCCCAGGTATACAACAAAAACCAAAATAAATCCAAGTTTCCCAAAAGCTTACAAAAGGTAAAAACTCTAATAATCAGGGGTCCAAATCCCAGCAAAATAGGCAAACCAATAAGTCTGATTCTGGGAACCAAGGTCAGAAGCTCCAGGGACAGCTCCAGTAGTGGCGGCTGCCACTCAGTAACAGAACACCAGGGTAGTGGTAAGCAGGCCTTAGGGGAGAAGAATACCATTGCTGTGTAAGTCCTACAATAACCGATCATGTTTTAACTAACAGTAATGCTAACACTTCTTCTTTACAGGATGTAAATGCTTTGTTTGATGCTAAAATTTCTTCCTTATCGCACACACAGCCAAGTACACATAAGTCCATTACTGATGATGTCACTTCTTTTCCCTGCATTTCTTCAGAACAGGTTGAAGAAGGAGGAGGAGTGAAGGGGGATGCGGCAGCTGTATAGCCTGACCAAGTGGTCAGCAAGTCTGCTCCTGTAAATTCAGGAATTAACCCTTGCAGGCAGTGGAGGGATTCTAAGACGATTTTACATCGCAATTATTTATGTGAATGCATGAATATGAAGGGAGATATTTCATGGATGTCACATTGCAGGAGCTTGATGGCTTAATTATTTCCAGCCTCCTGGATACAGGGTCACAAGCTACCATATTGTCTAGCTCCCATTATTATCAAATTATGGAGGATGCTACTGTAATGCCAGTGTTGAAAGCATTTCATGGATCCCTAATAATCGTAGAAGGTAACCCCTTAAACGTATTGGGAACCACATGGTTAAAATTCAAAATCGGTAATAAATCATTCACACATAAAGTCATATTAGTTGAAGTTCCCTATAACAGGTTAATTATAGGTGCCGATCTGCTATGGTGATTAAGTCCCGTCATAGACTGTGTGAATAATGTTATCTGGTTACAGGTTAAAACCCCAATCAGATATGAGCGGGCATTGCAACGCCCCCATATAAATGATCATGTGGTAGAAGAAACTAGGGATACTATTGAAATCCATTTTGTCAAAAGCCAGAACCCTAACCTCACTGTTTTACAGATGCCTGATTCCAATGCTGAAAACATGGAAGGTGACCTCTCCATCAAGGCGTTACCAGAACAGATTCAGAACATGAAGCTAGAAGGAGATGTCTTAACCATCTCTCTTCACAGATTGCCCTCTGAGCCAACAGATCCAGAGAATCATTGTCAATATCTGACGTCCATTGACAATACAGGGGTTTAGTTGTTTGTTTCCTTACAGTTAAAGACTTGGGGAGGATCAAACAGACTAAACTGAATCTGAAATTGGAAAACAGTTACATTAGTAACAGTCTACTGATGGAGGTAAGAAATCCCATCCATATTAAGTATCTGGCGCCACATGATAATTGGGTACATAACCTAGATGACGATACTACAAGTTATAAGGTTGTTTGTAGATGTCTGTTATCTATATCATTAGGTGATAGGTCTGCAAAACACGTTTTTCTTGTAGTGGAGGAACCCCAACACCAGATCTATATAGGCAATGATTTAATACATCGTTTTGCCGCCCAGATTGATCTGGTGAATAATAACCTGTGCACTAGGTTAGGAGGGAACCCCAGAGGATTTCGGGATTACTTAAAAGCCCTGAAATCATGCCAGCTGTTGCCATATGCCGTTAAATTACAGGTAGCTAATGAGGTTACTATACCTGGTGGGGCAAGTCAGGTCTCCATATCCTTGCAGGTTCATAGTGGTCAGAACCTTGAGAATCCTGATGCACTAATATGCATCTCAAATAGGATTCAACAATTAGGAGTTTCTGTGTCACACACCCCTATGGTGAGTATTCGTAGAATACCAGTCCACATTGTGGTAAATAACATAACTCCGCACAGTATTACCTTAGAGAAGGGAACTGTAATAGGTTATGCACTGGATTCAAGTAATTGGCCTACTGCCTGATAATCATCTATCTGAGGAACAACTGGTTGAGCAAATGTTTTACTCCCTGCCAGAGGGACTGTTTTCCATTCAATCTGTGTATCCATATAGCCCTGATACAGGTACATGCAGGATTGAAGAATCCTCTCTGGTATTTGAACACCAGATGGAGGAACAAGAGTCCCGAGAATATCAGGATGCCATGGATAAAGTAAGAGTAAATGCTCATGATTTATCTACACAGCTTGAGGAAACCTATGAGTTAGGTAGGCCTGAAGCATTTCCAGGGTTCAATGAGCTAGCAGAGGAGCAAATCTCTCTAGCCGATGCATGCTCTGATGACTCTGAATGCCAACAGCTAAGGGAAATACTCATTAAATTCCAAGAACTGTTTGCCAAAGATTCATATGATTGTGGTTTAACAAACATACATGTCGCCCACATACAGACTGACCCTAAATTTCCTCCTGTATATGTCAAACAGTACCATCTTCCACTTGCGTCCTATGACTTATTGGCAGAAATCATAAGGAACCACAAAGAGGGGGGCATTATACGGCCAGTGCACAGGTCATATAATAACCCCATCTTGGGAATCCTTAAAACCAATGGTCAATGGTGTCTGTGTGCTGACTTAAGGCAACTGAACAAACGTGTATATATGTCTGGCTGGCTGGTGCCATATATAGATCAATGTTTGATTCAGATGCAGGGGTCTAAGTTCTTTACAGCAATTGACTGTACCCAAGGGTACTGGACCATTAAAGTCAGCGAGGAAGAACAATATATACTAGCTTTCACTTTTGGAGGAGTACAGTACACCTGGGTTAGAATGCCTTTTGGTTATATCAACTCAGGTCATGAATTTGCCGTATTTATGCACAAGGCTATGCCTGATGCTATGGCTAGGGGGACTCTCTGCTATGTGGATGATGTCCTGATTAAAAGTACTACCTTCCAAAAACATATCACAGGGATTAAATATGTATTTAATCAGCTAAAGGAAGCTGGTGTTAAACTGTTGATCAAAAAGGCACAGATGTGCCGCACTAAAGTTAACTTTCTTGGTCATGAAGTGACCACCGAAGGGTTAAACCCGCAAAGAAAGAAGGCTGAAGTGATAGTCAAATCCAAAACATCCACTAATCTCAATGAATTGAGATCCTTCCTAGGCATGATGAATTATTCCCGGAAGTTAATTGATAATTATTCAGAAATAACCAAACCATTGTTGTTTTCATTGAAGAAAGATCAACCGTGGATTCTCCGTGATTATGCATATTGGCCTCATATGCTTAAAGATGTACAAACCTATTGTCAAGGTTGTTTAGTGTGTTCACAATTCCATCCAGCTGGCCCCACTCATCGTGCACCACTACAGAAGAGGGGGATATCTTAACCTTGGTCCGATATTCAAATAGATTTTATAGGACCAGTTACCCGGACAGCAAGGGGGAACAAGTATATGCTAACCGTCACTTGTTTGTTCACCAAATGGGTTGAATGTTTACCAGCGAACAATAATACAGCAGAAACCGCTGCTGCATTATTAATTAACCATATATTCTCCAGGCTTGGCCTACCACAGCGGATTGAATCTAATAGAGGTAGCCATTTCACCAGTGAAGTGATGAGCAAACTTTGGAAACTATTGGGGGTAAAACATAAATTACATATTGCTTACTGTCCTGCGTCAAGTGGTGGGGTGGAGCGATATAATCAATTCATTTTTAACATTCTCAAGAAGTTTGTTAAGGAATCAGGTAAGGATTGGGATCTTAAACTACCCCTAGTTCTCATGGTTATTTGGGCTACTCCTAGTGCAGCCACGAAATTGTCACAATTTGAATTAATGACAGGTAGAAAGATGGTCCTACACCAGCACTTGCTATACCGTACGTCCGATCAAAATCTAATTAATGCCTCTACAACATACCAATACGTAGACCAATTACGCAAGCATTTACAACATGCATTTGCATTTGCACAGAAAAATCTGGAGAATGCAGTGGTAAGTAACAAACTTACTATGACCTAAAGACCACCAAAAGGGAGTATGAGGTAAATTATCATGTTTATCTGTACAATTTTGTGAGAAACCAGGTAAGAGAGGAGAAATTCTTACCCTCATGGAGAGGGCCATGTATCATAACTCATAAATTATCTCCAGTTGCTTACAAGGTTTCTTTCCCTAATAATGGTGAAACTTTAGAAAAGTGGGTGCATGTAAACCAGTTGCGTGCTTGTCACCCTAATTCTCAGTTACAGATCATAGAGGGAGAAGCTGAAGAAGAAAAAGGATCCTAATTCAGTCATCGGATGGATGAGTATTATTTATGCTTTCTGTTACAATATACCACATACATCAAGATTAAAATGTAACGCAATTGTAAGCAAACTGTAGTCTGATTGGTGGGACAGGCTACAAATCAGGGTGAGACTAGTGGCTACCATAGCTCCAGAGGAAGGCTCAGTTTAGTGCCGAAACGCGTCAGCGGACATGTGTTGGGAAGGAGACGCAAAGGAATACACTCTTCAGACTGAGATTATCACAACAAGTGCGGAGGAGAAATCGGGATCGGGGGTGAGAGGAGGAGTGAACATCGAGTCATCAGCGCGACAATCCATTGCTGCGAGAAGCAAATAAGAAATTGTGGACTGTGATCTGACGAATGCTCTAAATAATTGGAGGTCTAGTAAGCATACATCCACTACGTTTAAGGATATTGTGATACAATACATTGCAATCGCTATTAGACGTATCAAGTGAGCGTCCATCTATACTCAATACACGAATGTAGAACAGACACTAGACATACACTATATCTTTCCTCCACTGCCAGCTACTATCGATTCCCTCCACATTACTAACTCAGCGTTTTGGCATAAGACTGTGTGGTACTTCATACAAATATAATGACAATCTATGAAACGGAGTCCCACAATAGTGGACTATCCCACACAGCCTTTTTCCAGCCGTGATATAAGGGTTACTATATTAGTTACTTCTAAAGAATATTTTCTGCTTTTGTATTTAACTTGTTTTATACGATTAAACCTTTTACTTTTAACTGAATTACACAAGTAATACGGTTATTCACCACTAACCATCACTGTACGATACTTTTGATCACTAGTTTTCTCATATTTTACACTGATGCAATATTTGTACTGATTTAGTCATCTAAATACTTGCTTTTTATGAATTTATGCTATAATACTACACTTAGAGGGAACTATTTGCGCTGTCCCCCCCACCCTTCTTCTTTTTCTTCTTTTACACGCTCTACCATGGATCATTGATGAAAATGGGACTCATGTAGTTAGAATTTAAGGACACTCTGCAAAGAAAAGGGTAGATATTATAGAAAATAAAATATAGATTTATTCACTTAGAATAGATTGTTCAAAAACTGTACTTTGGTGAAATAGTGGGATTGTATTACCTTAGCTAAATTTGAAGCTTTTATTATCCACACTATTAACCAGAACCATTTCCGCTTTTCCATCCCACCAAAGGGGTTGCCTGATTCCCTTTGAGCGTTGTGCCACATTCTTTTCAATCTAAGAATAAACAGAAAACTGTAACATTCTGTTCACCATCAGGTCTATTTCAGGTACTCCCCATCTGTCTGTTATCTTAAGGAATATTTTCTGATTTAATTCCATTCTCCTGAGTTTATGGTCTGGCACCTGGGATAATATGCCTCCAAATTATATGTAGTGTCTCTGTTAGCCATCTATCTACTACTTTCTCTAAAGTTTTGGGTATTGAAACTGAGGGCAAATCTATTGATGTGGTAGCTCTATTTGCCTCAGAGCCAAACATTTTGTACATAATGATGCATTGTTTGAAATTTTAGAACCACAAGAAATACATGAGGCATAAGTGTCTTTATTGCCCTTAGTTTTCTTCTCCTAACTTGTCTCTGCCATAGAGGTAGAATTAGTGAGTGAAAAGTATGGAAATGTCATCAAGTAAAGGGAGAGTTCTCAGATTGGTTATGAGATACACTCGAGCTTACTGCACCAATGGAGCTAGCTTGGAAGACCATGTTCATTCCCTTTATGTTAAAATATAAATGACTACTCCAATGGACCTAGGGTTTGTTTTCCGGTAGCCTCTGAGGTGATTGAACATGTGTGCACAAGTAACTTGTGAACACGCATGTATGCCAGCTGGCCCAATAAGATAGAATGAATGGAAGAGAAGGAAACAACTTAACTGACAAAAACAAAATACTGTATAGTGCTCTTCTCTATCGTTGTATGGAGGAGAGTGCTACACGGCAAATATCACCTGCATTTCTGAATCTTCATGGAGCTTCTCTCTCATGGAGAACATGAGAGGTGTAAATCTTCTTCCCTGTTAGCCAACAGCTGAGCTTGGTTCCCCAAAAGTTAATAAAATTACACTGACCCAATGGAACTAGTGGAGCTAACATATAAGGTCTCTCCTCACAACGTGAGTCCTCAGAAACTTTAGAGAAAAAAAAAATAACATCTCTAATAAAAATTTTGAAATCTTTCACTGGAGAACGGCCCCTCCTGAGGGACACTTTTAAAACTAAACGGTAGAGCTGTTAGGGTAGGGGCTAGCCACTAGGGAGTGGGGGCAGTTTCTTAGAGTGCTCTGCCTCCTAAAGGCATGCTCCATAACGCCATGATCCCTGCATCCCTCAATGACAAAAGAGAAAAAAGATTATTATGTTTTGTAGCAGATCACATTTTTGTGTAGACTACCCTATATAGACACACTTTGGTTAATTGTTTGTGCAGAGATAATGCTGTTAACTTATCAATATTAGTACCCACTGGTCTTCTGTTCAGAACATTTGTTATCTCAGTCCATTTAAAAACAATCTCTTCTTACACACCCAATCAATTTTTCCATAGCAATTGGAGTCCTGGAGCCCCAGGTAAGGTAGGTATGGGAGTCCCCAGACAGAGAACATCTAAGACTAGATTTTAAGCCTTAAAAACTAATAGAATATCGTAGGGAGGGTAGCATGGAGTACCAGATATTTAATATGTGTAATATTCCTTTAAGACCTATAATTGCTCCCTCCACCTCCCTCACAGAATCTTGTATACTTAGTGGCTATGTTTTTCCTTATTAAAAAAAAAATCAGAATGTTGTTATAAAGTGAAAACATTTTCTAACTACATACACCAAATAATTTATAGAAGTGTCACTTATTCCCTGGTAACTTCCCCCAGTATAACTGGTGTTGGTGTGTTTGGCGCTCACCTGTAGTTCACGTAGAGACCTGAGTCTCTGCGTAGGAGAGATTGGAGCCATAGTAGGTCTGCCATTGTCTCCATCTGTCTGAGATCTGCTTATGGGCAGGGTATATACAGCCATGAACTAACAAGAATAGAATAGACCAAAAATACACAATAATGTAAAACAGTAAAACATTTACCCTTCACAACAGGTGAAACAGAATAACAATTCAACAAACAGCAATAGAAATATGGTAATATACATACCCACCCAAGTCTACCCTGTGCACGGGTGGGTGTGGTCCTTGCTGTGGTGGTGTTAGAGCTATACCCCTTAATGTAATAAATACCAACGAATACCAGTTGCTGGTGTGTATGGCTCAATCTTCTTTCTGTTTGGTAAGGGAGATTGACCTTCTGGGGCTAACCAAAGTCCCTTCCTCCTCATTTCCGGTGTTGGACTCAGATCTCAAACGAGTTCTTCCTTCTGGAATGTTTAGGTGCATCGTTCTCACACAAGAACACTGTAACACCCTACACTCCCAGAGACACACAGGATACTGAATCCTATCCAACATCAGGTATGACATTAGCGTCCCTCCTAATGAGGCTCACCCCACTAAAACACCTCCCATAGAAGTTATATCGTATCTCTGTTATACACTCTCGTCCTAACCACTAGCCCAGCTGACTCTATCTACCTCTGCCTATAATAATATAGCTCTCCAGCCATCAGTAGAAATAAGTACTAGGCAATAATGTGGTTCTGCCACCACAGATAATAAAGGGGTCTGGTAATAATAATCAGCCACTAGCAAAAAAGAGAGGGTCTCTGAAATAGCAAATTGGCTATGCCATAAGGTGGCTTAAGACAATAATGCAGCACTCCAGTCATTTACCACAAGAAGGGGCTTGCAACAATAATGTTGCTCACCAGCCAAGATACAAGAGGTTTTATAATAATTTGATTTAAGCCACTATAAGTAGAGGGACCTGAAACCAATGTGGCCCTTCAGCCACTATAACTAAAAATTGTTTGTAAAGTGACTTTTTTAACCACTACAACAGAAGAGAAACTTGGCACTAGCACTGTCGCTCTCCCTTTGTGGCCTTTCCACCCAGACTTTCCATAGATTCCTTTTATTCTTGGCACCTGAGGTAATTTGGCTTCACTTCCTCTCAGAAGCACAGGAAACATCAGATGATCCTCTGACTGGGGCAGATATCTCCATGGTTATAGCCCTCTACGGGACTCTGACTCTAGACAAGGGGTTCACAAATAGGGTAAAGTGGCACTTTGCCACAGACACCTACTTTGAATGTCCTTTCTTTTCTGTAAAAACTTGGACAAAAATGTTAATGTTGATTTTCATATGTATATTTATGGAAATTGTTATGCACGGTGTGTTTGGTTTTCATTATTTTTGTGAGACCTAAATTAAATATATATTTTTCTATCTATACCCTTCATTATGTGGTGGACAAAAGACTGATAAGATGTTAAGTGTGCCATGAAAGTTCCAGACGCGTGTTAGGGTGTCTTGTTCAAATAAAGGTTGAGAACCACTGAACAAGTTGATATAGTCAGGTTGTCTCCAGGAAGGAGACAGGTAAATGCTTAAAGTGGAGCTAACACTTTATAATGACTTGGGAGATATTAAAAGAGCTTTCAAAAACATCTATATTTATGTTAGCCATTCTTTATTTAAAATTATTGTTTATGAGATATTTATATTCAAACAGCCACTTCCTACAAGGAAGAACTTGCTAAACTGCATAAAGTTAAAGTGGAACTAAAGTGACTAAATGAATAAAGATATGTATATTCTAAACTATAGATTTAAGCCTTTGAGTGACAGAGAGGTGTGCAAGACATTATAAACTGTTAGTTTCACTTTCTCTCTGATCATTAAGGGTTTAAACACCTATCGCACAGAAAAGAGCACAAAAGGAGATCCATATGGATCAAATGGTGTCAAGAAAGGCTAGATATTTCTTCTTTAAAAAGCCAGTGGCTGATGGTTGTTGTAGTTCTCAACAACTGGAGGGAGTCTGGTTACCCATAACTACTCTTGATATTAGCCTCCTGGGAATTATGGCTCTGTATAAATATTTAAAACTTGAAAAATATATATTTTATACTTTTATCAATAAATATATTTTAGATTAATGGAAATAAAAGGTTTGTGAAAAATAATACTTTTAGGAAAAATGTGGGTAAAACATGCATATTCTGTCAATGCTTTTGACATTCCCTTTTCCAAGAAAGATACAACAAATGAAGAAAATGTCCTTTATTAACGTAAAACATTTCTTTCAATAAATAAACATCATAAAACAAATAACACTCCAAATCTGATCAGTATAGATATTTACAAACGGCCTTAAAATTATCAATGAATTTGTCTGCATGTAACATGGAAATGATTACTTAAGGCAGAGGCAGTCAACTGTTGAACCTCTAGCTGCTGGGGAACCACAACCAAGGGCTGGTCCACAACAGCTGGAGGGCCCAATATTGACTATCCCCTGATCTAAGGCAAAGGTTTTGCTTTAACACCTTTGAGTGCTTAACCCTTTGAGGGCCAGAGGTATGCATTGTTTACCCCTCTGGCATTCAGAGGGTTATGGGGAGTGCAATACATTGCTCTGCTGTACACTGTGGACCCCTCTGGCAGACAAATAGTTAAAGGGGAACATTAACATTACAAAAACTTCTGTCAATGGGCTTTAATAAGCACAACTAAATTAGTGTTGTTTTTTTTTTTCTTTTAGTTACTGACTATTGAAGTTATAAAGCCTTAAAATCGGGCACTTCCGCGTTCTGCGGCACCCTATATGTGCATCAGAACGCCGCAGGACTTCCCAACTCCCCCCCAGCTACCCCAGTGAGTGCATTCATGCTTCCCTTCGTAGTGGCATTTATGTGGGCTATCATTACAGCAGGCTCCGTTTACCATGCTACTGAGGTTGCAGCATGGTAAACGGAGCTTGCTGTAACAATAGACAACATAAATGCCACTATGAAGGGAAGCATGAATGCACTCTCTGGGGCATCTGGGAGGGAGGTGGGAAGTTCTGTGGCATTGTGCCGCACATACAGGGTGCCAAAGAATGCAGAAGTGCCCGATTTTAAGGCTTCATAAGTTCAATAGTAGGTAACTAATATAAAAAAATAAAAAAAAACCAATGTTAATCTAGTTGTGTTAATTAAAGCCCATGGACAGAAGTTTTTGTAATGCGAATGTTCCCCTTTAAGAGGATGTGTAATTTATGGATTCATACCAGGAAAAGAAAAGTCCAGTTACTACAGAGTGCTAGAGTTTGCATCCTCGCTGTGTAAAAATAATAAAGTAGTAGTATATGAAGGGAAAATCCAGAACTGGATCAATTGTGGAGCAAGCCAGCTGCACCATAGGGGACATATAAAACCAACTGATTTGAATGAGACTGTTAACCTCTTGAATACTAGAGAAGTCTTCAATGCATTGCACTGATGATCATGTGACCTCCCATGTTAGTCAAAACCAAAAAATTCCAACATTCCTGGAGGAGAAAGCCAGTAGAACTCTGTAATGTAGTGACCACAGATGTTCATTCACACACTTTTACCTCACCGCATAATATTTAGTTAACCCTTTGAGTGCCAGAGGGGTACGCAACGCATTGCAAAGCAATGTGTTGCGTACCCCTCTGGCACTCAAAGGGTTAAGGCAACACGTTAACACTTGTTATCAAGTGCAATAATATTTGCCATATATAAGTTTTTACCCTTTGAAGGTGTGCTATGTGTCTGCACTCAATGTGTTAAACATAAATGTCCTGAGGTACCATACATTGTTCATTCCTCTAAAAAAAAAGAAATTAAACACAACTTCTCCACTGTCTACAGACATTGATATAGTTTCAAGCAAATGTATTGGCAGCTGTCAGTCTGCTTTGATTCATGTTGTTTTTCCTCCCTACAAGACTCAAATCAAGCACATATCTGAAATCACCAACCTAGGTCATTATCCTGTTAACCCCACCACCCTGCTTCCATCTCAAATCTAAAGAGAAAATTGATAGCTCCCTTTCACTATTCGTCATTAAAACAGAGTTACAGGGGTAGGCTGATAAAGAATAAGAAGTAAGGTTCTGTTTCCTGGATACACCATACATTGTCTGTCAAAGACTAGGGTCTTTCTGAGCCACAGAACCCTCTAGTGATTTCATAACAAATGTCTCCTAGTGAAAAACTGGGGCAGGAACTGGGCAAAACAAAGGAAAAAGCTTATAGGTTCCAATTAGACTTTTCTACAAACATAAATATGGTGCAATTTAAAAAAAAACAAAAAACAAGCCTTGGAGCCAAATGGCAATGTAAACAGAAAGGTGTGAAATAATACAGTGCACCTGTCTAGCACTGAAAGAGTTAAGGGTCTTATTCAAAAGCCTAAAGAGAGGCAATTCTGGAGCAAATCCACAAATCCATAAGGAACAAATAAAACATTTTATTATTAAAATGAGACATTTAACCCCTGGAATGCTAGAGAGCTCTTCGCAATGCATTGGAGACCTCTCTAACTTTCATAGGGTTAAATGCACAATTTAAATCAATGGAAAATTTGTATTTATCCTCTATGGTGCAGCTGGTTCACTCTGGAACTGCTCCTCTTTATATTCCTGAATACAGCCATACGTGTATGTAGTAGGTTACTTGCAGGAGCTGCACTAGGTGTAGGCTGACAACTTTTGTCCTGACGGCAGGCAATACTAACTGCTCCACATGGATTGAACACACCCTGAGGGCAGGCAATACTGACTGCTCCACAGGCAGTGGACACACCCTGAGGGCAGGCAATACTAACTGTTCCACATGGAGTGGACACACCCTGAGGGCAGACAATACTGAGTGCTCCACATGCAGTGGACACAACCTGAGGGCCAGCAATACTAACTGCACCACATGCAGTGGCCACACCCTGAGGACAGGCAATACTGACTGCTCCACATGCAATGGTGGCACACTGAGGGCAGGTAATACTAATTTCTCCACATGCAGTTGCCACACCCTGAGGGCAGGCAATACTAACTGCTCCATGTGCAGTGGAAACACCCTGAAGGCAGGCAATAATAACTGCTCCACATGCAGCTGCCACACCCTGAGGGCAAGCAATACTGACTGCTCCATGTGCAGTGGAAACACCCTGAAGGCAGGCAATAATAACTGCTCCAAATGCAGCTGCCACACCTTGAGGGCAGGCAATACTAACTGCTTCACATGCAGTGGTGACAAACCACCCAAGTATCAAAGCAGCACAGAATTTTCTGATTTTGCAGTTGAGCACAGAGCTTGTGGACAACAAAGAAACTGGGCCCTATGTACAACAGCGCAATTCAGGGAGAGCCAACTTCACCACAGTGGAGAAATAAAAATTCAGATTGGTTTAAATGTAACGTTTAACCCTTTCAATGCTAAAGAGATCGCCAACGCATTGTTTGACAATGCTGTTAAGACCTTTCTAGCATTCAAGGGATTAAAAAGCCCTACTTAAATCAGTGGCAATCTAGTGTATTTTTGTGTTTCCCCTGTGTTGATGTTGGGTTATTTGCTCCAGTTTGTTAATACACATGGCCCAAATGACTTCAGTCTGTGAAGCAGCTAACAGTGAGGCTTGGACAGCAGCCTAAATTGCATAATGGTACTCCAGGACCAGGTGTTTGCAGAGACAATATTGATGTGTAGATCCCCTGTGAGGCTACATCATTATTTTGCAGTAGTTTTGCACACAAAATAATTTAGTAAATAACCCCAGGTGTGTGTATGGAGATAAAATAGAGGGAAACACAGACAACTGAAAACAAATGTTATTCAGTGCACTGTATGTTCTAGTATTTTGATTCTCTTCTGATTGTGGCTGTGCAGGCTACCAGGAGTGTGACTAGGTACTGTTTTATGGATGTAATGCCAAGGGTCTATAAGCTATAAGCCCTAGGTCTTTTTGTCAGCTTAGGGCATTTAAGTCTGCCAGTCTCCCATAAAGTAATGTGAAAGTGGACTGACCAGAGCATTAATAATGCAGTAGGTTGACTTAAACCCTGGGTCTTTTAGGGGCACCCCTATGTCTTATGGGAACCTAGGAACTGCAATACATGCTAGAACAGTGAAAGACAATCATATTCTTCCCAAACACCACAGTTGTGGTCCCCAAGTACATCAAACAGTCAAAGATCATCTTGACAAATTCTAAATAGGAGTTGCTGGAGACATCCTGAGCAGCTAAGGGGGTTATCATGGAACAATAAGTGTAAAAGGAGGAATGTTCTGAGGCAAATTAAAGAGGGTGCAATTTGGGGTGAAAACAATGTGTGTGTGATGAAGGAAATTATCTTGGCTTCCAAAAACAGAATGGGCCACAAGAAAAGATTCTGAGATGTGTGTGACCCCAGAACCTCCTGTTGCCCAACACTGTGCTAGACACAATTTGGGTATACTTCAGTGTCCTCATGTTCTTTGCTGAGTTATATTGTTCTTCACAGCTGTTGCCCATATCTGTAATTGCATGTCTTGAACTGTTACCACATAATATTGGTTTGTCTGCGGTACCGTGAACACTGCGCCTTGGTGTCATCTAGTGGAACTCGGTCACAGAAAACTCTGTCTCATTAGGTCAGGATATTGATGGTACAAAGTAGTGAGTAAACACAGAACTGAGATTTCTGCATGTTCCACATTCGATAGTGACTAAATGAGTCAACACCACAGATTTTTCAGGTTGACATTCGCCTAGTGTTCTTATCTGGTAGAAGTGCGGATTTCCTGTGTGGAACAAGGGCAAGACTTGTTTCATGATCACTTAAGTCCATGCTGGGTTTCCCGATGCCTCCTCAGATCCACCTTCCTCTGGAAGCCTTTGCCACACAGGTCACATCCGAAGGGCTTGAAGCCGGTGTGTTTGCGGCTGTGGGTGATCAAGTTAGAGCTCTGGCTGAATGCCTTGCCGCACACTTGGCATTTATGTGGTTTTTCTCCTAAATAAGGAAGAATAAGGGAATATGTTAATACATGGAAGAAGGCTTCTGGGAATCTTCATTTCCACCCTACAGTGCAGTTCCTTTGCTTCAGAATAAGGCAAAAGAAAGTAGCAGTGCCATAACGCAGACCCTCAAGAAGATGTTGATGGAGAAGAGAATAACAACTATACATTTATTTACTTACTAGTGTAAAAGCCCGTGTGCATGGGCCAAGTGTTCAGGCAGTGCCTACTGCGCATTAATGCATTGGGCAGTCTCTACTTGAGCATGACTGCATTGGACAAACATACATCTGGCCTTTTATATACAGACTAGTGTAAAAGCCCGTGTACTCGGGCCAAGATCCTGGTAACGTTAACCCTTTGAGTACCAGAGGGGTACGCAATGCATTGCGTACCCCTCTGGCACTCAGAGGGTTAAGATGCCATTACCTCATTGGTCTACGCGATGCAGTCTTGCGTTGCCTCACTCACGCAATGCAATCATGTGCAGTAGAGACTTCCTGAATGCGGGCAGTCTCTACTGCGCATGACCGCATCGTGACAAACATCCTAGCGAATTATAATATAGGATATAGAATAGATAAAGATATAGAGAGATATAGATTTAGCGTCATGCCTTTCTGTATAGTTTTACTCTAAGCTTTGACTATCCCTTTAAATACAATGGGGGACATTTATGCATCTCATTGACAGCAGTGTCTGAGCTCAGTTTTTAGTTCCTCAGCCTCTGTGTGAGGACTGCCTGTATAATAATAATATACGAAGAAAGTATAATTTTTAACCCTTTCAGCGCACAGCTCCCTGGCATTTGAAGTGTTACACTGAAGTCTCTCATACTCCCCTTTGTAGTTTGTATTCAACCAGATGTAGTTGGCTTGGCTTCTGTCAGCAGTATTCACCTGTCATATTCAGTGGCCTTTTAAATCAAGGCCACATCAACACAATAGTCTGCAAATCATCTTATATAAAAGCCCTTTACTGAGCAAACACCGGGCCGATCCTATGAAAGCAACACTGATTGGATTGCTAGGATTCAGTTAATAAACAGATGCCGCTAATGAAGTCAAGCTTCTCTCCACAAGTATTGTTTGCACATGCAGTTTAATACCATGATGATGGATTTGAGGTCACAGCATTCATACAACACAGGGGTAACACTGGGATGGCCTTAATTCATATTGTTAGCTGATTTCTAATATCATTGTGTGTCTAAGATAAGATGTGCTTGTGTAACCAGATCTATTTATTGACACCCATAGGTTTATACACATGAAGGCCATATAGCAGGATCAATTGCCTGGATGAATTATTTTAAACCCTTGCATGCTAGAAATGTCAACACTGCATTTCAAAGCTATGAGTGGAGACCCCCTAGCATGCAAGGGCTTAACCTCTTCTTAAAAATAAAAAAAAATGTAACCCTTTGCAATGCGTTTCGTACCCCTCTGGCACTCAGAGGGTTATTACATTTAAACCCATAGTTACTGCAATCCTTGGCTTGCTTTTTTTTATGTATTCCATCATGCAACACTTAGAATGACCCACATAGGTAGTGCTGAATTTCTCCTTATAACTAACTGCCTAGGGCCCCAAATGGCTGTGGTTAACTACACCCACCATGCAGCTGTGGGGGTGGCCAGAATAATCCACGCCCCCACACCACTGACACACACACTAGTTATACACTAGGTTACAACACACACACACCATTGACACACACATTAATTATACAATAGGGTACAACACACACGCCCACACACACTACTGGCACACACACTAATTATACACTAGGGTACACCACACACGCCACTGATACACACACACACACACAAATTATACACTAGGGTACAACACACACACACTAATTATACACTAGGGTACACCACACATGCCACTGACACACACACACACACACTAATTATACACTAGGGTACAACACACACATACCACTGGCACACACACTAATTATACACTAGGGTACACCACACATGCCACTGACACACACACACACACACACACACACTAATTATACACTAGGCTACAACACACACATACCACTGGCACACACACTAATTATACACTAGGGTACACCACACACCACTGATACACACACACACACGCACATTAATTATACACTAGGGTACACCACACACCACTGATACACACACACTAATTATACACTAGGGTACAACACACACACACACACACACCACTGACACACACAAACTAATTATACACTAGGGTACAACACACACACACACCCACACCCACACGCAACACTGACACAAACACTAGTTATTCACACACACCTGTTTCTGGTGGTTGATTTAATTGTTACTGTAATATCCATTTTGTATAGTAATTTGATGTAAGGGAACCATAACAAACTGATAGTGCAAGCTTCTCCATTTAACTCAAGTATGGTTACAGTAACAGAGAATTAGATGACCCCCCCCCCAGTACTTCCAATTTTCAGTAGCTCCTCAATTAAAAGCAAGTGAATGTCAGTAATATAGATAGTTGCTACAGAATGAATGAGCCAATGATTGAGTTACCTGTGTTCATGTGAGAAGAACCTGAAGGCCTGCAATGTTAGAGGACACAAGGCCAGGTACTAACCTGTGTGTATGAAGGTGTGTTTCTTCATGTCTGATTTCTGATGAAACCTTTTGCCGCAGTATTGACATGGGTATGGCCTGGTATCCGAATGGATGAGCAAGTGTGTTGAAAGAGTGGATGACCTTTTAAAACTTTTACCACAGATTTTGCAATCAAAACTTCTTTCCTGAAAATAGGATTAATGGATGGAAAATGAATTACATTGCAATAGTAATACAGATTTACAGTCTACTAAATACAATTATCAGATTGCTTTCATTGTGTACTATTAGGCCCTTTGACACAAAAGGCTTAGAAATGTGTCTGTAACATCCAAAGAATGAATCAAAAGCAAAAGATTAACCTTTTGAGCGCCAGAGGAGTACACAACCCATTGCAAAGCAATGTGTTAATGCCCCTCTGGCACAAAGGGTTAAACATGCTAAACAATGCATATTATCAAGTACATTTAGACATATTTCTAAAAATGAAAGTATTTGTGTATATACATAAAATGAAAATGTGGAGGTCCTTATGTATAAAGGCAAAGTGGGCTTATTCTGGGGAAATCCAACTGCACTACAGGGACAAATAATAATTCACAAAATTGATTTCATTATATAAAAGGCCTGATGTATTTTAATACTAAATTATCCCTCAGTTGTTTAACACTTTGAGTGCCAGAAGGGTATGCAGCACATTGCAAAGCAATGCGTTGTGAACCCCACTGGCACTCAAAGGTTAAATTCACCAAAGTCTAAATGCTAGCACTGAATGAGGGACTATAACTATTTCCTTGGACTACGTTCAAACAAATGGAACCCAGTTAAGCCCAAATATACCCTCCTGTGTTACCTCTGCAAGCAGAAAGCAGGGACCACTTGTGGAGGAGGTGCTAGAAACAGGCACATACAATGTCAGCCAGAAATGAGTGGCTGATACCCATGTGTGGCCCACAGTGATTGGATATAGCTATGCATCTCAGCTAGCCAGTCACTCATGTAAGCATCTGCTCAGATCACCCATATATAGTACTCAGTATTTATAATACAATCAAGGTTAGAGAGGCCTTC
Source organism: Rhinophrynus dorsalis (assembly GCA_037306005.1). NCBI lineage: Eukaryota > Metazoa > Chordata > Amphibia > Anura > Rhinophrynidae > Rhinophrynus > Rhinophrynus dorsalis. The sequence goes on from CM074722.1 coordinate 174,773,537, forward strand.
AACACATCTAAGATGGGGTTAACCAGTTGAATATGTTTTGTGACTATGAGTACATCATTTTTAATATTTTATGGTGACACTGTTGGTCTCAAATCAAAGATCTCCATAGATAGAAACAGCAAATGCCCTTCATAACATAAAGGCCATAAAATGCTACACTCAAGTAATTTGGTAAGTATGGGCTTAAGGGCCTGAGGTCATGTTTAAAACACCTCGTGGGAGATTCACTAAGTGGTGGTAAAGAGGTGATAAAATGGAGATGACTTTTCCAGTTTATCACTTCTCCAATTCCTATGTCATTCTATGGAGCCTATGCACTAAGATTTCTTCAGCTTTGAAGATCTTAGTGAATAGGCTCTATAAAATAACATAGGAACTGGAGAAGTGATAAACTGGCGAAGTCATCTCCAATTTATCACTGCTTAGTGAATCTCCCACCTATCTTTTTGCCAGTTAGCGATACTGAATGGCATACTGCCATGCCGATCTATCTGGTAATATTACAATTGGACTATGCTGCACATTTAATTCACATCATTCTTTCAAAAAAATAATTCAATAAGGTTTTACAAATTTTCAGTGTTTGTAGGGGCTGGCAACGCACATTCATCTTTCTGTTCTAAAGTATTTGCAAAACAGTACTTAACATTGAATGGTCATTCAAACTTTAACTATGGTAGCGCACCCACTCTGCTATAAAAGGATAGGTAAAAGCCACAGGTGTTTTGGGGATTTCATTATGGATGAAGCATACAACAGCAGAGGGAGTGCCATTGTTTTACTCATGAGCCCTAAAAATAAGTCAGTTTTCACTGAGTATTACTATTCATTTACACTACAAAAACAAATAGAAAAAGTCAGCTATTCCTCCTGACTACACACTAGATTTCATGGTTAGACAGGTGGTTAGGCAGGTAGTAGTAGAGACTGCATTACAGCACTGACAATACCCAGAATTCTGTATAAATCTTTACAGGGATATTTAATCCAGCAAGTGAGAGCAGGGGGTTGTAAAACATAATGGCTACCCTCAGGCACATACAAATTTTAACCTTTTCAGTGGCCACCAAGATCCAGCGCAATTTGTTGGGCACCCCTCTGGCAGGTAGAAATGCCACTGATAGAGCTCAGTTGCTCAACACCTTTAATCCGCTAAGGATGGGTTGGGTGTAACACTTTGCAAAACATTGCATTACCCCCACCCCAGGTTGTTAAAAAGTCGATTTTAGCATTGCAGGTGTATATATGAGGTCTTAATGACTGTACATCTCATGAAGCTGTAATGCACAGATTTCTGTGATCAGTACATCTGTTCAATAGATCTGAGAACTCTCTAGAACTTTATATAAATATTTTATCAATATCGGCCTACAAAGTGCCATATAGCTGTGCCTCTTTCTGTTCCCATACCTGGGAGTGGACTGACTTATGCTGCTCCAAGCTGACCGCATGCCCAAAGGTTTTCCCGCACATTTCACAAGCGAAGGGCCTGGTGCCACTGTGGGACCGACGAACATGTACTTCAAGTCCATGAGGTGTGGAAAAGACCTGGAAGGACAGGCACAGTTAGGTTTGAGTCATGTTAGCTAATAAAAGGCAGCCTTTATCAACCTATCTTATTAACACTTTAAGGACTGCAGGGGTGCACGACACATAGCTAAGCAATGGGTTCCTTAAAGGGTTAAAAGAAAAATAGCTCACAATGCTAACACACCATAAATATACATACATATATGATATAAATAAAATTAAGATCCCAAGTGAATAAGGTATGGGGAGTAGTAAGGAACTTTCATTTGTTTGAAATAAATTCAACACATATGTATAATATATATATATATATATATATATATATATATATACTTTACACAGGGTTTTGTAATTGTGGGTAATCTGTATGGATTAGTGCAAGATTGTTTTTTGCTTAAAGAGTTAAGCTACTCGGGACCCTTGCAGTGGCTGCCATTGTTCTTCACTGAGCAGGATACAGAATGTATTTTTGTATAACCGCCTGTGTATTTCCCGTGTGTATTTGAACATGTTGCCATTATTACACAGGCATTAGTCATTTAATATCCAAGTATTTGCTCTGATGATACACTATGAGATTGACAATGCGTTGTGTACCCCTCTGGCACTCAAAGGGTTAACATTACCGGACCTTGGCCCGTGTACACGGGCTTTTACAGTATGGTCGTTGTATAAAATATCATTGAAATGCATTTATTGTGCTGTATGTGCCTTGTTTAATATACTACCGATCTAGTATATCTGCACATCGTTCTGCCCAAACAATATTATCTGCATGTAGTCAAATATTGCCTGCACATAGCTGTGTTATATATAGAAGGCATCCGATATATATATATATATATATGTATATAACAGTATTATATATACAAATCATAAAGTATGTATGTATGTATGTATGTATGTACATCGCTGAATTAAGTACATAAGGCGTGCATGTTCTACTGTGTACTGCAATGAAATAGAGGGCATACAGCATATTTTACCTTGCTGCACTTGAGACATTTATATGAGCTGTTATTAAGTAGCAGCCGTGTACATAACAGGTCAGATTCCGCCTTGATGTCCTGAGTTTTCTCCCCGTACATTGGGGGTGGAGCCCTGGAATCCCCATAGCGCTCAATGTCATGCCTGTATTCCCCATACAGTCCATGCACTGCCCTATCCGTGCTGTAGAGAGGAGGAGGAGCCTGTGGGTCCTGCTCTCCAAACAGTCCCAGGGAGGAGCGCCTGTCTAGAGCTGCTGGCCGGTAGTTCTGCACTAGCTGACGGAGCTCGGAGCCTGCAAGACTGTTCCATGGATAGGGCTTGAAGGGCAGGGAGAATGGCGGTGATTCATCTAGAGAGGGGCAGGCTGACTTCTCTGAAGCTGTGGAGAGAATGAGAAAACAGTTATATCAACTTCTAATCTTTTCAGTAAGCAGTGGCCCTGGGGGCGAGATACATAGTAATGCAATGGACGCAACGGGTGTGTTTCATGCGGTACAGTGCGAAAACAAAGTGAAACAATTTTGGGACAAATCCCACCAGATTCCAATTGAATTAAACCAGACTGTTAACCTCTTGAATGTTGCAGAGGTCTTCAACGCAATGCTTTGGAAACCTTTCACGCATTCAGATGGTTAAAACCGTTTTAAAGCAGTAAGAATGTTTATTTCTTTCCTAGTTGATTTGCCCCGGTATAGTTCCATTTTTCCTTTATACATAAAGTCCATAGTCCCTGTGACAAACTGGGTCATAAGTACCTTATTCATTCATTTAGATGGGACAATCCCTCTTTGAGACCCAAATCCCTCTTTCCTATTTTGGTGTCCTTTTTCAGGAGATCAGACTTTGTGGTGTATATAAGTGCATCACATTGCTCCACAGCAATAAAACTCGCATTAAAGTATATGTGTTTATAAAGTAGTCTATGTAAAAAAATGCTTTGGACTTCCTCAGAATAATTTCTTCAGTTACACAGAGAGAGGTGTCACTAGGTCATGAAATAACCAGGAAATTCTTGGTAATGCCCCACCACTCACCCAGCAATTCCACATAAAACAAAGGTGTCCCTCTTTGGCCATTTAAAATGTTGGGAGGTGTTCCCTTGAATGCTAGAAAGGTCAATGTATTGCGTAGCTTACCTCATTAGTATTGTAGAGGTTAAAGGGACTAATGTCCCATAAAATTTTTTTCTACTTTTGTAGATGTTAAAATAATAAACTATGTGCCACAAATCATATCTCTCAAATCACTATGGTTTGAGAGATATTCACACTGAAAGTTCACCCTTCCCTCCCCTTCTCCTGACCTCAGCGTCTAGGTTTGCAAGCACATTTTGTAGACCGTTTCCATGAAGTAGTTATTTTTAAATAACACAATTTTGCTCTGCTGAAGAGCCTACTCCAGTGGCACAACTCAAATCTCCTGCTGTCAGCTTTACAGGAGAAGGGGAGAGAGAGGGAACTTTCAGTGGGAATATCTCTCAAACCATAACGTTTGAGAGATAGGACTTGTGGCACATAGTTTATTATTTTAACATCTACAAAAGTAGAAGATTTTTTTTATGGGACATTACTGTCCATTTAAAACCCTCATTTAAATTAAAGGGAATTTTAATTTGCTCCTATGGTGCAGTTGGCTTGCATTTGCTCCATAACTTCACCTCTTTTTTGTTGAATAAGCCCTGCGTCCACAAAAATCTGTTTGTTTGTTTGTTTTAGACTGTGTCCCATAATTCCTAGATCTGACATAAAAGGAGTTAAGACAATCAAGTATTGTATGTTTCCATCAAGTGAGATAGGCTTGTGGGGAATTTATATGTGTTCACCTTGTGTACCTCCATTCTCTCTTCATACCCAAAACACTACCAAAGGGCCTACATTTCTACTGGTATCCTCATTACTACCAGTGTACTGACATTCACTAGATGGCTACTCTCACTTCTCAGCCTCAACAAGGCCTTTCTCTTTTTACACCCAATAAACCAGTGATTCTCAACCCATACCCTCAGGTGCCAATAATAGTCCTTTCTAAAGTACAAGTGTGTTGATCAAAGGCTTCATCAGTTTAACTCAATTGTTCTCTAACAAGGAAATCGTCAAATCCTGGCTTGTTAGTAGACCATAAGGGCACGGGTTGAGAACCACTGCACTCTACCACTACTCACTACATTCACAATTCTCAACAGCAGAATACCTCCACTCTAATGTCACTTGCAGAATACCTCCACTTTAATCTCAGCTGCAAAATTCCTCCTCTCTAATCTCAACTGCAAAATACCTCCACTCTGTTCTCAACTGCAGAATACCCCCACTCTAATCTCAGCTGCAGAATACCCCCACTCTAATCTCAGCTGCAGAATACCCCCACTCTAATCTCAGCTGCAGAATACCCCCACTCTAATCTCATCTGCAAAATTCCTCCTCTCTAATCTAAGATGCAAAATATCTCCACTCTGCTCTCACCTGCAGTATACCTCTGCTCTGTTTGTATTCACAGAGTTCATCACTTTAGTCTCATACTCAGAATAACTCCACTATATTCTCTACCAGACTACATTTACTCTAGTCTCACAAAATGAATATATTTATTATAGTCTCACTTTAAGAATACATCCACTCTATTCTCACTTATGGAATCCAACCAGTCTGTTCTTATTCACAGACTACATTGACTCTGTTCTCACAGACAGAATATATCTACTTTATTTGACTTGCTTGATACCTCCATTCTATTTTCGCCTATATAATATCTCTACTATAATCTCATCCTCAGGATACTTCCACTCTGATCTCACCAACAGTATACTTCCACTGTTTTCACAGACAGAATAAATGTGCTCATTATTCTCATCCGCAAAATACCTACAATCTCTTTCTACATGCAGAATACCTCTACTCTTTCCTCACCTGCAGAATACGTCCTCTGTATTCTCACTTACAAAAATGTGTCCACTCTTTCCTCACTTTATCATCTTGCTCTACTAATACCATACTCTACACCACAGTGCTACCATTCTCTGCTACCAAATACAGTATAAATTAGCTTTGCCAGGGTATCCAACCCTGTCCTCAGGGTCCATATATAGACCATAATTTAAGGATACCTCTTCTCAAGCATAGTATGATGAGACACAGATTAATCAAGGATATCCGTCAATCCTGGCCTGAATATGGCCCTACACGATAGGTTTGGACACGTCTGAGGTAAACTATTTTATAATGACACCCACCAACTGTACTGCTATCCATCCGCTATCTACACCCACAGTTCTACACTCTCTTATGTCTGTATACTACCAGCCCCTTCATACCTAATCTACTATTTACTGTTTACTCCCACAGCTGCTACTTACAGCCGCTGTGGACCATATGTGTAAAGGCAAAAGAGGAATAAATTTGTGGCAATCCATCTTCACCTTAAAGGGATAGTAATACTTAATATGTAAAAAAAATATATAGTAGTGTTTATTCCCCTGAGTAAAAAAGGGTACTCTCACTGCTAAAAGGTGTTTTATTCAAAAGTTTTTAAAGCTCAAAGTTGAATTTTGTAGGTGCAATATCACAGTGGCCTGAAATTGTACAGTGGCGCTGTTGTTACACCATCCTATGGACAACTCTGGTCCATAGAGCATAAATTTCCATAGGATGGTGTAGCAACAGCACCACTGTACAATTTCAGGCCACTATGATATTGCACCTACAAAATTCAACTTTGAGCTGTTTTTGAATAAAACACCTTTCAGCAGTACTCTTGTTTTACTCAGGGGGGTAAACCCTACAACATATTTTCTTTTTTTTTTTACATTTTAAGTATTACTATCCCTTTAAAGGAATCTATAAACATTTTCAAAACCCTGTTTAAATCAATGGGAATTTTGATTTGTCCAAAATCTCCATCTAGTGCAATACAAACTGTTCATTTGTGTAATAATAAGACATTTGCAGTTAATCTTACACTTATAAAGAACAGTGCATTCATCATGGACTCTTAGATATCCAAAACAAAGAAAGAACAGCTCTGAAAAGCAGAGTCTAACTCACAGCAGCGAGGTGTAATAATATATCCTACATGAATGGTTTGAATAAATCAACAAAATACCATAGCATCATACAAAATACATGTTATTAGTCCAAAGGCAATACAAATGGGAAACAAGCTATGATAGACTGACCAATGTACTTGACTAGGGGTTTTGCTGAAGGTGTTTTGTTACCATTGAAAATAAGTGGGTTAGATATAGCAGCAATGCAACACAACTTCTTTGAGAATACACAGGGACATAACTAAAACATGTGGTGATAGAGCAGACCCAAAGCTTGCACTCACTATGCAAGAACACCCAAGTACATCAAACTTTTGCTGGGTCATGGACTTTATCGTTATACCCATCTCCCTGAAATTCTGGGTCAAAAACAACATACAGTTCTCCCCACTCTGAGCTCTGAATGGCTGTCAACCAATATGGAGCCAGAATCCAATACTGGGCGATGCAAATCAGCCAGTCGATGACTGCTGATGATTCCCACATCCACAGTACCACTCCAGCCTATTCATAGCCACAGATACACTGCACATTACTGCTACTCTCCAGTCCTAACTACAGTACCACTCCAGCCTATTCATAGCCACAGATACACTGCACATTACTGCTACTCTCCAGTCCTAACTACAGTACCACTCCAGCCTATTCATAGCCACAGATACACTGCACATTACTGCTACTCTCCAGTCCTTACTACAGTAACACTGCAGCCTATTCATAGCCACAGATACACTGCACATTACTGCTATTCTCCAGTCCTAACTACAGTAACACTGCAGCCTATTCATAGCTCCAGTTGCACTGCACATTACGACTGTTCTCCAGTACTAGCCACAGTACCACTTCAGTCTATTCATATCTCCAGTTGCACGGTACATTACTGCTACTCTTCAGTCCTAGCTACAGTATTACTAATTTGTGTTAACTCTACATGGTGACAGTACTGCTGATACAGTCTATTACTCCCATATAATCTCTACAGTCAGGGTTGGATTTTAATATCAGGTGCCCCCAGGCAAAAACCTCCGAGATCCGCAAGCCCCAGACCTATCCACACCCCAACTTATGACAACCACCCGATTGTGTTAGAGCCTCCCGCCCCCAACTCAGCATAATGAGTGTGACCAGCAAAACCGAATGCCTCTTCCATTTTGGAGCTCTATGCAACCACCTACTCTGTTTAACCCTTTAAAGGCCAGATGGTTGTACAGTGCATTGCGAAAAGAGTTAACGTAACATCTGAACCAAACTACATTTTTTTCATTTGCCATGGTAAACCACCATTTTTATTTATCAGTTTTCAGGAAAGGGTATGTTATTTGCTAAATTCCATGAACATTAATTTAAACCTTGAAGAAGGCGTAATTACGGTAATTACGGGAGGAGCAAAAAATACAGTTTGCCAATGTGTACACTCGTTAAAGGGACAGTAATACTTAAAATGTTATATGGTCAACTGACCAGAGCTGTCCATAGGATGGTGTAGCAACAGCGCCACTGTACAATTTCAGGCCACTGGGATTTCACCTAAAAAATTCAACTTTTGAGTTGTAATAACTTTTGAATAAAACACCTTTCAGCAGTGGGAGTACAATATCTATTTTTTTTTTACTTTTCAAGTATTACTATCCCTTTAGGTGCCAGAGGGGTATGGAGACAGCAAAAAATGGCCTGGGGTTACACACACTGAAATGCCCTGCACTCCATGCTAAACTCAGACTAAATCTCTTTATTTTCTGAGGCTGCATTGTGTTGCAATACTTTGGATACCCCTCTCACGCTCAAAGGGTTAAATTCTAGTCTTATATGTGATCTCTGGGGCTCCCATTCCAATCTTTTACATGGCACTGGGGCTCCAATTAACATAGCTATCTTGATAGGTGGTCCAAACGTTATAAGTGCTGTATTTTCACTAGATATGCTGAGATAATGTACCTACCTTTCTAAAAGGAAAACCAGTGGGTGCTGATCTCAGTACATTGACGGCATTAGCTGTGCATACACACAATTAACTAAACTGTGTCTGTATTGTCTAATGCAAGTTTAGCATCAGATTTTAGAGATGTAACATAAAGTAACACCATTTTACAGATGCTTGCTGGAAGTAGGTGCTATTTATTATAATTATACTACCCGATAATCGGAATTAGTTTTATTTTGAAAACAAAATATTAAAGATATTTTATAAAATCATCCATAATTGTATGATATAAAGAATGTAACAGAGGTCTTCGTGAGCATCTAAATAAATAAAAGGAAAGTGGACGTACTAATATAAAAACAGGAAGTGTTATTTAGGGGTTTACATACAAATAATAGCAGGGAGCATGACCAGAGTTTGTCCCCACTACAACATCTCCAATCACGGATCGGAGAATCACTATCTTTTCTCCTTCTTCTTCTTTTTTCTTTCTTTAAACATTTGAGTGCCAGAGAGTTACTCAGTGGGAAACAGGGATAGTAATGTTTTAGTAAAACTTTAAATAATACATTTAGTATATATCTATCATATCAGGTAGTACTCTCATTTAGGAAGATAAATACCTGGGTGCAGTCAGGAAGGCCAGCTTGTCTGGTCGAAACGTTGACAATAAAACTTTATTTTTCATCATTTACATAAGTGTGAGTGCTGCTGCAACAACATTGCGCTCACGCTCTCTCTCTCTCTCACTATATATATAATATAGATAAATAGAATAGATTTTCAAAATGTATTTTAAAAAACACCCTGCTGGGTTTATTTGCTAAGGTCAGTTCCAGTGCTATTTTAATACATTTATCTTGTCTTAAAAATGCTAATAGATAATAACTATTCCCACTACTACCTATATATACTTTTGTATGTGTGTCAGTCTGTCTATTTTCCAGGAGTTGTTACCGGTTACTTGTGTCAACGTTTTAACTACGTCCACGACCTTATGTCGGGAATATTAAAACTAACATATTGTAATTATTTCTAGGTAAATTGGCTCCATCCTGTTAAAGAAAAACGTGATCTGTTAGAATCATTGTTGGTGATGTGATTTTCTACCATCCCAGTAAGTCTTGCTGCAGCCCTACCCCACGCAACTTGCGGCTGATGTACTAAACTGGTGCAATGCTGGAGCAAACCATCTGCACCGCTGGAAACAGATACAAACTGTCAATGATTTGAATGGGGCTTTTAACCCCATTCAAACCAATGGGGATCTTTATCTGTTCCTCATGGTGCAACTGGTTTTCTCCAGAATTCTGCCAATTAACCCTTTGAGTGGCAGTGGGGCACCCCTCTGGCACTCAAAGGGTTAATTTTAGTAACTCAGCCTTCTTGTACGTTTCACAGAGGAAAGAAGAGAACACATTAGGACAGGGGTCCCATTACTCATTCAGATGATAGGCTGCAGCACATCTTACCAAACGGAGGGCTGGATTCAAATACAGGTGTTAATTTTACCTCTGCGTTTATCTCCAGGAATCCCCATAGACTTCAATAGGAAATGTTTGTATAAAACGAGAGGTAACATTAATCTCCTGCATTTGAATCCAGCCCTGTCAGTCGCTGATGCACTTGTTATGCACTTCCTTCATATCAGTGAAAAGGGAGGTGGACTTTAATTCTCCAGCCTCACATCAATGTAATATGTGTTAGTTATGACCCCTAATCAATAACTTTTTACATATAATGGTAACGGTCGCTACATTTCTATTAACGTCTTACAAAATGTATATTGACCATAAGAGAACTCGGTAAATTATGTATCTTAGGTTACTTCTTCCTTAATTTGTGTTGAAAAATTAAAAATCACAAAATCGTCTCTTTCATTGCCTCCCCATTATCTGCATTCTCCCTCGCTCCCCCATTTCTCTATTTTCTCTTCCTCCATTCTCTTTCAAATAGCACTCACCCCGTATTCTGTTATAATGTATCTATTTCTCTAATTTCCCATCTTACTATCATCTTCCAATTATCTCGCACCCCATTCTTTTCTGATGTTTCAATCTCCCCATCATCTCCCACCCCAATTGTCTTCTGATGTTTCTATATCCCCACCCTCTCACTATTATCTATTCTCTATAACCTCCCAAATGTCTCACCCCGCTATTCTATTCTGATTTCTCATTTTTTCTTATTTTTCTCTCTCCCTCTCATGTTCCTTTTATCTCTCACCCGTTCCCTTCTGATGTATCATTCTCCCTGTGTTCTCTGCCAGTGTTTTCCCACCACATCCTGATCTGTTTCTCCCCTTGGTCTCTAAATCTCAATCTACCTCCCACCTCAGCCCTTCATCCTCCTCCAATTCCCCCCATCATCCTCAATATCTCTCTCACTCTCTATTTCTATATCCACTAAGTTCATTCATAGAGATATATTCGATTATAAAACACAAACATACTGTAATTGGGTTCTGTGACCAAGGTGCATAATATCCAGGTACAGTAGTGCATTGAGCCAGGTATCTCCTGTTCTTGAAAACGCAATACTGTTTCACATTCACATGAGACATGTATCCAACCCAACGCAACAATGTATTTGTCTAATCAACAGGTTATTAAAACATTTAGAAAACGAAATAATCCCCACTCCGGAGAAAAATGAGTTGCAAAATCCTTCAGTATCGATTTGTCTTTTGGGCAGGCACAGACCGGAGAACTATTGATTAATTATCACTATTCGGCAACAAATACAAAATTAAAAAAGTATTTAAATATTTTGTCACACTTCGTATTCTATTAATTTGTAATTTTACCTCTGGACTAAGCAAAATAATTCAATATGTCTGTTATTTGGATACGAAGCAATGCTTTGTAAACCCATTTGGTCTTTAAAGGGTGAAGTACAACTGTGTTTTCAACACATCCCTCTAGAACTCGAGGGGTTAAAAAGTAAATTGCATTTATAGATGTTTGCAAAATATGTTGATTTTATTTATATCTCAAATAAATTAATACATGGAAATTAGTCATATAAATATTATAATACGAAAAATTAACCTTTTGACTGCCTGAGATGTAACACTCAAATGTTAACCCATGCCATCATCTAAATTGGATGCAAATAAATGCATTTAAATTAGTGACCAGTTAAAAATGAGCCAATGCGCTTCTATTATCTTTTGGTATCGTTTGGTATTCAAATACGTTTTCACCCAGTGTAACTATGAGTCATCTATATAAAAGTAAAGTGGAACAATTCTGCAGTTGGAACATTCCATGTAATTTACGGAAAGGATTGATAGATACGTGGAACAGTGCCCCAGCAGAAGTGGTAGAGGCTAAAACAGTAAAAGAATGTAAGAACTATTGGGATAGACTTATGGTTGGAGGGCTAGTTTGGGGGTGTCAGTAACTGGTGAGACAGGAGAGAGGAGTCTGATTTGGGGGTGTCAGTACCATATGAGACAGAAGGAAAGGATGGTCTGATCTGGGGGTGTTAGTACCTGGGGAGTCAGAATGAGAGAGGAGTCTGATCTGGGGGTGTCAGTAACAGGTGAGTCAGAAGGAGAGGAGGGGTTCTGATCTGGGGGTGTCAGTACCTGATGAGTCAGAACGAGAGAGGAATTTGATCTGGGGGTGTCAGTAACTGGTGAAACAGGAGAGGATGGCCTGATCTGGGGTGTCAGTACCTGGTGAGACAGAGGGAGAGGGGGGTCTCCACAAATCCTCAAATTCAGAGGTGGTGGTGGTGTCACACAGGCTGCCTTCCCGGCTGGCAGGGGAGTCTGAGGGCACATCTGTGGCATCACCCAGGTGAGAAGACACAGGGGAGAAGCTTCCTTGTATCTCAGGGATAACTTTACTTTCTGCAGAAAGGGAAATTAAAAAAATCAAGAATCATCCACAAACATATTGGACAGGAATCCGAAGGATTAATTCACTAAACAAACAGCTCAGTGAGGAAATTAAAATAATGCCTGACATTAAACTTATGGAATTTGCACTCTTAAAGAGTCATGTGAGTTAGATACATTATATATATACACACACACACACACACACACACTGGTAAGTGATCATTATTACATGTATAGCTAGAAGTGGGACACGGAGATGTGCAGTCACGTGACATTGCAGCTAATAATTTCATGTGAATAGCAAATTACTATAGTTTGTATGTATATGTATGTGTGTGTGTGTGTGTCTCTCTCTCTCTCTCTCTCTCTCTCTCTCTCTATATATATATATATATATATATATACTTCTGATCTAATGATGATCATTTGAAATTCACATTAAATTATTAGCTGCAATGTCAAACTGACTGCACAGGTGTATGTGTGTGTGTAAAGTTATATATTATACTTATGTATATAGTTCTAAACGTCTGCGTTTTCAATAACAGTTTGAATCTCAACAATAAAACCAACGTATGTATAATATCAAACAATTACATTTGTATTATATTAACAACAATTCTGAACGTTACACTAAAATGTCCTTTTTGTATGTAATTGACTTATTTTAGTATTAATAATAAAGCACCACTCGATATATATAATTTCGTTTTCTGTTACCACTCAGAAAGCAGACATTAAATGTATCGCTTCTATATGTCAATAACTTTCTAATTAAATCAAGTTAGCTACCAAGACTGAACATAATCTAACCACAATTTCAACATAGTAAATACGGATGTAGTGTCTGAGTGTTATAAAATGATTCACCATATAATGGATAGTTCGTTTTAGTCCATAGGCTGTCAGTTGTGGAGATGATTTGATACTATTGCACTCACAGGTGTAAAATAATTTATAACTGAACTAGAATCTCTGTCCAAAGGTTTGTATTGCATTGATATATACCCCCTGTGCCAGTGCACTGCTTGATCTGGTGATGCCAGAGCTCATCAGTTTGTGGTGATCCATCTGTTGTTGTAGTACTACAATTCCCATCATCCTCAGCCAGTCCAAGGCCGGCTGGTGATGACTGGACTTGTAGTCCAACAATAACTGAAGGACTCAAAGCTGCCCACTCTGCCTTCATTTCCCGCCCTTAATAGAAGATGCCCTGATTGTACATACCTGCACAGATTTGTGCCAATACCCCATCCTGCTGCACACTGTAGTCATCGTCTGATGCCCTGGGCTGGTGGTAACTATGAGCTTTCTTGCTCTTCACCAGGAATGATCTGGGCATTGCTGCAGTTGAACGTCCTGGACACTTCCAAGATCACCAAATAATCACCAGGAGCTTGCACTGTATCTTCAGAGTCCCAAATCTTGGATGTGACCTGGCAAGAGATTTGACATCCATTGACTAGGAATATTCAAGTGCTGGAGAAGGAGGGATAGTAGGCGGGGCACCTATAGGGAGAGGGTGTGTTTTACATCAATGGGCTGAGCTTCAGCATAGATTACAAGCTCCATTCACCAGGTGGCATTCAGACAGGTGGCTGCAAGCTAACATCTTCCTAGGTTCCTCCCTCTGTAAAGCAGCAGATCCCTCAGTCCTTTATTGTGTAGGCCACATTGGAAATCAAACCCACCAGGCTGATAATGAGTGACATTGTTATTTCCCTCCCTGTGTTACCCAAATCCTGTTACTCAATCCCACACTATCTTTCATCAGGAGGCTGGGGCTGGTGACAGAGTCGTTAGCAGCCTCTTGAGCAAGAGCAGGGAGACCAGCAGAGGCAGAAGACTAGCAGAGATAAACGTTCTCTCTCCTTGTGCAAGGGATTTGCACTGCTAAATAGGTGAAGCAATGCCTTAACGACTTCCTAAGAACTGCACATGTTATTAACCCCAATAGGCCCCTCTGCCTGGGAAGTAGGGGGTTAACCCTTTCAGTGCCAGCTTTTGGCGCTGAAAGGGTTGGGTTAACCGTATGAGTGCCAGAGAGGGTGTGCATAGTGCTTTGACGCACACCATTCTGGCACTCAGCTGGTTAAAAAGCTTACACCTTTAATTTCTAGAAGTCGTGTTTCTCTTCTTTCAAAATAAAATAACTTCAGTCGGGTACACGTTGAGTGGTACTTACTGTAAACCTGGGCAAATCAGTCCAGTAAACGAAATGCATATGTACTGATTGTTCTGCATTCATACGTGTATATATGTAAATATGCATGTATAACTATTTACCCTTTGAGTGCCAGAGGGGGTACGCAATGCATTGTTTTGCAATGCGTTGCGTACCCCTCTGGCACTCAAAGGGTTAATATGGCGCCACACAGTGTACGTTACAGTAGTAGTATGTTACAGTAAATGGGGATAAAATAAGTGTCAATTCATAGAAGCAATAGGAGGGAGGGCTCTGCCCCAATGAGCTTATAGTCTAATTACTACAACAATACTAAAACATATACGAAGTACTTACAGTATAAAATTGTATAACGTTTTATTTAATCATTTAATTTCTATCGTGGAGTCAAAAGTACAATAAAATCTATTTATGTATATGTGTTTTATTCAATCAAAATAAATCAGTTCCTATTAGTCTAATTAAAGAGATCGACGTATATACTTAGTATAATATGTGAACACTAGTTGAAGAGCCGGTTACACGGGCCACAATGCCACTGCCAGCCCGTCGCAGGGCAGTCATGCGCAGCTCCGGAGCGTCCAGCTCTGTATCAGCCACCGCACGGACAGTCTGTACTGCGCATGACTTTGTCGTTACACACGTTTTAGCGAATTATTATATAGGATAGTTGAGGAGCCCGTTACACGGGCCACAATGCCACTGCCAGCCGGTCGCAGGGCAGTCATGCGCAGCTCCGGAGCGTCCAGCTCTGTATCAGCCACGGCACGGACAGTCTGTACTGCGCATGACTTTGTCGTTACACACGTTTTAGCGAATTATTATATAGGATAGTTGAGGAGCCCGTTACACGGGCCACAATGCCACTGCCAGCCGGTCGCAGGGCAGTCATGCGCAGCTCCGGAGCGTCCAGCTCTGTATCAGCCACGGCACGGACAGTCTGTACTGCGCATGACTTTGTCGTTACACACGTTTTAGCGAATTATTATATAGGATAGTTGAGGAGCCCGTTACACGGGCCACAATGCCACTGCCAGCCGGTCGCAGGGCAGTCATGCGCAGCTCCGGAGCGTCCAGCTCTGTATCAGCCACGGCACGGACAGTCTGTACTGCGCATGACTTTGTCGTTACACACGTTTTAGCGAATTATTATATAGGATAAGCGTGTCTGTGACGCTAACTGAATTAGAAGAATAGGAGAAATACTGGGGCAAACCAAGTTTACCGTAAGGGCAAATAAAACTTCCCTACATTCCCATTGATTTATATAGGACTTCTGCAGGCCTCTCAAGTATTCAAGAGTTTAGAGCCCTATGGAAGCAACGTGGATATGTATCAGTCCTGTAGGATACACATGGTTTGCTCCATGTGTTTATAAAATGAAATCAGTTGCTAAGAGGAGTCAGACTGCAATCTATGTATATACACCTGTTCCTATATAGGTATACATAGCACTGTAACCCCTGTAATGCTAAAGACGTGTGTAACGCGTTGCGAAGCAATACCCTGGAGAGCTTTCCAGCAACAAAGGGGTTAAAATCCCTATGAATCCGTGGGAATTTCGGGAATATTTAACCCCATGGTGGGAAGAGACAGATGTGTGTGTCTATATAATAATCTTGCACCCTCTAATGGGTGATGGATTGTAGTCAGTGAGCTCACTCCTCAGTGAACAGGAGAAGGTGCAATATTAGGATTCAGGGTGGTTTATGGATTTAGAGGGACTGGAATAATTCTGGGAAAATACATATTCCCGTTGATTTAACCCTTTGAGTGCCAGATGGGAAAGCAACCCTCTGGCACTCAAAGGGTTACATTAGTTTTTTAATCCGGAAGATGCTAGATAGTTCTGCAGATTATGACTCTGCAATACTTTGGATATTTAAAAGCTTCAATTAAATAATTTCATTTTTCGTTTGTTCCCTATGGCGCAGTTGGTTTGCTCCAGAATTGCACCTCTTTAGCTTGATACAGCAGCCCCCTCAGTGTGTCAGTGCAGGTAACCTGATCCCCAGTATACAGAGCCCATTGCATTGTGTAGCTGTGGGGCTGGGCGCTGCTGACCCATCACAGGGATGCTGCTGTTGCTGCAGTTTAAAGAGTCGCTGGAGCAGATCAGAGGAAATCGGATCCCTCCTGCAGTCGCTGTCTGTCTGTCTCCGTTGGACAGGGAGGAGAGGAGCCAGCCTGCAGATACAGCTCATTATCAGCTGATCAGGGCACAGACATCACTGAGCTCCTCTCAACATAGCCCCAGTCAGCACTCCAATCGCTGGCAGAAATCTGATCATAAAGCCAGTCTGATAGACTTATCATAGGCTGCAGCTGCAAGGAGGAACTGGGGCTATAGTGCGCCACATTCACCAAACACACACAAATCACTGAGGCACGTGTACTGAAAAGAACCGAAACAACTGTAAAGCAAACCAATGGCAGTATATGGGAATGGACACAAATTCCTCGGATTCCCATGTATTTAATTTTGGCTTTAACCACTTTTATGTTACAACGTTGAGATTCTACCTTGCATTCAAGAGTTTAAAAGCCCAATTTATGTATTTATTTATTGTATCGTTTTAAAATACATAAGATGTTGTTTTTATTTGATTAACCCAATTTAAATGAATGGGGATGTTTATATGTCCCCTAATGTGTTGCTGGTATGTCCCAAGATTGGATCACTGACTCACAGCTAGCTGAATGTGGGCTCAGACACTTAATGTCATGTTACAGATACACAGCCACGTTTCTCAGTCCATAACTAATGCAGTGCGGGGAAGTATAGTTTAACCCGTTGAGTGCCAGAGTGGTACTGAATGCATCGCAAAGCAATGCGTTCCGTATCACTCTGGCACTCAAAGGGTTAAAATAAATAGCCGCCTGCGTTCAGATAATCAGCCACCACAAATTAGGTTTTTCTTTGAGAGCTGGTTTTGAAACCATTGACCCCTATGTGCAGCTGGAGTATCTGACTCATAAAACAATACCCTGAACAATTTACAGATCAGTAATGTTATGAGTCGGATAAACATTGATTTTTCAGTAAGTGAACCACCTGCATCTAAACACACACACACACCACACACACATACACACACTATACATACACACACACATACACCACACACATACACACACTATACATACACACACACACATACACACTATACATACACACACACACACTACACACACTATACACACACCACACACACATACACACTATACATACACACACACACACAGAATACACACACTATACAGACACACACCACACACATACATACACACACTATACACACGCAAACTATACAGACACAAACATACACACACTATACATACACACACTACACACACTATACAGACACACACCACACACATACATACACACAAATACACACTATACACACGCAAACTATACAGACACACACTACACACACAATACATTACACACATTATACAGACACAACACACACAAACTACGTTACACACACACTACACACACCTACTATATAGACACACACACATTCACACATGTAGTGATCCAGTTATAACTGCATTAGAACCCAACTCAGTGTATGAAATAAGCCCTTAAGTACATTACACTGGATATCCACTTGCTGTCTGGATTACTTTTCAGATGATAACTTTATCAGGGTTTTTATTTACAAATTTCTTCATAGACTTCAATAGGAATTTGTTAAACTTAATTTATAAAACATCAACAGAAATGCAATTTAGGCACGTGTCAGGTACATTTAATGGTTTGGGTCACCATGGGATGATTTGTGTCCACTCCAGAGGTCAGTCCTGCTGCAGAACCTGTTGAGAAGCAGACTGTCAATGATTCTGCTTTTACATCCATGAGGCCTGGATGTAGGAAGCTCCATTGTATTGCAGGTGTTGGAATTACGGCTGGCTTTATACCCCACATATACAATACAATAAGCATTTGATATAATTGCCAACAATACACTCTTTAGCCATTCATTCTCCCTGTGTATCAGCATCAGACAAATTTCTATGTCCCACTAGCTATATTGTTTGCTGGTGAGTATTAATGTCCTTTCCAGCCCCGTCTATATCTAGAGCAGTGCGAATAATTTGTCCTACAATGTAAATAAACTTCCAGCCATCCTCCAGGGCAGACAGATATTCTGGTGCAATATACTCAATGTTAAGAATTAGAAAAATTACAGCTAAGTATATTTCCAGTAAAAACAGAAGAAACCGTATGGGAATCAATTGCAATGCAACAAAGGTGGGGACACTTGTGGCTCTGTGACTCTCCAGCTGTTGTTAGACTAAAACTAAGAGTGATCAATGACAGTGTAGCAGGGGTGGGTAATATGTGGCTTTCCAGCTGTTAGACTAAAACAGAAGAGAATTAATGTCAGTGAAACGGGGTGGGAAACATTCGGCACTCCAGCTGTTCTTGGACTAAAACAGAAGAGAGCGAATGGCAATTTGGCAATATAACGGGGTGGGAAACATTGGGCTCTCAAACTGTTCTGTAAATTAAACAGAAGAGAACGAATGGCAAT
This sequence comes from Rhinophrynus dorsalis, assembly GCA_037306005.1. Taxonomy (NCBI): domain Eukaryota; kingdom Metazoa; phylum Chordata; class Amphibia; order Anura; family Rhinophrynidae; genus Rhinophrynus; species Rhinophrynus dorsalis. Next base: position 174,792,596 of record CM074722.1, read on the forward strand.
ATAACGGGGTGGGAAACATTGGGCTCTCAAGCTGTTCTTTAAATTAAACAGAAGAGAACTAATGGCAATATAACGGGGTGGGAAACATTGGGCTCTCCTGCTTTTCTTGGACTAAAACGAAGTTCGATCATCGGCAATGTAACAGTAGTGGAAAATCTGTGGTTCTTCATTTGTTACTAAAGCAGAAGGGAATGAATGGTAATGTAAAAAAAGGACAGACAACTTGTAGATATCTGGCTGTTGTTAAACTGCAGCTTCCTTCATTCTCAGCCGGTCAAAGGGAGCTGTAGTCCAACAGCAGCTGGAGAGCTACGGGTTGCCCATATCTAAATGAATCTGTAGGCAGAGTTATGCAATTCAGTGATCTCCCAATGTGGTTTACATGATATGTATAGTCCAAGAGTGCAGGCTGTGTATGAGGCTCCTATTGCCTGCATACTTAGTGCCCACACACTTGCTGATGGGAGACTGGCTGCCCTGGCCCACCTGCTGTTGTTCTGGCCTTGGGGAAGGAACACTAGCTCGCTATGGAGAAATAAATCAGAGTGCTTTTGATAAGTCTGTTGACACAATCTCCATACAGGAACAGTTTCTGGTAGTAGGTGCTGATTGTCTACTCTAGGTAGGAGATCAAAGCATTAACCATCGAAGTGCCAGAAGAGATTGTAACATACTCATCCAACATTCAATTGTTAATCCCAGCCTGGGGATAAGAGATTTCCCCTCTCTCCCTGGCAGGTGAGATGGTGTTGATTTGGGCCAGTTTGAGAGAATACTTGTTTACTGAAAAGGCCTGTGCAGTAAATACCTCTGCTGGTTCCTAACCTCTTTTGGGAAAAAAAAATCAGTCTATTAACCCTGTGAATCCAGGGTGTTCAATTTTCCAATTCAGGAATAAGACAGACATACAATAAGCATATTGAGATTTATAGCTCTGTTTCCAAAGTCCATCATCTAGCGCTACTGGGGCCATTGGGACAGAGGAAAATATCTAGAAATCTCACTATTACACAGCTAAGTAGGTGCAATTCTGGAGCAAACAGGTGGGAAATGGAATTTCAATTGAATTAAAAGGGGCGTTTAACCCCTCAAATGCTCGCAAGGTCTCCAATTCATTGGAGACCTCTTTAGCATACAATGGGTAAAAGTCCCATTAAACTTTTTAACGACTAGAGGGCGCGCAATTCATGCGAAGAAATGTGTTTCGCACATTTTTGGTCCTTAAAGGGTTAATATTGTATTTGAAGCCTTAACGGTTTTATCATTCATGAAGTTGCTAATCAACGGGAAATTGCAGAATTTTCATCCTTCTTCCTCCCGTGGTGCAGTTGTGTGACTTCAGAATTGCACCTCCTTATCTCGATGTTGGCCCACAGTATCACTACTGCCAGATCTGCTTTACTGCGCGCGCGCGCGCTCTCTCTCTCTCTCTCTCTCTCTCTCTCTCTCTCTCTCTCTCTCTCTCTCTCTCTCTCTCTCTCTCTCTCTCTCTCTCTCTCTCTCTCTCTCTCTCTCTCTCTCTCTCTCTCTCTATATATATATATATATATATATATATATATATAAAATCCCAGTCCAGGTTTTGGTAAGCACACCCAAAGGAAAAAAAACACATTTAAAATTGCTGGAGTGCAACCAATTTTGACAAAAATAGCTAAAAGAAAATACACACAATATTGGCGCACATCCAAATTTTCATCACCATTAACCATTTTACTCTGCTGCGTTGTGCCTGCACATCACTACTATATTATAGATGTGGATTTAGTCACATCATATGGCCATAGAATGCTAAGCTTGCCACCACCCAAGGTATCTCAATTGCCTGGTGGCAAGCTTGGCATTTTATGGCCATATGATGTGACTAAATCCTTATCTTTAATATAGTAGTAATATGCATGCACAATTCCACAGAGTAAAGGGTCAGTGGTGATGAAAATTTGAATGTGCACCAATACTGTGTGTATTTGCTTATATCTATCTATCTAGAGAGAGAGAGATACTTTTTTATATAGTTATGATTTCAAATTCAAAACGTTCCACTGGTGGTGCCTGCTTGTCTGCTGCTAGCAATACCTCAGGAACTTGCACCTGGGCATTAAATATTAGACAGTGAGTGCTTCCATCAAATTACGCTGTCTGTCCGTCTATCTATCTATCTATCTATCTATCTATCTATCTATCTATCTATCACAGTGATTCTCAATCAGGGTGCCGTGGCACTTTGGTGTGCCACAGACATCATCTTAGGGTGCCCCATGTTTTCTATGAAGACTAACAAAAATTGACTTTTAAATAAAGATATATAGAAATTGTTATGCACATTATGTTTCCTTTTGTTATTATGATTGTAAGACCTAATAACAACTGTATATTTATGCATTGTACCTTCATTATGCCCTTGATAAAGTACATTAAATATGTTAGGGGTGCCCCAAATGTTCTATATTACGTGTTAGGGGTGCCCCGAACAAAAAAAGATTGAGAACCACTGATCGATTGATCTATCTATCTATCTATCTATCTATCTATCTATCTATCTATCTATCTATCTATCTATCTATCTATCAATACAAATCTGCAAGTGGTTCAACAGTCTGTCTACCTTCACATTCTCTCACAGACTATAGCAGAAATAAGTGAAATGAAATCCAGTGATCACTGTATCACCTGCCAAAAAATCCAGCCCAGAAATCACTCTCTTAATAAAACCGTTCCATTTCCAGTCCTGTTGATATATACAGATGCCGTTTGTGATATCTTGATAAAAAGCCGAGTACTGTGTGACCTCCTTCAATGAAATATCATAAATGTATACATTGATATCGTCTCTGTTAGACACGTATACTACTACTAGTATCTACTGGACCATCGGCACTCAAAGCTAATTAACCCCATGAATGCCGGACAGTGCACAGCGTCCCTTGCATTCAAAGGGTTAAAAAGAACCTTTAAACATTTGAAGGCATTAAGTAACTGCTGTGTGGTTTAATTTGAGTGCCACGGGGCTGTGCACATCTCTTTGGCACTCAGAGGGTTAACTCAGTTTTCTGCTTTCTATCCCCCCTCCCTCCCTTGTTTGCCTTAATCTCAACTGTGTTTATACCAGGCTGGAAATCTCTCTCCAGTCTTGTAATGTCAAGGTCACAGGTTGTGATAATAGTACAGGTTAATGTGGGAATGTACAGGTCCCATCCCACCTGGCTCACCTTAAGACCTAAGGAAACAAACGCACCATATGGGAGGCCTGGGGAGTGACTGTGACATAGAGATCCTCACATGGCTGGACACAGGCCCTGCCATCCGGGTACTATTGTATCCACTGCTACTGAATCCACCCTCGCATCATCCCAAATGGCCTTTGTTATCTGCTAATTACTGGGTCTCACTCAGAAATGACTTATTTATTACATCTAAAGCATGTGGCTAGTGAGGGCCAAGTGCTAATAAGACGTAGAAAAAGTCTGAGGCAAGCCAACTGACCGCAGGGGACAAATACAAATCCCCATTGACTTAAATGGCTCTTTTAAACCTTTGAGTGCCAGAGGGGGTAAGCAACGCATTGATCTGCAATGCGTTGTTTACCCCTCTGTCACTCAAAGGGTTAATCCCTTGAATGCTAGAGAGGTCTTCAGTACGTTGTTTCGCAATGTGTTGGAGATCTCACTCCATCTTCAATCAATGGGGATTAGAGGAATGTTTTGCCCCCCCCCACACGATGTAGTTGGTTTGCTCCAGTTCTTATTAGTGCACACAGCTCCACTTGGTCTTTGGATCTCAACATAATTGCAAATAAAGCGATTGATGTAATCAAATCAAATACATCAACAATTACGAAAAGGAAATCTATATAAAATAGCACATTTAGGGGTCCAATTTTCAAAAGAAAAAAACTGGATTAATTCTGGGGCTAACCAACTTTACCGCAGTGGCAACATACGTATCCTTACACACATTTCCATCGCTTTACATGAAGAGGTCCCTCGCATTGGAGACCTCACTAGCATTCAATTGGTTAAATTTTTTTTTAAAGGAATACATATATTTTTTATTTGTCCCCTATTGTTTGCAGTTGGGTTGCCCCAGAAACTCACTTTTCTTTTGATCGTTGAGAACCGTAGTAGATACATGATTTTCCATCATCACTAGGGGAACCCTCCCCAAAATACCTCATATGTCTCATATCAGCATCAAAGTCCTTCCGTGGTTTTCCTTTAACCCTATGAGTGCCAGAAGACGAGTGTGCAACGTATTGCTCGGAAACCCGTTTAATACTCTTCTGGCACAATCTGACAATCTGTTTATTTCTGAGCCAATAGATCATGAATCTGTTACTAATCTTTTTTGCCATGAAAACGAGTGTTAATTAACCTTTTGAGTGCCAGAAGGGTAGGCAACGCATTGCAAAGCAATGCGTTGCCTACCCCTCTGGCACTCAAATGGGTTAATCTGTTATGAATCAGTTTTTTTTTACTATAAGTTTTAATCTTTTTTGCGTACCAAAAGGATTAAGCATGAGAACATGTTTTTAAAAATGTACACAAAGCCTTGTTACATAATATTAGGGTGTTTATTCCTAGACTATAAATGAATGGTGACACTTATATTGGTGCTAGTGTACCAAGATGGGCTGGAGTAACTCTGCAGCAATCCACGTGTGCCATAGGAGACCAGAATCCCCATTCATTTGAATAGGGCTTTTCACCAGAGCTGATTTTCAGCCAGGTCACTAACCCGTTACCTCTTATCAGTGACTCTGCACATTATTTTTGACACTTTTGATCACCAATAATAATGTTGCCTGACTCATCTTTTTAGAAAAATCCCCCCTGATTTTAACTCCTTGAATACTGGAGAGGTCTCCATCGCAGTGCGTTAGAGAACTTTCCAGCATTCAAGGGGTTAAGCCTTTGAGTGCATTGCTTTGCAATGCGTTGCGTACCCCACTGGAACGCAAAAGGTTAAACATCCATTTAAAGAAATGGGAAATTTGGGACATTTTTGCTTGTTATCCATTTTACAATTTATTTGCCCCAAATTCACCTTAACCCTTTGAGTGCCAGACGGGTACGCAACGCATTGCAAAGCAATGCGTTGCGTACCCCTCTGACACTCAAAGGGTTAATATACCAGCCCTTTTTCATAATAATGTGAAATATTTTTTCTATCAAGCTGAAACAATCGTTTTAATGTGTCCTTTACTGTCTATTAGGTACAAGACATTATTACAGAGAATGCAAACCAGTACCATTAGGATTAAGAAAATAACATCTTACCTAGCAGGTGTTGGGAGCGATTTTAGATGCAGGGTGCATACTGAGATGGAGCTCTGTTAGCTAAAATACAACTCACATGAATCTTATTTTTTACAGAGATTGTTGTTTTATGTGTCTAGTTTCTGCTCAGCCCCCAAACCACAGCTTCCACTTCCTGAGTAAAGTCTCAGATAGGAGCCCCGCTATCCCCAGAGCTTTCCTCCTAAACTATGGAGTCACACATAGTCCTTCTAGGGTCGCACCAGCTGGACTGGCACTGGACCACTGCACTAATCTGGAACACAACCCACAGACACAAACACCACTCTGCTTACACCCCCACTTCAGCTTCCGTAATGACAAGTCACAGATTTGACACACAGATTGACTGAAAAAAAAATGTGCATGTTGTGTGTCTGTCTGTCTGTCTATCTATCTATCTATCTATCTATCTATCTATCTATCTATCTAGTGTGTGTTTGTAAAAAAATAGTTTTCTTCCAAGTTGTAAAGTCTCACATAGATAGGCAAGTCATTACCAATGCGTTGCATACGCCTCTGGTCCTTAAAGGGTTAAGAGACACTTGCAGACAACCACCGAAACATATAGGCAAAATTGGAGAACTGCACAATCTGTAAAATGAGCCCGTTGGATGCTATAGAGTTTCCCATTGCCCTGCAAATCAAGGCTGGACACCTCTTTAGAAAAGAGGTCCTCTACCTGGCAATTGAGGACTGCAGTTCCCATGATGGCAGCTGTAGTCCTCAACAACTGGAGGGCCTTATGTTGCCCAGAATCGCTCTAGATTAAATCCTGTTTAAAGCCCAATTTAAAGAGATATATTTTTTGCTCCGAGTGCATTGTAAAGTATTAAAGAATGTGACTGATGCCATTCATACTATTTAATACTATCTTAAGTGTTACTTACCCTTTAATAGTCCCGCCCTTCCACTTCTTTCTGTGATGGCAGCCTCTTTTGTAATGATGGGGCTGAAAGGGATAGTAATACTTCGTTTTAACTTTATTTTATTTTGTAGGCATTAAAAAAACATGAGGAATGATATAAGTCTTATCTCTCAAACCTTTATGGTTTATGCGATATTCACAAGCAAAGTTCCCCTCCCCGCCCCTTTTTCCTAGTGTAAGCCATCTCTTCTCAAATGTGAGTCTGGTTGTATGACAGGACAGATAACAGAAGGGGACAATTTTCTTTGTATGAAAACAATGAAAGCCCTTCCCCCCTTGACAAGTTTTTCAGCTTTTTCCATTATCTTAATTGAAGATTGTCCCTCTCTGCAGTCTACCTGGGCATCTCCCTTGTGATCTGGTTGAACAGGGAAGGGATACTTTGTTTGTGAATATCTCTTAAACCATAAAGGTTTCAGAGATAAGACTTATATCATTCTTCATGTTTTTTTAATGCCTACAAAATAAAATAAAGTTAAAACGAAGTATTACTATCCCTTGAAGGGTGGGTTGACAAGGCAAGCCGACCCTGTGCTCAGGCATACTGAGACACATATGCAGAGATATTTGTCACCTTGTGAGTTTTCATACAACCTGAATACTGACTTCAGTTCAGTCAAGGCACAGGACAAATAAAGAGGAACTTTAACCTAGGAGTAAGTGACTTATTTTGTCTAAGGTTCTAATTTACTTAAGAAATTGATCATCCTATTTTGGAGCACTGCTAATTGTTTCAATTTAGAACTTGAAAAGGCAAGCCATTTTTGTCAATTGAAGGCTATTGTTTGTAGTGTGATCTAAAGGAAGACTTCAGTGGAGATTATCTTATACTGGAAATAAAATATATAGTTTAATTAATTGATACATAGTCCTGACTGCTGTATGAAGGGCACCTACCTAGGTATGTTAAACTGATAAACAAAACTCACAAGAAGACAATGTGTGTCAATGTAGGGATTGCAGACTGCGTTGCAATGGCAACACTTGACACTTGGCATCCTCATTTGGATAAGAAGCTGATGTCAGGGCAAGGTGAAAGGGAGGAAATATTAAACTTTAAATGTCTTTTAAACTAGCATTATATAGTTTGACCTATCTCAATCTTTAATTATTTGTAATGCATTCTGAAAAAACCTCTTTATATCAAAGGACATATATTTGTCCCAAGAGTTCATGGATTATTTTACTGTATTATCACTGCAACTTCCAAAGGTAGATTATTCCATGCATCTATCCATAATGTATATTTTTTGGCATATTTTCTCTTAGTTTCCTCTAAAACTTTATGCACCCAATATCACCATATCAGCAACAAACAATAAAATAATAGCCATGACATGACTTTCAGCATCTCTTGAGCACCCCTTCCCATTTATACACCACTGGTTGGGAAACTGTTTGTTATTCTGTACAGATTAATATTACAGTGATCATCAGGGGCATAATTAAGAACTGCTTGACATTGTGATAAAATCTGAGGCTACCCCCCCCCCCTTTAATACTAACATACACATAATTAGGAGAATGTCTGAATAATAGGCACCAATTTAGACTTTACTTAAAATGGCAGAGCTATTTTGAATCTTGACTACACAGATCAAATGGACAGTTTGCCCCCAGAGGATCTAAGAATGTTTATGCATGATGGGGAAAGATATAGAGGAAAAACACTTTGTTTGCAGTCAGGGCCAGATTTTACAATGGGTAGAGTAGGCAACTGTCTAGAGTTCAAAATTTTGAGGGGTATCTCATCTGTATTGGCCACACCCACATTCTGAATTGTCAGTGTGACCAGAGCAGTCTCAATCTCTTTCACCTCTTTTATACCATTTTACAGGCTACTAATTAATCCTTTGGATGCTAGAGAGATCTCCAACGCATTTTGGAGATCTCTCTAGCAATCATGGGGTTACATTTTTTTTGGTTCTGGCTTGTTCTAGTAAGGGGTATTTTATGTTCCAGGCAGCAGTGGATGGGATTAGGTGGGGTCATGTGAGAGGAGGGCATGGCCATAGGTGGCGCTAAGGCTCCTAGATTGCCTTGCCCAGGGGTACATGGATGTAAATCCGGTCCTGTTTGCAGTACAAGTAGGCTGCTGCATCATGATTCATAACCCACACACAAGCAGTTAACCTTTTTAGTGTCAGAGGGGTGTCCAATGCACATACCTGGGAACTCTCCAGATCTGCCTCTGAGACTCCATTTTTTGGAGTTAATTACTGGGTCTTTGAGGACATAGGCTGTTTCTCCAGCAATGGTGTGTTTCCTGTGAAATTGTGCCAACTTCTCCACCTTCCCACCCTGTTGCTGTCTCTTCTGGCCCACTTCTCCTGCTTCTCACCCTGTTTGCCCACTTCCAGACCACTTCCCATCTACCAGGCAGATAAACCCCACCCACCGACTAAGCCCCACCCTTTTTATGAAGCAAATTATATAATTTACATACCCCTGGTCGCAATACGTGAGCCCTTTCCAGTGAATCAGGTGAATGAAGGTCCCAGGTATGCCAATGCATTGCTTTGCAATACATCAATCACCTCTCTGGCGCCGAAAGGGAAGCCGCTCACCTGCACTATTCTTAGCTTGCTATGTGATGATGTCAGCTGCCACCAACCAAGATATAATAGTGGTCTGATTGTAAGGGCTGCAGGACAACGGAGAGACTATGGGTCCTTACAAAAGCCAGACCACTACACAACTGAATCCCCTGTAGTTAGTCCACTGTCACCAGTGTCAGTCATTCTCAGTCTTTCAACCTTTAAAGGATTAGTAATACTTTATTTTAAACATCTTTACTATTGTACGTATTAAAAAATAAAGTAAATGTTCTAAGTCCCGTTGTAATATGCTTCTAAAATTCCCCCCTCTTGCTCCTTTTACACACATCACCTACTTTGTAGACCGTTCTCATGAAGTATTTCTCAACATACAATGCTATTTCGGCTCTATTACCATTTTTTAAGGAATTCATTTTTTTTTCTTTTTCTTGGATTTACACATTTAACAGCTTACGCATCAGTACTGGCATCCAGGCTATACATTTGCATTGCTATAGTAAAACTGAAGTCATTTTTAACCCATTGCATATTAGGGATATCTCCAGTGTGTGGATACGCCATGTATTGGAGACATTTCTAGCATAAAAGGGGTTAAATATTAAAAGCCTTGGATGCTACAGAAGTCTACAGCAGGAGGGAGAAAGTGACATACCTGCAGCTGGCTGCATCCAAGGAGTTAAAACTTACAGAGGCTCATGTACCAAGACAAGTGGTGCAATCGTGGAGCAAACCAACTGCACCACAGGGAACAAATAATACTTCTCCAAAGTCCCATTGAAGTAAAGTGGAACTTTCACCTTAATTCAAGTTTGCATATTTGAAAACTGCATTAAAAACTGCCTATATGTCATGTTAGCCAAACTACCAGAAAACGTACAGTTAAGGAGATATTCACACTTGGTAATGTATGCTAATTGCAATACGAGTGACATTTTCATATGCTAATTACGTTTTTCAGTGACATTTCATATACTGATGAAACAATTTATGTGACGTGTCATATGTTAATAAAGCTTTGTGCAGTACCATGAAATGTTCGCTTTCACTTTGCCCAGAAATAAAAGTGTGAATATCTCCTAAACTATACTTCTGCTAGAATTTTTGGTAAACATGACCTATAGGCAGTTTTTAATACATTTTTCAAATATACAAACTTGAATTAAGTTGTTAAAAGGCCCATTTAACCCTTAAAGTGCCAGAGAGGTATCCATGTATTATGTGGATACCCCTCTGTCACTCAAAGATTTAAACTAACCGAAATATTTATTTTCCCCTATGGTGCTGTTGATTTGCTCCAGAATTGAACCAACTGGCTTAGTACATGAACCTCATTGATGGCCCCTGTGGAGGTCAGCTATAGGTCTTATAGGTGCTCATTCCTATTACATGTATAACTAACAGAATATGTTACACATATATTTACTCTTTATTACTTCCCTGGAATGTTTCATGTTTGTTCACCACCACCATCTATCCAGGGCAGGGCTGAGAGTTCCTGTTGGTGTTGCTCTTTATACACTGTCCTCTGAGAGGAAGGGTTTGATATTGTATCTGGGCACTGGAATTTCCATGGTATCCTGGTAGGCCAATCAGAGACTGGAATCGCTCCATACATGCAATGCAGCCAATCAGATTAAAACGTGTTAGCAATTATACTTTGATTGGTCCACAGTAAAGTTGTGGGGATAAACACTTAAATGAATAGTAACCTTTCATTTTGACTTTATATATTCTGCAAGTACATAATATGCCTGTAATTTTTATTTCTTCTTATACACCTAATTTTTTTTACACATTTATACCTTTGATAATGAGCTCCCTGGATTTGTTTGCAGAGATATTTCTGTCAAGGAACATAAAAGCAGGTTTAGTGATACAATGTAAAAATATTCACTGTAAAATAGAAAACACACAGAGCATTCAGTGCTGCAGGGAGAGTACAACATTTTTATTTCATTCTGCTTTGATAATATGTTGTATAAAAGAAAGAAGAAAGTGCTGACATTTGGTGCACTCACATATTTAATATGTAACTTTTATTCTTGCTGGAACAATAAAATATATGTAGCAGTACTTAAAAGGTTAATTAAGAAAAAAAATATATATAATAGTAATAAAGACCTTCTGTTTATTAACAAGCCCCACAGGTGCTGACCCTTCTACTTATTCACTCCACATCACTTGGTCCTGATGAAAATGCACATTTTATTTGAAAAACCCTGTGAGTGCTGACTCTTCCTTGATCTTCATCTATCTGTATTATCCCAGTGAGTATGAGTACCCAGGCAAATGGCATGTGTGAAAAATGCTGTAAAGTAAGAATGCTTTCAAAAATAGACATGTTGATACTTTATATTTATCAGTTAATAAAATACACAGTGAGTGAAAAGAAAAAATCTAAATTAAATCAATATTTGGTGTGACTACACTTTGCCTTCAAAACAGCAAAAAAATTCTTCTAGGTACACTTGCATAAAGTCAGGTATTTTGCAGGTATATAGTCAAGTGTATGATTAAACAATTATACCAAACAGGTGCTAATGATCATCTATTTAATATGTAGGTTGAAATGCAATCATTAACTGAAACAGAAACAGCTGTATAGAAGGAATAAAACTGGGTGTGGAACAGACAAATTCAGCTAAAAGGTAAAGTTGCTGAAGTTTAATGTCAAAAGTCATACACCATGGCAAGACTGAGTACAGCAACAAGACACAATGTAGTTATACTGCATCAGCAAGGTCTCTCCCAGGCAGAAATTTCAAGGCAGACAGGATTTACCAGATGTGCTCTCCAAGATCTTTTGAAGGAGCACAAAGAAGTGGTCGTCCAAGGAAACTTACTACAGCAGATGAAAGACATATCATGCTTACTTTCCTTCACAATCAGATGATGTCCAGCAGTGCCATCAGCTCAGAACTGGAAGAAAACAGTGGGACCCTGGTACACCCATCTACTGTCCTGAGAAGACTGGTCAGAAGTGGCCTTCGTGGAAGACTTGAGGCCAAAAAGCCATACCTCAGAAGTGGAAACAAGGCCAAGTGACTCAACTATGCACGAAAACACAGGAACTATATATATCTATATCTCTCTCTCTATCTATCTATCTATCTATCTATATAAACACACACACACCAGAGGTGTAACTAGAAGCCACCGGGCCCTGGTGCAAGAACTGCCATGGCCCCCCACCCCCTGACAACATTGCCCCCCTCAACCACATTAGCCACCTCCACTTTCTACCTCCACATTGCCCCCATCTCCACATTGCCCCCAATCTCCACATTGCCCCCACACTGCCCCCCATCTCCACATTGCCACCATGCTGCCCCCCCCATCTCCACATTGCCCATCTCCTACCTCCCTGGTGGTCCAGTGGAGTGTCAGGAGTCATGAGCGGTCTGTGCCTCCTTCTGCACAGACCTCTATGCAGATGGAGCTCCCGCACGGTCCTCTCATAATGCAGAGCATTGGGAGATTATGTCATCTCCCAGCGCTCTGCATTACTAGAGTGCTGGAGGGAGATCGGGTATCAGAATGTTGCGGATGCTAGGAGGTGGGGTCGCTGGGGACGGCCGGTCCTCTGGAGTGATGGGCCTGGTTGCAGGTGCGACCCCTGCAACCCCTATTGTTACACCACTAACACACACACTACAGTTCAAAAGTTTGGGGTCATTTAGAAATGTCCTTGTTTTCCATCAAATGAGTTGCAAAATGAATAGGAAATACAGTCAAGACGTTGACAAGGTTAGAAATAATGATTTTAATTTAAATAATAATTGTGTACTTCAGACTTTGCTTTCGTCAAAGAATCCTCCATTTGCAGCAATTACAGCTTCACAGACCTTTTGGCATTCTAGTGGTCAGTTTGTTGAGGTAATGTAAAAATAGTTCACCCCATTCTTCCTGAAGTACCTCCCTCAAATTGGATTGGCATGATGGGCAATTCTTATACAGTCAAGCTGCTCCCAAAACAGAAACACACACACCACATTATATATAAGCTATTCCAAGGAGGTAGTAGATATGGAAAGCGCCATAACCTTTCTGGGTTGATTTAAGCATACCAGTGGTGTTTGCCTCATTACCCTCCGAATCACTGTTTATGTATGAGTCCGCAGCTACTTCGCATTAAATAAATTCATATTTGGACAGTAGTTGACCAGGGTGCTAAATGCTCAGCTGGACATCAGGATCACTGGTAAGTGTTTCTATCAGGGGCTGTTTTTTTAACTTAGTCGGATTAACCCTGTGAGTGGCAATGGGGTAAGCATACCCCATTGGGACTCATAAGGTTTATTCTAATAACATTTCACACATTTTGTGAGTACTTTTAAATGTATTGATATGGGGCTTAGGGCCCCAAATCAATGCATACACTGGTCACAAAGGTTTTTGTATGCATTTTTTCAGTTTTAATTCCTGTGTCGGCTGTTTTGAGATGCGTTAAGGAACTCTGTGCCCAGGAAAACTGGGTGCAGAATTTCACCTGTTAGAATGAGTCCCTTAATGCATCTTAATGAATGGAATTGAATGTAAAATTCTGATGTTTTGTAATGTGTTTCTATGGGCCCAAATGGATGCAAAATTAGTGACTTCTTGCTTTTTTTCCGGTGGTATTTCTTCATAGCACAGGTAATTGAATTGCTTACCGTGTTTCAACAAATGCCACTGGGTGTTTTTTGGATGTTGGCCTCAATTGAATTGAGGCCCTAGTGCATAGCCCCCAAGGATTATGCCACAGTACATGTGGAAGATGAGTGTAATGGAGAATGTGGGTGCTTCAGTATGTGTGGTAGATGAATGTGCTGGAGTATGTGCTGGAGTATGTGGGAGCTTCAGTGTGTGAGGGAGAAGAGTGTGCTGGACTACATGATAGCTTTAGTGTGTGGTAGATAAGTGTGCTACTGTAGAATGTAGAAGCTTCAGTATATGTAGGAGATGAGTATGCTGAAGTACATAAGAGCTTCAGTAGGTGTGGTAGATAAGTGTGCTGGAGAATGTGGGAGCTTCAGTATGTGTGGAAGACGAGTGTGCTGGAGTACATGGGAGCTTCAGTATGTGTAGACGACCTGGTAAGGAGCGCTCGACGGACCCGCCACGCTCAGGAACATCCAAAGACTCCACACAGCGATAAAAAATATATCCAATTTTTATTGCAAAAGATACAAAAACTAGTAAAAACACCGTATGGAGAGTATGGAAAACATAATGGAGACACGATAGCTACACAAAGCGCCTAACGCGTTTCATGTAAGATTACATTTAATCATAGGCTCACTGTGTAAAATACAAAGGTTACCTTTATAGTCAGTGAATCAGGTGTTTCAATTACCACTCCATAGATCAAACTACGATATCACATCTGATTCAAAAACCAATCCCAAAGCTGAAAATGGTATCTACCCAGTTCCAGGGATGTTAACCCTTTCTATCCCACATTTTAAAGAAAAATAACTGACATATAGACAGAAATAACAAAAAACATATATACAGTACTTGTGAATGTGTCTCATGCTAAATAAGACATAAACATACATATAGATATTATAAATTACAATAGTGCCCCTAAATAGACACAAAGAAATGTCAAATCGCATGATGACCTCATTCACATATATTGAGACTCAATAAACATAGAAAAATATACATAAAAAATGTATTAACACTTAATACAAATACAAAATTACCTATGTATAAATAAGCTGACATCATGTTCAGAGTTTAACCCAAAGGGTTTCCGAGTACAAAGAAACAAAATCCATCTATCCTCCGCTTTATCTAATGTGATGTGAATATCACCACCTCTCTCATGTGATATGATACGTTCTATGCCCTGAAAGGAGAACATATTAATGTTCCCTTCCGAGCAATCCATGAAATGTTTACCCACTGGTTTAGTGATATCTTTATTTTTAACTGCGAGAATATGTTCCCTTATACGATCTTTCAACGGTCGAATAGTGCGACCTACATATTGTTTAGTACATCTCAAGCAAGTAATTAAATATATCACAAAACTGGTTCTGCAATTTATATATTGTCTCATGGTGAAAGACTTACCATTTGCCGAACTAGAAAAGGTCCTGCTTTCATTCACCAATGAACATGTTAGGCATTTCCTAGCTCCACACTTATACATTCCCACGGTATTTAACCAAGTGGGTACTGGTCTACTCGTTGACCTAAAAAGACTAGGAGAAAGAATATTTCCTAGAGTTGGAGCCTTTCTAGCGACAAAATGGCAACCTTGTCCCAAATGCGACTTTAACAAATTATCACCCCATAAAATGGGCATGTATTTGTTAATAATACCTTTAATACAATTAAATTCTAAACTATAATCTGTAACAAACGCTGGAATGTTACCATAGTTTTTTCTTTTATTTGAGCTACTCCTCATCTGTCCTTGTATGAGTGACATGCGATCAGTGGATTTAGCCCTTCTATACGCACGATCCACTATGTCGGCTGTATAGCCTCTACTAGTAAAGCGTTCCTTAAGGTCCACTGATTCCCGTTGGAAATCCAACTCCCTGGAACAATTCCTGCGGACTCTTAAAAACTGACTAATAGGGATGGCGCGTATAGTATGTTTGGGATGTCCAGATTGCGCATGCAATAATGTATTACCCGCACAAGGTTTTCTATAGATAGTAGACTCAATTTGTGTGGAGCCAAAAAATAACTTAAGATCAAGAAATGCTATTTCACTCTCTTGAAATTCACTAGTGAACTTCAATCCCAAATCATTAGTGTTAAGAAACTGCACAAATGCCTCAAAATGTATCCTAGTACCAGTCCAAATGAGGAGCAAATCATCAATATAGCGATGATATGTTAAAATATACTCACGAAAACAATTATCGGAGCTATAAATGAATTGCTCCTCAAATAAGCCCATATATAAATTGGCATACGATGGGGCAAATTTTGCCCCCATCGAGGTGCCCCGCTTCTGAAGGTAAAAGACATTATCGTATTTAAAATAATTATGTTGAAGTAGATAATGTATAGATGACATCAAAAATTGTACAAGATCATCAGAATATGAGCTATAAGTAATAAGATGGAAATGAACTGCTTCCAGACCTTTATTATGTGGAATAGTTGTGTAAAGAGAACTCACATCTAGAGAACCCCAAACACAACTATCCTCCACTTGAATCTGTGCCAACTTAGACAATAAATGTCCTGAGTCTCTGGTATAGCTCTGCAACCTCAACACCAAAGGTTGGAGATAAGAGTCAACAACCTGTGAAAGATGTTCATTTAAAGAGCCAATACCAGAGACTATAGGTCTCCCTACAAATGGCCTCTCCGGTTTGTGTATCTTCGGCATATGATGGAAGATAGGTATACACGGATGTTGAACCAAAATAAAATCAGCCTCCTTCCGATTCAAAATGCCCAAAGACAAACCCTCATCCACTAGAGGTTTCAATATTTTCAAAAAAGCTTTAGTGGGGTCTCTGTTCAATGCCAAATAAGATTCACTATCCCCCAACTGTCTTAGAGATTCTTGATGGTAATCTGTAGCATCCATAACAACAACACAGCCGCCCTTGTCCGCACTCCTCACAACTATACTAGTATCACTTTTAATCTCTCGTATAGCTTTTCTCTCAGCTGTAGTAAGATTATCAGGGGTGCGGGCAGGGCCAGTGCCAATACCACTATACAGATCCATCAGCTCCTGTTCCACAAGTGACTGAAATAAATCTATAATAGATCCTCTACATTGTATAGGGTAAAAACTAGTGGACGAGATCTTCCAATTATCTTTATTCACCGATTCAACCCCAACACATTTCAGTCCATGAGAGTGACTCTCTCTTTGTAGACATTCCAAGTCATACACAGCACATTGATTAGAAAAATAACCAAAATTAGCAGAACCTGAACCTGGGGCAAATTCCACAGGATATAGGGCCGAAGGTTCGTCTAAATGATCTTTACCATCCGTTGAGGACAATACATTATTAGTCTCTATGGACGAATCATCTTCCTGTACAAAAAAACTTTTTCAAAGTAAGTTTCCTCACAAATTGATTAACATCTATGATGGTATTTAACAGATCAAAATGTTTCTTTGGAGCAAACCCCAAACCTTTGGATAATACGTCCAATTGTACTGGGGTTAAAACTCTAGCAGACACATTCAATACTGCCTGCCACGACCCCTCACGTGTCGTCTTATTCCTCCTCTTCCCCTTGGACCCCCTCCTCGTGTGCCTTGATTTAGATGGGACTGTGGATAATTCCGGGGTTGTTGCCGTGACGACTCCTTGAAACTCTGCCGTGCTGACGTCATACCCCGTCTTGCTCCCCGGTTTTTTGATACCTCAGAACCACTACGGGAAGAGTCCATAAAGACTTCATTTGAAACACTTATTCTTTCGTCCTGTTGGAAAGAAAAGGTAGAGGCAGGACTCTGTTCAACAGTATCACTGTCTACACTAGTAAAACTGACACATTTATCTTGTTTGTCAGATCTCAATATTGATTTGTTAGAAGATTCTTTCCTAAAAGTGTTTCTTCTAATCCTCCTCTCTTGGGGCCACGTATAAACCCTGTTCTTATCATAATCCTCAGAATCCCTGACAAATTTCTTCGATTTGATGAGGGTGATATTATGCTCCAATTTCTGAATCTTAGTTTTCATATCATTGTTGAAGGAAGTAAATCTATCGATCTCACTATTTGCCCTTAAGTGTACTTGTAGTGACTCCAAATCCTTCCTCAAAGTAGTGTAAGTTCCTTGTTTAAATTTCAAAATTAATTCCATTAACCGTATGGAGCAATCATTCAAAATTGTATGCCATTCAGTCATAAAATCACCCTCATCATGTGCAAAAGTGGGAAATTTCATAATCCGTAAACCTCTAGGTATCATTTTATTAGCTATGTATTTCTCTAGGGTAGTTATATCCCACCATGTTTTAACTTCTTTAGTCATCGTTTTCTCCAATTTAGAATATGACATATCCAGATCAAATAATACATCCCTTGTATAGGGGGTTTCCAATGAAAACACTTGCTGTGCACGCTGCATGCGCTGTGATTGTAATAAAAATATATCGGGTATGTCTTCAATATGCGGTCTAAAATGTGAAACCACTTCATCTAGTTGTCCTTCCATTATCTATATATGTTGCAACCGCACTTCAAAAGATAGATAATATATACTATGATAATGGTTGGAGTTCCTTAAGGTGAGTGTTGCCTGATAAACAAACCTCGTTATAGAGGGAGCCAACCAAAGTTAACGCCATAAACCACAACCACATGTAATACTAATGGTTGCTACTAATTATCAGGCTTAAAACAAATGTAAAATATATATGCACTCACCTAGCCAAAAAGGCTTTGCAGGTCCGGAGCTGCCCCCTACAGCCCCGGCTAGGGCTTCAACAAACGAGAAGAAGACCTGGTAAGGAGCGCTCGACGGACCCGCCACGCTCAGGAACATCCAAAGACTCCACACAGCGATAAAAAATATATCCAATTTTTATTGCAAAAGATACAAAAACTAGTAAAAACACCGTATGGAGAGTATGGAAAACATAATGGAGACACGATAGCTACACAAAGCGCCTAACGCGTTTCATGTAAGATTACATTTAATCATAGGCTCACTGTGTAAAATACAAAGGTTACCTTTATAGTCAGTGAATCAGGTGTTTCAATTACCACTCCATAGATCAAACTACGATAATATAAAATATAAAGATATCACTAAACCAGTGGGTAAACATTTCATGGATTGCTCGGAAGGGAACATTAATATGTTCTCCTTTCAGGGCATAGAACGTATCATATCACATGAGAGAGGTGGTGATATTCACATCACATTAGATAAAGCGGAGGTAAGATGGATTTTGTTTCTTTGTACTCGGAAACCCTTTGGGTTAAACTCTGAACATGATGTCAGCTTATTTATACATAGGTAATTTTGTATTTGTATTAAGTGTTAATACATTTTTTATGTATATTTTTCTATGTTTATTGAGTCTCAATATATGTGAATGAGGTCATCATGCGATTTGACATTTCTTTGTGTCTATTTAGGGGCACTATTGTAATTTATAATATCTATATGTATGTTTATGTCTTATTTAGCATGAGACACATTCACAAGTACTGTATATATGTTTTTTGTTATTTCTGTCTATATGTCAGTTATTTTTCTTTAAAATGTGGGATAGAAAGGGTTAACATCCCTGGAACTGGGTAGATACCATTTTCAGCTTTGGGATTGGTTTTTGAATCAGATGTGATATCGTAGTTTGATCTATGGAGTGGTAATTGAAACACCTGATTCACTGACTATAAAGGTAACCTTTGTATTTTACACAGTGAGCCTATGATTAAATGTAATCTTACATGAAACGCGTTAGGCGCTTTGTATAGCTATCGTGTCTCCATTATGTTTTCCATACTCTCCATACAGTGTTTTTACTAGTTTTTGTATCTTTTGCAATAAAAATTGGATATATTTTTTATCGCTGTGTGGAGTCTTTGGATGTTCCTGAGCGTGGCGGGTCCATCGAGCGCTCCTTACCAGGTCGTCTTCTCGTTTGTTGAAGCCCTAGCCGGGGCTGTAGGGGGCAGCTCCGGACCTGCAAAGCCTTTTTGGCTAGGTGAGTGCATATATATTATACATTTGTTTTAAGCCTGATAATTAGTAGCAACCATTAGTATTACATGTGGTTGTGGTTTATGGCGTTAACTTTGGTTGGCTCCCTCTATAACGAGGTTTGTTTATCAGGCAACACTCACCTTAAGGAACTCCAACCATTATCATAGTATATATTATCTATCTTTTGAAGTGCGGTTGCAACATATATAGATAATGGAAGGACAACTAGATGAAGTGGTTTCACATGTTGGACCGCATATTGAAGACATACCCGATATATATTTATTACAATCACAGCGCATGCAGCGAGCACAGCAAGTGTTTTCATTGGAAACCCCCTATACAGGGGATGTATTATTTGATCTGGATATGTCATATTCTAAATTGGAGAAAACGATGACTAAAGAAGTTAAAACATGGTGGGATATAACTACCCTAGAGAAATACATAGCTAATAAAATGATACCTAGAGGTTTACGGATTATGAAATTTCCCACTTTTGCACATGATGAGGGTGATTTTATGACTGAATGGCATACAATTTTGAATGATTGCTCCATACGGTTAATGGAATTAATTTTGAAATTTAAACAAGGAACTTACACTACTTTGAGGAAGGATTTGGAGTCACTACAAGTACACTTAAGGGCAAATAGTGAGATCGATAGATTTACTTCCTTCAACAATGATATGAAAACTAAGATTCAGAAATTGGAGCATAATATCACCCTCATCAAATCGAAGAAATTTGTCAGGGATTCTGAGGATTATGATAAGAACAGGGTTTATACGTGGCCCCAAGAGAGGAGGATTAGAAGAAACACTTTTAGGAAAGAATCTTCTAACAAATCAATATTGAGATCTGACAAACAAGATAAATGTGTCAGTTTTACTAGTGTAGACAGTGATACTGTTGAACAGAGTCCTGCCTCTACCTTTTCTTTCCAACAGGACGAAAGAATAAGTGTTTCAAATGAAGTCTTTATGGACTCTTCCCGTAGTGGTTCTGAGGTATCAAAAAACCGGGGAGCAAGACGGGGTATGACGTCAGCACGGCAGAGTTTCAAGGAGTCGTCACGGCAACAACCCCGGAATTATCCACAGTCCCATCTAAATCAAGGCACACGAGGAGGGGGTCCAAGGGGAAGAGGAGGAATAAGACGACACGTGAGGGGTCGTGGCAGGCAGTATTGAATGTGTCTGCTAGAGTTTTAACCCCAGTACAATTGGACGTATTATCCAAAGGTTTGGGGTTTGCTCCAAAGAAACATTTTGATCTGTTAAATACCATCATAGATGTTAATCAATTTGTGAGGAAACTTACTTTGAAAAAGTTTTTTTGTACAGGAAGATGATTCGTCCATAGAGACTAATAATGTATTGTCCTCAACGGATGGTAAAGATCATTTAGACGAACCTTCGGCCCTATATCCTGTGGAATTTGCCCCAGGTTCAGGTTCTGCTAATTTTGGTTATTTTTCTAATCAATGTGCTGTGTATGACTTGGAATGTCTACAAAGAGAGAGTCACTCTCATGGACTGAAATGTGTTGGGGTTGAATCGGTGAATAAAGATAATTGGAAGATCTCGTCCACTAGTTTTTACCCTATACAATGTAGAGGATCTATTATAGATTTATTTCAGTCACTTGTGGAACAGGAGCTGATGGATCTGTATAGTGGTATTGGCACTGGCCCTGCCCGCACCCCTGATAATCTTACTACAGCTGAGAGAAAAGCTATACGAGAGATTAAAAGTGATACTAGTATAGTTGTGAGGAGTGCGGACAAGGGCGGCTGTGTTGTTGTTATGGATGCTACAGATTACCATCAAGAATCTCTAAGACAGTTGGGGGATAGTGAATCTTATTTGGCATTGAACAGAGACCCCACTAAAGCTTTTTTGAAAATATTGAAACCTCTAGTGGATGAGGGTTTGTCTTTGGGCATTTTGAATCGGAAGGAGGCTGATTTTATTTTGGTTCAACATCCGTGTATACCTATCTTCCATCATATGCCGAAGATACACAAACCGGAGAGGCCATTTGTAGGGAGACCTATAGTCTCTGGTATTGGCTCTTTAAATGAACATCTTTCACAGGTTGTTGACTCTTATCTCCAACCTTTGGTGTTGAGGTTGCAGAGCTATACCAGAGACTCAGGACATTTATTGTCTAAGTTGGCACAGATTCAAGTGGAGGATAGTTGTGTTTGGGGTTCTCTAGATGTGAGTTCTCTTTACACAACTATTCCACATAATAAAGGTCTGGAAGCAGTTCATTTCCATCTTATTACTTATAGCTCATATTCTGATGATCTTGTACAATTTTTGATGTCATCTATACATTATCTACTTCAACATAATTATTTTAAATACGATAATGTCTTTTACCTTCAGAAGCGGGGCACCTCGATGGGGGCAAAATTTGCCCCATCGTATGCCAATTTATATATGGGCTTATTTGAGGAGCAATTCATTTATAGCTCCGATAATTGTTTTCGTGAGTATATTTTAACATATCATCGCTATATTGATGATTTGCTCCTCATTTGGACTGGTACTAGGATACATTTTGAGGCATTTGTGCAGTTTCTTAACACTAATGATTTGGGATTGAAGTTCACTAGTGAATTTCAAGAGAGTGAAATAGCATTTCTTGATCTTAAGTTATTTTTTGGCTCCACACAAATTGAGTCTACTATCTATAGAAAACCTTGTGCGGGTAATACATTATTGCATGCGCAATCTGGACATCCCAAACATACTATACGCGCCATCCCTATTAGTCAGTTTTTAAGAGTCCGCAGGAATTGTTCCAGGGAGTTGGATTTCCAACGGGAATCAGTGGACCTTAAGGAACGCTTTACTAGTAGAGGCTATACAGCCGACATAGTGGATCGTGCGTATAGAAGGGCTAAATCCACTGATCGCATGTCACTCATACAAGGACAGATGAGGAGTAGCTCAAATAAAAGAAAAAACTATGGTAACATTCCAGCGTTTGTTACAGATTATAGTTTAGAATTTAATTGTATTAAAGGTATTATTAACAAATACATGCCCATTTTATGGGGTGATAATTTGTTAAAGTCGCATTTGGGACAAGGTTGCCATTTTGTCGCTAGAAAGGCTCCAACTCTAGGAAATATTCTTTCTCCTAGTCTTTTTAGGTCAACGAGTAGACCAGTACCCACTTGGTTAAATACCGTGGGAATGTATAAGTGTGGAGCTAGGAAATGCCTAACATGTTCATTGGTGAATGAAAGCAGGACCTTTTCTAGTTCGGCAAATGGTAAGTCTTTCACCATGAGACAATATATAAATTGCAGAACCAGTTTTGTGATATATTTAATTACTTGCTTGAGATGTACTAAACAATATGTAGGTCGCACTATTCGACCGTTGAAAGATCGTATAAGGGAACATATTCTCGCAGTTAAAAATAAAGATATCACTAAACCAGTGGGTAAACATTTCATGGATTGCTCGGAAGGGAACATTAATATGTTCTCCTTTCAGGGCATAGAACGTATCATATCACATGAGAGAGGTGGTGATATTCACATCACATTAGATAAAGCGGAGGATAGATGGATTTTGTTTCTTTGTACTCGGAAACCCTTTGGGTTAAACTCTGAACATGATGTCAGCTTATTTATACATAGGTAATTTTGTATTTGTATTAAGTGTTAATACATTTTTTATGTATATTTTTCTATGTTTATTGAGTCTCAATATATGTGAATGAGGTCATCATGCGATTTGACATTTCTTTGTGTCTATTTAGGGGCACTATTGTAATTTATAATATCTATATGTATGTTTATGTCTTATTTAGCATGAGACACATTCACAAGTACTGTATATATGTTTTTTGTTATTTCTGTCTATATGTCAGTTATTTTTCTTTAAAATGTGGGATAGAAAGGGTTAACATCCCTGGAACTGGGTAGATACCATTTTCAGCTTTGGGATTGGTTTTTGAATCAGATGTGATATCGTAGTTTGATCTATGGAGTGGTAATTGAAACACCTGATTCACTGACTATAAAGGTAACCTTTGTATTTTACACAGTGAGCCTATGATTAAATGTAATCTTACATGAAACGCGTTAGGCGCTTTGTATAGCTATCGTGTCTCCATTATGTTTTCCATACTCTCCATACGGTGTTTTTACTAGTTTTTGTATCTTTTGCAATAAAAATTGGATATATATTTTTTATCGCTGTGTGGAGTCTTTGGATGTTCCTGAGCGTGGCGGGTCCATCGAGCGCTCCTTACCAGGTCATCTTCTCGTTTGTTGAAGCCCTAGCCGGGGCTGTAGGGGGCAGCTCCGGACCTGCAAAGCCTTTTTGGCTAGGTGAGTGCATATATATTATACATTTGTTTTAAGCCTGATAATTAGTAGCAACCATTAGTATTACATGTGGTTGTGCTTCAGTATGTGTAGTCAATAAGTGTGCTGGAGAATGTGCGAGCTTCAGTATGTGTGGAAGACGAGTGTGCTGGAGTACTTGGGAGCTTCAGTATGTGTAGTACACAAGTGTCCTGGAGTACTTGGGAGCTTCAGTATGTTATAGTAGATACGTGCTGGAGAATATGGGAGCTTCAGTATGTGTGTGAGACAAGTGTGCTGGATTACATGGGAGTTCAGTATGTGTAGTACACAAGTGTCCTGGAGTACTCGGGAGCTTCAATATGTATAGTAGATACGTGCTGGAGAATATGGGAACTTCAGTATGTGTGTGAGACGAGTGTGCTGGATTACATGGGAGTTCAGTATGTGTGGTAGACAAGTGTGCTGGATTACATGGGAGTTCAGTATGTGTGGTAGACAAGTGTGCTGGAGCACACTGGAGATCAGTATGTGTGGTAGACAAGTGTGCTGGATTACATGGGAGTTCAGTATGTATAGTACACAAGTGTCCTGGAGTACTCGGGAGCTTCAGTATGTATAGTAGATACGTGCTGGAGAATATGGGAACTTCAGTATGTGTGTGAGACGAGTGTGCTGGATTACATGGGAGTTCAGTATGTGTGGTAGACAAGTGTGCTGGATTCCATGGGAGTTCAGTATGTGTGGTAGACAAGTGTGCTGGAGTACACTGGAGATCAGTATGTGTGGTAGACGAGAGTGCTGGATTACATGGGAGTTCAGTATGTGTGGTAGACAAGTGTGCTGGATTACATGGGAGTTCAGTATGTGTGGTAGACAAGTGTGCTGGATTACATGGGAGTGCAGTATGTGTGCTAGACAAGTGTGCTGGATTACATGGGAGTTCAGTATGCGTGGTAGACAAGTGTGCTGGAGCACACTGGAGATCAGTATGTGTGGTAGACGAGAGTGCCAGAAGAATTTTGTTTTTAAAACTGAAGGCTGCAAAACTGTGGAAAATGATGGTATGGATAGTATTTGAGTAACTGTGTACAGCCCTTCTGTAAGGGACAGTACCTTTAGGGTAGGCACCCATGGGGCTATGGGAGCCCCCCCACCACACTTGTTTGTTTTAATTTAATAACATTATTTTATTTTAAGGTGGTTTGGTGGTTTTAAAAATTGTTTAGTCAAAGTGGGCATAGTGGTGGGGAATTAGGTTAGGCCCCCTTTAAGTTTATCCCGCTTTTTTATCAGAGGTATTTTTCCAGTATTTTCCCTTCTTTTCCTGTCTGGAGTAGTGATTGGCTACAGGTAAGTAGCCTCGCGCCAGGTAGCTGCTTCTAGGCGGGAAAATGGGGTATATAAGCTTGTGTACGCAATGGGAGAATTTCACCTGTGTGCCAGTTTTGAGGGACGTGGTACCTGCTTTATCCCAGCAAAAGAGCTAGATTTGGGATTGCAGGATGTCTGAGGAGCTGTTGAAGCTGGCTGAAGAACTTCAGAGATGGGCACTGGAGAGCGGTGACAGCGAGTGGATCCGGGAGTGCCTGAACACTGCTCCATCTACATCCTCGGCGGCATCATCTGGGACTTCAGCCAATATCAGCGCAGCAGCAGCAGCAGCAGGAGGGAAGAGACAAGTGGTTGCATCATCCAGAGCTTCAAGATCAGCCACGCCAGTGCGCAGGCATGCAAAACACAGGAAGGAGACCCAGGCTGACATCACTGGAACGCAGGCGTGCGTTCCAGCTTCAGAGAGGCCAAGCAGGAAGAGGACACCGAAGAGAACATACTCACGGAAGGGGAAGAAGAAAGAGTAGCCCAGAGCAACAAGAAGAGGGTTCCCGAAGGAAAAAAGACAAGAGAAGGATTGTGATATTGAAAACAGCACCAGGGCTGAGAGGTCAGAAGGGGACATGAGGCCTGGTGAGTGTACATCTAATTCTAACTTAACAGATGTGTTAACCTCTTTGACATCTATTTTAAAGAAGTTGTCTGATCGGAACAATTCAAATGACATTGAAGTCAGTGCAGATAGACACACAGTGACTGAGACACACACTGTAGAAGACATTTCTCTAAGAAATTACATAAGAAAGGACAATGTATCCAGTGTAGGTTAAAGCTGTTTAGGGAGGCTTTAACTTGTAATGTTTCACCGCTGGGCTTTCACTTATCTAATGGTATAAAGGAAAAAATTTGGAAGCGTGAATTTTTAGATTTGTTATCGCTCTTGCCTGCGTCTAAAGATTTTATTCTGAAAAGGGGCAGTGATAAATCTGAAAATGACAGAAGGAGGCCAATTCCAAGGTCATTTAATAATTTTCTGCAAGCTTTTTGTATTTTTTCTTCTGTTATGGGGAAAAACACACCAGGTTATGTTCGGGATCGTTTCAGCATATGGAAATAGTGCTGGAAGCTTACAAAACTTTTGGTGGTTTTGCCTGGTTCACGTACGATGAGCAATTCTATCAAAAGGTTGCTGTACGTTCTTCAGTCAGTTGGGGACAGAAAGATGTAGCGCTCTGGGTCTCGATGTCTCAGCAAACTAGTATAAATTTGCATAGATCTCAGGTATCTACCTCTGTACCGATGCAGAAAAAAGGTGTTTGCTGGTCATTTAACAAGTCCCAGTGCAAATTCCCAAATACCTGTAAGCATGAATGTTTAAATTGCAGTGTCAGCCATCATAATTTTTGTTGCTTCAGAAAGCAACTGCCAACAGGACAGGTCAGTAACAAAGGTAGCGCTCAAAAGGCTTTAACCCTAGCAAAATGGAGAGAAATGCTGCCCTGGTTAGATTGCTACCCAAGGCAAATGAAAGCACAGGTAAATAAAAATGGTTTCCAGTTTGGTTTTGAGTTGCCAATTTATGATTCGGAGATTTTTCAGTGGGTTGAAAACTTAAAATCGACTGAAGAAAACAAACAAGTTGTATGGGACAAGATTAAAAAAGAGATTGAGGCAAGTAGAGTAGAGGGTCCATTTATACATTCACATTTCCTTGGGTTTGGTACCTAAAAAAGAAGCTGGATCTTTTAGGTTAATATATCACCTGTAATTTCCCAAAGGATCATCTCTCAATGACCAAATTAGTGAGGAATTAAGTTCCCTTCCTTATACTTCATTTGAGGAAGCATTCAGGCTAGTCAGAAAGTGTGGCAAAGGGGCGTTAATGGCCAAAGTTGATATACAATCTGCATTCAGACTGCTGCCTATTCATCCTGCATGTTTTTGTTCTCTGGGATTTCAATTTGATGTTTTTTTATTTTTTGATCAATACTTGCCCATGGGTTGCTCCCATTCATGTTCTTATTTTGAGACATTTGCTGGTTTTCTAGAATGGGTGGTTAGGGTCAAAAATGGTTATAATACTGTGATGCATTATTTCGATGACTTTTTGTTTGTAGGTCCTAAAGATTCATCTATATGTGTTTTTTTGATGAACACATTTTCTGAGGTTGCTTCTGAGTTTAGAGTTTCATTGGTGCAGGAGAAAATGGTGCTTCCCACTACAGAAATTGTGTTTTTGAGGATTACTGTTGATTCTGAGGCAATGGAAATCAGACCTCCGGAGGATAAGATTTTGAAACTTAAACAACAGCTGTTGGTACGGTTATCAAATGAGAAGGCTACAGTTTTTCCGTTAGTTATTGGCCTGATAAATTTCGCTACTCATGTGATGCCTATGGGTAGAATGTTTTCTATGCGTTTGTCAGCAGGTATATCTGGTCTGAAATCTCCCCAGTGTCATGTTATAATTTCAAAGGAGGTGAAAGAGGATTTGAAAATATGGTATGTCTTTACAGATTTATACAATGGGAGAACTTTGCGGCAAGAGGATTTTGTATTTAATGCAGACATTGAACTATACACTGACGCAGCTGGGTCTTGTGGCTATGGGATTTTTTGGGAAGGAAAATGGAGTGCGCAGAAGTGGCCAGATGAGTGGAATGATTTAGGTTTGGTTAAAAATTTGACGTTGTGCGAACTGTTCCCAGTGATAGTGGCTATTGAATTGTGGGGTCAGTTCTTTTCTAATAAGTGCATTTTAATGTTTTGTGATAATGTCAGTGTGGTACAGGCAGTGAACAACTTGTCAGCGAAATCTGGCCCTGTGATCAATTTGATTAGATATTTAGTCCTTAAATGTCTTTCTCTTAACATTTGGATTAAAATGAAACACCTCCCTGGTTACTGTAATGATTTAGGTGATAGCCTGTTACTGTTTCAGTTTGGCAGGTTTTTCCAATTGGCCCCAATGGAAGAGAAGTGTGGAGTGCAGTGTCCAGATCACCTTTGGGCCTTGATCTAGGTAGGATGGGAGCTTACATCAAGAATTCAGTGTCTACATCTACATAGAAAGGACATGTTTCAGCTTGGAATAAGTGGTTTCATTTTTATGAAGAAAGCAGTATGAATCCTTGTTTATATAATGAAGAGTTTGTCATGTTATATATTCAGAAGTTATTTGACAGTCATGTTTCTGGTCAGTCTATTAAGCAGAAGTTGTCTGGTTTGAATTTCTTTTTTAGGTTGCTGGGTTTTAAAGGTTGGACTTTCAATTTTACATTTAAACAAATTCTTAAAGGCTATTGTAGATGTTCAAGAGTTCAAGATGATAGGCGCCCTATTTCTACCCCCATACTGATCAAATTATTGCATTTGTTGTTCTGATCTTTTTTAGTCAATCTTGTTTAGGGCAGTGTTTTTAGTGGCATTTTTTGGTGCACTTAGAGTGAGCGAAATGGTGGCAAAAAATAAGCAGTGCAATAGTTTTTTTAAAAATTAATCATATTAAATCATATATGTAATCAGTTTATCTCAGTTTTCATTCAAAGATCCAAGACTGATCAGGAGGGTAAGGGTGAATGGCTTATATTGAAAGAATGTCAAGGATCTTTGTGTTGTCCAGTAGAAAGTATTAAGAATTATTTAAAAACTATAAAGAAAATTTGGGTTTCAATATCCAGGAATGCAGTTTTTGGTGGTATGGGGTAAGGGGTCTTAGATGGGAAAATTTTGAAAGAGAATTGGGTTTCTGTTTGGAGAATTTACTTAATCCTGATATTGTAATTATATGTCTGGGGGTAATGATTTGGGTGAATTAAAATCCATGGAGATTATTTTTCATGCGAGTGTGCTTCTTTACAGAGTTTTATCTTCCTTTCCAGGTGTGATTTGGGGTTTTTACGAAGTGATTCCTAGATTGATTTGGTTAGATGGGGCGTGTTTTAAACCATTAGAGCGTACTAGGAAAAAGATGAATAGATTTCTTGCCAAATTATTTAATTAATTGGGAGGTTTGTCGTTTAGGCATAGTGATCTTGAAAATGGTGGTTTAGGCCTGTATCATCCTGATGGGGTTCATTTATCTGATTTGGGATTGGATATATTTAGTTTAGGTTTACAATCTCTAATTGAAATGGCGGTAAGGAGCATGGGTGGGCTCAGCCCTGGATGTGGTCAATCAGGGCTGGCTGTGGAGGGTTCTTGAAATTTAAAGTAATTAAAGAATGGTTATTGTGATCGCTCCTGGCTGCTAGGGCGGTGCTATGGTTTTTTAGGTATGGTGAACCTATCAGGCTGGGATTGCTGGTAAGAATGTCTATGGTAAATTATTTATTTATTTTAAATAAAATGTTGTGGCCTTACCACCAATTTCAAGTTGTGTGTCTTTTTTATTTATTTATGAGTATTTTAGCATTATGGGTAAGAAGGGGTGGCGATCTTACAGCCTCCATGTATAGTATTGAGTATTAAAGTAACCCTAAATAACACAATATTTGCAGATGAACATGCATGTTGTAACATTGTGCATATATATGTAGGTGCTTAAGATACAACTGCTATGAAAACTGACAACACAAATGTTCATATTCAGTAAGTTAAAGCAGTGCAATTCTGGAGCAAACTAGTTGCACCACTGGGGAGAAGTAAAAAAAAATAATTTTATTTTGCAGTGTTTTTGAGACCTCCCTAGCATTCAAGTGGTTAAAAGCCCCATTTAACTCAATGTGAATGTTTTATTTCTACCCTATGGTGTAGTTGAATAGCTCCAGAATTGCTACTCTTTAACTTATTGAATACTGCAAATGGTCTTATTTATACATGCAAATTGGAGCAATTTAGGGGCAAACCAATTGCACTACAGGGCACGTATAAACATTCCCCAAATGAATATTGATTTAAATGGGTTTTCTAATACTCTGAATGCTTTGGAGACCTCTCTAACATTCAAAGGGTTAAAGCTCCATTTAGATCAACTTGATTTTTTTTATCTGTCCCCTATAATGCAGCTGGTTTGCCCCTAAGTTGCTCTCCTTTGCTTTCATACACAAGTCCCAAACATCCATCATGTAAACTAGTGGTTCTCAATCCGTGTCCTCAGGTCCCACTAAGAAGCCATCACTTAAGGATTTCACTGCTTGAGCATATGTGAGTTAACCAGAGGCTAAGTCATTTTTATTCACACACCTGAAATCCCTGTCCTGGCCTAATAGTGGGCCTGAGGGCACAGGCTGAGAACCAATGACTTAAGTCTCCTCAGGTCTGATGTATTAAAGCAACACTAACACCTAAAAATGAAATTCAGTTATATCAATTTAAATATCAGGTACTTCCAACAAGCATCTGTGAAATTTAGCTGTTTAACTCTTTGAGTGTCAGAAGGGTATGCAACACCCCTCTGGCACTCAAAGGGCTAATGCTAGATCCCTAAAATCTAATCCCAATCTTGTATTTGAATTAATGTGTAGACTATCCTATATAGATACAGTCTGGTTAGTTGTGCACTGCTAAATGTGATAACATACCCACTGCTCTTCTATTCAGAAAGGCTGGTCCATTATCTCAGCCCATTAACATAGAAGGAACACTATGGGGGAGATTCACGAAGAGGTAATAATGAGGAGATAAAGTGGTGATGACTTCTCCAGTGATATCACTTCTCCAGTTCCTATGTTATTCTATGGCGCCAATGCACTAAGATTTCTCCAACTTTGGTGATCTTAGTGAATAGGCTCCATGGAATAACATAGGAATTGGAGAAGTGATATCACTGGAGAAGCCATCTCCACTTTATCACCTCTTTATCACTCCTTAGTGCATAGCCCCCTATGATTTCTTTCAAGATAGCTATGGTAATGGAAGCACCTGGAAAGGCAGGAATGGGAGCCCCACAGAGTACATGTTAGACCAGATTTTAAGAATCAGAAAACACAGAATTGTTACAGGGGCTAGCATTAACTACAGGGGATTTCTGAGTTTAGAACCGACGTTCATATTTTAGTTATCATCCTTTAAAGTAAAGTGGAGTGAGTGTGGAGCAAATCAACTGCCTCATATAGGAAAAATAAAAATTGCCATTTATTTAAATGGGGCATTTAACCCCTTAAATGCTAAGATGTCTCTAGTGAATCACTTTGTAATGTTCTAGCATTCATATGGTTAAAAAGTCCCATTTAAATCGGGGGGTATATGGTTATATAGAATTTGTGCCCTATGGTGCAGTTGGTTTGTGCCAGAATGGCGTTACTTTACTTTTACACATAAAGCTCTTTGTCCCTTGAAAAAAAAAAAAAGCCAATATATATGCGCGGATCACTGACAACATACAAAAGCCCCCACACAGAAGCAACACATATTATCTTTCTATTGTCAATACAGGGGTTAACGTTCCATATTTATTATAGTTATTCTGGAATTAATCAACTGCACCATAAGGGACAAATAAATATTCTAAATTCACAAGCTCTTGACTAGTTTTTTTAACCCTTCGAATGCTAGAGGGGTATGCAACACATTGCTTTGCAATGCATTGCGTACCCCTCTAGCACTCAAAGGGTTAACCCCTTGGATACCAGAGGGATCTCCAGTGCACTACTTGGCAATGCATCAGAGATCTCTCTAGCATTCAAAGGGTTAAAAGCCCAACTTAGTTTAAAAGGAATTTGTATTTGTCCCCTAAGGAGCACTTGGTTTACTCCAGAATAACTCTAGTTTGCTTTTATACATATGGGCCAAAGTTCCATGTATATATCAGACTAATGCTGCCCAAAAGGGTACTCCAGTTCTGAAATAAACGGCAGGTCCCCTATGCATGGGTACACCAGCTAACTCCAGACATATAGTTCTGCCTTGATTGGGTCATTTCATTGGGGAGCGGCTGACTTTCCTATGCAGTGAGTGCAAGGTGTCCACATATGGATTGTCCTTTACCCTTATAGAGACACCCTAAGGTTTTCAAACAAAGCCAAGATATGTGAGTGGATCACAGAGAATGAACACAAGCAGACAGGGCCTGTTCTATGGCTAGTCACTACTCACATATCACATTTTAGCTTTCTAGTGTCATTGCAGAGGAGAAATTTGCATGTGCTTGTCAGACTAATCCGACCCGAAGGTCCACCCAGCTCCAAAATGACAGACAATTCTCCTCTGTACTTCTGTATTCTTATTGAAACCGTAGATCGTGCTAACCAGCCATGGTCCTCCATAGCTACCGACAGTACATGTTTTCTGGATATCCCAGCTGGAGCACAGGTGGACTAATTAAAGTGAATGAGCCACTAAATAGTCCACCTGTGCTCCAACTGGGAGATCCAGAAAACATGCACTGTTGGAAGCTGAGGACCAGTGTTGGCTACCACTGCCCTAGTTCATTTGAGGTTTGCTTATATTCTCGTGCAGAGGTCCTGCATTTTTGGGCCTGGCTGCCCTTATGGGCGGAGTCATCTCAATATGCAAAGAGGTATTTCTCATTTGTTATGGCAGTAGAGAGCTAAATAGTTATATTCCTGAGTGGTGACTAGGTGAAGAACAAGAAAATGCTGTGCTTTTGTTTGTTCTAAGTGAATATTCACTGTTGTGCTTTACCCATGGTAAGAAGAAAGTGACAAGTGCAGATTCTGATGAATAGAATAATTATTGTGGTTTATGGGAGAGGAAGGTAAAGTCAGGCCACTGTGTCTTTGTCTTTCAAGTGGTGAGCCTGGTCCCAGTACTAATGTCATGTCATTTTATCAGAGGCTATTATTTACACCACTAGAATACAGCCAGCAAGCTTTATTGGTAGAACTAATTCTAAGATGGGCCATTCACCTCAGATCACATTAAGGGATCAATAAAGCGTTATTTTTTTTATTTTTTTTTTTAAAAGAATAAATAGATATTTCTGTATATTTTGTCTTCTTTCTCTACATCATTTAGAAACTGATGCACATCTTTATGCCTTGCAATAGAGCTCTGGATATCTGCTTGAGCAGGATCAGTACAGCCCAGGGGTTTGTGATGCACACCACTCTGGTATGTAGTTGGATTATTAAATGTCTATTTGGATGAGATATTGTATTAAAGATACTTTCTTTGCTCTGATAAGGATCCTAATAGCCTATTCTTCTAACTGCAGAACAGTTAGCAATGATCTGTGGAATTACAAATAATGCTGGTCCAGTTTATACCAAAAAACAGGAGTCGGATGCCAGTTTAGACTACCTCTGTGGTATAAAGACATTTGACAGGAGTGATTTAGTGAATAATAGTTAAGTCACTGATGTCCTTATATATGTTTTTAGGTGGTTGCAATCATACATCTGGACTATTTACTAGCATATACTACTTTTTCCACATTATTCTTTTTATGCTGGATTTTTACTCCGGGTAAGTGCTCAGTTGGTT
The DNA here is from genome assembly GCA_037306005.1 of Rhinophrynus dorsalis. Lineage (NCBI taxonomy): Eukaryota > Metazoa > Chordata > Amphibia > Anura > Rhinophrynidae > Rhinophrynus > Rhinophrynus dorsalis. The sequence goes on from CM074722.1 coordinate 174,826,075, forward strand.
GTACATTTAGGAGAACTGGTGGGAGATACACTAAGGTGTGATAAAGAGGTGATAACGTGGAGATGACTTCTCCAGTGATATCAATTCTCCAAGTCCTATGTTATTCTATAGAGTCAATGCACTAAGATTTATCCAACTTTGGAGATCTTAGTAAATAGGCTCCATAGAATAACATCGGAACTGGAGAAGTTATCTCCATTCAATCACCTCTTTATCACACCTTAGTGCATAACCTCCCCCCCCAGATGTTTTGATCAAGTATAATCTACAGTGTTTCACTGGAGAAGTCATCTCCACTTTATCACGCCTTAATGTATAACCCGCTGGACATTTTGACCAAGCATAATATACCACATTTCAATGGAGAAGTCATCTCCACTTTATCACCTCTTTATCATGCCTTAGTGCATAACACCACTGGATGTTTTGATCAAGCATAATATACTGTATTTGTTTCTGTTTATTCATATGGGTCAGTCTGTGCTCCGTGCTGCGACAGCTGGTTCTGGTCCTTGGCAATCTTCCTACATGGGCAACTGCATTCAAAAAAGCAAGGGATGCCTATCTAGCACAGAGCAAAATTGAAAAGTTTGACAGATGACTTTAAAGCAGATAGGATATTGATCCGGGGAACTATTTGACTACCAATTGAAGTCAGGAAAACACACACACACACACACACACACAGAGAGATTGGAAAGGGCTCCAGAGGGGGTTTTTTTTTTTTTTTGCCTTCCTCTGGATCAACAGGGGTGTTTTTGGCATGGGCTGGACTTGATGGACATATGTCTTTTTTCAGCCTCTTCTACTATGTTACTATGGTTCATGTGGTTGTGAGCTTTGGTTATTGTCTTGATAAAAGCCCAATTTAGGGCTGAAATGTTGACATTTTTGACACAATAAAGATTCTACTTACATGTTCTACCAGTGCCTGCCTACCTATCTTTTTGGTAATACAACTTTGTACTATTTGAACATTGATGTTTGGGCACCATGCAGCTGGTGTAGCATAGGAGTGTCCTTATATTTTATATATCTATCTATACACCTGTATGTATGTGTGTGTGTATATATGTATATATATTATAGAGAGACAGTCCTTCTGTAAAACAAGGTTATCTACTTCTACAGCCGATAATAGGTGATAAAGATGTCATTAAAGCAATCTAGAGGGATAGTAATGTTTAAGTATTAATGTAAGGTTGATTCTTCAACATACATTTGTATAAGGATGTGTACTTTTGTAACAGTCCATAACGTTGCCATTTTCGTTTTATTCTATACTAAACTGTCCGCCTCCTGCCCTTCTTTCAATACATCACGAATCATCCCCTATGAGCAGCGAGCTGGTCTGGATGGGTTGCAACAAGGGACAATCTTCTGTTAGAATAAGGAATAACCTGCCCTCCTTCGTCAAGGAGGGCAGAGTTTCCCTAATACTGATAGAAAGAAGATTGTCCCTTGTTGTGATCTGTCTGGTCTGCTGACTGGATACCAGATTTGAGGGGATGATTCATGATGTATGGAAAACTGTTTTTTTTTTTTAACTTTCTTAAGTTGTACTTTTATTTTTAACAGTTTGATTTTGTCATCATTTGCTCACATAAATTGCATCTCAGCATTGCTGTACTGCAAAAGTGGTCAACTGTTGGACCTCTAGCTGTTGGACACTACAACTCCCATAATTCCCCAACCAGGATGATGGGAGCTGTAATTCCCATCAGCGGATAGGCTCATAACAGACTACTCCTGGTATACTGTATGGTCACTGCACAGAACGCGTTTCTCCCTCTCTGCATGGAGAATCTATGTACCAGACTCTGTCCCACAGGTTATAGATGTGTGGGGATAGCTTCCAGCCATAAGAATGTTCCTGCTGCTGCTGACACTAGCAGAGATTGTATTGAGGGCCAACATAGATATTTGTGTTAAAATGATAGTAACATTTCACGAAAAAAAAAAAAATCAGCTCCAATTAATCTTCATACTATTTGGGCAGTGGAGAGTGTTATTTCAATACTATCAGAGTTGTAGTTCAAGAGTAATTGTATGATTAATTATCCCCCTCCTGCCCCATATACCTAGTGTAAGCCGCCTCCCCTCAGATGTGGAATCTGGTCTTTTGACTGGACAGCTCACAGCACGGGACAATCCTCTTACTGTGAGCATAAGGAAAACCCTGCCCCCCTTGACAGGTTTTTCCTTATGATCACTGAAGATTGTCCCTTGCTGCAATCCATCTGGACAGTCTTGCTGCTCTGAGGTGAGCAGTGTTACATCAGTAAAATGGGTGGGAGGGGGATAATTTATCATTTAATTACTCTTGAACTAAACTCTGACAGTATTGAAATAACCCTCTCCACAGCCCAAATGCTATGAAGATTAAGCAGAGCTGCTTTTTTTTGTGAAAAATAGCTATCCCTTTAAAATGAAAGCATAAAGGTTAGTTTTCATCCTTCATAATTTAGATATCCAGCGTGTTGGCCAGCTGAGGCTTATGGGAGTTGTAGTCGAATATCAACAAAAAGGATGGCAAGTCAGTCAGTATTTGCTGTAGATATTGGTGGTGGGGGTGAACGACAGAATTATTAGCTTTATAAAGTATGATTCATTTTTTTCTCTATAATCGAGAAGTCATTATTTATATATTTTTATTCTACAATACAAAGTACGCATTCTTCAATAAGCCAGCTTCAGTGCAGAAATAACCTTGGTGGTTTTTGGCAAAGAAACCACACACAGGTCTAAAATTAAACAGGCACCATGGAGATGATGACTGCTGACTTCCGTTGGATTTGGGTAACCCTTAAATTGGACCTAAGTGGGCGAGACAAGATGAGAAAGAGGTGAGTTTCACCAGACAGGAGAACCTTAAATAATTATAAACAATCCTCTTACCTCATCCCTGAGGGAGGACAGTACATGTCAGACAGAAGCAGACTGCTTATCGCCTACCTGCAGTGTAGCATTTTAATCATTCAACTCTAATAAGTTACAGTAAGGAAAGGCAACCAGTGGCTCTCCAGCTGTTTCTGGATTACAGCTTACATCACCAGCTAAAGCTGTATTGTTGGCATAGCTTCCAGCAGATGATTCAAAATGTGTTGGAGAACTCTAGCGCTCAAGGAGTTTAACCCTTTGAGAGCCAGAGGGGTATCCAATGCATTGCAATGGAGACCTCTCTGGCACTCAAAGGGTTAAAGCCCCATATAAATCAATGGGAATTTTTAAGTTCCCCCTGTGGTGCAGTAGGTTTATTCCAAAATTGTTCCTCCTTTGCTTTATGCATAAAACCTAATGTGTGTCAAGCACTACTCTTTACACGTACCACTTGCGGGCTCCTTTTTACAAATTAAGAATCTCTTCAATGGAATCACAACAGCCCAGCATCAAGACACTTCTCTGGCCATGCTCTTCCATGATGTATGGGTAGAGATGACCTGGCAAATACATGACTGAAAACCACTATAATATCCTAAGAATAAGTGGCTCTTAATTTTTCTAACCCCTTAAAGGTCAGTGGTGCACAACACAATCCAAAGCAATGATTGTGTAACAGTAGACAGAAGGACTTACCTAGGTTGATGTCCATAATAGAGCAGTTCTTTATAGAACACTTTAATTTCATTTGCTTTTCTTGTAGTTCACTGCTCGTTTCAGTTTACAGTCCAATAGAATCATATGAAACGCTAGTCTTTATCAGGATTACTGAAGCACATTGCTGGTTGTGAGGTGGTGTGACCTACAGGAAGAATTCAGAGATCAGAATATATTATACTTGGTTTAAAGTAATTTTATTAGGCAATGGCTGGCAACAATATTGGTCAACGTTTCGGTCCCTAAATGGGGCCTTTATCAAGACAGCCTTGATAAAGGCCCCATTTAGGGACCGAAACGTTGACCAATATTGTTGCCAGCTATTGCCTAATAAAATTACTTTAAACCAAGACCCACTGGTGCTGCCTCTTCATCTACATCTCTGTCTACTTTATTCACGAGGATTGTGCACCTGGGCATATCAACTAGAAAGAGTGAGTGCTCCCATCCCCACCACATATATATATATATATATATATATATATATATATATATAGGACCTGGGGGGTGCATTAAGGGTGATAAGGGGCCAGGATGGCAATATGGTAGTGAAGTGGTCAGGGGTGTCCGTAGAAATTTTTACCGGGGGTGGGGAGGCAAAGCCATAATATGACCCCCAGGCCAGCCCATCCAGCCCCGCTCAGGGCACCCATGAAAGTAGTGTTGTCGGCATAATGACAGCATGAACTAAACTGTCTTCACCACCATATCACTATGAATCCACAACATAACTAGGAACGCGTCATGCCTTCAACAGGTTTAGAATTTTGTTTGACAATGGCTAATTTGCATATTGTAATTAATGTTAATGATCCACTGTTGTATTCATGTGGGTGTGTTTATGTTAATGTGGCACAATCTCATGCACTAAACTCAGATAGCTGCCTTGCTGTCAGAGTTCATAGTCCCTAAATTACCAACCTGAGTTTGGCGATATCTTCCTGTAGCTCCCTATGAGGACTGCTTGCTGTCTCTACTCTGGAGAGCAGAGACACCAGCTGCCCTCCCTTAATCTTTTCAGTGCCATAGGGATGTGCATTGCATACCTCTGTGACACTAACAGGGGTTAAAAAAAAGTTGCAGTAAAAGAGTTGTGCTTAACCCCTCCAGTTTCATAGAGATGCACAATGCATTACAGAAGTTAAGGGGCATTGTATAAGCTTTCGGTTGCTGAAGGGCTGTCTCTTAGATGAATCTCTAGCAAATAACTGGACTAGAATAACAGAATTTGCATGTCAAACAAAACACGTGTAGTGGAGACTTATGGCTAACCTAATAACATATGACCATAATATAGTTCATTGTACCTACATCTCTGATATTCCCGACTGTTTCACCTTAGACCTGAAAATGTCTTGCAGGATGAGGAGATGAGCGCAGATGCCAGCGGTGCAACATGGATAAGTGTCCACTCTCACCCTCTGTAATCGGTTCTTGTCACTGAACCCTTATATTCCAGAGGCTAGAGAAAGAGACAGCCCTCCAGCTGCAAAAAAAAAAAAAGCTTATATAATGCGAGTTAACCCCTGAAGTACCGGAGTGTTCTGCTCAGACATCAGGGTTGTCAAACTGCTGATGAAGTGAAAGAGGGGGTATCCCTGCCACATCGCCAGCAGATCAACAGTCCTGCATGCTAATGAGGAATCCCCCACTGCATATTTAATTGCATATGGCCATGTGTGTCTGCATCACCAATGTGATGTGTTTGCCACACATCGCCATAGCTTTACCCCCTAATGCAACTCCCCCATGTATTTGAAGAACACCTAACTAGGTAAATGAATGTTACAAAAATTAAAATAAACTTAATTCTAGAGCAAAGTTCCCTTTTAATTTACTATTTCTATTCAGTCCTGCGTACTTGCTGTTAATGAGCTACTTTACGCTATCTTTACCTTTCAGTTTGAGTGACGTGAGCCTGTAGTCTGTAAAAGTAAGTATGCTACTCATCTGTATTTGGAAACATCAGAAATCTCTAATGTAATGTCTCACGCTTTTCTGTGAAGCCAAATATTACACAAGTGAATAGCGGGTGAAGCAAACAAGGCCCTAACCCCCCCAAAAAAAGTTTTATTTGGAAATTATCTGTATTTAAAGAAAATGTTAATATTTATACAGTACATTGTTTAGCAGAGTTTTGTTAGAAAAAACAGAAAACACATTGTCTTGTAAATATATGATATAAATAATTTCAGCTTAATTTGTTTTTGACTAAATGGACTTTGAAACAGGTACAAATAAATTTCTACAAACAAGATTTTTGGTTCATTTTGATCATATTTCTCTTAATTTGTCATTACATCTAGTATAAAAATTCTCAATACCACTTTAAAAATTGACATTTAATGATAGTGAAATATTCTGATAACATTTTAATACTATTTTGTCTTTTGAACATAGTGCTCCAAGGTTTCCCACAATCCTTTGCAGATACAAACAAGTCTTGGATCAGTGTCTTAGGAACCTGTGTTCAAAAGATAACTGAAATTATTCTTGGGAAAAGCCAACTGCACCAACTGTACCATGCTGTGGAAATAGTTGGCGCTATATAAATAAAGAACAATAATAATAATAATTAAAATGTATTAAAATATACCAAAATAAAAAATATAATATTATCATTCCTTAAGTTTAACAAATTCAAATAAAACTATTTTATGTGTTGCATTTATATTCCTCTAGTTATCAAGATAACACGAGGCTCAAAGTTCCGTTAAACCTTGCTGTATTGATGTAAATGATTGGGTCACCACAGGTTTCTTATAAATTCCTACTAATCTCTTGCACAGATGTCATCTCACATAAAATCAGTGTGTGCTGAATGCACAAGATTACTCGCAGAGATTTTTCAAAGTTGTCTTTTCAAACTTGTATTTAGAAGCAACAGTATTATGATAATTTTCACATCAAGGAAGAGGCAGCAAATTAACAGTGCTGGAGTACTCTGCCATGTGATACAGAGATACAAATCAAATGTTCTCAAAATATGTTTATTTGGCCTTTGGGTCTGGCTGGCTGCACACATACAGAACAGTTGCTATACAGAGAAAGCATCACTTCTGGCTTTCTCTGAAGAGAAAGAATTATACAAAAATATATTAATCTTTCAGTTTCTTTCACAACAGTCTACAGAGCGTCTTCAAAGCATCTGAATACTCTCTCCATTTGAGAAAGTTAATTCTGAGAATAAGAGAGATTGGTGTCACTTTATGCCCCTGTCCATAACCCTTTAAGGTCCAAAAGTGCAATGCAGCTTCAGCAGAAGACAGCCAGGAAGGCCTCAGAGGAGACATTAATCCTCCATCCTGCTTCTAGTTTACACCTTAGTAGTGTTTTCACGTTACAACACATTATCTGATAAGAAAAAGATTCCTGCTGATTTTATACACACAGTAGCAATTGTGCAAATTGCAGAATAAGCACAGTAGCCCAGACTGATTGATTGACCCATGTGTTTAAACCAAAGTCTCAAAGCTGTTGCAAGTGTTAAGATATGTCAGATTCCTATCTCCTACCAGATATCTAAGATCTGTCTGGGGTCTAACAGACAACTGCATCTTTATTTTTTTACAATGTCATTATGCTCCCCAACACGATTAATTGCCTATGTGAAAATAGGGAGACATACAGGTGCCAATAGCATTTTACCACTGACCTAGGATACATGATGATAATGTCACAAAGGAGCAGAAGACGAGAAGAGGAGATTATAATAAACTAATCAGTAAATGAAAGTATTTACCCACTATATGGTAGCACTAGTCACTAGAACAGTTATGAAACCGCAACACTAGTCACACACTACACTTAATGGTGTTAGAGTAGACTGTTCACATAATGGCATTCATGTTTCAGAGCAAAGTAGAAAGCTGCAGATTTCATGCAATAAGAGATGGTTACTGGAACATTGCTACGTGGAATCGGAATAACCACACCAAACACTGGTGTCTACACGTGTTACTGGAACATTACAATACTTGTTGCGCTTCCAGTTAGAGAGAGATGCAAACCAACCAGTCATGTCTTGCTGACATCTGCTATGCCTTCCCACTACCTCTGGACCTTTCCTCTTCCTGAATCAGTTCCCAAAATCGACACACAGGAGGAACAACATGGACATTTCAAAATAAGTGTCACCAAGTATGAAGAATCACCCATGTGAACATAGACTAAGGCAGTAGTGAGCAACCTGCATTCCTGCAGTTGTAGTTGGCCTATAATTTCCAACATCCTCAACTAATTAGGATAAAATTTAAAAGCAGAAACAAGACAGTTCGGCTTTATTCCGCAAATGCAGACTTAATAAAGTAAAAAAAAAATATATATATAGATCACCAACCCTTCAAGGAATAGTAACCCTATATAAAATACATGATTGCTATCCTTTTTAAGGAGCAATGCATAGTGTGAAACTACTATCTAGATGAAACAAACTAAATGTGCAAGTGAAAATGAAAGATTTTAGCATAATGAAGGCCAATAATGATATATGCACTAGAATAAAGTTTTTATATATATATATATATATATATATATATATATATATATATATAATTTTTTTTTTAAGATTTTCACAGCATTTTGTTGATTGTTTTCAGCACAGGCCAACAAAATCGCTGTTCTTAAACAGTAATGGATGCAGCTAAACCAGCCCTGGGACCCTCAGGAATGACAAACAAGGCATCTGACTTAGTAACATAGTAATTTAGGTCGAAAAAAGACTTGCGTCCATCCAGTTCAACCTTTTCCTATTCCTATTTACCATCGTTGATCCAAAAGAAGGCAACCCCCCCAATTAGAAATTTAAAATTCTGCCTTGAATGGGAGAAAAGAAAATTCCTTCTTGATTCCAAATGGCAATCAGATTTCTCCCTGGATCAACAAGCCCCAACTAAATATTCATCCCAATACTAACATTCATAGCCCTCTATGTTATGCTCTTTTAAAGAAGTATCCAGGCCCCTTTTAAAGGCATCTAATGTATTTGATAGCACCACCTCCTCAGGCAGTGAATTCCATACCTTCATTGTTCTTACTGTAAAGAAATCCTTGCACTGTTGTAGATTAAATCTCCTTTCCTCAAGTCTAAGCAGGTGGCCCCTTGTCCTGTGTACTGTTCTGTTAATAAACAGGTCTTTAGAGAGCCCTTTGTATGGGCCCTGAACATATTTATATAGTGTTATCATATCCCTTCTAAGACTCTGTTTCTGTATTGTGTACAAGTTTAACTTTTCTAGCCTTTCTTGATAACTAAAACTTTCCATTCCCCTTACTAGTTTTGTAGCCCTCCTCTGCACTCTCTAGTTCCATAATGTCCTTTTTCAGAAAGGGCGCCCAGAATATGCCCCAGCATATTCTAGGTGGGGTCTTACCATGTAAAGAGGCATAATTATATCTTCCTCCCTTGAGTCAATACCCCTTTTAATACATGCCAATATCTTATTGGCCTTTGCAGCTGCCAGTTGGCACTGCATGCTTCTGCTAAGTCTATTGTCTACCATTACTCCCAAATCCTTTTCATTTGTAGATTTCCCCAGAGAAACACCATTTAAACTATATGTTGCATTTTTATTATTATACCCAAAATGCATAACTTTACACTTGTCTATATTGAATCTCATTTGCCACTTGCCTGCCCAGTTACTCAATTTGTCCAAATCCTCTTGTAATGAAGACACATCCAGTTCAGACTATTACCTTACTTAATTTTGTGTCATCGGCAAACACTGATACATGGCTCTCTATGCCCTCTGGGAGGTCATTAATAAACAAACTAAAAAGAAGAAGACCCAGGACAGATCCCTGAGGTACTCCACTTTTATCCAACTGGAGAACTTGCCATTTACTACCACTCTTTGCATTCTATCTTTCAGTCAATTTCCAATCCACACACAAACATTTTCCCTTGCTTGCGGATGGACTCAGTACTGTGAACACAGAACTTGAGGCATCGCAGTACATCCAACAAATGGAGATCTCTCTCTTTCTCAGATTTAGGGTCAGGACAAAAGGAATCGCATGATTGATGTGGAAATCAGAGACCACCTTAGGAATAAATTCCTTGGAGGGATGAGAACAGCTGTATCCTCGTGAAACACCAGGAAAGGCGGTTTGCAGGACAAGGCCTGCAACTAAGAGGACAGAGACCACAACCAAAAGAAAAACCATCTTCCACCTCAAAAGACGTTATGGAATGGTAGCCAAGGGCTCAAAGGGAGGTCGCTGCAATACTCCCAAGACAAGATTAAGGTCCCACTGAGGAGTGGAAGCAAGGAAGGAATGAGCGACACCCTGAAAGAAGACTTTGACATCCGGCACCATGGCAATGCGTCTCTGATAAAAGACAGAAAAAGAGGATGTCTGGACCTTCAAGGAACTAAAGCTAAGGCCTTTGTTCAGGATGGTACCATCATGCAAAAATAGATGGAAGGTCAAACTCCTGGGAGGACAGATCCCTGTCCACACACCAGGAATGAAAGATAGACCAAACCCTTTGGTAAGCCTTAGAATACACCAGTTACCTGGCCTGGATCATTGTGGAGACCACCTCAAGAGAAAAGCCCTTCCTACTCAAGATGGAGGTTTCAACAGCCATGCCACCAAAGCTAGGCTGTCCACGTCCTCCTTCCAGCGGTAACCCTGGAGGAGGAGAGCCGGTTTGCGTGGCAGAGGAAATGGATCCTGAGCAGTCAGTACCAGAAATTCTGGAAACCAAGACTGTCTGCTCCAGTAAGGTGCAATCAGAACTACTGACTCACCATCCATTCGAATCTTCCTCAGCACCCTGGGGAGGAGAGGAAGTCGAGGAAAGATATAGGCCACATGAAAGTGCCAAGGAATTGATAGAGCATTCACATTGAATGCCCGAGGATTTCCCTCCAGTGTGAGCAAAAGGTCTGGACATTCCGGTTGTCCCTGGTGGCCATCAGGTCTATCGAGGAAAGATCCCACTTCTGCACCAACAGGTCGAAAACCTTTGGATGGAGTGCTCAATCTCTGGAGTACACAGTTTGGTGACTGAGAAAATCTGCCAAGATGTTTTCTACACCTGGAATGTGTAGGGCGGAGATGGCAGGAACATGCACCTCTGCCCAGGCTAAAATAGCCTTTGCCTCCAACCAAGCAGCTGCGCTTCTGGTACCTCCTTGCTTATTGATGTAGGCTACGTCTGTCACATTGTCTGACTGGATGCGGACTGGGCAATCTCTCGAAAGAGATGTCCGTTCAATGCCTCAGAGCATGGAAAATCACCCGAAGCTCCAAGATGTTGATGGATAGGAGGGTTTCCTCCATCGACCAACAACCCTGAACACCCAGATATCCCAGAACGGCTCCCAAGCTGAACAGGCTGGCAATGGTCGTGAGTATGGAAACTCTCTGGTGTGGGCCATGGAGTACGGTAACTCCTCCACAGTAGATATCTTGCCCACCAGAGAGGAGAACTTCCTTGCTGGATCAGAAGTCAACTCCAGAACTTGAGGCACCATGGACGTGACCTGCTGCACAGAGTCTTCTGTCAGGAACATCATGCCCTTACGGGTGTTGAAGTGAAGACCAAGGAGGACCAGGTCTTGAGTAGGAACCGGAGCAGACTTTTCCATGTTCAGGATCCACCTATGTTAGAGGAAAAGCTGAGCACATTCCTGGAGATCCCTGGAAGGAGCCTTCAGCAGAAGGTTGTTCAAGTACAGAGGCACCCGAATTCCTTTGGTGTGTAGGAAGGCAATCAATGCCCCTAAGAGGAGCCGTAGTTAGCCCAAAGGGTAGAGCCGTGAACTGGAAGTGTCCCAGGCTGCAAAAGAACCTGAGGTACTTCTGAATGTCTGGATGAATAGGAACATGCAGGTATGCACGCTGCAGATCCAAAGAAGCCAGATATTCCCCTGGACACAGCGCTGCAAGGAAAGAGCACAAAGACTATATCTTGCAGTGGGTACAGAACACAAATGAATTGAAATTCTTGAGATCCAGGACAGGAAGGCAAACACCATCCTTCTTGGTACCAACGAAGAGGTTGGAAGAGAAGCCAGAACCTATCTCTGGCTCAGGTACCAGAGATAGGACTCCCTTGCCCAACAGAGCCTGAACCGCCCCCATTGAAAAGACTGACCTTTTCCTGTCCCTGAGAAGAGTGAGAGGGGAGAAATCTGAAGAGAGGTAAGGACATGAAGGGAATCCTGTAAACTCCTGAATGTAATACCCACTGATCCGCAACAGAGCCTGTCCAAGTTCTCAAAAAATATTGCAGGTGATCACCCACAGGTGAATGCAGACTAGGGTTCGGTGAGTCATGCTGAAGTAGGTTTGGGGGAGGGGGTTTCGTCCTCCTCTGCTGCCTGGATTGGGTGTGGAGCGGAAGGGAGGGGGTGCTGGCTTGAGACGGCATTGGGTTCAGCCTTTGCTTCTTGCTTTGACGAGAACAAAAGGAACACTGTTTCGTCATTTGAGGATTGTGTTTAGGAACCTGCGGTAACAAAGTACTCTTATCCCCAGTGGCTTCAGTGATCTAGTCTTCAATTCAGGGCCAAAAAGGGATGTACCTTGAAAGGGAAGAGAGACCAGATCAGCAGATCAAGTCTTAAGCCACAGCGTGTGTTGGCAGCAAAAGAGAAGGCAGAGGCCTTAGCCTCAAACCTAATGCATCAAACAAGGCATCAGTGATATAATGCAGAGCCTCAGATAGGTTTGCCAAAGTGGGCAAAAGGTCCTCCTTAGGGACACATTTGTGGACAGCATCAGTCAGCTGTTCAGTCAAAGCAGCAATAGCTGTATTAACCCACGAGGATGCCAAGGTGGGTTTCAAGGCCGCACCAACTGCTGAAAAGATAGGAAGCTGGAGGCTATCCTTAAAGCTATCAGTAAAATCTTTGAGTGCTGAAGGATCCGCAACAAGCAAGGCAGTAGACTTAGACAGCCTGGAAATAGGGAAATCAACCTGAGGCAGTGTAGCCCTCTGGGCCAAAGCTGAGTCTGCAAAGGGGTACAGCTTTGAAAATCTCTTAGAAAGAGTCAGACGCTTGTCAGAGATCTTCCACTCATCCAGGTTGATTTGATCCAGAGTGAGATTAGGTGGAAAAACAGTGCTAGACTTCTTGCATCTGTCATAAATAGACTGTGGTTCTACAGGATTAACAGGAATGTTAAGGGTAGCCAAAACCTCTTTAATGAGACGCTCAGCAGAGGGTTCAGGGTGGCCTCAAAGGAGTCACCATGAAACTGGGAAGATGCCCCTTCTGAACACACACTATCCTCAGACTCTTCAAGTGATTCCCCTTCATAGGAATCAGATAAATCAGGAATGTCAGGTGCCTTAGGGGCCACAAACCTTAAAGATGTGGGGTGTCTCCAGGACTGGAGGACTCCTTGAAGAGAAAGAGGAAACTGTGCCATAGAGGACTTTAAGTCCTTGACCCAGGGTGGCTCTTGGTCATGGCTGGAGGGCCATGGCGGAGAAGCAGGGGCCACAGAGCATGTGGGGCATAAGTGACCTGAGTACTCTTTGGGAAGCCCCATTTGGCATGAGGAACAGTAAGTAAGGGCGGGTCAAAGACGCCCCTGAGCCCTTGCCCTTAGGTCTAGCCCCATGGCCCTAATGGATCAAACATCATACAGGAGAAAAGTGTCTTGCAGTCAGGGCCGGTGCAAGGTATACACAGGCGAAGGTGCATTTTGATGCCCCCACCCCCCTCCGACCCAGCCACAATCCCCCCCGACCTTGCCACAATCCCCTGCCCCCGCCCACATTCACCTCCACACTCTGCCCATCTCCACACTGCCCTCCCCATCCTTCTCCCCACCTCAACATTGCCCACACTGTCCACCTCCACATTTCTCACCTCCACACACTATCCACACTGCCCACCTCAGACTAAGCACACACTCTCACTCTCTCTGACTAAGCACACACTCTCTCTCTCTGACTAAGCACACACTCTTCTCTCAGACTAAGGGGAGTTGACCTACCAGACTTCTAGAAATACTAAGTGGTCTCCAGTCTGACTGCTTTGACAGCTCTAGTATCAGCCCATTAACCCCCGACTGGGGACTGATTGACTCCTCACATAGAACAGTGGAAGCAAAACATCGCCTGCCAGAAGACTTAACACCTTCGCTGCAGTGTACACTCATCTGGCACTTATTGGCTCGCCCAGGGCACCTCTATATCCACATACAGCTACTCCATGGATTTAAAGGATACTTTGACAGTATACAGTTCCCCCATGTATTGTATGCCAGCCTACACATCCCATAATCCTCAGCCAGCCAATCGTAAAGAATTTTGCCTATCTGAAAGTACGTAGGATTACCATCCATCACACCAAGAGAACAACATGTTTTCCGCTTTCTCCTGACTGTAGGCAGGGCCTGGTCCATAGACATCACTTTACGCGTCATCCTAAATGCCTCTAAGGTTAAAATCAAAAGACTTACTGTTTTCACCTCCCCATTCTGCCAGATCTGTCAGAGACCCCAGCTCTCTAGCCAAAGCCATCCCAAGGCATTATGTTGCCTGGGTCCATGGATGAAATGCTGCCCCCCCAAAAAACACCCACTAAAACACGTAAAAAGGGAAAAAACATCTTGGTCAGGGCTGAGCAATCATAATCTCAGATTACATTTTTATGATGCCCAAGCCTAACCACAGTTTTTTCCCTTTTTACCAATACAAAAATAAGCTTAACAGGATACACACATTGCCCCTCAATCTCCACAATGCCCCCTTTATCTCCACAATGCACCTTCCACAATGCCCTTTACTTCAGATTACCATTGATTTGGAAGAAGCCTCAGAGAGACTCCTTCTGGAGAGACAGACATGGGCTAAATGGTTTTCTCCCAGGGATGCAAGGGTTCACAAACAGCACCTGTTAACTGAGTAATCCTCCAGCGGAAGTCAGTAATGGTAACCCGCCTAATGGGGTAATTTTGACACCCCATATCTAATAGAAAATAATAAATAACTAAAACCTAAGCAGAACTGTTCTCAGCCTTCCTTCTAGGTGATGGAACAAATCTAATCTGGAGGGGAGTGGCTAGGTAGCCTGCTAGGAGGAGGGGGAGGCTCCACTCTGTAACTTCTTGAATAATTGTTCTAGCCACTAGGAGGAGCTGTCACCTACCCATGGTACCTGTAAGCCAGTGGTTCTCAATCTTTTTTGTTCGGGGCACTCCTAACAATCTACAACATTCAAGGCACACCTAACATATTTAATGTACTTTATCAAGGGCATAAGAAGGGTACAATACAAAAATATACAGTTGTTATTAGGTCTTATAATCTTGATAACAAAACTAAACATATTGTTCATAACAATTTCTATAAATCTTTATTTAAAAGTCCATTTTTGTTAGTCTTCATAGAAAACATGGGGCACCCTAAGTTGATGTTCGCGGCACACCAAAGTGCCATGGCATCCTGGTTGAGAATCACTGCTGCAAGCTATATTGGAGGACAGAGAAATAAAGGTAACATTTCAATCTTATATAGTAACAGAGGAGAGGATGCAATTACCACCATCAGGGAAATTTTTCTAGTGTATAAATCGCTCCAGAGACTGTTACCATTATGCCAAGAAATGTAATATATTCCAAGGGCCATTTAAAAGGAATATTGAGGTTGGTTAATGTGGGTGGTTGGTCTGTTAGCCAGAGTATTTATGACTTTTCGAAGACCTCAAAGTCCTTCAATTTTTGGATTATCAGGGGAAGAGCTGTATGGGGGTTGCTAATGTGTGTGAGTGAGGACAGGTAAGTTTGGTCAAATTCAGAATGAAAGACCTTTGTCTGTAACAACTGAATCTTTGCTGTATAGGAATTGATAAAACTCAACAAATTCACAACGATCACAGGTGTCTGTAAAGAGTTGAGTGCTGGACTTCATATCTGGAGGTCTCTAATAGTTTTAATCAAGTTGGAGAGGAGGAGCTTGCCCTGTTTGTTAGCAGAATGAAAAAAAAAAAACATTCCTGTCCTTTTACTATAACTGAGCTGCAGTTTGTAGAAGGTTATCATATGCAGATTTAGTACCTAGCTCTGCTAGCTTGTGTAATAATAATAATCCTTTATTTATATAGCACACACAGATTCCACAGCGCTTTACACTCATATTGGGTCCTGTCCCCATTGGGGCTCACAATCTAAATTCACCTATCAGTATGTTTTTTGGAGTGTGGGAGGAAACCGGAGTACCCGGAGGAAACCCACGCAAACGCAGTGAGAACATACAAACTCATTGCAGATGTTGTCCTTGGTGGGATTTGAACCCAGGACCCCAGCGCTGCAAGGCAACAGTGCTAACCACTGAGCCACTGTGCAGCATTATGTTTAGTATTGGTTTCCTTCTTCAATTTATAGATGTATGATGTGTCCTTTCCTGACTGCCTTAGCTGCTTGCCAATATAATAGGAGAGTTGCTTTGGGTTGTGAATTTTGGTGAACATATTCAAGCCATGCATTTTTGAGCCTATTTTAAATTTCGGTTACAAAAAAGAATAGGCCTTCTCCAGTTAAAGGAGGGGTACAAAGGCGGTTTAAATGAGGACAGTAAAATGGAGTCAGGATCCGATATCCAAATATCATGGATAGTACAATCGCATATAGATGGCATCAGAGGGGTATTGCAAAGAAAGTAAATCGATTCTAGCGAATGCATCATGAGCATATGAATAGAAGCTAAATTCCTTATCTCTGGGGTGGAGAAGATGCCACACATCCTCCACAGTGTATTCTCAAATTACAAGAGGTTATTATGTTTGGCTTTAATAGCGGTGAAGGTGCTGTAAGAGTGGGGCAAAGAAAGAAAAATTAGAATTATGGGCTTACATATTACAGAGCATAATATGCTTCTGGTCTATTAAGCTGTGAATGATTAAACATCTTCTATCATCATCTGCAATTTTATCAAGGAGTTTAAATTGCAAATTTGTATGTATGAGGGTAACGACTCCTCTTTTACTGGTGGTGAAAGGGGCAACTATATATTCACCCATCAAATCCTTACATAGTATCTTATGTTAACAAAGTAACAGTTGATGAGGCTGAAAGAAAAAAAAAAAAGACAAGCGTCCATCAAGTCCACTCCATGCCAAAACACAGGTTGATCAGAGGAAGGCCAAAAAACCCTGAAGCCATTTCCAATTTAGCCCCAAGTAGGTAAAAAAAAAAAGAGTTTGGAATATGTAAGTAGGTTTCCTTTTTATATATATGTTCTGGTGTATTATTACAGTGTAGTATTTGCCTTCCTCTTCTCTCTCTCCATTTTATGAGATATCCGTTGGAGATCACTTCTGGTTACCAAGGAGAGGGGAGTATACAAGCTTCATGACCATCTACTGAATGAAGGCCATACACTGATTTGACTGCTGTCAAGGTTTTTTTTTTTTTTTTTTTATACAGTTGTACTGTATAAATAGGAGACAAGGTTGAAAAGACGTGTCCAAACACAAACCTGTTGATCCAGAGGGAAAAAAAAATTCCTTCCTGACTCCAAATGGCAGTCAGATAGTTCCCTGGATCAACAACCTATCTGCACTGAAGCCATCTGTCATAATTTTCAATATTGTTCTGTGCATCATAGGCATCCATTGTGAAAGCAGTTACATTCTGCAAGTACAACATCCCGAGGTAAAGAATTCCATAGCTTTACCACCCTTGCTGTAAAAAATCCCTGACCTCTCATTCTTAGCTCAGGACAGTTTTTTGTATTGACCTTGAATGTAGTTGTAAATGGTAATCATATCAAAACATAGCGGTCTCTTCTCTAATGTAAACAGTCTCTCCTTATAACGCAGATCCTCCAATCCCTTTATCAATTTTGTTGCACTTTTTCCAGTTCAACAATGTCTTTTTTAAGAACTGGTACCAAAAATTGTACGACATATTCTATACGAGGCCCAACCAAGGATTTAAATAGAAGTAGAATAACATTAGCATCCCTTGCATCTACACCTCTTTTTTATGTAGGCTAGTACCCTATTTGCTGTTGCAGCAGCTGAGTGACTCTGCACACTGCTGTGAAGCCTATAATCTATTAGTACTCCTAAATCTTTCTCCAATGAGGATTCCCATTTAGAGTATATGTAGCATGTTTGTTTCTACAGCCCAAATGTATAATCTTACATTTATCTACATTAAATGTCATCCGCCACTTTTTT
Source organism: Rhinophrynus dorsalis (assembly GCA_037306005.1). NCBI lineage: Eukaryota > Metazoa > Chordata > Amphibia > Anura > Rhinophrynidae > Rhinophrynus > Rhinophrynus dorsalis. The sequence goes on from CM074722.1 coordinate 174,843,825, forward strand.
GCCCATTCACTCAGTTTATCTAAATCCTTCTGCAGAGAAAAATCAACCAGCTCTTTATGTTTTTCCTTACACAGCTAAAGGTCATCAGCACAGATTGAGATGCTACTTTCAATTCCCACTTCTAGATCATTAATAAACAAATTAAAAAGCATTGGGCCCAGGACTGAACCCTGTTCAGTGTCAGAAAGGTGCATCTCCTGCAAGAATGCAATATTTGTACGTAGATGCTTCATATGGTATCTTTTTCCTTTTTATAGGATTGTGGATTTCCCCTACATTCCATGATGTGAAATATATACTTTGTGGCTGGAAATAAGATTTATTTTGTATGGTGGAGCTCATGAAGACCCACTGGATTTATCCATGCAGATATTTAATGAATATAGGTGTTTGGTCCTTTTCCCAGCGAGAAAGACCCAATTAGGAGACAGGAAGATGCAGTGATGGTGCAAGAGATGTATTAAAATCAATTTACAGAGAGATCAGATTGACAGCAAAACATATGAGAAGGCTGAGAGGTGTTCAAAATAGAAAGTTATTAAACATAACCATACGATAACCATAACAGCAGTATAAGGTCGAATGTACATCCTAAATATGAATTAAGTAATTGATAGTTCTAATAGTTCTGCAAAGCCCAACAACAACACATTAAACAGACAGGGGAAAAAAAGCAGGACAAGTTCCTCAAAAGAGCAACATGAAATTAACAGAATGTTCCACAGAGTATCTCGCTTGAGCATCCCACCCACATACACACCTCTAGGAGCAGTGTGGGTTTGTGCTGGTGCACTATGAGATATGAATCATAACATTATGTAATTCTTTACCTGCAACGCAATTTGGGGTAGTAGATAAAGTTGATATTGTGTAAGTCAATAACCAACATGTGTGGCTGATAAATAACTAAGTTGGACCACCCTACAAGTGAGGAGCATGCAAATTCACCCCAAGGGAGTGACATTGTCATGTGAATGAAACGCTGTGCATGTGGTAACAGATAAGGAGGGTCTGGAATAGGTTTTCCTGACATGATAGGCATAGCTTAAAAAGAACTCTACCAACTGAGCATCGAAAGGAGATAAAGTGGATTCCCCAAGCTGGAAGATGGGAAACTTACATTATTACGTCCTCACCCTCGACAAGCCCTGTCATGGAGAAATGCACCAGCAGAGGCGGCTATTCTCTCCAAAGGGAGCCTGGAGCCTTCATTGTAGGCTGTTCTGGTACACTTTCAGGGCCATAGCTACAGAGGAGTGCCTCCACCACATAGACAAGGCACTGAGACAAGGCTGAAGGTTTGCACTATCACAAGCTGTTTGGGTACAAAGGAATGTAGGCACCTTCAGAGGCAGATATAAAGGGGCATTGTAAGGAGTGAAGGGCTCCTCAATTCTCTTCCCTCTCGCCTCTTCCACACACAGTTCATGGTGACTGTACCCCAGCTTTCTAGGTAGGCCGTTGTCATGGCTGGGAGATACAGGTAGGACCGAGGATTTGATTTCTGCATGGGAGGGTGGCATTCTTCCTAAAAGCCCCCAACATGTTCCCTCCTACAGTAGAAAGCTCTTCAGCAATAAGGGGAGACTGTTCCTTGGGCCCAAATTGCACAGATGGCTCTGGATGAGTTCCAGTTTTTCCAGAGCTGCACAACATAAACCATCCACAACAGAAACTCAACTCTGCTCTGTTTGTAAGAGAAATCAGAGCAGTGGGAACATAAAGAAGCACTACTCAATGAGGAGTAGGTAACAAAGGGATAGTATACACTAAAAAATAGGATTGTAGTGTTCTTACCTGTTAAATCCTTTTCTCCTTAGTCATTATGGAACACATATACAATGGGGTTGAGTCCCTCCTCCTGGAGGGCACGGCACATCACATAAGATGGGGTCTTTGGGTTGGAGACACCCTTCTCCCTCCAGCTCAACCACCCCACCCACTACTCCCACACAAAAATTAGTAAGCAGGGAAGAAGAGAAGAAAATCTCAGAAGACCAAGACCCTAAGAGGACTCCTCTGTCCAGGAAAGTAACACCATGAAGGTCTTTTTCTCTGGGTGGGAGACCTGTGTTCCATATTGACTAAAGAGAAAAAGATTTAACAGGTAAGAACAGACCTGTGTTCCATATGGACTAAAGAGAAAAAAAAAAAAAAGATTTAACAGCTAAGAACACTAAAATCCTAGTTTCCCTTACATACAATATGGAACACAGGTACCATGGGGATATACCAAAGCTAGGAGTCCCAGGGAGGGAAAGCAGAAAAGACCTCTCACACATCCCCATGATACCAGAGTCCCCTAGGACTATTCAGCATCTGAATAACCCAAGAAACAAGTGTCAAGGAACACTGAACTAGCACAGCACACCAAATAAGAGTCAACAGGGTTCAGAAACTACTGACAACAACTGGCAGATAGAAGAAAAACAAGTCTTTAAACAGACAGAACTGCCTGCAGGACCTTCCAGACAAAGCTGGCTTCAGTTGAGGCCAAATCGTTGACATGGTAGTGTTTGGTAAAAGTATGCAAGGAGGACCAAGTTGCAGCCTTTCACAGCTGTTCAGCAGACACCTGGTTCTTTTTTTATTCCTTAAGGTAGCCTTGATCCAAGAAGTAATGGTGACCTTGGAAGCAGCATGACCAGCTCTGGGATGACAGAGTCAGCCTTATAAAGAAGCTTAGGACAGTGCACAAAACACGTGAGGCAGCGCACCAATTCCAAAAGGTGGAGATCTTTGTCCTTATCAGACGCAAGGTCAGGACAGAAGGAAGGCACAACAATCTCATGACTGATGGGAAACTCAGAGACCACCTTAGGAAGAAACTCCTAAGAGGTACAAAGTACTGCTTTATTCTGCTGAAACACCAGGAAGGGAGGTTTACAAGACAGCGCTTGTAACTCAGAGAATTGTCTTTAAGGAAAGCCATCTTTAGTGTCATTTGGCAAAAAGAGATGGAGGCAAGAGGCCTCTGCAAAACTCCCAGGACCAGGTTAAGGTCCCATGGAGGAGTCGGTTCCTTGAAGGAAGGAAAGGCATGGGACACCACTTGGAAAAACACCTTGAAATCCGGAATGATGGCAATGCATCTCTGAAAGAGAACAGAGAGATCTGAACCTTTAGGGAACTCAAGTGGAGTCCCTTGTTCACACAGTCTTGAAGAAAAGACAGAACCAAAAAAACCCTGTGGGTACACTTTCTTGTCCATTCACAGAAAAATGGACCATACCCTATGGCAGGGCTGTCCAAGTTCAGTCCTCAAGGACTACCAACAAGCCATGATTTTCCTGCTTAAGCACAGGTGAGTCAGTAAAATGAATGAGCCACTGATTAACTCACCTGTGCTTAATTAGGGAAATCCTTAAATCCTGGTCTGTGGTGGGCCTTGAGTACTGTACTTGGACATCCCTGCCCTATGGTATGCCTGGTTATTCTTACTCATTGTGACTTGCAGGTTAGTACTGTCTTCCTACCCCTTAACCCCTTGAGCCCCTCTGGCACTCAAAGGGTTAAAGTGGGACACAGAAAGAGCATCATGTCTTTCCATAGATCCCACTATTGAACCAGTTACTCTGCTCCTAAGTCACCATGGAACTAAGAAATACCGGAGGACAGGACACGTTTGTGAAAGGAAATCCTCCAGCCATGCTACAGATTCACAACTACGTGGATGTAGACTACTGGTCTCAAAACAATAAAAACAAAATTTATCAATAGGAAAATGGCTCTGAAACGCCAGAGGTCATTCAAACAAACTGAACTAGTCTGGTTGTGGGTAGAGTTATAGAGGACAAGATGTAGGAGGACTTTCAGCTTTGAATACTGTCTCCTATGAGAAAGCTTTATATTCCATGATCGCTGAAACTTCAATTGACACAAGTGAAAAATGAAATATTAACGGTATAAGGAAACTATCCAGTAAAATGGAAATAATTTCTTGAGCCTGCTTTTCTAACCCCTTAAATAGAATGGCTGATGAATGGTACACACAATCTTGTTTAGTATGACGGAGTCCCTTGATATCTGCATTACAGAATGCTTTTAGCATGCAATCTGGGCAAAAAGGTCATGCACCCTAAGGTCACAATAATAACCCATATGGGGTAGAGAAGTAGAGAGCAAAACAGACTCCACTAATGGCTTTTCAATAAGCAAATTTGATGAATTATTCCATAAAAATTAAAGTAAATAGAAGCGGATTTCTCTCAATTGAAAACACAGTTTGCTGTGTGCCAAGTTAAATTAGTTTCTAGGCCAACATGCATCAATATTTTTGAGGACCTGTGACAAAATAAATTAAAAATGTAATTCTAGACATACACATATTTACTAGTAATAACCATTCTGGCAAAGCTGAGCAAATAATAAAACAAATAAAAAAAAAAAAAAAGTCCCATTCAGTTGTATGTATGACTAAATAAACATAGAAAGTTTTATAAAGGAAGAGCGTAGAAGACATCCTAAACAGAAGTAGCCATTATGTATGTTATGTACTGTACTGCAACCCAATGCATTGGCATATCCATTGTCTGAAAGTAACTGGGTTAAAATATTAAAAGTGGATTTACATGTTGCGCTACTTTCCCCTGACATCTAGGTGAAACCTGAATGGAGGTAATATTTTTACTGACTGGACTGTTGAATTTTAAGTGCTTAGCCCTTTCAGCTCCAAAAAGGTGTGCAATGCATTGTAAAGCAGTGTTACATAACTCTCCATAAGTGAGTGTGAGATAGCGTGTTGCGCACATTGCATACAAAATTTTAAATACAGTGTATTGTGCATTGCATATTGCGTTTTGGGTATTGCGTATAACGTGTGAGCATGTGCCTTTTGTGTATAGTACATAACATTTTGGCTATAGCATTTTGCCTACTGTGTATTTGTTTATTTTGCTTATAGAGCTTTGCATATAGTGTTTTGCATTGAGTATAGTGTGTTATGTTTTACATATAGTGTGCTATGTTTTGTGTATAGTGCGTTATGTTTACATATAGTGTGTTATGTTTTGTGTATAGTGTGTTATGTTTTGTGTATAGTGCGTTATGTTTTACATATAGTGTGTTATGTTTTGTGTATAGTGCGTTATGTTTTACATATAGTGTGTTATGTTTTGCGTATACATAGAATTTGTGCATGGAGTACAGCGTTGTGCACATAACATAGCGTTTTGAGCATAGTGTATTGTATAGCATTTTGCGTATAGCATTTTATGTTTTGAGTATAGTGTTTTGCATTTTATGTTTTGCGTATAGTGTTTTGCTTTAACCCCTTAAGGACACTTGATGGTCCTGGCACGTCATGGGTCAGCGAGCCATAAGGACCCATGACGCGCCAAGATCATGGAATTCATGGCTCCCCACGCGGCTGCATGCCGTTCAGGGAGCCCTGAACCGGATGCAGCAGCAAAAAAGGGGTCCATGGTCCTTAAGGGGTTAAGCATTGTGCATTGCATATATAGCATTTTCAGTATAGCGTATTGCATATAGAATTTTAGGTTTTGAGCATAATCTTTTTCACATAGCATTTTGCATATTGTGTGTAGAGTTTTAGGTTTTGATAACTGGGTATAGCGTTTTGCACATAGAGTTTACAGTTTTATATTTTGCGCGTATCGTTTTATGCTTTGTGTATAGCATACTGCATGTAGCGTTTTGCATACTACACTGTGCATAGAGTACGTATCGTGTGTGTGTTCTGAGTATTGTGTATACTGAGTGTGTATTGTGATTGTGTGTGTTTTGTGTACATTGTGTGTATGACTGTTTCTGTGTATATTGTGCTTGTATGACTTCCTCCCTGGGATCTAAAGCAATTGGATGCCATGTTAAAGTCATAGTAATACTTAAAATGTAAAAAAAAAAAAAAAAAAAAAAAAAAAAAATATTGTAGGATGTATCCCTGAGTAGTGAACAAGGGTACTCCCGCTGTTCTAAAGTGTTTTATTCAAAAGCTATTACAGCTCAAATTATTTTTTTTAGGTGCAGTATCTCAGTGGCCTGAAATGGTAGAGTGGCACTTTTGCTACACCATCTTATGGAGATTTATGGTCAACTGTCCATAGGATGGTGTAACAACAGCGCCACTGTACACTTTCAGGTCAAAGCATACAGCATCTAAACATTTCAAGTTTCAGATGTAATAACTTTTCAATAAAACACCTTTCAGCAGTGGGAATGCCTTTGCTTTACTCAGGGGGATAAACACTACAATATAGATTTTTTTTAAACATATTAAGTATTACTATCCCTTTAACTAACAAGTAACATGTGGAACTAGTTTATGCAGGAGTTTATACGGATATTGGGAACTGACCCCTTGCATGTAAGAGGCCTCCAAAGCATTGCAAACCAAGAAGTAGAAGCCCTTCCTAGAAAGGTTAATGATTCAAAGGCCATCGAACAAGGCAAGGTACATAGTACATCAACATTGCATTCCTTTTCAAAAGCAATCATATTAAAAAGTGTTCACTTCTCACGCAAATATTTCACTCTCTCTTAAATCATGAAAAAATTTATTTTAGTTACATATATTTATATACATATATAATGTTAAAATATCTCCAATAGTGTTTTCTTTTTCCAAGCATTTGTTAAGAGATGAATTTGCTTGTGAAATGCAAAGTGTGGTTCTTAATCTATTTTCACAAAGATACAGTTAGTGTTTTGTTTTAGAATCAGTAACCCATTTTGACTATTTATATACACGGACAAAAATAAGAATATCCCCCCCCGCAAGGATGCAAAAACCACAGTTATATTTCAGCATTTACATTTCTGATATAAAATGACAATGCGTAATGTACACCTTTCACATGAAAGATAATAGGATTTTACTATTCTTACCTGTTAAATCCTTTTCTCTTTAGTTCATATGAAACACAGGTACCACGGGGGTTAAACATCACAAAAGAAAGGGTGTTTGGGGGTGGAGACTCCATACTCCACCTCTAGCTCAACCCCCACCTACTTCCAGAATTCAAGTGACAAAAGCCACAGTAAAAGAACTAATCGGGAAAGAAGAAAAGAAAGCTCCAAGGACTAAGACCCTAAGAGGACTTCCATGCTCGGGGAAGGAACGCAAGTATGTTTTTTTTCTCCAGATGGAAGGACAAAAGGATCTAACAGGTAAGAACACTAAAATCCTATTTTCTCTTACATCCAATATGTAACACAGGAACCAGGGGGATATACCAAAGCATCCCAAAAATTACAGGGAATAAGAGAAAAAAAACGACACTTCTGTATAACTGCACCTGTCAAGAGACGCCAGACTATTACTGCTCACCAAACAGCCAACAAAGTTGAAAACTACTGAACAATTGGCAGTAGAGAAGAGAAAAGGAGTGGTCCTCTAACAGGCAAAATTGCCTGAAGGACCATTTGTGCAAAACTGGCATCAGCTGAAGCAGACATTGACGTGTTTGGTTAATGTGTGCAAGGAGGATCAGGTCACAGCCTTGCACAACTGTTCAGCAAAGGCCTGGTTCTTGTAGACCCATAGATCTGGTGGAATGTGCTATGATCTTGAAGGGAACAGGCGTCTTTCTAACCACATACACCCGGCGTATAATAGCCTTAATCCAAAAGGAAATTATAACTTTGGATGCAGCTAGACCCACTCTAGGACCCTCAGGGACGACAAAGAGTGTCAGCCTTGAGGAGGGGCCGAGTGTGGTGCACATAAAACTTAAAGACAGCTCACAATGTCCAGCAGATGGAGATTCTTTTCATGAGTGGATGAATGGTAAGGACAGAAGGAAGGCACAACAATCTCTTGATTGGTGTGAAAATTGGAGACAGACTTAGGAAGAAACCCATGAGAGGTACTCAGAAACGCCCTAGCCTGGTGAAATAGCAGGAATGGGGGTTTTCAAGACAGAGCTTGAAATTCCATCATCCTCCACCCACAGACAACTACCAGGAGAAAAGCCATCTTCAGAGTCAGCTGCCCCAAGGAGATGCATGCCAGAGTTTCAAAAAGGTGGCCATTTGAAGTACTGAAAGGAGGGAAAGTCATGAGCTACTTTCTGTAGAAAGGTCTTCACATCTGGAATACAGGCAATCCATCTCTGAAAAAGATAAAGAGCTGAGATCTGTACATTGATGGAACTGAAGCTGAGAGCCTGTTGACTCAATCTTAAAGGGAGGACACCACCACAGGAAGATCAAAAACATGTGGAAACATGTTTTTGACAGCACACTACCACCTATGAAAAAAATCAACCAGATGCTACTGCACTCCTTATAGGAGATCAGCTTCTGAGCTCGGATCATGGTGGAGAGGTCATCGAAGAATCTTTCCATTTCAGAATGGCGGGCTCTAGAGCCATGACTTCAAGGCCAGTCTCTCTATGTCAGTGATTCTCAACCAGGGTGCCGTGGCACTTTGGTGTGCCAAGGACTTCAAATCAGGGTGCCCTGAATACTGACAAAAAATGTGAAAATTGTCTTTTAAATGTAGAAATATGGAAATTGTTAAGCACAATATGTTTATTTTTATTACTATGATTGTGAGACCTGATAATATCTGTATATTTATGAATTGTACCCTTTATTATGTTCTTGATAAATTACAATAAACATGCTAGGGATGTCCCGAAGTTCCAGATTGCATGTTAGGAGTGCCTTGAGCAAATGAAGGTTGAGAACCACTGCTCCATGTCATTGTACCACCTGAAGCAGCAGATGTGGTCTGGGCGGTAGGCTGATTGGCTCCTGAATGGACAGACTGATGAGGTCTGTTAACCACACCCTCCTGGGCCAGAATGGGGCAAACATCGTCTTCTCCATCCTGATCTTCCATATACCCTGGGGATGAGAGGAATTGGGGAGAACACATAGGACAGGCAAAAATTCCATGGAATGGACATGGCAAAGGCCAAAATGTAGGCACCTTCCTGTTCTTACTGGTTGCCATCATGTCTATTGCTGGGACCTGCCTGTTCTCCCTGGTTGCCATCGGGTCTATTGCTGGAACCCCCCAGTGTTTAAATATCAGGTAGTACGCGTCTCCGGATGAAGCATCCAGTCTCCTGGATCTATGTTGTGACAAAGGAGTCTGCCAGCACAGCTGAGATGTCTGGAACCTGCAATTCTACCCACGTGAGAAAATCATTCACTTCTCTCCAGGCTCTCTTATGGAGGATACCCCCTTGATGGATGATGTACTCCACTGCCATGTAGTTGTCCAGCTGAACCCTCTCTGGGGTCCCCTTGAGCATCTGGGGCCAGTAGAAGAGGGCCAGATGAACTGCTCAGAGTTCCAGGATATTGATGGACAGTAGACTCTCCTCCCCTGTACACATGCTCTGGGCTCCCAGGTGATCCAGGGTTGCACCCCAGCTCCGTGATTCACTCTGGAAACACAAAGAATCTCCCCTGAGTCAGGTGTGGAAGGTGACGCCACCACTGAAGATCCTCTCTGGCCTCCAGGTTCTTGGATGGGAAACAGGGAATTACGGGAACTGTAGCCTTCTCCCTTGCTTGTTGCCTAGAAATGCCCCTTTCTCCAGCTGGTCCAGCAGTGTGCTCTGTGGACACTCAAAAATAGACTAAAGATAAAGCATGAAGAGAGAAGAAGAAAGAGCCCTCTCTAAATGTTGTAGCCCAAACGGTTTCAGATATATGTCCCAAACAAGTTTCTCCCATAGACGTTAAAGTGCAGAAATGCCCACAGGTTGCCTCTGGTTCTTAAAGGAGCCACATCACTAAGTGTGTTAAAAAAAACCCCTAAGACACTATCTCGGGAGTGAAATAAGCCCCCCTCAAACCAGAATATTCCCATAATGAACCTACATAGCAGAACAGCAAGGGTTTAGTTAATCAATCAACATGCACTGCAGCCATCTGTACTCCAGACCCAGTGTAGAGAAGGAAAGCTAGAAATGAAGGCACAATATAGCAATTACACAGAATGTGTGAGACAGATGAATACGAGACATACAGTGGACCAAAGCATTCATAGGGTTACACTAAGTCTTCTATTTTCAGGCTCCAATCTCAGAGAAAGGGCAACATTTCTAGGAGCCACAGCCATGAGGAACAGACTTGTCAAAGTCAAACTTCACAGGGCAAGAGGGTCACCTCTGAACTGGGCAATCCAACTCCAGGTAGCCCAGTGATGGGAGCCCACCTAGTGGGGGATTATACAGCCCCATATCTAAAGATAAAACAATAAAAATCTAATAAAACTAACAGGATGGCCACTGCACTCCAGCAGCTTTTCAGGACACAAATTCTGGAAGTAGGTGGGGGCTGATCTGGAGGTAGAGGAGTGAGTCTCCTCCCCAAAGTCTTTTATTATGTGCCCTGCCCTCCTGGAGGAGGGACTCAACCCCAATGGTTCCTGTGTTCCACACCGGACATAAGAAAAATTTATATTTATGTACAAAACAAAACATCACAAATAATATGAATTGACCTTTTCAGTTGATAACATACTCAGAGGGAAAAAAAACAAAAACAAAATGGAAAAAAACAATAAGGAACGGATAAAAAAAACATTAACTGGAAGTTTGGTCTTATTCTGTAGCATAATGCTGCATTATGCTGTCACTTTACAGTGATCTTTAACTCTCTTAGTACCAGAAGGGTGTGCAACAAATTGCTTTGCAATGCGTTGCATACCTTTCCGGCACTCAAAGGCTTAAATAAACCCCAAATATGGGATTTTTAAAATAATCTAATATAATATATAGATCCATGTAAATAGGAATTGAGAACATTTTAAATGATAGAGGAGCAGTACAAGCTGAATTTATAAAATACAAGAAGACTACCCATTGTTTTCTGGTTGTTGACAGACTACAAGGCCCATCATTCTTAGTCGGCTATTGGTGGGAAATGTTGGGTTACAACAGCCAGAGTTATAGGTTGCCCAACTCTCATCTAACCCATTCTTATTTTTTATGTCCTTTTAATGGTATATAGAACAGAGGTTCCCAACAGTTAGTGTTTGGGACACATCAAGAGTGCAGGTTTACAGGATCTCCTTATAGGAGCAGAGGTGAATATCATTAACACACTGACATCAGTCACAATTACTCATTTAGTCAAAGACTCACTTGTGCTCCTATGAGGAGATCCTGCAATCACAGTGTTGAAGTGTCCAGAGGACTGAAATTGGGAAACTCTATTTAGAGTGTGATGGAGAAATCCACTCAAGCCATGATTTGGCCTCAATAATGGATGCCAAAACATGCTGTCAAACCGCTCATGTTGTCACATAGTTCTTTGCAGAATGTAAAAATTAGATCTGCCATTGTGATAAGGTGAACAACTCCTCCCTCTTTAAACATGCTAAACAAATACGTTATGCTTGCTTTTATTTAAAACTAGAAACATTCAAAAAACACAACGCAATGTCTGGTAATACTGTTAGAACGACTGTGTCTCCATTTAACGGATTTGTCTAGTATATGGCAATTTTGAAGATTTGGCAAAATGTGAAGGCAGGTGAGTTATATATACATGCTGGATCAGCCACTTTCAAAGGCCATATAATAATCCTTGATAGGAAAATCTGTAGCAATGAGAATATAATCCATGGAAATTGTGAATCTTGATGAAAAGTCACAGTGTAGATCAAACAGTAGTGGAGTAAGATTCTGTTCTTTTCCCTATTGTTTTTGGAACCTCTCCATTGGAATCTGTAACAGTGGAAAGCACCTCTGTATCACTGTCACTGTTGTCCAAACCAGAAGGGACCAATGCCATCTTTCCAGGTCTTTTGTGCAGATTAAAGTGAACCTCCCTCTCCTGCATTGTGCCAGCCACAAAGTCTTCATCGGAGGAATGGAAAGACTCATCATCACAGATCATATGATTAATGATATGGATTCCATCAAAAGTGGGTTGGTCTGGTAAGCCCCTCTGACTTTTTAGACACCGTATCTGTCAAAATAAAAATGAGTTTTTATTACTTAATTTAACAGAAAGGGACCTCTTAAAATGTGGAGTTTCTTTTTCTGCGTGAACACTAACACACAACTTGTGTCCTTCAGTAAAAGGAGGTCAAAAATGTTCTTTCAACTCAGAATAGGGAGAAATTAAATTCTACTCCAGCTTTCAAATTTTGATGAAAGTTTAATTAATATTCTAAATATATTATGAAATCTCATGTAAGAAAGGCTAAGAATGCAGGTTACTATTTCAGTATATAAGTGAATTAATACACACACACACGAACAACACAGCATGTAATGTCAATTATGTTGAATTTTTTTCTGTTGCAGAGGTAGAAAATTTGCAGATATCCAGCTATTGTGCAACTCCCATCATCCTCAGCAGGAAAATAGCCACAGAGGATGATGGTAGTTTTAGTTCACCAAAGGATCTCATAAAACTCCACTTCTTGTAAGTATATGGATGTAGACTATACAAAATGCCTGTTTTGGTGTTCACAAATGAATCAGGGCAAACAGTGTCCTTAGGGAGTGTATGTGAAATCAGAAAGGTTTACCCTGATGATGGAATGTATATGAATTACAAAACAAGCAATAGCGTATTATGCAAGAATACCAATAACTGGTGTGCAATGAGGACCTCTGTTGAAATTTCAAGGAGTTCAAATTCTTTCCAGCACCAAAAAAATAAAATTGTTTGCATCTGTCAAACTTATCAGGTATAGTTCAACAACAGCTGGATGTCTGCTACTCAACTACATCTGTTCAACGGCTACATGATTTGGTGCCACTGAAATCAAACAAAGATAGTCTGGCTATGACTCTAGTAAAGCAACCAGCTAAGTGTGGAATTTACTTGTGGTTGTTATCAGACCAACTCAATCAGTAACTTATTTCATATTTGCTAAACCCTAGCAGCAACAGATTCCCATGCCTACAGGGCATCTGGTAACATTCCCAGTGACTCAATAATACAGGTCTTGGGCAAACTTCCAAGCTGAATTCTTCTGGGTCTGAAATAAACAGTGAACGGTGATACTTGTTACAAGTGCAATGCTATAATTCACCTGACTGGAAAATCACAGTACAATGGATGGAAGGGAATGGGAATCACCAACACACAGCATCAATAGGCTTTTTCCCTTACCTGGAGGAGCCTGTCCCATCAAGCCAAGCATGTGTGAAAACAGGTGGAGTTAAAGATATACAGCTTTTCATTTCACTTCACAGAAACTTGCAGCTAACCATGAAACATTTCATACATACATACGTGTATATACAGTAAAGCCTTTTAAATTGACTGCATGAAGATGTGGCTGTGCCTTGGGGAAAACATGGAGAGAAATGACACAAATAGGAAAAATGGATGCCAAAGGAGTAGAGAAATTCTGGGGCATAGAGAACAAATACAATTTCCCAAAATTTAAACAGATTTAAATGTGGATTCAAAACCTCTGATTACTATAGAGAACTCAAACGCATAGCTTCGCAATGCGTTGTAGACCTCTAGCATTTAAGGGGTTAGAAGCCCTATTCAAATCAATGGTAATCTGGGGAAATGTTACTTGCCCCTATGGTGCAGAAGGCTTACTCTAGCAGTTCCTTCTTACTACCAGAGTCTGAATGTGTTTATCTGCCTGCTTTACATAGGCAGGAGTCATTCATGCACAGGGATAGAATAATATCATTGAGGTTCACCAGTCAGACAAAATAAAGTCCACCCAAATGATATGAAACAGTGAAAAAAGAATTATTTCTTACTTATATAGATTTATTTTACTAGTCAGACTAGTGTAAATGTCAAACCCTGCTCATACAACAGTCCTAAAAGTGCATCACCATTTGTCCTTATTATATAACTCCCTTTGTAGTCGCATTACTTCACTTTCCTGTCAACCCATAACAGTCAAATAAACAGAAGTGCTCACGTTGCAGTGTGACAGTAGAGACTGCCCATGCCGCGGCTGATACAGAGCTGCTGCTCTGTATCATCATCGTCACGGACAGTCTCTACTGAGCATGACTGCGTCGTTACATACGTTTTAGCGAATTATTATATAGGATATTTAAAACCCTTTTGGTGCCAGTGAAATGCCTAAATATTGCTGTGCAATGTGTTGTAAGATCAAGATTAAGCGTTTTACACGCGAAACGCATTAATCGGATCGTTAGGGCACCTCTCCACCCAGTATACACCTGATGTATCACCCTGCCATACAGCTCATCTCCTGCTCTACTGGAATTTTAAATAAGAAGCAATAAAGGTACTAATTTTGATTTGATTCTGGTCTCTTGAGTTGTGCTTATTATACTAGTGCGGTTATACAAACAATATTGGAATGTGTTGTAAACCCCTTTTTGGATTACTAAAATGTATTAGGTGGAAGGATCAACATTTTTGCACACATATGGACCTTTATCAAGATAAACAGCATGCAATAAGTCAGTACTGCAGGTTTGTGATCATAGATGCAGGTGCTCGTACACAGGTGTGTTACCTCGTTCAGTTTCAGCAATGGATATAGCAACGGGATTGCACTTCAAACAAGTCAGTTTTATGCGATCATGTACCTACTACTGCCTTGGATGAGGCTGGCATCTCTTATATACATATAATCTACACACACAGTCACATCTCTTTATATATCTATACATGAGAAGAATGTCATAAGACCAAGATTCTGCATGAGTGGCAGACTCCCCCCCCCCCCCCCCCAGGCGGCAATAAAGAGGTGTTCTGCAAACATACTCCATACTGCCTCTTCCATAGGTAGATGTATAGTGGTGTGATTTTGTCAGGAGTGCCCTGCCCCACGCCACAATCTCTTCAAGGAATGGTAGGGTTGAAATGCACGTGCGGGCATGAATTTGACAGGAGTCCCCCAGGCCACTCCAGAGAAAATGTCTGCAGGATCTCACACTTTCAAGGCCTTTTATGATACATGGAATTTGAGGAGCCATGCAAAACCCCTAAAAAGAAACAGAGATCCACAAACTATAACGGGCCGTAGGCTGGTTGCCGTACGGGGTAACATGTTCAAAAAGCCCCAGAGACTTTACATAGGAAAGTAGGCAGCTTCCTGATTGGCCAAAGCCCTGGGTGACAAGTTACAGGTTCCCCATAGAGTTAACATTGGGGAAAGTAGGTGGCCCAGGGACTGGTCGGTCAGCTTCCCGCCCACAAGGTCTGACTGGCAAAAGACTGACACCAGCAGTCAGGACTGGCCACAGGTTTACAAACTCCGGATTGGCCAGGGGTTGAAGCGGAATATTCAAAGATGTTTCAACCCTGCATTGTGTGAAGTGTCGTATTCCAGCCCCTCGTCTTTGTTTCGTTGTCTGTCCCCAGTCCAAGCCCTTTGAATTACTATACAAGTCTGGCCCTTTGAATCATGTCCCCACTGAATGTTTACCCTTATTGTACTCTTTGTTGAACGTTATGAGTTAACCTGGTTATGTGTGTATAAAAAGAGCTGTTCTGCCACAATAAACTTGAGTTAGTTTTGGAACAAGAAGGTGTCCTGAGCTGTTATTCCTGGATGGTCTAAAGAGTCCCCTTGACTCACAGCCAAGACATTCACATTTCCAGCTTATTTTCCTGAGATCCATTCATCCATCTTGCTGTTCCGGAAGGGCTACTCTTTTGTAGCTGCATCCAAGAGGGAGAGACCCTGTAGCGACGGCCAAGGACAACCCAGAGTACTTAGCTTCCGTTACACTCATAGCCTTAGAAATTTCATTTCAGTGTGCATCCAATAATAGAGGAGCCCTTAGTTTTTAGTAACCCATGAAGCAGGGACACATGCATGTAATTGTAAGCCAAGTCTCCTCCTACTGCAGCTTGAAACCACTTTGAGAAATACAGAATATTTGGAAAATAGTGTCCAAACAATGGTGAAATCACGTCACAAAGACACAAATACAAAACAAAGGCCTGGAGACAACAGCACCAGAGAGAAGGAAGATGAAAAACAGTCACGGAGCCCAGTGGACCCCATATACTGACCGGATACGGCTTTTTGCTTATATGCAAACACATGCCTTGTTTTAACCCTTTCAGTGTCAGAATTATACAACACATTGCAACACAATGTGTTAATACATCACTGGCACTCAAAGGGTTAAAGGGTTCCCCCTATGGTGCAAGGGTCTATATGTTGTGCTAGCCATTTATTTATAATCATTTTTGAGAAATCATTTATTTGCAGATGGCACAGGCTGGCATGATATCTGTACTGGGCTAATATCACGTAATGCTGTAAAAGAAGATCCACAACACTGGAAACATTTTAATAGAATGGAGAGGACACTTTGGCCTTGAACCAATTAGCATAATTAGCATACTATAATGGGAATTTGCACACTGTACCAACATAAGATAAGAGCAGATTTTAGTCTTACCTGTTAAATCCTTTTCTCTTAGTCCATACAGGTTACTGGAAACTTTGGTAGGAGATCTGCCCCCAAAACTGTAAGCAGGAACAATTCAAGAATTGTATGCAGGGAGTGAAACCTACCTTCCCTCCTTGGCTGCAGCTAGCCAACCAGCTCCAGAAAGATTTAAGACACTATTGACTAGATAGTGGAAGGGAAAGAAGACTCCTGTGAGCATGACCCCGAAGGACCCCCACATTCTGCCACAGGAGAGACAAGCATGGTCCCTTGACAGGGTGGGAGACCAGTAACCTATATGGACTAAGAGAAAAGGATTTGACAGGTAAGACTAAAATCCTCTTTTTTTCTGTCATCCAATACAGATTACTGGTAACTTTGGGATGTCTATTGAGTTTTGCAGAGGTGGGAAGTAAGGCAAGGACCAGGCGCAAGGCCCCCAAAGGCACCAGAGCAGATATGAACCATCAGATCAGAGATAGCCCAACAAAATATGAAGTGTCAATGGACACTGAACAGGGGAAACAACACCCCAAACTGTTACACAGCACACTGAACTAGAGCCAACAGGGATCAAAAGTGAAGGAAGCACCAAGAACCGAAGAAGATCCTAGACCGGCAAGACTGCCTCCAGGATCTTCCTCCCAAAGCTGGAGTTAGCCGATGCCAGCACATCAACACGGTAGTGCTTCGAAAAGGTGTGCACAGACGACCAAGTGGCAGCCTTGCAGAGGCCTGATTCTTGTAAGCCCAAGAAGCCCCAATACATCTTGTAGAATGAGCCATGACCTGAAAGGGGACAGTCTTCTTCCTCAGCTCGAAAGCCTTACGAATAGTGAACATGATCCAAGAAGCAATAGTCACTTTGGATACAGGTCTTCCTGCCCTGGGACCCTCAAGAATGATGAACAGCGCGTCAGATTGCCTGACAGACTCAGTGTGATGTACATAAAACTTGAGACAATGCACCACATCTAACAAGTGGAGATCCCTCTCCTTGTCAGAGGTGGGGTCAGGGAAGAAAGAAGGCACCACAATCACCTGATTGATGTGGAACCCGGAAACCACCTTCGGGAGAAACTCCTGAGAAGTGCGAAGCACCGCCTTGTCCTTGTGAAACACCAAAAAAGGTGGTTTACAGGACAGAGCATGTAACTCCGTGACAAGGCGAACGGACACGATCACCAGAAGAAAGGCCTTTTTCCACATCAATAGGCAGAGAGGAATAGTAGCCAAGGACTCAAATGGAGGGCGCTGAAGAACGCCCAAAACCAAGTTAAGATCCCATGGAGGAGCGGGATTCTTGAAGGCAGGACGAGTACGAGTAACGCTCTGGAAGAAAACATAGATATCAGGAAGGATGGCAATGCGCCTCTGAAAGAAAACAGAGTGAGCAGAAGGCTGAACCTTAAGGGAACTAAAACTGGGGCCCTTATCTACAACGTCCTGCAAAAAGGCCAGGACCGTAGGCAGATCAAATTCCTGAGACAGGTCCTTGTCAGCACACCAAGATAGAAAGGTCAAGCAGACACGACGGTAGATCTTGGAAGAAACAGGTTTGTGGGCATTGAGCATAGCAGCCACCACCCCAGAAGAAAACCCTATATCAATATTGAGGATTAAATTTCCAAGCTGCCAAGGCTAGCCGATGAACATCCTCCATCCACAGGTAACCCTGTAGAAGAAGATCCAGACAGCAACGGAGCCGGAATGGCTCTGCCACTGACAGATCCAGCAATTCAGGAAACCAAGCTTGGCGAGACCAGTACAGAGCAATCAGAATGACTGGACAGCGTTCCAGTCGCAATTTCCGTAACACCCTGTGCAACATTGGGAGGGGAGGAAAGATGTAGGCCAGAGGAAATAACCAAGGAATGGATATTGCATACACAACCAGAGCTAGAGGGTCCCTCCACCAAGAGCAGAATGTCAGAACCTTCCTGTTGTGTCTTGTCGCCATCAGTTCGATGTAAGGAAGACCCCACTTCTGAACAATGAGGGTGAACACCTCTGGGTGCAGTTCCCACACTCCGCTATCCACTGTGGGTTGACTGAGAAAGTCTGCCAGGACGTTGTCTATGCCAGGAATGTGCACTGCGGATATAGCAGGAACGTGATCTTCTGCCTAGGACAAAATAGCCTTGCCCTCTAACCAAGAGGTGAGACTTCTTGTTCCGCCCCCTGCTTGCTGATGCAAGCCATGACTGTGGCATTGTCAGACTGTACCCGGACTGGACAGTCTTCCAGATGAGACGTCCAATGACAAAGGGCATGAAATATCGCCTGAAGGAGAGATTCCTCCGGACACTACCGACCCTGAGCACTCAAGCGACCCAGGACCGCTCCCCAGCCGGAGAGGCTGGCGTCCGTCATCAACGTGGTTCAGAAGGATACCGGGAAGGACTTGCCCTTCAGCAGACTGGAGAGGTCGAGCCACCACCACAAACTCAGTTCCACATGAAGAGGGATGGACACTGAAATATTCAGAAGGTCCGGCTGAACCTTGCACACCTGGATCACAAACCTCTGGAGTTCCCTGGTGTGTGCCATGGCAAACGAGACTGCTTCTATGGTGGAGATGAATTTCCCCACTAGAGAGGACAGCTTCTTGGCTGGAACTGGATCTTGAGCCAGAACCGCAGAAACCCTGTGGGCGATCTGGTGAGCTACCTTGTCCATGAGGAACACAATCCTCTTCTGAGTGTCGAAGAGAAGGCCCAGGAAGACCAGATGCTGGGATAGGACAAGATCTGACTTGTCCATGTTGATGATCCACCCATGATGGGTGAGAGCGTGAATGCATAGCTGAACCTGCTGATGAAGAAGTTCCGCAGAGGGGGCTTTCAGAAGCAGGTCGTCCATGTATGGAGTAACTTTGATGCCGTCCCTGTGGAGGACGGACACTAAGGCTCCAAGGACACGGTTGAAACCTTGAGGTGCTGTAGTCAGACCAAAGGGAAGAGCTGAAAACTGAAAGTGCCCTCGGTTGCAGGCAAATCTGAGTTACTGTCGGCTCTCTGGATGAATGGCGATGTGTAAATACGCGTCCTGAAGATCCAGAGATGCAAGGAATTCCCCCAGGGACAGAGCAGCAATCACTGTCCGTAGAGACTCCTGGTGATAATGAGTCCGGATCTCAAAGGAATTGAGATCCTTCAAATCCAAAACAGGGCGACAATGTCACGGTTTCAGTACACTCAGACAATTGGATATGGTAAAAGTAATTTATTTATAATAAAATAGAAAGACCCTATCACAGGTCTAAGCAGGACATAGGAACAGGCAATAAAGACGGGTAATAACAATACAGACACAGGAGAAATACAAGTACAATTGGCAACAGACTGTAGTGCAGGGACTGGACAGTGGAGCAGTACTGTCCCAGAAACTGCAGGGCAACGTATCAACTGGCCTTGCCTGATAGCTCCTAATACGGAGGCAGCTGGAGCAGTGATCAAAGGTTCTGCCAAAAGGCAACTGACAGCCACTGGTAGCGCAACCCGAGACAACAGTGGCAAAACTCTGGTAGCCCGGAGGCAACAATGGCTAGGCTGATGGCGTAGGTGGAGGCAACCGTGGACCGACTAAAGTGTAACCGGAGGCAACAGTGGTAGGCTTATAGTGTACCCGGAGGCAACAGTGGTTAGGCTTATAGTGTAACCAGTGGCAGCCGTGGTTAGGCTTATAGTGTACCCGGAGGCAACAGTGGTTAGGCTTATAGTGTACACGGAGGCAACAGTGGTTAGGCTTATAGTGTACCCGGAGGCAACAGTGGTTAGGCTTATGCTGAAACTGGAGGCAACAGTGGCAGTGAGCAGCACTACCCAGCTCAGACTCACAGAGAGTGAATACAGCCAAAACCTGAATCGGTACACATGGAGCGGGAGACAGCCAAAGCCTGAGTCAGTACACAGAGAGCAGGAGACAGCCAAAGCCTGGATCGGTACACAGAGTGGTAGTAAGCCAGAACCTGAATCATTATACAGAGAGCAGTCGTAAGCCAAAGCCTGGGTCGGTACACAGAGAACGGTCGTCAGCCAAAGCCTGGGTCAGTACACAGAGAACGGTCGTCAGCCAGAGCCTGGGTCAGTACACAGCGATCAGGAACAAGCAGGATACTGGAGCGTAGTCAGGCAAGCCGGGTCGGTACACAGAGATCAGGAACAGGCAGGATACAGGAGCGAGTCACAGATGTCTGGTCGTAAACACCATGAAAGGGCTAAGGCAAAATGACAGGAGGAAGTATATAAAGGTCAGCCCTGGGCGGGTCTGAAGCACTGAGCCAATAACAGTAACGGAGACAATCTGGAAGTCAAAATGTCACTCAGACTAAATCAAGGCACTGTGATAGTACCCCCTCTCAAAGACCCCCCTCCTGACCTGAGGAGGCCCGGGCCTGGCAGGAAACTTAGCATGAAATCTGCGCAACAGTGTTGGAGCATGGATATCTGAGTGGTTAACCCAGGAGCGTTCCTCTGGCCCATATCCCTTCCAGTGTACCAGATATTGGATTTGCCCACGGAATCTGCGAGAATTGAGAATACTCTGCACTTCCTATTCGTCAAGGTCCTGGATGCGCACCGGACCTGGGACAACAGGGGTGGTGGTATCAGAGGTCTCCCATCAATGGCCTCAATATCAAGGGGAGAATCCTTGTCTAGCAATGGAATATTATGCAGTTTAGCAAAATCTTTATCCATAAAGTATCCGGCCGCGCCGGAGTCAATAAGAGCCGGAATGCTTACAGAATCGGAGGCCCAAGAGACAACAATACGAATTACTGGTTTGTTAAATGCGCCCTCTGGGGACTGATTTACACCACCTAGGATCTGTCCCCTGCCTGATCCTAGGTGCGTGCGTTTCCCGGCCGCACGGGACAAGTCCGTAATAAGTGGCCTGCCTTACCACAATACATACATAGGCCCTGTTTGCGGCGAAAGGAGCGTTCCTCCTTAGATAGTCGCGTGAACCCCACCTGCATAGGTTCAGCACTCTCACTATTCGTAGGACCCAGAGGTATGGGAGGAGAGGGAGGCAAGGGTGGGAAATTTGCCCTAGTAGTAGGCTCGCTTACGGATCTTGTTCTCCGATCCTTGTAAATGCTCCTCTCCCTTATGCGAGAGTCAATCAAAATGGTATAACCAATTAAATTGTCTAGACCCTCTGGTAAATCTTTAGCCGCAATCTCATCCTTAATCCTGTCCGAGACTTTGTGCAAAGGCAGCCACAAGCACCTCATCATTCCAGCCTACCTCTGCTGCTAGCGTGCGGAATTCGATGGCATAATCCGCCACAGTACGTGTGCCCTGTTGGACTCGCATAAGGCATTTAGCAGCAGAGGTGGCACGCCCAGGGATCTCGAATACATTGCGGAATGCCCTTACAAAATCGGAAAAGTTATTTGTTATGGGTTTACCATTCTCCCAAATTGGATTCGCCCAAGCTAGTGCTTTGCCCGTCAGTAGAGAGATCATGAACCCCACCTTACTCCTCTCACAGGGAAAAGCCTGAGGTACCAGTTCCAGAAATATCTCAAGCTGGTTCAGGAACCCTCTGCAAAGTGTCGGATCCCCATCATATCTGAGAGGGAGGGGAGCAGTAGCAGATAGCCCTTTAGAGGGGAGGCTAGAGGTACTGGTCTGTACCAATGGTGCCTGGACTGGGGTGGCCACCAAAGGCTGAATGGGTCTCTCGAGACAGGCAGTGCGCTCCAAAATAGTCCGGATTGCCATCGATAGTTGATCTAACCGTTGTTCCTGAGCGTCCATTCTCCAAAGGAGATTCTGGGAGGTACCTTCACCAGTATTGTCTGAGGTCATAGCCCTTTAATACTGTCACGGTTTCAGTACACTCAGACAATTGGATAAGGTAAAAGTAATTTATTAATAATGAAATAGAAAGACCCTATCACAGGTCTAAGCAGGACATAGGAACAGGCAAATAAAGACAGGTAATAACAATACAGACACAGGAGAAATATAAGTACAATTGGCAACAGACTGTAGCGCAGGGACTGGATAGTGGAGCAGTACTGTCCCAGAAACTGCAGGGCAACATATCAGCCAGCCTTGCCTGATAGCTCCTAATACGGAGGCAGCTGGAGCAGTGATCGAAGGTTCTACCGAAAGGCAACATGAGACAACAGTGGCAAACTTTGGTAGCCCAGAGGCAACAATGGCTAGGCTGATGGTGTAGGTGGAGGCAACCATGGACCGACTAAAGTGTAACCGGAGGCAACAGTGGTTAGGCTTATAGTGTAACCGGAGGCAACAGTGGTTAGGCTTATGCTGAAACTGGAGGCAACAGTGGCAGTGAGCAGCACTACCCAGCTCAGACTCACAGAGAGTGAATACAGCCAAAACCTGAATCAGTACACACGGAGCAGGAGACAGCCAAAGCCTGAGTCGGTACACAGAGAGCGGGAGACAGCCAAAGCCTGGATCGGTACACAGAGTGGTAGTAATCCAGAACCTGAATCGTTATACAGAGAGCGGTCGTAAGCCAAAGCCTGGGTCAGTACACAGAGAGCGGTCGTCAGCCAAAGCCTGGGTTGGTACACAGAGAGCGGTCGTTGGCCAGAGCCAGGATACACAGCGATCAGGAGCAAGCAGGATACTGGAGCGTAGACAGACAAGCAGAGTCTGTACACAGCGATCAGGAACAAGCAGGATACAGGAGCGTCGTCAGGCAAGCCGGGTCGGTACACAGAGATCAGGAACAGCAGGATACTGGAGCATAGTCAGGCAAGCCTGGTCGGTACACAGAGGAACAGGCAGGATACAGGAGCGAGTCACAGACGTCTGGTCGGAAACACCACGAAAGGGCTAAGGCCAAATGACAGGAGGAAGTATATAAAAGGTCAGCCCTGGGCGGGTTTGAAGCACTGAGCCAATAAGAGTAGCAGAGACAATCCGGAAGTCAAAATGTCGCTCAGACTGAATCACGGCACCGTGACAGACAACCGTCGTCCTTTTTGGAAACCACAAAGAGGCTGAGTAAAAACCCATACCTCGGTCCTGAATTGGAACCGGCTCTAGAACATCATTGTCCAGAAGAGCCTGAATAGCGCCACTGAACAGACGGCGTTTCTCCATGCCCTGAGGTGTACGAGAAGGAAAGAAACGAAAGGGAGGAAGAGAGACGAAAGAGAACCTGTATCCTTCCGCCACCACCTGTAAAACCCATGGGTCCGCCACTGAATCCTCCCAGACGCTGTGATAGTGACACAGACGGCCACCAACAGCAGAGTGGGGACCTGGGTTCATTAAGTCATGCCGAAGGAGGCTTGGAAGCCTTGGGCTTGGAGGAGACCTTGGGCTTCCACTGCTGTTTGGGCTTGGAGGAGGCACG
Organism: Rhinophrynus dorsalis; assembly: GCA_037306005.1. NCBI lineage: Eukaryota > Metazoa > Chordata > Amphibia > Anura > Rhinophrynidae > Rhinophrynus > Rhinophrynus dorsalis. The sequence continues at coordinate 174,867,473 of CM074722.1, forward strand.
CAGAGCTGAGGGAACAGTCTGCTTCACCGGACATGTCTCAGTTTGAAAGGAACGAAAATACCGATTATGCTTAAGAGGCGTTTTCTTCCTGGGGACCAAAGGTAGAAGGGTACTCTTATCTCCAGTGGCCTCACTGATCAGATCCTTAATATCTGGCCCAAACAAAGAAGTACCTTGAAAAGGTAAGGAAAGCAATGCTTTCTTGGAAGTAGTGTCAGCAGACAAGATCTTGAGCCAAAGAGCCCGTCTGACAACCACAGACATGGTGGAAACCCTGGCCACCAAACAGATGGTATCAAATAAGGCAGCAGAAACATAGTGCTGTGCCTCAGAAATGTTGGCAAGAAGGCGCAACATATCCGAAGTAGGAGCACCCTGATGGACAGCCAGGGTGAGCTGTTCAGTCCAGACCGCAATGGCCCGGTTCACCCATGCTGCAGCGAATACGGGACGCATGGCAGAACCAGCAGTGGCAAAAATGGACTTGTGGGAGACCTCAAGTTTCTTGTCAGTCCAGTCTTTCAGAGCGGATGCATCAGAAACTGGCAAGGCAGTAGACAGATAGCCTGGAGATAGGAGCATCCACCTTGGGAGGATGAACCCACTGAGCGAGCAAATTTCTTGGACACAGAAGGTTTACTGTCAGGAGATTTCCACTCTTCAGACACAAGGCAGTAAAGAATGGGGTTAGGTGGAAAGCACGTAAGGGGCTTTTTAGGCTCCTGAAACACATCAGAGGGATCAGAAGGAACCTCCCGAACCAAGGGAATGTTAATGGTAGTCAAAACAGCCCTGATCAGGCCCTCAGCCGAGGGCTCAGGATCAGCCTCAAAGGGATCCCCAAAAACCTGAGAGGAGCCCACAACAGAACATTCCTCAAAGGAATCTGATACATCAGGTACTCCCTCTGGTTTTGGCAGGGAGGACTTGATGGAGGAGGGGGTCTGCCAGGAATGGAAGAGCCCCTTTAACTGGGATGGAAAGAGTTGCAATGTAGACCTAAGCTTCCTAGTAGTAGCCTTGGACTCTTGCACCCAAACTGGCTCTAATGCATGGCTGGAGGTCCCTGGGAGACTCTCAGGGACATCAGAACAGGCTGGGCATAAATGACCTGATAATTCTCTAGGTAACCCTGAATGACAGGAAAAGCAATGCGCAATAGGGGATACAGAGACCCCAGCATCCTTAGTCTTAGGTCTGGCCCCAAGCTCCAACAGTATAGACATTCTCACAGTTTCAGATAACCTTATAATAAAAGAAATCACCCAAGAACAGTGTGTAGGATTAAAGTTTCACCCCAGAAATCGCTAAAATAGACTTATCTGGCAGGCGAAGGGTTAATCAGCAGAGGAGAGAAGGAGAATCCAAGCCCTTCATAGGATACTCTTTCTGTAAATAGCACAAAATGGCTGCCACGGGGGGGAGCCAATCAGAAAAAAGCATGCAAAGCAAGCGCTCAGGTGAAATGTAGTTTTCCCAGAAAAAGTACCCAAACAGTGCCGGAAGCCCCCTGATCCCCCCAAAACACTAGAAACATGAACCGGATGATAGCGCAAGGGCAGACAAGACCCATCTCTGAAGTTGCTGGGTTAAGCAGTTGCAGAGATATATCCCAAACTGTACAGTCCCATAGGAGTGAATGGAGCAATGGCGCCTATGCTGTAAAGCGCGCCTGTGGAACTCAAATTTTACAAAACTGAAACCGTAAAATAAAAATGCATGAAGCATCACTAGAACATGTTAGAATACCCAAAAAACACTGAACCAGTAGGAAAAGTGTCAGAAAACCCCACAATAGATGCAAAACCAGCAGCTAAAGGGTTAAAGTACCACATAAACCTGCTCCAAAACACCCAACGGACATCCAGATAGACCCAATGAGTGCAGGAGTGTGCAACAGGAACTCCAAAAGGTAAACCCCTGTGCTGAGGGGCACTGTGGGATATGTGGACCCGCAGCACTCAAAGGGTTGCCCACCTTTCATGCAGATCTTCTGTCTTTAGACTACCATGTATGAAGAAGAAGCCTCGGTGGGCAACTCCTGAGGAAAGAACTTGTAGCCAAGATCCCCCCCCCAGGGCTTAAGGTCCACAAAAAAGCACCTGGTGACTGAGCTAGCAACATCTAAGGGCATTGTCAGTTATGGTAATCCACCTAATTGTGGCATTCCATTTCTAACAGAATAAATAAAAAATCAGCTAAAACTATAGCAGAACTGTTCTCTTGCCTGTGTCTTCACCAAGGAACAAATCTTTCTGGAGCTAGTTGACTAGCTGCAGCCAAGGAGGGAAGGTAGGCTCCACCCCCTGCATACAATTCTAGAATTATTCCTGCCTACAATTAAAGGGGCAGATTGCTTACCAAAGTTAACAATAACCTGTATTGGACGACAGAGAAAGCTTCGTTATTCAAAAACGCTTTTATAGGAAATGGCTTGAACAACCTATAGGCAGACTTTAATTGCCTGTAAACTTGTCTTGAGGTGGCAGGTCTATTTTAACAGATTTTGTGTGTGATAAATATTACAAGAATATTAAAAAAAACTGTTATAGCATTTAACTAGTGTAAGATATAGGAAGCTTATTAAGTAGATACCAATTATGTAAACTTTTGTTTGAAAAATAGGGTAAATTTAAAGAAAAAATGAACAGAGACAGCTTCTTTTGGTTTCTATTTGCAACTTAGAACAGCCTTTGATTATCTAAAGTGCAAAGATTGGTTGCCAGCAAACCACAACGCTCTGAACACTACCTAATCATATCACAGGTTCCCTCCATTAACCACAACCACTGAAATCTGACATAGCCAACATAGCTGGATGTCAGCAAGAGGAAGAGGGCCTGATCATACAACCATTACTAAGAAAAGCTATGGGGGGCACTGAGAATCTCTGTTCCTCCCCAACTGCATCTACTTCAGTCTGAATTATTTAACCAGAACTCAAAGGCCAACTATCATTCAGAAAGTGCCCGGCTCGCAGATATGCTCCCCTGGAATGAGACCTGCCAATGAAGCTGGGGCAATAATGGAGGAAAACAAAGGACTGAAATTAGAAATTAGAACCATGAGACTCCTTCTTTGGTCCTGCAATAACAGGTTAAAGTCTTGCTGCTCAGCAAAACAGTGCTCATAGATCTTCTGATACAGGATTCAAAGGCAGTCACAGAGGGTCTATGGGTGGGGAGCACACAAACCGCAAATCTGGAGAGGTGGATTTCTAGCTGTGATGGTGGTGGGGTTCACAGATCACACAGAATTGATACAGTGGCCATTTTATGCTAATTTTCTGCACAGTATACTATTAGTTGTTTTAGTTGTTTGTGTCTCAGTTGTTGGCTCTTAGAAATAATCCTAGTGTGAAGGCTCTACCTAAATTAATGTCAACAACCCCCCCCCCCCACATGCTAAGCATGTTTTCACACTTTTGTTTAAAGGTTTCCTTTGACTGTACATTTCTGGTGGCTTTTTTTTTTGTCAACACCACTTTCAAAAGCTCAGACTGCTTTGTGTATATCCCCTGGACAACTGTTTAGAAATTATTTGTTTCTATTTTATACTAGCAATTCCTATGGCTCTATATTTAGAATTAGGTTGCCTTACTAAAACACCACATTTTTGTTTATGCATTGGACTTCCTATAAAAATACGCAACTGAAAAAATTTTATTTCTGCCCAAACTTCACAATTCTGTATTTATGGTACAAAATATGAATTAAGAGTGTCCCTTGATTGTTCCCTATTGGGAATCGATTTATAGGATTATTGTACACCTTGTTGAGGCTCCCCCTGCTTTTAAGCCGGAGCACCTTCTCTTGCATCACACTACACATAGTCCGTATCGATATAAGAGGACTCTGCTCTCTCAGCTGTTGGTGGCAGCCAATGGTTTAATTCCTCTGCGCTGTTGGCGAGGTTGGGTCCCTCTTCGGCGGAGGAGATGGTCAGATATTCTGATATGTGGGTAAAATGGATGCTATTTTTGGAGGGAGCAGACTTCTCCAGGCTGGTCCCGGGGTGGGGGCAGTAGTCATGTCTGATCCGGCCCGAACATCGGGTGCTGACTATCTACTCCTTCGGAGCATGTGGAACCTGATCATATCATTATTCGTACATGGCTAATATGACCCTAGTGTCCTTTCTTTCTTCTCCCCACTCTATTCTCTCTGTTTCCTCTCCTCTTCTCTATTTTTTGTTGTACTATTGTTTTACTGTTATCTACGTGTTTTCCTTGTTGTATTAATCTTGAAAATCAACAAAATTCTATTGACACTAAAATATGAATTAAACCATGTGACCTTACATGCTATACATTTTTCAAAAGTACACAGAATTCCAAATTCAGGGACTCGTCATTTGCATTTCTACCCCAAGACTCGCTTGTTATGAAATCATCAGAAGAGGGAAGTATAGAAAAAAATATCCACATTTTAAACTCTTCTAAATAAACCGAAAATGCTGAAATCCATGGAATACCACATTAGGTTAGGTAGCTAGATGCCTCTTGAATTGGTATGAGTTGACATACCACAGGACGTGCCAGGACCACAAAACAGCACAGACCACACAACCTGTCAGTTTTATTGTATTTTTTTTTTTTTTTTTTTATACAACATACCTGCACTTAAACATTTGTAACAGACAATCTAGATAAGGCATATCATTTGGGAAAGAATACAGCCTTAGATATCAAATGGTGAGCTGGTAGTAACCTTTTCATGACTATCCTCATTGAAAAAGGAAGACTCTCCCCTTTCCAACAAGGGTACTCTTGACATGACAGGAATTTGGGACTGGGTACAAGGGCTCTAGTAGGCTTCGTCCCAGCTCGTAACATGCATTATATAAACATACGCGATACCCTGTTATTAAGACCCCCCCTGTACAGAAGGCATTATAGTCTTTTTTTCTTTTTTTTTTCTTTTTTGGGTGGGTTGGGGGTGTCCTCTAATAGAGCCCACACGAGATTCAACAAATTTAAATACGTGTGTATAAAATTAACTACAAACGTATGTATTTGATTGTACCAGGTGATCACATGGGTATTATCTCAATTCTTGCCATGCCTAATTGGGAAGGTTATCACCTGGCTATCTCAGTCTATGGCAACTGTGAACTGTGTGGTACTTGTGGAGGAAATGGAAAGAAAGAGACACTCCCCCCCTTCCAGTTGCTATTCAGAATTTTCTCTTTAAATAATACTAGGTTATCACTTGATCATCTAGCATTTACTCCTTCATGTCACCCCTTGCTGAAGAGGGGATAACCTCCCCTTTTCAGCAAGGGTACTCTCAAGTTCCTAGGAGGCAGGGGGCTGAGATAAGATCCGTTAGAGCATCCACAGTTTCCATGCACTGACCTAAAGTCTGTAGAGGAAAAAGGACCTTTGCGATGTCCTCATGCGCATGTGGTGACATCAGTATGTCTAGCCAGATGGTATTTTCAGGATCAAGACATACCCAAATGGAGAATAAGGTAAGTACTCCCCAAATGCCTTACTGCTGAGGACGTTATGGGAAAGTGGGCAATATGTGGTTAAAGTTTTCCACACAGGATAACAGAAATGTAGCAGCACACATGTGGGTTGACTATTCATTGGAGGGTGCAATGAGCATCACAAACTCCAAAGTATCTTGTGTGAAAGGCCTTCTGGACACCCCCAGCCTGACATGTAGATAAACTCCGACACAGCAATGCTTAAAGAAGCAGCTTAAAAACTTTGGTCCATTCGTGGAAGATGACAGTCACGACAAGTGCGAAAGGGAACTTAAAAATACTATACTTATCTTACCTACACAGCTTTTGGTTTTATTATATATATATATTTAAACTGCCTATAGTTTGTGCTTTTTATTTTCCAGAGATTTTTGACTTATTAGTTGGGGAGTCTAATCTCAAAAGAGCTTTTGTTCTCTGACTTGATCAGACAAAGCTGAATATTTACTCTTCCAAAAAATCAACTTTCACCTTCTTGGGTTGGTAAAGTTCCAAAAGAGGAGAAATAAACGGATAAATAGTTTCTACATAGAAGCTCCCACTGAGGAGAGGACTTGGAAAGATGACAGGTGCTATTTAAACCTATTAACTGCATCAGATAGTTCTGTACAGCAGGTAGCCTACAACTGTGTTTAGTCTATTAACCCCCTGAAGGGAAAGTGCTTAAACCTTTAACCCTCTGAGTGCCAGAAAGGAATCCAGTTCATTGCAACATAAAGGGTTAAGATATTTGCAAAAACAGCAACAACACTTCATTTTACAATAAATGTCAATGTCTACTGTGTTTTAGTTGTAATTTGTGAAACGTAACTCACCAGTATTTTGACTAATTCAGTTGACTTTGTTTTAACATCTTAGATGACACACTGTGTCAACTAAACACAGTATTATTTCTTAAAAAACATTTATTTTACAGACAAAATGTCTTACAACATACAATCAGACTTTAAAACTCTGTAAAAGTGGTCTTCGGTTGAGTGATTAACTTCGGTTAAGGGGACAGTAGTACTTAAAATGATAAAAAAAAATTGTAGCGTTTATCCCTCAGATACTCCCCACTTCTGACAAGTGTTTTATTCATAAGTCATTAGAGCTCAAACTTGAATTTTTTAGTTGCAGTATCACAGTGGCCTGAAACTGTACATTGGAACTGTTGCTACTCCGTCTTATGGGACAGATCGGGTCAGTTGACCATAAACCTCCATAAGATGGCATAGCAACAGCGCCACTGTACAATTCCAGACCACTGTGATATTGCACCTAAAAATTCAAGTTTGAGCTGTAATAACTTTTGAATAAAACCTTTCAGCAGCGGAAGTACCCTTGTTTTACTCAGGGGGATAAACACTACAATATATATATTTTTTTACATTTCAAGTAATACTATCCCTTTAATACTGGATATTGCATCCACCTAGAAGATTTGATTCTTTTTTACTGAAAATCTTCAGTTTGGGAGTTCAGGGTCTTGGAGTCAAACAATTTGCCACTGTGAATCTTAAGTGACATCATGTGGTCCAGAGATAGAGTAGGTGAAAAATAAAACAGACAGTCCAGCTATCTCCTCAGATTCAGTTTTAGATGAAAAAGAACTTGTTTCATCCCTTCAAAATACAGTAATTTACTGTAAGATTCCACAGGCAAACAATTTTAACAATGAGTGCCAATGCGGCATGTAACGTATTGCAGAGCACCATTCTGGTATTTGAGGGGTTAAAAGTTAAAGGTCAGCACTCTAATGTAACATCAAATGTAATTAATGGATTTTCCTGTAGGGGTGAAAAGGGAATGTTTCACAAATATTTTTTAAAACATTTAATACAAACAAGGCATCAATGTAAACAGAGAAGCCTGGGTAGAAAACAAAGTTGTGACACTTAATACAAAGCAAGATGGAAAGCATACAGGTTGGTCACATGGTTGATAGCCTGTTTGTAACTTTTATGTGGTAGTACAGTCTTCTAGGATTACAAGGTCAAATTCAACAGCAGAAACACACAACAATAATCAGAGCGATGGGGGGGGGGGGGAGAATGGGAGGGAGGAGATTGAAGTAAACACACTGGAAACAGGGGAAAATAGTATGAGCGCCAGGGTAGAATGAAGGGTAGACATAAGAGAGCTAATGAGATGCAGCCTCATGAAAGAGAGTTCCAGGCTCAACAGCCAGAGGGAAATAAGAGTAGAGCTAAGCAAGCTATAGACCCTCCACCACCACAGTCTCTCTATTCAACATCCACATGCTGCAAAGATCATTGTGACAGTGGGTGGAGTCACGAAGGATTGAGGTTAGATGCTTCATCATCTCAGTGTAAGTTTGGGGAGAATCTGAGAGAGCAACGGCACAGTAGGAGACCTTCAACGCCAATCACCCACCATACCCCCTAAAACGGAAGTGTCCCTCTTTGGCCTTTTGAAGTGTTTGGAGGTATATAGCACCGTGTGGAACTTTATGCCACATTTCCTGTACCGTATGCTAATTATTTATGTTCAAGGTCAAACTTACTTCTCACTGTGCTATTAGAAATGCCTTCAGTGTGTGGGTTCTGCCTAGATCCCTTCATAGCAGTGTGTGGTTAATACTAATTAGCATAAAATTGCCCCACAGTGCCACCAACAAATACAGGTACATTTGTCAAAAAGATTTATTTTACAAATACATTAGTAGTACAACATATAGGCAGTTTATAGTTAGCATGAAAATTAATTAAAAGGGTACATTTTAACAACTGTGGACAGGAGACTGGAATATAGAGATGTGTAATTATCACAATCAGTTTCAAGATCTTGTTGTAGATGGATCTCATCCTGCAAGCTCTTGCTGCTACAGTGCTATTCTAAAGTACTGTATTTCTCAGAAGTGGCCTGCTTGCTGAGCTGTGAACATAAAGCAGAACACAACTCTATTTCTGTCCCTGTTTGCTATGGAGTGTTGAAGAGAATATGCTCGGAGAGTCCCACAAACATACCAGTAATCTGCTAAGGAACTGCACTTCAGTGAGTTTGGTATGAAGTGTTGGCTTTTCTACTAACTTGGTAAAAATGGTGTGAAGACACCAAAAAGTAAAGTACACAAAGCTTAAATGGATAGTAATGTTTCAAAATAAAAACAGCTGCAATCTTCTAATCTGCATAGTATTTGGTGCATGGAGAGTGTTATTTCAGTATTGTCAGAGTTGTAGTTCAAGAGTAATTGAATGAAAGTATCCCCCTCCCACCCCTTTTACTGATGTAACACTACTCACCTCAGAACAGAAAGGCGGTGTCCACATGGCTTGCACAGAGGGACAATTTTCAATCAGCATAAGGGAAATACCTGAAAAACCTCTCAAGGGGGGCAGGGTTTTCATTGTTCTCACAGTATGAAGATTGTCACTTGCTGTGAGCTGTCTGGTCTTAAGACCAGATTCCACATCTGAGGGTAGATGGCTTACATGAGGTAAAAGGGGCGGGATTCTTTATAATTTAATTACTCCTGAACTACAACTCTGACAGTATTGAAATAACTCTCTCCATGTCCCAAATACTATGAAGATTAATTGGAGCTGTTTTATTTTGAAACATTAGTATCACTTTAACATTTAACCCCTTGAGTGGTATAGCGGTATCTGATGCACTGAGCTGGCATGCATTGGATACCTCTCTGGCACTCAAAGGGTAGGCAGCTCTTCATCTGTCCAAGATTAAAACATGCTTTGCTCTGCATTAGAGATTCCTCTAGCTTTACAGCAGTTAAACTTTTAATTTACAATCAGTGGGATCTTTTAATTGCTCCTCATTTATATTGTGAATTACGGAAGTCAATATGCTAGGTCTTCAACTTCTCTAACACTCAGAGAGTTAAAAAGCCCCAACTAAATTAATGACAATTTGAGGAATTTATGAGCCCCATCTGTGGTGCAACTAGTTTTCCCCAAAATGGCTCCTCTTATTTTCCACATATGGCCTGCACACTAGCAAAACAGAGACAGTGTGTGGTGTGTTGTGTTGTGTTGTGTTGTGTTGTGTTGTGTGTGTGTGTGTGTGTGTGTGTGTGTGTGTTGTGTGGGGGGGTTTAAAAAGAACAAATTTTAGCGGAAGCACATGGGTTGCAGGTAGTGAAAAACACCACCCAAAACCCATAGGCTGAGTCGCCAAAGCTATTTTGTGGTCGGCCAGGATACATGAGGGCAGACATGTCCTATAATCTCTTGTGTCACTCCTGTAATCTAGGTACAACATGCAGGCCTTGCAACATCCAACAGGAAACAAAGACAGCTGCTGAGTTACCAGCAAGTACCATAAAAAAAAGACTCTCACGTTGATAAATCATTGAGTTTCAATGGTTTGCAGTCTGGAGGAAAACAAGAGGGTGGGAGCAGGAGATTTATTACCTTTTCAACAAAGACAGGGAGCTCTTTTTTTTCATGTATACATTTAGCTTTCTTCTCACCAGTGGGGAAGAAAAAAGCGTACTACAACATGTGGCTCTCCAGCAGTTTTTGGACAATTCTCAACTGCCCACTGTCCAACAACAGCTGAGAAACCTCAGTTTGCCAGCTCTAGTCATATACCAGTAGTGGGCAACTGGTGGCCCAGGGGCTGCATGCGGCCCTCAGAGGCTCCTCCTGCAGCTCTGTTCTCTGGTAGAGCAGGAAGAGGAGGTAATTTCCCTCTCTCACATACCCTGCCTTTCTCCTGTTTCACTCCCAAACACAGACACGCTATTTACTTTATCTCAGTGCATACATCCATTTACACTGTTCCACCTTAAACCCTTGGAAGCTAGACAGGTTGCAATGCACAAGAAACCTCTCTAGCATCCAATGGGTTAAACTACTTTTTCAACCAATATTTAGAATCTAACTATAATGTGAAGAGGGAGGAACAACTGATTTCAGTATTTAAAGTGGAACTACCACCCTTTAAAACATTGTCCCAAATAATTCCCCATCTGGCGACTAGCTGCTCAGTAGCGCTAGTCGCCAGATTACCACGTTCATGAGAATGAGCCACTACTCCGGGACTGACTGGCAGGAAGGAGTGCAGACATCTTTCCATAGTGACGTCTGCGCGCCTGCGCTGTCAGTCCCTTCCGGAGCCGAACAACTCCTAGCAATGCCTCCTAGAGCTGGTTAGGACTGACAGCGCAGGCGTGCAGACGTCACTGTGGAAAGATGTCTGCGCTCCTTCCGACCTGTCAGTCCCGGAATAGTGGCTCATTCTCATGAACACGGTAATCTGGCAACTAGCACTACTGAGCAGCTAGTTGCCAGATGGGGAATTATTTGTGACAATGTTTTTTTAAGGGTGGTAGTTCCACTTTAAAGTACAAAAAGAGACAAAAAAATTAGAAGGAAATAGTCTAAAGAAGCATTAGGCACCATGTGGTTCTCTCTCTCTCTGACTACAAATCCAATCGTCAGGCCGCAGAAGGCTGGGGCTGATTGGAGCTGTAGTGTAGTAGATGGACACCCACGTGTTACTTACCCAGTTGTAGTACATTTCACCACAATTTTTTTGTTGTAGAGTACATAAGCAGCACTGCTGTGGTATTTACTGTGTCACTAAAACAGCCACAAGAGATTGTGTGTCTCTACAAACAAAAAATGTAGTAATATCTAATCCTTAAGGAATACGGGGGGGGGGGGGGGGGGGGGGACACAACACATATCAAATTAATGGGGAGCACATCCGGCAGATCCGTAAAGAGAGTTAATAAAAAGTGAAAAATAATTTGTACATGTGGATTTGAGTGCACAATGCAACGGATACCCCCTCTTGCACTCAAAGTGTTATTACTGGAATTCAAAGACTAACTAGAAGTTTGCACAGAAAAAAAAAAAAAAAGAAAACAAGCGCCGTTCTGAGCAAACCAACTGGACTACCAAAAACAAAATTCCCCAAATCATTTAAGAGTAATATCCCCATTTAACTCTTTGAATGTCAGAGAGGTATCCAAACTCACAGCAACACAATGCAAAGCATTGGATAATTCTCAGGAACGCAAAGGGGCAGCACTGTAGAACAAGACTGAGAAGAATATAACAGATCTGTGTTTTTATTTGTGTCCTCACTTCCCTTATTTATGTAAGCATTAGAGTTTAACCCCTTAAAGGTGCGAGGCCTGCACTTAAGAACCACAGACTTTTTTTTTTTTTTTAAAGCGATCCGAATCAGGGCTCCCTGAATGGCGTGCTGCCCACAGTGAGCACTGAAATCCATGATGGTCCTGGCACTTCATGGGTCGTTATCACATGTTGGACCCATGACATGCCAGGATAATCATGGGGTTAACAAGCAGGGTTGTTTATAACCACCAGTGAGAGGTCTAAAAGAAGAAAATTGAAGGATGAAGAGAAAACAAACCGAATTCACAGGCACCAGAGAAATTAAGATAATGATGAAAATATCAGACTGCACGTTTTTACAGACTGAGGCCAATTAGTAGTCCCCAGTACTGTATTTATTAAAGTATTAATAACCCTTTGACTTTACATAATCTGCACGTGCATAATACATACAGTCAACCTGCTTTTTTTTTTTTTTTTTTTTTTTTTTAATTATTTTCACACTTCCATCTTTGTTATTCTCTCTTGCAGCACTGCATGTTCTGTGTGCACTGTTTTCTCTATATTGCACCTCTAGACCTGATTCCATGTTTCCTGTCAGAAAGCTCTTTGAAAACAGATCCAGGTGGGGCTCACTGTCAGGAATATAACAGAAGAAAAAAAAGTATACAAAGTGCCAGAAGATAACCTATGGCATTCAAAGGCTTAAATTGTCATGGTCCCCTTCTAGGATGAACTTCCCCTTTAAATTGGTGAACATTTTTACATGCCCCTTATGATGCAGTTGGTTCGTGCCCGGATGGCTTAATGTGTTGGAGACCTCTAGCAATCAAGGGGGTTAAAAGAGCCATTTAAATCAATGAGAAGCTGGGGAATTTCTACCCCCCTCTTAGGATTCCAGTTGGACTTACCCACAATTTCTCAGATTTTCCTTTCTAAAAAGGTTGTTCACCCATTAACCACTTAAGGACCTGGGGGGCTTGCATCATATTACAAATCAAAGCTTTGCACACCCCTCTGGTAGTTAAAGGGTTAACACTCAAATGTTATTTTCTTTTAAATGACTGATGCTTAAGTGCAACTCACTATTAACCCTTTGAGTGCCAGAGGGGTATGCAACGCAATGCATTACATACCCCTAAGGCACCCAAAGGGTTAACACATGACCGAGAGCGATCTCAGTGAAAACTGAGAAGTAAAACAGGCTATTGGGTGTAACATGACACAAATGTGAAAAAGCATGATTCATCTGTTCACTGCTGGATTGTGAGAATATTTTCATATGACTGCTCTATGCCTAACAAAAACAACCTAAAAAAATCAGAAATAAAACCATATACTTGTGTGAATTCATTAATCCTCTGAGTGGCAAAGGGGTACCGAATGCATTGCAAAAGCAATGCATTCCGTACCCCTCTGGCACTCAAAGGGTTAAATGGCTTAAGTCCAGGAATAGTCAGTCTTTGGACCTACAACAGCCAGGAGCATAAATACAGGGGAGACCCATCATCCCCAGGATAAGATTATGATTAAGATGATTACTCATCTGTGGTAATAGTTTTACGTTAGGCTTAATAACATTGTTCTTCAATTACACCACTGCCTCCAGCAGTTGGGGACTACAACTCCCATCATACCAGCTGTTGGGGACTACAACTCCCATCATACCAGCTGTTGGGGACTACAACTCCCATCATACCAGCTGTTGGCTGGTTGGGGATAATAGTCAGCTGGAGGTCAAAAGATTAACTACACCAGGCACACACTGTCATATTGTTTGTCCATTAACCCTTTCAGTGCCAGAGGGGTACAGAATGCATTGCAAAGCAATGCTTTCTGTACCCCACTGAAAGGGTTAACACATCCAATGTGTTGCAGGCACTCTCAGCCTGGGTGGGGTTAACCAATGACATGTTCCAACTAAAATGACCCCCAGATAACTGTCCTTGACACTAAAGTCATAAATTGCCACCTAGATGGTAGATGTTTTATTGATTTAACTAACATGAGGTCTCTTAGGGCATCAAGACCTCAGCTGCTGCAGAAACTCTTTGAGAAACATTGACCAAACAGTGGTGCTCTTCACCTGCCTGGTGGACACATGTGGCTCTCCAGCTTTCATTGTTCCAAAACTCCCATCATCATCTGTCATCCAATGCCTGGCTGAAGTGAGGAGGGCTGTTGTGCAGAAGCAACATGTGAGGGAAAGTGATTATCTGCTATCTGTGGTCTCCTTTAAACCTTGGAGTGCTAGAGGGGTGCATAGCACACTGCAAGGCAATGCACTGTGCACCCCATGGCATTCAAAGGGTTAAAACTGCTCTGTGTCGACCCTAAAAGAGTGTAAGTATTGGTGCCTTTATGCACAAAAGGCAATTGGAGTCATTCTAGGAAAACCCAAAGGAACCACAGGTGGGTAAAACAAATTCCCCTTATTACCATGGGGTTGTTAACCTCTTGAATACTAGAATGGTCTTTGCAGTGCACAAGAGAATTCTCTAGCATTTGAGTGGTTAAGAGTCCAATTTAAATCAATGAGGAATCTTTATTTGTCCCTTATGGAGCAGTTGGTGTGCCCCAGGGCTCCTCCACTTCTCTTTTGTACATAAGGCTGCATGGGCTGTACTTCCAGGACTCCTGTAACTGTCGCTGAAGGCAGCTGCTAGCAGTGTGCTACTGAGACAAACAGCTGTGCTCACCTACATGTAGGACATGTAATCTTACACAACATCTTCACCCAAAAGAGCCTTTGATACCTCTAAGCAGTAGGGGTTCTAGTAACAAGAGGACTGCCTGAGCCCAAACAAGCTGCTGACAAAAAGTTTGGTTTCAGGAAATATCATTGGATTTGTGCATGTATTAAAAGGGAACACCTCTAACTTTTTTTTTTTTTTTTTTAATTTGCTGGAAATGCCACCCCCCCCATTAGGAGTGGAATAGCTAACTGTTAAAGGAACAGTAAGGTTTTATTAGAGGGTTGGTAAAATGAGGGCCTCAGGCTGTTATGGATTGTAACATCTATTATCCAGGATCAGCCGATGGCTGGACCAGGATGTTGACAAATCAGTGCCTCAGCCTGTCCATCACTGACACACACACACAAACACTATCGCCAGTACGATTAATAATACGACTGGTTGAATTTTCAGTGCCTACCCTTTTCTGCTCCAAAACGGTGTGCAGCGTATTGCATAGCACTGCGTTACACAACTCTCCAACAGTGAACTCACGTGCGTGAGCTTTGTTTGAGCAACATGGTGCGAGAGCAAGCACATGTGTGAGTATGTATTGCGTATAGTGTATTGTCTGTAGCATTGTGCCTATAACATTTTGATTATAGTGTTTTAAAGCAGAACTACCATGTCACAAAATGTTTAGCTTAACTAAGTCCCCTTCTGGCGACTAGCTGCTTAGTAGCGCTAGTCACCAGAATTATTACCTGATTTAATAGATATATGCTTTATTCCCCACCTGTCAGTAGCATGGAGCGCGGACATCTTGCCAGAATGATGTCCGCGCGCCTGCGCTGTCAGTCCCAGCCGGGTCTAGGAGTCGTTGCTAGGAGCCCTCCGGCTCTGGAAGGGACTGACAGTGCTGGCGGGCGGACGTCATTCTGACAATATGTCCGTGCTACTGACAGCTGTGGAATAAAGCATAAATCTATTAAATCGGATAATAATCCTGGCGACTAGCACTACTAAGCAGCTAGTCGCCAGAAGGGGACTTAGTTAAGCTAAACATTTTGTGACATGGTAGTTCCAATTCAAGTATAGCATTTGGCTTTTTGTGTATGTTTGGTGTACAGCATTTGGAGTATTACCTATAGCATTTTTCTTTTAGTGTATAGCAATTTGCGCATAGCACTTGGCTTTTTATGTATAATGTTTGGCGTATAACATTTCGTATAAAGAGTTTGGAGTACTGCATATGGGATTTTGTGTATTGCATTTGGTGTATTGCTTATAGCGTTTGGCTTTTAGTGTATAGCATTTGGGGTATTGCGAGTCGGGGGGGGGGGAGTGAGGAGGTTTGTAGTGTGGTTGTACATGGTGAATGGGAGGGAGGGTGCAGAGAGAGGAGATATGTACTGTGGTGAGGGTGAAGTCCTTTCAGAGATTTTCACAGGGAGAGCAGGGGGGGGTTACAACCCCTGCCCACTCCTGTGAAAATCACACCCCATGATTACACCAATGGGACAGGCAGTATAGAGGAGATATAATTAGAGGAGATATGGATAACGCCTCCTTATTACTGCCCCTGGGTGTGTTTGGCTTTGGACAAAGCTTGTCGGTTACATGATGCTTCCTCATTATATCTAATATGAACAAACACACACCTGGGAACTTTTCTTCTGGAAATCCTGTGGTGCTGTCGGGGGAGATAAATGCAATTTGTGTCAAAAGGGGCAGGGCTTAAGAATCCAGTAAAAATAGGCAGAATAGGCTGGGGAAGGAGGAGAAGTGGGAGGGGACATAATTCTTCTGGACTCCCCGGAGGGGGAGTCCTGTGGTTATGTTGGAGCTGCTTTTATTGTAAAACATTATTATCCCTTTAACTATTGTTTTAGGGTATTAAAAACGCTTCACTGCAGGTGATGCAACATATATCCACATCTTGCAGAGATCTCTTTAAAAAGTAGTAGCATAAGAAGCTGAATAAGTAGCTCTTAATTTGTTTACCAGAAAAATGTGCTTAGGCAGGTGTCCTACATAAAGAAGTCTGATTTATCTACGTATATATTTTTGCACTGTATCAGCAGTTGTATGCATTTACAAAGCATTTTAAGTCTGAATTTAGCTTAAAGTAACACTTTTTATCCTTGAAAAAGAAAAAATACAACAGTGATTTTTGTTTACTTCCAATAAATCATCTTCCGTTAGTCCATTTGGAACACATAGGAACTATGGGGTAATATATTCATCAGAAAGGAGGACCCTCTGGAGGCAGAGACTTCACATTATCCCCATAAGACATATTAACAAATGGCAAAAATCTAAAGGAAGAAACAGAAGTGAAGCAAGAAAAGGAGGTCACCTGAACCAGAGAATCCTATTGACACCCCCCCTTGCCAAGAACTTTAAAAAAAACAAAAAAAAAACCTAGAGGCCAGAATGGGGCAATGCAAACTCCACGAGTCTACAACATTCTACCCTTTCTCAACACCCTGGAGAACCAAAGAAAAAAGAGAAACATACACCAGGGGAAACAAATGCCACAAAATGACCAAGACATCAACAGCAAGAACTAGAAAGTTCCTGGGACAAAACACAGGAACCTGAGATTCAACACATAAAATCCACAACTGGAGGGCCCCACAAGAAAACCATGCAGACAAAACTAGCTGCATTCCCAATCCTTAGGCTCTGAACGTTGACTGCTAGGAAAAATAAAACACACTGCAATGTTAAGGCCTGTAAAAGGAACACTGTAGAGAAATGGTATGAGATCAGCTGAAAAGAGAATCAGCGGAAACACAACTATGTCTACACTCCTGGTCCCTCCTTGGCAGATTATGAAAACCAACGCAGTCATATTGTCGGACTGAGTCTGCACCAGCAACCCCTGGAGAGAAAGACTGTCAGCAGAAAAAAAAAATTGCTCGGAAACTCTAGCAATGAAAGAATCAAAAAACTCTCTCACTCTTACTAGGTCCAGAGGCTCCAAACCATCTAAGGGCCCCCAGTAGATCCCTAGTCTGGCTGTAGATTCCTATCCTGGCTGTCTGATACACAGCCAAACTAGTACTCAAGATTGTAAGCTAAACAACCAGCTCAATGGCCAAAGTGAGAATGGATGTCACCAAAAATGATAAGACCATCAATCTGGGTAGAAATCAATCACATGAGAAATGACATCACTACCTGGCCCAAACCAAAGGATCTCCAGCTCAAAATACCCAAGAGGAGATGGCCAAAAAAAGAAAGGGGGACACCCTCAATGGGACAGGTCAGATACTCAAACATTTGCACATGTTACTACTGTACTGTAGCAGACAGGCGAAGAAGCATCTGAGGCATGTGACAAAGCAATGATCAGATCTTACCTTCCATTCACCCCCAGAAGATCAGTCCCTGATGAACTGAAATGCTCATGCCAAGAAAGTTAGGGAGTTGGGATGGAATCAAGGAGAGATGGACTTCAACCAAGAAGTTCCATAGAGTACACACAAGACTAAGCCTTAAATCTCAGAAATCTCCTCTCAAAGGGTCTTCAATCAAGGATCTTACAAATGGGGAAGATAAGCAGACCCTATAAAAAGATGAGACAACCAAGGGAGTAAAGGCCTAAGTAAAAGCCCTTGGAGAAGCCGTCAGACCAAACAGAAAAATTAGGAAAAAATAATAATAAAAAACAGGAAAAGGAGTAATTCTGAAAAGCCAGCCACAGTATACACCAAAGAAACTGCGCTGATGAGACCTCCAACTATCCAGGGAAATCCAATATTTCCCAGGACAAAAGCCATGATAGAGCCCAGAGACTCCTTCCCAAACTGTATCATGGATAAATTGAAAAAACGGATTCATCGTGCCCCAAAAGACAATCACTACCATCCTTTCTGGGAGCTGAGAGAGGAGGAAAGACACTGGAAAAAATAGAGGAGGAACAAGAACTTAAAGGGATAGTAACTCTTCTTTTTATGAGGCAATAATATTGTTTGTATTAAATAAAGCATCTATATATTTTTGGCCTAACTTTGCTAGTTTAAGAGTAAACGCTATGTAAAGTTTACCCCCCCGCCCCTTTTAGCTACTTTACCTCTCTAACCGACGGACCAGACGACTCGTCTGGTGTGCTGAAATAGCAGTGCATACAAAGGAGATCTTCATGATGACGATCTAAAATGTGAATAAACTAAAAAAGAAAGAAACACAGAACTACTATATAATGGCACTCAGATTCCCCAAAATATACTATGTATAATACACTAATGGTCACATAATATATGCTGTAATACAGGTATCAGTAATATCATAAGTGCTTCTGTTAAAATCAAAATCTTTATTGTGAATAACAAAAAATGTGTACTTGTGATTTAAAATAATTTTCCGTCCAAGCCAGTGACACTTGAATATATTTGGGTCTTATGAAAGTATCCATATTTATGTAAGATAGAAAATATATATGTTATCTTATTCTTCCCTTACTCGAGTATTAGAGACCGTATTTTATCACTCAGCTCCAACAGAAGTAAACAGTCTTGCATACTCTCACATCTCTATGCCAAGTAATACTATTCATTTAGGAGTAGCTTCTGTACTAAGATAGAACACGTAATCCAACTGATAAAAGGCAACCGTATCAGGAGTTGAAAATTGTATTTCAACCCTATAAAAATGACCGCCGTCCCAAGGCCTGTGTGATAGCTCAGTGGTAAATGCCCTGACTACAGAGCCTGTTCAAACCTCAAGGCTACAGGTTCAAATCCCGGCAGGGTCAACTCAGCCCTTCATACTTACGAGGTCGATAAAGGAGTACAATTGATTGGGTAATAACATCTGTTATTCAGCTGCCGATTCGGTTAATTCCAAGAGCGTGCTCTGAAAGCGCTTTGAATCCCACTGGGAGAAAGGTGCTAAATAAATACTAGTTATTATTATTATAATTGTTGGTCACTGTCTAGTCTTTTGAAAGCAGCACATAGAATGCATGGTCATCCAATAATACGTATATACTGTCTATAATCCTCTTGAGTAAGGGAAGAATAAGATAACATATTTCATATCTTACATATAGGGATACTTTCCTAAGACCCAAATATATTCAAGTGTCACTGGTTTGGGAGGAAGATTATTTTAAAGTGGAACTACCACCCTGCCTAAAGTAGCCCCCAAAGAATTACCCATCTAGTGACTAGCAGCTCAATAGTACTAGTCACCAGAATTATTACCTCGCTATAGAGAATTCCTACTGCTCCCGGGACTGACAGCCAGGAAACAGTGCAGACATCTTTGCATAGTGACATCTGCGCACCTGCTCTGTCAGTCCTATTCTGCTCTAGGAGGCACTGCTAGGAGACACATGATACCAGAAGGGGCTGACAGGGCAAGCACAGACGTCACTATGGAAAGACGTCTGCACTGTTTCCTGTCTGTCTGTTCCAGGAGCAGTAGGAATTCTCTATAACGCGGTAATAATTCTGGTGACTAGTACTACTGAGCAGCTAGTCTCCAGATGGGTAATTCTTTGGGGGCAAATTTAGGCAGGGTGGTAGTTCCGCTTTAAATCACAAGTACGCATTTTTTGTCATTCACAATAAAGATTTTGGTTTTAACAGAAGCACTCATGATGTAATTACAGCATATATTAAGTGACCATTAGTATACTATACATAGTATAGGGTGGTGAATCTAAGAGTGCCATTATATAGTAGTTCTGCGTTTTTTTCTTTTTTAGTTTATTCGATTTATCTCTTCTAGGCACCCTGACACACTTTTTTTTTTTTTTTTTTTGGTGGTGCCATTTATTAACTCATTTGGTCTTCAAAGTTGGCAAGGTTTTAGGCAGCATGCCAATGTCATGAAGATTTCCTTCTGTGATACAGCAGTGAAACACACACACACACTACCACAGGAACTCTGAAAGAAAACCAGCGCTTAAGCAACACTGTAAGCCGAGTAATGAGGCCACCACTGGGAGCCAGAATTCATGAATGGCAAAAGCCCCTGAGACACGCTCACCATGTACGACGGCTTCAGAAAACAGTGGGCAGAAAAAATTAGCTCATATTCGTCCTGCCAGAAACTGAAGGAGGGAGTTTCAAAGCCTCTTTTATAGTCTCTGATTGGTCCTATCCAGCTGGAGGGTGAAGACAAACCCCTTGTTCTAAATGCCTTGAGATGGGACACAGAAGACAGAAATAAAATAGAGGAAGAGGTATGTAGAAATAAACTATATCCTTTGTAGAATACACAATAGTTCACCACAGAGAGGCTTCACATAAGGAGAAAGAAAACCTAATTAATCCTCAATGTCTGATGGAAGTCTGAGGCGAGTCATGCAGAGGCAGGCTAGTTGGGTGGGGGGGTTTGGGCAGACCCTTGGGCTTACCCAGGCCTGCTTGGATGTGTGTGAATAGTGAGTTTGGGCTGAAGCGGACACCCTGGGTAAAAGCCCATATTGGTTAGGGTAACAAGTACCATGTGCCATGCTAACAAAAACAGGAAAGCTTAGGGGAAAATGGAGACAAATTAGCATTTCTGCCCAGAGCAGAATGGCAAGGAATCTTCCTCAGTGATGGGCAAACAGATGTAGCCCACAAAGGTAAGAAACCACAGAGACTGAATAGCTGTTTGGTCTGCAGTCCACTTTCCAAGCTATCAGCTCAAGGTAACAGAGTGCTAAGGCCTTTTCAGTGATGCCAGCACAGTCAGAAGCTTCCTCAAAAATATTCGCACTTGTCTCAAGGATCCTAGAGGCAGTAAAAACATCCTCCTCTCTGCATGAATCAGCATCCAAGAGACACTCCCTCCAAACAGGTCTACCTTAGTAGAGACCCTCTCCTCAGAAAGAACCTCCTCTCCAAAAGGGAAAGCCTCCAAAACACCCAAGGGAGGAACAGAGCAGACCATACCCCAGGACAGAAGTGTCCCTAAAATAATGGGAGACAGAGGAAACCCATCAAGAGGGATGTCAATCAAAGCTGGCCCAGAAGGAGAAGTAGGGATCGGCACAGTAGGTGCCACAGGGGTAAATAAACCTAAAGTCCTCCACGAACAACTCATGAAAGACTGTATATGGGGGTTAAAAGGAGGCCGCTGAAGTGTTGGAGGCAATAGACACATCCATATCTCCTCTGTGTGCGGACATAGCTAAAAAACCACAAAACAAGAACACAGAACTGAAATGATAAGGCACCCTGTTTTACGGGGGCAGGGTCCCCAAGGCCATCACTCAATAGCAGGAATAAAGAGAAGCAGAATAGGTCCCGTCCTGAATCAGCCAATAGAATCGTATAACAAAAACCCCCACAACCAATATGGCTCAGAGTAAACTGCAATTACTGTTCCTGTCACTTAATATGGAGAGCTGCAGTCAATGACTTCAGCCCTCCCATACAGTGCCTTATAAGAAAAAAAACAAACAAAAAAACCAATATGCCTTTTGGATACAAGCTGTCGATTATGCTACCAGTTTCATTTAAAAGTTGGAATAAATTTTGAATTAATAATCTCCCAGCAGCAGGCTTACCCTTGTTTTAATCCACAGAAAATCTATATAGCAGTGCTTCTCAAACAGACATGGCTATACCTTTCTGATGTTCACCAAACCCTGATGCTCCTTTTAAAACTGAAATATATGTAACCATTTGCACATGGATTTATATTATTCATTTACATTTTAATTTGTAATATATTTTGATGAAATCAGATTATATTTCTTTGCTGCAGACATTTTTACAAACATTTAAGGCTCCCCGCCAAATATAACCATATCACCATTAAAAACATGGCATACTGGGTTGCTCACAATAGTTCTTTAATAAGCCTTTTTGAAACTTTTAACCATGATCTATTTTCAACAATATAATACTTACTTGCACAGTAATGAAGATTACTGGTGCTGAAAACAAAAGCCCCCCCCCCCCCATTGGAAGGGGTTCACATCCCCCACCAATCAGGCATATCTTCAAGTTTTTGGATTCACTGCCCTATAACACATCTTTTTCATGAAAAAATGTGCTGCTCCTTTAAGCCTACTGTGTACAAGATGGTTGACGAAGATAACCCATAAAGAATAGCTTAACCCGTGATTCTGTTGAACACGATAAGCATTTTCAGATTGTCAGCTGGTGTTCACTATAACACTACTCAAAGACCAGAGGGGTGAGCAACACAAAGTCAAACATTGCGTTGCAAACCCTCTTGTCCTCAGAGGGTTAACAAATTATTAAACATTTTCTTCTATAGGTACAGTTGTCCCTTAATATTAAGATCAGAAGCTGTGGAATGTTTTTCTGCATGCAAATGGCAAACCACTTGAGGCGGTGGGGTTTAAGATGCATTGCATTCCCCCCCAACTAGTAGTCAAACTGTTAGAGCAGTCAAACACTTTGTTTGGGAGCCACAGGAAACCAAATAATCTGCCTTCTAGTCTGGATATGTAAGAGAAAAATAAACCACAACTGAGACAATCCCCTAGCTCAAGTAATTTCAGAGATATAGACAAAACCATGCAACAACATATTACAGCAATTTCAGTCTGAATGCTTCGGCTTTATTCCGTGGTACAAGCAATACTGTGTTACACATCTAACCCTCAGGACAATATACATACTACAATACACAGGGCCATATGTTCAAAAGAAAAGTGGAGGAATTCTAGGGCAAACCATTTGGACTACTGGGGAGAACCAAAAATTCTAATTTATTTAAATGTGGATTTTAACACCTTGAATGCTAGAGAGGTCTCAAACTCATTGTGAAACAATGTGTTGGAGACCTCTCTGGCATTCAATGGATTAATAGCCACATTTAAATCAATGGTACATTTTAGTTCTCCCTTATAGTGAAAATAAATGGTTTGCCACAGAACTCATTCACTGTGTACATACGGTCCTATGTTGCACAGATTGCTAAGCATGGGAAATTACCTCCCTGACTGCTCTCTTCCACACATGCTACATTCTGGTCAGCCAGAAAGTCTTTTCCACAGAGCGGTTTCCTCAGTTGTTTTTAGGCTGAATAAAGACCAGGGGTTCCTGGCCATCTATGTGCCTCTCTTGATTTTAACCCCTTGGTGACAGCCACGTGCGTACGCGGTTGTCACCTTAACGCCCGTGGTACATTTTTTTTTTTTAAATGATTCCGGAGTCTCCAAACGGCGTAAGGCCGCACGGAGACCCGGACTTCCGGGATTTACCAGGTACGTCCTCTGTCACTAAGTGACAGTTTTTGCAGGATTTACCTGGTAAGTCAATTGTCGCGATGGGGTTAAAGTAATGTTTCAAAATAAATGCAGCTCCAATTATTCTTTATAGTTTGTGGGTTATGTAGAGCTGTATTATCATTCTCTATGAGGTGTGGTCCCAGAGTAATTGAATAATAACGTACCCCCCTCCCACCCCTTTTACCTATTGTAAGCTGCCTCCCCTCAGATGTGGAATCTAGTCTCTTGACCAGACAGCTTGCAGCAAGGGACAATCTTTTGACTGTGAGCATAAGGAAAACCCCGTCCCCTTGTTATGTGAACAGAAGATTGTCCCTTGCTGCGATTCCTCCGGACCATCTTGCTGTGCAGCTTTTCATGGGTAAAAAAAAAGGGGGGTGGGGTGGGGGGCCATACACATCATAGTGAATGATAATGCTCTACATGGCCAAAAAGCTATAAAGAATAATCCGCTCTGCATTTATTTTGAAACATTACTATCCTTTTTATACGTAAAGATTACATTAAAATTGTAAACTGCTCATTAGAAGTAAAACATTTTAAGCACCACTTAGGTGCCACCGAAACTTGTTATGCATTCAGATCAGTTGGTGGCCTATTGGTTGTTACATTTTGGTAAAAACTAAGGATCAGTGGGGTGTACAACACATTGCTAAGCAATACTTTGCATACCCATCTGGTCCTTAAAGGGTTAATGGCCTAAACCAATGTTGGTAATTTTAACTTTTAAAATCACCTATATGTTATATTAACCCTGGCACTCAAAGGGTCAACTTTTTATTATTATTATTATTTTTTTTAACTATCTTTGTGTTATTTAGATTTATAGATTATACCAAGTATCCCCTTGAATGAGAAAGGGCTTTAACACATTGCTTCATAATGCTTTGGGAATCAGTCTAGCATTCAAGGGGTCAAGGCATGGCATGCAGGCACTTCTTGTTTTAGCCAAACATTACCTCCCCCAATCATTGACACTTAATCATTTAAGTGCTAAGGGAAGTGAAATGCTGAGCAGTGTCAGTGAGTAGGGAAGTAAAGTAAGTGCTGAGACAGGAAGTACCTGCATAGAATGCCTTAAGATAATATATATACAGCTAGAAAAAATCCAAAACCAGTTCGAATGAAAAAAGTCTTTTCAAAATCACCAAATTTGTTTTTAGGTGATGGGGTCCCTTAAAGAGATGGCAATGTTTCACAATAAAAGCACTATTTGGGCCATGGAGAGTGTTATTTCAATACTGTCAGAATTGTAGTTCAATAGAAATTGAATGATAAATTATCCCTCTCCTGCCCCTTTTACAGATGTAAGGCTGCTCACCTCAGAGTAGCAGGGTGTGTCCGGATAGATCGCAGAGAGGGACAATCTTCAGACAGCATAAGGAAAAACCTTTCAAGGGGGCAGGGATTTCCTTATGTACATAGTAAGAAGATTGTCCCTTGATGCAACCTGTCCGGTCAAGAGGCCAGATTTCATATCTGAGGGAATGTGGCTTACACTAGGTAAAAGGGGCAGGAGGGGGATACTTTATCAGTCAATTACTCTTGAACTACAACTCTGACATTATTGAAATAACACTCTCCATGGCTCAAATACTATGAAGATTACTTGGAGCTGTTTTTTTGTGAAACACTACTATCCCTTTAAATATGGTCAAAAAATGTCCACAGAGACAGACATGTACTGTATTGTAGGATTCCAGGACTAAACCTCCTTTAACTTAACCCTTTGAATGCCAGAGGGGGTGCACAATGCATTGCAAAGGTTGTTTCTGTATTCCTTTAACTGATGAATGCTAAAGACATCCCAATGCATTATGAAACGATATCTCTCTACCATTCAGTCAGAGTGGGTAGCCAGTACTAAAACGTTACAAATCTTTAAATATATAGTTATTTTCTGTATTCAAAGTTTCTTGCCTATTTGGGTGCTGTAGTAATAATGAACACAGACTATACCTAGGTAAAAGGCTTCTCAGATGGTAGTAACTATACAAGAGACTGATTATTAGGACTGCCCCAACATCTAATCCGGGGAGGACATCTGACTACTAGCTATTAGTGGGCTTTAAAAATCAAGCACTTCACTTGGGCCAAGTCTTAACACAGTGCCTAAAATTTATATTGACATGAACAGTGCAAGAGAGGGGGAAGCAACACAAACCAGCATTGCCTGAGCCGTTTAATATACTATGACTAGGGTTTTCAAGATCATTCTTTATGGAAGACAAGTGACACGACATATCGTACATACTAAACTCTGTAAGAATCAAGACTAACCCACTGAATGAGAAAAGCAGATTGAGCTGGGGACACTTCAAAGGGAGTGTGGAGGATGTGACATTACATATTGCCCAATGAAAATGAGCCTCCCCATACTGTGCCTGTGGATCCATCACTATAGGAGGAGTTACACTTTCCCTTTTGATGGAAGGTTGGGGAATGTGTAGCTGGCCCTCACAATGAGCCCTGATCATCTCCTTAATTATTAGAGAGAAAAAAAAAGGTCAAACGAAATGAGCTCTATCACCAGGGGGAAAGGGGAAACCAGCTTATTATATAGTTTTATAAATTTCACTGGATCAAAAATAAATATTTGTACTCCATATATCCAAGGAGCTAAAAGCCCATACAAACTCGATACTATGTTACAAATATCTTATATCCTATATGTAAGTGTATGTTTTGTCAGAAGCCATCATGCACAGTAGAGACAGCTGCGCGCACTGCAGTCATGCGCAGTACAGACTGACAGTGCCGTGGCTGATAACGGAGCAAGGCTCTGAATTCAGACTGTAGTCCTCTCTGCGCACCGACTATGGTCTGAATTCAGAGCGTCCGCTCCATATCAGCCGCAGTGCGGGCAGTCTGTACTGTGCATGACTGCACCGCGGCCGTTGCTGTGTGGCACTGTGACCCATGTACACGGGCTCTTCAACTAGTACCAAATATTTGCGGACATCAAAAGTAGGGCTGCAACAACTAATCGATTGAATCGCTAAAAATCGATAATGAGAATTGTTGCCAGCGATTCTCATTATCGATTAGTTGTGCAGCGATTAGTTGTGCAGGGGGAGCTGCAGCACATACATATGTCCCGATTTTTCCTGACCTGTACTTTTGCCCATAGTGCAGCCTAAAACGCAGGGCACATCATCATCTCACATAATTCAGAGATGGTGAGCATGCGTGCCAAAAAGTTACATTTTGCGCACGCATGCAATCGCGCAAGTCCGCCTGTGTGCTAGTATCCTGCTATACAGGGCATGGGGGAAAAGAGGAGTAAAGAAAGAGGTCTTGGGGGCAAGAGGAGTGAAAGACAGGGCATGGGGGCAAGAGGAGTAAAGAAAGAGGGCTTGGGGGCAAGAGGAGTGAAAGAGAGGGCATGGGGGCAAGAGGAGTGAAAGACAGGGCATGGGGGCAAGAGGAGTGAAAGACAGGGCATGGGGGACAAGAGAAGTAAAGAAAGAGGGCTTGGGGGCAAGAGGAGTGAAAGACAGGGCATGGGGGACAAGAGGAGTGAAAGACAGGGCATGGGGGACAAGAGGAGTAAAGAAAGAGGGCTTGGGGGCAAGAGGAGTGAAAGACAGGGCATGGGGGACAAGAGAAGTAAAGAAAGAGGGCTTGGGGGCAAGAGGAGTGAAAGACAGGGCATGGGGGGCAAGAGGAGTGAAAGACAGGGCATGGGGGACAAGAGAAGTAAAGAAAGAGGGCTTGGGGGCAAGAGGAGTGAAAGACAGGGCATGGGGGACAAGAGGAGTGAAAGACAGGGCATGGGGGACAAGAGGAGTAAAGAAAGAGGGCTTGGGGGCAAGAGGAGTGAAAGACAGGGCATGGGGGACAAGAGGAGTGAAAAAGACAGCAGGGAGGGACAAGTTGAGTGAAAAAGAATGCATGGGGGCAATAGGAGTGAAAAACAGGCCATGGGGGGACAAGTAGAGTGAAAAAGAGGCATTTAAATAATGAAAAATTAGCATATTGTTTTTTTATCCGATTAATCGAAAAAATAATCAGCCAACGAATCGATTATCAAAATAATCGTTAGTTGCAGCCCTAATCAAAAGGATTTTTTATTTTATTTATTTATTTATTTTTTTAATATAGTGCTTCCTTATACAGTACTGCTGCACGTAAATAGATGGCAATGTCTTATTAGAAATTCTGACTTAGGAGGAACAGGGCCCAAAGCCCACCCCCTTGTTAATTTCTCAAAATAAATGAATTAAAAAACCAAATACCAAGTATTTCTATTACAAATAAATGGCTATCACAAACATATAGGCAGTTTTTAATTATCTTTAAAATTAACAAATCTTATCTTAGGGTACTAGTGGTTGAGTGCTGGGACTCCCAACAGCTGGAGACTACAACTCCCATCATTACTGGCTAGTTGGAGATTAAGGGAGTTGCAGTTCTTAACAGCTGAAGGTTCAACAAATGACTACTTCTCTATTAGAGTGACAGGCCCACTTTAAAACATATCTGAAAGCTTTAACGCAGTTCATATATGGTGGCAATTTCTAATTAAAATGTTCCATACTAGGGCTACATTCACAAGTGCGACTGGAAAGTACTGAGCTGCAGCAACATTCAACTGCCAGTGTCAAAACTAGAACCAAAGTCTGTACATTCTCCTGGTGATTTGGATAATGGCTGGCCCACGTGGGCATCGTCCAATGTGGACTGACCATTGCTGTGTAGTTTGGATCAATACGCTGCTCACCACATCATTCATGTGAATGCTGCAGAGCAGATCATAGGAAAGTGCCATCAGAGGGTTGCACTATGTAACGCAGGAATGTTTCAACAAGCTGCATTTGGGCTGTGTAACTTGTGGTAAAACTGCCCTTGTGAACAACCCAATTTGCAGGAACAGAGAGCAAGCAGTATGAAAAACTCTGACCTGGAAATTCCTCTGTGAACTAGGCCTTAAGATATATGAAATTCTATGGGGGGGTTTTCAGCAGTATGGGAAATGCAATTTTCCTTGCACTCCACACAGTGTCTTACAGCCGAGTACAACCTATTAACCAGGATGTGACAAGTATCATGGAAATTGTAATCCCCCCTGCTGTAAGTCACCATATGCAATATAAAAATAAGTACAAATACACCTATATCCATGTTTTCTTTCCTTTATTTTAGAGAAAACATTTAATCTCTTGATTTCTATCAATCATTCAAGTATATGGTAAAAAAGAAAAACAGTACAAGTTCTTTTAACCAACCCTTTAATGGCCAGAGGAGTGGGCAACCATTATGGTTCTTAAAGAGAAAAATATGGTTAAAAAGAATAATTCCAGTTGTGTATGGGGACCTGAAGAGTGTGCAGAGCATTGCATAGCAATGCACTGCATACCTTGATGTACTCGAAGAATATATACACGGTTTCAGCAAGCATAGAGATGTAGAGATGAAAGACAAATACAGGACTGACTGAGAGAAAACAAGTCCATATGACATACAGGTACCATGGGGAAGCGACAGCTCCTCCCTGTGCACTAGAACAATTCTAGCCTCGCCCCAGATAGACTTGTGACAAGCCTACTAAGTAGGACAGCAAGAAAGAAAAAAGCAAAA
Organism: Rhinophrynus dorsalis; assembly: GCA_037306005.1. Taxonomy (NCBI): domain Eukaryota; kingdom Metazoa; phylum Chordata; class Amphibia; order Anura; family Rhinophrynidae; genus Rhinophrynus; species Rhinophrynus dorsalis. The sequence continues at coordinate 174,896,482 of CM074722.1, forward strand.
ACTCCTGTGAGCACGGACACAAGAGGAATCCCACCGTCCAGCCCTTGGAGCCCAAGCATGGTCCATTTTACTGGGTGGGAGAGACCTATATGTCATATGGACTAAGAGAAAAGGATTTAAAATGTAAGACTAAAATCATCTCTTCTCTGTCGTCCAATATGACATACAGGTACCATGGGGATGTACCAACATTAAGCTCCCAGGGTGGGAAGAGAAGGAAAGGAACAAGTGCTGGTTTCCATGATACCAGAGTTCTCAAGAACTATCCAGGACAAGGAACAGCCCAAAAATAACTGTCAACAGACACTGAAAAACAATATCACAGCAAAAAAGAACAAAAGCCAACCTGGCTCAAACAGTTAAAGGGATAGTAATGTCCCACAAAGTATTTTTCAAATTGTAGTCCTTAAAAAGTTGAGAACAGCACAAAAACAATCTCTCTCATACCGCTATGGTTTCAGAGAGACATGCATTTAAAGTTTGTGATTTCCCGACGTCAGCTGTAAAGCTGTCCGTAGGAGATCCGTATCTGCTGACACGGAGGCTCTGCAGCACAGCCGCATTACTGACAACTAATCCCTTCACTGGAATGGTCTAAAACGTGTGGGCACATGTTTTAGACCATTCTAACGAAGGGATTTGTTGTCAATAACGCGATTGCAGCTCTGCTGCAGAGCCTCCGTGTTGGCCTGCTGACAGCTTTACAGCTGACAGCAGGAAATCCCGAATTTTAAAAGCATGTATCTCTAAAACCATAGCGGTTTGAGATATATGTTTTTTGTGCTGTGCTCAACTTTTTAAGGACTACAATTTGAAAAATATTTTTTGTGGGACATTACAATCCCTTTAAAGAGCAGTAAGGCACAGGAATGCAAAGGTCCTAAACAGGCAAAACTGCCTCCAGGACCTTCCTGCCAAAGTTGAGGCTTGATTCCTGTAGGCCCAGGATGTGTGCAGTAATGCAGAATGGAACTGGTTTCTTTCTGAGATCGTAAGCCTTACGAATAGTAGACTTAATCCAAGAGGCAATAGTGACCTTGTACGCAGGCATACCAGCCCAAGGACACTCAGGCATGACAAATAAGCAATCAGTCTTCTGGTGTGAGCCATATAATATGGAACTGCCTCCATGGTGGACACCATGCGCATGAGCAGTTGGATAGAATCCTCAGTCAGGAAAACCTTCCCTTGGCAAGTATCGAACCTGAAACTAAGGAATACCAGGACCTGAGACGGGACTGGAGAAGATTTCTCATATTTAGAAACCACCCATGGTGGAGGAGAATCTGAGCACAGTCCTGGACGTGTTGGTCGAGGAGTTCTCTGGACTGCGCTTTCAGCAGAAGATAGTCCATGTAGGGAGTCACATGAATCCCCTGGGTATGCAGAAAGGTAATCTATGCCCCGGTGAACTGGAAGTGCCCCAAGTGGCAGGAAAACCTGAGGTACTTTTCTGGCTGTCTGGATGAATCAAGACATGCAAGTATGCATCCTGCAGATCCAGAGAGGCCAAGAACTCTCCTGGACACATAGCTGCGATGACAGAGCGCAAGGATTCCATCTTGAAGTGTGCTGTCTCCACAAAGGAGTTGAGATTCTTGAGGTCCAAGATAGGACAGCTGCTGACGTCACTCTTGGCCACCATGAAAAGGTTTGAATAGAAACCTAAACTTCTCTTGAGGAGGAACTGGATTCAGAACTCCCTTGTCCAAGAGAGCCTGAACCGCCTCCTTGAAAAGATGCAGCTTTTCTTGAGCCAGAGGAGTTCTGGACTGGAAAAATCTGTAGGGAGTAAGGGATTTGAAGGGAATCCTGTACCCTTCCGAAACTGCCTGTAAAACTCACTGATATCCAACAGAGGCTGCCCAGGCATCTGAAAAATGGAGCAGACGCCCACCCACCAGAAGCTGCAGACCAGGATCCTGCGAGTCATGTGGAGGCAGACTTGCCAGACTTGGACTTGGCGGTGGCATGCTTTGACTGTCACTGCTGCCTGGGCTTGGTGGCCGGGTGTGGGTTGCTGGCCTGAGACACGCTCGAATTCGGCCTTTGCTCTTCATTTTGGTGGGGACGAAAAAAAACAATGTTTCCTCGCCAAGTTAGGGCGCTTAGAAACCTGAGGCAACAGAGTGCTCTTGCCACCAGTGGCCTCACTGATAATCTGCTTCAGTTCCGGCCCAAAGAGAGATTTACCCTGAAAGGGGAGAGAAATCAGTGACTTCTTAGATGATAGGTCTGCAGACCAAATCTTGAGCCACAGTATGCATCTAGCAGAAACAGAGAAGGTGGAAGCCTTAGCCGCAAGTTTAACCGCATCAAAAAGAGCGTTAGTGACATATGTCCGAGCCTAAGTCATGTTGGCCAAGAGGGCTAAAGGGTCCTCCTCGGTAAGTTGTTCGCCCCAGATGGTCACTCTAGTGACCCAAACAGAAGCCAAAGTAGGTCTCAAGGCAACATTAACGGCAGCAAAGTTAGACTTCAGGACAGCGGCCAGATTCCTATAAGTCATATCCTTCAATGCCGTGGCGTCAGCCAAGGGTAGCAAAGTAGACTTAGAAAGTCTAGAAATATAGGGCTCAATCTGAGGAGGTGTAGCCCACTGGGGCAAAGCTGCCTCAGAGAAGGGGTACAGCTTGGAGAATCTCTTGGAAAGAGACAGGCGCCTGTCAGGCAATTTCCACTCATCTAGGATAACCTGGTCCAGAGTGGGATTGGGCAGAAAACACAGTGAGGGATTTCTTATGCCTTTGAAAGATGTCATCAGGTGTAGTAGTGACCTTCAGGGTTGTTAATACCGCCTTAATTAGACCTTCAGAAGAGGGTGCAGAGTCAGCCTCAAAAGGGTCACCATAAGAGAATGAAAAAGCCCCTTCCTCACACTCCCCTTCCTTCGTATCAGCCTCAAAGGAATCCTCCTCAGAGGTTTCTGTAAGATCAGGAATGCCAGGGGCCACAAACCTGAAAGAAGTGAAGGGTTTCCAAGAATGGAGGATCTCTTGGAGGGAAAGAGGAAACTGTGCCATAGAGGACTTTAAATACTTGCCCTAGAGTAGCTTTTGTTCAAGGCTGGAGGACCAGGATGGAGTTGTAAGGGCCAACGCGCATGAAGAGCATAAGTGTCCTAAGTACTCTCTAGGGAGCCCCTGAGTCCTTAGCTTTTGTTCTAGCCCCATGTCCCTTTGGATCTGACATCCTAACAGGAGAAGTGTCTAAACACTATAAGAACCCCAAATACTGTTACCCAGATTAAAAATTCACCTCAGAAAGCCCAATAAAGTACTTATCTGGCAAGCGAATGTTAACCTGAGAAAGAGAGTACGGAGAGAAAAGAATCTGCGTAGGATATGCCAGCAAAGAGAAACAAAATGTCATCTGAAATCACACCCAGAAGAAAGCTCATGAAACAGGCATTCTGGGACTTGCAGTTTCGTCTCTTTGGTGTTACCTAGCAACGCTTGAACCCAAACTCGCAGGGCCCCCTAGACACTGAAGATGTGAAACGGATCATAGGGCGAGAGGAGACCGGAAGAACAAGCCCTCTCTTAACTCTTAGTCAAACGGTTGCAGAGATATAGCCCATAGAAGTTAATGGAGCAAGTGCGGCCGAGTGGTAAAGCGCGCAACCCCCCAAAAAATCTAAATTTTATCAAAATGAATAAAATTACCCAAATACCCAAGGGAACTTGCAGAGATAATTAAAACATAGAATCCTAGAAGGATAAGCCAAAATAAGCTCCATAACCCAGAGAAACCAGCACGGAAGGGGTTAAAAAATGCAGCCATCCAAGCTCCAAAAACCTTGGGATCAAACCAATAAGATACTCAACATGAGTGTAAGAGTTTAAAGAGATAGTAATACTTAATATGTCAAAAACTATATATTGTAGTGTTTACCCCCCCCCGAGTAAAAAAGGGTACTCTCACTGTGGAAAGGTGTTTTATTCAAAAGTTATTACAGATCTAAGTTGGATTTTTTTAGTTGCAATATCACAGTGGCCTGAAATTGTACAGTGACGCTGTTGTTACACCATCCTATGGACAGTTCTGGTCAGTAGACCATAAATCTTCATACAATTTCAGGCCACTGTGATATTGCACCTAAAAAATTCAACTTTGAGCTGTAATAACTTTTGAATAAAACACCTTTCAGCAGTGGGAGTACTCTTGTTTTACTCAGTGGGTATAAGCCCTACAACATATTTTTCTTTACATTTTAAGTATTACTATCCCTTTAATAATCCTATAAGACCCCTGTGTAGAGAGGACAGTGGGGCAAGTGGACTATAGCACTCAAAGTGTTTCTCACCTTTTACTTGACTTCTTTCTTCAGATTACCTTTAAAACAAAGAGCCTCAGAGAGACCCAGTCAGGAGAAAGAAACATGGGTTGCACGATTCTCTCCACAGGGCTGCAAGTGTCCACATCAGCACCTGATAGCTGGACAATCCTCCAGGGGAAGCCAAGAACGGTAATCCACCTAATGGGGGAATTTTGACACCCCATATCTAATAAGAAAATAATTAAAAAAATTCTAAAACTAAGGAGAAAAGTATTCAGCCTCTATCCAAGTAACTGGAACAACTCTATCTAGGGTGGGGTAGTGGGATAGCCTCTTAAAGCGGAAGGGGAGGCTCCACCCATAACTTCTTCTAGAATTGTTCCAGCCTACAGGGAGGAGCTGTCGCCTCCCCCATGGTACCTGTATGACACACACACACACACACAGGTATGGGTGTAACTATAAGATTTAACCCTTTACATAACTGGAGTGGACAATTTGTTTCTATATAGGATTGTGTAAAAGATTAAATATTTCAGTTGTAGAAAACCTGAAACAGGGAAAGAAAATGGTTTGTTATGTATTTAAGGAGTTACTTCTGTTTGCGAGTTCACTTTTAATGGCTGCAAGGTAAAGCAGGTACGTTCAGTCTGTGAACAATGCAGAAGCATGTATAATGTAGGGATACCCCAAAATGAGGCAACTTTGGCATGAATAGACTAGCTGAGTATCTTTTGTGTAAATTATGTAACTAAAAGCTCTCATTGTATATATAAGTGTAGTCTGGGTAGTGAAATGGAGTGCACCGATTTTTCTGCTTTACATACACAAGCTAGGACCTGAAAATGGCATACACCAACACACTGACTTTTCCAGTAAAATCTCATATTCACAGCTTTACATATTATGTATGGTTTTTGGGTACTTCATATGCAGGGACAAAAAAACAAAACCAAAAAAAACAGCATATACAATGAATTGTAGAATTTAATTCACAGAGAAAGGTAATCTGTACAAATAAATTCTGGAGAAAAACTGAGGCAAAGAGATCAGCAAAAAGGTCTCATCAGTAAATTGTGGAGTAATACCGGTATAAAAAAAACATACTTTATGTATTTAAAAAAAAACATTGGGGCACATGCATAATAAAACTGTAGACATTCTGCAGGAAACCAACAAATAAAATTGGCAGTGATGCAAATAGGCCATTTAACCCATTGAATGCTACAGAGATCTCCACACAGAGTTCTCTCTAGAATTCAAAGGGCTAAAAGCCCCAAGTTTTATTCATTTCCTATTTGTTTTTAAATAGCTAAACATACACTTCACCTATTAAAATTGCCCACATTGTGCCATTATACATATGGATCTCTCTTGCCCTGACTGCCCCAGTTTTGCCCCTGATAAGACAAATATATAACTGCCAGTGTTTTGCTCAGTTTACATGAAGTAACTGACATTAAGCAAGTATCCTTTTTTGCAATCTCGGCCCTCCCAACACACACAGGCACACAGTTTCACAACGGAAAAAGACCACAAATCAGCACATGTGCTTCAGGCATAACTGCATTTGAGTTTCACAAAACAAAAACCAAACAATTTACACATACACAGGGATTGAAAATATGGTTTACTATAACACGCAAGCTAATAATGAGCAAATCCAAATGCACCGAGGAGAAGGGAAAAAATAAATAAAATTCCCACTGATTAAAGGGCACCAAGAAGTTCTGTGTGAGGGGTTTTGCTTGTGAAGAAATTGACTTTACTGGCTGACAGGTACACTGGCCGCAACCAGGAAACATTCAGCTCACAGCCACTAACTTTGAGATGCACTGACAACCCACTGCTTGCGGCAGTCAGGTTAGAAAGTCCCATCCACAGCAGTCTACAAGAACAATTGGGTATCACACAAATTCATATCTGTGAACCTTTGAAGCCAATGGAACAAATAATGTGATAGCCATCCTTTAAATGGGGGCTTTTAACCTCATGAACGCTGGAGAGAAACCTCTTACATTCAAGTGGTTAACAGCACACTTTAAATAGAGATTTTTATTCCTCCATCATACTGCGAGTTGATATACTCCACTGCTGCAGATGTTTTTGATTTCTGCATAATGCCCACTGCATTTATTGAAGCATTTTTCTATATAAATGATTTAAATAGAATAAAAAAAGAGAAGTTTGAGAAATTTGTACTTTATCTTTAGAAGGAATCAAGTTTAGATGTGTTGCATGCAAATACATGATCTGAGGGTGTTGATAACAGACATGTAGAAAGAGATCACTTGGAAAGAGACAAAAACAAATTGCAGGATTTTTCCACCTCACACTTACCTCATGTTTCAGTTCTACAATATGATCTTTCAATTCTCTGATATATTGGCTGGAGTCAGAGTTGTTGAGCTGCCCCTGAATTTTGCCTTCTTCTTTCTATATAAAAGAAAGCAGCACATTGAAAGGCTAGTCACAAATAACAGTGGTCTGTCAACAAAATACACAGACTGCTCCATGTCCAAGAGAGGGCATAATTCTGGAACAAACCATCGGGGACAAAAATCATCCCAAAATGTTGGCTGATTATTATGGTGCATTTAATCTCTTGAATGCTAGAGATGTTACCAATGCATTGCTTTTGCTCCAGAAGTGTTCCTTTATTGTATTGAACATCAGTCAAGCATGGAGCACATTACCCCTGTTGGTTGATCTTATGAGGGCCAGAAATGCAAGTTTATTATTAATATCTGGTTTACAAAGCTCCACCATATTCCTTGGCACTATATGAAAGGCGGGCATACATGTACAGAGTGAAAATGTAAGTGGTCGTGATAGGCCTAGTTCACATGGGTGACTTTTTGCGGCAAGTTTATAGAATAGTTTTCTATGGGAGAGTTCATGTGTAACTTTTTCAGCTACAATTAGTTTCAATGGTACAATGATATCAAGAAAATAAAAAAAGAGGTGTATATCGGAGATAAGCTAGCACCACTGTGTACATAACCTAATCTATAAAGGGACCAATCACCTATTGATAAATCCAAAGATGAGGGTGCCAGATATAATAACTAGAATCGACAATATAATAAAAAACAAAAAACAATAAATATCTCTAAGGCACTCACTCTGTCCCCATAAATCTAATTGCCTAACAAAGCACAACCCGACCAGTCCTTCAACTGTACCCAGGATACAGAGTCTATCCCACAAATATCTCCAAAAGGGTGAATAAAAAAATCTAATAGGAAGAAAAAAACCTTTATTGTACAAACAAAAAAACAATCTATCTAGGTGGTATATGTGGATACACCATATGCAACTAGTACCAATACTGCATCAAATCCGTCTCCCATACGTCTATTGATACTTAACTCCTCCGGACAGTGATCTCCAAAACTCCATGAGAGACCAAATTGTATTCACATACGGAGATAAGAACGTGATATCGGTAACGTCTATCCAACACAGTCATACATGTAAGTGAATCGTAACCGAAATCCAATCATTCAGTAAAGTATATTGAATTACCATATACTTCTCCACTGATGCGGTCTCTCATAGAATAACACGGTCAAATGGGCCACAGGAGCGCAAAGGAATCAAAACAACATCTCAGTGTCTGACCCTAATAGCGACCCCTGTACCTCGATACGTATTGACCGTGTGTTGTCCGGAGAGAGACAGTCAAAGCGCACTAGAGAGATCTAGACGATCATGAATCACCAGTGCAAATAATGAATACTCCTCCACACATACCACACTAGAAAAAAAGTCAGTTAAACACATCTATGTATGTACGCAAAGCTACCAGGCTGAAACATATAACCACCCAGCCCCCAAAAAATAGAAAACCCTATCACTATCTGGGTCATCCGTCAAACTCCCGGAGCAACTCATATATTGAACCTAGGTTCCTATCAAACCAGAGTTCCCGAGCAGTTTGACAGATTGGGCTTTGTCAGCTGAAGGCAGTCTTACGACCAAAGCAAACTGACTATTGCTAAAGAAAGGTTTTGCCTCTGATGGAGCCCACTAGTTGGGAGAAACGCGTTAGGCGCATATGTTCTTGCTTTTAATAGTTTTTTTTCTTTAGCAATAGTCAGTTTGCTTTGGTCGTAAGACTGCCTTCAGCTGACAAAGCCCAATCTGTCAAACTGCTCGGGAACTCTGGTTTGATAGGAACCTAGGTTCAATATATGAGTTGCTCCGGGAGTTTGACGGATGACCCAGATAGTGATAGGGTTTTCTATTTTTTGGGGGCTGGGTGGTTATATGTTTCAGCCTGGTAGCTTTGCGTACATACATAGATGTGTTTAACTGACTTTTTTTCTAGTGTGGTATGTGTGGAGGAGTATTCATTATTTGCACTGGTGATTCATGATCGTCTAGATCTCTCTAGTGCGCTTTGACTGTCTCTCTCCGGACAACACACGGTCAATACGTATCGAGGTACAGGGGTCGCTATTAGGGTCAGACACTGAGATGTTGTTTTGATTCCTTTGCGCTCCTGTGGCCCATTTGACCGTGTTATTCTATGAGAGACCGCATCAGTGGAGAAGTATATGGTAATTCAATATACTTTACTGAATGATTGGATTTCGGTTACGATTCACTTACATGTATGACTGTGTTGGATAGACGTTACCGATATCACGTTCTTATCTCCGTATGTGAATACAATTTGGTCTCTCATGGAGTTTTGGAGATCACTGTCCGGAGGAGTTAAGTATCAATAGACGTATGGGAGACGGATTTGATGCAGTATTGGTACTAGTTGCATATGGTGTATCCACATATACCACCTAGATAGATTGTTTTTTTGTTTGTACAATAAAGGTTTTTTTCTTCCTATTAGATTTTTTTATTCACCCTTTTGGAGATATTTGTGGGATAGACTCTGTATCCTGGGTACAGTTGAAGGACTGGTCGGGTTGTGCTTTGTTAGGCAATTAGATTTATGGGGACAGAGTGAGTGCCTTAGAGATATTTATTGTTTTTTGTTTTTTATTATATTGTAGTTTCAATGGTAATCTTGTGTGCTTCAAAATCTTGCAAGAAAGATGCCAGTGCAAATAAGGGTTTTTATTCAGTTGGTAGGCCAACCGGAAAGTAATGTGTGGTTTGGGGAAAGACTTCGAAATGCAAACACCTAAATCTGAACTGGAGTTATATACTATGTACTACATGCTAGCCTCTAAAAATTTAGTGTTGCATATGCACTGAGGGAGCAGCCATTCCTGCCTGTAAATTGGCTGATATAAGATAACAGTATTTCCGAATAAAAGAGCAGTAGACACTCTACACATGAAGTACACTAACAGACTTTAGCCTTAATCAACAGCATGTATAATGATACATAATGACACTCTCTGAATAAGAGTTTCTATTCTTCCAATACAATGCAATGAGCACCTCACCCCAAACTCTCGTGGTTCATAAACATACTCATCGGACTAACAGGCTGTTGTGTCCCAGGAAGGGACTGACACTGATATTCATACAAAGAAATAACAATAGACACTTTGGACACCTTAGGGTAAATTTAAAACAGATTTACTGCAGCTAAAATAATAATACAAAAAAATAAATATAATAGCCACCTTTAATTGCCCCACCTGCAAAGTCCACAATACTCCTTTACTGGAGAGTCGCTTGCATAGATTTAACCCTTTGAGTGCCAGAGGGTTGTCCAATGCATTGGTTACCCCTCTGGCATGCAAAAGGTCAATCAGGGCTTCATCAAAATCCTTTCCACAAACTCTTAAGTGTAAAGCTGGCTGTTTGATTTTAACAAAGTGAAATCTATAAAGACTGTCACATCTGACATCATTTGTGCAATTTAAGAACCAGTAAAATGGGAGTAACTGGAGATAAACATTACATCAAAAGTAATATGTGTGTTGAACAAAAGCTTTACTTACTGCCTTTAAACTAATGAGGAACTTGTGTTAATATGCAGGTGTAGTAGAATGGCCCATCTCCATTGTTACAACTGCTTGAATCTCTACAAATACATACATTGGCCAATACAAACTATACAGTTTTCATCCATTTTGACTCTACACCAGACCACTGTCCACACTACAAAAATGTACATAAATCTTAAACTGGAACTGTCACAGGAACAAGTTAAATACGGTTGACTGAAAATTAAAATTTGGCTATATCCTGCATTATAGAATTAATTGTTTGTGGGAATTCAACCTTTATATTTTGGTGGCACATTAGGCATTTTATGGCAGTCCTTTGCATGGTATACTAATTAGTTAGTTTCTAGGTCAAAAATATTCCTCAGAGTGCTATTAGGAACGGCCACAATTCATAAGATCTGTAAAGAGTTGTTCATAGTGTGTAGCGTGGTAACACTGGAACACCACATTTATTACCATAAATTGCCATCCAATGTCACCATCAAGACCTCAAGCATCCAAGGGGTTAATTATTTACGTATAACTATTTACAGTTTCCCAAAATATCTGTGAGAAAATGGATTTGTTTCAGGTGTCAATAATATTTTTCAAGACTCTACAATATATACAAAGTGATGTTTGATCACAGTGTGTCAGTTAACAGACTTCCTTCAGAAGGAAAAACAGGTGCAAATAATGAAGTCAAGAGAAGTTGGTAGGTAAGTGTGTTCTTTCAGATCAACAGACGTGCTCATATTCTCCACCATCCCACCAACGACAGAGGGACCCATCTGCCAGCAAAGGGAGTCAAACAAACACTTCAAAGAAAATTCTTGAATCAGAGAATCACACAAAGTGGTGTCTTCTATACTGACAAGCAATTAGACACAGAAGTACTTTTTGACATGGGCAATGCGGCAAAACCAAATAAAGGCAGGACTAGTATCAAAAATACATAGATTTCACTGCTTACCATTTTATTTCTAGCAGCCCTCCACAGACAGAGACATTTTCATTACTCTATATATTTTTGAAGGGTTTGAAATATTGATACTGCTGCATACCTTGTTGTTCTCTTGGAACTAATATGCATGGGTGCTTTTTCATTCATACGACTGTTTTAGATGAATTACCATATGCTTTAGAGAAGCAGCAGTTATTAAAGGGATAGTAAGGTTTCACAAAAGAGCTCCAATTAATCTTCATAGTATTTGGGCCATGGAGAGTGTTATTTCAATACTGTCAGAGTTGCAGTTCAAAAGTAATTGAATGATAAAGTATCCCCCCTCCTGCCCCTTTTACCTAATGTAAGCTCCTCCCATCTGATGTGGAATCTGGCCACTTGACTGGACAGCTTGCAGTGAGGGACAAGCTTCATGCTGTGAACATAAGGAAAACCCTTCCCCACTTGACAAGTTTTTCCTTATGTTCAGTGAAGATTGTCCCTCTCTGCGATCCCTCCGGACAGTCTTGCTGCTCTGAGGTGAGCAATGTTACATCAGTAAAAGGGGCGGGAGAGGGATACTTTATCATTCAATTACTTGAACTGCAACTCTGACAGTTTAAAAATAACACACTCCAAATCCTATGAAGATTAATTGGAGCTTCTTTTTTGTGAAACATTACTATCCCTTTAAAAAAGTAAAATTAGCAATACTCTATTTACAAGCATCTTTAAAGTTGGAATACACCTATAGGAATAGGTCACTGAATTAGTTTCAAGTGGACTTAACACCTGAAAAAGTTTTACTTGTAAAGTAACAAAAGGTGAACTAGGCAATGTGTATTTTGAACCCTCTGGCACTCACAGGGTAAAGATGCACCAACTTCTTCAGTTTTAACTTGTAAAACCTGTACTTTGTACGGCCTCTCTCATGTAAGCAATTGCAATAATAGATGTAATACAGGTGAAAGATGCAAAAGGGTAAGAAATTAAGCAGATATTCCTATGTTTTCTGTTGAGATCCACAGAACAACATGAGAGTTGGAGAGTATATTCAACGTTCTCTCACATTAGTACCTAACAACCCCCCTCCTCCACATTGTTCAACCAACAGGGTGTGCAGGGGAGTCCGGCATATTGGAGTCTCAAGCACAGAGAGCAGAGGGGTCCAGCCACAATTACATTTTTACACCTTAATATTAACAAAGCATCAAAGCATAGCCTGTTAACAATAAAAAAGTTACATTTTTCTTCCTTCCACACAGCATGTTCACTTTAACTTCTTGTGAGCTAGAGACAAAATTGTTTGAAAATGTCTAGCATCCAAGGGGTTAATAGATGCACACACATTTATGCTTGGGTTAAACGTGAAATTGCCTGTATCTAGTGAACTCCAGTTTGGCCTGCCTTTAATTCACACCTCTGCACAATAGAAAATTAACTTAAAATAAATTGCTCTTACTTTAACTTTGCACTGTAATGCGTTGTTTACTTCTCTGGCACTCAGTGGGTTAAGAGACTCAAGAAAACAATCATAACTATCTGCCTGGACAATAAATAGAACATTGTTTTTTTATCAAAGTCTATGTGCTTGTGAGTGACTCCACGTGTGTTAGAGATTAAACATATGATGGGAGTGAGCCTGTGTGTCCATGTGTATTAACCCTTTGAGTGCTAGTGGGGTATGCAATGCATTGCAGAGCTAAGAGGTAATGTAATTAAATGGGATAATACAGGTAAGGCCTTGTGCTGCTCTCTTCCAATATTAAAGACAGTGAAAGGAGGCGGCCCTCCAGCATCTGATGAAAACCATAAACAAGAATGAAATGTTGCTACACTATGATTAAAAGAACAATGAATGGAGTGTCAGGTGGACAGACAGTGCATAACCACAATTATGCTATATATAATCTAAGGAGTGATAAAGAGGTGATAAAGAGGTGATAAAGTGGAGATGACTTCTCCAGTGATATCACTTCTCCAATTCCAATGTTTTTCAATGGAGCCAACGCATTACACTCTCTCAAGTCGGAGAAATCTTAGTGCATTGTCTCCATAGACTTGGAGAGTTTAGAACACTGGAAAAGCCATCTCCACTTTATCCTCTGTTTATCATCTCTTAATCACATCTTAGTACATCTCCCCCAGTGGCTTTTAAAGCGAAACTGTCACCAAACATAGTACTACAATCTGAAGTAATCCTCCTCATTCTGAGACCGGCGGCCAGGCATGCATGAATGCAGACATCTTGTCTTTTAGATGTCTGTGCACCTGCGCTGTCCATCCAGTTTTCCTCTAGGAGGCATTGTATTGTGCCTTAAGGCACCGGAAGGGGACTGATGGCGCAGGCGCTCAGGTGACTCTACAGGGAGAAGCCTGGCCGTCAGTCTGAGAAAAAAGAAGGATTACTTCAGATTGTGATATCTGTACCAAATAATATCACTGTTAAGATGCTAATCACAATATGCATAATGATTGTGAGGGGACTTGATGTAAGGGGAAAGTTCCGCTTTAAAGGAGCAGTAAACTTTTTTTTATGAACACACATTTTATAGAACTTTTCCTGTTGAATAAAACAAGGCCACTCCCATCGCTGTCAGAGGTTTTATTCGAAATTTATATCACTTTAAATAATCAGGAAGTGAATTTACTGTATTTACTTCCTGATTGTTCTAAATGACAGGAAGTGACAGGCAGTTTCTATCACATTCTGTATGTCTCTGACTTTTCTGACTTTCCTCTCAATTAGAATCTAACAGGAAATCTAATTAGAGTTTGACCACTAGAGGGCACTGCTAATGTAAAAAAAAAAAAACATGGGTTTAAACTGTAATAACTCTGGAAATATAAATCTCTCAGCAGTGGGAGTTCCCTCATTTTACTCAATAGGAAAATCCCTACAATATATATGTTTTCATAAAAAAAAGTTTACTGCTCCTTTAAATCAAAATAGCCCATTTTACCTGAGCCAGAACTTTTACCTTAGAGGAAAACATTCCTCTCATGTTCAGCAGAGAATAAGAAGAGCGCACCAATCTTACTTCTATTTAACTCCCTAAGGACCCATGATGTGCCAGGACCATCATGGGTCAATTTGCGTTAAGGACCAATGACGGTCTCTGCACATCATGGAATACAGGGGTACCCGAACCCTGAATCAATATTGTAAAAAAGCTCTGTGGTTCTTACCTGCCAGCCGCACAAACAGGCATTAAGAGGTTAAGATGACTGGCTGCTCAGTCCCTGTCATTTACCTTCCCTTTAACCTCCTGGAGTGTGCCTAAACAGATGCCTGAAGGCAGCAACGACATGAAACAGCAAGCCCGGCAATGAATACACAGTAAAAAGACTTTGCTTTTTACTGTGTATTCATTGCCCGGCTTGCTTCTTCATGTCACTGCTGCCTGCAGGCAGCTGTTTAAGACACACGACTGGAGGAAAAGGGGAAGGTGGTGGGTGGGCATATAATGCCAAAGGGGGACTGCAGGAAGTACAAATATTGCTTGTGCCGCAGGCAAGCTGAAGGGTGACGTTGGAATTTAGTAAGTGTATTTTCACAAAATCTGGGCAATCTGAAAAACAATTCCATGAATTTCTAACTTTGATTTTGCTTCCATTTTCATGGGAGCAATAAGTAAATAGGTTATAGTTCCCTTTTCAGGTGGTGTTTGTGATTTAATCACCTTCATGAGATCCTGAAATGTTAACACATGATGTGATTAAATCAAAAACAGTATTTTAAAAGCCCTTGTATGTATAGTAAGCATCTATGGAGATCTAGTAACCCTATACTAGTACCCAGACTAGTAATATATATATTTTGTACAGAAGCTGTCTAGTAATTTTTAAGTTATAATACATTTATACACACACAGGAAAAACAACATATAAAGGCGAGTCCAATAAAATGACAGAACCAAAAAGAATACAAGGGAATCCTGGGAACTTCTTTGCCACTTAAAAAATAAAACGAAGCTAAGAACTGGACAATAGAAGCAGCTTTCTGGCTTGTGCTTTGAGGCAAACTGCACAGGGAAAAGTGGAATTATGTAAATGTGCAAACAGTTATTCGTGTGCATGCTGTGGTGAAAATCTTGCAACTGCTAAACTAAAAGGTTTAAAGATTTCTTAAAAGGTTTTACGTTCACATCCTGTTAGGCTTCTGTGTATATCTCAGCTGGCACACATGAAAGGGAATCAGTGTTCCCTGAACTACATTTTTTTTTTTAAGGGAATACAGATGTTTTGAGGGGTGAAGCCACAGGTGAACACCGCATTTACCAATTAAAGCAAAATACTCATTGTAAGAAGAAAAAACTTCAGTAACAGGTGTGCCCAAGGAACGCAGAGCTGCAATGTCTCACCTTTTAGTCTATGCTGCCTTAACTCAGAGGTACTGGATTTGTATAAGCTCAGGCCTTGCAGAGGCACACCACTACCCATACATTTTCTGAAAGCGTGTTTTATATTTGAACAGCTTGGATGCTAGAGATATCTCCAACACACTGCAAGATCTTTAGCAACCAAGGGGTTGAGAAAAAAAAAAAAAAAGAGGAAGGAAAGTAAATGAATAAATGTATGTAAATTCTTTGGGTCCAATGTTGAAAAGAAATCTGTACTACAGGGAATAAATACAAATTCCCCAAATTCGCATTTAATTTATGGGGTGGGGTGTTTAACCCCTTAGAGAGATTAAAATCACGATTTAAATTAATATGAATATGGTTTAGCTGGGCTGATGCAGAACTACTCCACTTTCCATATGTATAAAGCAGAACAGGGCAATGAATTGGACACCTAGCATTCGATGAGGTAAACACTCAACATTTAATGCGATAATTTTGGACTTTGCCATCTATGATGCGCAGCTGGCCTACTCCACAGCTACTCCCTTTTTTGCTTTCTGAACAAAAATGTTTATTTCCTATTTCTACCCTTTCATCTTAATTCAAGTTTGCATATTTGAAAACTGCATTAAAAACTGCCTATAAGTCATGTTAACCAAAAGATCAACAAATGTAGAGTTAAGGAGATATTCACATTTGTTACCATATGCCAACGTACGCTAATTGTGGCACCCACACGGTACCAGTGATGTTTTCATAAAATAATTAAGCTGGTCAGTGATGTTTCATATGCTAATGAAGCTTTTTCAATGACATCATATGCTAATGAATGTTTCAATGATGTTTCAAATAATTATGAAGTTTTATGCAGTGCCAGGAAATGTTCACTTTCACTTTGCCCAGAAATAAAAGTGTAAATATCTCCTAAACTATACTTCTGCTAGAATTTTGGTTAACATGACACATAGAGAGTTTTTAAATCAGTTTTCAAATAGGCAAACTGGAATTCAGGTGAAAACTCCATTTTAACTGAAGCTGACTGAAAGTGACAAAGTTCCTTTTTTGGTTTCAGAGGAGTAGGTGGATGAAATACTAATTCTCAAGGTGTGGGGGAAAGACAACATTCGACACACTTAACCAGTTGAGCACCAGGAGTGTGAAATGTACTGTGCCCCACTCTAGAATTCAAAGGGTTAAAGTAAAACCAAAGTTGATGCTCTAGAAAAATCAAAATCGTAGACAGAGTAGATTTTATCCCATGTGCCAATATGTTATAATTATTTACAGCCCATTATGGAAAACTGGCCCATAATATATATATATATATATATATATATATATATATATTCTGGAGTAAACCACAGCACTATAAAGGACAATTAAAGGGATAGTAACCCCCCTGAACAATGTGACACCAAATGCGAGCAATCATGGAAACATACTTAAAGGGATAGTAATACTTAAAATGTAAAAAAAATACGTTGTAGGGTTTATCCCCCTGAGTAAAACAAGAGTACTCCCACTGCTGAAAGGTGTTTTATTCAAAAGTTATTAATTTTCAAAGTTGAATTTTTTTTAGGTGCAATATCACAGTGGCCTGAAATTGTACAGTAGCGCTGTTGCTACACCACCCTATGGAGATTTATGGTCCTGGGACTAGAGCTGTCCATAGGATCGTGTAGCAACAGCGCCACTGTACAATTTCAGGCCACTGTGATATTGCACTTAAAAAATTCAACTTTGAAAATTAATAACTTTTGAATAAAACACCTTTCATCAGTGGGAGTACCCTTGTTTTACTCAGGGGGATAAACCCTACAACATATTTTTTTTTTACATTTTAAGTATTACTATCCCTTTAACTCCCTTAGTCCCATCTCTCAAACATTCATGGTTTGAGAGTTGTAAGACAAGAAAGACCTCTGCTCCTTCCCCCTTCTCATGCATCCGCTGTATAGCGAACGTCATGAGATCCTGCTTCGAGGACCAGATGGCGGCTCTGCAGGAGAGCTGTCATCTAGATATCTCTGTATTATTACTTCATCGGTATGGTCTATAACGTGTGCCTGGCTTGCAAGCACATGTTGTAGACCAGTCGACCGGATTCTGCCTCTGACAGCTTTACAGCTCTTCAGGCAGAAAGGGGAGGGAGCGGAGGTCTTTCTTGTCTTACATCTCTCAAACCACAAAGGTTTGAGAGATGGGACTAAGGGAGTTAAGTATGTTTCCATGATTGCTTGCAATGCACTGGTGACCACACTAGCATTCAAGGGGTTAAAAGCCCAATACAATTTAAGAGATATTTTTACTTGTCCTCTATGGTACAGTTTGTTTACTTCAGAATAACTCCAGTTTGCTTTTATAAATATGGGCCACTTTTCTTAAAATACTTGCTGCTATATATGAATTTGTTTTGCAGTAGCCATGAGAAGCAATGTTTTCCCTATGGAGATCTTTGATACACATATGTGAATGATCTATAAAACAACAAGAAACATTAAAAAGTAAAATGGGGGGAGGGGGGGAGTACTCGACAGAGGCAATAATGTATGAATATGGACTATATAAATTATGATCTTTAGTCAAGGATGAGTTTGAGCACCTGGAGAGTGTTTATAAGACTGGATGAAAATCATTCTAACAATGATGGGGTTAATCATGCATATAGACACTTCTGCCAGTATGCAAAAAGACTGAAGTGCAGCAACTCTGGGACAACCAATTGTACCACAAAGAATGGATAACCAATTCCATTGATATAAATAGAGCTTTGGATCCACCGAATGCCAGAGAAGTCCCAATGAATTGCTTTGCAAATGAATGCATTGGAGATCTCTAGCATCCAAGGGGTTAAAAGACCCATTAAAATCAATCTGAATTTGCATTCACCCTCTCCCCAGAATTGCTTCACTTGTGCCTTGTATTCATGGTCCTGAATTCTCTGAGGATTAGGGGGATGTAAAACACTTTACCTTGCAATGTATTGCACATGCCTCAGGCATACCTCCCAAGTCTTCCTCTTTTGGAGGGACAGTCCCTCAGACTCAAATCCCTCTGTCCCTCTTTCTCACTTTGGTGGCCCTCTTTTTCAGATCAGACAGTAGCGTTTACGCATAAGTGTATGACATTGCTTCAAAGCAATTAAACTCATATTAATGTTTGTTTAAACTTCAGTATCCGTGTTTATAAATTAGCCTGTGTAAATAAAATACTTTGAGCTTGTTCTAAATCATTAATTCAGTAATGCCTGCCGCCAGTCACCCCCACAAAAAAAAAAAAAAAAAAGTTTGTCTTTGGCCATTTGAAGTGTTGGGAGGTATGCTCTGGTCATCAAGGGGTTAAGGGAAATATGTGACTGACAAATCTTGGAAAATCACCGAAATCTGGTTAACTACCAAATTTGATCTGCAACTGCAGAGTGAACAGTCACCGCTCGCTGAATAATATTGTACAGCTCTGTGGTCTACTGAGATGAAGACGAGATTTTCAGAAAACTAGGTATTTAAACTAAGGCATATATACATGTGGTAAGGTGTCCTTTCAGTGACTTTGTGGTGACTCATTTTAGTATTAAGTAGAAAAAAAAATAAAGTAATACTGCACTGGTGCCAATATGAAAAAAGTGTTTCCTGTAAACCAGCAGATGGAAACTAAACATAGTTTCAGGTTTGATATTTACAAGACAATGGTGCCGTAAAAAAAGGACCCACATAAGGGCACTGATTTAGAAGAAATGCTCAAATGTTTCTGCTGTGATATATCAATACAACAGAATTGTTTATTTTTTAACCATCTGAGTTCCAAATAGTTGAACAACTTATTGTATTGCAAAGTGTTGCTTATTTTCTGTAATTTAACCCTTTAAGGACCAGGGAAGAGAGCAATGTATTCAAAAGCAATGCTACACACTTCTCTGCTCCATAAAATAGGATTTTAGTGTCCTTACTTGTTAAATCCTTTTCTCTTTAGTCCACTTGGAACACAGAACCATGGGGTAGAGTCCCTCCTCCTGTGAGGGCAGGGCACATCACAACAGACAAGGGGCTGGATTCTATTGCAGGTGCTAAATGTTAACACCCATTTTAACAAACATTTTCCTATTGAAGTTTATGGGGAAAACTGGAAATAAAAGCAGAGATAAAATTAGCACCTGCAATAGAATCCAGCCCAAGGTCTTTGGACTGGAGACTCCCTCCTCCTCCAGATCAACCCTCCACCTACTCCCAGAATTCATTTGACAGAGATCCACAATAAAAGAAAATAAGCGGGTAAGAATGAAAGAAAATCTCCCATGATTAAGATCTTAAGAAGACCCCTCTACCCGGGAAAGCAACACAGAAAAGGTTTTTTTTTTTCCTCTGGGGGGGGGGCTGTGTTCCACATGGACTAAAGAGAAACTAATTTAAACAGGTAAGAATACTAATATCCTATTTTCTCTTACATCCAATAAGGAACAAAGGTACCATGGGGATATACAAAGCTAGGATTTCCAGGGAGGGAAAGGAGAAAGAACTCTCACACATCCCCATGATACCAGAGTTCCCTAGGACTACTCAGGATCTCAATAACCCAAAAACTAGGGTTGACACTGAACTACCACAGAACACCAAACAAGAGCTGGCAGAGCAAAAAAAAAAACCTATAGAACAACTAGCAGCATAAAAAGGCATTGACGCGTTGGTGTTTGGTGAAAATATGCAAGGAGGACAAAGTCGCAGCCTTGCACAGCTGTTCAGCTGAGGCCTGGTTCTTCTATACCAAAGAAGCACCCACCGATCTGGTTGAATGCACTGTGATCTTGAAGGTAGCCTGTTTTTTCCTGGCAAATGGTAACCTTGATTCAAGAGGCTATGGTTACCTGGGAAGCAGCCTGACCAGCTCTGGAAACCTCAAGGATGACAGTCAGCCTTACAAAAAGACAGTACGGTGCACATAAAACATAAGGCAGTGCACCACATCTAACAGATGGAGATCTCACAAAAACAAGGCATAACAATCTCCTGACTGATGTGAAAATCGTAGACTACCTTGGGAAGAAACTCCTGAGAGGTAAGTAGTAACGCCTTACCCTGGTGAAAAGCCAGGAACAGAGGTTTGCAAGGCTCAAAAGGGGGCCTCTGAAGAACACTCAATAAATATATTGAGGTCCTACTGAGGTGTGGGATCCTTGAAAGAGGGAAAGGCATGAGCCACCCCTTGAAGATTAACCTTCCCATCTGGAATGATAGCAATTGGTCTCTGAAAGAGGATGAAGAACACTGAAATCTGAACTCTAGCAGAGTGTCCACAAAAAAGTGAGGTCAAAAACCAGTGGTGATGTGTTCTTTCTCTGCACACAACTCCAGTGAAAAATGGGCCAAACCCTATGGTATGTTTAGAAAAAACTGGCTTCCGTGCCTGAATCATGGTGGAAATGACATTAGAAAATCCCTTCCACTTCAGGATAGTGGGTTCAAGAAAAGTTCCATCAAAGTCAACCGCTCCACATCCTTGTACCACAGGGGGCCCCTAAAGAATCAGATATTGTCCAGGAGGCAGCCAAATCAGCTCCCGAATGGACAAACTGACCAAGTCCGCAAACCACTCCCTCCTAGGCTAGAAGGGAGCAATCAAAATGACTGTATTGACCTTTCAGAAGACTCTGGGAATGAGAGGAATCGGGGGAAACAAACAGGAGAGATGGAAGCTCCATGGGATGGACATTACATCCATATCAAAGGCCAGGGAGTCCCCCTGTACAAGAGCAGAATGTTGGAGCCTTCCTGTTCTGCCAGGTTGACAGGTTTATTGCTGGCTCTACGGGTGGATGAAGTCATGCAGATACTTGTCCTGAAGATCCAGAGAGGCAAGGTATTCCCCATGGGCACATTGCTGTGAGGACAGGATACAAAGATTCCATATTGAAGAACATAGCATCCAGAATAGGTCAGCAGCCACTGTCCTTCTTGGGAAACACAAACAAAAAACCAGAAACGCGCTCTTGAACGGGGACTGGCACAAGTACCAGCTTTTCCATTAGACTGGCTATGGCTTTGTCTGGGTTCCTTCGTTTGGTGGAGATGGACCAGGATCCTGCGGGTCATACAGAGTTTGATTTGTCAGAATTAGCCTTTGCAGCTGATAGCTTGGGCTGCCAGGTCTGGAGCTTTGGGGCGGGGTGTGCCTGAGAAGTTGGAGGGGTTTGCACCCTCTGCACCCCCATTTGGCAAGGGGGACAAAAACTAAACTCTTTTCTTGCAAGAAAGGAACACTTGGTGGATAATTGAGGAAACAAAGTGCTCTTACCACCTGTAGCGTTGTTAATAATCTGTTTCAGGTCAGCCCAAACAGAACCTTGCCTTGAAAAGGCAAGGACACCAATGACTTCTCAGAAGACTGGTCCTCAGACCAAGTCTTAAGCCACAAGGTGCAACGAGCAGCAATCGCAGTGTTGCAAAAGAATTACTTCATTGGAAAGGTCTACAAAGTGTGCCTGGTTTGCAAGCACACTTTGTAGACCTTTCCAATGAAGTAATACTTTTGCAATAACTATTTCGGCTCTGCTGCAGAGCCTCATCATGTTGGGCAACACGGATCTCCTGCTGACAGCTTTACAGCTGACATCAGGAAAAGGGGGGAGGGAGAACTTTGAATGCCTGTATCTCTCAGACCATAGCAGTTTGAGAGATGGGGTTTGCGCCACGGAGCTTATTTTTTCGTCCTCTACAAAACTATAACAAGTTTTTCTGGGACATTATTAACACTTTAACCCTTTCACTGAGCCAAATGTAATCAAAGCATTGTGAATTACTGCGTTCAATACCCCTCAAGCACTCAAAGGACTTAACCCCCATGAGCAATGCAGTGGCACTTTTGCTAGTGCATATATTTATAGTTTTCCCCCTTTTTTACATATTAAGTGTTCCTTATCCCTTTAACTACAACACAAAACTGATTACATCCATGTGTTTCATGATCCAGCTGAACTGTAATGTCTACAGTAATTCTGTTTTCTTAACCCTTTCAGCACCACTAGGAGTAGAGCCCTTAGGGGTTAATCATTTCTCATCTGAACATCATTTTTCACTTTTGGTAAGACTGTGCCCTTCTGTCCTCTAATTAACCCAACACAGATTTTTGGGACTTTCGAAATGATGATCAGTAAGTAAGTAGGATTTGTAACAAAGACTGCCGGTTTCAGACTGATTTGTCCCTGAACCCATAGCAGTGTATCACTCTGACCCACAATCTAAGTACATAATGAGGCAAACTTTCAGATAAATTCTCAATGCAATTTTTTTTTTCTCGGAACATTAAAATAAATAGTGCAAATCTGTTTTATGATGAACCAATGAAACAGGACAGATACACCTGCACAAATTATCTTATAGAGACACATTCCCACACACTAAGGACTTGTTTGCACAGAAGCCAAGTAGTGATGTTATACTGCTAAAATTGCCCCGAAAAATAGAACAAATTGTTGTCAACACTCTGAGTACCAGAGGGGCGTTCAATGCATTAAGAAGCAACGTGCTAGGACACCCTTCTGGCACACAAAGGGCTGATTTAATTGCTTGCTGATGTGTTGCATGTATGTAGTCCGTTGCAATTTCCCTGTTTTCAGCTCATAAAATGGGAGGTTTCAGCAGATCATTCACGAGAAGAAATTGGGGTTGTAATGCTCTGTGTAACCTAAACAAATAACTGGCAGAGCCATGTGGGTGCCAGACAATTATTATGACTGAGGCCAAGAAGGACTGGCTATCAGTGCCTCCCACCCTCATGAGTTTCCAAGGAAGCACAGGGGAAGTGTATGACCACGGCCTTATATGCCCAGATAGTCAACGATGTGGCTGCACAATCAACAAAACATTGTATGTGTAACCCCTTAAGGACCGGAGTGCGCAGCTAGTACTTAAGGACCATGGAGAATTTTTTTTTTGTGGATCCAATTCAGGGCTCCCCCGAGCGGTGTGCAGCCGGACAGTGAAGCTCTGAATTCCATGCCAGGTCCTTAAGTGCCGGACAGCCGTGGCGGTCCTGGCATGGCATTGGACATTAAGGGGTTAAGCATGTGTAACACAAATGCGTAGATGTGGACAGTTTGCCAAGATCACCAGACATGTCATGTGTGAGCCTCTTTATCTTGGATTTCATGGTGTTTTAATCTAATATAGAATAAACTTTTGTTTTTATACATACACCGCCTGTCACACTGTGTTGTTGATGGTGCAGCCTCATCGTTGACTGTTGCATTGCTATGCTTAAGGAATCTTTGGCTATGCATACTGCAACCCACTGAACTCAGGAGACTGATTTTATTTCACTGGATGTTCATCCTAAGAGCCTCTGATTTTTTTTTTTTGTTAATATGCCCAGATATACACAAGGAAGCAAGAATTGCTTATTCATACTAGTACCAGATGATATTAGGTATGGAAACAAGCATGCAAATTATTCTAGCAATACATTTAGATGGAGCGTGAGTGATTAAAGCACCTCCCAGAACATAATGGCTTTTAATATGCTATAGAGCAATATTAGGTCTCTTAGGGCCTTATGTATAAAAGTAAAAGGAACAAATTTGGGGAAAACAGTTTGCACCATGTGGGGGGGACAAATAAAAATTCCCATTGATCTAAATGCGGCTTTTAACTCCATGTGTTAAAGTATAGTTCAGAGATACTCAACTAGGCCAGTGAGCCTGCAAGGGTATGCAAACAGCTCACTAGTCCTATGCCCAGGGTGTAATTAGCTCACAAGTGACATACACAGAGAAGAAATATTCTGAAGCATATCATACTGGTCCTGCCCAAATCACAGTCCAGAAATGCCAGACAATTCCACGACAGAAATAGCCAGCCCCAGATAAAAGTTTTGGCTTTATTGGTCCTCGTCAATGAGGTTCAGAAGATTTCTCTAGGCACCTGTGAGCAAGGAGTCCATGTCTGGATTCCCCCAATACTCTTAGGGTGACCAACCCCAAGAGCAATTTCTGAAGCATATCATACCAGTCCTGCCAAAATGACAGTCCAGCTACATAATGCTAGGCAATTCCTTTCCTTGCAGGTTCATAAGCTTAGCTGAGCATCTCTGACCTATACTTTTGGCTTTTAACTGCATGCATGCTAGAGAGGCCTCCAACTCATTGCTTTGAAATGCATTTTAAACCACTAGCAGTCAAATGTTTAAAAGTACCAATTAACCCTTTAAGTACCAGGAAGTATCAAACACATTGCAACACAATGCGTTTGACAACTCTCTGGCACACAAAAGGGTTAAAGGGAATTTTTGTCATTGAAATGTACACCTCTTGCTTTGTACAAAAGGTCCTTAATCTCTTTCATGCTATGTGTCTCCACTTGTAGCATCTGTCACACATATGTAGGCAATTAACTTTAAAGGGGATCTCTCACCCCTATACAGTACATAACGATAATGTTTAAAACTTTATTTTTGTTTTTTTGAAAAAAAAAGAACCCCGCTATTTGGGCTAAAATTATTGCTTACAGAGTGCCCTGCACCCTATTTCTGCATACACTGCTCTTGCCGAAGTCTGACGCTCTTCCTCTGCTCCCTTCCCACTACCCAGCCTCCTCTGATGACGGAGGCTTTCTGTCTGTGAGCTGGAGCGATCTCATTGGCTAGATATCGCTCTCTGCCAATGAGATCGCTCCAGCATACAGAGAGAAAGCCTCCATCATCGGAGGCTGGGTACTAGGAAGGAGACAAAGGCAGTGTATGCGGAAGTAGGGTGCAGGGCACTCTGTAAGCAATAATTTTAGCCCAAATAGCGTTTAAAAAAAAAAAAAAAAAGTTTTAAACATTATTGCTATATACTCTACCTATTAAGCTTAACCTGTATAGTGGTGAGAGATCCCCTTTAAATTTACACCCCATGCATACCCCACTACACGAGAATGGGTTAAATGTAATTCCTTAAAACATCCTGTATATTTATATTTACTGAACTAAGAATGAGAGGTCATCCATTAAGACTAGAGGAAAGGTGTGTTCGACTAAAAGAAAGGCAGGGATTTTTTTTTTTTACAATAAGCGGGGTAAAACTATGAAAAGCCCTGAGGAAGCAGACAGTCGATCTGCAATATGCATTGGCATATTTTAATATTATTGTTTTCAGTTCCACTTTCTCTCTCGATTGAGTCTACACACTGGGTTACATCAAGGTGGATACACTGTGGATACATTGTAACATACAGCCGAGTGGAAGCAGATTAGCGTATGACATACAAAATTAACCCAGGCGCTCCCTTACTAGTTGCGATAATCATGAAAGTCCTTTAGAAGATATATATTATCTTCTATATATTATTATTAATGGATCCATCAACTTAAAACCTTAGTCCAGAAGGGGTTAAATATAAGCATAGATTTAAATAGTTTTTTAAAATAAAATTTTGAATAGGATTAATGATGGTTTTATAAGTTATAAACATTTTTATAATCTGTTAAAAATATTGTAAAGATATATGGCAGCTCCGTAAGGGTTAAGTGAAATGATTGTGACGTGATTTAATTGGGTTGATAAAGTTTTAATCGATTTGAATAATGCGTCTGGAAACGTTGACGCTAGGGCATTTATCCTTAAATAGATGCCTGTTGGGATAAACTAGTGATTGCCCCAGAAGAAGTGCTTCTGCACGAAACGCGTAGGGTGTATTGTATAGGTGTATTGAACTTGTGTCTACGCCAGTAGAGGACGGACAGTAAGAAACCCGTGGATCTTTGGGTTGTGTTAATAAGAGACACGCGGTAACGGAGTGTATGGTAGTGCGGGTCACTCCAGGATACTCCATTTCTATCGGTCCGTTTGAATTGGAAAGAGACGCTAGTGGATACTTAGATATCCGTGTTATTTTGTTTTATTTTACATTTAAATAAAGATAATTTTAAATATACCCAGTGGATATCACAATCTTTTTGATTGAATTATTTCATAAGATTTAACGGAGCAGTGGAAAGTTTCT
Source organism: Rhinophrynus dorsalis (assembly GCA_037306005.1). Lineage (NCBI taxonomy): Eukaryota > Metazoa > Chordata > Amphibia > Anura > Rhinophrynidae > Rhinophrynus > Rhinophrynus dorsalis. The sequence goes on from CM074722.1 coordinate 174,922,929, forward strand.
TGATGAATGTAACCTTCCAGAGAGGATCTACGCTAGAAAAGGACATTTAACAAGTGAGTGGATATTTTGTGTCTTTGAGTAATTGCATTAACACTGTATTGACCGAATCCTGTGTGTCTGTGCTTTTCATGATCGGAGTGGTATGGAGGACATGATCGTGGGTTAATCTTTATTGATAACGGAAGATTTCTGAGATATTTGACCGGAGGAGACCTTTGATGTGCAATAAGAGTAATTGAAATGTAAGTGGCTACTATTGAATTTTTCTGAGATATAAATAATGAAATTCTGATTGGACTTTTTCTCTGCTCATCCACATATATCGTATTCTGGGAAGAAGGAACGTCTCCACAAGCAACAATAATATATATCTTCTAAAGGACTTTCATGATTGATCGCAACTAGCAAGGGAGCGCCTGGGTTAATTTTGTATGTTTATGAAAATCTATTTTGAGTAAGAAATTCTGGGCTGAACCTGGTGACTAGTTGTCTTGATTCCATTTGCAGGAGATAGAGATACAGCGCCGTTTCTTTTATTATAGATTAGCGTATGAGCCTGGAGTTTCCATCTGAGGGTTCCGTGAGTCTATTGGCGATCCCGTTCTTACGGGTGTCATCTGTTGGGTGAACGGGATTGTGCCGTGCTCCGTAGGCGTATGTTAACTATATCCCCATGCTGATGAATATGTTAAGAAGGATCAAGGGTTAAACCGGATGGAAGACTAATGAGAGAGATATGTGTGCTGAATCTATTTATATCTTGTGAGTGTTATTTTAGCTTGCGCAAGAGAAGATTTTTATGAACAATAAACTCTACTTTTAGATGGTCCTCTCTTTGCGCTTCTTTTTCTAGAACTATGGAATTCTGCCTGGGGATGTTGCGCTTGCAGATACTGTAACTGCTTTCAAAAAAGAAATGGATCCCTATCTAGCTCAGAACAATATTGAGAATTATGACAGACTGCTTCAATGCAGATAGACTGTTGATCCAGGGATCCATCTTACTGCCATTTGGAGTCAGGAAGGAATTTTTTTTTACCCACTTGGAGCTTAATTGGAAACGGCTTCAATGTTTTTTTTCTTTGCCTTCCTCTGGATCAACAGGGGTGATTTGGCATGGGCTGGACTTAAAGGGATAGTATTACTTCAAAATTACTATCCCTCATATTGTAGCCCTTAATAAACTGAGTTAAATGACACCAGCGGCATCTCTCAAACATTTATGGTTTAAGAGATAGCCGCTTTCAAAGTTTCCTCTCCCCTGCTGTCAGGGTTCTGCTGCCATCAGGGGAATCTGGTCCTGGGACAGGCGGAGGCTCTTAAACAGAGCCGATATTTTGTTATGGAAGGAAAAATGATTCATTGAAACAGTCTTCTATGTATGCTTGGTTACCATGCACATGTAGAAGACTGTTTCAGTTAATCATTTTTCCTTCCATAACGAGATATCGGCTCTGCTGAAGAGCCTCCTCTTGATTCAGAGACCGGATTCTCCTGCTGGCAGCAGAACGCTGACAGAAGGGGAGAGGAAACTTTGAAAGCGGCTATCTCTTAAACCATAAATGTTTGAGAGATGCCGCTGGTGTCATTTAACTCAGTTTATTAAGGGCTACAATAAGTAATTTTGAAGTAATACTATCCCTTTAATGGATGCAAGTCTTTTTTTTCAGCCTCATCAACTATGCTACTATGGGCCTATCATCTACCCTAACCTAAACATCACCCTGCACCCATAGTTTGATATGATGGTCTGCAGGAAGGTTTTCACTGGAGGAAAGAGAGGCCTCCTGGAGACAGCTTTAGAATCAAAATGAATTAATCAACAAGTATAATAATTTTGGTATTGGTTTACTTCTTGATGACCGACTATAATTTGGAGCAATGGAAAGGGTGGTAATGGCTGTCCCGTCAGATCATATGTAAAACTGGATTTTGGCCCACAAAATAATCTAGTATGGCATTCATGATGTTTAAGTGTATATGACCCCAGGCATGTTCATTTTTATATGTTGTAGTCCCTTTAACTTGAATGGTGTAAATCTCTTCAAACTGCAAGTGATACAAGTCTAAAAGTAATTAGTCTGCAACATTTTATGACAGTTAAAAATAGCGTGAGTGTGTGTTTTTTTTTTTTTTTTTTAAACCCGTACACACTGGGTATATGTGTACGAAAGACATCTGGATCATTCTTATTCTGTTTTGTATTATTTATTGTTTTGTGTGGGGAATTTTATTGGGGATGGGGCCCCTTAGTAGAGTCTGCAGAGGGGCCCCTGTATTTTGTGGTATACTTATAGAAAACAATGTTTTTATTTATTTATTTATTTAAAAGTATTAATAATTAACCAAGACAAAAGTAATATTTAGTATTTATTTTAGGATTAAAAAGACCCCCCTCCCCCCCAACATTGAATCAGGAGTAAAATGCATCTACAGATGCTGTGAACTTTGAAAGCCTCAGAGATGTCAGATCACAGGATTTTGTGGTCAGATTCTAGTACGGTTACATCTATGAATAACCTGTTGCTGAAATTTAAAAAGTGTCTTGCAACAAACCTTATATTGCTGCAAAGAGCTCAACCTCGGGTCAGGTAGAAATTTAATTTTGCACCGCTTATAAACCACATATTCTTTATTTATTCTGGTGTGGGGTTTTTTTTTGGGGGGGGGGGAGATGACAAAAAAAAAAGAAAGGACTAAATGTTTGGCTACTGGTGATACTGCCACTGCTTTTTAAATGCTGTGGCAATCAACATTAGATAAATCTGTGCACTGTTCATACGGGCAAGTTCACAATATATGAATGTAGCCCATTTGTGACATGCTGCAACTTCCCTATGTTTATGCCTTGAATGAAGGGAAGTTTAGAAAAGCCATTATGAATGATGGCCTATACACAGTGGTCAAGATTGTGAGCACTGGATGTTAATGAGGTGCATTGCAAACTCCAATGAAGGGCTTAGCCATGCTGGTATCAGCCAATGTTGTATGGCTGGCTCTCATAAGGACAAGCTGTAAGTCATTGTCAAGAACCTTATATCAGGATCACTGGGCAATTCCAGGCAGCACAAGTAAAAAGATGATCGAGCAGAGCTAAACTGCAACTAAATTTAAACAGAGTATCTGTACACGGAATAGGAGTGGTAGATATGTGTCCAGTCCAACTATGTTAAACCTACCTTAGCCACCACTCAAGTTCACCCACCATACCTAGCCACTGCACATATATGAACATATAAGCACTTTTATCCTTGTGGAAGTCCTACAATAGCAACTCTGAAACCAGATCACATGGTGTCCCAAGGATGCTGACCTTTTGTATTCCCTAGCTTGGAAGTGAACCTGTGAAAGGAGTCTGCAAAAAGCTGCAAGTGAGGAATCCAGTGTTTAAGACTGAGGTGAGTAATTTGTGTTTACAGATACATAGATTGTTAAAGATGAACAACAGAGCAGCAGGTACACAAAGGATCCAGTGTACCTTTCAAATACATTTATCTTAGTTGTGCTGATTGGATGACACTCTGCTAGCACCTAATGTCCATATAGCAAAACAGTGGGTAAGTGCTATGCAATTTACAATAGCATATCGCTGTGCTGGCCACTTCTCCAGCACTTGTAGGGTGAAAGGAGCACAAGTGAGTGAAACTGCACCACCTGGTGACCAGAACAGAAAGTTGTCATTTAATGTTTAAACCTTTAAGACCAGATGTTTGTAAAGTGCATTGCTGTACAATGTGTTACACACCCGTCTGGTCTTTAAATGGTAAAATGAATAAATGCTTCTTACCTGGATCTCTAATTCTGCTATGTGTTGCTGAAGTTCTGCCACAGCTGCAATACTGTCCGCTTCTCGAAGTCGTACTGCCATCACTTCTTCCTTGTTCTGCAGCAATGGAAAGAGCACAAATGAGGTGTTATTAACCCTTTCAGTGCCCAAGGCTTGGGGAATTTTTCTGTACCCTGGTATCAAGACACATTTTGCTATTAATCGGTTTAGGCGTATGTATGTATATATGTATGTGTGTGTGTGTTTTTTTTAACAAACTAATTTAACTTTCATGGCACTTCATAAAAAAAGGATTTTAGTGTTCTTGCCTTTAGTCCATATGGATCACAGGTAGCATGGGGTTGAGTTCCTCCTCCTGGAGGGCAGGGCACAACACAAGACAGGGTCCTTGGGGTGTCTGTGGTTTGAGCTGGAGGAGGGACTCTCCACCCCAAAGACCCTGTCTTTTGTAATGTGCCCTGCACTGACTGCAGGAGGATGGACTCAACCCCATGGTAACTGTGTTCCATAATGGAGGTAAGAGAAAACTACATTTATCATGTGACAAGCTATGAGGTCACATTACAAAAAAAAGGTACAATATTAAACATTTTCCCATTATCATAAATTATATATAAAAAAACATTTATATTAGTAGTGAACATTTTAATTATTATAAAAGCCCTGAACCTCCAGAGTACAAAAATATCATATATGTATAATATTATCTACATGCATGGCCTCCACAGACCTCTAATTATCAGAAACTCCAGATGGTATATTTAACTTTATTAAACTGCACATTCTAAAACTACCCTAAAACAGCTCAACAACTATACATTTCCTGAAAGTAGATAATTGCACTGCATCAAATGAGGGATCACTACCCTTTCCACCTCTGATGCACACAAATGTTTTCCAGAAGGTGATGATGCTAAAGGAAAACATAGGCATTTTTTTTTCACAACTTCAAATATTCAAAATCTTTGAAAATGATGGAATTTCCAACTGTAATAATTAGCTATTGCTCTGACGAGAAAAATCGTACCCAACTGATATGAGCTGACCTACTTTAGTGGTTACCAGAAGCATAACACTACATCACCTAGAGGCCCTTATTTTTATTAGATTTTTGCAAACATGACTTGTCTGTACTAAATGATTGTCCCAACTAAGGAAATGAAGAACTTCCACCTTTTTTCTGATCTTGCAGACATTTCTGAATGAGATTAGTAGGCAGAAAACAGAAAAAGGGTACCGTGTAATAGACAGAAATGAATTGGCAGCACATGTAGACAGTAGGAGAAAACTGCATGGAATGACATTCGAGAAGGTCTTCCTAAGTATAATCTTCAGAGATTACATACGAAATGCATCACATTGAACAAATACAAACGTTAAACAAATACAAAATGTAGAAAAGAACCATGGGTTGAGTGAGACTTCAGACCACAAAAACATAAATAAATAAAATTAATAATAATAATAAATATATATATATATATATATATATAAATCTTCACCATATTCCAAAAACAAGTGACCAAAGACCAAAGAAAAATGGAAAAAAACAAAACAAAACAAAAAAAAAAAACACACAGAAAAAGTGGACAGTTGTACTTGTCTAGAGATATACAGTAATACCCCCCCAGTCCTCTATGAAGTACTTGAATGAGCTTTAACAATTTAATCTACGTAAGCAACTACAGCTTACCCCCACCAAATCACCCAGCCTGGCTATTCAGAATTAAAAAATAAAGGATGACCAATTTGTCCCATTGGACAGGATACAGCACGTCCTGTAGTTTTATAGGAAAGGCAGATTATTATGGCTTAGTGTTGGCATGGAATAAAAACCACCCAAAGCAAAATCATAGGAATATACAGGCCGAGAGAGGGAGGATTCTCCTCACATGCAATACAAAAACGGAGCAGAACCATTGATGAGAAACTTGAATTCTGAAGTTCGACGCTCCCAGTCAGTTGCTGCTGTAACTCAAGACTGATGCCTGTGGATGGGGGTAGGCTTCAGTCTCAGAGCACCACAAAGTAACGATGGGTTAATCTGATCAGCGCTAAAAAGGCCTGATAATGTTGTTAAGGGCTGGAGAACCAGGCTGCACAGGTTAGGCATGAAAAAATTAAATTTAGACCATGGATGGCAGGTCTCACAAGAATACATCCATTCAAGTTACTCTCCGGTCACCCCCCCTCTGTCAATTTTGCTGGGAGATCAATAAAGCTACTGCCAGGGTCTTTGTGAAGATCCTTGACACTGAGGAGAGGCTAAAAGGAAGAGCCCTGAACTGCCAGTGCTGATTTTCAAATGCAAACCTGAGGAATCTTAAGTGTGAAATCAGAATATGGTAGTATGCATCCTGAAATTCTACAGTCGTTGGGAATGAACCTGGTAGTACCCCACCAAAGGGCTTACGATATGGTCTCCATCTTGAACCCCCCAATGCTTTAAGGTATTCAGATATTTTATGTCCAGAATAGTTCTCTAGCCTTCCATTGCTTTTGAAACTAATATTTTATTTTTGTTTAATATTTCTTTTATTAAATTTTTCAAAAGGTATACAGAAAGACAGACGTACAGTATTGAAAAAAGAAAAGGAACAGATACATATCAATCGTATAAGTCAAATAGAGAAAAGCATAGCCATCAAATTTGAAAATTTGAAAACGTCCAGACTAGTAACTCAAAGAAATTGACTAGCCCCTGAGCAGTGGCGAGTATGGTCTCACCGCCGAAGGGAAGGAGACCACACATTATTGGTAAAAGACTGACAGGAAATAAAATCAGGGAGCTAACTCCAATGAAATAAAACAGAAGTAAGATTCAGTAAAACAAGTTGGATAAGAAAGACAGAAAGTAAAAAGGGAATGAAGAAATATATAACCAATGAAAGAAAGAAATTAAGAGAAACAGTGAGAGACAGGGGAAAAGAAAAAAAAAAGGGGGGGGGTGGAGGAAGGAAAGGGAAGTAGGGGGAGGGAGAGGGTTTTGGGAACTCCTGGTCCGTCACCGCCCGCAACAAGGAGCTGGGCTCAGCCCCCGCCCCGCTCCGATCTCACCCGAAAGGTCTCACTTTCCAGAAACACGTCCCAGTGGAACCACCTGGTGTTGTGGGTCATTGCTCTGCCTTCCGTTGAGTATAGGAGGTCCTCCGCGGAACGGATCTCCTCGACGGAAGAGACCCAATTCCCGGAATGTAGGAACACGGGTGCTTCTCCAATGCCTGGGAATTACCACCTTAGCTGCATTCAGCAATCGGATCGTGAGTGAGTGAACATATTTGTGAATAGGATAAGGAGTGCGGTGTAAAAGAAGAGTCATAGGGTCGTCACTGATGGAGGGGTCCGCCACCTCTCTGATCGTAGTATATACAGTATTCCAAAAGGGCCGTATTCTAGTACAGGACCACCAGATATGTAAGTAATCACCCGGAGATGATTTACATCTCCAGCAAGTAGCTGAGGATGTGTTATTATATATATGAATCAAAGTCGGAACATGATACCACCTAGTTAAGATTTTATACGCGTTTTCTTGAATATAGGAGGACGGAGAACATCTATGCACCAACAACGCAATTCTGGACCACTGTGCATCTGTTAGCACTATGTAGCAATCTGATTCCCAACTCCTGATAAAGTGGGGTTTAGAGACCGCAAGGGTCGAAATCAAAAGCTTGTGTAGTGTGGAGATCAATTTACCTGGCGGAGTTTCCAGAAGGCAGAGGTCCTTCAAGGGGGTACTAGTGTTGAGTGGCAAAGGAAGATATGGTAAAGAACGGATAAAGTGGCCCAACTGCTGATGAAAAAAGTTTAAAGATGGATGGCTAGCCCTATCCCCCAATATCTCTGAAAGCGGCCGAATCCGAACTGGATGAGTGTCTGACTGAACATCTCTCAATCTTGGATAAAGGACATTATCGGGTAATAGGCGTTTCCAGGGTCCACCAGGTCGGCCTGGAGGGAAGTCGGAGTTACAGGAGAGAGACAGGAGCGGTGAAGGGTGGAGGAGCAGCCCCGGAACGGAATACAAGTGATACCAAATGCGGAGAGTGGGTGGGATGGTGGGATGGAAACGATCCACACAAACTCTTTGACCTCGTGCCACCCATGCTGCCACAGAGGAGGGCACATTGAGGAAGGCCTGTTCAATCTGTACCCACTGTTTCTTAGAGGGTATGGACCACTCGACCACCATTGCCAGTATAGTTGCTTTGTAGTATGTCTCCAGATCTGGCAGACCCACCCCTCCGTGCTCCCTGCTGCGTATAAGGTAAGTGTAGCTCAGTCTCTGGCCCCTGGTTCGCCAAATGAAACCCGTGAGAAGATGACGTATGCCCTTGAAAAAGGACTTAGGTATGAAGATAGGCAAAGTTTGCAGTAGGTAGAGATAACGTGGTAAAACATTCATCTTAATGCGACTGAACCAAGTAAGGTTCAACTTGGACCAACGATCCAAATCCGCTTTCAGTTTCGTGTGAAGAGTGAGATAGTTGGCTTCGAATAGGGAAGCTGGGTTAGAGGTGAGGAAAATGCCCAGATATTGCACTCGATCCAATGCCCAACGAAAGGGAAACTGACATTGGAGAAGACTCCTAACACAACCCTCCGTCGAGACATCAAGAGCCACCGATTTATCCATGTTGATTTTAAAATTAGAAAGGTTACTATACTCCGTCAGTTCGGCAGAGAGATCAGTGGTTGAGTCAAAGTAAATAACAAATCATCGGCGAAGGCAGACACTTTAAACTCATGTCTTGCCACTGCGACTCCATGTATCGCGGCATTGAGCCTGACGGCATTAAGCAAAGGCTCGAGAGCCAGTACAAAAAGAAGAGGGGACAAGGGGCATCCCTGTCTGGTACCGTTGGACAGAGATAGCGGCTTCGACAGAACACCATTCACCCGAACTCGAGCAACTGGCTGGTGATAAAGAGAAGCTATCCAATGGAACATCCGAGCTCCCAGGCCTATATGTCGAAGCACTTGACCCAAGAATACCCAGCTTACCCTGTCAAATGCTTTTTCCACATCCGTTGACAGCAGCAGAGTAGGGACTCTCCCGTGTCTTGCGGAATGGATAAGATTAATTGCCCTGATAGTATTGTCTCTAGCCTCTCTGCCTGGAATAAATCCCGCCTGGTCCGAGTGTACCAGGTCTGGTAGAACCGTTTGTAGACGAAGGCTCAAGATTTTGGCAAACAATTTAACGTCCACATTCAGAAGAGAGATCGGGCGATAGCTAGTGCAAAGCTCGGGATCTTTGCCTGGTTTCGGTATGATAGTAATAGTGGCATCGAGTGCGCCGCAAGATTGGAACCAGGATAGAGAGAAAAGAGAAAGAAAAAGAACCCCCCTGCCACGGGACCCCCCAATGGGAAGGGATGAAAGGGCCTAGAAACATACCACAAACATTCATAAAAACAGTCCCAGAGTAGATAGTAAGAATAACTCATGTAACCCCCATACAAACCGGTGCTGTCTACCAGTGCCAAACGATCACCCTCCCATGCATTTTAGTTATCCAGTCCCCGAGCCTCGGATAAGGAGGCTGCAAACAGCCCAGAGTCCCCAAGGAGAGCCGGAGGGGGGAATATGCCTCTGAAGATCGGGCAAGACACCTCCATGCATTGCAGCCAAAGTCTGTGTTGTCGTCCAAGGTAAGTACCAGGGATCTGATTGAGAAGGCCTCATGAGAAGCGGAGTGACCAGATTCGTAGACAGGAGGACCACGACCTCGGGCCTATTCACCAGCAACAACCTTGGGCTGAGGTTCCACCCGGTCAATGTTGTTTTCTGCCGCCGGGTTCACTTGGTGTGGTCTGCGTCGACGTCGGCGTTGCGGCCTACGAAGCCATGGTGGGCCCTGCAAGGCCAGGACCTGCAGTCCCGCTGGATCTCCATTTACAAAGTCCTGCCATGCCGTCAGGGCAGGGGGTTCAAGGAGGAGAGCCTCGCACAAGGCAGGAACGTCATCTGGGCGTTTGATCACATAAGTACTGTTATCTCGGTGGACTGTGAGCGTCAGCGGGAAGCCCCAGCGGTATGGGATGTTGGCTCCTCGAAGGAGGTCAGTCAAGGGTCTCAGCATCTTCCTCATTTGCAGAGTTGCCCATGCTATGTCTGGGAGAATCTGGATAGGCACCCCTTTAAATTCAATAGGGAGGCATTGTCTCGCCGCTTGTAAAATGTCCTCTTTTAGGCCATAGGAATGTATGCAGCAAATTATGTCTCTAGGAAACTCTCCAGCCAGGTCTTTGGGGCGTAATGCCCTGTATGCTCGGTCTAGAACCATGGTGGATGAAGGGTCTCGATTCAGCACAAAATTAAAAAGTGCCACCGCCAACTGACGTGTATCCTCGGCTCCCTCCGCTTCAGGGAGGCCTCTGATCCGCAGATTGTTCCACCTTCCGCGGTTGTCCAGATCTATGACATGCTGGGTCAGTTGAGTGGTCAGTTTGTTCTGCGCCACAACTCTGTCCTCTAAGGCTCGTGGTGAGGCCTGAAGTGATGACTGGTCTTGCTCCACAGTTAGGAGTCTGGAACCCTGCTGCCTGAGATCCTCCCTGATCTCCAATAATTCATCGCGCACTGCAGACCGAACCTGATCCACCACGGATGCCAGGTCTTTTTTAATTTGTAGTGTGAATGCGGCAAAGTCTGCTCGGGTAACCCCGGCGTCTCCCGGGAGGGTAGTGAAACCCGGGGGCGTAGTGTGTTCTTCCTCCATCTCATCGTCAGAGGTACAGGGGATAACAGCCCCGGCAGCGGGCGGAGGCACCATCTTGTCTGTCCCCGAACCGCCGCCAGCTAGCGGAAGAAAATAGTTGTGCATGGGTTGGGTTGGACCCGCTCTGGCATCCTTCGTTGATCCAGGGGTTCTAGAGGGTTTCTTGGTTGTTCTGCCCATTGTTGGATAGTAATTATTGATAGTTTGCCAATGTGAACTTGCCCGCGGAGCAGGAGCTACTCTAGCATGCGACCTTCCTCATCGGGCGCCAGCTCCGCCCCCTTGAAACTAATATTATGGAATAGATCCCTTTCTTGCATCGATTCCCCCAGTACAAGCTCAATCACATTGTTCTGAAACAGGTTCAGAATAGACTTTCTCAACTCCAATTCCTTGACCTGGTTCAGAGGACTGTGAAATAGCAAGAACCCTGCTTCCAGGTTGTGAAGCACCCAGCTGACCAAATTGGTATTTAGTGTCCAGCTGTAAAGAAAATGTTCCAGGTGACCTCCTAATGGATTAGGAAACAGGGCCAGCTGATCTACATAAGAATTCTCTTGTGAAACCCCCTCCAGAACCCTGGGAAGAAGACTGCTTCATTTGATCATAGGGTCTGTTTGGCCAGAATCTTCTGCAATCGGATAATGACTGTCTGTGGATCCTAAAATAGGAGAGAATTGGCATGCCCTACATCTAAGGTCATGGGGGAAAAATAACTCATCCCTCCATTACATTCTTAATGACATATTCCAGATGCTTGCTAAATAACACGGATCCCTGGAAAGGCAGGGAGATTAGCTTGGTCCTAGAAGAGTCAGCTATTCAAGGCCTCAACCATACTACCTTGCAGTCAGTCTGATAACACCCAGTAAGGCATCGCTTGAAAAGCTGATGGCTTCTTTGATGGCGGACACTTTTTAAATAAGTTTAGACCTGGATACTAAGGATTCCATTTTTTGAGTTTTGATAAACAGATTTTTGTAGTACTTGAAACACATGCAAGAGCTGTACCCACCTTCAGGTTCTACCCCAGAATGTTAAACTTTTTTAAGCCCACTTTCCATTCTCCTATCCATAGCCTCCTTTATTGAGTACCCATCTTTCATGGGGATTGTGGTCCTTTTAGTTAACTGGGCTATGGCAGCATCTATTTTTGGAGGGGAAACCCAGTTCACTGTTTCTTCTTCCTTGAATGGGTACATTTTTTGGAAGCGTTTGGGAGCAGAAACCCTTTTATCCCCTTTATTCCATTCTGATTTAACTAGGTCTGATATTCAATAACTACTTATAGGGAGTAGAGAGTTTCCTTTAGAACCTTTTCTACTTGTCCTACACCAGCTGGATAGAGGAGACAATACACATTGTTATGGCCGTGGATAGGGACACAAGAAATATCTATGAAATTTGCTCTTCTGCTTTTGTTCAAAAGATTACATCTTCAATCAGTCCTGGATGTTATGACCATAGAAGCAGTCATGACAGTGGCTGGCAGGAACACAGAAGACAAAAAGTGGGCTCATGCACCCTTGCCTCCTATTTAAAAAGACTGCCAATATTTGTCATGTACGTCTTCATGGACATGACATCAAGGGCTGACTGACACAAGGGCAAAATTGAGTCTGTGTATGCATGTATGTACAGTAAAATCTCTGGCATTATACCCACCTTTGTATAATACCCAGGTGTAAATTTTACCCAAGATTTTAGGGGAAAACAAGATTGCCTACATACAATATGCACCATTGTTTTCTTTCCATTTACACACACAAAAAAAATTGTAATTCTTCCCTCCCTCCGCCTAAATATGCTGCCTCCTTCCCTTCCTCTACACACCCACTCAAGAGGACACTGGAACATCTGTGAAGCATGCTTGTATTTGCCACCCATTTCCCACACTGCCTTGTGAGGACCTGTAAATTAAAGATAATGGTAGCGCTCTTTGAGGACCAGAAAGTCCTTGAAGAGCACTACTGTAGATCCAATGCATAGATTTTGGAGCACTGAAACTACAGTAGTGCTTTACGAGGACCTTCATGTCCTCAAAGGGCACTACCATTATCTTTAATTAACACAGGTCCTCTTAGGGCAGTGCAGCATATTTAGTTGAGGGAGGGAAGAGGAGAGCACAACATTTGTTTTTTCCTCTCGTGTATAATACACAGCCCCCACCCTTTTCACATAAGGTGAAAAGAGGCAAAATTGTGTGCATTATACCTGAGATTTTATGGCATATGTAAGTGTGCATGCGTTTGTGTTTTGTTAATCTCATTTAAGAACAACATATTCAAACAGATGCAGTTTTTGCCTTTAACTGTAGTAAATTAAAGTCTATATAAAAACATTTTAGAAATCACACAGCTTGCATTGAAAGCAGACAACAGTAGCTGATCCTGGACTTTGAAATACCACAGGAAGTAAAATAAGACAACTGATTCTCTGTATATAGTTCTATATGGTCACTTTCTTGCAAACATCTCTTAAAACTTTCCGCCCCATAGATAAGAATTTGAGGCTTCTTACAGTCAGTAGCAAGGACCTCTACAATTAATCATTTACCTCCTTCCACTTTTTAGTTTTGCTTTCAGTTTGTCAGTTCTTGATGAGCAAACCACAGTAGTGAGACCATATACACTCATACCTTCTGCCTCAAGGTCTGGATTCTAGTGTTACTATTTAAATACTAAGGTTGTTGCAAGTGTATAATTTTACAATAAAAGCCATCTACTTCCATGTCTTGATTTCAACATTTTTCACAGGACAGGGTATGTTACAGCTGGGCAGTTTCAAGCATGTCACTATGTATGGACTGTAAAGTTCAGAGCATTGCCATCAATAACTTTTCCAATCTAAGCATAAACTTTTTATATTTTTGAGGGAAGGCTTTTTTCCACTTAAGTAAAAAGCCACATCAAATATGTATTCATCTTAAAAAGAAAGGTGTACATTTGTTTAAGGACCAATAAAGGATTTTATGAAAGCACAGCATATGTTTCTGCTAGCAATGGAAGAACCCTTTAAACAACCTGTTTTCATTAATTAAACTACAGAGCTAACAAGTGAAAACAGTTCCCCTATATTTCAGTATACATTTTTAAAATATCAACAAATAAACCTCAAAAGACAGTTATCCCGCTCAAGCGCCAACAATAACAATGGCGTTACTCCATATAATAATGTAGTGGTGCATACTTGTAAAACTACTATACCTAACAAGAATATGATGTGAGGTAATAAGCACTCACATTCCCAACTGTACAAAGGTACACAATCACCAATTTATTAATTCCATCTAAACAAATTAGGGTGCTTTTGTTTGGCCGTGTCGAGTTTCTAAATGGCTGCCATATCATACAGACAAAATCTGTGCACAACCATCGGTGGCTCCTAGCACAGGGAAGGAAAACAAAAAGATATGAATGGTGGTGAAAAGGTTGTGAGGAGTCGACTGTAAACAAGTAGAAATGAAGTGTGCTGACTTGCTGATACTAGTAAATGCAAGTACTGATGAATGAGTAAGTGGCGATCCAGTATAGGGAAAGGATCAACGTTATATGAAATATTCATACTGCTATAATATCTTACCTCACTAATACCCCAGAGATAACTTCCCTAATGCATGTAACCATTGATGAACTATACAATTGCCTTATCATCTTCAAGCCTTAATATCTTTTAGACAGCGATTCCAGCCCTAAGTCTGTTTTTATTTAATTTGTCATTTGGAACTTTATACAGTATCCAGCCTATCAGTTACATCGAAGATTTATTCTTGTTAGGATTTAAGGAATTTTATAACCAAGTAACTTACCCCATTAATATCTTTATTGGCAGTGTATGTGGTTTATGATTTATAAGCCACAGCTTATGTGATTGGATTGTTACATCGCAGTCTGTTTGCCTGGATACAAGGCAACTGTGTTTTGCATCCATTCAGGGAGCACTGATGCCATATTATGCTTTTAAGTTATATGAAATGTTCTCTATAATACTGTTCCAGTAGTACCCTGTTTTAACTGTGTATTATTATTTGTTTTGGCTTCGTGTGTTCATTTGTATTGGGGTTTTGGTTTTGATTAAGGCGGGAAGGAGCTGGATCTGTGAGGGAGGTGGGTAGGTAGGTTTGGGTATTTTGCTTAGATAAATTTAATACACAAATGATTTTGTACATTTTTAAAACTGGGTATATGAGTGCTTTGTATTCTTGCCCAAGGTGAGGCAAATTTTTAAACCTAGCCATGTTTCTTAATTTTTGCTACACAGAAGTCACATAGGGTCAAACACCCGATGAGCATGATGGGATTGATTTTTCAACAGCTGGAAAGCCACATATTGCCCACTTTGACCAAGCAAAAGACATACACAGCAGTTGCAGACATCCACAGTAAGAGTCAGACAAGTAATTAAAAAAGCTTGGCTGTCTTTTATTTAGTTACTGCTGTATTTTATTTCCTTATTTGGGCTTAAAAAGGTATTTCACTATCTAGAACAGGATTGGCCAACATGAGGTCCTAAAGTTATTGAGAGATACAATTCAGATCATCCCTGGCCAGACAGGGCCAATTAGAAATGTAGCCTTCAAAAAGTGGAGGGCCTCAGGTTGACAATGTCTGATCTAGAACATATGAACCTGCTCTGTGGCTGGAACCACTAACAGCATTGCCCATCTCCAAGCTCTAAAATGCAGTAAGCAAAATCAATAGGCATTGAACAGGAAGCTAGAATTTACACATCTGATGGGCGGCCCACCACTAAACAGAACTTACAGCAGGATGCAATCTTGTCACAACATTTCTGTCAAAAGGTACAGGGCAGGACTGTCAAATAAAGTATTTACAAGTCTATGGGTAAAGGACTAGCAGAAGTCACTTCTCCAAATGAAAATATTTACAGCCCTAGCACTGTGGATCTGCATCTATAGCCATATACCCAAATTTTGGAAATCTGCTGTTACAACTAGGCTTGACATGGATATTGCAGTGTGTAACAATTGCCGATTACACATCAGATCTGTTATTACGGACATATAAAATGTCAATCTGGCCATACAAAGGAGGGAGACTAATTTGTGTAAGCCTTAATGTTATATGTCTTTGGTACACTTAACATTAAGGGCCAGAGCCAATGCACTGCACACTACTCTGGTCCAGACCCGGACTAGCCATCGGGCATACCGGGCATTTGCCCGGAGGGCCGGTCCGGCGACCCAGGCTCTGTAGCAGTACAGAGCGCTGGGAGATGACATCATCTCCCAGCGCTCTGTATTACTGAGAACCGCGCACGGGAGCTTCAGCTCTGTGCGGAAGGGGGCACAGATCTCTACTATAGCACGCCACTAGACTACCAGGGACTCAAGGTAGGGGATCAAGGGGCAATGTGGAGATGAAGGGGCTTTATGGGGCATTGATGAAGGGGAAATGTGGAGATGAAGGGGCATTGTGGAAGAGGCATTGTGGAGATGAAGGGGGCATTGTGGAAGAGGCATTGTGGAGATGAAGGGGGCATTGTGGAAGAGGCATTGTGGAGATGAAGGGGGCATTGTGGAAGAGGCATTGTGGAGATGAAGGAGGAATTGTGGAAGGGGCAATGTGGAGATGAAGGAGGCATTGTGGAAGGGGCAATGTGGAGATAAAGGGGCATTGTGGAAGGGGCAACGTGGAGATGAAGGGGGCATTGTGGAAGAGGCATTGTGGAGATGAAAGGGGCAACGTGGAGATGAAAGGGGCAACGTGGAGATGAAGGGGGCATTGTGGAAGAGGCATTGTGGAGATGAAGGGGGCATTGTGGAAGAGGCATTGTGGAGATGAAGGGGACATTGTGGAGATGAAAGGGGCATTGTGGAAGGGGCAATGTGGAGATGAAAGGGGCATTGTGGAAGAGGCATTGTGGAGATGAAGGGGGCAATGTGGAAGGGGCAATGTGGAGATGAAGGGGGCATTGTGGAGGTGGACAGTGTGGGCAATGTGAAGGTGGGGGAGAAGGATGGGGTGGGGAGTGTGCAGGGGATTTTGGTAAGGGGGGGCATAGGACTGTGTCCGGGTCGGAGGGGGGTGGGGGCATCAAAATGCACCTTTGCCCATATATACCAAAAATCTTGCACCGGCCCTGAGTCTGGGCATTTAAAAAAAAAAAAAAACTAATGAACGCCCGTCTGGATAGTCATAGTTTTATTTCTCTGTTGAGCTATCTCCTAAACTACACCTCTGACAGCCTTTTGGGCAACATGCATCCAAGTGACAGGCCCACTTAACCCTTTGAGTGCCAGAGGGGTAAGCAATGTGTTGCATACCCCGCAGGCACTCAAGGGGTTAAATCAGTTTATTTTTTTGTTCTGCTAAAGTTTGATTTTCTGATTTGGGGGGGTACTAACAACATGTTTGTCATTATTCCTTTGAGTGCCAGAGGGGTATGTGTTCAACCCTGGCACCCAAAGGGTTAATTCTAACTGCTATTAAATGCTCTAGGAAGTTAGGGGTGACATGAAAACTCCAAAGTGCGTATATAGGTGTCTTGAGTAAAAGGGGGACTGAGAACTACAGGCACAAGTATGATTATCAGAATGCCACATACAGGTTATCAAGTACCATGGAATACAGAACACGAGTTTACCTTGCATTCAATCTCAGCTTGCTTGCGCTTTGCTTCTGTCAGCTGGGCTTGCAGGCCTTTGTTCTGGGCTGACAGATACTGAACCTTTGTTTGCAGGCTGCTGACCTCCTGCTCTGCCCTTCGGAGTTGGTTGCTGTTTATTTGGTTCTAAAAGAAAGAGGAAATCCCTCATGAAGTGTCCAACAGTAAGTATATAGTTCTTAATCATGGGCAACAGGAAAACCGTTGTACTTCAAATGAAGTTTTTTGTGCACGAGGGGAAATTGAATTATACACTGTTGCTTTTTTACTAAATCTCTTTTTGTAAACAAAAGTGTCAAAGTAATAAACTTTGTAACTTAATAAGTGATTGTATACTAATGTACCATTCACATGTTAATCACCCCCCATCTGCCCACTCAGCAAACCAGCTAACACTGAAGGAGATCAGGTAATCATGACCATGGACATAATTGAATACACTGTAAACAAGAGGTCACCCTTTGCTTTCAAAGATCATGAAGGGCACTAAAGGCTTCATATAAAGCATTTGATTCTAAAGCTGTTTCTGTAGACCTCACTAGCATCAAGAGGCTAAAATAGTTTTTCCACACAGACTAGCCTCCCTATCAATAATTAGTCAACCTCCTTTTCAACTTTACATGTTCTGCAAATGCATTATATGTAAAACCACAAAGCCTATAATTTGATACCCCCTTTCTCCTGTTTTTTTTTTTCTTTTAGTTCACACGTCTTGCACAGGGGGCTCTCAAACAGTGAAACTATGTAGAAAAGTGACCGTGATAGGCAGAAAAGTCACAGTGGCAACCAACCCTGTTCCTCAAGAACTACCAACAGTGTACACTAGCGGTCAAAAGTTTTGGGACACCTCAATTATTGCTACCTTTAGTTATTGCCATATAACTTGACAAACATTAGAAAACCAAGTAATCATTGGGTATTTCTAAAATAGAGACAAATATTAAAATCAATTTAGCAGGGTTTTTTTTTTTTCTTTTTAAGCGTTTGTAGATGTGTAAAAGATTTTTAGTTCCAAAGTGTAAAAAAAAAAAAAAAAAAAAAAAAAAAAAAAAATGATTTTGTTTCATTTGTTTCATCATATTTTATAATATTTTTTTACAGGGGATTTGATGAAAAGAGTGGTATCTTTAGAAAGCCCATCTTATGGCAAGAAAAACAGTATATAATGTATGTGGGTACGTTAAATGAGTAAGAGGAAAATTACAGCTAAACACAAACACAGTAGAAGTGTTAAAACAGCCATTGTCCTTCAGTTTTAACACTTCTACTGTGTTTGTATTTAGCTGTAATTTTCCTCTTACTCATTTAATGTACCCACATATTTTCTTGCCATAAGATGGGCTTTCTAAAGATACCATTATTTTCATCAATTTATAAAATATGATGAAACAAATGTAACAAATGCACATTTTTTTTTTCCTTTGGCACTAAAACTCTTTTACACATCTACAAACAATAAAAAAATCCTGCTAAATAGATTATAATATTTGTCTTGAATTTAGAAATACCCAATGTTGAAATGTTTTTCTAATGTTTTTGTCAAGTTATATGGCAATAACTAAAAGTAGCAAAAATTTAAGTCTCCCAAAACTTTTGACTGCTAGTGTAGGTTTTCTGGATTAGAAAGCTGGGGAACATGGCTGACTAATTATCATCTTGGTCACTTTAGATGGTCCATCTGTGCTCACTCAGGGATATCCTAAAAACATGCACTGTTGGTAGCACTAGAGGACCAGGGTTGGCTACCACGGCTCTACAGCATACAGAGCACTACGGGCTGCAGGGGTACTGCAATACTGTACAAATATCTCTCGCTTTCACAGTGCCTATCAGAAAGAGCTCTGAAAACAGAAATTCAGAGAGCTCACAGTCAGGGAAGAAAAAGTGTAAAAACATAGGGAAGATGCAAGTAAAACAAATCAATCGTATAAGTAATTTTCTTTACATATTAAACGCTGCAAAATAAAAATGAAGGTTGCCTGTCTGTTTAATTTGCTAATCATGTCTAATCACACAATGCTTTCCCCCTGTACCCATATGATTTACTATAACATGAATGCTGAAATACAATGGTCTAACCCAGGGCTGTCCAAGTTCAGTCCAACAAGCCAGGATTTGAGGATTTTCCTGTTTAAGTGCAGGTGAGTTAATCAGAATGAATGAGCCAGTAATTAACTCACCTGTGCTTAATCAAAGAAATCCTTAAATCCTGGCCTGTTGGTGGCACTTGAGGACTGAACTTAGACAGCCCTGGTCGAACTTGTTGCATTCTGCACCTAAAAAGGTGTGCAAATGTATTGGTCGGAGATGCTCAGCTAGGCTTCTGAACCCGCAAGGGAATGCAAACAGCTCGCTAGGGGCCAGATTCTATTACAGGAGATGAATGTTAACACCCATTTTATCAAAAATATTCCCATTGAAGTCTATGGGGAAAACTGGAGATAAAACCAGTGATAAAATTAGCACCTGTAATAGAATCCAGCCCTTTGACTGGTATCCAGCGCCCCAAATCTCTTTTAGCTCAAGTGTGATAAACAGAGAAGAAATATTGTGACGCCCATTATACTGGTCCTGCCAAAACTACAGTGCAGGTACGAAATACCAGACAATTCCTCTCTGAAAAAGGGAAAAAGCCACCCCCAGATGTACGTTTCAGCCTTACTGGACCTTCTTGGGGAGGTGCAACTGTCCCCTCTAGGCTGCAGAGAGGAACTGTCTGACATTTTGTACCTGCGCTGTAAGTTTGGCAGGACCAGTATGATATGCTTCAGAATATTTCTTCTCTTTGTATGACACACCCTGGGCATAGGACTCCAGTCAAAATGAGAGGTTTTCATACCCTTGCAGGTTCATAACCCTAGTTAACCATCTCTGACCAATACTGTTGCACATTTAAAAATGTATTAAGTGTGTGATGCTGTGCTTGTATGTGGCGCAAATATTTTCAGTGACTTAGTGACTTATTAAAAAAGTAAACTGGAGCAATTCTGGAGTAAACCAACTGCACCGCAAAGGACAAGTGAATAACTACCATTGATTTTTTTTTTATACCAATGAATACAAGAAATTTCTTAATCCTTTGAGTGCCAGAGAGGTAAGCAATGCATTGCTTTAGAATGTGTTGCATACCTCCTGGCACTCAAAGGGTTAAATGCATTGCAAACCAATGTGCTGGAGTCACCTCAGGAATGAACCCTTTGAGTGCCAGAGCGGTATCCAATGCATTGCAATGGATACCTGTCTGGCACTCAAAGGGTTAAGGGAAATCCTTGTTCTCTATGGTGTAACTGGTTCACTGCAAAACGTGGTCTGTTCAGCTTCCCAAATAGTGTCATAGCCAATAATCTAACCAACCAACTGCATCATGGGGGACAAGTATCAAATTCCCCAAAGTTCCACCTAATTAAAATGTACTTTTAACCCATTAAATGTTAGGACAGTTTCCATCACATAGCTTTGGTGACCTTTCTAGCCTTCAAGTGGTTAAAGGCCTCATTTGTGAATTTCTCTCCCTGAATGATGCATTTCCCTGGCTGCAGAATTGCATCATTTTAGCTTACTCAACATGGCCCTTAGTACTTAAACATAAGTGGAGTACATCAAGAACTTCAGATGCATATGCATGTCTTCATTCATACATACAAGACCTCTACCTGCAGGTAGCAGACGAGTGTAATGTAACTCTGCTTGGTCTCTTCTACCACATTACAAGTAACAGCAGTAACATGATTTGCTTCAGAACACAGCTATGAATTTAAATCAATGTTAGTAGTAAAGAAAACACAGAAGGGAAAACGCCAACTATCTCATAGTAACTCCAACTTATTTATGCAATAAATAGTTCATTATAAATAAAGATAATTACTGATCTTCTTGACACCAACACCATTAGTGCCAACAGCAACACACCTTACTCTCTATTTGTGAGCATTACTGTGGTGATGCCCCAAGCCTCTTTCTATTGGTCCAGATAAGATGAGGCTTGGCATTGCTGTTGAGGGAGATTTGAAAAATGTAATATTTGAACTATAGATTTTCCTAAGGGATAAAAAACACATGCCCCCCCGCCCCTAAATAGGATTCATTTTAGCTCATATCCCTTTAAAGTTTAGTAGAACTGTTTGTAAAGTCTCATTTTCTGCTCAAAAATATAAGCAACAGCCCCTACAACAAACAGGGAAAGAAGAAATATTTATAGGCCATGGTGGATGAAATGGGGACTGTGATTATTAAAGTGGGCAGGAAAATGACTGATGAAATATTCTCATTTATCAACTAAAATACAGATCACGATAATAAAAAATGGTAAATAAACAATTCCTTTGCATGCCAGAAAGGTTGGATATTTCTGGCACTCTGGCAGGTTAACAAGAGTAGGCAATCTGCAGCTGTTGACAGACTACTACTTGCATTAGCCTCAGCCAGAGAACAGCCAGTTGAGGATAAGGGGAACTGCAATGATCATGTTTGCAACTTAGCCATAAGGTATTCAAAGATTGCAGTGGTACAAGCTCCTCTGCATAAGGAGTTAGCAACTTTCTGTTTACTGAACACAAAGCAGACCGTCCAGACAGTGATACTACTTGGAAAGGTTTCTTGTAGAATGAGCATTGAACCCACAAGTGTGAGAAATATGCATCACCTTAAAATGCAGTTTCTTAGAAATCAACAGTCAATTTATTTCAATACAAATGTTTGTTTTGTGCTTTGATAAAAAAAAAACAAATTTTCTTCACCCTTTTGCATTTAAAAAAAATGTAGCATGTGGTTATCAAACCAATGTATGAATAAGGACAACAGTGCCCTCTAGTGTTCTAAAATATTGCCATTACAATCAAGTAAAGAAAGGGACAATAATATGAATTTGTATCAAGATGAAGTAGAGTGGAGATTGTAGTCATATTAGTCCAGTGATGGAGATGTAAAATAAACAAAATGAATATGCTTTAGACTTGGAAAAGGGAGGTTCTCCCAAAAGTTCATCAATCCATATTTCTGTTAGTCTAATAAAAAGGTATTACAAAATATAAATTTTGTTTGTTATTTTATATCAAGATGAGTATACTCTCATTCATATGTCATTTTCTGATATTGGTTGTAAATATATGTTTGCGTAAACCAAAGGCATCACACGAGACAAAAACAAATTTCAGATTATTTAAATGGAACTTCTAACGCGCCTTGTAGGCTTTGCAATATGTTGGAGGCCGCTGGTTAAAGAGACTCATTTAAATCAATGGAAAACTGGGGTCTCCGTATGGTTAAGTTGGTTTACCCCCTGAATTGTGGAAATGTCTATTCATCCTCTATGGTGCAGTTTGTTTGCTCAAGAATTGCTTAAGATCTTTTTAGTACATCAGCCTCAATGATTTAAATGGGGTTTATAACTCTTTGAATGCTTGAAGTCACTAATGCATCACTGTTTTTTGAACCCTCTAGCACTGTGGGGGTTAAAAGCCCCATTTAAATCACTGGGATTTTGTATTTGTTCCCTCTGGTGTGTTTGGTTTGCACCAGAATTGCTCCACTTACACATACATCTCAGTTTATGAAGAAAATTAGACTATACCCATAACAGAGACAGAAGATTAAGAAAAAGTAAAACTATACATTATAAGACAAAATAACATACTGACTATCCTTTGCCTTCGATTAACTATCAAGATGTCTATCTGCCTTACCTGTGTCTCCATCTCCATCATTCTCTGTTTCATCTCCCTTAAGTCAGCGTGCCTTTCCGCTTCCCTTAGTCGGACACTCATTAACTCATCCTGCAGTTCATTCACAGTGTTCTTCTTGGGAGGATCTTTCCACCGACCTGCGGTGCGTGCTAGATGGCGCTACAATTACAAGGAATTTAAATGTTTGCCATTAACTCGCACAAGCCAAATCACATTTCTACAATGCATCAAGTGGACTACTAATTCCACATATGCTTCAATAGGACAACCAACTCAAAAAACAAATATATAAATATATATATATATATAAACAGAAGACTTCTGTGTGCCTGGCAAACACACCCAGGGGCAGCAGTAAGGTGGAGTTACTGCTCCCACTGGTTGATTCATTAGGGGCATGATTTTCACAGGCTTGCAGTGGCCGAAGGCCACTGCTAAAGCCTGTGAAAATCATGCAGGGAGTTGGCCCGCCCACCACTATCCGGCCCGCTCACCAGTATCCAAGTGTGGAAAAAAAACAAAATGGCTGCCATTCGCTCCTACACAACAGACAGACACACAAAATATGGTGGGGAGCGAAATGGAAGCGAGCAGCAGAGGGAACTTTGTCCCTCAGGTAAGAACAGCACGACAAAAAGCCTGACACTTCCTCCTAAACCGAACCACACATGCCCCACTTATACACAGGATCGAAAAACACAAATGCAGCACTCACAGGCCTTTCTACACGCCTGCCCCTACATTTCAGACCTGCTCCACACATTCAACCACCTATCCCGCTCTGGCTGCTCTCAACCCTGCATGTTGTACAAACTCTGACACAGTATAGTTCCATGTGGTGCCCACACAACAGCACTGGGGACACAGTCCTACAACCGCTCAGAGCTCTCACAGGTTGTAGGACTGTGTCCCCGGTGCTGTTTTGTGCTGTGTGCCCAAGCACACGGAACTGTACTGTGTCAGTGTTTGGAGGACTCAGCACCACAATCATAAAGTCTCTACGCTCTACTCCAACATGCAAACCACTGGCCTGGAACCTCGGATTTGATTCATGTTGTGCAAATGAGAACACCTTCATCCGGAGCAAAGTATTCTGCAAAGTTAACCCATCACCGACACAAAACTATGTTGTAATATATTAAAATGACTTTATATTTGTAAGAGTACAACCTCCATTCACTATGAAGCAGAATTTGGTGATATCACTGTGGCACTTGTAGGGTTAAAACCTATTGTGCTTCTCTCTCTTCAGTCCAAAGCAGCTTACAATCCCGGGTGATAGATGGAAGCATGGCGCCGCTGCTTACAGAGAGGGGAAGGGATTCCTCATTTAAATAGTTTCTGCCTCTTCAAATTAACCCTTTGTCAGCGCTTGCCCCTTCCTCTTATTTACCCTCATTCACCTGTATGTGGCAGCTCAACATAATGCATACTCCTGTGCAATTGTTGCGTTGGCTTTAGGCCTCCTCCCTGTCGATGCTCATATCTGGCCCAACCCTTTTGGTGCCACAGTTGGACGCAAGAAGGGACAGACTGCCTCTGATTATTTGAACCCTTGCTTCGAGTGCAGAATGCATTACGACCCACTCAAAGGGTTAACTCAAAAAGATCCTCACACATTCTTCACCCCTGTTAAAGACCCCCCCACTCGTTATTAAGCACCGCCCCTTTTTTACACCATTCACCTCATTTTTCACACCCTTTCGGCACCACAGGACTACCCCCAGTGGAGACAATACATCCAAGTTCACAGGTATGCATATGTTTATGGCTCCATTAACTCCAGTTCACAGCCATGGAATGTAGTTCAGTGCTCTGTGACTAACAATCGCCTTAACCCTTTCACTGCCACACAGTTATTCAATGCATTGCAAATGAAAGGGTTCATGCACTGATAGCGACACACTGATCTTCAATTGGACTGAGGAAACACAATTACTACCCAACTAATCACGTCCTACACCTCAAACATGCACTACACAAAAAATCTAAGGACACCACCTCCATACCCAACCTCTGTGCTCACACTATCATAATAACTATTTCATGTTTCCTTCTGCTTCACACAGTACACAAACCCCCCCCCCCCAATACAGTTAAAGCAAATGTACAATACAAACAACCACAAACAATTCTTACAAAATACCTTCAACACGCCACCTACAACATTTCATACACAAATTTGGTATATAACACATACCGCAATACAATGACGGGCAACGCCGTCCCATATTGCTATTATTATATATATATATATATATATATATATATATATATATATATATATATATATATATATATATATATATATACACACATACATACATACACACACACACAAAAATGTATTAACTCAATCTTTTACCTGCACGGTCTGTCCCTGCCTGTGTGTGCTGCAATGCAACTCCCCCTTTGGCAAATAAACTATCAGTTAGGAGACAGGAAAGGACATGCAGAAGGCACACAGATCCCTCTTCGCCAAGATGTCTTGAGGGGAGTTGCATACAAACTTATGATTCCAAAAATGCCAGTGCTTAATAAACATTATAACAGAATTTCAATGATTACCACTATACAAACAATTAATTCGGGGACACTTATATCTATGTGACAGTTTTGCTTTAGCTGCTGTTATGCCTGACTATGGGACTACCAGCATTATAAACGTACAGCTCTCCCTTTGGTCTCTCCTCTTCTGTAAGCTCCAGAGGCAGCAAATGATTCCATTTTGTTGTCATGACATCATGCAAACCAGGGCAGCTAATAGAAATAAGACTGCCACTGGAAGCTTCGGGGTTTGCAGGAGGCAGGACAAGAAGTCTGGAGTAAACCTGTATAATTAGTGATGTAAATAAAGCTGCTTCTCTCTGAGGTGGGAAGAATGTGATCAACTGGTAGAAGAAGGAGCTTTAATGGATTTCAGCAAGGTCAACAGCAAAGATAGGACCAATTAAATGTTACTGCCTATGATTTTGGAATGAGATTTACAGTGAGCAGATGTCCACATACAGTACTGTGCAAAAGGTGTGAAAAAAATGCTGTAAAGTAGGAATGCTTTCAAAAATAGACATATTAATAGTTTATTTTTATCAATTAACAAAATGCACAGTGAGTGAGCAGAAGAAAAATCTAAATCAATATTTGGTGTGACCACCCTTTGCCTTCAAAACAGCATCAGTTCTTCCAGGGACACTTGCACACAGATTGTAATGAACGCTGAAGGTAGGTTGTTCCAAACATCTTGGAGAACCAACCACAGTTCTTCTGTGGATTTAGGCAGCCTCAGTTGCTTTGCTCTCTTGATGTAATACAAGACAGACTCGAGGATGTCGATATCAGGGCTCTGTGGGGGCTATACCATCGCTTCCTGGACTTCTTGTTCTTCTTTATGCTTAAGATAGTTCTTAATGACTTTGGTTGTATGTTTGCAGTTGTTGTCATGCTGCACA
Source organism: Rhinophrynus dorsalis (assembly GCA_037306005.1). NCBI lineage: Eukaryota > Metazoa > Chordata > Amphibia > Anura > Rhinophrynidae > Rhinophrynus > Rhinophrynus dorsalis. The sequence continues at coordinate 174,949,200 of CM074722.1, forward strand.
ATAAATCTGGGGCCAATCAGATGCCTCACCGATGGTATCTGCCTGTACTTTTCAGCATTGAGGAGACCAATAATTCTGAACAAATCCCCAACTCCATTTGCAGCAATGCAACCTCCACAATACTTCACTGTTGCCTGCATGCACTCATTCTTGTACCACTCTGAAGCCCTTCGGCGAACAAACTGCCTTCTGCTACAGCCAAATATTTCAAATTTTGACTCATCAGTCCAGAGAACCTGTTGCCATTTTTCTGTCCTCCATTCCTGTGTTTTCCTAACTAGAGTCACTTGGCCTTATTTCCATGTCAGAGGTATGGCTGTTTGGCCGCAAGTCTTCCATGAAGACCACTTATGACCAGAATTCTCCGTACAAGAGATGGGTGTACCAGGATCCCACTGTTTTCTTCCAATTCTGAGCTGATTGCACTGCTGGACATCTTCCGATTGTGAAGGGAAGCATGATGCGTCTTTCATCTGCTGCACTAAGTTTCCTTGGCGGACCACTCAGTCTACGGTTCTCAACTTTGCCTGTTTCTTTGTGCTTCTTCAAAAGAGCTTGGACAGCACACATGGAAACCTCTGTCTGCCTTGAAATGTCGTCCTGGGAGAGACTTTACTGATGTAGTATAACTACCTTGTGTCTTGTTGCTGTGCTCAGTCTTGCCATGGTGTTTGTCATTAAACGGTCTTCAGCACCCTGTCACGGTGGGGTCATACACAGAGCGAGTAGTCAGCCAGAGCCACAGGTCAGTACTGATGTGGATAGTCAGACAAGCTGGGGTCATACACGGAGCGGAATCAGCCAGAGCCATGGGTAGTACCGTTGTGGATAGTCAGAAAAGCCAAGGTCATACACAGAGCGAGTTCGGAGGCCAAGCAAGAGTCACAGCGAAACAGAGCAGAAAACCGAGACTAACAGGAACACCACGTAAGGGCAACTGGTACTAGGCCAAGAGGCATTCAAATAGGTACACTCAATAGGGAACCAATCAGGATAATAGGCTCCATGCGTATAAAAAAAGCGCACCTCACAGACACGTGTCTGCACCCAACCATCAGACAGCAATGACGAGAAGCACAGGGAGAAGGCACCACGGCTCCAAGCACATTGTGATACAACCGCACCATGTTAGCCGAGTTTGGCTGTTCCTCAACCAGTTTTATTCCTCCTACACAGCTGTTTCTGTTAATGATTGTGTTTCAACCCACATATTAAATTGATGCTAATTAGCACCTGTTTGTTATAATTGTTTAATCATACACCTGACTATATGCCTACAAAATCCCTGACTTTGTGATAGTGTACCTAGAAGAAGTGATGCTGTTTAGAAGGCAAAGTGTGATGACGCCAAATATTGATTTGATTTTTCTTCTGTCCACTCACTATGCAGTTTGTTGCTTGATAAATATAAACTATTAACATGTCTATTTTTGAAAGCACTCTTACTTTACAGCATTTTTTCACACCTAAGACTTTTGCACAGTACTGTACTTTGTGGAAAATTAGCCACATATGAAAATATGCACCCAGACATGTAAGAGGTGTTCGGTGGGATTGAGATCAGGCTCTGTGAAGGCCGCTCAAGTTCTTCCACACGGATCTCGACAATGTGATTTGCAGTGAATTGCGTAGCACTCGGGCACTCAAAGGGTTAAGCTTTTGTATAGCTTTGGCATTCAGTGCCCATGTTTCACAGCCATACTTAAGAACTGGGAGGACACATTGGTCAAAAACATTTTGCTTGAGAGAGTAGTAAATTTGTCTTAAAGACAGTACTACTAAGTTTTCCAAATGCTTGCCATCCCAATTTTATTCGTTGTTCAATTTCCATACTGGTGTTTCCATCTGCTGACATTTCCTGTACATAAACATACTTGTCCACTTCTTCTAGTTCTTGCCCATCTGCTGTGATTTTCCTTGGTATGGTAAATTTGTTAAACATGACTTGCATTTTGTCAATATTCTTCAGACCAAAATTTTTGCTTTCATGTTGTAGCTCTTCAGGGCGTTCTTGCAGTTCTTCAGGTCTACTGACAAAGCAATTATATCATCTGCAAAACGTTAAGTGATGTAGGTAATCCCAATCTTATGGCCTTTTTTTGTCCCAATTTAGTGTCTGGAAAATTTCTTCTAAACAAGCAGAAAATAGTTTTGGGGATATTGAGCCGCCTTGTCAGGCGCCATTTTTCTACATTGATCTGGACTTTGTCATTGCTGACCCAGGGCTCAAAATTTCCACTCGCCACTAGCCAATGGCGAGTGAAAATTTAGACCTGGCGAGTAGAAATTCAGTCCTGGTGGGTATGCTATGGCTTGCAGTGGCCAGTAACTTTTCAGGTATGGCTAGTAACAAAGGATTTAAAATTATAAGCCCTGGCTGACCTGTACTGAATGAATGACTATGTTTATTTATATAGCGCCACAAGTGTAAGCAGTGTTTTACAATTGAAGGGTTTTGATAATACAGAGTTACAAGTGCTTTGCAGATGCAATTGCATTTTAATACACAGATTTGAAGATATTGACATAAGTTCTATCTATTCCTTAGTTGATCAGGACATCAATTATTGCTTGCTTTTTCACGGAGTCAAAGAGCTTGTCTTACTAAACGAAGGTTATGCATAATGGAAGTTTGTATTCATTATGTTGCTCTATAAAGTGTTGCACTATCTAGATATGGTCCATTTTATTGAAATCACTCCTGAAGCCTGCTTGTTCTTTAGGTTGTGCCACATTAAGTATTGTGTCCGTTCCTCTTGTTAGTACCTTTGTGAAAACCTTGCAGACAAACTGGGCTTATTGGTAGGTAGTTTTTTAGATCCGCCTTTTCACCTTTTTGTGCAGTCAGATGACTTCTGCATTTTTTCTAATTCAGACACTTTGCCGAATAGAAGGTATTTTGAAAATAGTTTAGCTAGGATTTTGAATAAGGGTTGACCTCCGGCTTTCAACATTTTAATAGTAACTTTATGAGGTCCAGCTGCTTTGCCATTTTTAATTTATTTTATTGCAGCTCCTACTTCTTCTACCAAAACCTCTGGCACAGCGTCAGCCTATGGTATGGCATTCAGTTGTTGTCCTTCATCTATATAAATAAATCTCCCAACATGTACAGGTTAAAGGCTACTCTTCTTTGAAACAGGGACCACTTGTTTTTCAATGAGGTGCAAATTGTAGATGCAAGGGTGCCAAGATCAGAGTTCTTTAATAGTTCCTTCCTACTATCTTATACTGTATTATAATGTTGGGTGATGGCGATATCACTCCACATTATACAGAAGATTACCCTTTTTTGAAAGAGGAATTCCCCTTTATTAAAAGAGGATTCTTTGGACCCATTTCGAGAGTGTGGCTGAAAACTATGCTATCAAAGAGTCTCTCACTGCTCTTTTTGATGATGATGTAGTGTATAAATGACATCACACTTCTTAGTGATGAAGTAATTTATGCAGCAGGATTCACCCAGTGTGGGACTACCACAAGGGACTGAGGACTTCTCCAAAGGTAAACCTCAGACCCAGTAGTAGTCTTCACTGTGGGAATGAACTAACTGTTGATTAGGGGATGTGGTTATATTATTCTCATAAAAGTGTAGATCAGGGAAGGGCAACCTGCATTTCTCAAGCCATTAGCTGTCTGAAAGATTGTTTGGGTTAAAATCCACAACAGCTAGATGGCAGGAATTTGTATGCCCCTGATGAAGAATATTAATGTAGGAAATCCTCAGATTCCTACCTGCCAGTGTTCTTCCAAATCCTTTATCTGCTGCTTCATCTCCTTTACTGCCATTATTGCTTCTGCTTCACGTAATTTTACAGCAATCAGTTCCTCTTGGAGCCGGACAATGTTGTTCTCATCTGGAAGGGAACTGTTTCTCTAAATCAAAAAGAGGGAAAGGTCAATAGACAAACAGATATCTTCCAAGACGCAAAAGTTCTGTACTGCACCAAGTCATTAATGGCCACAGTAGCATCTGTCTGGACATATATTGTGCAACATAGTAGATTTAAGAATAAAATATATACCACTAAAATTAGATATTTTAGAAGAATCACCAATAGATGAGTAAACTAGAGAGTACTTTGCAGACAATGGCCTAGAATACATTGCAGTCAATAAGTATTATTAGCTGGTTCTATCTAAAAGATCCCCATTGAAGTCTATGGAAAAATTTGTAGATAAAAACACAAGGCCAGAGTTTGAAGCTAATGTAAGGTGTACAGTTTTTCTCTCCTTAAAGTGCACCACATGGTACATACAAAACACTTTTAAAGGATAGACCTTGTCTCAAGAGCTGTGGAAATGGACTACCCATACCTGCTCAATATCGAATACCTTTAACATTCATGAGAGCAGAGCCCAATAATTCGGTCTAAAGTGGAGAAAACTATCTCCTCACTTACTAACAACTACAATGTATCCATATGATTTACAACACACACACACATTATATTATATATATATATATATATATATATATATATATATATATATATATATATATATATATATATATATATAAACCCATACCATTGCTGGACTGATTATAATGGGTCATTAACTCTATATATACCTGGATCAAACTTACTCATCTCATTAAATATCTTTTTAAATTAAAGGAGACAAACTTTTTCTCAATCTTATTAACTCATATTAATCGTTAGTACGTTACTATCAACATATCCTTAATGATTATATTAACCAGATCATCCAAGCATCTCTATTAACCCCTCAATCTCCATCCCCTCACTCTTAAAGACTAAATAATTCAATCCTCTTATAGAAATCCAAAAAACTCGCTGTTGGCATTTAATCCAAATTGTTCTATACTATTAAGTTCATTTATATTCTTGTAGGACCATCATTAATCTATAAGTGGCGCTGAACACTAATTTAGGAATTTAATTTTATGGTGTTTGTTTCCTTACAAGTGGGGGATATGTGTGTTCAAGCATCAGTGTGCATATATTTTAGAGGCGAAATAGGAGTACCTAGTTTTTTGTATTTTAAAATAGTAAATTAGGTTGAAAAAAGACAAGTCCATCAAGTTCAACCTTTGCCTCATATCCCAGAGACATGAGGATTATATAGCTTTACTACTGCCAAATAAGTTAGTCTGTATCAGACTTTCCTTTTCTGTCTACTAATTACACAGTATATCCCAGCATGTTCCCTTTTAAAAGAACTGTATCTAATCTTCTCTTAAAAGCATCCATTGTATCTGTCATAATCATATAATTGGGCAAGAAATTCCATAAGTTAACAGACCATGCTGTAAAAAATCCTTTCCTCTGCTGAAGTTGGAACCTCCTCTAATCAAGGGGTGGCCCCTGGTTATTTGATCATGCCTTGGAATGAATAGCTCACCAGAGAGATCCTTGTATTGACTGATCATATACTTGTATATTGTGATAAGATCTCCTCTTAGTCGTCTTTTCACTACACCAAATAAACCAAGTTTGTCTAGTCATTCCTCATATGTCAAGTCCTCTATTCCCTTAATTAATTTTGTTGCTCTTCGCTGTGCCCACTCTAGTTCTAGAATATCCTTTTTCAGAATTGGTGCCCAAAACTGCACTGCATATTCAAGGAGAAGTCTTATTAACAAATTGTACAATGGCAAAATGAGGTTATCCACTCTTGCTTCAATACCCCTTTTTATGTAAGGCATAAGACAAGTCCCCTAAAATGATTCCATTAAGTTCATAACACTGGGTTTTTTTTATTCCCAAATGCAGGACTTTACACTTTCCCACATTAAAATTCATATTCCATTTGTTTGCTCAATCTGCCATTTTATGTAAATCCCACTGTAGAGAACAAATATTGTGATCTGAATTTATTACCATGCATAATTTAACATCATCTGCAAATATTGATATTTTGCTTTCTATATCCAGGTAATTTATAAACATGTTAAAAAGCAGTGGACCTAATACTGAACCCTGAGGTACTCCACTCTCAACTTTAACTGTATTAGAGAATTGTCCACACACTGTTCCCTATCCATCAACCAGTTTTCTATCCAACTTCAAAGGTTATCCCCTAGCCCCAATTTGCTTATTTTAGCCCCCAGCCTCCTGTGTGGCACTTTGCCTTTGCAAAATCTAGACATACTACATCAACTGCCTTACCATAAAGTTGCTAAGTACATCTTCATACATGCTGAAAAGATTAGCTTGGAATGGTCTATTCCTCATAAAACCCTGTTGATACCCGCTATATATATATTTTGGGTAATCTTGAATATAATTCCTTATTATCACTTCAAGCACTTTTCCCACTAAAGAGGACAAACTCACATATCTACATTTCCTAGGTTCTGTTTTAGTTCCCTTCTTAAATAGTGGCACTACATTGGCTTTACGCAACTGAGTGGCACTGAGCCTGTGGAGAGAGAAACCAGAACTTTCACTCAAATTAAAAGTACCCCCAAAGCATTATACACATAGCGTTATGCATATCCATACTAGTATTATACTGAACAAGTCCGACTTTATTGAGAAATCCAACTTGTTCAGAGAAGTACAGGTAGGCATCTCGCTCTAGTGGCATTTGTGTGCCTGTGCCATCAGCTCCTTCCTGTACCTTAAGGTACAATGCAACTCCTCCTCACCAATCCTAGAGGAGACCGGGACAGACAGCGCAGGCACATAGATGTCTTTGGCAAGATGTCTGCGCTGATGCCTGCCTATTCGTCTTGGAACAAGTTGGATTGCTCAGTAACGCTGGACTAGTATTGACATGTGTATCGCTATGTGCATAATGATTTGGGGGGCCCTTTATTAGGAGTGAAAGTTTCGGGTTTAAAGAGTAAAAAGAGGGGTCTTGCTAACACTGCACGGAGTTCCTGAAGAACCCTTGGATGTATACCATCAGGACCCTGTGCTTTGTCATTCTTCCAATTACCTTTTCTTGTGTTAACCCAATATCTGGTAATGGTATGGTTTTGTTACTTGTTGAGGCTCTTCTACCATTCCTTGTTCCCTTTAATATACAGATTTGAAAGGTCCAATGCACTCCCCTCTTACATTATTTGCTATTTATGTATTTGAAAAACTTTTCTGGATTAGTCTTGCTCTCCCTTGCAGTTCGAGTTTCATTATCTATTTTTGCTAATCTAATTGCCTTTTTGCAATCTTTGTTGCACTCTTTGTATTTCAAGAAAGAATGTTATGTTCCTTCAGACTTAAATAGTTTACATGTTTTTTTTTTCCTTGCCATTTCCTTCTTTACCTTTGCCGTTAACCACATTAGCTGTGATCTACTTTTGTTCCCCACTGGTATATACTGTTGAATACATTTTTGCAACCTAAATTTAAATTCTAGTAATTTTTTCCCTCAGTATTTTTGCTTATAAATAATTTATCCCAGGCTATGTATTACATTGATGCTCTTAACATTTTGATGTTAGCCTTTTTACAGTTAAGAATTGTGGTTGGATCTATATAGTTTTGCTTTGCCAAACTTATCTCAAATGTAACCATGTTTCCCAAATGTTCTCTTACCTTCATATTGGATACCATGCCTATGTTATTCGTTATCACTAGGTCAATACATTGTTATTTCTTGTTGGCACTTCCACCATTTGTTACATGTAGCCTTCCCTAAGCTTGATCACAAACCTGTCTCCCATAGCACTCCGACAGGTCCCATGTTTCCAGCTGATATCTGGATAGTCAAAATCTCCCATAATTATAGTATGCCCAAAATACTCAGCTTGCCTCATTTTCAATAGAATTTGTGCCTCAACATTCTCATCAATATTTAGTGGTTTGTAGCATAAACCCTCAAACAATTTCTACCCACAAGGCCTTCAACATTATGGCCAGTTTCCTCATTAATATCACCCCTTAAAATTGGATTTAGCCCTGGTTTCAAATATAATTACACACCTTCCCTCTTTCTGTTAATCTTCTTTCCTCAACAGGGAATAGCCCTCTATACTTACAGCCCAATCATTTGCATCTTCCCACCATGTTGCAGTTAGACCAGTTATGTCCAAATTCTCAATAACCACCAGCAATTCTAGTTCTCCCATTTTATCTACCATACTTTCATTTGCCAACATACAATTCATTTTCAAGTATTTACATATTTAACCCACTACTTGCCTTTTTCTACATCTTCAAAAGGAGTTCCTCCCTACTGGCTGTATTTATCATCACCCCTTCTCTATCCCCATGATCATTTACTTGGACACAGTTCTTATTTACTCCAGCTAGGAACTGGGTTCAAATAAATTATCATGAGGAATCTCCCATCAGTGTGCTTCTATAAAAAGAATAGCCATCTCCCATGAAAGCCTCACTCAACGCTGGCATTAGCCAGATATGCAAATCACCATGATCAACAGGGCTTTCTGGAGATCAGCTTAGGAGTTTAGAGCTATGGGAATGGCACACCAACACCTAATAATAAACTAAGACTTAACCTGGGTGGGGGGAACTCTAGAGGTCTCTATGAATAAGTTTCATGTGAGTTGGAGACCAAGGGACCCAAAACAATGTCAAGCACACCCTTTTAACATTTGTATGTGTTGATATCATGTCCATAGCAGCAGATATTCTTTTATGCAGGAATCATTTTGTCCCATGGGGCATATCACACAGGCAACATGTAGCGGTATGAATTTAATGGAATTGCATAAAAATCGCAGGTTACTGTGTTTTCTATGAGGATTTCATCTCTAGCTATACTGTAGAACTAAAACACACCAACATTTTCAGCTGCAATAAAGGTATCACTCTGCAAAATCATCCATGTGACAAAACCCTTACTCTAGGACTATGAAAGGCATTAAATGTTTATACTTCCCCTTAACCCATCTTTTTTTTTTTTTTAAATATAGATTAAAAACCCAAACAATATCTCCAAGGCTTAGCGGAGTAAGTGCACTTTTAGTCCCCTGATAATTTTGTAATATGCATTCATGTTAACAGTTAGAAATTCTCAAGTCTCTATATTGCTAGTGGTGTCCATCAAAAAACCGCCAGTCCATACATTTTCTCTTTTACCAAAGGATATTGGACTTTATTGATCCTCATATCTATGGAACCTATTTTGAAAAGCTGGTATTGGATCAAACTCACTCTAGATGGAGTCTACAGTTGCAAATGCCAATTTAGAAAAACTTAAACATCTCTGGACTTCTGCTGCTTTGAAGGGAGAAGACCAAACTATTCTTGTGTATTTTAATAAACCTATGGAACTATAGTATAATTATAGCATATATTAAAGGAGCAGTAAAAAAAATGTTAAGGACAATATAGGTTATCAAGCTTTTCCTATTGAGAAAAACAAGGAAACTCAAAACTGCTGGAATTTTTTTTCACTCACAAGCCATTACCACTGAGAACCATAGTGAATGACTCATTCCCCCGTCAAGGGAATTACGTATTTAAAAAAAAAAAAACAACAAAAAAAAAACTTTTAAGACACAGGTTGGTGCTGCTGTAAACAGTCTGGGCTGTAATAATGAAATCTCACAGCAGTAGTATAACCTTATTTCACTCAAAAGGAAAAGCCCAAGGGAAAAAAAAAAATTGTGTACGTGTGTCTACAAATCAAGAATATAGAATATGGAACCCAGAGCTTGCTTTGATGTGCCATCATCCTGAATATTTCACAAGTACCAGAGATGAAATAAATCACCTTCTCAATCTCTAGGATCTTGTCCTGCATCTCTTTCATTGCACTGTAGGATTCGGCCTGTTTTAGTCTTGCATGGACCAACTCCTTCTCCAGCTGAAGCACAAACTCCTCACTGTACCGGGGGTTACATTTATGCTGAGAAAACAGGCAATAATCTTACTATTCTGTATACTGTCTAGTAATACTAAACATTAGTGTTAATACATTTAATATTTTGGATACCAGCATGGTCCAATACATAGCAAGACTGAAATCCAAAGGTTTAAAGACAGATATACAATAAAGTTATTATGTACTTAAAAATACCTCACAATTAGGCACATACAAATACATCTATAACCATTATCCATTAGGATTTTAAAGTGATCTTGTCAACATTCCTATTCCTTTAGCACCAAGTCTTTTATCTACATTAATATACCGATAACCAATATTTTTCTCACGCCCATTTGGTGATGTCACTTCCCCTCTATCAGATTGGAAGGAAGAGGCATAATCACACACAGATGGGAAATCAAAATAAAATATCTAAATATTTTTAAAACTAAGCATGCACTAACCTTTTGGATAATTCAAGCTATAGGGTTTTTTTGTTTGTTTTTCTTAACTCTAGAAAAACAGAATTACTTTTTTGGGGAGCAGGTGGTAATTGTCTAACATTAAATTTACAATTAGCCCCATACAGCACCCTCACTAAAAATACCTAATTCTTTAGAGCCGTTAGTTCTAGAAGCCATTTTACGTTCCATAAACAAGATAAATCATTCAGAGTATGCCACTTTATAAAAGTATGTTTTATGTATCAACTAATTAATATATTTATATGAATAGGTTTCTGAATGAAACAGAAAAAAATACCAACATTACACACCAATCTTAAACTGCTTTTGTAATTTAAATTAAACAAATATATCCTTGTTTTTGAGGATCTGAATCATAAATGAAGGTGTAGGGAAGAACATTAAACAGTGCATAGTCCTCATCCACGACAGGGTGCAATTTGTCGTTTAGAAAAAGGAAAGCAGAAGGATAAAATTGGGGGATTTCCAAGACACCAGTGGATTCAACAAAATGCATGGGGAGAGAGAAAGACTGATTGATTTCAGAGTCAGGGGTGGGAAGAGATGAGCAAACTTAAACCCTCCAAATGTTGGACTTCAACTTATGTAATTCTCAGTCAGCTACGGATGATGGAAATTGTAGGCCAACAACTGCATGGATAAAATATACCAAACCTGGTAGAGATTTTAAAGTAAATAAGCTGATTAGATGAGCTGAGCTATTCTTGTCTGTTAATTTCTGCTTAATAAAATTCATTATGAGATGTTTTATTGGAGAGAACAAAACTGCTTAGTGTACATGTTTAAGTGGCCTGTGTGAATGACAACGAGAAATGTTTGTGTGTGTCATATTCATATCCACTATACCAACAATTTATTGTTGTAACAGTAACCATGCTGTTAGTGAGAGAATGTGCTTTCCCGTTGCCATTTTGTCCCATGTGGCTCATACCAAGTGAATGACCTCCCACATTTCTTGCTCTAAAATATAATGCACGTCTAGAGTGCAAATGCAACAAAGCAGAAATCTTGAAAGACTTGGTGCTGTTAAAGGGATAGTAATGTTTCATAATAAAAGCAGCTCTAATTAATCTTCATAGTATTTGGACTTTGGAGAGTGTTATTTCAATTCTGTCAGAGTTGTAGTTCAAGAGTAATTCAATGACAAAGTATCCTCCTCCCGGCCCTTTTACTGATGTAACACTGTTCAGCCAGATCAGAAGGGAGGTGCCCAGGTAGATTGCAGAGAGGGACAATCTTTAATTAAGATAAGGGAAAAACATGAAAAGCTTGTCAAGGGGGGCATGGCTTTCATTGTTCTCATAGGAAGAAGATTGTCCCCTTCTGTTATCTGTCTGGTCTTACAACCAGATGGCACATCTGAGAAGAGATGGCTTACACTAGGTAAAAGGGGTGGGAGGGGAAACTTTGCTTGTGAATATCTCTGAAAACATAAAGGTTTGAGAGATAAGACTTATATTGTTCTTCATGTTTTTTTAATGCCTACAAAATAAAATGAAGATAAAACAAAGTATTACTATCCCTTTAACAGTGAAAAGTGGCTGCAAAGCTGCCTATTATTCTGAAATGACAGTCTATTTATACATTTTGCACATTCACTCAACAATGTTGGGGGGTGCCCAAATTTATTTCTAGGTATCTTTGAAGACCAGGAGTGTCAACACACTTGCTCACCCCTCTGAAGGGTTAACATAACTATTTTCATCAGTGACGAACATAGAAGACTGTGCATAGAGATAGTAGAATATTACTGTAGAGAGACTATGCCCAGAGAGCAAGGATACATGAAGCAAATAGAAAATGGTGCACAGTATGCAAGAGACAGGAGTCTTGACAAGAACTGTAGACTACAAGCTCTTTTGATGGGCTCTTCAAAATGAAACCAATTAGTAGTGGATATTATGTCCACAAAGGCAGTCACAAATTCTAAGAAATGAAGCCTTCAGTGGGAGGAAACTGGTGTTCTTGAGTCTTGGAAAAAAAGAATCACGTCTGCCTCCATGGCCATAATATTTAATTGGTACGGGATATCAACTTTGGAAAAACAATCCACGCATAAAGGACTCCTAATGATAATTAGGATTCTATCCCAAGATTAAGGTAAATGGGTGTTTATAATTAGGAGGTGTTGGCATAGCTTTCATTTACTTATCATTAGGGCTTACCTAGGTAGGTGTCCTTCATACTGCAGTACCTGTATAGATACAAACACCAGCAATACTCCTACCAAAAACTTGCTTCTGCCAACCCTTTGATGGGTGTACAACATTACAAAGCAATGTGTTAAATAGCCATCTGGTCCTCAAAACCGTTAACCATAGAGTAATGTGACAATAGGTAGTTTCTCTCGAAGGAAGTGCTTAATCCCTTGTGGACCAGAGGGGTTTAAAGGTAAACAGGTTTTCTGAAAACGTTTAAATATCCCCCTTTAGGTCTCGACCATCGATGGGCAACCTGGGGCCTTCCACTGTTGAGTAAAAATCCCATCATCTAGCACCACCCTCCGATTGGCCAGGGATGAGGGGAATTTCACCCTTCAACAACTGGAGGGCTTCAAGTTGCCCAGCAGTGGTCTAGACAAGTTATTCTAACCGAATGCTTTTTCTTTGTCTATTGCTGTCTTAAGGCAACACGCTATTAGTGTTTTATAATGTATAAAAACAGACATAATTAAAAGTCAAGGTAGTTTGACATCTACAACCTGAAAAATACATTCATCTCACCCTTGACTGCAAATGAGTCATTGCTTAGACACAGAGGTACTGTAAATGAACACTGAATAAATTCATCCTAGTGTTTCAACACACTTCCTGCTTCATTCCATGTAAGTGACCCGAGTCTATGTATAATTGATGTCAGTCTTGCGTTACAGAGTGAAGCATGCATAATCTGCAGACATTTACCAAGAAGACAATTCCTAACTTGACACTAGTTCATACAAAGAGCAGTTATAATGTTTACCAATAATACAAGGTATTTACACTCCTTGGGCTCGATACTATTACCACTGGTAAAACCGGTGGTAACTGCAAAACTAGTAGCACTAAAAAAGTTTGACCATGCATCCCAGCTAATCTATTGCTGGAGAGGTACGTGGTAAACAGAGCATTGTAGTCCAAAACTCACGTTTTGGCAAAATGCTCATTATGGTTTTTTTGTTCCCAGAACTCGCTCTAAAGGGCGCAAATTGTGGGAACATCAAAGAAAAGAAACACAAACTGCTGTTTGACAGTGTCAAACAACGAGAGTGCGCTAAAACTAGTCCAAAAATGTAACACTTACCTGTCATCTGCTTTCTTATCTTGTCTTCTTTTCTTCAGTCTTCTCTTCTTCCTCTGATCTTCTTTCTTCTCTGTAAATAAAAAGAAATCCATTAGTGTTTTGTTAAATTTAAAAAAAAAAAGTTCCCCCAAAGATGCTACTGTTAAACCTTTCAGCGCCTGGGACGGGTAGCCCTCCGGCTCTCAAAGGGTTACTATTTGTGACATCTTGTTAATATTAAAGATATATGCGGCATCTTGTTAATTTTAAATATAAAATGTCCAGCTTGTGTGTCAATATTTTGTAAAGCTTCAACTTCTTTACCCCATTACCTCCGGTGCCGTCGTCTCCTGTGGCGAAGGAAGGCATGTGGACCGACAGATTCCCCTTCTGACCTCTCGGGCAGTTGCCAAAGTCAGTCTGCTGGAATTTTGAACGGAGACTGGCTTTTACACGACCAGCAGAGACGACGGCGGCAAAGGCAAGGGGGTAAAGATGTTGAAGCTTTACAAGATATTGACACACAAGCAGGACATTTTAGATTTAACAGTATCAGTTTGCCCCATTTATTTAAAAATTAACCAGATGCCTCATATTTCTTTAAAGATGACACACATAGTAACCATTTAAGGACTCAAAGGGTTAACAGTAGCCTCTTTGGGGAAATATTTTTTTTTATTTAACAACACACTAATGGATTTATTTTTATTTACAGAGAAGAAAGAAGATCAGAGGAAGAAGAGAAGACTGAAGAAAAGAAGAAGCCATCCGTGACCCCGCTGGACATCAGGATTACTGGTAAGTTTTTAATTGTCGGGACATGTATGAAGCATGTGGATTAATCCAATGGGTGCCAGTGGGGTATGCAACGCTGTATAATGTGTTGCATATCCCCACTGGCACTCATAGGGTTAATCTTTTTTGTTTGTTTCAACCACATGTATGTGTTGGAAACCAGTCTTCCAACACATACAGGTGCTTTTGACCACCTGTTTTGGGCTCTGCGTGTCTTCTCATGCTGCAGAATCTGCGTCATGAAAATTGCGTCCTAATCATGTGGTGAACCACCACATGGAATAGGACAGCAAACGCAACTATTTTTCGTTTAAATTTGTTTACCAGTTGAACATTTTTGTTCACTTTTTGGTGTTGACAGCGCAGTTTATAGAATAGTAAAATGTGTAGTCAAAGCTATTACCGCCTATTTTAAAAATAGCAGGGCTAACAATATTGAGCCCCTTATGTTTCACAGAATGACAGTAACAATCAATCATACTTCATGGGTGGAACAGTGTCATACCATTCACTCCGCCACTCGTTACTGCGGGCGGGCATTGCGGAGTCTCTTGTTCACTTCCGCCCTTCTGCTGGCTCGTCACCACGCTATCGTGGTGACATCATCTTCGGCCCAAACTTCCGGGTTGGGCCTTTATACAGCAAGCGATTACAGCGTTCAGTCCTGTGCCTTTCAGCTGGTTTGTTTTGCCTTGTTACCTTGGCCTGCTTCTGGATATACCTACCCTCTGGTGTCTTGTCCCTGCTTATAACTGACTCTTGCCTGCCGATAGTACCTGCCTGACTCTCCGTTGCGGACCTTGGCCTGTCTCTTTATTTCCCTCTGTCTCCTGTTTGGTGCCTTGCTATCCCTGTTGCTCACCTTGCCTGTCCCTGGATTCCCCTCTGTTACTCCAGCCTCTGATTTACTTCAAACATCCTAGGCTTCCACTGTTTCAGAGTGTCCAGCTCCCTCTTCAGGATTCCCTACTATTGTCAGTACCCAGCCAGCTCTCTGTCATACCTGCCTCTGGACCTACTCCTGGTGAGTCCTCGCTTTAGTTTAATTACTTTTGTTGGAATAGACTCTCCCTGGGGCTGGTGGTGGGAATCCTCGCTGCAGTGCATTATCCTGGACCTTCTTTTCCTTAACCAAAAGGGTCATCTGGCTTCGCGGCCAGCACCTTTACACGGACTTGGCCACAGCACAGCGCACTACAGGGGGCCTGCGAACACCAGCCACGTACCCCAGCGACGCACCCTAGCCTTCACTCCACCAGCCCTTGTTGGAGGAGTCACTGTATCCTGGACTTGTTATCACTATTGTTGGTAGAGTGACTTGGTGGGTAGGGTTTGTAATATTTGGGGAACGTGACAAACAGTTTATCTATAGAGGCACCCTGTAATTCATTTATACTGTGTGGTAGGAAATTAAAATATTATGTAATTACTTGGATGCCAGAATGGTCTCCCATATAATGCTTTGTAGACTGTACTATATCCAAGGGCTTAAAAAAACTTCTAAAAATGATCACGTTATTTACACACTTATTGTGAAATACCTTGCATTCCATGCTAGCATCTGTATAAATTATCTGTTTTCTGTGACCTAAAATCTAGTTATATGCCATATGAGGGGTTCCATTGCTGCTTTTTCCATGGCTCCAGTTACCATAACTAATTAGGATTTTAGTGTTCTTACCTGTTAAATCCTTTACTCTTTAGTCCATATAGAAAACAGGTAACATGGGGTTGAGTCCCTTCTCCTGGAGGGCAGAGCACAACACAAAAACAGGGCCTACAAACTTTCAGAATTCATGTGACAAAAAGCCACAGAAAAGGAAAATAGGAGTGTGTGAAGAAAAGAAAATCTGGATGTAAGAGCACTCTTCTGCTCGGGAAAGAAACACAAGTGAGTTTTTTTTTCTTTGGGTGGGAGTCCCGTGTTTCATATGGATTAAAGAGAGACGGATTTAACAGGTAAGAACACTAAAATCCTATTTTCTCTTACATCCAATTTGGAACACAATGTACCGTGAGGATACACCAAAGTAGAAATTCCTGGGGAGGGCAAGGAGAAAAAAAAACCTCCCACATGCCACCACGATACCAGAGTTCCCTAGGACTATTCTGGATCTGAATTACCTTACAGTGTTAATGAACCCGAAACAAATGCAGCACACCAAGAGAGAGCTAACCAGGCTCCAAACCTACTGAACAATAATTGGCC
This sequence comes from Rhinophrynus dorsalis, assembly GCA_037306005.1. Classification (NCBI taxonomy): domain Eukaryota; kingdom Metazoa; phylum Chordata; class Amphibia; order Anura; family Rhinophrynidae; genus Rhinophrynus; species Rhinophrynus dorsalis. Next base: position 174,965,700 of record CM074722.1, read on the forward strand.
CTAGAAAAAAAGAAAGGTCCCTAAACAAGCAAGACTGCCTGAAGGACCTTCTGTCCAAAGCTGGCCTCAGCCAAGGTCAAAACATTGACACTGTAGTGTTCGGTGAAACTATGCAAGGAGGACCAAGTTGCAGTCTTGTGCAGCTGTTCAACAGAGGCCTGGTTCTTGTAGGCCCAAGAAGCACCCACTGACCTTGTGGAATGCGCTGTGATCTTGAAGAGAACTGGTTTCTTCCTGATCTCATTCGCTTAGAGATATGGAAGCTAGAGGCTCAAAAGGGGTGTCTGAAGAACACCCAAGAGTAGGTGGAGATCTCACGGAAGCGTGGGATCCTGAAAAGAGGGAATGGAGTGAGCCACTCCCTGAAGAAAAATCTTCACCTCTGGGATGAAAAAGGACAGACCCTAGGCAGATCAAAAATCTGCGTGGCTATGTCCTTGTCCGCACATCACTGGTGGAAAATGGACCAAACCCTATGGTATGCCTTAGAAGAGACCGGCCTCCAAGTCTGTATCATGGTGAAGATCTCAGCAGAGAATCCTTTCCACTTCAGAATGGTAGCCTCAAGAGTCACGTCGTCAAAGACTACCTCTCCCTCAACAAAAGGGAAAATACAAAATGTTTTCAAAAAGTAAAATTGCATACACTAACAACTTTAAGAGTTAAAAACAAAATAGATACTCTACATACCTGTTTCCTTGCCCTACATGTCACTTTTTTCACGCCTGAAGTCGCATGTAGGGTCACAAAGCTATTGTTTTATTATTACCTTTTAAGGTGGTTTGTGTATGCAGTTTAACTTTTTGAAATTTTGCCTTTTGGTTTTTCATTTTTCTTTATAACAATACTATCTGTTGTATCAACAAGGGTTGTGCAGAGCTTGGACCAAGGAATGGTAATAAAGCTCTTGCCTTCTAAACCTTCACCCCATTATTTAGACTTATTTAGTCCTATACAGTCCTGAAAGTAAGAGTCTGTTCATGAGTTGTGGGGGGTTAATGTGGTCTACCATTTTGGGATTTCTATCCTTAAGGTGTGGCCACAGTGGTTGCCCAGATACAAAGCATGTGATCGAAGGCAGAAAGAGGATGAGAATACCGATCCCAGGGTATATACTGCGAAGGTGTTGATTTCTTACCAGGCAGATAAAAACCAATGTAGCACAAGGGTGAAGGTGATGGCACGAAAAAGGATTTAAAACTACTACATTTAGAGAATCTTCTGCACTGGCTGTTTTTTGCAGTTGTTACTTTAGATGGTGATCCAAACCTACACCAGATGAGCAGCGAAGAAACTGTCTTAAGAACTTACAAAACTGAGAATTTTTTGTGTGTTCAGAGAGTATTGGTATCTGTATATTTTACATTTCTGTTAATTTTATTCTAGTTTAAGGCCCTTTCTTTTGATCTGAAGATTTGGTGTCTGAGGTGATCATTTTGGGCATATAGATTAAGAGGAACGTCCGAGGTGTGTTGGCAAAGTCCTCACACATATATAACTGTTAGGTACTTCTCTGGGGGCGCTGGTGCATAGAACTGCTGCCACATGGCCGGGTCAATTTTTGACTTTGTGTTGTGGTTTCTGGTTGGGGGTTCCCTTGGGGTAGTTCCCTGAAGCTGTAAAAGGGTATAACTAGGAGAAGCTTTTATTATGGAAAAGTCTCTTATCACATGTCTTCCACTGAACCAAAAGAATTTGATCAGTTACTGGGTGGAACTACAGGTGAAGTCTTCCGGCACATCTAGAAAATGGAGAGAGAGAGAGAGAGAGAGAGAGAAAGAGAGACAGAAAGAGAGAGAGAGAGAGAGAGAGAGAGAGAAAGAGAGAGAGATAGAGAAAGAGAGAGAGAGAGAGAGAGAGAGAGAGATCCCCCATCTGCAGCTTCAGAGACCTGAAGGTTCTCCAGGACTGCTTCAATTGGCCCCTCAGCCGAGGATTGGAGCCCTGGTAGGAATCTCCAAAAGTATTGGAAAATCCATATCCTCATACTTATCTTCTGAGGCCAGTCCTTCCGCAAAGGATGCCAATTAACCTGAGTGTGCTCGTTGAATGCAGGATCAACCTGTTTGACAACTACACAGACATCTTGCCGAAAAAGACATCTGCATAAATGCGTCAAGTTTAAGTTTGTTCTCTGTAGATGTTGTGTCAACTTCTTTTCACACACACATATTATTATATATAAATAAATAAATAAAAAAAAGCAATCTGGCCAGGGATGCTCAAACTTTTACATACAACTGTATATATATGTGTCCATGTATAATTTGTATATGTAAATTGGTAGCACAACACTGCGCACACACAGTATGTGAAATACACACACATACACTTAAAGGGATAGTCATGTTAACTTTTTACAGTATAGTATATGTGTATATATATATATATATATATATATATATATATATATATATATATATATATATATATTTGTATACATATCTGTAGCTTTAGAAGAATGCATAAGTTTGCCATTTTACTTTTATTGTATAATAAAGTTCCCCCTCCCTCCCCTTTTACTTACACGACGCAGTCTCAGCAGTCAGGACTGATAGTGACAAGGGACAATTTTCTTTCCGCATACAGAAAAACCTGCCCTCCTTCGTCAAGGGGGCAGGATTTTCCTTATAGTGAAGGAAAGAAGATTGTCCCTCGATGTGATCTGTCCAGTCCAATGACCGGATTAACCAAATCTGAGGGGAGGTGGCTTCATGGGAGATTAAAAATGTATTATACAATAAAAGTAAAACTGGCAAACTTATGCATTCTTATACATCTACAGATTGGTACACAAATATATATATAGAAGAATCAGCCTTACTATAAAAATTAAACATTACTATCCTTGTAAGTAAAGAGGTAAAATGCAGGGTGGGCAGGCCAAAAGGAGAGTGGGTCGACACAGGAGGGAAGGCGTGGAGAGATGACACAGCAAACGGGAGGAAGGGCATAGATAGGTTACGGCGAACGGGGAGGAAGGGTGTAGAGAGAGGATATGGCAAATGGGGAGGAAGGGCGTAGAGAGATGGCACAGCAAATGAGGAGGAAGGGCATAGAGAGATGGCACGTTGAACGGGGAGGAAGGGCATAGAAAGCTTACACGGCAAACGGGAAGGATGGGCGCGGACATCGTATACTAAGCTATGTAAGGAAATATGTACAGAGCTGGATGTTTTTTCTCTGCAGAAGGATTTAGACAAACTGTGTGAATGGGCAGTAAAGTGGCAGATGATGTTTAATGTAGAAAAATGTTAGGTTATGCATTTGGTCTGTAGAAACAAACTTGCTACATATACTTTAAATGGGAATCAACTTGGGAAATCCTCATTACAGAAAGATTTAGGAGTGCTGATAGACCTTAGACGTCACAGCAATGTGCAGAGTCACTCAGCTGCTGCAAAAGTAAATGGGGTACTAGCCTGCATAAAAAGAGGCCAATATTATCCTACCTCTGTATAAATCCTTGGTTAGGCCTCATCTAGAATATGGAGTAAAATTTTGGGTGCCAGTTCTTTAAAAAAAAAAAAGACATTGTTGAACAGTAAAAGGTGCAGAGACCTGCAACAAAACTAATAAAGGGATTGGAGGATCTGAGTTATAAAGAGAGACTAGCCAAACTGGGTTGGTTTACATTAGAGAAGAGACTTGTAAGGGGTTATATGATTACCATTCACAAGTACATTCAAGGTTAATACAAAGAACTAGCCAATGAATTATTTACACAAAGAGCTGAGCTAAGAAGAAGAGGTCATACATTAAGACTAGAGGAAAGGCGCTTTCGACTAAAACAAAGGCAGTGATTCTTTACAGTAAGGTCGTTTAAGCTATGGAATTCTTTGCCTCGGCATGTTGTACTTGCAGATAATGCAGCTGCTTTCAAAAAAGCAACGGATGCCTATCTAGCACAGAATAATATTGAAAATTATGACAGATGGCTTCAAAGAAGATAGGATGTTGATCCAGGGAAATATCTGACTGCCGTTTGGAGTCAGGAAGGAATTTTTTTTTTACCCAATTGGGGCTAAATTAGAAATTGCTCCAGAGTGCTTTTTATTTTTTTTAGCCTTCCTCTGGATCAACAGGGGTGTTTTTGGCATGGGCTGGACTTGGACACTTCTTTTTTCAGCCTCATCAACTATATTACTATGTATGTTACACGGAAAACAAGGAGGATGGGAGTGGAGAGAGGACATGGCAAATGAGGAAGATGGGAGTGGAGAGAGGACATGGCAAATGAGGAAGATGGGAGTGGAGAGAGGACACGGCAAACGAGGAGGATGGGATTGGAGAGAGGACACGGCAAACGGGGAGGATGGGCGTGGAGAGGACACGGCAAATGGGGAGGATGGGCGTGGAGAGGACACGGCAAATGGGGAGGATGGGCGTGGAGAGGACACGGCAAATGGGGAGGATGGGCGTGGAGAGGACACGGCAAATGGGGAGGATGGGCGTGGAGAGGACACGGCAAATGGGGAGGATGGGCGTGGAGAGGACACGGCAAATGGGGAGGATGGGCGTGGAGAGGACACGGCAAATGGGGAGGATGGGCGTGGAGAGGACACGGCAAATGGGGAGGATGGGCGTGGAGAGGACACGGCAAATGGGGAGGATGGGCGTGGAGAGGACACGGCAAATGGGGAGGATGGGCGTGGAGAGGACACGGCAAATGGGGAGGATGGGCGTGGAGAGGACACGGCAAATGGGGAGGATGGGTGTGGAGAGGACACAGCAAATGGGGAGGATGGGTGTTGAGAGGACACAGCAAATGGGGAGGATGGGCATGGAGAGGACACAGCAAATGGGGAGGATGGGCATGGAGAAGACACAGCAAATGGGGAGGATGGGCGTGGAGAGGAAACAGCAAATGAGGAGGATGGGCATGGAGAGAGTATACGGTGAATGCGGAAGAAAAATAAAAGTAAAATATGTTGCTTGCATAAGTATTCAACCTTCACACATTAAAGCGGAACTTTCACCTTCCCTAAACGCCCCACCCAATATCTTTATTGATCTTGCAGATAAGAATTGCTCCCCCATGCTTTAAAAAATACAGTGTCCTTGCTACGCATCGGAAGGGACAGTGCAGCCACCTTGCCGACGTCCATGTTAATGGGGGTTGCAAATACTGCCCCTTTTTGTTCGCTCTCTCACTGAGAGCCCAGCTACTCCTGTGTGGGCTGGATTTCAGCAGTGAAGGTATAAACTAATAAGCCATGTGGTACAGCTTTTATGACATGAAGCTATCTTCAGTTGATTGTGCTAACAAAGATTGTTCTTTACAGAATGCGATTTAGGAAAAAAGGCAAGTTTACGACACATGGCAACTGAGGATTGTATGGATATTAACTTTAATTGGAGGTGAAAGTGGGTAAAGCCTAACCGTATACCAGCTTTGCACACCATGTTGCAGTGATTTTGGCCCACTCTTCTAGGAAGATTAGCTCCAGGTTGTTCAGATTGGTTGGATGTCACTTTGGCTGCAATTTTCAAATAGTGAAACAGATTCTCAATAGGAGTGAGATCAGAAGGACTTTGACTGGGCATCTGTAGGACTCCGTTTTGTTCTTGAGCCACCCTAATGTTGCTCCGGCTTTGTGCTTGAGATCATCATCTTGCTGAAAGGTGATTTTACTCAAAAACTTCAGTGTTTAAGGGTCTGAAGCATGTTAACTTGCAGTATTTACCAGTATTTTGCTCAAGCCATTCACTTTTCAATATTAACAAGATGCCCAGTCCCCGTTGTTGAGAAGCATCCTCATAGCAACCTCATGGGGCACTGAATGAACCAGTGATGCATGGATAGTATCAGCTTAGTGGAACACAAGCCCCTGATCTGGGGTGTCTTTAAAGGTCCGGAGGATGTGGGAAGGATGTACTTCAAGTAGGTGCAATGCAAGTAAATCGCCATGGAGGCTAGTGGATTAGTACCTGGAGGAGGAGAATGTTTTCAGACTACACACAGGTATACCTCAATTCTGCTAAAGAACAGAAAGCAAGTTTTACTCCTGCAGTAATACATTTTATTCATGACTGTTTGTTTGAAAATTCTTAGTGTTCTAGTGTCACACCACTTTCCAGCTATAAACTAGACTGTTATAATGGGGAGAGTAGAACTTGACATTGAAGTTTCTTTGTTACATTAAGAGCCGCTTGTTCTCTACAAAATGTTCTCCTTCAAAAGGTGAATACACACACATATACCTTTGTTTTTCTCAAAGCCCTACTAGTTACTATGTTAATGGCTACTAATCCCACTCCTGGGACAAGCTGTATTTATAAATGTACAACCTTTTGCATTCCGGTCCCATGTGTGCTGCTTCTTGTAAGCTGTGGAGAGGCAGCTAATTATTCTTATTGGTTGCCTTTAAATGCTGCCAATAGGTAATTTTATCTCTTGTAGAAGGAGGGACAAGATGTTTGGGGAGGACATGTTTGATTAAGTCTTTAATTTAATAATACTCCAAATACCAGTGGAGAAAGTAACACCTATTAATAAAAGACTGATTTTAAAAGTATTATTTTTCCATGAAAGCTTTGATTTAAAGTGGACCTTTGCATATCTGAAAACTTCATTCACAACTGCCAATGTTTCATGTGAGTCAAAAGTCCAGGGGATATTCACATTTATTTCTGGAAAAACGTGAAAGTGGAGGTTTCTCAGTGTAGAAAATACACAGAACTTCATCAGTTTATATAATAGTATGAATATCTCCTAAACTATAAACTTTTTTTTACCTTTATGGACACATGCAGTTATCAATGAAGTTTTCAGTTACGCAATCTTGAATCACAATGTCAGGTCCACTTTAAGAGGTATAAAGCAGAAGGCAGAAACAAAACAGGAAACAAGTCAGATAAAGTGGCGCCAAGCATCTTACCAATTCTCGCTGATGCTGGAGCTCGCTGATGGTGTGATGCGCCTGCTCCAACTGAGTACTGGCCTCATCACTTTGCTGTTTGATGGTGGCCAGCTCCCGTTTAATGAGGTAGTTTTCCTCTGCTTCCTGGGCCCTTGTCACTTGTCCCTTTGGACATAATTTTAAGGTTTTGAGCAATCCAGTTCAGATGCAAAGAAAGCCTCCTTTGCAGTGCTTAACTGTGAACTTTTACCAAATGGCAGAGTGCAAGATTAGACTCCCAGGGAGCTGTCCCATTTCACTTTATAAAATCACATTCAGCCTATACTGTGTTATTGATAGTGGTTTAAACAAATTAAATGGAGCAAGCAAAATGGAGGTGAGGTCTGGCATTCCAAGTAGGATTTAGTTCATGCAATATGGCGGAGCAAGATGGACCATGCAAAAGTTAGTTTTTAAGAGTTAAAAAAAATACATTTGAAAAGGACAGTAACACTAATGGCAAATAAACATCTGCTACAGCTTTTCCAGCTGAGATATAGGAATTCTAACAGTTAATAATATTAGCCCCAGCCTAATTCACTTAATGTGGGCAACACTTTCTATTGGCTACTAGAAATCAATTATGTATGTAATGGGACTCCAAAAAGTATCTTAGTAATTAGTAATGTATATCATGTGGACTAGAGTAGACACGATTCTTTGAAGATTCTGGGATCTTAATCTCGCTGCAGAGAAGTGTTACTTCTCAAGACAAATTCAGTGGGAGGACCTTTGGGTCTTGGTGTGTGGAAATAAAGAATTAATGTCCACTTCTATTGGCATGAAATATAGCACTAATTAAAAAGTAATTTGGAGGATTTGATCCACAGAGAACTGATTCACAATAACCATTAGGACTTGGTGCCCATAGTAGTGCGGGTGTTCATGTCCCTTTGAGTGTCATGTAATGAAATGTGTTGCATTCTCTTCTGGCACTCAAAGGGTTAAAGGGATAGTAATGTTATCATAAGAACAACACTGCAATCCATCTTTGTAGCGTATACAACTGATCAGTGACTTACGTAATGCTTAATTCACTGTATATCGCTTGAAATAATATTATAAACTAGTTGAAGAGCCCCTTACATGGGTCACAGTGGCACTGCCAGCTGGTCGGGGGGCAGTCATGTGCTGTAGTGACTGCCCGCGCCGCAGCTGATACAGAGCTGGACGCTACGTCGGACCATCCAGCTCTGTATCAGCCGCGGCGCGGGCAGTCTCTACTGCACATGACTGCAGCACAGCATCAATCTATACTGTGCATGACAGCGTCGTTGCACACATTTTAGCAAATTATTATATAGGATTATCCCCCCTCACTCTCCTTTTCAGCCTGCCAGGCCACCACCCCATAGATCTGAATTCTGGTCGCCTGACCAGAAAAAATTTGTACAAGGCACAATCTGCCTTCAAATCAGTATATGAAAAACCCTTGACAAAGGAGGGCAGATTTTTCCGTATACTGAAAGGAGACTGTCCCCCGTCGCAATTTATAATATTTCAAGCGATGTAGAGCGATTACAGCATTACTATCGTCACTGGTCAGTTGAATATACTACAAGGACAGACTGCAGTGTTATTTATGGTAACATTACTATCCCTTTAAACAAACTTTTTTACAGCAACAAAACCTTTGCTTTAAACTTTAACTTATTACAGCTCACCCTTGCATTTTTTTTAATGCGTTTTAGTGCAACATTTTTGTGGCCTTTCCACTTTATGGAAGCAATGTAGCTCTTGCTGCCTGGTCAGTGAACACAGGTCTCTATTGACCGCAACAACAACAGCACCAACATAAACTGGGAAGACCACAAAAGTGTTGCGCGCAAAGTCTGAAAAATTAATTTAAAAAAAATGCAAAAACAAGACTGTATTATGCCTGAACAAAACATCACCCAGCATCAAGGCCGTGTAATCCTATACAATAATTTGCTAAAACGTGTGTAACGACAAAGTCATGCGCAGTAGAGACTGCTGCACGTGCTGCAGTCATGCGCAGTAGAGACTGCCCACGCTGCGGCATGGGCAGTCTCTACTGCGCATGACTGCCCCACGACCGGCTGGCAGTGGCACTGTGGTCCGTGTAACGTGCTCTTCAACTAGTAGAATATAAACTTTTAAAATAAGCGTTACTATCTCTAACGCCTTTTATGCTAGAGGTTCCATACACATCGAAAAGCAATGCGTTTTACACCTCTCTAACATCTAAGACTCAACTGAATCAGGAACTTGGTAATTATTTTATATCTATTTCCAAAAGAGTTAGCGATCCACCAGATTAAGGCAGCGTAAAGCTTGTGGTTTATTTATTTTAGTATTATTAACAGGGATGCTATTCATGTCATAATTACATCTAAAACAGGAGTAAGGTTTTGATATGGATGCGTGTAAAAAATAAAAAAAATTACGAGCAACGCATGCATCACCCCAAAAGCGACAGGATTAACTGGATTTGGTTGTTATTTTGGGGTAAAACATGTAAAGACTATACCTGGATCAATCTATCTGCCAAGGATGCACTTTCCTATGAAAAGGGAAAAATGCAGAAAGGAATTTCAGAAGAGACAAATGATGAAAAACAGTGATGAGCGATATAAATCAACGGTGTAGAGAGTCAAGAATATGGAACTACCTCCTTTGGACAGACAAAACAAAAAACGGTATCAGGATCCGCTAACCAGAGATCAGTTGGTAAGCACATCACAGCTGTTCTGTGCAATTTACCAAATTATTGAGCATTTTTTTCATTCTAAAGCTAAAACTAATTACAGTTTGATAAATAAAAAAAGTTTTATCTATAATAACTTTCGAATGAAAAACTTACCAGCATTGGAACTACCCATGAGAAGCCTAACAGCAGATTACATACACATCCCCTTTAACCCTTTGAGTGCAAGAGATATCCAGTGCATTGCGATACCTCTCTGGCACTCAAAGGGCTACAAGTAGACCAATGCTAGAGTAAAGCTTGTTCCCTTATGAAAGATCTTCTTGTAACACTCACAGACCTAGAAGTAAAAGTTTACACGCCTCACCATTTTGTTGCACACCCCTCTGGCACTCAACAGGTTGACTTGGTATCATGCTGCCAGCCTGACCACCAATTATGGGGTCAGACAAAAAAACCCCACGGCTGTATGTTCTACAATGCACCTAAACACAAAGAGGCATCTGTATCAATGTGCCATTAAAAGCTTGCAAATCGTGATAAAACGTTATTTAATAGTGACGTACTTATTGATCACTTTTAGAAACAGGTACATAGCTAGGAGCCATCTGCATATAAAACCCCACTGGTGAGTGTGAAATGTACAAAAACCTATGTATCCACATATCACTAATAAAAAGTCTCTACTCAGATTCTAATGAACAATAAGGCCTTGACTGGCTTCAATTTTTAAGAGCTAAATCTTTTTGTTAGTTCTCTAATTTTGCCTCTACTTCTTGCACAATTTTTTGATACACGTCTCCATGGGTCACTACTGGATTTTCTGAGACTTCAGTTTTGAACTGACTCAAAAGTCACTAACTACATGTCTGTCACAAATTTTTACTAATAAGGTGCGAATCAGTCACCCTTGCATTTCTAAACGGTTTTTCAGTTAGTGGCACATTGATACATATACCATACGGACTGAGAAAACGATAAGTTCAGTTTCAGTGGATGTAAGTGCGGCTCCCATAGGCTGCAACAAAGACTTGCGAGTTTTAACAAATGCCATCTACTGCAGTGTTTCTCAGCAGTGGTCCTCAATACTCCTGACAGTACATGTTTTAATCCGTTGAGTGCCAGAAGGGTATCCAACGCATTTCTCCCTACGTGGACATAGGTGAACTAATCAGAGAGAAACATCTTTCAATTACACACCTATATGCAGACAGGGAAATCCTTACAACTGGCACTGTGAGGCATAGGGTAATATGGAATTATTAGTGAAGTGTTTCGGTCACTGTAGTGAGTTGTTACAATAGTATTTCTAATACTGCTCAAAACTTAGAAAAGCTTACTATTTATGGGCTATTCACACAGGTGACTACTGCCACCTGTGTCTGGGCTCCAATGAAGCTAGCTGCATATTTAACGGAGGTCCCTTCAGAACGCAGTGATGATGCAACAGAATTTATCCGCATAGTAGCCTATATCCTTGTATCTTCTGTTCTCTCAAGGCATGAAACTTTTAAACTACAGCTCTTTGAATGTTTTCTCTTGTATACGGTCAAATTGAATTGTACCATATATTCTCCATTAAGGGGAATTGTAATTTTAGAATAAGTGGCTCTTTATTTAACGGATTAAAATACCCAAGTAGGTGTCCTTTACACAGCAGTTAGGTATATATAATTATATGTACTCTTCTTGAATTGTATTCTTCAGTTTCCTGTATATAGTGACCTTTGAAATATGCTTCTGTCACACTCTTTACAGCAAACAATGGATTTAATCCTTTGAGCAGAAGAGGTATCCAACATATTGCAATGAGTTGAACAGATCTCTGGCACTCAAAGTGTTAAATAGACCTGAATGGCCCATAAGCATTGCTAGCCTTTGTCAGATTATAACCAATTAGTAGCGGAAAACAAGAGCTCAAGTGCAAATAAAAAAATCTATATACATACCATGTATACATACTCAACTGTTGAATTAAGGACACCTACCTATGTAAAAATTATCCTTTAATTTTGTAATAAAATGACTTACCAACTTTCTATGACCAAAACATTCTAATCGCCTTCATGATTTTACATGATTTTGGACTTCAATTCAGTTCTAGGTGTCACGTCCAGGGAAGCAGACAGGAGAGTTGCTAGCAGTTTCAGATGGAAGCAGGCAGAGTGAATGGGCCTACTTAATCCTTTAAGAACCAGAGGAGAGTACAATGTACTGAGAAACTGCGCGTCATACACCCCTCTGGGCCTTAAAGATTTAAGATTAATCTGTGTGCAGAGCTCAAGATCCCGTGTTTCTGCTAGTTACGATCATGTCTGCTTAAATGGATATGACAGCCAGGTCGGATTAACACTTTGAGTTCCTGAGTGGTACACCACGCATTGCAGAACACTCTTGCACTCAAAGGGGTAATAATGTTCTTTTAGACAAGGCATACAAGGTCATTAGGATTTTCTGTCCATGAGGTAAGTGAGTGGGATGGTGGTATTAGGTGTCAGTCCTCTTTTTCTAGTGTATACTTTCACTTTAAAGATACTGTAACCTAGTGCACTGTATGAAAGCAATAAATTATATTGCTACAGGAATATGACAGTTCAAAGGAGGTAGAATGATTTGTTCAGAAGCGCTTAAGATTATCGTGCAAAAAGCAGAGATTGCATAGAAATGAAGTGAAACAGGTCACAATGATATGTGCAAAGTGAAAGCAAAAAGCGTGACACATTACAGCTGAACAAGTATCCCTGAAAGACTGATGGAAATAGTCTCCATGTGCTTGGCTGGGCAAGCAGAGATCCCAATTATCCTCAGACAGCCAATGGCTGAGCATAAGAACACTTGTAGTCCAGCAACAAAGCAAGAGAGCCCCATGAGCACTTGATAAAAGTTAGACCTTATGTACGAAATACAAAACAAGAGCATTCTGGAGCAAACTAATGGCGCCACAGGGAAAAGAAACATTGACAATCCCATGGATTTAAATGGGACTCTCAACCCCTTGAATGCTAGAGAGATCACAAATGGATTGCTTTATCAGTGCACTGGAAACCTATCTAGTATGCAGGGGTCAAATTCCCATTGAACGCCTTAAGGACCAGACAGGTGTGTAGCGCTTTGGTTCTTAAGGGGTTAAATCATGGAGACATATTAGTTCTCCCCTAAAGCGCAGTTGATTTGCTCTAGAATTGCTCTTTTGTGCATAATGCTGATATTGTCTATGTTCACCAGCTCCAGTTACTGGGTTGGATCAGAAAATATGCAAGTCAGGTGCAGTTCATGTTACTTTGAAGTAGGCAAACAAATATTCTTTATGTACAAAGCAGAGACCTTTAAAGCGGAACTATCACACAAATTAAAGAAGCCTCCCAAATCATTAGGCACATATCCATACTAGTATTATCCTTAATAAGCCCAGCGTTTTTGAGAAATGCAACTTATTCTGAGACGCACAGGCAGGCATCTGTGCTCCTGCGCCATCAGTCCCTTCCTGTATCTTAAGGTACAATGCAACACCCCTAACCAATCCTGGAGGAGACTGCGACGGACAGAGCAGATTCACAGATGTCTCTTTGGCAAGATGTCTGCCTGTTCGTTTGGGAACGAGTTGGATTTCTCAATAATGCCGGAAATATTCAGGATAATGCTTGGATATGCTTATCGTTATGTGCATAATGATTTGTGGGTAACTAATTTGTGAGATAGTTCCTCTTCATTTTTTTTTATAATGAATAGTATGTTCTGAAAAGCCTTTAACATGCAGCCTTCCCTCAGATCAGAAAGCCAGTTGCTTGGCTGGACAGATCACAATGGGGGACAATATTGTTTGTGTCAGTGTAACCCTTTGAGTGCCAGAGGGGTACAGAATACATTGCTTTGAGTGCCACAGGGGTAAGGAACGCATTGCAAAGGGTTAAGGAAAACCCTGCACCCTTGATGAAATGGAATTTGAAGGTAAAGGCTTTTCAGAATATACTATTAATTATAAAAAATTACATTGAACAATCGGATGTAGATTTATTTTTTGAAATTACGATCCCTTTAAAAGAATAGTATTGCTTAATATGGAAAATAAATATTGTAGGTTTATCCCATTCAGTAAAAGGGTACTCCCACTGCTGAAAAACATTTTATTCAAAGGTCACTGCAGCTCAGTCTTGCATTTCTTTAGGTGCAACACGTTCAGGGCACTATTGCTGCAGCAGTCCATGGACAACCATTGTCTGTGATAGTACTGCTCCTTAGACCTTTAACACTTTAAGGACCAGACAAGTATGCAGTGTGCATTGCAAACCAGTATGTTCACACCCCTGCAAGGGGTTAAAAAGACCCATTGTATGTTTCTTAATGAATAACCCGTTGCACTTTAAAAGTTTTATACTTCACGTTTAAAGGAGCAGTAAACTTTTTTTATGAAAAAATATATATTGTAGGGATTTTCCTGTTGAGTAAAATAAGTGTAATCCCACTGTTGAGAGATTTATATTTCCAGAGTTATTACGGTTTAAACCCATGTTTTTTTACATTAGCAGTGCCCTCTAGTGGTCAAATTCTAATTAGATTTCCTGTTAGAGTCTAATGAAGAGGAAAGTCAGAAAAGTCAGAGACATACAGTTCTCCATAGAATGTGATAGAAACTGCCTGTCACTTCCTGTCAGTTAGAACAATCAGGAAGTAAACACAGTAAATTCACTTCCTGGTTATTTGAACTGCTATACATTTTGAATAAAACATCCGACAGCGATGGGAGTGATCTTGTTTTATTCAGCAGGAAATGCTCTATAAAATATGGGGAATAACAGGGGGTTCCTTGAGGCCACAAGATATGCAGTTGCTACGTCTGCCCCATGAAAACAGATTGTTGCTTTCAAAAACATTTACTCGAGAGTGTGAAAAAAATACAAACCACAAAGAAACACATCTTGAAATATTTCTGTAACATTATCAGACCTTTGAGTGCCAGAAGGGTTCCCAAAACATTGCTTCATTCATAGGTTTAGCTCAAGGTATAAACAAGAGGCTGGTTCTGGGACAAATGGAATGAGTTAACAATGACCAACTGGGTGATCACCAAACCATGCTTCTTCCTCAGCTCTGCTTTTTGGAACCTTCCAATTATGCAGAACTCGGGGTGCTATAGGCCATATGTATAAAAACAAGTGGACCAAGCCAGGGACAAATCCCACATCTCTAGCATACAAGGGGGTAAAAGTCCCAACCAATGGTTTGGAATAACTGAACATGTAGTCACCAGAAGCTGATCAAATAAAATTAAAAAAATATACAGCTCAAAATAAGTAGGTGGTCAGCCTGCCCATGATAGGAGCTTGTGGCAAATACAGCCACTAAACACAAAAATTAGGATGTGCCAACCAACCTGTATGTCTTTTCAGTGCTACTGTTTAACCCCTTAAGGACCGGGAAAATCTGAGTTTGATTTCACTTAAGGACTGGAGCAATTCTGACCTTTTTCACTATGTCTTTGTTCAACAGTGTTTTCCCTCTAAGTACTTTATTTTACCCATGAAAATTATATACCGTTTTTTTACAAACAAATAGGGCTTTCTTTTGATACCACACTTATATGGATAGCCCGCCATTTATTTTAGTAAAATTAAAGAAAATGGTTAAAAAAAAAAAAAAAGTAATTTTTTTGTTTTCTTGGGATCATTTGGGCACAAAAGGGTTACATTTTTATAGACACTGCATGAAAGGAATGACCGGTCAGTCTTTCCTACAAAATGGGCAGTTTTAAGTGGTCACTGTCCCCCCGGGTGAAAAAACCCATGTCCCTTTTTCCCACCCTATTTTACCACTTTTTTATTGATGACATTTGGCAGTGTGTATAAATGTATTTCATGGCTCCACAACAATCACACTTCTTATTTTGGTTATTGACATGATTTTTATTTAAACAAAATTTTTGTTAAAAAAAAAAAAAAAAAAAAAAAAAAAAAGTTAATTTTAGAAGGTCAAAAATGGACCTGCATTTAGCCAGCCTCCGGCACAGCAGTGAAGGGGTTAATACCCCCAGCTGCTGCATTTTATTTGTCCACTAGGTGTCTCCTCTCTGCTTCTCTGTCCCTTACTTTGATAGCAAGGGACAGGCAGCTGAGAAGAGACATTAGAGGCAGTGCAGAACAATGCCTCATTCATTCTTTTACAATGCCGGTACATGGGATCGCTGCTGCAGCAATCCCATGACCCGGCACTTGTGAAAGTAGCTGAGACTGAATGCTCCGGTCCTGGAGCGCTCAGTCTCAGCTGGGAATTAATGATAGCAGCGTGCACAGAGGCATTTAACCCATGACATACCAAGACCGTCATGGGTCCTTAAGTCAAATCTACCCATGACGGTCCTGGCACGTCACAGGTCGTTAAGGGGTTAAGAACCATACCTTCAGAGCCTATGTTACGCTACTCTCTCATCAAGACAAGAACCCATGCGGTCAGGTCATATCCATACATTTCAGCCAGAAGCACGTGAAAAGTAAAACTACTGAATCCATAGTTTCATTGCTGATAACCTTCTCCAGCACAGGCAGAAAGTGCCCATGCGCGCATGCATGACACGGGAAGCGAGCGCCATGGATTCTAGTGATGAAATACACTGGAACATCTAAAGGGGTTAGAAGAATTTAGGAATACTCTGAGAGACACAGAGCGAAGGTCCGCTCGTACGAGATTGCTGGAGCCAAGAGTGAGACAGAGAGGCAAGGCAAAGAGAGACAAGGCGAGACAGAGAGAGGCGAGACAGAGAGAGGTAAAGAGACGCACACACAAACTGTAGTATTTTTTTTGTTGTTGAGTAAAATGAGGGTACCAAATATATACTTGGATAAACAGATTATATAAGCATTACAGAACACAGCATCTGGAAATGGAGTAACATGTTTGTATAAAACCATCACGGGTTTGTATATTAAATTCCAATGCACATGTGAAAAGCAACAGAGGGGTCAAAGGTTTGAGACAAACAAGAGGAATGACACAGATAACCAGTGCAAGGTGTTTTGGAATCTGTACAGCAGTGTCACCATTCACCTGGATTCACCTTTAGGAAACAACTAAAAGCTAAGAATGTCTTACTTTCTCCAGGGTTTCAATGCGCTGTTTTAAAAGCCTGTTCTCAGTGCGTAATCTCTAGAAGAAATAATGATAAAGACATTAGTTTCCTAAAGTCTTAAATATCACAGTTTAATTAGGAATTCAAACTCTTACTTTAGTAAATTGGTTACAGAATATTGTGTGCAAAGGTTCATTGCTAGCTTAATAGCATTATTGTGATAAGGATTGTGCCATGCAATCATACAATATATTTTCTCTAAACATTAGAGTGGTGTCAAACACTTTATGTGCCACTCGCAGGGCACTCAAAGGGTTAAATGGATAGTAATGTTTCACAATAAAAGCAGCTCAAATTAATCTTCATAGTGTTTGGGCCATGGAGACAGTTATTTAAATACTGTCCGAGTTGAAATTCAAGAGTAATTGAATGACAAAATATCCCCCTCCCATCCCTTTTACTGATGCAACACTGCTCACCTCAGAGCTCACAGTAAGAAGATTGTCCCTTGCTGTTATCTGTATGGTCCCAGGACCAGATTCCACATCTGAGGGGAGGTGGCTTACACTAGGTAAAAGGGGCTGGAAGGGGATACTTGATCATTCAATTCCTCCAACTACAACCCGGACAATATTGAAATAACACTTTCCATGGCCCAAATACTATGAAGATTAATTGGAGCTGCTTTTTTTGTGAAACATTACTGTCCCTTTAAAAGTACAAGTAAATCAGCTAAGAATTGCACCACCCAAAAAACACAACAATTGTGCACAGTAAAGATAATTCACCAAAGCAGGCATGAGACCTTACTAATGCTTTTCCCGAGAAGATTACTGTAATATTGTAAGAAACACATCAAGATGTCAGTATGTCTCATTGTGAGTTAGAGGTAAACTCATGTATTTTGTGACTGTCCAAATAAGAGGGTTTTTGTGTACTTACCAATAAATCATTTTCTCTCAGTCCACGTGGAACACAGGTAAGATCAGGTAAAGTCCCCTCCTTCAGGAAGGCAGGGCACTGAAAAAAGTCCGAGACAGGGAAACCCAGCCTGCAGTACTTAACCTCACCTTGACATGCTCTGTATTAACTTAAAGGGATAGTAATACTTCATTTTAACTTTATTTTAATTTTGTAGGCATTAAAAAACATGAAGAATGATATAAGTCTTATCTCTCAAACCTTTATGGTTTAAGAGATATTCACAAGCAAAGTTTCCCCTCCCGCCCCTTTTTCCTAGTGTAAGCCATCTCTTCTCAGATGTGAATCTGGTTGTAAGACCAGACAGATAACAGAAGGGGACAATCTTCTTTGTATGAAAAGAATGAAAGCCCTTCCCTCCTTGACAAGTTTTTCAGCTTTTTCCCTTATCTTAATTGAAGATTGTCCCCCTCTGCAATCTACCTGGGCACCTCCCTTCTGATCTGCCTGAACAGGGGGGGGATACTTTGCTTATGAATATCTCTTAAACCATAAAGGTTTGAGAGATAAGACTTATATCGTTCTTCATGTTTTTTTAATGCCTACAAAATAAAATAAAGATAAAACGAAGTATTACTATCCCTTTAAAGCAAAGCCAATAGAATAGAAATATAAGTGAACAAGATAGGGAATCCCGTGAACCAGAAAAGCAAAAAGGACCCCACTGCTTGTGACTCAATCCATTTCTCCAGGAGGGAAGTCCTGTGTTCCACATGGTCTCTTAAATCCTATATGAGACATGGAGATATACCAAAGCATACACAAAGATTCTAGGGAGGGAAGGAGAAAAAACTTTCCAAATACAGACCAATGCTACAGACGAATTTGTAGCATTGGTGTTAACGGACATCAGTGCTACAAACCAAAGAACAGAAACATGTTACAGACCAAAAGAAAATCAGGATGGACATCTACACATGCACAACAGCCTGTAGAACCTTCTGGTCAAAGATGGATTCAACCAAAGCAAACACATTAACACTGTAGTGTTTGACAAATGTGTCGAGGGACCACCATGTTGCTGCCTTACACAACAGATCAGCAGGGGCCTGATTTCTGTATGCACAAGAGGTGCACAGCAACCTGGAAGAATGTACCGTAACTGGAAAGGACATAGGCTTCTTCCTGAGGACATAAGCCAGGTGAATGGTCGCCTTAATTTAAGAAGCCACTGTTACCTTTGAAGCGCCCTCGCCCACTAAAGGTCACTCATGGATGACAAAAAGCAATTCAGATTAACAGAAAGGTTGTGTGTCATGAAAGTAGTACTTCAAGCATCTATCCACAATCAAGAGATGAAGCCCCTGCTGTCTATTAGATGCAGGTGGACAGAGAAGGAAGAACAGTTTCCTGGTAATCTCAGAAACACCTTATGGAGGAACTGTATAGTAGTCCTCAGAACCAGTTTATCAGGGTTGTAGACCAGAAAGGGAGGGTTACGATAAAGCCTCAAGTTCATCCACTAGCCGAACTGACACAATACCCAAGGGTCAGGCAGACCTGAGTGTCAAGAAATGTAGGAAAACTAAAGACAAGGGCTCAAAATGAGCATTTTGGAGTACTCCCAAAGCCATGTTCAAGTCCCTCTGAGCAGTGGCATCCCTCACACCGCTTACATGAAAGACAAGCTTTCAAGCCTGTAGAAT
The DNA here is from genome assembly GCA_037306005.1 of Rhinophrynus dorsalis. NCBI lineage: Eukaryota > Metazoa > Chordata > Amphibia > Anura > Rhinophrynidae > Rhinophrynus > Rhinophrynus dorsalis. Next base: position 174,984,957 of record CM074722.1, read on the forward strand.
GGTAGCAATGATAAAGTCAGAAAAAAACCTTCTTTCTAAAGAGGATGGCCTCAAAAATCAAGCCACCAAAGCCAAATTCTACACCTATGGATAACATTGCTGACCCATAGTCAAAAGCTCCAAATGCAGAGGGAGCACTCCTGGTCCCTCCCTGGTGACTGAATTAAGCCACTGCCTGTTGTTTAATTGGATCTGCATCAGGGATCCCTGGAGGGACTGAATCACTCAAAGCTCTCTGCCCTGGTCCAAAGACCTTGAGAAGTCTGAGGAGCCAGTGTGGCACCTGTCAGACCATAATCCACAGAAACATAGAATTTGATGGCACATTCATCCATCATTAACTATGGCTCGATTTGAGATAAAGAGTGGCTGTCCCACATGAGGCCACAGAAGCCACCAACAAAGGTCCACCTTTATCCTGTCGAAAATAGACATGACACTGGAAAGGTGACTTATATGGACCAATTTCTGAGAATTTCCAGCTACAGCTCCCAAGTATGAAACTGAGCAAACTGGGCTGCTTCTACAGCACAGACTAGGTAGCCTAATACCTTCATGTACTCCTGTACCTGGGACAATGATAGAACACTGCCAGGGTAAGAAGCTACGTGGCCACAAAAGGGATTAAAGTTCTTAGAAGACTGGTTATCTGACCAAATCTTACGCAACAGAATGAGACAAGACACCACAGAGAAAGGGTGAAATTTACAGACTGATGTTTCATTTCCTGTGTTCATCCATGGTAATACAAAGTGGTTTTGGTCTCCTCCTCTCAGCTGGGAAGGACCAATCAAAGAATACTTAAAGGGATAGTAATACTTAAATATTACTAACCCCCATATTGTAACCTTTATGGTTTGAGAGATAACTGAATGCAAAGTTCCCCCCTCCCTCCCCCTTCCCAGAAGTCAGCGTTGTACTGACTGCAGGGATATCCGGTCTTATTTGCATCAGGCGGCTCTGCAGCAGAGCCGAGATTGTATTAGTAAAAAAAAATTATTTCACTGAAACGGTCTTCTACGTGTGCCTGCAAACCAAGCACAAACCAATCACATGTACAAGACTGTTTCAGTGAAAATTCTTGTTTACTAACGCAATCTAGGCTCAGCTGCAGAGACGCAAGCCTGTCGTACGACAGACTTCCCCTGCAGTCAGTACAATGCTGACTTCAGGGAAGGGGGAGGGAGGGGGGAACTTTGCATTCAGTTATCTCTCAAACCTTTATAGGGGGGACAATTCAATTCTTTGTACCATAGCTACAATATGGGGAAAAATAATATCTAAGTATTACTATCCCTTTAAAGGGATAGTAATGTTTCATAATAAAAGCAGCTCTTATTAATCATCATAGTATTTGGACTTTGGAGAGAGTGTTATTTCAATTCTGTCAGAGTTGTATTTCTAGAGTAATTCAATGACAAAGTGTGCCCCTTTTACTGATGTCACACTGTTCAGCCAGAGCAGAAGGGAGGTGCCCAGGTAGACTGCAATCTTCAAATAAGATAAGGGAAAAACCTGAAAGGCTTGTCAAGGGGGGCAGGGATAAGAGTGTCCCCTTCTGTTATCTGTCTGGTCTATGGACTGCATTCCACATCTGAGAAGAGATAGCTTACACTAGGTAAAAGGGCGGGAGGGGGAAAACTTTGCTTGTGAATATCTCATGAACCATAAAGTTTTGAGAGATAAGACTTATATCATTCTTAATGTTTGTTTTTTTTTAATGCCTACAAAATAAAGTTAAAACGAAGTATTACTATCCCTTTAACTCCTTAATGCCCACCCGGCACGGGTGGCCTTCAAGGACCACGGAGCTTTTTTCTTTTTTCGATTTGAATTCTGGGATGGCAGAGCAGGCTGGCACGGGCCAAGGGTTGTTAAGGGGTTAAGAAATGTCCTAATCCACTGAAATACAAAGTGCGACATGAAAAAGTAATGAAAATTGAAGGTAATAACAGTGAACCGCAATCTAACTAGACCTAACAAAGATGAGTGAATTATGTGAAGGGGTCAGAAAGAAAAGGAAAGTAAGAAGGAAATGTAACCCTTGTTCATATCCTACTAGTTAGATGGGTACTACAGCCTGAAACACTTTCTTCTACAGCTGGCTTCATCTGAGGCCTGTACAACAATTCGATAATGTCTGATGCCAATATTAAACACCAGGTAACTGCTCTGCAGATGTCTTCAGGGGCCTCCATGAAGTAAAGAATGCCCTTGTAGAATGCACATTTATCTTGACTGGGGGTTTCACATTTGCATCTGTATAGTCCAGTTTTATATCTGAAGAATCCATCTAGATATGGATGCTTTTCAAGGCCACCAGACTTTTGTATTTTCCTTGAAATGGACAATTTACAGAAATTCTTTGTCCCTTTAAGGTGGCTGAAAATACACCTAACAAGGTCCAAGATATGGAACTTCTCTCTTTTTCCTTTGGGATTAGTATAATCTCCTGATTAAAAAGAAAGTCTGGGACCACTTCACCTCTGAAAGAAGGTTTTTGACCTTGGCCTGATGCATAACTAAATATGGCAAGTCACAGAAAAAGAACGGTAACTCACTAACCCTCTTGGCTGAGGTTAAGGCTGTCAGAAATCAAAGCCTTAATAGAGGATATTGAATAGGCTCAAAATGTGGCAAGTCTGATAATGGATTCAGGACCTGGTTCAAATCCCATTGGGGCACAACTTCTCTGATGCTGGGTCTGGCTTTTTCAATTGCTCTGGTAAAGTGTTTCACCAGATCCTCCTTCTGCAAACTGGTTAGCTAGGACGGCCAATAAGGCTGATAAATGAACACTGGCAGATGCGGAGTTAAAGGGATAGTAATACTTCGTTTTAACTTTATTTTATTTTGAAGGCATTAAAAAAACATGAAGAATGATATAAGTCTTATCTCTCAAACCTTTACAGTTTAAGAGATATTCACAAACAAAGTATCCCCCCCCCTGTTCAACCAGATCAGAAGGGAGGTGCCCAGGTAGACTGCAGAGAGGGACAATCTTCAATTAAGATAAGGGGAAAAGCTGAAAAACTTGTCAAGGGGGGAAGGGCTTTCATTGTTTTCATACAAAGAAAATTGTCCCCTTCTGTTATCTGTCTGGTCATACAACCTGATCCACATCTGAGAAGAGATGGCTTACACTAGGTAAAAGGGGCGGGGAGGGGAACTTTGCTTGTGAATATCTCATAAACCATAAAGGATTGAGAGATAAGACTTATATCATTCTTCATGTTTTTTTAATGCCTGAAAAATAAAATAAAGTTAAAACGAAGTATTACTATCCCTTTAAGACTCCCTTCATATCTCTTCTTCAGTAAATCCAGAATATGGAGAGATTATCCATACACCATTTTCTGAAAACTCTCCAAACTCTGAAGATTATTTTGGATATGGATACCTTCCTACCAGAGTAGATCATCTTAACTATTGAATCAGACAATCCTCTCAGTACCCATTCAATACTCGATACCCACTTAGCCTCCAAGACATTACCCTGAAGAAACACAGGTTCTGATGGCAAATGGAAGCTTGAACCAGAAAATCTTGTCTGGCCAGAAGAGGCCACGGTTAAACCATTGTCATCTGGACTAGTTCTGAACACTAGTTCTGGAACTATCATGATTACTTCCCCTTTCTCCCTTTTTATCTTTCTTAATACTTCTGTCAAGGGGATAGGGAGAAAGACAGACCAAAGAAAAATTCCATACAAACTTCAGGGCATCCTGCCCCAAGGGCATTGGATCCTTCTATCAAGAAAAAAAAAAAACTCTCAAACTTTGGAGGCCGTCAAATCGATCAACAGCAGTCCCAGTTTGATGCAACCACCTTCATGGAGAGCACTGTTAAAATGGAGCTTGTCTACATGGGGAAAAGTGGCGCAGGCTGGGAATCTCTGAATAAGGGACCTTTTTTCAGTACCCTACCCTCTTAATGCAGGGGACTTTACCCACTGGATTCTGCATTACACATTGGGTGTATAAGAAAATGTAATCCTCTAAGGACCAGAGGGGAGATCAATGCAATACTTTGCAAAGTGTTGCACACCTCTCTGGTCCTTGAAGGGTTTATAGTAACAGGTGTGCAGATAAAATGTGTAGTGATAACCACTGAATATATGTAGATTGGAAGACCACCCACCCCTTGAAGGAACACATTCAGTATTAGGGAAAAAAAAATTTCAAGGGACATCTTGCTAATATGAAGGGAAATGGACCTATTTCATTGTGCATTCACCATCTGCAAATTTAATCTTGTATTCATCAATGACTGAGCACCAGCAAAAGTTGCCAATTTTGTCCTGCAGGCTTCATATTTTCCCACATTTTGAACACTAGAAAGTTAAGCACGGGCAGTAACTTAACCCTCTGAGTGCCAGAAAAGTATCCAATGATGTATTTTAGGTAAGTCTCGGGCACTCAAGGGATTAATTACTCCAGTATCTATCAGGGAGCAGAAGCAAAGAGCAGCAGGAAAGATCCACTGCTCTGCTCACCATATGATCATCATTGTCAATTTAACTGCTCTGCAATGTGTTGAATACCATCTGGCACTCAAAGGGTTAACAGCCTAGGCTATGCTTTTGTGTTGAGCCCATAATCTTGGACAGCTGTAACAGCCAGAGTTCCTATAACAGAATGCTGGTAGCTTCAGTAACACTGCTCCCTATATGTTCCAGAAAGAGGGAGACCCTGAAGAGCAGCCCACTTGGACAACACAAACACCCGGAAATATCATTATCAATGAAGCCACATATTCAGTTCTGCCATTAAATAAATAAATGAATCAGAAGGGGAATAAAATATCCTTACTTTGATCTCCACTTGCTCCTCCATCTCTTTTGTTTTGATTGTAGTGTAGTCCTTCTCTAACCTGCAAACATCAATGTTTATTTTAAAGGGAGCGGGGGCACATTCAAATGTGGTCTTTCCTGTAACAAGCCAGTATGATTCAAAAGTAGTGTTTGACTCAGAGAATCCTAGTATTCTCAATTTGTAACAAATATGTGATTTTTAAAGTTTTCTAGAACACACATTCAGGATAGCCCTTTTTATTTCACACACATCTGAGATAGTTAGCCTTGTCATTTTATGCACAGAAGACAGTGCTGACCAGCATGCCAGCCAGATTTTAACATTCTACACCACTCCCCAGGCTAACGAACACTTTCTACTAGCTTATTCACTTCAGCTAGTGGTTCTCAAATAGGGTGCAATGGCACTTTAGTATGCCAACTTAAGTGCCAAATTTTGCATCTAAACATTTGCAGAAATGTAAAATGTTGAGTTTCAAATTTGTATTTCTGGAAACTGTTGTAATTAACATCCTCCTCTTTGTCATACTGATTCAGAGACTTAAGCAGAACTATCCTTTTCACATTTGTACCCCCCTCTTTCCACCCTTACCAAATGACCTATAAAATGTTAGGTCTTCCCTGAAAATTCCAGCCTGTGTGTTAGGGGTGCCTGGAGGAAAAGTTGAGAACCATTGGCATAAACAGTTAAATATAGCATAACCTTTTGGTTCAAATACAAATGATTAACAAACATGGGTGATTTTGAACGTGCCTTAAAAATTCCATGTTACAGAGTGCAACTTTCAATTGAAGAGGAAGTATCCTGTTAAAGTTCCTGTTCTTGTACAAAACGTCTCAGAACATTCACTCTGTTCTATGTAACAGGAAGCGATTCCTGAATAGAATTACATTATTTTATTAAGTTTCTAGTCTTGTGTGCCGAGAGAACAAAAACCACAACCACTACCACCTTTCTTCGTACAAAGCTTCAAGGTGAACAGACAAGCCTCATCTGGCACAGTCAATGAGTCAGTGAGTCCATGTCATCATGTAACATGATTGGGTTTACATCATTTGACCTTTGGTTCTAGTTCTTGACTTTGTTCTGCAGAATACATCAGCTTGGGCCCAGCGATTTTAAAAACAATAGTTTTATTTCAAATGTGTCATGAGGTAACAGTTCAGTTTGCCAGTTAAGTGACTTCCCCAATTAGCCAGTGCACTGAACCACGCAAGATACAGGACACGAGGAAAGGTCTATGGGCCTTATGTATAAGAGCAAAAATAAGGACATTCTGGGGCAAACCACTTGGACGAGAGGGGACAAAGAAAAGGCCCAACTGATCTAAATTGGTCTTTCACAAAGCAATGTGTTGGAGACCTGTCTAGCATTCATGGTTTTATTGGGTTAGTAATGTCTTTTTTTTCAATAAAAATTAATATTGTAGATATTACAAAAATAAACTGATGCAAGTCCCATCTCTCAAGCTTTTATAGTTTGAGAGATATACGATGGTAAAGTCCCCCCCTCCCTCCCCCCCTTTCACAGACGTCAGCCTCTAGCTGACAGATGAAGATCCTGTTCCCAGGACCAGCAGGTGGCTCTTTAGCAGAGCCGAAATAGAGCTATCTAAAAATAAACTACTTAATTGGAATGGTAGACCATTCCAATTAAGTATTTCTTTTTAGATAATGCTATTTCAGAAGAGCTGCTGTAGAGTTGCTTGACTCAAATCTCCTTCTGTTAGCTTTACAGCTGATGTCTGTGAAAGGGGAGGGGGGACTTTATCATCCTATATCTCTCAAACTATAATGTTTTGGGAGATGGGACTTGCATCAGTTAGTTTATTTTTGTGATATCTACAATATTACATTTTATTGAAACCAGACATTCCTATCCCTTTAAAAGCCACATTTAAAGTAATAGTAATACTTTTTTTATATCTTTATTTTATTTTGTAGGCATTAAAAAAACATGAACGGTATAAGTCTTATCTCTCAAACCTTTACGGTTTGAGAGATATTCACAAGCAAAGTTTCCCCTCATTGACCGAATCCGTCAAGTCTGCCATCCAGCTGTCAGATTTGGATTCCGGTCCGCAGACCAGCCAGCGGCTCTTCAGCAGAGCTGAGATCGCAAGATATAAAAATAACTAGTTCATTGCAACGGTCTACAAAGAGTGCTTGCAAACCATTTCAATGAAGTAGTTCTCCTTATATCTCGTGATCTCAGCACTGCTGTAGAGCAGCGGCCGGTCTGCGGACCAGATTACAAATCTGACAGCTAGAGCGGTGACGTCAGTGAGGATGAAACTTTGCTTGTGAATATCTCTCAAACCATAAAGGTTTGAGAGATAAGACTTATATCGTTCTTCATGTTTTTTTTTACTATTCTTTTAACTCTGAGTGCCAGTGAAGTAAACAAAACATTGTTTTTAATTCATTGTGTACCCCTTTGGCACTCAAAGGGTTAAATCAATTGGCATTTTGGGAATACTTAATGCTTTCCCATGGTGCAGTTTGCTTTAATACACAAGGTCCCATGTGTCTCTTACACTTATGCCTAGTTCACGCAGTTGACTTTGTTGTAACAAGTTTCATGGAATAGATATCATGGTTTTCTATGGGGCAGTTACCAAGGGAAGCTTCTTCATTTACCTTTAATTTATTGTGTTGTTACAACAATTCAACAAAGTTGCCAGTGTGGCCCAAGTCATATTCAGTGTAAGCGAGTACTGAACATTCTCTGCATTTGTATATCAACACTCCTCTTCACTTCTTGCTTTTGCTTTGTCCAGTGGTTCCTATAAACACAAGCAGAGCCCAGCTGGGAAGAGGAGGAGGTTTCATGCTGCATCAGTGAATGGACAGTAAAAATGGACTCTTGCGTACTACCTTGCTACTAGAGCAGTATGCCCAGTTAATGCTTGTGCTAGCTTGGGGAGGCCTTTACTCTCTGCCTATCCACATCAAGCAAACCTTAAATGTACTACATTTACAAAGATACCAATCCAATCTGAGATTAAAATTTTACATTAGAGCTGATTGTGTTGTGTTATTTAACCATTTGAGTGTCAATGAGTTATCCAACGCATTGCTTTGTTAGAGAGTTCATATGTAGTTTGGATATTTTAGCCATAACAGAGTATGGTCTTGTCCTCTACTGACATACCTGGGCAATGTCTATTCTTTGGAAGTCTCTTTCATTCAAGGTGTTAAAGGGATAGCAATACTTAATTATTACTAATCCCTATATTAAAGGCATATTAAAAATAAATATATTGCCCCTAGTGTCATCTGTCAAACCTTAATGGTTTGAGAGATAATCGCTCCTAAAGTTACACAAAATGAATTGCACACCCTCCAGGATTCAAACGAGAATCTACTTTCTGCCCTTAATTGTTTGGAATGTTAAGAGTTAATGCATTGGAGAAAGCTCTACCATCCAAGAAAACAATTGACAAGATGAGGATTACCAGAGCTAAAGCTAAACATCTGGAGAGCCACAGCTTGTCCACCAATTTATCAACCAACAGAAACACGTTAATAGTCATTGTACAAAGCAGTAAAACAGCAGAATCAGAAAGTCACACAAACACGTATGGTGCATAAAAACAGCATTCCAGAATCCATCCAAGTACCCAGCAATACCCTAAGAATACATGGCTCTTAATTTAACAAAAGGACTAACATACAAAAACACCCTCCAAACAGCAGTCAGGTATATCTATATCTATACAATTGGTGGGTAAACCGAGGCCCACCAGATGCTGCCAGACTACAAGTTCATACAATATTCATAAAACCGGTGTTATTCTGGAGTAAGCCAACTGCACCAAAGGGGGCAAATAAAAAAATTTTTGGTAAATTAACTTTGGCTTTTAACCCCTTGAATACTTGCAAAGCAATGCATTGGAGATCTCTCTGGCATTCCAGGGGTTTAAATGCTCTATTCAAGTGCATGGGAATTCAGTGTTTTTTTTTTTTTCTCCTTTTTAATAAAACCAAAAGGTCTCCATAATTATCGCCTTGAGGAAACAATTATTAATATACTTACTTTTTCATCTTTTTTGCATTGTATTTGACTTGATAAGCAGCTTGGATTAATTTGTCTGGACCCCCGTCAAACTGGTGTGGAATGACTTTTTGGAATTGCTGTAGGACAATGAGAACATGTTTAAAGAAAGAATAGCTATGCCCTGTGCACTGCTTACAGTCGTCTAAAAGAGTATTTTAATCTTACCTGTTAAATCCTTTTCTCTTAGTCCATACAGGTTACTGGTAACTTTGGGTAGGTGATCTGCCCCTTTAACTAGGCAGGAACAATTCTAGAAGTGAATGCATGGGGTGGAGCCTACCTTCCCTCCTTGGCTGCAGCTAGCCAATAAGCTACAGTAAGATTTGAGAAGCTAACTATTGACTATATAATGTTAGGGAAAGAAGACTCCTGTGAGCATGACCCCGAAGGACCCCCACGGTCTGCCACAGGAGAGCCAAGCATGGTCCCTTGACAGGGTGGGAGACCAGTAACCTGCATGGACTAAGAGAAAAGGATTTAACAGGTAAGACTAAACTCCTCTTTTCTCTGTCGTCCAGTACAGGTTACTGGTAACTTTGGGATGCCCAACCATTGAGTTACCCAAGGTGGGAAGTAAGGCAAGGACCAGGCGCAAGGCCCCCAAAGTCACCAGAGCATATATGAACCATCAGATCAGAGATAGCCCAACAAAACAAATGAAGTGTCAACGGACACTGAACAGGAGTAACAACACCCCCAGGAACTGTAACAGAGCACACTGAACTAGAGCCGACAGACTCAAAAGTGAAGGAAGCACCAAAGAAGATCCTAGACAGGCAAGACTGCCTCCAGGATCTTCCTCCCAAAACTGGCATCAGCCGATGCCAGCACATCAACGCGGTAGTGCTTGGAAAAGGTGTGCACAGACGACCAAGTGTCAGCCTTGCACAACTGATCAGCGGAGGCCTAATTCTTGTAAGCCAAAGAAGCCCCAATAGATCTAGTAGAATGAGCCGTGACCCGAAAGGGGACAGGCTTCTTCCTTAGCTCGTAAGCCTTACGAATAGTGGTCTTTCCACAGGTAACCCTGTAGAAGAAGATCCGGACGGCAAGGGAGCCGGAATGGCTCTGCCACTGACAGTTCCAGAAGCTCCGGAAACCAAGCACGTCGAGCCCAGTACGGAACAATCAAAATGACTGGACGGCGCTCCAGTCTCAATTTCCGTAACACCCTGTGAAACTTGGGAAGGGGAGGAAAGATGTAAGCCAGAGGAAATAACCAAGGAATGGACATGGCATCCACCGCTAGAGCTAGAGGATCCCTCCAGCGAGAGCAGAACCTTAGAACCTTCGGGATGTGTCTTGTCGCCATCAGGTCGATGCAAGGAAGATCCCATTTCTGAACAATGAGGGTGAACACCCCTGGGTGCAGTTCCCACACTCCGCTTTCCACCGAGTGTCGACTGAGGAAGTCTGCCATGACGTTGTCTACACCAAGAATGTGCACTGTGGATATGGCAGGAACATGTTCTTCTGCCCAGGACAAAATAGCCTTGACCTCTAACCAAGCGGTGAGACTTCTTGTTTTGCCCTGCTTGTTGATGTAAGCCACGAATGTGGCGTTGTCAGACTGGACCCGGACTGGGCATTCTTCCAGCTGGGGTGTCCAATAACGAAGGGCATGAAACGTCGCCCGAAGCTCCAACACGTTGATGGGAAGGAGACCACCGACCCTGAGAACTCAGGAGACCCAGGACTGCTCCCCAGCGGAAGAGGCTGGCATTTGTCGTCACCATGGTCCAGAAGGATACCAGGAAGGACTTGCCCTTCAGCAGATTGGAGAGGTCGAGCCACCATGACAAACTCAGTTCCACATGAAGAGGGAGGGATACTGATGTCTTCAGAAGGTCCGGCTGACCCCTGCACACCTGGATCACAAACCTCTGGAGTTCCCTGGTGTGAGCCATGGCAAATGGGACCGTTTCTATGGTTGTGATGAATTTCCCCACTAGAGAGGACAGCTTCTTGGCTGGAACTGGATCGTGACCCAGAACAGCAGAAACACTGTGGGCGATCTGGTAAGCCACCTCGTAAGAAACACCATGTCCTGCTGAGTGTCGAAAAGAAGGCCCAGGAAGACCAGAGGCTGGGATGGGACAGATCTGACTTGTCCATGTTGATGATCCACCCGTGATGGGTGAGAGCATGAATGCAGTCCTGAACCTGATGAAGAAGTTCCGCAGAAGGGGCTTTCAGAAGCAGGTCATCCATGTATGGAGAAACTCTGATGCCGTCCTGATGGAGGACTGATACCAAAGCTCCCAGGACACGGTTGAAGACATGAGTAGCTGGAGTCAGACCAAAGGAAAGCTGAAAACTGAAAGTGCCCTTGGCCGCTGGCAAATCTGAGATACTGCTGACTAGGGCTGCAGCAACTAATTGATAAAATCGATAATGAGAATCGTTGCCAAAGATTCTCATTATTGGTTAGTTTTGCAGCGATTAGTTGTGCCGCCCAGCAGCCCCCCCAGCCGCCATATGTTGTGAAAGGATGAACGCCTTAATGTCTGCCGGATGCTACTGTCTCCGCACTGATGACATCTGGGGCGGAACCACGTCAAACGCGGAGACACCGCGTGGAGCATGCTAGTATTTTCTTCCTCTGTTCTGAGGCCAGTTTAAAACTGGCGCCCAGACTGAGGAAGAAAATCCCAGCAAGCACCACGCTGTCTCCGCGTTTGACGTGGTTCCATCCCAGATGTCATCAGCGTGGGCAGTGGGGAGAAGGAGAAAGATGCACATGGAGGGAGAAAGAGTTACAAGGGGGAAGAAAGTGAGGTACAAGGACAGGGGGGAGAAAGAAGTACATGGGGGAGAAAGAGAGGTCTAACGGGGGAGAAAGAGGCACAAGGGGGAGAAAGAGAGGTCTAAGGGGGGAGAAAGAGGCACATGGGGAGAAAGAGAGGTCTAAGGGGGAGAAAGAGGTCTAAGGGGGAGAAAGAGGCACATGGAGGAGAGAGGCACATGGAGGAGAAAGAGAGGTCTAAGGGGGGGAGAAAGAGGCACATGGAGGAGAAAGAGGTCTAAGGGGGAGAAAGAGGCACAAGAGGGAGAAAGAGGCACAAGGGGGAGAAAGAGGCACAAAGGGGAGAAAGAGGCACAAAGGGGAGAAAAGTACATGGGGGAGAAAGAGAGGCACAAAGGGGAGAAAAAGAGGCACAAAGGGGAGAAAGAAATACATGGGGGAGAAAGAGAGGCACAAGGGGGGAGAGAGGTGCATGGGGGGAGAGAGGTGCATGGGGGGGAGAAAGAGGTGCATGGGGGGGAGAAAGAGGTGCATGGGGGGGAGAAAGAGGCACAAAGGGGATAAAGAAGTACATGGGGGAGAAAGAAGTACATGGGGGAGAAAGAGAGGCACAAAGGGAGAGAAAGAGGTGCATGGGAAGAGAAAGAAGTACATGGGGGAGAAAGAGAGGCACAAGGAGGAGAAAGAAGTACATGGGGGAGAAAGGGAGGCACAAGGGGGGAGAAAGAGAGGCACAAGGGGGGGGAGAGAAAGAAGTACATGGAGGAGAAAGAGACAAGAAAGAGACAAGAAAGAGACAAGGGGGGAGAAAGAAGTACATGGGGGAGAAAGAAAGGTGCATAAACCCCATAATAAAATAATAACAATGACTCATGTTAATGTGTAAAGTTTTTTATTCTGCTGTTTGTTTTTAACGCTCAGTTTGTTCATTAAATCATTTTAAATAATGAAAAATTAGCATATTTGTTTTTTTTATCCGATTAATCGAAAAAATAATCGGCCAACTAATCGATTATCAAAATAATCGTTAGTTGCAGCCCTACTGCCGACTCTCTGGATGAATGGCGATGTGTAGATACGCGTCCTGAAGATCCAGAGAGGCAAGGAATTCCCCCGGGGACATAGCAGCAATCGCCGTCCTTAGAGACTCCTGGCGATGAGTCTTGATCACAAAGGAATTGAGATCCTTCAAATCCAAAATGGGACAACAGCCGCCGTCATTCTTGGAGACCACAAAGAGGTTTGAGTAAAAACCCATACCTCTGTCCTGAACTGGAACAGGTTCAGAACATCCTTGTCCAGAAGGCCTGGATAGCACCATTGAACAGACGGAGTATGAGAGGGGAAAAACCGAAAGGGAGGAAGAGAAGCGAAAGGGATCCTGTACCCTTCCTCCACTACCTGTAAAACCCACGGGTTCGCCACTGAATCCTATCAGACGCTGTGGTAGTGACACAGACGGCCACCCACAGCCGAGTGGGGTCCTGGGTTTGGCAAGTCATGCCGAAGGAGGCTTGGAAGCTTTAGACTTGGAGGAGACCTTGGGCTTCCATCGCTGTTTGGGCTTGGAGGAGGAACGCGGAGCTGAGTGAACGGCCCGGTTCGCCGGACATGTCTCAGTCTGGAAGGAACAAAAAAAGCAGATCTTCCTCCTGGGGACCATAGGAAGAAGGGTACTCTTGCCCCCTGTGGACTCACTAATCAGATCCTTAAGATCTGGCCCAGACAAAGAGATACTTTGAAAAGGTAATGAGAGCAAAGCTTCCTTGGAAGCAGTGTCAGCAGACCAGATCTTGAGCCAAAGAGCTTGTCTGGCAACCACAGACATGGTGGAAACCCTTGCCACCAAACGGATGGCATCAAATCAGGCAGCAGAAACATAGTGCTAGGCCTCAGAAATGTTGGCAATAAGCTGCAACATATCCGAAGTAGGAGCACCCTGACGGACAGCCAGGGTGAGCTGTTCAGTCCAGACCGCAATGGTCAGGTTCACCCATGCCGCAGTGAACGCTGGACGCATGGCAGTACCAGCAGTGGCAAAAATGGACTTGAGGGAGACCTCAAGTTTCTTGTCAGTCCAGTCTTTCAGAGCGGAAGCATCAGCAACTGGCAAGGCAGTGGACTTAGCCTGGAGACAGGAGCATCCACTTTGGGGGATGAACCCACTGAGCAAGCGCCGCCTCAGAGAAGGGGTAAAGTTAGGTAAATTTGAAACTGTGAATTAAAATTACATGAAACATCACTAGCAGACCCAAAAAACACTGAACCCAGTAGGGAAAGTGCCAATAAACCCGCAAAACATGCAAAACCAGCATTCAAAGGGTTAAGTTAAGTTGCTCCAAAACACCCAACAGACATACAGATAAACCCAAAGAGTGCAGGAGTGTGCAACAGGAACTCCAAAGGAGAACTCCTGTGCGGAGGGGCACTGTTGGACATGTGGACCTGCAGCACTCAGAGGGTTGGGTTGCTCACATTTCCTGCAGATCTTCTGTCTTCAGATTACCATGTATTAAGAAGAAGCCTCAGTGAGCAACTCCTGAGGAAAGAACTTGAACCAAAGATTTTTTCCCCCAGAGCTTAAGGACCACAAAAAGCACCTGGATACTTAGTTAGCCACATCTAAGGGCGTTGTCAGTTATAGTAACCCGCCTAATGGTGGTATTCCGTTTCTAACAGAAAAATAAAAAATTAGCTAAAACTATAGCAGAACTGTTCTTTTGCCTGTGTCTTCACCAAGGAACAAATCTTAATGGAGCTGATTGGCTAGCTGCAGGCAAGGAAGGAAGGTAGGCTCCACCCCCTGCATTCACTTCTAGAATTGTTCCTGCCTAGTTAAAGGGGCAGATTGCCTACCAAAAGTTAACAGTAACCTGTATTGGACGACAGAGAAAACTCATTTTTAGCCCTTTCATTGCCAGAGGGGTATGCAATTTATTGCTTTGCAATATGTTGCATACCTCTATAGTACTGAAAGGGTTAGGTATGTCTTGGGTACTCATATCATTTACCTCAGAAGGACAAGTATCTTCCCAGGATTAGAATCTGCGACCCAGAGATTCTACAGCTGGTGCATTAAGCAACTGAGCCAGTGTTTTTCAACCGGGGTGCAGCGGCACTTTGGTGTGCCACAGACACCCTCTTGGTGTGCTGTGAGATTTATGGAGTTAGTAACAGAGTCTAACTGCCGATGCTTACAGGGAGCTGCGGGATTTCATATCCATGGTCTGTGCGTCCAACAAGGCAGTATGTCGGTAAGAACCAGCAGTGGAGACCGCCAATTACAGCCAGTGTGATAGAGGCGCATTCTGATTGGCCTGCTGGATGGAGGCGGGACAACTGTGATTGCATATCACATTCCCGCCTCTTTTTTTGTACTGGCGGCAAGTCCCTCTTACACACCACCAAGGGACAGCGCGAGCAAATGGTAAAGCAGCAGCTGCACTACAAAGAAGACCACAGACAATGCAATGCAATGCAGGATGTTAAGGCTAGCAGCCATCCTGTGTCAAGATTTTATACTGGTAGGGTGAATACATTTATATTTTAATTTTTCTCTCTTCTTTTATATGTCCCATGTGCCCCCCCCTCACTCAACTGGCCAATGAACAATGCTGATGCCCTGAAAAGCACATTATTAGCCCAGTGCCCCTATAATGCCCCAGAAGTGTACAATGCAGATGAACTCATCCAGTGCACAAACTTACTCACCCATCTTACCCCTTTCTGGACGGTCAGAGAACAAGTGAAACAGAGAGCTGGACACTGACAGTGATGAACAGTTCATGGTTATTTATTGATTTATTTTTTTTTTACTAAGTCCATACTGTACAGTAAAGTGGAACTACCACCGCATAACAAGTTTATCTGGCGACTAGCTGCTTAGTAGCTCTAGTCGCCAGAATTATTACCTTATTAAATAGAGTTCAACTTTCTTCCCCAGCTGACAGGCAGGAGGGAACGCATACATCTTGGCATAGTGACATCCGCTCACCTGCTCTGTCAGTCCCAGCCGGCTCTAGGAGGCGTTGCTACGAGCCGTTCGGCTCTGGAAGGGACTAAGCAGCTAGTTGCCAGATGGGGAGTTATTTAAGATAATAGGATTTTAGTCTTACCTGTTAAATCCTTTTCACTTAGTCCATACAGGTTACTGGTAACTCTGGGAGGCGATCCGCCCCTTTAAGTAGGCAGGAACATTTCTCCAAATGTATGCAGAGGGCAGATCCTCCCCTCCCTCCTCAGCTGCTTCCCAGTCAGCTAACACCAGAATGATCTGTGACCCTACTAACTGACCAGAAAAAGGAGAGTAGACGACTCCTGTGAGCATGCCCCGAAGGACTCCCACATACTGCCACAGGAGAGCCAAGCATGGTCTCTTGACAGGGTGGGAGACCAGTAATCTGTATGGACTAAGTGAAAAGGATTTAACAGGTAAGACTGAAATCCTATTTTCACTGTCGTCCAATACAGGTTGGTTACTGGTAACTCTGGGATGTCCGACCATTGAGTTACCCTGAGGTGGGAAAGAGGCAAGGACCAGGCGCAAGGCCCCCAAAGTCACCAGGACCTCTATGAACCTACTGGACAGAGATCCCAACAAAACAGAAGTGTCAACGGACACCAACTAGGGGTACAAACAGACCCCAGGAACTGTAACACAGCACACTGAACTAGAGCCAACCGGGCTCAACAGTAAGGAAGCACTAAGAACCTCAGAAGAAGAAGATCCTAGACAGGCAGAACTGCCTCCAGGACCTTCCGCCCAAAGCTGGCATCAGCCGAGGCCAGCACATCCACACGGTAGTGCTTCGAGAAGGTGTGCACAGAGGACCAAGTGGCCGCCCGGCACAGCTGATCAGCAGACGCTTGATTTTTGTAGGCCCAAGAAGCCCCAATGGACCTGGTAGAATGGGCCGTAACCCTAAAGGGAACCTGCTTGTTCCTCAGTTCGTACGCCGTACGAATGGTAGACTTAATCCAAGATGCAATAGTCACTTTGGATGCTGGTCTCCCAGCCCTAGGACCCTCCGGAATGACGAACAGAGCGTCAGACTTCCTGATGGATTACGTGCGATGCACATAGAACTTGAGACAACGCACAACATCCAACAAATGGAGATCCCTCTCCTTATTGGAAGAGGGGTTAGGGCAGAAAGAGGGCACCACAATCTCCTGATTAATGTGGAACTCAGAGACCACTTTAGGTAAGAACTCCTTAGAAGTTCGAAGTACCGCCTTATCCTTATGAAACACCAAATAGGGTGGTTTACAGGAGAGAGCTTGTAACTCCGCCACCCGGCGGACAGACACGATAGCCAATAGAAAGGCCATCTTCCACGACAAAAGGCGCAAAGGAATAGAAGCCAAGGACTCAAAGGGAGGACGCTGGAGAACTCCCAAAACCAAGTTAAGATCCCACTCAGACTGAGTCCCTTATCCACACCATCCTGCAAAAAGGCCAGGACAGTAGGAAGATGAAAATCGTGAGACAGATCCCTGTCAGCACACAAAGACAAAAAGGTCGACCAGACCCGGTGATAGATCTTGGAAGAAACAGGCTTACGAGCACGTAACATGGTAGACACCACAGCAGAAGAGAACCCCTTCTTCAAAATTGAGGATTCAACCTCCAGGCCGTCAAATGGAGACGATTAACGTCCTCCTTCCACAGATAACCTTGTATCAGAAGATCCGTACGAGAGGGAAGAGGAAAGGGCTCTGCCACTGACAGAGCCAGAAGGTCCGGATACCAGGACTGACGAGGCCAATTTGGAGCAATGAGGATGACCGGACAACGCTCCACCTTCAGCTTCTGGATCACCCTGATCAACACTGGAAGAGGGGGGAAGATGTAGGCTAGTGAAAACGTCCAAGGAATCGACAGGGCGTCGACCGCCAGAGCCAGAGAGTCCCTCCACCTGGAGCAGAACGTCGGAACCTTCCTGTTGTGCCTGGTTGCCATCAGATCCACTAGAGGTATGCCCCTCATCTGGGTCAGTAGCTGAAACACCTCTGGATGGAGCTCCCACTCCCCACTGTCGACTGTGTGACAACTGAGAAAATCTGCCATGACGTTGTCTACTCCTGGAATGTGCACCGCGGAAATGGCGGGAACATGAACCTCCGCCCACAACAGAATGGCCTTTACCTCTAGCCACACGGCAAGACTTATTGTCCCGCCCTGTTTGTTGATGTAAGCCACGGCGGTAGCGTTGTCGGATTCCACTCTGACCGGACAGTCCTCCAGCTGAGATTCCCGCCTCTATCGTGGAGATGAACTTCCCCACCAGTGAAGACAACTTTGGTACTGGAATCCACTCGAGTGCCAGAATCCTTGAGACTTGTTGGGCAATATGATGAGCCACCTCCTCTGGCAGGAACACCATACCCTTCTGAGTGTCGAACAGTAGACCCAGGAAGATGAGACGCTGGGATGGCGACAAGTCCGACTTGTCCAAGTTCACTATCCAACCGTGACGAGTGAGGGCATGAACGCAGGTCTGAACCTGCTGTTGGAGGAGTTCCGCAGACTCTGCCTTCAATAGCAAGTCGTCCATGTACGGAGTTACTCTTATGCCATCCCGATGGAGGACAAATATCAATGCTCCCAGAACTCGTTGGAAAACCTGGGGAGCAGTCGTCAGCCCAAACGGAAGAGCTGAGAACTGAAAATGACCCCTGGTGCAGGAAAACCTCAGATACTGCCTGCTCGCTGGATGAATGGGAATGTGCAGATACGCATCCTGAAGATCCAGAGAAGCAACAAACTCCCCTAGAGACATGGTGGCAATCACAGTGCGCAGAGATTCCTGACGATAGTGGGTCTTCACCACAAAAGGAATTGAGATCCTTGAGATCCAAAATAGGATGGCCCCCGCCATCCTTCTTGGACACCACAAAAAGGTTGGAGTAGAACCCCGAATCCATGTCCACAGGAAGCACTGGCTCCAGGACCTCCTTGTCCAAGAGATCCTGAATAGCGCCGTCGAACAGCCGCAGTTTCTCTGCATCTTGCGGAGAAAGAGTGAGATGAAAATGAATGGGATGAAGGGAGAAGAAAGGGATCCTGTATCCTTCCGAGACCACCTGTAAAACTCATGGGTCCGTCACAGATTCCTCCCAGACCTGGCGAAAGAGGTGGATGCGTCCACCCACGGCAGGGTGCGGACCCGGGTTCGGCGAGTCATGCCGAAGCAGCCTTGGAAGTCTTGGACTTGGAGGCAACCTTGGGCTTCCAGGACTGCTTGGGCTTGGAGGAGGGATGTGGATCGGACGGAACAGTCTTGGTCGTCGAACGCGCCTCCGTCTGGAATGAACGAAAGGACCGGTAACGTTTAGCCAGCAACTTTTTCTTGAAGACCAAAGGCAAAAGGGTACTCTTACCCCCAGTAGCCTCGCTGATTAGTTCCTTGAGCTCAGAACCAAACAAGGAAGTACCCTGGAAAGGCAAAGAAAGCAAAACCTTCTTAGATGCAGTGTCAATGGACCAAATCTTAAGCCAAAGCGCACATCTGGCCACCACAGAAGAAGTGGAGGCCCTAGCCATCATGCGGACAGCATCAAAGGCAGCATCAGAAACACAGTTCTGAGCCTCAGAAATATTGGTAAGCAAGCGCAACTGCTCTGAAACTGGTGCGTCCTTACGGACCGCCGTGGCGAGTTGCTCAGTCCAGACCGCAATGGCCCGGTTAACCCATGCCACAGCGAAAGCTGGTCGCATAGCAGTGCCAATAGAGGCAAAAATAGACTTGAGACAAACCTCCAACTTTTTGTCCATCCAGTCCTGTAAAGCAGAAGCATCAGACACAGGCAAGGCAGTCGATTTAGACAGTCTAGACACAGGAACATCCACTTTAGGAGGATGAACCCATTTAGCCAGTTCAGCCTCAGAAAAGGGATAACGTTTAGCAAACTTTTTTGAGACTGAAGAGGACTTATCAGGATTTTTCCAAGCATCAGAAACCAAACGTTTAAGAGTAGGGTTAGGAGGAAAACAAGTAAAAGCTTTTGCCGGTTTCTGAAAGACATCAGTTGGGTCAGAGGGAACCTCTTGACTCAAGAGAAGGTTGAGGGTGGTCAGAACGGTTCTAATTAGGCCCTCAGCAGAGAGTTCAGGGTCACATTCAAAGGGGTCTCCAACAGACCTAGAAGACTCAATAACTGTACCATCCTCAACATCAGAATCTTGCAACAATTCTTCCTCAGAAGAATCAGACACATCAGGGGCCCCCTGTGGTTTAGGCAGAGAGGTCCTGATAGTAGAGGGAGCCTGCCATACCTGCAGTGCTCCCTGTACCTGAGAGGGAAAGAGTTGAAGAGTGGACCTGAGGTCCCTAGTTGCAGCCTTAAACTCTTTAACCCAAGCTGGCTCTATAGCATGGCTGGAAGGCCCTGGGTTGCTGTCAGGACCTTCTGAGCATGCTGGGCATAAATGACCAGAGAATTCCCTAGGCAGCCCTGAATGACAGGAGGAGCAATACGCAATGGGGGATACTGATACCCCAGCCTCCTTAGTCTTAGGTCTAGTCCCAAGCTCCAGCGGTGTAGACATCCTCACAGTGTCAAATATACCCAACTGACAGTAATCACCCAATTAAAGCGTGAAAGATTAAAGATTCACCCCAGAAACGTTAAAAACTAAACTTATCTGGCAAGCGAAGGGTTAATTAACGGAGGAGAGGGAGAAAGCCCAGTCCCTGCGTAGTATACCCGATGAGAACTCACAAAATGGCTGCCGCGACGGGAGCCAATCAGAAAAGAGGCGCGAAACGAGCGCTCATGAGAAGCGTAGTTTTTCTCAAAAAGTACCCCAAAGCAGTGCCCGAAGCCCCCCAACACACGAACATTAAACTGGATGAAAGAGCAAGGGAAGAAACAAAACGCTATGTGAAGCGGTTCCAGAGATACGTTCCACACAGTGTAAGCCCATAGAGAGTAAAGGAGCAATGGCGACTATGCGGTAAAAGCTTAAAGAATATTAACCCCAACAATAAAAAGGTTAAAAACATGTATGAAACACATATACAGGGTGAGAAAACACTATCCCATAAAGGAAGTATAACAGAACCTCCAAGAAATAAATCAAACCAGCAGACAAAGGGTTAAGATGCCACATAGACTGCTCCAAAACTCACAGACACACACTCATATACATTAAATAAGCATATATAAACACCCAATGAGTGCCGGAGTGCGCAATGAGAACTCCCAAATACAAGTCCAGTTAAGGGACACTGTGGGACAAGTGGACCTTCAGCACTCAAAGGGTGGCTCACCTTTCTGCAGGTCTTCTGTCTTCAGGTCACCATGCAAAGAAAGGATTACCTCAGTGGATAATCCCCCAGGGAAGTACTTGAAACCAAGTTGTTCCCCCATCAGGGCATAAGGTCCACCAAAAATCCCTGGACACTGAGCTAGCCATTTTGGAGAGGGCATTTGTCAGTCATGGTAACCTGCCTAATGGTGGTATTCCATATTTGACAGAAAAATAATAAAAAGACTAAAACTGAAGAGAGATGTTCTTCACCTGGTGTGTACACACCCAGGAAAAAAAATCATTTTGGTGTTAGCTGACTGGGAAGCAGCTGAGGAGGGAGGGGAGGCTCCGCCCTCTGCATACATTTGGAGAAATGTTCCTGCCTACTTAATGGGGCGGATCACCTCCCAGAGTTACCAGTAACCTGTATTGGACAACAGTGAAAAACTTGTTATGCGGTAGTAGTTCTGCTTTAAAGGCACCATATGAGAACAGATGTGTCCCACTGATGTCCATGAGTGGCACATTGGAAACCCACTGACTCTATAATGTGCCACAAATGACCCAGAGGTGTACACAGGGGTATCAGATAAGCCACTTTGGTGTCCAAACATTAAGTCCAGAGTGGCTTGTCTGATGCCCCTGTGTACACCTCTGGGTCATCTGTAGCACATTAAGGAGTCAGTGCGTTACCAATGTGCCTCTCATGGGCATTAGCAGGGCACAACTGTTCTCATATGCTGCCCTTAATGTACAATATGGACTTATGAAATTTATTAAAAAAAGAAAAAAAATGAATCCATAAATAACCATGAACTGTTCATCACTGCCAGTGCCCAGCTCTCTGTTTCACTTGTTCACTGACAAGTAAAACTGGAGAAATTCTGGGGCAAATGAACTGAACCACTGGGGGCAAATATAAGTTTCCGAAATCTGATTTAGGTGGGCTTTTAAACCCTTGAATGCTAGAGAGGTCTCCAAAAGCATTGCTTTGCAATGCTTTGGAGACCTGTTTGGCATTCAAGGGGTAAAAAGCCCAGTTGAAATCTTTGGGGGGGGTTTTGTTGCAGTTGATTTGTCCCAAGACTTCTCCAGTTTTACAGTACATCAGCATCCTCTCTCTTTCTCTGCTCAGTTAGGTTATTCTGATTTGGGAAGGTAAAAGTAACTACTCATATATGTCCTCTACAATATACACTGTTATGGGACTTTTGCGAAGTTAAGGGTCCCCTGGGAATTCCAGATAGTGTGTAGGGGTGTCTTGAATGAAAAAAGGTTGAGAACCACTGAACTGAGCTATTGAGCCAGCATGAAGCCAAACACAATTTTTAGGAACCAGCAAGTAGGTTTATGTATGGAAAAATGTTTATGGAAAGGGATAGTACCACTTTATTTTGAATGACATATTCTGCATCTGCATAATATGTAAAGTCAAATTGCCTATGCGTTATATTATTTTTCCATCTTCACTTTGATTACACTCATGTAACTGACATTACACTCCCTGGATGTGCTCCTAGAAAGCTTTCAGTTGTGGACTGTGAAAGCAGAGGTAGTTATACAACATACAAAGTGCAATGTAAAAATATACAGCACACAGAGCATTCGGCGACAGTGTAACATTATCCCTGCAGTATTATCTTGTTTTTATTACAAATTGACCAGAAAGTTCTTTGTAAGCAGAGATTCAGGGAGCTTACTGTCAGGGACAATAAAGTGTAAATAAACAGGTGAAAGTTAGGAAAAATAAAAAAGTATAGGCAATTTGACTTTATATATTATGCAATTGACAAATTTGTTAAGTCAAAATAGGTGGTTACTAGCAATTTAACCATCTGAGTGCCAGAGGGGCAATCAAACAGAAACTATACTCCAAACCTCTAGGAGCTAGAAATTAACATGTAAGACTCTGGGCTCACAGGTTCCCAGGAATTTTCAGCCTTGCTCCACTCACAGGAACCCAGAATGACCCCCCCCATCCCCCGACTACTACAGGAGGAATGCAATGCGTCACACCACTCACCTCTCTAGTACTGAATGATTTAACCCTTTCAGTGCCCAAGAGTTATCCAATGCATTGAAATGCACTAGATATCTCTCTGGCACTCAAAAGGTTAAAAAGTGGAGTAGCGATTGTGTTACAGGGTATTTGCAGGGGAAAATTATTTGGAGGCCATGTGCACACCCCAACACGGAGCAAAGCTGGAACAAACCAACTGCACACAATACGGGACTGATAAAAAAAATCCCCTTTATTTAAAAAAGGGGTGTTTTTAGTGCTTGAATGCTAGAGGCGTCCAGCATTATGCAAAAACAATGTTTCTGACACATCTAGCACTGAAGGAGTTAAAAGTTGCTTTTAAAGCAATATAAATCATTAATGGCATTTCGTAGAGCAACTGGTTTGACCCAGAACTGTTCCTCTCAGTCTTTATACATATTGGCCTTGATCTGCATGGTGTTCGTCGTTTTTACCTGTAACATGCCTTCCATATCTAGTTGCATTAGTTCCACCTGGTTCATCTGAAGAACTGCGAGCCCAGCACGAAACACAATCTCTAAACCCTGACGTGGGAGGAAAAAGGACACACAATATAAGCACTGCAAGAGCAATATAGGATTGGTTGAAGAGCTTTTCTCTCGAAGTCTCTTGGTTTATTAATTTTCCTGTTTTAGGAATCCTTCATACAACAGTCAGTATTTGAAGGACACCTACCTAGTCAAGTTCTACAACTAAATTAACCAAGAGCCAGCTTAGTGTGTACTCCACCGGTTCTTAAAGAGATAAGAACAACTTATTCCTGGGGAAGTGTCCCTTTTAAGATTTGATGTCCATTGTAAGGTAACTAGGGGGTATTAGAAGATAGCAATGTGCCTATTTGAAGGAACACAACTAAGTCAAGAGTTTCTCACCTCAGACATGAAGATATCAAATATTCTGGTGGCAATTGGTAGTGGAAAACTTGTGAGGAATATAGTCAGGAACCAAGAAGAAGCATACATAGAAGTATGGAAACTCTGAGCTTGGAAGTGCACATAGAGTTCTGGCAGCTGTTCCTGGAAGAAAGAAAAAAACATTCACATTATACAATGATTACCTAGAAAATAAAAGAAATAAGCATTCTATTTTATTGAAATTACAGCAGTATTAATGTGATAGTAATGTTTCATAATAAAAGCAGCTCTAATTAATCGTCATCATAATTGGGCCTTGGAGAGTTATTTAAATTCTGTCAGAGTTGTAGTTCAAGAGTAACTGAATGATAAAGTATCCCCCTCCCGCCCCTTATACTGATGTAATACGCTCCACTCAGAGTAGCAGGGAGTGTCCAGGTAGATTGCAGAGAGGGACAATCTTCAATTAAGATAAGGGAAAAAGCTGAAAAACCTGTCAAGGGGGGGCAGGGATTTCATTGTTCTCACACTAAGAATATTAACCCTTGATGTGAGCTCTCTGGTCAATGGACTGGATTCCACATCTGAGGAGTGGGGGCTTACACTAGGTGAGAGGGGCTGGAGGAGGAAACTTTATCATTCAATTACTCTTGAACTACAACGCTCACAGTAATGAAATAACACTTTCTATGGCTCAAATACTATGAAGATTCATTTGAGCACAATTACATTGTGTAGGATTAGAGTTTCACCCCAGAAATCGCTAAAATAAACTTATCTGGCAGGTAAAGGTTAATCAGCAGAGCAGAGAAGGAGAGTCCAAGCCCTGTGTAGGATACTCGTTCTGGAAATAGCACAAAATGGCTGCCGCGGCAAACGCCAATCAGAAACGAGCGCATGAAGCAAGCACTCATGGGAAATGTAGTTTTCCCTGAAAAGTACCCCAAACAGTGCCCGAAGCCCCCCTGAGCTCCCAACACACTAGAAACATGAACCAGATTATAGAGCAATAGCAGACAAGTAAAATGAGCCATCTCTGAAGTCGCTGGGTTAAACGGTTGCAGAGATATGTCCCAGACTGTACAGGCCCATAGGAGTGAATGGAGCAATGGGGCCTATGCTGTAAAGCACGCTGGAACTCAAATTTTACAAAATTTAAAGTGTAAAACTAAAAGACAAAAACATCACTAAAACATGTTAGGATACCCAAAAAAACACTGAACCAGTAGGAAAAGTGTCAGAAACCCCCCAAATGAATGCAAAACCAGCAATGCGTTCCGTACCCCTCTGGCACTCAAAGGGTTAAGTACCACATAAACCTGCTCCAAACACCCAACAGATATACAGATAGACCCAATGAGTGCAGGAGTGTGCAATAGGAACTCCAAATGAAAACCCCTTCACGGAGGGGCACTGTGGGACATGTGGACCTGCAGAACTCAAAGGGTTGCTCACCTTTCCTGCAGATCTTCTGTCTTTCAGATTACCATGTATTAAAGCAGAAGCCTAGGTGGGCAGCTCCTGAGGAAAGAACTTGTAGCCAAGATTTTCCCCCCAGGGCTTAAGGTCCACAAAAGCACCTGGTCACTGAGCTAGCCACATCTAAGGGCATTGTCAGTTTGTCAGGTAATCCGCCTAATGGTGGTATTCAATTTCTAACAGAAAAATAAAAAACTTCTAAAGCTAAAGCAGAACTGTTCTCTTGCCTGTGTCTTCATCAAGGAACAAATCTTTCTGGAGCTGGTTGGCTAGCTGCAGCCAAGGAGGGAAGGTAGGCTCCACTCCCTACATACAATTCTAGAATTGTTCCTGCCTACAATTAAAGGGGCGGATCTCCTACCCAAAGTTACCAGTAACCTGCATAGGACGACAGAGAAAACACTTTCACATTATTTAACGGCTCTAATGCTTGAGAGGCTAATGTGTTGTAGACCTTGATAGCATTCAAGGGAAATTTTGCACAGTTTTTGTCCCCTATGCCATAGGCTGAATAAAACATAGAACAACAGTGTAATTTCATCAAAGTGAACCTGATATGGGTGGGGTTAAAGGCAGGGAAATGGGTGGGACTAGGCGTGGAAACTGGTGGCGAGTAACTTCTCAGGCCTGGCTAGTAGCTCAGGACTTGAAATTTTGAACCCTGCTTCTGAAGATGGGGTTATCCAGCACTGTAAACAATACTCTAGGTGATGGCTAACTAGATCTATAGAGTGGCATGACCACTTCCCTTTTCCTGCTACTAATGCCCCTAGCTATACTAACCCAGCATCCTGCTTGCATTCAACACAGCTTTATTACATTGCCTGGCTTGCAAGCATACGTTGTAGACCATTCCGATGAATACGTTATAGTTAGAGATCCCGATGTCAGCACTACTGAAGAGCCGCCTAAAGTCGGTCGACCGGATTCTGCCTCTGATAGCTTTACAGCTCATCAGTCAGAAAGGGGAGGGAACGGAGACCCTTATTTTATTATATCTCTCAAACCACAACGGTTTGAGAGATGGGAATGAGGGCAGTAAGTATGTTTTAATTGTACCTATAAATTCACCTGTACTATTTTTTCGAGGTTACTATCCCTTTAAGAACCAGAGCAATTTTGAACTTTTTGACTATGTCTTTGTTCAACAGTATTTTCCCTCTAAGCCACAAAAATTATACACTGTTTTAAGCCTGTGTAGGGCTCTTTTGACAACACACTTATATGGATAACCTACCATTTCTTTTACTTATAAAAAGGAAACAAAACAAATAGTACCCAACTTGTTAATTTTTTATTAATACTGGATAAAAGGGATGAACAGTTGTTCGTACCTTACAAATCTACAGTTTTTGGGGGGCACTGTCCATCTGGGGCAAAAATCCCCATGTCCCTTTTCCTTCTCTGATTTTCAATTTTTTTTATTGTTTTTTTCCATTATCTTTTGTAGTGTTTATACAGATGTATTACATTACTCCACAGCTATAAATATCACATTAATGTTTATTTTATAATCAGTATATGTGTTTATGAGTAGTCTGTGTAAATAAAATACGTTGGTCTTGCTCCACATATTTTATTTTGTTACACAAAGAGGTGTCCTGTTGTGACCTACACCTCATATGCTCTGAGCCCCAGCAATGAAGGGGTTAATATCTCCCACTACGGCCTCTTTTTATTTCACAGTAAGGAAGATAGAGGTAGCGAATGGAAGGCTGTAGTAGCAATCACGAGTCAATAAAATTCTGAGACCTTGCAAACAAAAAACAAAAAAACAACACTAGTGGAACTGAACAGGTGGCCAAACATTAACACATACACATTTTCTGTTTTATATTTCAGTCTGTTAAATTCAGCAAATAAATAGTAACTGTGCATTACAATTTGCATAAATACGTCTAGTTTTTTTTTTGTTTGTTGCAGTGGCAGTGTCAACTTATTTTCACTAAGAAAATCAACAAAACAGGTTATTTGGCCAGGGGCACCCAATAACATTATTTTCAGCCATTGTGAGACCACTGCAGGATGAAGGCCTTCTCAGCAAGCCTCCAACAACTTTGGTCCTGTGCCTTTTGTTGCCACTGCGTACCAACAAATTTGGTAATTTCATATTCTCATCTTGTCCTTGGTCATACATTAGATAATTTAACAACATTTTCTCCAGAGTGATGAGTGATTTTTTTTTTTTTAAACTGCAGTATCCTATTGCAGTCACCAGGTGGTGCTTTTCCTATTACACTATGTAGAGTAATAGTCAATGCCTCAAACGCAGAGAGCAATTAGCAATGTATTGCGATCCAATGCTGTGCTCACCCCTCCGTCACTCAAAAAGGGGGAGGGGCAGGGTGTTGGGAGGACCCTGCTTCATTAACTCCATGAATGCTAGAGACATCTTCAATGTATTACAGAGCAATTCATTGGAGAGGTCTTTACCATTCAAGGGGTTAAATAATGTTCGCCTAGAGAGAATATACTTACCTGAATCATGCATTCAAACTGATACATACACAGGCCTAGCTCTGCCATGCTCGGTTTAAAGAGTTCCCGAAGTCGATAGTCTTGCATTAATTTAACAAACACACAAAAAGCCTCCTCTTCTGGCATCTAGGAATTAAAAACAATATAAGAAAAGAACAAAAAAACAACAACAAAGTCTCCTCTCCCACATTATACACAGTTATCGCAGAGAACAATCCAACAAACCAAACCAGGCTATATGAAAGACCCCCAAGACCACAGTAGGATTTGCTCCCCACTCTGTACATACCCTTTTAGAGTCAGCACAGTTATCCAAAAAGGTTTTTCATTAGCAAACTTTATAAAGCCACATTCACTTGATGGACATAGTGACTATATACTGTGTGATCACTAAAATTAATACAGTAATCTTTAACCCTTATGGCCAAAAATAAAATATAGAATGGGAATTCTGGGACAAACAAATTCAGCCATAAGGAGAAATACATCCAGATTGATGGGCCTGTTAACCTTTTGAGTGCCACAGAGGTATCCAAATATTGGATGCATCTGACATTTAAAGGGTTAAATACCAGAGAGGTCTCCAATGCATTGTTTCACAAGGTGTTGGCGACTTCTCTAGCATTGAAATGGTTAAAATATCCATTTAAATCAATGGGAATCTTAGGGATTTATTTTTCTCTTCCCTATTATGCAAATGGTTTGCCCTAGAATTCTTTCACTTCATTATTTATAAACATGAGCATGCCAGCAGAACGTGTAATGTATCATATTACTCACTGAACACCTGACACAAAGGGTTAACCCTTTCAGTGCCAGAGTGGTTAATTAAGAGATCCAGAATGTCATTGTGAAAGCTAGAATATGGGTTGTCTTTAAAAACTACAGTTTTCAGTGAGAGGAGTAATTTTTCTACTACTGAATTCCATGACAGTCCGTAGTACTATTAATATGCATACAGTTCTGGAGATAAGATGAGAAAGGCTATTCAGACGACCGAAACATGGATTCAATAAATGTTACCTTTTTTGCAATCAACACGATCCTGTGAATGCCGTTTCTACATCTCCAGAACTGTATGCATCTCTCTTGAGTTGAGCACCCAGGCAACTTGTTACGTGTTACAGTGAGTGCAATTCCACATCCATGAAATATTATATATACACACACACACACACACACACACACACACACACTATCCTAAAAGCGGCATGGTAAAAAATAAATGCAATAAAAAACATGATTACCAAAATTATATCAACTACAATTACAGTAAATTGCAATATATATATATATATATATATATATATATATATATATATATATATATATATATATATATATATACACACACACATACATACACACATATATACACACACATACATACATAGATAGATAGATACACATATATACACACAAACACATAGAAACAAAATCATGCTAAATACTGTCACAATCCTGAAGTGGTGTTATGCACATTCCTGACTAATAGGGATACTATAAAGGACTCTAACAGACCAGAGTTGTTCAATACATTGAAAAGCAATGCGCTGCACACCTCGCTGGTCCTTAAAGTGGAACTGTCACGTTCCAGCTCCCTCCCCCCAATTGTTTTAATCCCCCCAAACAGCTTAACCTCCACCATGGAATCTATATTCGTAATCTCCCCGCCCCAGATGAAAATGTACCTGATTCTTCTTCTGAAGTCAGGGGGAGAGCGCTGCCATCTTGAGGACGTATAGAATGACTGTCAGCACTCTCCCTCTGAGCCAATCCTCCTCCCTAAGCTCACCTCCCTGTGTTTTTCTGTATCATGGCCTCGCACTGCACACAGAGAGGAGGGCCAAACAGAAAGGAAATACAAAATATCTTTGCCTATGCCACAGCATTCTTGTTGATGGTTAGAGCTCAGAGCCCCACTTTCATTTGCCAGTCCTACCTACTGGGATAACCACAATGGGTTATGACTTGCATAAAGAGGCAACGGAGCTGTTTCTGAAACTAGGAGCGCACAGGAAAAAAAAAAATAAAAGCACTATTTTTTTTTCTCTGTCTCTCTCTCACCATAGTGTGATGCTCAGCAGTCTCCTTCCATGACAGGGCATGCACTAAATGATCAGCCCACGTTATCTTACTAGCAGTTTGTCATACTTGCATTTTCCCCATACCCCTCTCATCAAAACTCACCCTTGCACCACTGTGTGTTATCCAGACTATTCTGTACCACTAACTAATTCTTTTGAGTGCCAGTGGGGCATGAAACCAATAGCTTTTCAAAGTGTTGCACGTATATCTTTGGCATTCAGCGGATTAAACCCACCCATTACCACTATTTAAGGCTATCTGCTATTTTTCTACATAGCAATTCAGAATCTATTTGAATAAACTGACCAATATGGAACTACTTCTATTTATTGGCCATTTAACATCTCTACACTTAGATGTTCCAGCGTGCTGTCTTCCGTGACAACATCAGCTGTTCTTCAAAAGGTGCCTATCGAATATGTTACAACTTGTTGTGTGTTGAGGAGAACACTGTACAGTCTGCATTGGATAACCCATCTGACTGTGCTTCGCAATGCTATGGAGACCTTTGGACTGCAGGTTAGAGAGACTAATGAACGCAGTGCAAACACAGCCCTCTGGTTTACAAAGGGATAATGAAGGGAGCACCCACTCCTAGGGAGAGAGGGGAACGGAGGTGGGAGGTGATTTGAGCAGGGGAAGTCCTGCAGAGCTGTGCAGCAAAGCTTGTGCCTCAGCAAGAGGAAATGGCGACGTCAATGGGTAAGTATTAAAATCCTATATCCAATAAAATACACAGATTTGGAAAAAAAATACAAACCTACAGACAAAGGCATTAAGTGTCCAGACGGTGAAAGTTTGAAAAAGGGCAATCTTCAAATGGATACTGAGTTATTGGTAATCTGTTCCTCTGGGAGTAGGCCTGTATATGAAGCGCTTTATCCCTTTCAGTGCCAGTGGTACACACAATGTATTGGAAAGCAATATGTAGCTTTCTGGCACTCAATAACAGGGAGCTGATTAATATTTATCAACATGGAGTCAAAACAGCTCTGCATGACTCAGCTATTTATGGGTCCCGTAAGAGATAATTAACAGTTAATTAGCTCTGCCTAAGTTGGATGTTAAGAACCAGCGTGTCAATGCTAAGGTCAAGTTGTAGTAAGATGAAGAGGTAAGCCAAAACTCACACTAGTGTTAAGAATAAACCAAAGATTTATCAGGAATACTGCCAGAGGCCTGAAACTGGACTTAACCCTGTGTGTGTGTCAGATGGGTACGCAATGCATTGCTTTGCAATGTGTTGCGTACCTCTCTGGCACCCAAAGGGTTAACCCTTGAGTGCCACAGGTGTATGAAATGCGCATTTCATACCCCACTGGCATTCAAAGTGTTAACAGAACAGTGTACAGACAGAGGAAACCTTAACATGCACTTCAGGAAGAGCGAGAAATATGAAAAGAAAAAGGTATTTAGAAAATGTCCAAAGTACACAAATGCGTCAGGGGTGAGATCTCTAAGGACTCTGATATATCACATTCTCATGGGCATGAGTACACAAGTGTTAACTGCTGCTTATTGCAAATTAAAGCAACTGCACTATGGGGACAAACGAAAAATCCCAGAATGCCCATTGATTTAAATAGGGCTTTAAACCCATTCATTGCTAGAGAGGTCTCTAAAGCATTGCAAAGGAGACCTCTGCCACTCAAGGGGTTCAAAGCTTTATCTGCACCACTGGGAACTTTCATTTGTTTCTATGATGCAGTTGGTTAGCCACAGAATTGCTTCCAACAGTCTCCCCAAAGTTGCGCTTGTTGCAAATGGGAGATGATGGAGGGGCAGAAACACAAAACCACATTTCCTACTTATTTTACATTTTCAATTCAATGATAAATACCCCACAGCCTCTGCAGTCTTTTTATATGCTAATATTTGTATGTACATATGTGCCACCTCCCTACTGAACAGCTCTGAGTTATAATTGATAACATTATTACAGCTAAGCACAAAGCCCATCAGGAAAGGAAGATGGGTAGAAAGGGACTGTGAATGCCATTTATTCTGTACGTGAACTTACCTGCATTAATAGAAGGCCAACAATAAAAGCGCTTCCCTGGCAGTACCCAACTTCCCGATCCACTAAGGAATATGCCTAAATAAGAAAAGGTAAGGTGAAAATAGAGGCTACACATCAATTTTGCACTGGGATTTACTATACATCTTTATCAATTTTTGTAAATAGACATAAATAAAGAATATATGTGGACATTTCCAAATGTGTTATTTGGGCAGAATTGTTAATAAAACATTTATGTCAGCAAGAAACAAACACTATATGGTTAATTCCTTTCATAACCTGACCAGTATAATATTCAGAGGCCTCTCCAGCATTCAAGCAATTTAAATAAGTGGGAACATGGGGAATTTTTATTTGCCCCCCATGGCCTAGCTGGTTCGCTCCAGTTCTTAGTATCTCAGCTACACAATCTCTTGAAGTCAGCTGACCAAGTGTCTCACACCCAGGGAACTACTGTACAGAATTAGAGGCACTAACATACTCCAGACAGGAGACGCCACATTAATACAAGATACAATTATATTCTTAGAAGATGTAGAACCAACCTAACCGGTGTCAAAAAGTTTACACAACACAGGGGTAGCAGTTTCTATCAGACTCCATTCAGACAGTCTCTCTTTATTCATTTCTGGAATATTTTGGGACAGACTCATACAAGTACTAAGTTGACCACATTGATCTTCATGTATAAAGGAAAAGAGGACCTATACGCACTAGTATCCAATGAAATCAGTTGGAATTATGATTTCTCCCCTATGGTGCAGTAAGTTTACCACAGAATTGTTCCACTTTTCTGTTGTGCATAGAGCTCAACAAAGTCTAGACACTAAAACATTAACGGGGAATATGAAAAAGAAAAGACTAAAAGCCGCCATATGGAAAAAAATATATAAAAATTAGTATTGCTTTAAAATGGGGCTTTTAGCCCCATGAATGCTAGAGATCTACAATGCACTGCACTACCCTCCCTCCCCCGCACCACACAGAGTTACCACGTT
Organism: Rhinophrynus dorsalis; assembly: GCA_037306005.1. Lineage (NCBI taxonomy): Eukaryota > Metazoa > Chordata > Amphibia > Anura > Rhinophrynidae > Rhinophrynus > Rhinophrynus dorsalis. The sequence goes on from CM074722.1 coordinate 175,017,790, forward strand.
GGTGCTCAGTGGAGGGCACCTCAGCTACTGCAATAGAATCCGCAAAGAAATTCCAGACATAGTAACAGTGGGAGAAAAAAAGCTTTATTCACACAACTAAAAGTTTCCACCAACATGATTTTCTCGGGGCAGCGCACCAAGCAAGGTCTGCTGGATGAATCATTGGCTTACATGTACGAGAAACACTTTTCAATTTATTTGTCTGCTCAAGGATTAGTCCTTGCCTTGAGATAATATACACCGTACCCAGAAGGAGAGCTACTTAAGTTGCAATTTTTTGTCTATGCATTACTATAATGGATCATACAGTTGGAAAGGATAAAAAAAAGTTCCAAACTGACAAGGCACAGTCTGGTAACAAGGTAGCTGCACATACTACTTTTATATTTATGGGATGAGTCTATACATCAAACAAATGTTCTCTGAAACCAAGGAAGCCCCAGAGATAAAATTGGAGTTCAGCTACTCTTCTTACATAGAAATATAGAATTTTACGACAGATAATCATTTGGCCCATCCAGTCTGCCCATTTTCCTACTGTAAAAACCTCAAACCTTATTTGGTCCTTGGTCTTGTCTTATGTTAAGGACAGCCTTATGCCTATCCCATGCATGCTTAAATTCTGTCACTGTATTAACATCTACCACTTATGCTGGTAGGCTATTCCACTTATCTACTCCTCTCTCAGTGGAGTAAAACTTTCTTACATTACATATAAACCTGTGTCCCTCTAGTCTTAAACTATGGCCTTTTGTCCTAACATTTTACTCCTTTGAAATGTACTTCAATCCTGCCCTTTGTTGAATCTCTTCATGTATTTTAATGTTTCTATCATATCCCCCCTCTCTCCTCCAAGATATACATATTCAGACCCTTTAATCTATCCTGATATTTATTTTCCTGTAAACCAGTCACCGTTTTAGTAGCCTCTCTCTGAATTTTCTCAAGAGTATTTATATCATTCTGGAGATGGGGTCTCCAGTACTGTACGTGAGGTCTAACCAGAGATCTGTAGAGTGGCATGACCACTTCCCTTTTTCTGCTACTAATGCCTCTAGCTATACAACCCAGCAGCCTGCTTGCATTCCTTTTTCCACTGTACCCGTGTGCACGTAATATCCACATACCCACCTTCATGACATTAAATAAAACCTCTTGTCCTAAGCTGTCTTTCTCCTTAAAGAAGTCATGCTCTGGATACGTCCTGGCAATGTCCCTTCTGATAAGTTTTTCGCAAGGTGATGTCATTTTTAAGAGATCTGAATACTGCTCTTTGATTGGCATATTTTGAGCATTGCACAACAGCTGCCATACTATTGCTCTGAAGTGGTGAGGTATCCCTTTTCTGACTAGTTCCTACAAATAGAAAATAAATTAATACATCATTAGTCATTAACATTTCTATGACACAGGGATCAGTAATGCCATGTCTTAAGAGTTAATCACTTAACAGTGAGTGCCAGAGATGTGCATTGCTTTCCACACCCCTCTGGCACTGAAAGGGTTAAAAAAAAAAAAAAAAAAAAGTAGAGCTCTGCAACTTGTGGCTCTCTCCAGAGAGCTTTGGGCTATTATAGTCAACCATCCTTTGGATGTCAGGAGAGCCACGGGTTACAGACACCTGGATTAAATGGGGAAATTGACTGGTAACTAAAGGAAAGAAATGGGCAAATAGTAAGTTTATATAGCGACTATATGGTATACTATAGTCATCTGACTCCTATAATATGGTGTGCGTGCACACATGTGCACGTGTTGAATGCCTGTAGAGAGTGTCAGAGCACTTGGGCATCTGTGTGTGTTTTGTCATTTATTTTATGAGTGTGTGACTGTAAGAGGACTTCCCCAGCTCCCTGACAAGTTCTAACATACTATTACATAAAGTGGTGGAACGCATCGCCCACTGTGAGCCATAACCGCACAAGCGCAGTAGAGAGTCTCTACTGTGCATGTGTGGTTTCGCACACAGGGAGCTTCTCTGTGAGCCGTCTGGAGCTCACGTCCTGTCTTTGCTCCTGGTTCCGGGGCAGCTGGGTGCACTTTAGCCCGTGTATACGGGCTTTCATACTAGTTAATTAATAATGCCCTAGGATTGCAAGATTTAATCAACCTTGATCGAAGGTGTTGGAAAACTTGATGCTTTCAATGTAAGTGTCCTGTAACATTGATAGGCAACACTAGATAGCACTTTGTCAAGAATAGAATAAAAAGTTAGTACCTTTATTTGTTTTTCTTTCTTTTTGAAGACTTCCTCCCACTCATTAACAATTCGACCCCAAAGCAACCAGGAATCCTCCTCCTGATGATGGCTGAGATTGCTGGAGGCCGAGGAGCTGGAAACCTGCGAGGACCCGCTGTTTCTTCTTGATCCATTAACAGATCGTAAGGATTTACTATCTATTTCCAGCAGTCTGTAAGGGAAGACAAAGTAATCAGTTTTAGCAGGACTACTGGAATCACTGGCAGATCACAGGTTGATTACCCTGGTCTAGACAGTAAAGTATATTATTGAAATTCAAGTGTAGAAAATTGAATGGCGATTAAGGAGTGGTAATATCTTTATGTGACCACTTGATAATCCTGGCACAAGACACATTTAAAATAGGCTATATCATTTTCTCAGTTACTCAGAACACGAAATAGCCAGTCTGAATCCTCGAACATTACAGATGTCCCAAATGTATTGCTTTTCAATGTAATAGACATCTATAGCATCAAAGGGGTTACTGTTGAAGAAAATCTCAAAACTGTGTTAAATTAAAACTAAAGATTCCCTGGCCACCATTGTTTTAGAAGTTCATAGAGGGATTATAATCATTTTTATCATTAACCCAGTAAGGACCAGAGCAGTGTGCAAGGCATTGCTTACCTCTCTACTCATTACAGGATTTAAGCACAGAGGGCACAAGCTTTTGCACACTAATATTATTATTCTTTATTTATATAGCACCAGTGGTCAGTCTCCTAACAGACTGTGATACCATCATTAAGCACAGCTAAAAAATAATATAAACAGATACACAATAAACTGCTTAGAGAGTTGTTTTTTAACAGACAATCTACTTCATGAAGCTTATTTTGGTCACTTTTGCAAGCCAAACATGAGATTTCCGCACAATGGAACGGCTGAATGTTCCGTTTAAAAGAACACAAGTAAAATACACACACACACACACACACACACACAGATACACACAGATACACACAGATACACACACGTTTGTTTTTTATCCTTTTATTAGTTAAAGGAATCTGAAGAGGTGCAACTGTGGAGCAAATCATTTGCGTCAGAGAGGACTTTTAAAATAAAGCCCCCAAATTCCTGTTGAGTGAAACTGATCTCTTAACCCTTTGAGTGCCAGAGGGGTATGCAAGGCACTGCAAAGCAATGTGTTTGCACCTTTCTGGCACTCAAATGATTAAGCCCTTGAATGAGAGACACGTGTCCAACACATCCTTCCAGTGGCAAAGAGGTTTAGAATGTAATATGGCCCTGGCACTGAAAGTGTTAACCCTGAAAGTGGCAAACAATTATGTCATGCATTGCAATGTTTTAGAGACCTTTTTTGGCACTAAAAGGGTTTGTAAAAAACTCCAGCTGTGAGTGGCAAAGATGTATGCAATGCTATAAGCTCTGTGGGACAGAAACTGTCAACCCTTTCATTGTCAAAGATGTATCCAATAAGTTTGATAGATCTGTGGCTGCACTCATGCACAGACAAACTCATCCATAGACACATGCACACAGACAGACATCGACTTCCATACGGCAGTTAGGGAGGGTGGTAGGGAAGAAAGAACACAGACAATGGAAAAGGTGGTAGGGAAGATCGAAAACAATGAGCAATATGTTAGTGGTTGCTTTAACCCTTTCAATGTCAGAGGGGTACACAATGCATTGCAAACCACTGAAAAGTTTAACCAGCTCTGTAATAACGTGTGCCTCAGTATGTACCACCACTCCTCCCATGTGAACTCAGGCTTGGCCCGGCAACCTCTCTCTCAGGCAGCTACTGTGTCTCTGAGCCCCTAGTCTTTGTGTCTCAAGTTCCCCATCCTCCATGTGTGAGCCTCCAGTGTCTGTCAGAGACCCCACCCCACCCTCTCTGTCACAGTCCCCTGTTTGTATGGTCAAAGCCCAGCAGTAATTGTGTTCCTGGTCTGCTGGTGTTTTTCTCTCGCCTCCTGAGTTCTGTGTATCCTGCTCGTAAGACGCTACATGGCCTTCATTCCTAGTGGCTTGAAGATGTGAGCTGGAAGGCAGGACACAGAAGGAGCAGGATACAGAAGAGCTGGCAGCCGCTGAGGTAGAGTTGGTGAATGTGCATGGGAGCGAAAGGGGTCTTTGAAATACAGAGGTGAAGAGGCAAAGGAATGGAAGGGTTAAAGAGGTGAAGTTGTGAAAGTATATTACTATACCCCAGGATCACGTTGCCATTGCCCTGAACAGATCCTCACTTTCACACCACTATTTTCAATACAAAAGCTTAATCAGCAGCTCCAACCCCACGTGGAAAAAAGTGTAGTCATAAAATTCTCCCACTTAGCCAGTGTGCACAAATAACCTTAAACTCCCAAATGGTCTGTAATCTAACACTTTAGGTGCCGTGTATGCAGTTGAGAGCTTCCCTATACTCTCTGTAATTGCTTAAAAAGACCTACTGATATGAAGATAGGGACCTTGCATAACATCGCAATACCAGCCCCAAGCCACAAATTAAATATAGCTGGGACATCTGTGCATCACACCGCACCGGTCTGCAGCTGCTGCCGCCCTGTGGAGGGGTGGGGGGAGGCAGTATCAGGAGGAACCCCGCAGTAACGAGGAGATGGCTTTGTGTTGTATTTTAATGTGACAGTATTTTGTTGTTTAAATAAATTTGTTTGAGTTGTACATGTGTTGTTTGTGATACGACATTAATGTTGGGATGGATATGAGGTGGGTATACGTACGTGGAGGAGATCTTCTTTGGTTATGAGCAATACGAAGTGTAGGCATGTGTTGAGAAAGAAGTTTAATCGATGTGTGTAGAATGGCGTGAATGTCAAGTTCAGTATATATGAGTGCCGGTGCTGAAGGAAATGAATTTCATAAGACCATACATGATGAATTTACATTTGTAAGTGGGGGTGACTGTTTTCCAGGGCATAAATTGTTTAACCCCTTAAGGACCGAGAAAATCTGAGGTTGTTTTCCCTCAAGGACCGGAGCAATTCTGACCTTTTTGACTAGGTCTTTGTTCAACAGTGTTTTCCCTCTTAGGCTTTTATTCCACCCCCATAAATTATATACTGTTTTTCTACGCACAAATAGGGCTTTCTTTTGATACCCCACATATATGGATAACCCACCATTTACTTTATGAAAATTTTAAAAAAAAATGTAAAAAACACCATTTTTAATTTTTCTCTTGGGATCAATTGGCCACAAAGGGTTACATTTTGATGGAGACTGCATGAAAAGTATGACCGGTCAGTCATACCTACAAAATGCGCAGTTTAAAGTGGCCACTGTCCCCCCTGGGTGAAAATCCCCATGTCCCTTTTTCCCACCCTATTTTGACACTTTTTTTATCCCTAGCATTTGGTGGTGTGTATAAGTGTATTACATGGCTCCACCACAATCACACTTCCAATATTGTTTAATTATATATATATATTTTTTTTTTTAAATAAAAAAAAAAATTTTGTTTAAAAAAAAAAAAAGTGTATAATTGCAGGTCAAAAATTGCATTTAGCCAGCCTCCTGCACCAGCAGTGAAGGGGTTAATACCCCCAGCTGCTGTTTTTTTTTTTTTTTTTACAACTAGGTGTCTCCCGTCTACTTCTGTCTCCCTTACTTTGATAGCAATGGAGACAGAGGCAGACGAGACAGGCACAGACAGCATGCTTTGCATGCTGCCTCTGTCTGTCACTATGCCGGTACATGTGATCGCTGCTACGGCGATCACATGAACTGGCACAAGCAGGAAGGGCTGAGACTGAACGCCCGGTCTCAGAGCGCTCAGTCTCAACCTGGAATTAATGATAGCAGCGTGCACGGAGGCACGCTGCTATCATTTATGCCATGACGGTCCTGGACCGTCATGGGTCGTTAAGGGTATAACAACCCATGACAGTGCAGGACCGTCATGGTTCCTTAAGGGGTTAAGTGGCCAAAGTATTTGTGCATGATCTAAGGGAGAAGAGGGAGTTGAAAGAGGAGTTTGAGAGGGGTGATTTGCTGTAGATTGCCCGGAACTTACTTCCGTACAGACTGAAGGTACCTGCTCTGTACAACAGTGTCACTCTGCCTCTGCTCCCCTCCCTCTATCCAGCCTCCTCGGATGACAAAGGCTTTCTGCCTGTAAACTGGAGCAGTCTCATTGGCCAGAGACCACTCCAGCTTGCAGGCAGAAAACCAAGTTAAGATCCCATGGAGGAGCAAGATTCTTGAAGGCAGGATGAGCATAAGCAACACCCTGGAAGAAAACCTTGACATCAGGAAGGATGGCAATGCACCTCTGAAAGAAAACAGAGAGTGCAGAAGTGTGAACCTTAAGGGAACTCAAACGGAGGCCCTTATCCACACAGTCATGCAAGAAAACCAGGACCGTAGGCAGACCAAATTCCTGAGATAGGTCCTTGTCAGCACATCAAGATAGAAAGGTCGACCAGACATGATGGTAGATCTTGGAACAAACAGGTTTGCGGGCACTGAGCATAGTAGCCACCACCCCAGAAGAAAAGCCTTTCTTCTTCAATATTGAGGATTCAATTTCCAAGCCGTCAGGTTTAGCCGATGAACATCCTCTTTCCACAGGTAACCCTGTAGAAGAAGAACCAGGTGGCAAGGGAGCAAGAATGGCTCAGCCACTGACAGATCCAGCAGCTTCAGAAACCAAGCTTGGTGAGGCCAGTATGGAGCAATCAGAATGACTGGACAGCGTTCCAGTCGCAATTTCCGTAACACCCTGTGCAACATTGGGAGGGGAGTAAAGATTAGGCCATAGGAAATAACCAAGGAATGGACATTGCATCCACCGCCAGAGCTAGAGGGTCTCTCCATTGAGAGCAGAACCTCTGAACCTTCCTATTTTGTCTTGTCGCCATCAGGTCGATGTAAGGAAGACCATACTTCTGAACAATGAGGGTGAACACCTCTGCGTGCAGTTCCCAGTCTCCGCTGCCCACTGTGTGTCGACTGAGAAAGTCCGCCATGACATTGTCTACACCAGGAATGTGTACTGCGGATATGGCAGGAACGTGTTATTCTGCCCAGACAAAATAGCTTTGACCTCTAACCAAGTGGCGCGACATCTTGTTCCTCCCTGCTTGTTGATGTAAGCCACGGCCGTGGCGTTGTCGGACTGCACCCGGACTGGACAGTCTTCCAGCTGAGATATCCAATGACGAAGGGCATGAAATATCGCCTGAAGCTCCAATACATTGATGAGATGGAGAGATTCCTCCAGAGACCACTGACCCTGAGAACTCAGGCGATCCAGGACCGATCCCCAGCCAGAGAGGCTGGCATCCGTCGTCACCGTGGTCCAGAAGGATACCAGGAAGGACTTGCCTTTCAGCAGATTGGAGAGGTCGAGCCACCATGACAAACTCAGTTCCACATGTAGAGGGAGGGACACTGACTTCTTCAGAAGGTCTGGATGACCCCTGCAAACCTGGATCACAAAGCTCTGGAGTTCCCTGGTGTGAGCCATGGCAAATGGGACTGCTTCTATAGTGGAGATGAATTTCCCCACTACAGAGAACAGCTTCTTGGCGGGAACTGGATCTTAAGCCAGAACCGCAGAAACCCTGTGGGCGATCTGCTGAGCTACCGCATCCATGAGAAACACCATGCTCTTCTGAATGTCGAAGAGAAGGCCCAGGAAAGACCAGCTGCCGGGATGGGACAAGAACTGACTTATCCATGTTGATGATCCACCCGTGGTGGGTGAGAGCATATATGCATAGCTGAACCTGCTGATTAAGTTCCACAAAGGAGGGCTTTCAGAAGCAGGTTGGCCATGTATGGAGTAACTCTCATGCTGTCCCACTGGGAGGATGGACACTAAGGCTCCCAGGACATGGCTGAAAATTTGAGGAGCTGTAGTCAGACCAAAGGGAAGAGCCGAAAACTGAAAATGCCCTCAGTCACAGGCAAATCTGAGATACTGCCAGCTCTCTGGATGAATGGCTATGTGTAAATACACGACCTGAAGATCCAGAGATGCAAGGAATTCCCCCGGGGAAATAGCAGCAATCACCATCCCTAGAGACTCCTGGTGATAATGAGTCCGGATCACAAAGGAATTGAGATCCTTCAAATCCAGAATGGGGCAACAACTGCCGTCCTTTTTGGAGACCACAAAAAGGTTTGCGTAAAAACCTATATCTCTGTCCTTAACTGGAACCAGCTCTAGAACATCTTTGTCCAGAAGAGCCTGAATAGCACCATTGAACAGACAGCGTTTGTCCGCGCCCTGTGGCATATGAGAAGGAAAGAAGCAAAAGGGAGGAAGAGAGACTAAAGGGATCCTGTACCCTTCCGTCACCACCAGTAAAACCCTCTGGTCCGCCACAGAATTCTCCCAGATGCTGTGGTAGTGACACAGACGACCACCCACAGCAGAGTGTGGACCTGGGTTCGGTGAGTCATGCCGAAGAAGGCTTGGAAGCCTTGGGCTTGGAGGAGACCATTGGCTTCCATTGCTGTTTGGGCTTGGAGGAGGCACGCGGAGCTAAGCGAACCGTCTGGTTCGCCGGACATGTCTCAGTCTGAAAAGAACGAAAATACCAATTACGCTTAAGCAGCGTTTTCTTCCTGGGAACCAAATGTAGAAGGGTACTCTTACTCCCTTTGGCCTCACTGATCAGATCTTTAAGATCTGGCCCAAACAAAGAAGTACCTTGAAAAGGTAAGGAGAGCAGTGCTTTCTTGGAAGCAGTGTCAGCAGACAAGATCTTGAGCCAAAGAGCCCATCTGGCAACCACAGACATGGTGGAAACCCTAGCCAGCAAATGGATGGCATCAAATAAGGCAGCAGAAACATAGTGCCGTGCCTCAGAAATGTTGGCAAGGCACCACAGCATATGCGAAGTAGGTGCACCCTGACTGACAGCCAAGATGAGTTGTTCAGTCCAGACCGCAGTGGCCCGGTTCACCCACACTGCAGCAAATGCTGGATGCATGGCAGTACCAGCAGTGGCAAAAATGGACTTGAGGGAGACCTCAAGTTTCTTGTCAGTCCAGTCCTTCAGAGCGGACACAATAGAAACTGGCAAGGCAGTAGACTTAGATCGCCTGGAGATAGAAGCATCCACTTTGGGAGGATGAACACACGGAGCAAGCGCTGCCTCAGAGAAGGGATAAAGCTTGGCAAATTTCTTGGATACAGGAGGTTTCCTGTCCGGAGATTTCCACTCTTCAGATAGAAGGTCAAGAGTGGGGTTAGGTGGAAAGCAAGTAAGGGGCTTTTTAGGATCCCGAAACACATCAGAGGGATCACAGAAGGAACCTCCTGAACTAAGGGAATGTTAAGGGTATTCAAAACAGCCCTGATCAGGCTCTCAGCCGAGGGCTCAGGATCAGCCTCAAAAGGATCCCCAAAAAACTGAGAGGAGCCCACAGCAGAACACTCCTCAACATCTGAATCCACCAGCAGTTCCTCCTCAGAGGAATCGGATACGTCAGGTACTTATCACGGTGTCCGTGATCCGTTACTGTCACTCTCAGTTGTGGGCGCTCCCATTGGCCTGTTTGACCCGCCCATTGTGGCCTTTATATACCTGGCCTTTGGCACCTGTCAGGTGCCCTTTCGTGGTGTTCCTGAGCCAGTGTTGCTGTTGCTGTGTTCCAGTGTTCCTGATTCCTGTGTACCGAGATTTGGCCTGTTTTGACGACGCTCCTGGTTTCCTGCTCCGTGATCTGACCCGGCTTGGCTGACGTTCCTCCTTGTGACCTGATCTGGCTTGTCTGAGAATCCTGCTCCGTGATCTGACCCGGCCTGGCTGACGTTCCTGCCTGTGACCTGATCTGGCTTGTCTGAGAACCCTGCTCCGTGACCTGACCCGGCCTGACTGACTTCCTGCTCCATGACCCGAACCGGCTTGCTACTGACCCTGCCACCGTTCCTGCAGCTTGGTGTCGCCGAGGCGACATTCTGACTTCCGCTGTGCTTGTGTCACAGCTTATAGTGGATTGCCTCCATTAACACTTGCAGAGCTGTGTTTCCATTTGCTGAGTCTCCATTAACACTTGCAGAGCCGTGTCTCCGTTTGTTGAGTCTCCATTAACACTTGCAGAGCCGTGCCTACATTGTTGAGCCTCCAGTTGTACTTGCAGAGCTGTGTGTCCCTTCCCTGAGCCTCCATTAACACTTGCAGAGCTGCTGTCTCCATTCACTGAGCCTCCTTTAACACTTGCAGAGCCGTTGCTGATCTTCCGCAACACCTGCTGAGACGGTTACGTTCAGAGCCTTGTTTAGGCGGCGGCTCATCTTGTCTATCTTGCAGTGTAGTCTGTCTCCGTTACCGCGCCCGCGGGAGGCGCTATTGGCTCTAGCTCATACAGTGTTAGCTCTCCGTTACACGCCCGGTGGGGCTACTGGCTCAAGCTCTTGCAGTGCAGTTTGTCTCCGTTACTACACCCGTGGGGGCTATTGGTTCAAGCTCTTGCAGTGTAGTCTGTCTCCGTTACTATGCCCGTGAGGGCTATTGGCTCAAGCTCTTGCAGTGTAGTCTGTCTCCGTTACTACGCCCGTGGGGGCTATTGACTCAAGCTACCCTGCAGTGTTCTGGCCTCAGTTCCTGCTCAGCCTAAGCAGCTCTCTCTGTTTTATAGACTGACGGTGTTGTTTCATCTAGCACCACTTGTTGTCTCATTACCACCTTGGGCGTGCCAAACACCACAACAGAGACTGATTGATTTACATGTACTTTAACCATTAGGAGTACCCTTATGATTCTATGTCTGTCCTGTGACAGTATATGTATAGTCTTTGCATCTGTATACTGGGCCTGAGAAGGCATCTGTAAGCCAATATCTCGCTATTATTCTGTATTGCCTATAGAGGGTGATCTTTCTTGTTTTGTTTTAATAAAACTGTGTTTTATTCTAACCTGCTGGTCTGAGTGTCCTGTAAAACTATTACAGTACTCCCTGAGGTTTTTGGCAGGGAAAACTTGATGGAGGATGGGTTCTGCCAAGAATGGAAGACCCATGTAACTGGGATGGAAAGAGTTGCAATGTAGACCTAAGGTCCCTGGTAGCAGCCTTGAACTCTTGCACCCAAACTGGCTCTAAAGAATGGCTGGAGGTCCCTGGGAGACTCTCAGGGACATCAGAACATGCTGTGCAGAAATGACCTGAGAATTCTCTAGGTAACCCTGAATGACAGGAAGAGCAATAGGGGATACAGACACCCCAGCATCCTAAGTCTGGCCCCAAGCTCCAACGGTATAGACATTCTCACAGTGTCAAATAACCTTACAATAAAAGAAATCACCCAGTACAGTGTGTAGGATTAAAGTTTCCCCCCAGAAATCGCTAAAATAAACTGGAAGGCGAAGGGTTGATCAGCAGAGGAGAGGAGGAGTGTCCAAGCCCTGTGTAGTATACTCGTTCTGGAAATGGCACAAAATGGCTGCCGCGGCAGAAGCCAATCAGAAACGAGCTCGTGAAGCAAGCGCTCATGGGAAATGTAGTTTTCCCAGAAAAAGTACCCAACCAGTGCCCGAAGCCCCCTGAGCCCCCCAACACACTACAAACATGAACCAGATGATAGAGCAAGGGCAGACAAGAAAAATGAGCCATCTCTGAAGTTGCTAGGTTAAGCGGTTGCAGACATATGTCCCAAGCTGCACAGTCCCATAGGAGTGAATGGAGCAATGGCGCCTAATGCAGTAAAGCGGAACTCAAATTTTACAAAATTTAAACCGTAAAATAAAAATGCATGAAACATCACTGGAACATGTTAGGATACCCAAAAAACACTGAACCAGTAGGAAAAGTGTCAGAAAACACCACAAAAAAATGCAAAACCAGCAGCTAAAGGGTTAAAGTACCACATAAACCTGCTCCAAAACACCCAACAGACATACAGATATACCCAATGAGTGCAGGAGTATGCAATAGGAACTCCAAAGGTAAACCCCTGTGCGGAGGGGCACTGTGGGACATGTGTACTTGCAGCACTCAAAGGGTTGCTCACCTTTCCTGCAGATCTTGTGTCTTCAGACTACCATGTATTAAAGCAGAAGCCTAGGTGGGCAACTCCTGAGGAAAGAACTTGTTGCCAAGATTTTCCCCTCAGGGCTCAAGGTCCACAAAAAGCACCTGGTTACTGAGCTAGCCGCATCTAAGGGCATTGTCAGTTATGGTAATCCGCCTAATGGTGGTATTCCATGTCTAAAAGAAAAATAAAACACTTCTAAAGCTATAGCAGAACTGTTCTTTTGCCTGTGTTATCTTCACCAAGGAACAAATCTTTCTGGAGCTGGTTGGCTAGCTGCAGCCAAGGAGGGAACGTAGGCTCCACCACCTGCATACAACTCTAGAATTGTTCCTGCCTACAATTAAAGGGGTGGATCGCCTACCCAAAGTTACCAGTAACCTGTATTGGAAGACAGAGAAATTTATTTCTTCAATTTCTCCCAAATAGTGTTTTAAAAAAAAACAAATTAATGAATTACTCAAAATAAGCACCATATAACCTAACAATTAAGAGCAACTTGCAAGAAAGTAGAGTAGCAGTGGAATTGTGGAAGGATCAAATGGTATGACGTAGTGCAATGTAGTATGTATGAGGCAAGTCTGGGAAGTGAAAGTGTGTAATGAAGATTACATATTGGTAGTGAGAGTCAGCGGAATGCAAGGGAGGAGTGTAAAATTTCAATTAAAAACAATGAGGAGTTAGTCCTTGCTGAGATTTTGACATCAGTGCTCGGCTCCCTACACACTGTTGCCAAAATCACGTGTTTTTTGTAATGTTAATTTGTGTGGAATTGGAAGGAAGAGTTACTCCTTCCATAGATTTTGGCAGAAACAGTGAGGGGGGCTCTTGTATGTCCTGGTGAGGCAGTATGGAGGAGATCTCTATGTGACCCTGGGTGTGTCAGGTACGGCAGTAGAATTTGTGGTCATGTGACCATGTTCTCTTATATAGTATATATATATCATATTATAATTATATATATTAAACAAGAAGTATGCACTCACGGTTTGGGTGTAAAAACGTTCAGTGTATTCAAAATTTATCAAAACTGACCTTCATCAAGTCCCGAGTAGAGGACCAAAATGTTGCCATCGATTTTTTTTTTTTTTTTTTGCACGAATGTCTTTATAAATTATTGCTGCTGATTTCTGCACAAATGTTTTGATACATTTTTAATACCCCCCCCCCCCCTTTCCTTCACCGAGTTCGTGAGGGCATACTTTTTTTTTTTTTTTTTTTTTTTTTTTTTTAATATTGATTCATATGTAGCAGTATGGCACCCAGAGGGTTAACAGCAGATTTGTATTACATTTCAAGACAAACTGAGTGTCAACACCCAAACAAGAAATATTATATTATATATACACACACACTCACAAGTAAAAAAAAAAAAAAAAAAAAAACTAAAAATAGTTAATAAAAACAAATTTTAGATTGCTTAAAGAACTAAAGAGGGCATACCCTTAGTATAGGATTCCCAATAGTGTCCTGCATGCAGTAAAGGGCATATTTAACATTCTTTTAATATAGGCAGCCACCAAAGTCATCCATTTGTAATGCGTGCTGCCCGCATGGCTGTGTTGTGGGTTTGATCAGCACCAGACACCAGTTTGCATATGCCTTTACTGGCATCTTAGATGCCAATAAAAAAGTCAGGTTAAAAAAAAGACTATCACCTGTCCACATTCATCCATCTTGACAGGATTTGCATGATTGCTGATGGTCAGTTTATGCAAATTAGCTAGCTCTGAACAGTATGTAGTTGCAGGTGGGAGGAAGAGCAATGTGGAGAGTTGGTATGGAATTTTCAGAAATGTTCAAACAAGCATAAAAAGAGGGCAAAATACATGTTAAAAAATTATATATCTGTATAATATAAATTGTTAGGATGCGAATCTCCCTGTGTACGTAACAGCACATGCGCAGTAGAGACTGCAAGAACGAGGCAGTCATGCTCAGTAGAGACTGGCCGAAGATGCTGATCCAGAGCGGGTTGCACCGAATGGCTCACTGCCTTGTCTCTGCTCCCGGCTCTGGGGATGAAGCTGAGGCCGTTGGGTGGCACTTTAGCCCATGTACACGGGCTTTCATACTAGTATATTATTACATACTATATTATATATATAGTATGCCAAACAGCAGGTACAGTCATAAGGAATGAGGGTATGAGCAAAGGTGGTGCTAACAGCATCTTACTACAGCTGATGCCATAAAATGTTCTGCAATAAATCACTCAACTGCAGTTTATGTAAGGGTGAAAGGCATAAACATGGCTAACATTGCAATGTACTCTACACAACAACCCTTTAGTATTCCTATAACGAAAATCTACAATTATGCCCAATTTGAGAAACTGGCCTTTCTGCCACTTCTGGTAAAGATACCTCTGTTTAATAGTTCCCCATGTATTCCTGAGTTCAACAGTGCAAACATTGCTTCTGAATTTGTTCTCATTTCAGGGATGGTTAGATATTAGAGAGACTTGGCACTGATCCAACACAGTGATGATCAACATCTCCTCTATATAAACACAAGGGAATTGCGTTTGTACACCCCTCCCAGCCCCCACCTCAAAATAGTGTTGTTTAACTTTATCTGAAATTCACTGTCCTTGAACATTGATATTTGCTAAAAAAGAAGCTGGCAGTCCCACCAAACATCAAATGACAACATTTTGTAGACCATCCTTTGCATGAAAGACAGATCTCTAATGCATTTTATTGCAGTGAACTGTAAACTTCTCTAGCATTCAAGGGATTATACTTGTGTTTTGCAAGTTAGTTTATTTCGAATATAAAATACCATGAACAAAATCTGTCATATATATATATACACACACACGCAATATATATTATATATATATATATATATATATATATATATATATATATATATATATATATATATACACATACATACATACATATACACTCTGATTATATATCTGTATTAGTAGTAAGGAGGAGTTCTGCATATCTCCTCCATACTGTCTGTCCCATAGGTGTAAGCATGGTGAGGGATTTTCACAGAAGGTGGGGGGCACAGCTCTCCACCTGTTGTGCAGCTATAAATCCCATTATCTCAGGCCAGCAGAGTAGAATTGGAGTGGCAGGCAAACAGCTGAATGCCTACTCCTGTTAGAATCTCTGCAAGGACTTCACCCTCCACCACAGTATACACCTCCCTCTACAACCTCCCTTGCATTCACCTCATACTCCCCTGCACCTAATCACATAACACACCCCTTCACCTGATTGATTCACATCATCACCTACCCCTCCTATGCAATGCATTGTGTTGCAATGCATTGAATACCTGACACCCAAAGGCTTACACTTCCTAA
Organism: Rhinophrynus dorsalis; assembly: GCA_037306005.1. Taxonomy (NCBI): domain Eukaryota; kingdom Metazoa; phylum Chordata; class Amphibia; order Anura; family Rhinophrynidae; genus Rhinophrynus; species Rhinophrynus dorsalis. The sequence goes on from CM074722.1 coordinate 175,033,330, forward strand.
TAAGGCACCTCCTCAAGGTAGAAAATCCCAAATCAGACCTGCTCAGACATATACCCTGAACTTATAAATGTACAGACAGAAAGTAGAAAAATTAGATCAGACCTCTATAGGTGTGGAGCACTTCATTTACCTTAAGCTCTAATGAGCATGACCCCCACCCCTTCCTGGAGACAACGAGCAACATGCTTTAATTGGCAGCCTCTTCCTGTGCTGCTGTACCTTCCTTATAGGACATCTCCCAAATAACATACATTCCTGTGGTGTGAGGACCTTGAGGTCCTCACAGGGCACTACCATACTTTCAATGGGCATAGGTGTGTATATTTAAAGTATTGTAGTGCCCTGTGAGGACCTCAAGGTCCTCACACAGCAGGAACGTATGATGATTCGAAGAAGTCCTTCAAAGGACACGCACATCAGTAGAGTAAGTGGCTGCCAACTCAAGCATGCCGCATGCTGCCTCCAGAGGGGTGGGTGGGTGAGGGCCCTGCTCATTACAGCTGCAGGACAATGAAATGATCCACGCCTGAAGAGGTTTGAACTCACTGTTTTAACGTACATTCATTTGTTCATTGAATACATGTGATTTTTTTTCTCTTCAACATTGCAGGAGCTGTACGATTACCACATTTGCATACCCCAGTGTCACTCAAAGGGTTAACACACAGGAAACACCATGCCAAGACTTTAAAATAAATATAATCCTCAAAACAAGTAGAAACAAGGTGTTTTTTTGTTTTTGGGTTTTTTTTTTTGGTTTTTGCTTTTTTTGGGGGGTAGGGTATAAATTGTGGAACTTTATTATAGTATCTGATGCCAAAAGTACCTAAATACTACAATTAACCCTTTGAGTGCCAGAGGGGTATGCAACGCATTGCGGAGAACTGTGTTGCGCACCCCTCTGGAATTCAAAGGGTTAATGTAAAGAAGCATAAATAGATGCTAAGCTTACATTCCAAGAGGCCAATATGTGTTACCCTACGGCACATTAGATATAAAGTAAAATATAAAGTAACCAAGTCAAAAACAATTAACACAATATTTGTTATATATTATAAAACTTATGGGGGAGGGGCATTCAAAGAATTAAAAAATTAACCACTTCAAAGCATTGCCAGTGATATCTCGAGAATCCAAGGGTTAATGAAGACATTTTGCACAATTCTAGCTTGAACATATATCATGTTATTGCAAAATGCATTCAGACTGAAGAAGACATTATATCACATATACACTTATATAAAGTCAAAAGCACTTTTTCTGCTGTAACCAAAGGTATAAAGTTTACCTTAGAAGATTAGCTGTCGACATGTCCAGGCACTCGTATGGCTTTAAACTGCAAGTCACATTCCATATACACTTTGCTCTTGTCCCTATTTTATAATGTGCAATGATTTACCCTTGACAAACACAGCGGAATTGTCTGACATGGACTGTACCATTCCTGAGCTAGTAGGGAGGATACATTTTGTTGATACTAGATTAAAAGCAACCTTTATCCTTCAATTGTGTTATAAAACACAATATGTAACAGATGTATCAGATGAATTTAAGCAAATGTAAGCCTCTTTTCTGTCTCCTACTTTTATTAGAATACATTGCAATTTAGTTGCACAACAGGAAATTTATTTTTGTATATTGAACTTATTTCTGCACAGACAAGGAGTTAGCAATTTGGAGAGACTCTTTACTTGCCAGAATGGAGAGGTGTGCAATTTGCAGCCATCCAGCTGTTCAACTATAAATCCCATCATCTCAGGCCAACAGAGTAGAACTGGAGTGGCAGCAAACAATAGTGGAATGCCTGCAACCTATACAACACAGGGATTAACCCCCACTTGCCTATTGTTAGTAATTGGCCTTGGGCCTTTACTCAAGAGATAACCTCTTCAAATTAGTCCTGTACCTCTTAAATCATAGAGAAAGTGTGGGGGGGGGTGAGAGAGGAGCGAGAGGGGCAAGAGGGGAGGGAGAAGCAAGAGGGATGTGAGTAGGGGCGAGAGGGCAGTGACAAAGAGGAGCGGGAGGGGGGGGAAGAGAAAGAGAGGGGGAAGAGAGAGAGAGAGGGGGAAGAGAGAGAGAGAGAGGGGGGAGGAGAGATAGAGAGGGAGAGATAGAGAGGGATAGGAGGGAGGAGAGAGAGTGCGGGAGGAGAGAGGAGAGCGCGGGAGGAGAGAGGAGAGCGCGGGAGGAGAGAGGAGAGTGCGGGAGGAGAGCACGGGAGGAAAGAGGAGAGCGCGGGAGGAGAGGGGAGGAGAGCGCGAGAGGAGATCGCGAGAGCGCGGGAGGAGATCGCGAGAGCGCGGGAGGAGATCGCGAGAGCGCGGGAGGAGATCGCGAGAGCGCGGGAGGAGAGCGCGAGAGGAGAGAGCGAGAGCGCGGGAGGAGAGAGCGCAGGCGGAGAGAGCACAGGCGGAGAGAGGACAGGCGGAGAGAGGACAGGCGGAGAGAGGACAGGCGGAGAGAGGACAGGAGGAGAGAGGACAGGAGGAGAGAGGACAGGAGGAGAGAGGACAGAGCGAGAGCGCGGGAGGACAGAGCGAGAGCGCGGGAGGACAGAGCGAGAGCGCGGGAGGACAGAGCGAGAGCGCGCGAGGACAGAGCGAGAGCGCGCGAGGACAGAGCGAGAGCGCGCGAGGACAGAGCGAGAGCGCGGGAGGACAGAGCGAGAGCGCGGGAGGACAGAGCGAGAGCGCGGGAGGACAGAGCGAGAGCGCGGGAGGACAGAGCGAGAGCGCGCGAGGACAGAGCGAGAGCGCGCGAGGACAGAGCGAGAGCGCGCGAGGACAGAGCGAGAGCGCGCGAGGACAGAGCGAGAGCGAGCGAGGACAGAGCGAGAGCGAGGACAGAGCGAGAGCGCAGGAGGAGAGCGGACAGAGTGAGAGAGGACAGAGCGAGAGAGGACAGAGCGAGAGAGGACAGAGCGAGAGAGGACAGAGCGAGAGAGGACAGAGCGAGGGAGGACGGACAGAGCACGGGAGGACGGACAGAGCACGGGAGGACGGACAGAGCACGGGAGGACGGACAGAGCACGGGAGGACGGACAGAGCACGGGAGGACGGACAGAGCACGGGAGGACGGACAGAGCGGGAGGACGGACAGAGCGGGAGGACAGACAGAGCGCGGGAGGACAGAGCGAGAGAGCGCGGGAGGACAGAGCGAGAGAGCGCGGGAGGACAGAGCGAGAGAGCGCGGGAGGACAGAGCGAGAGAGCGCGGGAGGACAGAGCGAGAGAGCGCGGGAGGACAGAGCGAGAGAGCGCGGGAGGACAGAGCGAGAGAGCGCGGGAGGACAGAGCGAGAGAGCGCGGGAGGACAGAGCGAGAGAGCGCGGGAGGACAGAGCGAGAGAGCGCGGGAGGACAGAGCGAGAGCGAGGAGAGAGGGAGAGAGAGGCAGCATGACATGACCCTCTCCAGAAATGTGCAGTATTAACAGAGGAGAGATTCTCACTGTGTCTGTGTGGCTACTACATTTTTGATCTGGCTCTAAGAGTCAAACCAAATTTGTCAAGCCACGCATTACCCCTATGTCCTCCATTATAAGCAAGAGATAGTTCTTTATTTCACCTCAGAAGAACCAATAGGTTGGTCACTAAACAAAAAGAAAATATCCATTGAGCTCATGATTAACTTTATTTTTTTCATAGGAGATGTACAATCGTTGGTATTTGTACAGCAATCAAAAGAAGCAGAATTGGTATAAAACTGGCAGTTTCCTGACACAAAATATATCAGTAACAATAAAGAGGCCATAGAAAAACCATATCTAAACACACCAAGTACATCAACCTAAGAGACTCCGCTAGCTGAATACTTCTGTTTATTGTAACCTAGAGGAAACCCCAATAAAATAATGGAGTCTGATACACAAATACGAAATGAAGCCCTCCCCCCCAGAAAAGTCAAATGCAGCATTGGGGGAAAAGTAAAAAATCCCCTTTGTTTTAAATGTGGCTTTTAACAGTCTGTTGCTAGAGATGTCTCAAATGCACAGCATTCAAGAGGTTAAAAGCCTTAAACCTCATTAAAACCATTGGGAATTTTGTATCGTTTGCCCTTTCTCCCATATGGTGCAGTTGGATTGCCACATACTTGTACCTGTAGTTGTCTATATAGAATGATCTATGCTTTAGTTCACCCCTCTATTAAGACTGTAAAGGAAAATGTGCTAGCACCAGACTACAAGATGGAGGCAATGTAGGAAGTGTATAGATATAACTGCCTGGAGAATTCTTACCTAGGTAAGCCCCACTGTTAACCCTTTGAGTGGCAGGGAGGTATCCAATGCATTGTGTTGCAATGCACTGGATACCTCTGGCACTCAAAAGGTTAAAGGTATAGTAACCCCTTATTTTTAAATTCAAATCGTGCAAAAACTAAAACTAGATTGGCGTAGGGGATTTTTTAAAATCTTACTTACATAGTACTGCAGATACAACCTCAGTAGAATGGTGAAAGGAGCTTGCTGTAATGATAGCCCACATAAATGCCACCTCAAAGGGAAGCGCAAACGCACTTCCTGGGGCAGCTGGGAGGGAGATGGGTAGTCCTGCGGCAGTGTGCCACACATACTGTGTGCTGCACATTGCAGAAGTGCCATATTTCAACTCTGCATATCTGCAGTACTAGCTAAGATTTAAAAAAAAAATCCCCTACACCAATCTAGTTTTACTTATTAACTCCTTAAGGACCAGGAAAATCTGAGTTTGATTTGACTTAAGGACCGGAGCAATTTTGACTTTTTTGACTATGTCTTTGTTCAACTATATTTTCTCTTTAATTCCTTTTGTACACCCACACAAATTATATACTGTTTTTTTAAGCACAAGTAGGGCTTTCTTTTGATACCACAATTATATGAATACCTCATCATTTAATCCTGTCAAGATTTGCATACTATTAGTTCATTACAAAAAAAAAATACCCCTAAATATATTCATTTGCTTCTCCTGAATATAAGAGTACAACATATGCCTAGTATTTCAATCCTTTTCTCACATTTACAAGGTAAATATTACAAGATGGACTCCATTATTTGCAACCTGTTATTTTTCAACAATTGGCATGTGAGCATCATAGCTTAGTTGACGGTGCCAGAATCAAAAAATGTCCCACAAAGGTATATGTTTCTGAAAACTAGACAACAGAAGGTAAATAATCAGGAGAATTTTGGAGTTTTTTATGCAGCTATTTTTACAGAAATATTTTTCAAAATTGTGGTAATATTTTTTTTTTTTTTTTTTGCAGTTTTCACACTTACATTTCAATATTACTGTTGATATCAAGAACATTTTAAAATATCCATTGTTTAGTGTTCAGCTCCTTCTTCCGAGTACGGCAATATCCCATATGCATAGGTTTCTCAAGGTTTGGGGGAGCTAAGGGGTCCAAATTGGAACATACGCGTTTCCAGCCTCACACTTTGAATTTTTACAGCTTGCGTCACTGGTGCCATGTCTCATTTGGGGCTATATAACAGTGCTCCACTCTAAGATTTCCCCCCAAAAGTGTATATTTTTGGAAAGTAGATACCCCAGGCTTTCATTTTATGTATGTTTTCACATTTTTAAGCAGCGATTTTACCACCAATCCCTCGTAAATCTTAACGCAAGTTTAAAAAAAAAACAGCATTTTTCCACACTTTGACTTCAATGTTGATGTGAATTTCAAGCACAGAACAGGTGTACATTTTAAAAATTGCATTTATTAATCTTTAGCTCCTTCTTCTGAGTAAGACAATTCCCCATATACATAGGTTTTTCGTGGTTTGGGGAAGCTACAGGGCCAAATCTTGAACAAATATTGAATTTTCACATCTTGCTTAACTGGTGCCACTTCTCATTTGGGGCTATGTTCCAGTGCTCCACTGTAAGATTTCCCCCCAAAAGTGTATATTTTTGTAGACACCCCCAGCTTTCATTTTAGGTGCGTTTTCAATTTTTTTTTTTTTTACACAGCCATTTTACCACCAATCTCCCGTACAACTTGACGTAAGTAAAGAATTCAGCGTTTTTCACACTTAGATTTCAGTGTTGAGGTGTATTTCAAGCATATGATAGGAGTAGATTTTAAAAACTGCATTGATTAGTGTTTAGCTCCTTCTTCTGAGTAAGACAATACCCCATATGCATAGGTTTTGCTTGGTTTGTGGGAGCTATGGGGCCCAAATTGGAACATGTGCGTTTCCAGTTTCATATTTGAATTTTCTCAGCTTGCATCACTGGTGCCATTTCTCACTTGGGGCTGTGTAACAGTGCCCCACTTTAAGATTTCCCCCAAAAGTATATATTTTTGGAAAGTAGACACCCCCAGCTTTCATTTTAGGTGTGTTTTCAAATTTGTTAACACTGCCATTTTACCACGAATCCCTCATAAAACTTAACACAAGTAAAGAATTCAGCGTTTTTCACACTTAGATTTCAATGTTGAGGTGAATTTCAAGCATATGATAGGTGTAGATTTTAAAAACTGCATTGATTAGTGTTTAGCTCCTTCTTCTGAGTAAGACAATACCCCATATGCGTAGGTTTGTCAGGGTTTGTGGGAGTTACTGGGCCCATTTGGAACATGTGCTTTTCCTTTTACAGACATGCCATTTTTACAGGTGGTGCCTTGTCTCATTTCGGGCTGTTGGGCAATGCTGCCATGAATTTTACCCATAAATGTATATGTTGTAGAAGAGTAGACAACCCTGGCTTTCATTCTATTTGCACTTTATACATTTTTTTGCTGCCACACTATCATCAGTCCCTCCCAAAACCTGCAGTAAGACAGAGAAACACTGTTTTTTCACACATATTTTAGTGTTGCTCTGGATATTTGCAGATTTTTTAAGTGCTTTACATTAGTGGGGCGTTACATCCTCTGAGTACGGCAATGCCCCATATGCATAGCAGGGCTCAAAATTTCCACTCGCCACTAGCCAATGTCAAGTGAAAATTTAGCCCTGGCGAGTAGAAATTCAGCCCTGGTGGGTATGTTATGGCTTCCAGTAGCGAGTAACTTTTCAGGTCTGGCTAGCAGCAAAGGACTTCAAGTTTTAAGGCCTGTGCATAGGTTTGTCAGGGTCTGGGGGAGCTACTGGGCCCAGTAGGGAACATGTGAGTTTCCATTATCAGAGATGGAAAAAACTTTGCTTCCCATTATATTTTGATAGTGTTAGATCTAAGGAGGGATTTGTTTTGAAAAATAAAAAAAAAGGATATTTCAGGGGGAAAAATGTGGTCAAATAATAAAAGAAGATTTACAGCACTACTGCATTGTGCCTGAATGGTAATCCTTGAAGCAGTCACCAACGCAGAGACCAGGTTTGGAAGGGCAATCAGGACAGTAAGTGGTGGTGTCTGTCCATATTCCCTTGCTGTAGCAAACCCTGCAGCGCTTCTGTGGTTTGTTCTTTTGGGGAGTTGGGGGGGTTTATAAATAAAATGTACTACCCCGGGTCTTGCTGGAAATGATTTCTGGCACACCTTGAAACAAAAATAGGGAAATAAGTAGTAGCTGATACTGTAAAAAAGTACATTTTGGATTGGGGTTTGCCAGTTTGAAGAGTAAAAATGAATTGTGTACTGCAGTTTGTATCATATAGATAGCAACTTTTTTGTACCATGCCCTATACTTTCTCATAGCGAGGTATGGCTGCATTAGTTGATCATACAGATCAACTCCCCCCATGTTCTTATTATAGTCCCTGATGCAGACTGGCTTTCTCAGGACCCCTCTCCTGCCACTAACAGTGATTGACACTGGTCTGTCCTCATACATGGTGGTCAGCATATAGACATTTTTTCTGTCCTTGAACTTAACTGCCAGCAGCTCCTGTTAGCACAAAGATAAGGATGTCCCAGTTTTTAGCTTTGTTTCTACAAGTTTTCTCGGCAACTCCCTGCAATTGCTCCTAACAGTGCCACAGGCCACAGTGTCAAAACAAAAAAAGAGACTTAAATAAAAGGGGGCTGGTGTAATAGTTATCAACAAATAATGGATATCCTTTATTTAATAAGGGGTAAATTAGATCCCAAACGATTTTCCCATTTGTTCCCATAAATTCGGGGCAACCAGGAGGATCAAGTTGGCTGTCCTTGCCCTCGTAAATTCTAAAAGCCTGGGTGTAGCCTGTGGCAAGTTCACACAATTTATAAAATTTAACACCAAACTTGGAGTGCTTGGAGGGGATATATTGCTTGAATCCTAACCTGCCTTTACAATTCATTAGGGATTCATCTATACCAATTTGTTTTTGGGGCGTATATATTTGGGCAACTTTCTTCTGTAAATGATTTATTAGGGGGTGAATTTTGTACAGTCTGTCATCCTGGGGGTGTTCTTTTGGGAGGCACAGGGTATTATCACTAAAATGCATGAAGTGCAAAATCGCTTCAAATCTGGACCTGGTCATTGTCTTGGGGAATATAGGGGTATCACATATGGGGTTTTTGCTCCAGTAGTATCTTATACTTGGCTTTTTTATTATCCCCATTGCAATTATTAGGGCCCAGAATTGCTTAAATTCTGCGATGTCTGTGGGCTTCTATACTTCTTGCTTAAAGGGTTAGTAATGTGCAAAAAAAAAGTTTTTTTTTTGCATTTAGAAGGGCTGAAAAAGCAGAGCTAAATGCAAAAAAAGTCTCTCTCAAACCGCCAACACGGATCTCCTGCTGACAGCTTTACAGCTGTCAGTAGGAACCATCGAACTTCAAATGCCTGTATCTCTCAAATCATAGCGGTTTGAGAGATATGTTTTATTGCATTTAGCTCAGCTTTTTAAGCTCTTCAAAATTGAAATAACTTTTTTTTGGATATTACTAACCCTTTAACAAGGAAAGCTGATGGGTTGGTGGCAATATACAGGGCTCCATAAAAATTGGTTTGGGACACAATTTCCCCCAAAATGTCTTCCGCCAAAAACAAATAAAAAAACTGATCATGGGTAAATCCTTCCACATCAATTTGAATTCCTGGGCTGCCGGTGAATTCTGGAATTTGTGGGTTTAAATTAGTTGGTGATACCCACTCATCAGGAGGAGTGGCAGATCTTGTGGCATTTCTTTGGGTAGCTCTTTGGGGAAGTCTTTTGGCAGTTACTGGGGCAGCTATTTGGGGCAGTTTCTAGGGCAGCTCTTGGAGCAGTACGTCTTTTTTTCCCACAGAAGGACCAGCGTCATCACTACTAGAGCTGCTCTCACTCTCTGAAAACTGCTTTATATCAAAATCTGACGCAGTGCATATGCCTCTTCTAAACTTTAACGCCGCTGCATTTCTCCTAAATAACTACCCACCCACTACTTAACTATTACTATGTAAATACTATACCTAACTCTAACCCCAAACAGTCACTATTCCTATGATACATTTTTGGGTTTTTTTTTGTTTTTTATCCTCCCTACACTACTCCTAAACCTAAATCTATCCCTAAGCCTTACCCTAACCCAAGTATTCCCTGAACCCACGTAAACAACTACCTATCTAAACCATATTATAACACAAACTCTTTTTTTTAATAAAATGAACTTTTTGGGGGGTTTTTGGGGGGGGTTTTCCTACGCTGCTCCTAACCCTAAATCTATCCCTAAGCCTTACCCTAACCCACGTATTCCCTGAACCTACCTAACAAACTACCTATCTAAACTAGCTTGTAATACAAACTTTAATAAAACAATTTTTTTTGGGGGGGGGTTGTTTTTTTTTTTTTTTTTGGGGGGGGTTGTTTTTTTTTCCCTACTCTACTCCTAAACCTTTCCCTAATACAGGTATACATTAAACTTACCCAACTACCTACCTAAACATAATTAACAAATCAGTTTTATTTAAAAAAAAAAAAAAAAAAAAAATTACAATACAAGGGGGATGGGGGAAGTACCACAGATCAGCAAAAGCTGATCTGCAGCAATTGATCATTTTTAAAGTGATCAGAGGGGGTGGATTTTATTGATGACTGCAGTGTTAGTGATCAAGGGGTTAATTTGGTGTTAAATATCTTTTTTTTTTTTTTTTTTTTTTTTTTTTAAATCTCTGGAATAGCTCTGGAACACTATGACCCTCTGCCTCTCTCCCTCTCAGAAGTGTCCACGATGGAGGGAGGCAGAGAGATGTGACAGGGACAGTACTTACAAATACCGTCCCTGTCATTCGGCTTTTGCAACATGTGATTCGCAACAATGCAATGCAACAATGTTTCTACTGGCTATTACTAAGTGCCCCGGTAGCGGAGCACTTATGGAGCGATGCAGGAAATGTGCGCAATCGCTATTTCCTGTGTGAAAACCACTAGGGAATAGGTTTGTGCACGATTTTGTTGAATTGTGCATGAAGACGCGAAAAAAAATGCGAACAACTGCGTATATTTATTGTTTTGTGGGTGTGGCTAAGATTAACGAACCTGTGTGAGTGGAATAGCGAATGCGCCTAATGCAAGAACTGTTCTGGAATTTATGCGCAATTCAAGAAGCGTTTGGTATTTAGCTTCCTGGATTAGAACATGCGCAAAATCTATCTGCGCACAAAAATGCCTTTATCCAATGTGAACGTTTTCTTGTATCGCACCATTAGTTACAGCCAGCCCACGCTCTCCCATCGTGCGGCTGCAATGGGAGAGTTTAACCCATGACGTACTGGGACCATCATGGGTCCTTGGTCACTTCTACCCATGACTGTCCCGGTATGTCATGGGTCATTAAGGGGTTAAAGCAAATGGCAACAAGTTTATCTGATGTGAATGTTCCCCTTTAACATTGGATTGCTACACTTAGAGGGTTTTTTTTTCATCTTCATTTTAAATACTTCTCATGTCCCTGGCAACGACCTTCCTAGATCAATTTACACAGAGATCTTTCTTTCAGGAACAATGAAGGCAGGTCTAGTGGTACAATGTAAAATGTAAACAAGACTGCATACAGAGCACTCAGTCCTGCAAGGATAACGTTACATTGTATTACATCAGGACCATGAAACCTGATGGAAACAAAGCTCCAGAGAGGTTACTGTAACAGATATAAATGTATAAGCAATGTATAAATATTATGTACTTGTGAATATGGAAAGTCAAAATAAAGTTATCATCACTTAATTAAAAGCCACATATTCCTAAGGTATAGTTTCTTTCCATAAATACAAATTGTGATTTCACTTTAAATCAGAAAAAAAAAAAAAAAAAAAAAAAAAAAAGGTGGGAGGAGTGACACCAAATGCTAAATAACGGTTGAACAGGAGTATTAACCCTTTAAAGGGGAACTATCACCTCTATACAAGTTTGTCTCACTGTGATGTTCACATAGCGATAGATATATATATATATATATATATATATATATATATATATATATATATATATATATATATATATATATATATATATATATATATTACGATTACAGGTTAATATACAATGCAGGCTTTGGTGAAATGTACAGTTTTAAAAACAAGTTGGGGCCTTACTCCAGGACAGACTGCAGGTACGGTTCTGTACCGTAACCTGTCAATCTTCGTCTGTTCCCTCCCCAAGTATTGTTGCGTTCTAACTTCCTCCGATGATGGAGGATTTCTCCATGTAAGCTGAATGGAGTCTGTCCTGAAGTACGGCCCCAACTCATTTTTAAAACTGTAGATTTCGTCATAGCCTGCACATCCCTCTGATCTTTAACCCCTTAAGGACCAGCGGACCAAGGAAGCTACCTTCCCTTAAGGACCGTTTTGATTCCTTCCAGCCCACCAATATACATGACCTCTTACGTGTTTACCGCTCGCCGAGCAGGGGGTCTGAGAGAGACCACTCCGGTCTTGGAGCAGTCAATTTCAGACCTCGTTTTTACTTACATCGCAACCACAGGATCGCTCTATGTAAAAAGTATGTGACATGATAGGACTGTCACCGATCCTTAAGGGTATAAAAACCTGTGACTGTCCTGCCATTTCACTGGTCTTTAAGGGGTTAAAGGGTTGGATGAGTGTAACCAACTCAGTCACACATACTTTATAGTGCACTGCAATAAAAACACTATCCATTTCTAGATCTACCAAAATAAGTGTGGAGCTGTGAACAGAATACTGCTCTCCACCGATATTTATGAACCTAGTACTCTTCTACACCTAGCTTACTCTAGGCAGAGAAATATGCTACAGAGTAAGCAGAGAAGGATTTTCTGGATTGTGGGTACAATACTCCTATTGCACAGTTATTGCAAGTTGTCACAACCCATTCAGATCAACTGATATGCCTCTAACCTCCTATAAGTATTCGTTCCTCTGGTCTCATTTTACAAAGGGAAATGTGCCAGTCACCTTTGCTATTGATGAATGTGTGTCTCAGTAGCATGCCCAAGTCTATAACAGGTCTATTTGTGTCATATTCAAATGTATTCCTACTTTTCAAAATGTGCACGTGTATCAAAGAAATGAGTGGGTGAAAGCTTATTCCTAAGGTTTATAGAAAAAGAGGATTCAGAAAGTGACAAGAAGATGCATGTTAACATGTTGGAAAACCAGAGATATCAGAAAGGGCCCCAAAATTGGGCCTTATTCTTTCAAGATGAAGAGGCGCAATATTGAGACGCACTAACTGAACCACAAAGGACAAGAGAAAATACTCCAAATCCACAAAAGCTTTGGATACCTCAGGAGTATTCAAGGGAGTAAAAGCATCATTAAGAACAAGTATATCCACCATCTACCGCTATAATACCATTTCCTTCCTTCAGAATTGATGAACAATGCCCCCCCATTTTGTTTAATAACCTACTAGAGATATTTCTGGCACCAACAGGTTAATCCCTTAAGTTCCACATAGTGTATCCAAAAGTGCATACACACACTGGTACTCCAAAACATATTACTGAATTAACTCCTTAACACCAGATGATGTGCTAGGACCATCACAGAAATCTTTTATTTAACCCGTTAAGGACCGGCGCACGCACTGGTGACAGGCACTTGAGGACCACGGGGCTTTTTTTTTTTTTTTTTTTTTTTTTTTGTTTTTTGTTTTTTGCTTCCGATCCAGGGTTTCCAGAGCGGTGTGCACCCACGCCGGGAGCCCTGAATGCCATGCCGTTCCAGGACAGTCACTGGTCCTTAAGTGCCGGACCGCAGTGAAAGTCCTGGCATGGCAATGGTCCTTAAGGTGTAAGGATGGATGACTGTCACAGGTGAATAACTGCACTGTAATCTCAGTGGAGTATGTATTTTATGGATAGACAGCGCAAGGAGTGCATGAAAAGAGAAAAAAGGGTATACTAAGTGTAGTAGTATGTGTGATTACATGCGCAGCAGACATAGGTGAAGATCTAATCTCAAAGTGGACAGATAACAAGAGTATATAGATTAAAAAAAATTAAAACATTTATTAAGGGAATGTATATTGGAGAAAATACATAGATACCAAAAATATGAATGACTAAACCAGTGGTAAATGAAGACAAATAAAAAACTATAATAGAAATCAATGTCTAGTAAACTTGTATCTCAATGGTATGTGATATTCATATAAAATCGATGGATTAAAGTTCAGTGTATAAGACAAATGCAAGATATAGAAGCAAAAAATATATATAAAAAATAATAATAATAAGCAATGGTACAGGTGTACCCTTACACTCAGGACTTCTTGTTTCAATGCAGAAAGGCTAATCGAGATGCGTCCCAAGCAGTGTCTCTGTCAGGTTCAGTGGTGCTGTGTGTGCTTCTCACTGATGCTGTGAAGGATACACTGGAGTCTGCAAATGTATGATCATCCTCACACCTTCGTCATTATTGTCAAATGCAGCAGTACTCTTATGATCGATGTTTGACAACCTGCTGCCTTATGTGCTGCAATGTGTTGGAGTCCCTGAGTGTGTATACTCCGTCTATTTGGTTACACCTGATGTTCATAGTCAGAGTCTCAGTGTCGACCCAGGTCAATGCAAATTTCAGTGGAGTTCCTCAAATAATCGGTGCACTTCTTACACGGAGCAGAGACCAAAGACCTCAAAATTTTCATCATCAACCAAGCTGGCCACCAAATATGGGGATGGGACCATTATAGAAAACTAGCACAAAGAGAGTTATTGGATTTTCAAAATGAATACCATTAACCCAAATGGACTCAATGAGGAGCTTGATATTTGGTGTATGTAAGCCATTTGTGCATAAAGTATAGATCATGTTATACCTCTCTCTGAAATCCCATCTACAATCTAGTAGAAACATTAGCCAACTACACAGTTAGAAGTGTCATTTCATAAAAAACATCTTTATTTCAGACCACCTGTTCCAATACACAACAAAATCCTATGTCTAATACATTGCTATTATATGTATCCATGTCTCCAAAAACAGTTTATAATAGTATCCACATGCTATCTCTAAGCTTTATTATTGTATCCTACCCCTGAACTATGTGATATTTCAATAAAATAACCCCCCTCTACATGGTCAAATATCTTATACCATCACCAACCAATTCTGCATCATCATGCGTTTTAAACTATTACATATTTCAATTTCCACTTTTTTTACCCCTCCAAGTTTGGAATAGGCGATACCCAATACCTAGTAATGTTATTACCAAATAAATGCAAAGCCATATAATGCTTTAACCCCCACCTGAAGCTTAGGGAAATGTCAGGTCTTTACCAATATGTACTAAACATACATGTAAATGTGGTCAATAAATATGCTGTTCTTATCATCCCGTGAATACATAGTTACATTGGACAAGTAACCAAATCAATCAATTTTTCTCCATGTCTAATTTGTTTTCAATGTCAGCTTTGGAGATTTCCACATTCAATCTATCCTGTCCTTTCCACATTCAATCTATTTATCCTATTTATATTGACATCTATATAAGGAATTCAGTGATTTAAAGCACATCCCCAGACTGAACCTGTATAAATAGGATTGCTATACAGATCCAATTCATCAGTTATCTAGTTTGTACCTTTAAGTATCATTATACTTAGGAATACCCTGGTAGGCACCACCCCCCATCACATATGATTGGTCAATTTATTTAAATAGTGGAGTATAGTGGCTCCCTAGTTTAGATCCTTGAAAAAGGCTCCCTCAGTAGTGCCAAAAGCATTGGATACAATCAAACTATTTCATCTAGATCAAATACTGTTCAGCAATGGAGAAGATTTCCTTACACTCTGCAGGTTTGTAATCTACTGGACTAACATATGCAGTAACCACTAAGAATTACATCTATTACATGAGGAACTGCAACGCAATTTGCATTGACCTGAGTCGACACAGACTCTGACAATGATCATCAGGTGGAAACAAACAGACGAACTATACACACTCAGGGACTTAAACACATTGCAGAGAATAAGGCAGCTGGCTGTCGAATATGGATCATAGGACTCCAGCACATTCTGCAGCATCAGTGAGAAGCACACACGGCACCACTGAACGTGCCACAGAGACACATCTTAATTATCCTTTCTGCATTGAAACAAGAAGTCCTGAGTGTAAGGGTATACCTGTACAATCATTTATTACTATTTTTTATTTTTTTTTTGCTTCTTTATCCTGCATTTAACTCATACCCGGAGCTTTAATCCATCGATTTTTATGAATATCGCATAACATCTGTTACATTAAGATACAAAGATACTAGACATCGATTTCTATTATAGCCTTTTATTTGTCTTCATTTACCACTGGTTTAGTCATTCATATTATGGTATCCATGTATTTTTTCCAATATACATTCCATTAATAAATATATGTTTCTATCCCCGTCAGTGTACCTTAATCAGGGCTCAAAATTTCCACTGACCACTAGCCAATGGCGAGTGAAACTTTAGCCCTGGAGAGAAGAAATACAGCCCTGGTGGGTATGTTATGGCTTGCAGTGTCGAGGAACTTTTCAGGTCTGGCTAGTAGCAAAGGCCCTGCCTTAATACAAGAAACATAGCGCCGGTACAACCTTTCTGTAATCTCAGTGGGAAGGCTGTAAATAACTGCTCAAGTAATAGAAGAGTCAGTTTCAGCCATTCCCTGGCGTTCCACACATGTGATCACTGCTACAGGTATTACATGTGCAAGTGGAGCCACCTGACAAAGGCAGGTTTATAAACATTGCCTCTGTCACTATTGTCTGCCACTCTCACCCTCATTGTGATTATAAACCTGAGACAGAAAACATAACTCTCAAAGCTTCAAATTGCCAAAGGGTGTTTTAGGTGTTGTTGCTGGGACAGGACTGGTGGTACAGCACTGAAAAATATTTTTGTAGCTTATTTTATGATCTACCAACAACCTGTATAACTGAATTATTAACCCCTAAAGGACCAGCCACGCGCACATGCGGCAGGCACTTAAGGACCACAGATTATTATTCTTATTGGGGTTTTTTTTTGGTTTGTTTTTTGTTTTTTTAATAAGCAATCCAAATCAGGGCTCCCCAAACGGCACGCAGCCATGCAGGGAGCCCTGAAATCCATGACGGTCCCGGCACGTTATGGGTCATTATCACGTGTTGGACCTATGATGTGCCAGGACCGTCATGGGTCCTTAAGGGGTTATGAACAAGATCAAAGTATTTTATTTACACAGACTAATTTATAAACATATACTCAAGTTTAACACCTGAAGGACTGGTTACTGGCCAGGACAGTCAATCATGGATTTGGGTTAAGGACTGGTGATTGTCCTGACATGTCATGGAATTGTGGGATGGCAGCGCAGCTGCACACCACTATGCCATCCTGACATACATCAAGAAAAGAAAAGAAAAGAAAAAAAAAAAAAAAAAAACTATGTGGTCCTTAACGGCCACCCCCCCTCCGCAGGATCAGGATTTATATCAGATTTATTGCTGTGGAGCAATGTGATAGTCATATCCACAGTACACACTCAGTTGAAAAGAGGGATACCATGGCAGGAAAGAGGGATTTGTGTCTCAGAAGGACTGACATTTTGGGAGGTATGAACAAACATTCATACTTTTATCCAGTCCCTGTTAATAAATAAAATGAACTAATTGGGCACAAATTACAGAAAAACATTTAAAGAAGTTGTCTTTCCAATTTTTATACTATCAAAATAAATGATGGTTATACAGATGAATATGGCATCAAAAAAAATCCCTGATTATCCTTTATAAACTATACAGAAATTGTGTGGGTGTACTAAATTAATTATAAGGAAAAATGACAAAGACATACTAGAAGTGCCAAGATTGCTGTTGTCCTCTAGTCTAAAAAGAGGCCTCGTCATCACGGGATTAATATTTAGCTAATAATAAACAAGCAACACCCAAATGCATACTTAAAAGGGTAATTATGTCTTACCTAGTATTCTTCTATGGGATCAGACTTTTTGAATTGCCTAGGGTGGCAATGTACAGTCCCCAAACAGCTCCTGTGCTGGTTTTGGCATTTCGAATCAAATGTGCAGATTTATGGACTTCATTTAAATCTGTTTACCATATCATACAAAAGGATGGCAAGCATGCAGCTTTGGAGAGGTTAATCATTTTCTTCTGGGTGTAAAGCTCTTGCAGAGCCCAGTTAAAATACAGTGTCTCAACAGTGATAAGAGCCTCTTGTCAGATGATTTCCATTCCTCCTGAAAAACCAGATCTAAGACCCTGAGGGGGAAAAAAATGGGAGAATGTTTCTAGCGCTTGCCTGGTGAGGAAGACCCACATCAGATGCCTACGACCTGAAGTGTCTCCAACACTACTGTAATGAGTACCTCCACTGAGGTGGAAAGGTTAGACTCATAGGAATCCCCAAAAGACAATGAAGAATCAATGTCCTCTTCCTCTGTACCTCAAAAATGAAATCACCAACCAAAAGAGTCCCCTAAAGATGAGAAAAACATGTCTAAAGGAGGGCACTGGGCACCATGAATGGAGAACCAGCTGGATAGATGAAGGAAAAGAGGCAACAGAGGAAAGGGCCACAGTTGAATAGGGACATAGGGTGCTAGAATATTCCCTCGGAAGACCAGTATGACATGAGGAACAATAAGCTAAAGGGGTTAACCCTTTGAGTGCCAGAGGGGTACGCAACGAATTGCAAATCAATGTGCTGCAAACCCCTCTGGCACGCAAAGGGTTACGGGGAAACCCCCCACCCCCACCCCAAATCCTTAAGGTTGTATTTCCCCTTGTGTCTCTTAGGATCAGATATGCTCAGAAAACAACCAGCAAATCTAGGTCAAAGCAGTCCAAAATAATAAGGAATACAGAAATCACACAGAAATCCCCAAAAGGTATTTACCCGACTGTAAGGAATTAACTGGTAAAGAAAAAGAGACGGCCTCTCCATAGAATAAACAATTTGTAGAGTAAGATGGCTACAAAGCTACCACCCATCCAATCAGAAAAAAAGTCCAGGAAAAGAGGGATTCTGATAATGTAGGAGGTTTTTCCTACATTATCTATGCTCAACAAACGGAGGCTGTCCAGTAAAAAGAGGCCAAATAAAGGTTTCTGATCATGAACAAGGCTGATCACACAATAGAACATGGTCTGACAGTACTGAAATAACACTGTCCATGGCCCAAATACTAAAAATTAATTGGAGCTGCTTTTATTTTGAAACATTACTATTCCTTTAATTTGAGCCCACTCTGCCCCTTCTATGTCAAACGGGGAGTCCTGAAGAAGATTCAACATTGATATCTATGTAATTAAAAAAAAAAAAAAAAAAGAAATATGTAAATAGTGGAAATGCAATGAGGACTAACAATGTAGAAGAAGGATGAGGCAGAAAAAGATAGATTATCACTTAAAGGATTAAGGCCTACTAATAGCAGCAGGATCTAATGAGAGAAAGGGTGCTTTATTTTTACACCACATTTATATGTCTAACTCACCATTTCTTTTGACAAAAATAAATAAACAATTTGGTTTTGGTAAGCACACCCAAAGAAAAAAAACACATTTAAAATTGCTGGAGTGCAACCAATTTTGACCAAAATAGCTCAAAGCAAATACACAAATTATTGGTGCACATGCAAATTTTCATCACCATTAACCCTTTACTCTGTGGCATTGTGCCTGCACATCACTACTATATTAAAGATGAGGATTTGGTTACATCATATGGCCATAGAATGCTAAGCTTGCCACTACACCAAGGTAACTCATTTTGGCAAGTACCTAACCTTAATATTTTTTTTTTTTTTTTTTTTTTTTTAAGGTTTTCCGGTCATAATTTGTGCTCAAATGGTTCATTTTTAATATGAACTGGATAAAGGGTATGAACGGTCATTCATACCTCCCAAATGTCCCCTTTTTAAGGGGGGGGGGGGATACAGTCCCGCTAAAGCAAAAAATACCTGTGTCCCTCATTCCCTCCCTGGTATCCCTCTCTTAGATGATTAAACTATGTCGTGCATATACAAATGTTTCACATTGCTCCACAGTAATAAATCTCACATTAATGTTTGTTTAACCAGTTAAGGACCCATGATGTGCCAGGACCGTCGCGGGTAAACTTCCCGTAAGGACCCATGACTGTCCTGGGTTTAAAAACATTTTTTGTAGGAGTCACTACCTGGTACATCACACATGTTAAAGGGTGGGGGAGGGGTGTTTACAGGAGCTGAATCGGCTGGGACATCAGTAGCTGAAAGGCATCAGGATTGGTTCTGATGCCTGACCACGAGGTGTGACTTTTAATACACCTTAACCCTTTCAGTCCCACAGGTATCAGGTAACCAATGCATTTGCATCCCAATACCTTGGATACCTCTCTGGCAATCAAAGTGTTACAAGTAAACACAAACAAAAAGAAAAACACACCACACGGTTCGCCGCACAGGCAAAGCCATGCCACACAACTGCTGGTATTCTATATAACCCCAGTTCATTTTAGGTCTTAGTATTCCTTTAATCTGCTTGCTTCTGGTTAGGAAGGTCACTTGTTCATATATATCATTTCATATAGCACCCCACCATCATAATATCCCATTCTAGAGACTTGCTCAGACAACAAGAGCAACTTTCAGTGAAATAAGCAGCACTTATTGTTTGCGTGGTACTGAGAGCAACAGGCCATGATACAACTGGACTCCTCCCCCAGGATCTCAGCCTCACAGACTAACACCTAGCAGAGCATCTTTCCTCTTGTCAACCGTTATTTGCACCAAAACTTCCTGAACAGAGACAGGATTTGGATTCCCATGTTGCCTTTAGCTAGTTTGTGGGGATTACAAATGGCTATCATGAACTGTGATAATATTATCTTAGTCGTGTATCTGATGTGATAAGGATATATAGCCCTTAAGAATTATTGTGAGTGCCCCTACAAACAACCAGCAATTTTTTCCTGTGTTTTTGGCTTTGTTCCTTCTCTTCTTTTGAGGTGGAGATTGTCCATCAGAGTGGGGAGCAGTGAAATATCCTCCATAATCCTTATTGACACTGTGGATAACATACCAGTGGCTCTTACTAATTGTGACCAGAACCATTATCCTACATTTAAAGTTTCTTAATCTAATTACTATCCTAGGAGGTGCCACTCTTTTTCATCTTTTTTATTACAATGGTATTAAAGCTTGTAGCATTTTGTAGTGTATTCCAAAGTACTGACACTATGTGTTGCCTCTTGACAGGACCTTTTTATTACTTGGACTGATTTATCTAGGATTAAAGGAATACTAAATATTTACTAATAATAAATCCCTCACATCTTAATCTGGACAAAAATTCCTAATGACTGCAAACTCTTCACAGTGCAGGATGCCTGAGAAGACTTCAGTGGGAAGAGCTTGGGTCCTGGAGTCTTGCAATATGGACATGATATCCAGTGTCAAATACAGTTACTTTTTAGGAACCAATTCACACAATATTGATTTACAGTGGCCATTCGGATTTTCTGTACAGGTAAAGCTAAGTAGGAGACCATACATAGCCATAAGACTTGTTTCAGATTTGTTTAACCGTTTTAGTGCCAGAAGGGTATGCAACACATTGCTTTGCAATGCGTTGCATACCCCTCTGGCATTCAAAGGGATACATTTCACATTTTATTCCTCTAGATGATAAAGGCACGTCTGCATTGTAAAGCAATGAATTGGAGATATTCTTAGCAGGTAAAATATTTTAAAATATATTAAGACTATAAGAGACTTAAAATAAAGAACAACAAAAGCCCTGATTTCTTTGATGCCAAAACATGATCAAAATAAATGACTAACCACAAAAAAAAAAAAATGAACTCATTCTGTCAACTGATGATTAGATTTTCAAAATATGTTGCCAGACGGTTCTATGCAGATTTCAATTTCTTTCTCTGGCGGAAGCATATAATCACACAATATGCATACATGGAAGGTGTGGGGAACCTTTCGTTTGGATTCTATTGCAAGAGAGAACAGAAAGGAGAACATCTGATAACCTGCCACTTATTATTGCCATCAAATCCTAATGGCCACTATGAGAGTTGCCCTTGTGCCCATGTTCAAGCAAAAAGAATCTTCATTCAATCCTGGATGTAATGTCCACGGGGGCGGACATGGCAGTTGTTAGCAGGACAAAACCTCTGTACCGATGACACAGTAACATAAGTGTGGAATTATTAGGAGCTGGGGTGAGGGTTTAGTATTACAGGTTAGTGTAATCACCAAAAAATTACATTTGCCATTTTGTATTTGGAAAACAAATTTTAAGACATTTAATATTATATTTTATGCTAATTAAGGTACTTCCTGTCTTAGCCCTAAATTACCTCGCCCTACTCCCTGACACTGCTCAGAAACGCACTGCCCTATCTCCCTAGCACTGAAAGAGGAAAGTCTCAGTGAGGGGAAGTAATGCAGAGGTAAGACCGGAAGTCCCTGTGAGACATTCCTTAACCCTGTGAGTGCTAGGGGGTATCCAATGCATTGTCTGGCACTCAAAGGTTAAATATTATAATCTATTTATCTAAAAGTGTGGATCTACAAAAATACATTTTCTAAGCAAAGAAAATGGCTATTACAACATAAGTGATTCTAAGAGATCTTTAAAAAATGATGCAAGTAATTTTTAGGGGATAATGTTCTCTTAATAAACAGCGAGTGTCAGTTATGTTTCTCAAGAGGATCAGCAGTAGCTGTGACATTAAGTGCACAACATTATGTGGAAGACAAGTGGCTTTCCGCACTAGCCATACTTCTTAACCCACTATGAGCCACAGTGCACACCACTCTGGTCCTTAAAGGGTTAAAACCCTCACTGTGAGTGTGCAGCTCTCAGAGACCAAATGCCCATGGCCTATTTCCAACACAGAGAACATCCATAATGCATTTCACCGAAAGGAGGACACTTACCGGTTTTGTTCTTCTAGCTTTGCCAGCAGCTCTACCTCATCTGGACTTAGCTGTACTGGAGAGGATGGTGAAAGTGCTGGAGTGGACAAAGTAGTGGAAGAGGATGTAGTGTGCAGTGAGGCTGATGGACTCGCCACCTGACTTGCCATCTGACTGACAGTATGGGACACTGTGTTCTTCACCCATGAGAGAGTAGAACTCAACTTTTCTGCAACCTTGTCTGTCGCCACCTAGAGAAAGGGAAGAGGCAGGGTTTGTTTGTTTTTTGTTTGTTTTTTCTTTTTTTCAGAAATATGCATTTTTCCCCATTTGTCTCCCTTTGGTGCATTGGTTTGCTCCAGAATAGTTTATCTTTTGTTTTCCACATAATGGCCTAGGCATAAAGCCAAGCAATAGAGCAAACCAACTGCACCGTAGGAGGCAAATGAAAATGTGCCATGCTCCCAGTGAAATAAGGGTGGTATTTAACCCCTGAAAGCTAAAGAGCTCTCCAATATGATCTCCCTATGATTCCAGGGATTAAAACTACCCACTACTACTTATTTTGGTCACTTTGTAAGCCAAACATGGGATTTCCGCACAATGGAAAAATGGAACAGAGTTTCATGGCTGAATGTTCCGTTTAAAAGAACACAAGTAAAATACACACATATATACAGAGAGAGAGAGAGAGAGAGAGAGAGAGAGAGAGAGAGAGAGAGGGGTGCAGTTGGTTTACACCAGAGCTGCTCATATTTTGCTTTCTGTATAAGGACCCCGATGTGTTATAGTGCAAGTCTGATAGAAAGAACAAATGGAGGAAAAACAAAGGACTGGTGATATATGAACAGAGTAAAAATGGGCAAACCTGGGGAAACCAACGGCACCATGTCAAACCTCACAAACATCCTCTGATTGAAATGAGGCTTTTGAATGCTAGGGAAATCTATAAACATACTGCTTCATTTAAATAAATGGGAATATCAGGAAGATTTATTTTTCACTATGGTTTGTTCCACTTTTCCAGTGTGCATATGGCTTTATTTCATTAGACTAAAAAACCTTCACCTCAACACACACGGGGGGAGTCTGTATTTGCATGTCACTTTGAGACTAGGCCTGAAATAAATCATCTTTCCCTTGAATGCTAGAGATGTGTCCTTCACAATACAAAGCTGTGTGTTGGAGATCTCTAGTATACAAAAGGGAAATACTTACTTTTCCTCTTATATCCAATGGGGAGACTCCAAGACTGTGGGATGTCTCTAAGCAGTCTCAAAAATATAGGAAGGGAAAGAATAATAGAAGAAACTGCATTAAAATGCTACTTTTAAGCCTTTGAGTACCAGAGGGGTACGGAATGCATTGCTTTTTAGCAATGCATTCCATACCTCTCTGGCACTCAAAGGCTTAAACCACTGTCGAAAACTAGCACCCACTGAAAACGAAATATTAACTTTGTAGAACTTTGTAAAGGTATGAACAGCTCTGCAGATCTATTCCACTTAAAGAAGTATTAACACTTAATATTTAATAAAAAAAAAAAAAAAACACATTGTAGGATTTATCTTCCATAGTAACACAAGGGTACTCTAACTGATGAGATGTTTTTTGTTCAAAAGTTATTGCAGCCCAAACTTGCATTTTTAGATGCAGTATCTCAATGGGCTGAAATTGTACAGTGGTGCTGTCGCTACACCATCCTATTGAGGTTTATGGTTAACTGAAAATAGGATGTTGTAACAACAGCACCACTGTAAAATTTCAGGTCATTGAGATTTTGTACCTAAAGAATGCAAGTTTGGGCTCAATAACTTCTGAATAAAACATATATCTCTGAAGATGGAGGGTCTTTGGTTTACTCAGGAGGATAAACCCTACAGTATGTAATTTTTTACGTAAGTGTTTCTATCCCTTGAAGCTTGGCTCTGGAAAGCCCATGATGTACTCTAAGTGGTTGGTAATCTGAAAAGGAACTAAATTAGAACACATGGTAGATTGCTTGTTTCACAGTTCATTTAGTACAAGAGGAAAATCATAGGTTTTGTAGCCAATTTGCCTTGTCTAGGGCCCACCCTCAGGAACTGTAAACAGAGAATCAGGCTGGCGCGAAAAGCTGTTAGCATGGAGACAATACTTAAGACTTACAACACCCACTGAATACAGACCTCGCTCCTCAACATCCTAGGTTTGGGGACACAAAGCCTTTATTAATTTGGATAAAGGAAACTACTTTTGGCTGAAATTTGGCAACTATTCAGAGCACTGCTTTGTCCAGATGAAATATTAAGTAAATTTAAAGGGTTAAAACAGAATTGGGGCTGTGAGAAAAAGGTCTGTCTCGCCACTCTGGAGCTTTTCCCTGTCGAGGATTAAAATGCTCTTACACCCCCCTATTCTCACCCATTAGGAAAGTGTGGAAAAGCTGGCAATTCTCTGATAAAACAGTGTGAAACCTACAGCATATTCACTACAACAACACTGGATATACATATAAAAAAAAATAATAATAAAAAAAAAAATAATAATAAAAAAAAGCAGCAAAAGACTTTTCCACAAGCAAAACAAGCCAACTGCCTCCTTGATAGCGCTCAACCCTTTAAGTGCCAGATATATAGCCAATGAATTTTGTTACAATGCACTGGATACCTCTCTGGCACTCAAAGGGTTAACAAAAGAAAAAAAATGTCAGGTAGGTGGAGCATAGAATGTAAACTAGGGAATGGGAGGGAAGAACAGAGGGCCATATCTGTAAAAGCAAACCAGATTTTTTGTGGAGTAAACATTACAAACTACACCATAGGGGACGAAATAAAATTTCTTAAAATACCCAGGCACTTGAATGGATTTTTGTAATCTTTGCAATGCATTGGAGACCTCTCTAGCATTCAAGGGGTTAAAAGCTCAAATTTAACTTAATGGAGTTCTTTGTTTTGAATTAACATATTATAAATTCACCACAGTAATACATTAATTAAAAAAAATGTGACTCTCAATCATATCAATTTGTAATCATCTGGCCCTCGAAAATACTTGGACGAACCAGCTCTAAGTTCTTCACAAAAGGCCCAATTTAATAGTAATTTTTATTTATTTGTCTCCTATGGTGGAATTGGTTTACTCCAGAATAATTCCAGTTAAATAAACATGGGCCATAACACCCAGGTAACCAAGCAACCCCTTTACACACCAATTTCTTGGAACATAAAAAGAATAATTTATATGTTTATTTCTAACCCCTTAAGTACCATTGACGTGGCAGGACCGTCATGCTGGTCCGGCACTTAAGGACCAGTGACGGTCCTGCCACGTCACGTACTTTTACTCACCGCGCTCCTGTAGGAGCGCGGTGAGTACTACCGGACACTGAAGTTGATCGCTCCAAGACCGGAGCGATCTCTTCCATTGTGCCCCGTTTGACGTGCCGCCCCACGTGATCAGTCACGTGGGACGGCACGTCAAAGATTCCTATGTGGTCCTTAAGGGACGGCACGCCTCGGGAGCGCTGGTCCTTAAGGGGTTAATGAATAGGAAATTTGCTGCTGTGTGAGCATGAAAAAACAGAAATTGTCCCCCGGCATTTTTTGATACTTAGTAAATCTTCCTTTTGATGTTAAAAGGAAACCTACAAGCCCCTTATAAGCTCCCAGTTTATGGGCAGAAAATCCTAACTGCCCTATGATTTTTTCCCCCCTATTTCCCTTGGTTTAGCAGAGAACATCTTCAGGCAGATCCAAATGTTAAGTCCATGGAGGTCATGACAGTGCCTAGCAGGGTCACATGACCTTAAACTCTGCACACAGAATAGAATTATCAAAATCGTTACAAACAGAGGTTGCTAAAAACATAAGGAACTTTGGAGCCATGTGCATTTTTGGAGACAACAAAGGGTTGTTATATACACAGATAAATACAAAAATACTCCACAATTAGGAGCCAGCTATGCTGACAGCAGGAGATCCTGGTCCTGGGACCAGCCGGCAGCTCTGCAGCAGAGCTGAACAGCGATACTGGAAAAGGGAGATATTTTTCTTGCCGATATTTCCTTTTCTTCTGTGTCCCTCCATGGCAATAGAGAGTAATAGGTATACATCAGCGCACCCCAGCTGGCGTAGGACCAAACTTAAAATACAAAAGGAAGCCTCCCGCTTCCATCGGCAGTCATCTTTTGTCATAGCTGAAAAATATAATATAGAGATGGTTAATGGGCAGGGAGCGCCATGGAGGGACACAGAAGAAAAGGAAATATCGGTAAGAAAAATGTCTCCCTTTCTTCTGTGTCCCTATCCTTGGCGATAGAGACTAATGGGACATACCCAAGCAGTAAAACATAAGGGTGGGTATAAAATAAGGTGTCCCTTAATATTAAAGATAATTGGAAATAATCACGTGCCTGCCCATCCACATGATTCTGTCATACTAGGCAATTAGGAAAACTCCTGCCTACCCTTACCGATCCTGAGTGGACTGCTGCCTCAAGGACCTTCCTTCCAAATTTTGCCTCTGCGGAGGCATGAACATCAATTTGATAATGTCTGATGAAAGTGGAAATTGAGGATCTGGATTTCAGATACTCTTCTCGTGGAGGTCACTGCTGTGAGAAAAGCTGTTTTTATGGTAAGCATTTTTAGAGGTATATCCTCTAAGGGCTCAAACCTAGGGGATGAAGATAATTGATCTAGTTCCATATTCAGGTCCCAAGGAGGAATAACTCTTCTTACTCCTGGTCTGACCTTGGTTATAGCCTTTAGATACCTTTTGACCAAATCTTCCTCAGCAAATTGTTTCACCAACAATGCTAACAATGCCGAAAGATGTACTTTTAGAGTTGACTGACGTAACCCCTTTTCAAATCCTTGTTGTAAAAAAACTCAAAATATGAGTTGTCTTAATACAAGATCTATGCACATTCTCAGTTCTGCACCACCCTGAGAAAGTCTTCCAAATCCCGCAGTATATTCTGGAGGTGGACTTTTTTCTTCCATCAATAATGGTATTCATGATAGATTCTGACAATCCACTTTATCTTAATGAATTCCTCTCAGCCTCCAAGCCATCAGTTTCAAAAAGGCTGGATTTTGATGAAAAATTGGTCCCTAAGAAAGAAGGTCTGACCTGTTCGGAAGGGGCCACGGATCCTCTATTGCTAGGCTGATCAGTTCCGAGAACCAAACTCTTCTTGGCCATCCAGTAGCTATGAGAATGACATTCACTTCCTCGTATCTGATCTTCCTTAGGACCTTCGGTATCCTAGGGGTTGGAGGAAATATATATGCTAGGGGAAATTTACATGACTGAGCCATGGCATCCACTCCCTGAGCATTCGGATGTCTTGTCCTGGAGAAGATGTCGCACTTCCTGTTCTCCCATGTTGCCATTAGGTCTATCACAGGTTTTCCCCACACAGGTTTTCTTGACAACCTGATTGTATATTTCCTCGTTGAGTGACCACTCCCCTGGGTCCATCCAGTTTCTGCTTAGATAGTCCACTTGGAGGTTTTGTACGCCTGCTACGTGGATGGCTGATAGTGCTACTAGGTTCTTTTCTGACCACTTCAGTATCTTTTCTGATTCCGAATTTAGGGCTTTGCTTCTTGTCCCTCCTTGGTTCTTTATGTAGAGTACTGCCACCATGCTGTCGGATATGATTTGTACTGGCTGATTCTTGATAAATTTCTTCAGGCCTTCTAGAGAGATGTATTGCCCTGAGCTCCAGGACATTTATCTGGAGGTTTTTTGTTTTTTTTATTGCCGAGACCATACCCCTTGAAGGGACATGTTGTTCCAGCATCTCCCCCATCCTGACTGACTTGCGTCTGTCGAGAGCCTCTGCCAATGCAGATCATGGAGAGGAGATCCCTTCTCAGATTTCTTGGATCCCTCCACCACATTAGATCGAACTTTACCCCTGGGATCACGCAAATCCTTTGAGCGGTGTTTACTGGATTTTTGTTCCAATGGGTTAGGAACAAGTTTTGAAGAGATCTTATGTGAATCCTGGCCCAGGACACAATGTGGATGGAGGAGTTCATTATTCCTAACATTTTCATATATTCGTGGGCAGTGTGGACCTGGTGTTTCCTGAAGGTCCTGACTCGGTTGATTATCCCTTCCATCCTTGAAAAGTGCAGAGGCAGGGTCCTCTGAACTTCATAAGGCTTCTTTCTTGGATTGCTTACCTCTGGGTCCAGATCTTTTAAATGAACCTCTTGAGGACTGGCTGAAATTACCCTTTCACTGTCGTCCAATACAGGTCACTGGTACTCTGGGGAGGCGTAAGTCCCCTTTAATAGGCAGGAACAACTATGCAAATGATTTGCAAGGGGCGGAGCCTCCCCTCTCACTTAAGCCACCTTCTGGCCAGAGCCACTTAGATTGATTTGTTCCTGGGTGCTATGCACACCAGGTAGAGAACATCTATGCTTTCAACTTAGTCATTTGTTATTTTTTTTATTCAATATGGAATACCACCATTAGGAGGGTGACCATGGCTGTGAATGCCCTCACCCGAAGTGGCTAGTGCAGCTCCCAGGGATTTCTGTGGACCTTATGCCCTGAAGAGGGGACAGCTTGAGTTAAGCAGCTTCCCTGCTGGGGAATTTGCCTCTGGGTTATTCCTCCTCTATCATGGTCACCTGAAGACAGAAGTCCTGCAAGAGAGGTGAGTCACCCATTGAGTGCTGAAGGTCCACTTGTCCCCACAGTGTCCCTTTGCTGGGCTTGTATTTGGGAGTTTGCAATGCACTCCAGCACTCATAGGGTGTTTTTATTTGCATTTCAATGTTTAATGCAATTTCTGTGGTATTCTCTGGGTTTTGGAGCTTTGGGTATTAGTTTACTTATGTTTCTTATGTGTTTTATACTTGTTTGGGCTATTTTTAATGTTTTATTAAATTTCCCGCTCAAACGCTATGGCTCCTTTACTCTCTATGGGAATTCACAGTGTGGGACATATCTCTGGAACCGCTTGTCTCAGCAACTTCAGAGATGGCTCATTTTAATGCTAGGCTCCTGCTCTATCATCCGGAATGTGTTTTATTTATGTGGGGTGTTCAGGGGGGCTTCGGGCACTGTTTGGGGTACTTGTAAAGGGAAAACTACATTTCCCATGAGCGCCTGGTTCGCGCTCGTTTCTGATTGGCTGTCATATCGGCCGCCATTTTGTGGAACTTTTCCTAAGCGGAGTACACTACGCAGGGACCGAGCCTTCTCTCTCCTCAACAGATTAACCCTTCGCTGGCCAGATAAGTCCGAATTTAGACATTTCTGGGGTGAAACTTTAATCCTTTGCACTTTTTCTGGGTGATAGTGTCATTAGTGGGGTATATTGACGCTGTGAGCATGTCTACTTCACTGGAGCTAGGGGCTAGACCCAAGTCTAAGGAGGATGGGGGGTCTGCTACCCCCATGGCGTTTTGCTCCTCTTGCCACATTGGGCTGTCTAGCGATAATGTGGGGGATCTATGCCCTAATTGTACTGGTCAAGATAGCAACCCTGGGCCTCCCAGCTACGCTATTGAGCCATCTTGGGTGAGGGAGTTTAAAGCTGCCACTAGGGATCTCAGATCCGCTCTTCAACTCTTTCCCTCTCAGGTACAGGGGGCTCTCCAGGTCTGGCAGACCCCCTCTACCATCAGGACCTCCCTGCCTAAGCCACAGGGGGCTCCTGATGTGACTGATTCTTCTGAGGAAGAACTCTTGCAGGATTCTGATGCTGAGGAACGGACTGTTATTGAACCTACCAGGTCCATTGGGGACCCCTATGAACGTGACCCTGAAGTTTCGGCTGAGGGTCTGATTAGAGCTGTTCTGAATACGCTCAACCTTCCTCTGACTCAGGAATCCACTTATGATCCTACTGATGTTTTTCAGAAGAAGCCATCTAAGCCTGTTGTTTGTTTTCCAACTAATCCTACTCTTGCCCGTCTAGTCTCTGAGGCATGGAAGAATCCTGATAGATCATCCTCTGTCTCTAAAAAGTTTGCTAAGCTGTACCCTTTTCCTGAGACTGAGCTGGCTAAATGGGTGATGAAAGTGGAAATTGAGGATCTGGATTTCAGATACTCTTCTCGTGGAGGTCACTGCTGTGAGAAAAGCTGTTTTTATGGTAAGCATTTTTAGAGGTATATCCTCTAAGGGCTCAAACCTAGGGGATGAAGATAATTGATCTAGTTCCATATTCAGGTCCCAAGGAGGAATAACTCTTCTTACTCCTGGTCTGACCTTGGTTATAGCCTTTAGATACCTTTTGACCAAATCTTCCTCAGCAAATTGTTTCACCAACAATGCTAACAATGCCGAAAGATGTACTTTTAGAGTTGACTGACGTAACCCCTTTTCAAATCCTTGTTGTAAAAAAACTCAAAATATGAGTTGTCTTAATACAAGATCTATGCACATTCTCAGTTCTGCACCACCCTGAGAAAGTCTTCCAAATCCCGCAGTATATTCTGGAGGTGGACTTTTTTCTTCCATCAATAATGGTATTCATGATAGATTCTGACAATCCACTTTATCTTAATGAATTCCTCTCAGCCTCCAAGCCATCAGTTTCAAAAAGGCTGGATTTTGATGAAAAATTGGTCCCTAAGAAAGAAGGTCTGACCTGTTCGGAAGGGGCCACGGATCCTCTATTGCTAGGCTGATCAGTTCCGAGAACCAAACTCTTCTTGGCCATCCAGTAGCTATGAGAATGACATTCACTTCCTCGTATCTGATCTTCCTTAGGACCTTCGGTATCCTAGGGGTTGGAGGAAATATATATGCTAGGGGAAATTTACATGACTGAGCCATGGCATCCACTCCCTGAGCATTCGGATGTCTTGTCCTGGAGAAGATGTCGCACTTCCTGTTCTCCCATGTTGCCATTAGGTCTATCACAGGTTTTCCCCACACAGGTTTTCTTGACAACCTGATTGTATATTTCCTCGTTGAGTGACCACTCCCCTGGGTCCATCCAGTTTCTGCTTAGATAGTCCACTTGGAGGTTTTGTACGCCTGCTACGTGGATGGCTGATAGTGCTACTAGGTTCTTTTCTGACCACTTCAGTATCTTTTCTGATTCCGAATTTAGGGCTTTGCTTCTTGTCCCTCCTTGGTTCTTTATGTAGAGTACTGCCACCATGCTGTCGGATATGATTTGTACTGGCTGATTCTTGATAAATTTCTTCAGGCCTTCTAGAGAGATGTATTGCCCTGAGCTCCAGGACATTTATCTGGAGGTTTTTTGTTTTTTTTATTGCCGAGACCATACCCCTTGAAGGGACATGTTGTTCCAGCATCTCCCCCATCCTGACTGACTTGCGTCTGTCGAGAGCCTCTGCCAATGCAGATCATGGAGAGGAGATCCCTTCTCAGATTTCTTGGATCCCTCCACCACATTAGATCGAACTTTACCCCTGGGATCACGCAAATCCTTTGAGCGGTGTTTACTGGATTTTTGTTCCAATGGGTTAGGAACAAGTTTTGAAGAGATCTTATGTGAATCCTGGCCCAGGACACAATGTGGATGGAGGAGTTCATTATTCCTAACATTTTCATATATTCGTGGGCAGTGTGGACCTGGTGTTTCCTGAAGGTCCTGACTCGGTTGATTATCCCTTCCATCCTTGAAAAGTGCAGAGGCAGGGTCCTCTGAACTTCATAAGGCTTCTTTCTTGGATTGCTTACCTCTGGGTCCAGATCTTTTAAATGAACCTCTTGAGGACTGGCTGAAATTACCCTTTCACTGTCGTCCAATACAGGTCACTGGTACTCTGGGGAGGCGTAAGTCCCCTTTAATAGGCAGGAACAACTATGCAAATGATTTGCAAGGGGCGGAGCCTCCCCTCTCACTTAAGCCACCTTCTGGCCAGAGCCACTTAGATTGATTTGTTCCTGGGTGCTATGCACACCAGGTAGAGAACATCTATGCTTTCAACTTAGTCATTTGTTATTTTTTTTATTCAATATGGAATACCACCATTAGGAGGGTGACCATGGCTGTGAATGCCCTCACCCGAAGTGGCTAGTGCAGCTCCCAGGGATTTCTGTGGACCTTATGCCCTGAAGAGGGGACAGCTTGAGTTAAGCAGCTTCCCTGCTGGGGAATTTGCCTCTGGGTTATTCCTCCTCTATCATGGTCACCTGAAGACAGAAGTCCTGCAAGAGAGGTGAGTCACCCATTGAGTGCTGAAGGTCCACTTGTCCCCACAGTGTCCCTTTGCTGGGCTTGTATTTGGGAGTTTGCAATGCACTCCAGCACTCATAGGGTGTTTTTATTTGCATTTCAATGTTTAATGCAATTTCTGTGGTATTCTCTGGGTTTTGGAGCTTTGGGTATTAGTTTACTTATGTTTCTTATGTGTTTTATACTTGTTTGGGCTATTTTTAATGTTTTATTAAATTTCCCGCTCAAACGCTATGGCTCCTTTACTCTCTATGGGAATTCACAGTGTGGGACATATCTCTGGAACCGCTTGTCTCAGCAACTTCAGAGATGGCTCATTTTAATGCTAGGCTCCTGCTCTATCATCCGGAATGTGTTTTATTTATGTGGGGTGTTCAGGGGGGCTTCGGGCACTGTTTGGGGTACTTGTAAAGGGAAAACTACATTTCCCATGAGCGCCTGGTTCGCGCTCGTTTCTGATTGGCTGTCATATCGGCCGCCATTTTGTGGAACTTTTCCTAAGCGGAGTACACTACGCAGGGACCGAGCCTTCTCTCTCCTCAACAGATTAACCCTTCGCTGGCCAGATAAGTCCGAATTTAGACATTTCTGGGGTGAAACTTTAATCCTTTGCACTTTTTCTGGGTGATAGTGTCATTAGTGGGGTATATTGACGCTGTGAGCATGTCTACTTCACTGGAGCTAGGGGCTAGACCCAAGTCTAAGGAGGATGGGGGGTCTGCTACCCCCATGGCGTTTTGCTCCTCTTGCCACATTGGGCTGTCTAGCGATAATGTGGGGGATCTATGCCCTAATTGTACTGGTCAAGATAGCAACCCTGGGCCTCCCAGCTACGCTATTGAGCCATCTTGGGTGAGGGAGTTTAAAGCTGCCACTAGGGATCTCAGATCCGCTCTTCAACTCTTTCCCTCTCAGGTACAGGGGGCTCTCCAGGTCTGGCAGACCCCCTCTACCATCAGGACCTCCCTGCCTAAGCCACAGGGGGCTCCTGATGTGACTGATTCTTCTGAGGAAGAACTCTTGCAGGATTCTGATGCTGAGGAACGGACTGTTATTGAACCTACCAGGTCCATTGGGGACCCCTATGAACGTGACCCTGAAGTTTCGGCTGAGGGTCTGATTAGAGCTGTTCTGAATACGCTCAACCTTCCTCTGACTCAGGAATCCACTTATGATCCTACTGATGTTTTTCAGAAGAAGCCATCTAAGCCTGTTGTTTGTTTTCCAACTAATCCTACTCTTGCCCGTCTAGTCTCTGAGGCATGGAAGAATCCTGATAGATCATCCTCTGTCTCTAAAAAGTTTGCTAAGCTGTACCCTTTTCCTGAGACTGAGCTGGCTAAATGGGTGATGAAAGTGGAAATTGAGGATCTGGATTTCAGATACTCTTCTCGTGGAGGTCACTGCTGTGAGAAAAGCTGTTTTTATGGTAAGCATTTTTAGAGGTATATCCTCTAAGGGCTCAAACCTAGGGGATGAAGATAATTGATCTAGTTCCATATTCAGGTCCCAAGGAGGAATAACTCTTCTTACTCCTGGTCTGACCTTGGTTATAGCCTTTAGATACCTTTTGACCAAATCTTCCTCAGCAAATTGTTTCACCAACAATGCTAACAATGCCGAAAGATGTACTTTTAGAGTTGACTGACGTAACCCCTTTTCAAATCCTTGTTGTAAAAAAACTCAAAATATGAGTTGTCTTAATACAAGATCTATGCACATTCTCAGTTCTGCACCACCCTGAGAAAGTCTTCCAAATCCCGCAGTATATTCTGGAGGTGGACTTTTTTCTTCCATCAATAATGGTATTCATGATAGATTCTGACAATCCACTTTATCTTAATGAATTCCTCTCAGCCTCCAAGCCATCAGTTTCAAAAAGGCTGGATTTTGATGAAAAATTGGTCCCTAAGAAAGAAGGTCTGACCTGTTCGGAAGGGGCCACGGATCCTCTATTGCTAGGCTGATCAGTTCCGAGAACCAAACTCTTCTTGGCCATCCAGTAGCTATGAGAATGACATTCACTTCCTCGTATCTGATCTTCCTTAGGACCTTCGGTATCCTAGGGGTTGGAGGAAATATATATGCTAGGGGAAATTTACATGACTGAGCCATGGCATCCACTCCCTGAGCATTCGGATGTCTTGTCCTGGAGAAGATGTCGCACTTCCTGTTCTCCCATGTTGCCATTAGGTCTATCACAGGTTTTCCCCACACAGGTTTTCTTGACAACCTGATTGTATATTTCCTCGTTGAGTGACCACTCCCCTGGGTCCATCCAGTTTCTGCTTAGATAGTCCACTTGGAGGTTTTGTACGCCTGCTACGTGGATGGCTGATAGTGCTACTAGGTTCTTTTCTGACCACTTCAGTATCTTTTCTGATTCCGAATTTAGGGCTTTGCTTCTTGTCCCTCCTTGGTTCTTTATGTAGAGTACTGCCACCATGCTGTCGGATATGATTTGTACTGGCTGATTCTTGATAAATTTCTTCAGGCCTTCTAGAGAGATGTATTGCCCTGAGCTCCAGGACATTTATCTGGAGGTTTTTTGTTTTTTTTATTGCCGAGACCATACCCCTTGAAGGGACATGTTGTTCCAGCATCTCCCCCATCCTGACTGACTTGCGTCTGTCGAGAGCCTCTGCCAATGCAGATCATGGAGAGGAGATCCCTTCTCAGATTTCTTGGATCCCTCCACCACATTAGATCGAACTTTACCCCTGGGATCACGCAAATCCTTTGAGCGGTGTTTACTGGATTTTTGTTCCAATGGGTTAGGAACAAGTTTTGACGAGATCTTATGTGAATCCTGGCCCAGGACACAATGTGGATGGAGGAGTTCATTATTCCTAACATTTTCATATATTCGTGGGCAGTGTGGACCTGGTGTTTCCTGAAGGTCCTGACTCGGTTGATTATCCCTTCCATCCTTGAAAAGTGCAGAGGCAGGGTCCTCTGAACTTCATAAGGCTTCTTTCTTGGATTGCTTACCTCTGGGTCCAGATCTTTTAAATGAACCTCTTGAGGACTGGCTGAAATTACCCTTTCACTGTCGTCCAATACAGGTCACTGGTACTCTGGGGAGGCGTAAGTCCCCTTTAATAGGCAGGAACAACTATGCAAATGATTTGCAAGGGGCGGAGCCTCCCCTCTCACTTAAGCCACCTTCTGGCCAGAGCCACTTAGATTGATTTGTTCCTGGGTGCTATGCACACCAGGTAGAGAACATCTATGCTTTCAACTTAGTCATTTGTTATTTTTTTTATTCAATATGGAATACCACCATTAGGAGGGTGACCATGGCTGTGAATGCCCTCACCCGAAGTGGTTAGTGCAGCTCCCAGGGATTTCTGTGGACCTTATGCCCTGAAGAGGGGACAGCTTGAGTTAAGCAGCTTCCCTGCTGGGGAATTTGCCTCTGGGTTATTCCTCCTCTATCATGGTCACCTGAAGACAGAAGTCCTGCAAGAGAGGTGAGTCACCCATTGAGTGCTGAAGGTCCACTTGTCCCCACAGTGTCCCTTTGCTGGGCTTGTATTTGGGAGTTTGCAATGCACTCCAGCACTCATAGGGTGTTTTTATTTGCATTTCAATGTTTAATGCAATTTCTGTGGTATTCTCTGGGTTTTGGAGCTTTGGGTATTAGTTTACTTATGTTTCTTATGTGTTTTATACTTGTTTGGGCTATTTTTAATGTTTTATTAAATTTCCCGCTCAAACGCTATGGCTCCTTTACTCTCTATGGGAATTCACAGTGTGGGACATATCTCTGGAACCGCTTGTCTCAGCAACTTCAGAGATGGCTCATTTTAATGCTAGGCTCCTGCTCTATCATCCGGAATGTGTTTTATTTATGTGGGGTGTTCAGGGGGGCTTCGGGCACTGTTTGGGGTACTTGTAAAGGGAAAACTACATTTCCCATGAGCGCCTGGTTCGCGCTCGTTTCTGATTGGCTGTCATATCGGCCGCCATTTTGTGGAACTTTTCCTAAGCGGAGTACACTACGCAGGGACCGAGCCTTCTCTCTCCTCAACAGATTAACCCTTCGCTGGCCAGATAAGTCCGAATTTAGACATTTCTGGGGTGAAACTTTAATCCTTTGCACTTTTTCTGGGTGATAGTGTCATTAGTGGGGTATATTGACGCTGTGAGCATGTCTACTTCACTGGAGCTAGGGGCTAGACCCAAGTCTAAGGAGGATGGGGGGTCTGCTACCCCCATGGCGTTTTGCTCCTCTTGCCACATTGGGCTGTCTAGCGATAATGTGGGGGATCTATGCCCTAATTGTACTGGTCAAGATAGCAACCCTGGGCCTCCCAGCTACGCTATTGAGCCATCTTGGGTGAGGGAGTTTAAAGCTGCCACTAGGGATCTCAGATCCGCTCTTCAACTCTTTCCCTCTCAGGTACAGGGGGCTCTCCAGGTCTGGCAGACCCCCTCTACCATCAGGACCTCCCTGCCTAAGCCACAGGGGGCTCCTGATGTGACTGATTCTTCTGAGGAAGAACTCTTGCAGGATTCTGATGCTGAGGAACGGACTGTTATTGAACCTACCAGGTCCATTGGGGACCCCTATGAACGTGACCCTGAAGTTTCGGCTGAGGGTCTGATTAGAGCTGTTCTGAATACGCTCAACCTTCCTCTGACTCAGGAATCCACTTATGATCCTACTGATGTTTTTCAGAAGAAGCCATCTAAGCCTGTTGTTTGTTTTCCAACTAATCCTACTCTTGCCCGTCTAGTCTCTGAGGCATGGAAGAATCCTGATAGATCATCCTCTGTCTCTAAAAAGTTTGCTAAGCTGTACCCTTTTCCTGAGACTGAGCTGGCTAAATGGGTGCATCCTCCCAAGGTGGATGCCCCTGTTTCCAGGCTATCCAAGTCTACCGCTTTGGCTGTATCTGATGCCTCTGCCCTGCAGGATTGGACGGATAAGAAACTGGAACTTTCTCTTAAGTCCATTTTTGCCTCTATTGGCACTGCCATGCGTCCAACCTTTGCAGTGGCGTGGGTTAACAGGGCTATCGCGGCCTGGACTGAACGACTGACTGAAGCAGTTCGCCAGGATGCACCAGTGTCTGAACAGTTGCAGCTTCTTGCTAATATTACTGAAGCTCAGAATTATGTTGCTGACGCTGCTTTTGATGCTGTGCGCATGATGGCGAGGGCCTCCACTTCTTCTGTGGTGGCCAGACGCGCCCTTTGGCTGAAACTTTGGTCTGCTGATACAGCCTCTAAGAAAGCCTTGCTTTCCCTGCCCTTCCAGGGGAGTTTGCTTTTTGGGTCTGAACTCAAAGAAATGATCAGTGAGGCTACTGGGGGTAAAAGTACTCTTCTACCATCAGTCTTTAAGAAAACGTTTCCAGCCAAACGCAATCGGTCCTTTCGTTCCTTTCAGACTGAGACACGCTCCTCGACCCCGGCGGGTCCTCCCGCTACACGCTCCTCCTCCAAGCCCAAACAGTCCTGGAAGCCCAAAGTTGCCCCCAAGGCCAAGACCTCCAAGACTGCTTCGGCATGACTCGCCGAACCCGGGTCCGCATCCGGCTGTAGGTGGTCGTCTCTGCCTCTTTCGCCGGACTTGTGAGGTGTCAGTGGCGGACCCATGGGTTCTTCAGGTGGTGTCAGAGGGATACAGGATCCCTTTCTCCTCCCTTCCTCCTTTTCGGTTCCATTTTACTTGTCCTTCTCAGGAACCCACAAAAGGGCGTCTGTTCGACGGCGCTATTCAGGATCTCTTGGACAAAGAGGTCCTGGAGGCGGTTCCTCAGGGGGACACAGGTTCAGGATTCTTTTCCAACCTGTTTGTGGTAGCCAAAAAGGACGGAGGGGCTCGTCCCATTTTGGATCTCAAAGATCTCAATGCCTATGTGGTGACTTCCCACTTCCGCCAGGAGTCCCTGCGCTCTGTGATTGCAGCAATGTCTCCAGGGGAGTTCCTTGCCTCCCTGGACCTTCAGGATGCTTATCTTCATGTCCCTATTCATCCAGGGAGCAGGCGGTATCTCAGGATTGCCTGCCACAGGGGACACTTTCAGTTTACAGCGCTCCCCTTTGGGCTGACCTCAGCCCCTCAGGTCTTCCAGAGGGTGTTAGGCTCCTTGATAGCGGTGCTTCGTCAGGATGGGATCAGAGTGACCCCCTACATGGACGATCTCCTACTGAAAGCCTCCTCAGCGGAGCTTCTCCATCAGCAATTACAGAAGTGTATGCACTCTCTGAACCGTCATGGCTGGATCCTGAATCTGGACAAGTCGGACTTGGTTCCATCTCAGCGGCTTCTGTTCCTGGGTCTCCTGTTCGACACTCGCCAATGCATGGTGTTTCTTCCAGAGGATGTGGCTCACCAGATAGCCGTCCGAGTAGCTGGGATTCTGGACATTGACGAAATTCCGGTACCGAAGTTGTCGTCCTTAGTGGGGAAGTTCATTTCCACGATCGAAGCAGTACCATTTGCCATGGCCCACTCCAGGGAACTTCAGAGATTTGTGATCCGGACGTGCAGGAATCATCCAGATCATCTACATCTGGCCGTCTCTCTACCTCCTCATGTCGAGTCTGCCCTGGTGGTTGGATCTTTCTCATCTCCTGAAAGGGAGATCATTTCTAGTTCCTCGTTGGACCACAGTCACAACGGATGCCAGCCTTCGGGGCTGAGGTGCAGTCTGGGGTCGCTTCAGTGCTCAGGGGAAATGGGGTCTGGAGGAATCCCTTCTCTCCATCAATGTTCTGGAACTTCGAGCTGTCCGGCTTGCCCTGAGGCACTGGGAGTCTCATCTGACCGGTCTTCCGATCAGAGTGGAGTCCGACAACGCCACGGCAGTGGCTTACATCAACAGGCAAAGCGGCACAAGAAGCGGTTCCGCCTGGTGGGAAATCAAGGATATTTTGTCTTGGGCAGAAGATCACGTGCCTGTCATATCTGCAGTTCATATTCCAGGCGTAGACAACGTCTTGGCAGACTTTCTCAGTCGTCACACAGTCGACAGCGGAGAATGGGCTCTTCATCCAGAGGTGTTTCACCTACTCACCCAGAGGTGGGGGGTGCCTGTAGTGGACCTGATGGCTACCAGACACAACAGGAAGGTGCCCGTGTTTTGCTCCCGGCGGAGGGACCCTCTTGCTCTAGCAGTGGATGCATTGTCAATTCCTTGGGATTTTCCTCTGGCTTACATCTTCCCTCCTCTTCCTCTATTGATCAGAGTTATTCAGAAGTTGAAGCAGGAGCGTTGTCCTGTCATCTTGATCGCTCCAAACTGGCCCTGCCAGTCCTGGTTTCCGGAGTTGATGGCCTTGTCAGTATCGGATCCGATTTCGCTCCCTGCCCGTCCGGATCTTCTTCTCCAGGGTTATCTGTGGAAGGAGGATGTTCACTCTCTCCATTTGATGGCATGGCGGTTGAATCCTCGATTTTAGCTAAGAAAGGATTTTCTCCTTCTGTGGTGTC
The DNA here is from genome assembly GCA_037306005.1 of Rhinophrynus dorsalis. Classification (NCBI taxonomy): domain Eukaryota; kingdom Metazoa; phylum Chordata; class Amphibia; order Anura; family Rhinophrynidae; genus Rhinophrynus; species Rhinophrynus dorsalis. The sequence goes on from CM074722.1 coordinate 175,073,175, forward strand.
GACTATGCTTAGTGCTCGTAAGCCTGTGTCCTCCAAGATCTATCATCGCATATGGTCAACCTTTGTTGCATGGTGCACTGATAAGCAATTGTCACTTGAATTTCATCTTCCCACTGTCCTGGCCTTCTTGCAGGATGGTGTTTATAAGGGGCTCAGTCTGAGTTCCCTCAAAGTTCAGACCTCTGCCTTGTCTGTGTTTTTCCAGGCCCGGATTGCTATCCTTCCTGATGTGAAAGTTTTCTTCCAAGGTGTGACTCATGTTCGACCTGCCTTTAAGAGTCCTGCTCCCCAGTGGGATCTCAATTTGGTGCTGGGAGTTCTCCAGCGACCTCCGTTTGAATCCTTGGCTTCCATTCCATTACGTCTCTTGACTTGGAAGATGGCCTTCCTTTTGGCTATTGTCTCAGTTCGCCGGGTAGCAGAGTTACAAGCTCTGTCTTGTAAACCTCCTTACCTGGTGTTCCACAAGGATAAGGCTGTGCTTCGCACTTCCAAGGAATTCTTACCCAAGGTTGTGTCCGAGTTTCACATCAATCAGGAGATTGTGGTTCCCTCTTTCTGCCCTAATCCTTCATCTGACAAGAAACGGGATCTCCATTTGTTGGATGTGGTGCGTTGCCTCAAGTTTTATGTTCATCGCACCAAGTCTATCAGGAAGTCTGACGCTCTATTCGTCATCCCTGAGGGACCTAGGGCAGGGAGACCGGCTGCCAAGGTTACTATTGCATCTTGGATTAAAGCTACCATCCGTGAAGCTTATAAGTTGCGGAATAAGCATGTTCCCTTCAGGGTGACTGCCCATTCCACCAGCTCTACTGGGGCCTCTTGGGCATACAAGAATCAGGCATCTGCTGATCAACTGTGCAGAGCGGCCACTTGGTCCTCTGTGCACACATTTTCTAGGCACTATCGAGTTGATGTACTGGCTTCGGCTGATGCCAGTTTTGGAAGGAAGGTCCTGGAGGCAGTTTTGCCTGTCTAGGTCTTCCGCTCTGTGATCCTTAGTGCTTCCTTGCTGTTGAGCCCGGTTGGCTCTGGTTCCGTGTGCTGTGTTAGTTCAGGGATTGTTTCCCTTGGTTGGTGTCCGTTGACAGTTTGGGCTATGTAATTAACTGATTTATTGCAGTTCTAGCGACTTGGGCCTTGCGCCTGGTCCTTGCCTTACTTCCCGCCTCTGGATCAGCTCAATGTTTGTACATCCCAGAGTACCAGTGACCTGTATTGGACGACAGTGAAAATAGGATTTTAGTCTTACCTGTTAAATCCTTTTCACTTAGTCCATACAGGTCACTGGTCTCCCACCCTGTCAAGGGACCAGTCTTGGCTCTCCTGTGGCATTCAGTGGGAGACCGTCAGGGCATGCTCACAGGAGTCTTTCTTTTTGCTTACCTGTGGTCAGTTTTTAGGGTCTCAAATCAATCTAAGTGGCTCTGGCCAGAAGGTGGCTTAAGTGAGAGGGGAGGCTCCGCCCCTTGCAAATCATTTGCATAGTTGTTCCTGCCTATTAAAGGGGACTTACGCCTCCCCAGAGTACCAGTGACCTGTATGGACTAAGTGAAAAGGATTTAACAGGTAAGACTAAAATCCTATTTTGTTTGATCATATGGCCTTGAAGATTGAAAACGCCTTGATTCACGAAATGATCTTCGGTTTCTGAAAGATGCCCTTGATGGGGAAGCTCTACCTTTCTTATTCTGTGGGAGGAAAGAACTTTTCACCCCGTGACTTTTTTTTTATGATTTTCTCTAATTGCTCCCCAAAAAGAGTGGATCCAGAAAATGGTAGAGACACTAATTTATTTATTGAGGAGGGGTCAGCTCCCCAAGGTCTTATCCACAGAGCTCTTCTAGCTGTGATGGACAGGGAGGAGGATCGGGCAGCTAACCTGATCATATCCCAGGAGGCGTCCCATGAGTATCCAACAGCATCTTTTATAAAGGCCACTTCTTTCATCAACTTTGACATGGATACCGAAGGTTCAATTTTTTCTACCAGTTCAGACAATCAAATTCTTATAGTTCTTGACACACGTGTCAAAGCTGTCTCTGCTTTTATGTTCTGCCCCAGAATGGTGAATTGCTTCTTTAGGGTAGCTTCTAATCTCCTGTCCATAGGGTCTCTTAATGAAGAACCATTTTCCACGGGGAGAGTGGTCTTTTTTTGTCAGTTGGGCAATAGGAGCATCTACCTTGGGGGGTGTTGTATCCTTTCAAAGATGAAGACTCTTCAGCATGGACATCTTGAGGAATCTCCTGGATTCTGCTACTCTTTTATCCCCCTTCTTTCATTCTGTCTTCTCTAGATCAGATACTGCGTGATGGACAGGAAAGACTGTTGTCTCTTTCTTCTTACTCAGGAAGGCCATGTTCAATATCCCATTCCTTGGTTTCTTCTGTTAACCCCAGGGTTTTACATAGGCTCATAAGGAAGGGTTCCATTTTCTCAATGTTAAAAGTGCCTTCATCTTCTTCCAGTATCTCCCCTTCCTCTTCTGAAGAATAATCAGAAAGGTCTTCAAAGAGGCTGGATTCATCAACTTCAATGTGTCTGGAGGACGTACACTTCCCAGGGTCCTCAATTCTGGGTCTTTTCTTAGAAACAGAAGATGCTTGAAGAGAGGAAAAAGGTCTCTTGGACTGAACTCTTCATCCAAGACAGAAAATCTTAGAATTGAGATGGTACCTCAGTATTCAATGCTTTTTTAAACATTCTGAACATAAAAATTATCTGTAGAAGATTCTTCAAAATTATCACATCCCATGCATGCCTTCACTTTCTGGGGATTCTTACCGTCTTTTCTCAGCATTTCCTTTATCTTTCTCTTTTTCCTTATCCTTAACAGGTAAATTTTTGGAAGAGGAGGACGTATCCAAGCTAATAAAACCTAAAACTTAACCTTTAATATGGCTAGTATTAAAACAACATATAAACAACTCTTATCAAGAAGGGCAGCATGGCTTGTTTAAATAGGGTAGGCCCTGGGCATGCTTTTCAGCCTGGAACGCATAAGCCCAGCACATTCAAAGCAGAGGAAGAAAATAAATAGGGGTTGGCTCATAGCCCTTAACCTTTCCCCTGTAGTAAGAATGCTGGTAGAAGGGAGCAATTCTACAGACCGAGCTCATGCTGTCACTGGTGCTCCTGTAGTGCCATCCGTCTTCCCAGTGCATCCCCAGTTCAGGCAAACGTCAATGACGTCACTCGCATGCAATGCATTAGGCGCCAAATCTCTACCTGATGAGGGAGATTCAAGGCGCCAAGCGGATCCACCTCTACCTTGCTGGCTTAAAGCGGAGCAAGGCCCTCGGGAGATCCTTTCCCCGGATTGAGCAGCAGGACATGCGGGCCTCAACAAGGAGAAAAAAAAAAAGAAAAAAAAAGTAGGAGCCAACGGCCCTACCCCAGCTGACAAAGGACCAAAATGACTGCCGATGGAAGTGGGAGGCTTCCTTTTGTATTTTAAGTTTGGTCCTACGCCAGCTGGGGGGCGCTGATGTATACCCATTAGTCTCTATCGCCATGGATAGGGACACAGAAGAAAGAATTACATAACTGGAATGGTCTACAAAGTGTGTAATCACACTTTGTAGACTGTTCCAATGAAGTAATTCCTTTCCAATATCACTATTGGGGCTCTGCTGAAGAGCCTCCTCGTATCGGCCAACACGGATATCCTTCTATCAGCTTTATAGTTGACATCAGGAGAAGGGGAACATTAGCGGCAGATCTCTCTCAAACCACAAAGGTTTTAGAGATAGGACTTTCTCCAAATACCTTATTTTTGTAAAATCTACCATAAAGAATAAACTTTATTTCAGCCATTGCTAACCCTTTAAAAGGGTAGTAATGTTTCAATAACTGCTACCATTCTTCTTTATAGTGTGTACTATTGCGCCATTATATTGGTAATGCTGAAATTGCTGCATTTCCTCAAAAATTATATTAAATTGTCCCCCTTCGACCCCTTTTCAGTATGCCAAGCCATACTGGTTATCAGACCAGACAGATCATTCATTGTAAGGGAATCCCTGCCTCCCTTGACAAAGGAGGGCAGGTATTTCCTTACAACGAAAGAAGATTGCCTCAGAACGACAAGGGATAAAGAAGAATAATGTCAGCATAAAGGGCGGTAAGGGAACAATTTAGGATACAATTTCAGAGCTATTTCAACATTACCAAAGTAACAGCGCAATAATACATACAAATAAGGAAGAATTGTACCTTATCAGATTATTGAAATCTTACTAGCCCTTTAAGAACCAGTAGGAGTGTACAATGCATTGCTGCACTGTGTACCGCTTTGGTCATTAAAGAGACAGTCAACCTTTCTTTTTGATTATACATATTATGCCCTTGCACAATACAAAATCAAAATTGTCTACACTTAAGTCGATATGTGAGATCTCTCCGGATTTCAGACTGAATTTCCGGGTCTCCAGTGACATACGTGGATACCCTGGCGGGGGCAGGATTCTCCTTCCCACAATGTTCCTCCCACTTCTCCACATTCCCACCCTGTTCTGCCCACTTCCCACTCACTTCATGCTCACTTTATGACACAAACATGTTTAAGCCCAACCTATTAAGCTCCACTCCCTTTATGGCACACATTGTGTCGTAGACTTCCACTTATCGGTAGCACATGAACCCTCTCTGAGGGCTAAAGAAAAGCAAGTTCCCAGGTATGCTTATGTATCAGACATTGAGCTCCCTGAATTTGTTTCCAGAGAGATTTTTGTCAGGGACCATGACTGCAGGGATATTTTTACAATATGGAAAAATACCATTATGGAGTAGAGGCAGGCTTTCTACATAGTTTAACTCTCCCCCCTACCCATTTCCTTTTCTTTACACTGTAACTCTCACCTCACACAAGAAGCTCTTTGGAATCAGTTTCAGGGAGCTCACTGCCAGGGTCTTAAGTGTAAATGAAATAGGTCTAGATGAAAAAATAAATACATTTAATATAGGCAATTTGACTTTACATATTCTGCACAGGAGGTTGACTGTCATTTAAAAGTTAAGTGGACTCATGTTTTCATACTGAAGCAAGCAGAAACAGTTATGTCTACCTTCAAGAACAGATTGAAGAGGTTATGTCTTCAACAAAAGCACAAAGTCAAACGTCATAGCGGCCATTAGGTTTTTCTCACAATAGTAAGGTAAGTGGGGGTTATTAGGTGGTATTAACTTACTTTTAAATTGTGAAGCAATATGCTGCATATTCCTCTGGCAGTCAGAGGGTTAAGGGCCCTGTTAACATTCTACAGCAAACTGCATTCTTAAAGGGAAACGACACATGATTTTGGGATATCACTGACTGTGCAACATTGTTGCAATCATTAGCTCAGTTATTTTAAAGTCATCACATGCACAAAATCAGGTATATCCCAAAACAGTAATCCCGTCATCATAGACACAATGTGTGAACTCAACATCAAAGGGGTTAGAAATTAGAGCAGGTCAGTTAAAAAAAAGAAGTCCTATCATATGGATTGCAGGTAAGACTGGTCCATTTGGGATTTGATGGTTTATGTAGATTGGGCTTCAAGGGCCTTCTAACGAGAGCAAAATATGAGCTATTCTGGAGCAAACCAACTGCACTGTAAGCTAGACAAACTTTCCCCAAATCTTCATGGATTTAAATAGAGGTTTAATCCTTTGAGTGACTATCTGGCACTCAAAGGGCTAACCCCTTGAATGCTACAGCTCAAGTTTATTTGTAGTACATTGGTACTATGTCTAGCACTCATGGGGTTTAAATCCCATGTAATTCAAGATCTTCCTTCCAGGCCTTGATCATGCTGCCTCTCCTGGGGGGTGGGGGCATGGCTGCTGCTTCCCTTACGTTAACCGTAGGCTCACTGAAACACTTCTGTAGATGTTTACAGTGTACCCCAGATGCCTATTTGCACAAATTCCAATATAGGGTATTTCATAAAGCATATACAATATAAATGTCACTTAAAGATAGGTCTCACCGCATCACTCTTTTGTCCCAAATGTGGGATGATACAAGCAGACATCTTACTCCTTCTTTGGGGTGCCCTATGATAATGTCCTTCTGGTACAGTGTCCTGACTTATGTGGTCAACACATAACACACATAGTGTACTCACTATAGACCACACTGACCCTGTCTCTTATTTGAGAATATTCCTCCTTCCCTAGATCTTGTAAGCACACGGTTATACTGACAGATATCTTGATATCCATTGAGATTAAATGTATTCTGTCACAATGGACATTGCCCGCTGCTCTCTGTCTCAAACAATGGATAGACAGGACAACACTCTGCGTGCACAGTACTAGTGTTTATCTGGCGAGTCTGTTCTACCGAGGTGGGGTTGTTGTTGTTGTTGTGGGACATATTGTTCACACAGATACTCTCTCAGATAGTATATTTATATATGTTTAGATCAAGGACTACCATCGATCAGATTAATATGTATAGCGTCTGCTAAGTAGCTTGTGGGTACATCTTATATCCTCGGACTGATGACAACTCTGACATACACTTCTCTATGGGCTTCACTTACAAGAATATATCTTGCAAGCAGATTCATGATATAATTTCTTCTACCACCTTTATATACAGATTGCTCTCAGATGGTATGCGCTTGTGTTCTTGTTTTCCAGTTTTTGCTATAAGTGAGAGGTGCTGCTAAGGACACCACACACAACAGCTGCATCCTAGAGACCTTCTAATTTGTGGATTTCATGTATTGGACTTGATCTCTTTGAATCAGACTATTTTTTATTATTGTATCTTGGATCAGTATTGGTGCGCTATCTGTACACAACCAATTGTTTTTACTACTGTATGGAATAGTATGTAACTGTATTTGAATGTTAATTGAAAATCTTCAATAAAGTTTTGAAGAAATTTAAAAAGAAGGACATCCCATTTAATACAAGAAGATCCTGACTCAAAACTTGTCGTGAGCTGTGTAGGAACACTCAATGCAATAAACAATATCGTTATTAGCTTCAGTTAGAATGATGGCATAAATTGCAGTTAGAGCATTATTAGGTCATACGTAGAGAAATGATAATACATAATAGCCACAGGTCACAGAAGCAACACATTTCTGGTGCAAACCGGTGGCTCTGGCTGACTACCCGCTCAGTGTATAACCTGGCTTGTCTGACTACCGACTCTGGTGTTGACTTAGGGTATGGAGGAAGCACAGTGGACAGAGCCCCATCAGGTGCAAACCAGTGGCTCTGGCTGACTACCCGCTCCGTGTATGACCCAGCTTGTCTGACTATCCTTTCTGGTGCTGACTAGGGGGCTCTGTTTCCTCCGTGTGTTGGTTCCCGCTCCACAGACAGACTTCTAGACTGACTGCAGGCTGAGTCAGTGCTAGTCCTTTGGGCATTCCGTATTACCTTGAGGCTCCAGTGGGCTGAGGCATAGTATTGGACATTGTGGTGGATCTATTGGTGTACTGCTATTTCTGATACAGTGCTTGCCTCTTTGATCACCCTCTGTGTGTTATCTGTTCACGTGCATTACTGGTATTATGCTAATAAAAGATTGTTTTACTTTAACGTACTGACTCCTGGTTTATTCCTGGGAACTGTGACACTCTCTCCCTCTTGCTACCAAAGAGGAAAGGTATATCTTTCATTAGTGGGTAAAGTTATTTTGCTTTCTTGGGGGGGGGGGGGTATAAGCTACTTTGTGGGGGTCAAGCTGGAACTTGGTAGTTCCACTTTAACACATACACACACTGCAATACACATGAAATTTTAGGTGTCAAAGCCTTTGAACTTAAGGGGTTACAAGTAGAGTTGCACTAGTTCATGAGACTACTCCTAAAGCCTAGGGTCTCTAGTCCAGTGGTATGAAATAGTACTGAGGTGATGTTGCTACACCATCATGTGAATGGCTCTGGTCAGTTAGTCCCATCTGATGTCTATATTAGAGCATCTGCTCAAGCCAAAAAAATGGCTCCACACATACTGATGAATAAGGAAAATTGTCTGTGCAATGCTCTTGACACATGCAGAAATGGAATTTAACCTTTAACTCTTTAAGGATTAGAGCGGTGTGCAACCACAAAGCAATGTGTCACAAACCCCTCTGGTCCTTACCTAGATCTCAGGAATCAAAGCACTTACATTGTTTACACACAAGTGAATAGTACCCCCTAAGATTTATCCTCGTAAGAAATGTGTCACCAAACCACTCTCTAAATTCTTCATGCTCAAAAACTACTGGCAGGTAAATTGGTGATTCCAATCTAAAGTTCTAGATGTTGAATTTGAATGTAACTATAACAGGGCAACCACACAATGTTCATTGGTCACAGACACCCCATTCCAAACTGTCCCTGTTGGCACAGTGAAATGCAGGAAAGTTAAAGCCAACCAGGTTCACAGCAGACTGTTATGGTCACCCATGTGGCTGGTTCATCCCCAGCTGGAGTGGGAAATACAAATGCCATGCTATGTAAGAGAACATCCATTTACTACTGAATTGCACAGCACTGTGGCCCTCAGAGTTCTTCATACAGTTGAACATAATGTGCAAATTGTCTTTTCAATACAAAACTGGAGATACAAGGTGAATTTACTGAGTTGCTAGACAACATTCACCCTATATATAGTAAAAAGGTGAGAAATTGTTTTGTGTGTCTGGTAAATCACTATACATTTCTGAACTGAACCTATGGACAGACCTAATCAATTTTCTGGAATATTCAGTGGAGCACAAATTATGAATTTACATCAGTACCGAATTGCCATTTTTTTTTCCCCAAGTTTAATAGCACCAGACTTAACAGGAGTACAAATGTATTCAAAAATAAAAAATACTGAAGACCATCCATATTTATCCATATTTATTCGGTATTCTTTATATTGTGGCACAGAGGTTCACAACCCATGCCCTCAGTGGCCACTAACAGGCCAGGACTTAAGAATTTCCCTGCTAGAACACAAGTGTGTTGATCAGAGGCTCATTCACATTGATTAACTCATCTGTGCTCTTAAAAGGAAATTCTCAAATCCTGGCCTGTTAGTAGCCACTGAGGGCACGGGTTGAGAACCACTGTTTTAGCATGTAATCAACATTACATTTGTGTTTTAATTCACATAATATGGCCATAGCAGGTTACGGACATATGGATGTGCATCAATATTCTGTGTGTTTACTTTTTAGATATGGTGATCAAAATTGGTTGTACTCCACTATATAAGTATATATTCTTCTTTGGGGTTGCTTGCCAAAACCTGGACCAAGACTGTAAATAACGTTCACCTGTTATGGAGGAGATGCAGCGCTGTGTAGTCCGGACTGTCAGGAACAGGTTAAACAGCTCAGTGAATGAAATCAACTTGCAGATTTAAAATCTCACCAGTATGCAATAAACTGAAGTCTGACACTGTCATAGTATAAGCCCTCTGTGTTTTCTCTTACATGTGAACAGAATGTAAATATGATGGGAAAAAAAGCTAATAGCAGCTGGCGTTTCTGTTCAGCTTCCTTAAGCCCTTTCCCACAGACTTCCCCAACACAGTGATACTCTTTTGGTGATGTTGTCCATTGTGAAAAGGCTATGGTGCATTTGAAACAGGTAAATGTACCAAAGTCCAGCATGGTGCATCTTTACTGCATTCACACAGGTGTGCAGTGCTGATGCAGTGAGGAAAGCTTACACAGTGGTCCACAGAGCCACAGCCAGGCCTTTCAAACTAGCACTAATGGAGATTGCTCATCGCAACCTCCAAAGAATGGCTGAACTATCTCAGCTCCAACCATTGGATATAACTGGCCTGGTTCCGGATCATCAGTGCAACACAGGACAAGGGGAGTGAAGAACACAGGCAACAGCACTGCAGCTGGGGGCTGTTATAGTTTTCACCTGATATATAACTGCTCATCATAAATTTACAGAAACTCCACTTAATGTACAAATTTTCATAGACAATTTGCTGTCTAAGGACCAGAAATTCTCTAGCAATTTCCTCCAGAGGGAAATTTGTAATTTTAAAGGCATAGTAATACTTAAAATGTAAAAAAAAATATGTTGTAGGGTTTATCCCCCTGATTAAAACAGGAGTACTCCCACTGCTGAAAGGTGTTTCATTCAAAAGTTATTAATTTTCAAAGTTGAATTTTTTAGGTACAATATCACAGTGGCCTGAAATTGTACAGTGGCGCTGTTGTTACACGATCCTATGGACAGCTCTGGTCCCGGGACCATAAATCTCCATAAGATGGTGTAGCAACAGCGCCACTGTACAATTTCAGGCCACTGTGATATTGCACCTAAAAATTCAACTATGAAAATTAATAACTTTTGAATAAAACACCTTTCAGCAGTGGGAGTACTCTTGTTTTACTCAGGGGGATAAACCCTAAAACATATTTTTCTTTACATTTTAAGTATTACTATCCCTTTAAGGTTGTGCCATAAGTGACAAATAAAAACTTCCATTGATTTAAAACACAATTACAATGTCTTACCAAGTCTACTCCTTTAGGGGCATACATAATGAAAGACCAGGGCCTTTAACATCAGCCACATAACATTTATCAGCTGTCTGTGGGACAGGGGTCAGTTTTTGGAAAGAAAACCAGAACTTTGTGGCTCTCACACAAATTCAAGGCGTTATAAGACTCATTTATACTGAACGTTTGGAGTTTTATTTATTCCTTAGGGTGCCCCAGAACTGCACCACTTCCCTTGGTACAGCAGCCTCACTGGATTATTCCCCTCTCGGAATGACTCTGTACTGGTACAATCAAGTCACAATTATCCAAAATAATGCAAGTGAATATCAGTATGTTCTGACAAACACAATGTTCTCTGACCTTCACTGACAGCAAATGGATGGAGTATTCTACCGGTTTCAATTATGAGAGTCTGTAAGATCTCTACATCACACAGCATAAGGAATGATGAACACATTTATTTCCCTTCACAATTCAATACACAGAGGATGCTTACACTTCAGCTTTGTAAAGGTATTTTGCAGAACAAGATGTTGTCATTGAATGCCAGTTTGCTAAGAAAAAGCAACATGCCCATCTTTCCCTTTACTCTGTAATGGGGTACTCTTCTTTGAATGAATTAGGTCACATCAGAGTGATCCAGGGTCACTAAAATCTTGAATGCAATATGCCCCAACAAAGGCTTTATTAATTACAATGTTAGTAACCCTTTATTTTGACTTTAAATATTCTGCAAGAGTGTAATACACAAAATCAAACCGTCTATACCTTTTAATAGTCCTCTCCCTCTTCACTTTTTTTTTTTTTTTTTTTTTTTTTTTTTTTTTTTGTGGGGGAGGTTTGTGGTTTTTATTTATTTATTTTACAATGGAGCAAGTTACACTGTAGGCAGGGCAGACTAAGGACAGGACTGACCGCGGCAAGATTAAAGGAGATTGTGTTTTTATCTGGTTTTAACATAAGTGGTTTCTGGTGAATTAGAACAGGATACCAATGCAAATGAGATTGTGGATTACGAACATTAGTCTCATTTGCCACAATCTATTCAGGAACAAGACCAATTGTTAGTAGTTTCCAGAGCATGCAGTCTGATGTAGTGATCATTGACCTGCCAGAGAATGGTCATTTAACCAATTACTATATAACTTTTGTAGCATGTTTAGATCAACAAGAAACAGAAACAAAAAGCATACCTCTCAACATTTCAAATTGCCTAAGAGGGACACTGGTGTTTTAGGGGTTGTTGTTGGGGGTGTGGCTGGTGGGCAGGGCATTACTGAGAATTTTTAGCCTACTTCATGACCTATTGTCACCTCCTTGTGTAACCTAATAAATTACTTATAACAAGACCAAAGTATTTTATTTACACAGACTAATTTATAAACACATATACTGACATTTATACAAACATTAATGTGAGTTGTATTGCTTAGAGCAGTATGATACACACACATATACACACCACACAATCTGATCTCCTAAAAAGAGGGACATCAGGGTGAGAAAGAGGGACTGTCCCATCTAAAGAGGGACACTTGGGAGGTATGAAAAAGTATCACTATAAACTAAGATGCTCTTATAAAAGCAGACTTTACAAGGTAGCAGAAGCATAATGTTTGCACACCCACCGAAGCATACTGATTTTATTACGTACATTTCCCCACTTCCTCTTCTGATTAATACAGTAGTCATGTCAGCATCTCTTCTGTATGCAGAGTTGAGCAGCTTATGAATAGTCACGCGAGGTAGGACAAGTACTTGCTGCATAGCGAACATGTCTCAGAATGCAATGTAAGGTTTATCATGACCTCACGTAACACTTGGGTAGATCACTACTTCTGCTCTTACATGTGCACAATTTGAAGCAGATGTACAAAATAAATAAATAAATAAAATTTAAAAATCAGCTGCTCCAGAGCAAAATATTTGTATCATCTCTTTGGGGGAGATAAAAATTTCCCCAGAATTCCCACTGACTTTTTTTTTTCCCCCACCAGAGGTTCATCCATATGTTCCCTCTAATTAATTTAGTCCACCCACACAAATTATATAACATTTATTAAGCATAAGTAGGGCTTTCTTTTCCTCATTTATATGTATGACCCACCATTTAATTTAATAATCTATATAAAAAAAGTATGGAAAAAAACAGAACATTTTTATAGGTGTCCCTGTCTAGGGGGGACGGTCCCTCTGAGGTAAAAATCCCTACGTCTCGCTTTCCTACCCTGGTGTCCCTCTTTTAGGTGATCAGACTGTCAAATTTGTGCAAACGGAAGAGATGCTGACATGACACGAAAAAGAACAGAACATTTTTATAGGTGTCCCTGTCTAGGGAGGACGGTCCCTCTGAGCTGAAAATCCCTACGTCGCTCTTTCCCACCCTGGTGTCCCTCTTTTAGGTGATCAGACTGTCGCGTTTGTGTATAGAAGTATCACATTGCCCTAAAACAACAAAACTCTCAGTCCTTAGAGGACTGATTTCTGCAACAGTCCTGCCATTTCACTCATCCTCAAGGGTTTAAGGCTTTTAGAGAGAGTAACCCTCCTTTTCAAGTTTCAGATTTTTCAAGTACATAATATGTACATTAATATTTCCTATATTTTTCTGTCATCTTCATCTATTTTTAAAATTCTGCGTCTGACAGAGACCTACCTAAAAACAGAGATGTCAGGGACTGTGAAATCAGTGATGGTGACAAAATGTACAACAAGCTCTGTAGCAGAAAAGACAAATTACATGTTTTAAACTACTGTGCATTAAATAGCATGACATATCATTCACACTTTAATTTTCTAAAATGCATGTAATTATACATGGGAACTTTCAGAATGAGCTGACCCTGAGATCTTTGAAACATTAACCCTTAACATCCCCCAAAATGTAGGCAATATACCTCTACTTGCTCTAACCCAAGACTAATCTAATAGTCCTAAAGCAACCTGTAACATACAACTCTGAGCAGAGATTCTTAACATTTGTTCTTGGGACACACCAACTGGTCACGTTTTCAGTACAATCCTACTTTTCACAGGTGTGTAGCGGCTCTGTCATTTTATTATGTGTCCCGAGGACTGTAGGAGGAGAATCACTGCCAGTGCACTGCTTGAACACAGACAAGAAAAGCAGAATGTCTCCCCTCTGCATTCCTGTTACAAATGGATCAATTTAAAGACCAAATTGGTACAGATAATAAAGTAGGTCATATAGGACTGTCTCATCCTGAGGCAGACCTTCACTCACGACCCTATTATTTGGGTCAAACCCCTGCGAGTTCCCAAGTATGCATTAAGTAAAATAACGACAAACATTACGCACCAGCATATTCGCAGTACTGTATAGTGAATGATTCCAGAATCATTCCAGTGTCAGGCAAACAAGCAGTTATTATACATAAACTCATTCAAAGTGTACACAAGAAAATTGCTACTTTCATTCCACAAAACCACAAGCATTAGCAAGCAGGTTATCACTCACTTGCCAGGCTTGGAAAAGGCGTGGTCTCTTCCAAATTACAAGCCACGCTGCCGTTGCTCAGCACTGCTGTATCATAACCATAACAAACATAAATCCAGACAGCTGCACACTTCCATAACAACCAGAATACCATTAGGGCTGTATACAGGAAATTAGAGGTGCAATTCCGGAATAAACCAACTGCTCCCCTTGCCTCTTACACAATTATTGCACTTTTCTTTTGTACAGAAATTCAATCCAGTTGGATCAAGACACATATCTGCTTGAGGATGATGGGAAATGCAGTCCACCAACCAGTTTGAGGTCACAGGTTGACTACCTCCTTGCTTACATCCCATGGGGCATAACAGGAACTGAAAAGAAATCGCACTTTTAACTTTGTTACCAAGAAGATACTTTACCCTTTGAGTGTCTGAGGGATACACACTGCATTGCTCTGCAATTCATTGTGTACCCCTCTCTGGCACTCAAAGTGGTTAGCCAGGCATACCAACTTGACATTAGAGAAGTAACACTTCCTAATAACAACCCCCTACTTACCATACAATGTCCAGAAAATGCTAATGGCCCATATGAAACTTTCCCTTGCTCACTGGTTCAAGAGATAACCTCTTCAGTCAGTTCTGGATGCCACGTCCATGGAGACAGACATGACAATTGCATTTTTCCCCCTCAAACTAGAGAAGGCACAGTGCACCAATCTACTTAACCTTTAAGGACCACCCAAGGTTTAAGATTACCATGTGCAGTGGGTAGAATCTATGTCTGTAGTTCATTCATGGACATGACATCTAGGACCGATTGATTTTTTAATTTTTTCTCTCGAACAATAAAAAAAAAAAGGGGGGGGCCATTAAGTTTTTCGGTTCATAGTAAGGCAAGTGATTGATCTTAGGAATTACGTCTCCTATAACTAGTAGTGAACAGCAGCAGCTAAGCTGGATAAGTAAGAGATCCTGACAGTCTTTTAAACAGTCTGTTTTGCGTTCCAAATGATCGATTCCTATGCATACCAATAAATCCATGGGATTACTTGGCTGTGTAAAAAGCTTGATCTTCACCAGATTTCATTTTGCATGTAATTTTGTGGAAGGACGCAAGCTTGTGAGTGGAACAGGCCATGTTAACCCTTTGAGTGCAACAGTGGTGGGCATAGCATTAGTTTGCAATGTGCTGTGAACCTCTTTGGCAGTCAAAGGGTTAAGGCACACAATGTGTATTAACAGTGTACATTAGTATAACAATGCTGGAGTGTGCTGCATGCACGCCATGTTTTGTTTTTTTTTTTGGCGCGTGCTGCAGACAAAACAGCACTGTTTTTAGGAAAACCAGAATGTGGTGATGGATGAATTTTTTGTCCCAAAGAGGAGAGTGTCAGCCAATTTTTTTTTTTCGGTGAAGGGTTAGTGAGGTGTGTGGAAATTTAAATGGCTGTGTGTAGGAGATATGCTAATCTGCTCCTAGCTGCACCCCGAGGTGTGTATGTTGGGCTATGGCAGTCTATAGGAGATCTGCATATGTGCTTATGTGCCAGCCCTGGGGTGCGTGTATATTATAATTTTTTGTGTAATATTGGGCTCAGACAATAGAGAATATAATGCTAATCTCATCCAAGCTGCATCCCTGGGTGTGTGTGTGTGTGTGTGTGTGGCGCATACATAGAATTTGTGGTCACCTGACTTTCTTTTTATATAGTTTAGATTGTATACATTGATATACTGCAATTCAACACAATTACTGTAATTCAGCATAAAAAGAATTTCATATCAAAGATGTGTGCTCGTGCATTGGCTGCTGTTACTAGTGCACATCGAGCTGTTACAAGGAAGCTAAACAAAACAGTTCCACAGGGTACAATTTCATTTTTCTTTTTTTTTTTTTTTTTTTTTTTAGATTTGTAGAGGCTTAAAAAAGATCATTGCCACAAACCCCATCTTCTCAAACCGCTATGATTTCAGAGATATTGACAATGAAAGTTCCCCTTCCCTTGATGTTAGCTGTAAAGCTGACAGAAGGGGATCCGTGTCGGCCGACACAATGAGGCTTTGCAGCAGAGCCGAAATCCCATTATTGCAAAATAATTACTTTATTGGAAAGGGCTACAAAGTGTGCTTGCAAACCAGACCAATGAAATAATTGTTTTGCAATAACGGGATTTCAGCTGTGCTGCAGAGCTGCAGGCTGATCCTTCGAATTGGGATCTCCTGCTGTCAGCTAGATGCTGACGTCAGGAGAAGGGGAGGGAAGGGGGAACTTTCATTGCCAACGGTTTGAGAGATGGGGTTTATGGCAATGATAATATTTCTTAAGCCTCTACAAATGTATAAAAACAACCCACACTATACCAGAGAACGAAATGGCAGGTCCAAAATGGTTACACTGATTTGAAGTGGACTTTTAACCCCTTGAACAGACCTAGCATTCACATTTACAAACTTGATTTAAAGGAAAAATACTTTAGCCCATATTTATAAAAGCAAACTGGAATTATTGTGGAGTAAACCAACTGCAAAATACAAGGCAAGTGAAAAATACATGTTAAATTAAATGCTGTTTTAACCCCTTGAATGCTAGAGAGGTCCCAATGCATTGGAGACCTCTGGCATTGAAAGAGCTAAAATGTTCTATCAAACTGCATGTGAATTTAGGAATTTGTATTTGTCCCCTATGGTGCAGTTGGGTAACCCCACAATAACTTCAGTTTAGTTTTATAAATATGGGCCTTTGTCCTCAATGATGCAGCTGCTATGCTCTAAGACTAGTCATCTTTTTGCTTCCTGTACAGTGACCCTAGTAGAACTCACTGGTGTGAAGTTTTCCCCATGTAAATAAATGGCTAGGATGGGATTGGCTAACAGCTTAGATGTCCACAGTAGTGCCAAAGCAATGTGTTAAGCACCCACATGGTCGAAGGAACATCAGTGATAAAGCAAAGAGCGCTATTATATGAATAAGAAAGTTGTAGCATTCACAGGCATCTGTTAAAGCTCCTATACCTTGATAACATTCAAACAACAGACTTATACCATGCTATTTCTGAGGGAAGAATTGTTTTGTTTCCTCCCTCCCTATGGTCTCTTGAAGTAAGTTATTAGTGCAAAGTAATTAATAGAAATGCACAGCTGTAGAAACCACAGTATAAAAATGGAATTGGCTGAGTGACATGAAAACAGCTGCAGAAATTCATACTGTTTAATACGTCTTGTTTTTTGCATCAATCCCGATACAGAGTTTTGTTCAGGAATGTTTTTAAACACCATCACCACCATTTGATCCCAATTATTACAAAGCACTCCTAGACCAGACAGGAGGCACCTGTGAAAGTTAAAGAACAGGTGTTGGCAGCCTGTGGCACTCTAGTTGCAATTTTACAACCTAGGTTAATGACCAGCACAGTCCAGCCTCAGTACCAGCAAAGTATTGCCTCGTGACTAGGACTGCAAAGCAAACAATTTTCCTTAGCCCCTGGTTTCAATAAAACACCTCTCTACACCACAGATATACACACAATCTCAACCTACCTTATATAGCAACCTCTCTTTAACACAGATATCACTCAAGCTAAACACCACTACTTTTCTAACCTAATCACCACTCTCAAATCTAACACATGTTGCCTCTTCAGAATATTTGATTCTCTCCTCAAACTGCTCCTTGCTCTCCAATAGTCCACAGGATTTCTGCTGCCTCATATCTTGAACTTGTCTCTTTCTGCTGGAACCTTTTTCATTCTTCATTCAAAACATGCAACAGTCACACCTATACTCAAAAAAAAACTCTCTCCTTCAACCCCACCTGTCTTTCAGGGTTCAGTCCTGGGACCACTTCTCTACCCTCTCATTTGGTGACCTTATTTAATCTTTTGGCTTTAATTGCTATCTGTATGTGGATGACAAACAAGTCTGCCTCTCTTCCCCGACCTCCATTCCACTATACAATCTCAAATCACTCAGTATCTCAAGGCAATCTTATTAGGGATGGTCCACCGTCATCTTAAACTCAATATAGCTAGAACAACTTGTTGTATTTCCTCTTAAACCCCACCCCAAACCTTTCATCTGCTTGTAAAATCTCTCTTGGCTACCCATAATCTCTTGTATCTCTTCCAAAAATAATTCTACTTGAGACACTTTCTTCTTCACCCTCTTACATTTCTGCTCTCATCTCCTGCTACACCCCTTTCAGTCAGTGCCGTTCTTCTAGACGGTTCTTCTGTCCTCTCCTTATATAACTCAAGCCATCTCTCGGCTGAAACGATTTTTCACTGGCTTCCCCTTGACTTTAGACTGCCCTCATTACCAATGACTAATCATCCACACATCACTTTCAAGCATATCCTAAAAAAACCACCTGCTCAAGGAGACATCTCAGTAACAATATTTTCCTTGTGCACAGAGTTACAACAAAATCATTTTGCACTTCACTTCCTGAATGAAGCCTTGTAATTATGATCCTCCTCCTACTGTCTTTCAAAAATAGACATGTTAATAAAAGGATTTTAGTAGAGATGCACCGATACAACTTTTTTAAGACCGAGTACAAGTACCAATACTTTTTTCAAGTACTCACCGATACCAATTACCGATACTTTTTTTTGCGGTCATTTGCCAGTTTTCCAAGTACTTAAAGGGATAGTAATAGTAAAATGTAAAAAAAAATATGTTGTAGGGTTTATCCCCCTGAGTAAAACAAGAGTACTCCCACTGCTGAGAGGTGTTTTATTCAAAAGTTATTAATTTTCAAAGTTGAATTTTTAGGTGCAATATCACAGTGGCCTGAAATTGTACATAGGATGGTGTAGCAACAGCGCCACTGTACAATTTCAGGCCACTGTGATATTGCACCTAAAAAATTCAACTTTGAAAATTAATAACTTTTGAATGAAAGACCTCTCAGCAGTGGGAGTACTCTTGTTTTACTCAGGGGGATAAACCCTACAACATATATTTTTTTACATTTTAAGTATTACTATCCCTTTAAAGCGCATATATATATGCTTTAGGTACTTGGAAAACTGGCAAATGACCGCAAAAAAAAGTATTGGTGAGTACTTGAAATATACACACACACACACACACACACACACACACACAGACACCACCTCTTGACTGTCCCCTTTTGCCTCTCTTTCTCCCCCTCTTGATTCCCACCTTTTACTTCATTCTCCCCCTCTTGAGCTCCCTCCTTTTGCCTTGGCTTTTTCTCTCCCTTTTGATCCCCCTTTGTCCCCCTCCTTGACTCTTGATCCCACTCTTTTGCCTCTCTCTCCCTCCTGATCCCCCCCCTCCTTTTTGTCTCTTCTTGTTCCCCCTCCTTTTGTCTCCTGATCTTTCCTCCTTTTGCCTTTTTTTTTTTTTTCTTTTTCTTAGTCCCTTTTGCCTCCTTCTTCCTCTTGACCCCCCCTCTCTGCCTCTTTCACCACCCGCTCAATGTCCCATCCTGCCTCCCTTACCCTTCTCTGCCGGGTGCTCGCTGTTCTCTCATGAGCCCAGGCAGAAGTCAGCGTCGGAGCTTTGCCATGGTAACCCGCGGCAACACTCCGACACTACAGGAGGGAGAGAGGCAACCGGTGAGCATTGTGAGCAGCTCCCCGGGCTCCCTCACTGCAGCACCGACCCTGACACAGGGTATCGGTGCTGGCATCGGCCGCATTTGCGTGAGTACAAGTACTCACGCAAATGCTGGTACTGGCACTGATACAGATACCAGTACCGGTATCGGTGCAACCCTAGATTTTAGTCTTACCTGTTAAATCCTTTTCTCTTAGCCAATACAGGTTACTGGTAATTCTGGGTAGGTGATCTGCCCCTTTAAGTAGGCAGGAACAATTCTAGAATTGTATGAATGGGTGGAGCCTACCTTCCCTTCTTGGCTGCAGCTAGCCAACCAGCTCCAGAAAGATTTGAGACACTATTGACTAGATAGTAGAAGGAAAAGAAGACTCCTGTGAGCATGACCCCGAAGAACCCCAGGGTCTGCCACAGGAGAGCCAAGCATGGTCCCTTGACAGGGTGGGAGACCAGTAACCTGTATGGACTAAGAGAAAAGGATTTAACAAGTGAAACTAAAATCCTCTTTTCTCTGTCGTCCAAAGGTTACTGGTAACTCTGGGATGTCCAACCATTGAGATTCCCAGAGGTGGGAAGTAAGGCAAGGACCAGGCGCAAGGCCCCCAAAGTCACCAGAGCAGATATGAACCATCAGATCAGAGATAGCCCAACTAAACAACTGAAGTATCAACGGACACTGAACAGGGGTAACAACACCCCAGCTGTTACACAGCACACTGAACTAGAGCCAACGGGGCTTAAAAGTGAAGGAAGCACCAAGAACCGAAGAAAATCCTAGACAGGCAAGACTGCCTCTAGGATTTTCCTCCCAAAGCTGGTGTCAGCCGATGCCAGTACATCAACATGGTAATGCTTCAAAAAGGTATGCACAGACAACCAGGTGGCAGCCTTGCACAACTGATCAGCAGAGGCCTGGTTCTTGTAAGCCCAAGAGGCCCCAATAGACTGAGTAGAATGAGCTGTGACCCTAAAAGGGACAGGCTTCTTCCTGAGCTCATAAGATTTACAAATAGTGCACTTGATCCAAGAAGCAACAGTCACCTTGGATGCAAATCTTCCTGCCCTAGGACCCTCAGGAATGACGAACAATGCGTCCGATTGCCTGACAGACTCCGTGCGATGTACATAAAACTTGAGACAACACACCACATCTAACAAGTGGAGATCCCTCTCCTTGTCAGAGGTGGGGTCAGGGCAGAAAGAGGGCACCACAATCTCCTGACTGATGAGGAACTCTCCGGGAGAAACTCCTGAGAGTTGCGGAGCACCGCCTTGTCCTTGTGAAACACCAAATAGGGTGGTCTACAGGACAGAGCAAGTAACTCCTGCAACACAACGAACAGACACAAATAGTCAGAAGAAAAGCCATATTCCACGTCAGCAGGCGTAGAGGAATAGTAGCCATAGACTCAAATGGAGGGTGTTGAAGAACACCCAAAACCAAGTTATGATCCCATGGAGGAGCAGGAATCTTGAATGCAGGACGAGTATGAGCAACGCCCTGGAAGAAAACATTGACACCAGGAAGGATGGTAATGGGCCTCTGAAAGAAAACAGAGAGCAGACGTCTGAACCTTAAGGGAACTCAAACTGAGGCCCTTATCTACACCACCCTGTAAAAAATCCAGGACCGTAGGCAGTTAAATTTCCAGAGGCAGGTCCTTGTGAGCAAACCAAGATAGGAAGGTCGACCAGACATGATGGTAGATCTTGGAAGAAACAGGTTTGCTGGAACTGAGCATAGTAGACACCACACCAGAAGAAAACCCTTTCTTCCTCAATATTGAGGATTCAATTTCCAAGCCGTCAAGGCTAGATGAACATCCTCCTTCCATAGGTAACCCTGTAGAAGAAGATCCAGACCTGCAAGGGAGCTGGAATGGCTCCGCCACTGACAGATCCAGAAGCTCCAGAAACCAAGTCTGGTGAGGCCAGTACGGAGCAATCAGAATGACTCCAGTCGTAATTTCCGCAACACCCTGTGCAACATGGGGAGGAGAGGAAAGATGTAGGCCAGAGGGAATAACCAAGGAATGGACATTGCATCCACCACCTGAGCAGAACCTCGGAAGCTACCTGTTGAGTTTTATCACAATCAGATCGATGTAAGGAAGACCCCATTTCTGAACAATGAGGGTGAACACCTCTGGGTGCAGCTCCCACTCTCCACTGTCCACTGTGTGCCGACTGAAGAAGTCCGCCATGAAGTTGTCTACACCAGGAATGTGCACTGCGGATATGGCAGGAACCTGTTCTTCTGCCCAGAACAAAATATCCTTGACCTCTAACCCAGCGGCGAGACTTCTTGTTCCCCCCCCTGCTTGTTGATGTAAGCCACAGCCTTGGCGTTGTTGGACTCTACACGGACTGGACAGTCTTCCAGCTGAGATTTGACGAAGGGCATGAAATATCACCTGAAGCTACAACATGTTGATGGGAAGGAGAGATTCTTCCGGAGACCACCAACCCTGTGCACTCAGGCGACCCAGGACCGCTCCCCATCCGGAGAGGCTGGCATGCATCATCACCGTGGTCCAGAAGGAAACTAGGAAGATCTTGCCCTTCAGCAGATTGGAGAGGTCGAGCCACCAGGACAGACTCCGTTCCACATAAAGAGGAAGTGACACCAACGTCTTTAGAAGGTCAGACCGACCCCTGCACACCTGGATCACAAACCACTGGAGTTCCCTGGTGTGTGCCATGGCAAACGGTACCGCCTCTATGGTGGAAATGAGTTTTCCCCTCGAGAGATGACAGCTTCTTGGCTGGAACTGGATCTTGAGCCAGTATCGCAGAAACCCTGTGGGCGATCTGGTGAGCCGCCTCGTTCATGAGAAACGCCATGTTCTTCTGGGTATCGAAGAGGAGGCCCGTGATGGGTGAGAGCATGAATGCATTGCTGAACCTGCTGATGAAGAAGTTCTGCAGAAGAGGCTTTCAGAAGCAGGTCATCCATGTATGGAGTAACTCTGATGCCATCACTGTGGAGGATGGACACTAAGGCTCCCAGGACATGGCTGAAGACCGGAGGAGCTGTCAGACCAAATGGAAAAGCAGAGAACTGAAAACGTCCCCGGTCGCAGGCAAACAGGAGGTACTGCCGACTCTTTGGATGAATGGCAATGTGTAAGTACGCGTCCTGAAGATCCAGAGATGCAACGAATTCCCCCGAGGACATGGCAGCAATCACCGTCCGTAGAGACGCCTGGTGATAACGGGTTCGGGCCACAAAGAAATTGAGATCCTTCACGTCCAAAATGGGACGACAACCGCCATCCTTCTTGGAGATCACAAAGAGGTTTGAGTAAAACCCATACCTCTGTCCTGAACTAGAACCAGCTACAGCACGTCCTTGCCTGAGCCTGAACAGCGCCAAACAGACGGCGTTTCTCTGCGCCCTAAGGCTTATGAGAAGGAAGAAAATGAAAGGGAGGAAGAGACGAAAGGGATCCTACACCCTTCCGTCACCACCTGCAAAACCCATGGGTCCGTCACTGAATCTTCCCAAATGCTGTGATAGTGACGCAGACGACCACCCACAGCAGAGTGTGGACCCGCGTTCGGTGAGTCATGCCGAAAAAGGCTTGGAAGCCTTGGGCTTGGAGGAGACCTTGGGCTTCCATTGCTGTTTGGGCTTGGAGCAGGTACGCAGAGCTGAAAGAACAGTCTGGTTTGCTGAACGTGTCTCATTCTGAAAGCTTTCAGAGACTGCTGAAAGACAGATGGAGTGTCAGAAACAGTGGACATCAGCAAGACAGGATTAGTTGATGTGTACACATGACCCACAAGACTGAAACATGCTACTGCAGCCCTATAAAGCTGCTGAGCAAGGCACTTCATTCTGCCACTTCCTACAACCGTTGCATAACAGCTGCAGAAAGCTGCGTCTATGGCCAGCTGTTACCAGTGAATGACCATCACTCATGTGAACAGCACCTTAAGAAGCAAAGCAAACTACTGTGAGTGAGTGACTGGTCATGAAAATGTGGTCTCTGCAACATGGTGACTATAGCCTAATTAATACACAATTACACAATTTCTGTCACAGAGATCTTTGTGTGGACTAATGCAAATGAAATCAGCAAGCCTCACAAGTTCATCAAATCCATGTTACTCAATTCTTAATAATCCTTTACAGTTGCAAACTTTTCAAAAGTACCCCAACACTCACCTGAACCAATGTAAAAATGTCTCACAGAGCCACGTGATCTCTCATATACACACATGGAACAGATCTTCACTCTCATGAAACTGCATATGCCAGAGTAACTTCAATTAACACAATATGTATAAAGGGGAGGAAAAGGGATTTTCTATGGGCATTATGAGGCATTCTTTTTCTGTATGCCTTGCTTAGAATAAGTTACTAGGCAAAGCACTGAGGAAATGGCATTTCCCTATATATCCTATAGGGCTGGCCTGTGGGGCCTGCAGGTAATGAAGCATGTGCTGGTGGAGCATGTCCACCAGTATGCACTACAGCAACCCATACTATACAGTACATTCTGTTAAAGGGATAGTAACACTTTACACATATCCTCCTGAATAAAACAAGGCTTCTTCCACTGCTGAAAGAGGTTTTCTTCAAAAGAGGATTTTAGTCTTACCTGTTAAATCCTTTTCTCTTAGTCCATACAGGTTACTGGTAACTTTGGGTAGATGATCTGCCCCCTCTAAGTAGGTGGGAACAATTCTAGAAGTGAATGCAGGGGGTGGAGCCTACCTTCCCTCTTGGCTGCAGCTAGCCAATCAGTTCCAGTAAGATTTGAGACACTATTTACTAGACAGTAGAAGGGAAAGGAGACTCCTGTGAGCATGACCCTGAAGGACCACCACTGTCTGTCACAAGAGAGCCACAATGGTCACATATTAACCATCAGATCAGAGATAGCGCAACAAAAACAAATGTGTCAACAGACACTGAACAGGTGTAACACCCCCAGGAAATGTCACACAGCACACTGAACTAGAGCCAACAGGACTCAAAATTGAAGGAAGCACCAAAGAACCTATAAAGATCCTAGACAGGCAAAACTGCCTCCAGGATATTCCTCCCAAAGCTGGCAGCGATTGCAGAGATATGTCCCAAACTGTACAGTCCCATAGAAGTGAATGGAGTAATAGCATCTAGGCGGTAAAAACACACGAGAACACAAATTTTGCAGAGTTATAACTAAGAAGTAAATGTGCACTGAACATTACTAAAACATGTCACTAAACCCAATAAACACTGAACCCAGTAGGGAAAGTGCCAACAACCCCACCAAAGGTGCTAAACCAGCAGCTAAAGAATTAAGTTACCACAGAAACCTGCTCCAAAACACCCAACAGACATACAGATAAAACCAATGAGTGCAGTAGTGTGCAATAAGAACTCCAAAGGAAAACCACTGTGCGGAGGGGCACTGTGGGACATGTGGCCCTGCATCACTCAAAGGGTTGCCCACCTTTCCTGCAGATCTTCTGTCTTCAGATCACCATGTATTAAGAAGAAGCCTCAGTGGGCAACTCCTGAGGAAAGAACTTGAACCCAAAATTTTCACACCAGTGCTTAAGGTCCACCAAAGCACCTGGATACTGAGCTAGCCACATCTAAGGGCATTGTCAGTTATGGTAATCCACCTAATGGTGGTATTCCATATCTAACAGAAAAATAAAAAATTAGCTAAAACTATAGCAGAACTGTTCTCTTGCCTGTATCTTCATCCAAGGAACAAATCTAGCTCATTGGCTAGCTGCAGCCAAGGAGGGAAGGTAGGCTCCACCCCCTGCATTCACTTCTAGAATTGTTCCTGCCTACTTAAAGGGGAGGATCGCCTACCCAAAGATGCCAGTAACCTGTGTTGGACGACAGAGAAAAGTTATTACAGGTTAAACTTTATTTTTTTTCTAGGTTCAATATCTCAATCTCATGAAATTTTACAGCGGTGCTGTTGCTTTACCATCCTATGGAGGTTTTACAGTTAACTGACCAGAGCCGTCCATACAATGGTGTAGGAACAGCAGCACTAAAATTTCAGGCCAATGAGATACAGCACCTATAATAATTCAAGTTTGAGCTGCAATAACATTTGAATAAAACACCTCTCCGTAGAGCACCCATGTTTTACTCAGGATGAAAATCCCTACTATATATATATATATATATATATATATATATATATATATATATATATATATATATATATATATATATATATATATATATATATATATATATATATATATATATTATATTTATTTATTTTTTTTTACATATTAAGTATTACTATACCTTAAGTGAAGCTACTGCCAATAGAAGCAAACACCAGTAGGGTTGCAGTGCTGAACTCATATTCACCCCACACACGCACTACACAAATTTGATTTCAAGAATTAGTGCTTCCTGGCGGTTGCCTTCATAGATTTATTAAGATTAAGAATATGGACAGACAAACAGCCACACATTCACTCACACATAAGCATATACTCTCACACAAATGTACACACTTTTACTTTAGTCAAAATCTCACACATACATACACAGGCTCTCAAACTTGCTCACTCCCAAACTTGAACACACTAATTCCATTGCATGGGGTTGATATTCACCAAAACTGGAGAAAGTATGTCCTATAACAATGGAACAATGGTAATGGAGCAATCAGGGACACTTCCCATAATCAGGTACTGACTACCTCATATGAGTAAGCTCTGTCTGTCCTCAAGTGTTGCTTCCCTATTAGTGGTCTCTGCAGCTAGTTCAGCAGGGATGCCCGCGTGTTCTGCATGTTCTCTCCCCATATATAGCATGTAACACACAAAAGACAAAGAGCAGAGCATTCACTTCTTAATGTAGCAGTGTAATAATTATCAATCCTTACATATCCTCAACACACCTTGGTACAAAACATGTTTCTGAAGCTATATAAGCCTCTAAGTGAAGCAAAATTATATGGATAAGACCCCCAATTACAGTCTCCTCCCATCTTCCTCCTCAAATGCCTTTTCTCTCACAAATATGCTATTAGTCTATACTTGGAACTCACAGAATCCCACTTACCAATCTCTAGAACCTCAAAGTGATTAGGGAATAGGGGCTTCTGGAAAGAGGGACAATATTCTACCAGGAGTACCTAGGCGGTCTTAAAACAGACATTTATTGAAATTACATACTAAAGTTAATAGTGTCCCAATAAATATAAAGGCCCTAAGCTTTTCATAGCTGTATGCTACTTTGGCAGGGGCACCAAGGGCAAAAGTAAAAAAAACAGCTATGAAACACATTATACTTATTGGGACATTGTTGTTGTTAACCTATGGTCTTTTGAGTTATTTTAGCATTTACCATAAGTTATATTGTTAGAACACCCAGGTATTTCTAGGAGCATACTGTCCCCACCACCACCAACAACCATAACCCCCCCCATTTCACCATGTAACAGAGAGTAGACAGAATAGGAAGACTGGAAGAGGAAGAGGAAAAGAGGAAGCCAGCAGAAAACTAGAACTGAGGGGTCTGATCCAGTTGCTGGTTTTATATTCACAGGCTGGAAATATGATAGTACCGGGTGTGGTGTGTGTGTGTGTGTGTGTGTGTGTGTGTGTGTGTGTGTGTGTGTGTGTGTGTGTGTGTGTGTGTGTGTGTGTGTGTGTGTGTGTGTGTGTGTGTGTGTGTGTGTGTGTGTGTGTGTGTGTGTGTGTGTGTGTGTGTGTGTGTGTGTGTGTGTGTGTGTGTGTCAATCATTATTGAACTACTACACTTAGATGATGTACTGCTCTCTTTCTAGATTGAGTCACATACGCTCAAGTGGAGATATTCTGGGGGGAAAAAAATACACCATTAATGGCACTTGAGGACTGGAGTTGGCAGAGACTGTACTCTGCTGCCCATCAGGTTTCTTGTGTCACGTTTCAATGATCTTTCAGAAGTCTTTATGTACTCACTGTGTCTGTCTTGCACTGTGCATATACAGACAGACAAAAGAGTAACGGTTTCCCATATTTGGGCTTAATGAGCTGAACAAGGACCTACCTGCAACGAAGTCCTAGACTAGCCACATTTTTCATAGCTTATATCAGGGCTTAAAATTTGAAGTCCTTTGCTACTAGTCAGACCTGAAAAGTTACTCGCCACTGCAAGCCATAACCCAACAGGGCTGAATTTCTACTCACCAGGGCTAAATTTTCACTCGCCATTGGCTAGTGTGAAGTGGAAATTTTGAGCCCTGCTTATATAATTGTGGTGGTGACAACCAGGTATTTCTATGTTACCGACTGGTCCTCTTTGGACCAAATACCCCTAGAAGTACAAGTACCACAAGGTGAAAAACTAGGCATTAGACAAGTTACTGTGGAAACTAAAACGTACACCTTCTTTAAAAAGGATTTGTTTCTTGCATGGGATTCATTTATGGAGTGTGTGTGTAGGGGTGTGTGTGTGTGTCAGAGCAGACAGTGTGTGTGTTGGTGCATAGGTGTGGCTGTGTCAGAACTTACATAGTGTGGGTGTGTGTGTTTGTGTGTGTGTGTCAGAACGAAGGTTGCAACCTCAGTCTAATGCTAACCATACCTTGCTGTAACGCTAGGAGCTGTTCCCACCGAAGTGAAGAGTGAATGCTCTCCCTGGGGCAGTGAGAATGACATAGTCCTGAGAGCAGTGCAGCAGCTACATCATGCTGCATTATGCAGAAGTGAGTAACTTTGAAATGAAATATCTTAAGAAGCAAGTTTAAAAAAAAAAGGCACATGTCCTAATGCTTCTTATCAGATTAAACAAGTGCTTAAAAAAAAAAAAAAAAAAAAAAAAAAAAAAAAAATTCAGATGTGAATGTTCCCCCTTAAAAGGATACTGCCAAAAAGCACCCACTGATCTGGTGGAATGCTCCATGACACGAAAAATACACGTTTCTTCCTGAGGACAAATGCCTGCTGGACAGTTACCATGATCCAGGAAGCTATGGTAACCTTAGACGCAGCCTGGCCCATATGCTGGCCAGTGCAATGAACAAGTCCCCAAACTAGGCAAAAGTCTAAAGCAAAAGCTAGAACGAAGAAACAAACCTGCGTTTCTTCATACAAGTTAACCAAATGCAAAGAAGTCCTATCTAATAAATATTACCATCCCAATCAAAGTTAAAATGTCCCCTGAGGAATTCTGGTGATGAAACACGTGATGGTGCTCCAGTCCTCTTGGTTCTCCACCTACCAACTGCAAGCTTACCCTGTCTGAAAGCAAACTAACTTAAAATGTTTCCTCTTTGTACTTATTTTAATTCCAAAATGTTTCCTCACAAGAACTTCTCAGGGCTAATTTTAACCCCTTAAGGACCAGCCACGCATGTACATGCAGGGAGCCCGGAATTCCATGATGGTCCTGGTACGTCGTAGGTCCTTAAAGCAAATCCAGCCATGACGTACCAGGATCGTCAAGGGTCCTTAAGGGGTTAAACTTAGATAGGACTCACTTGAAATGGGTTACCTTGGAGAGGTAAACGATTTTAAACATTCTTTGGCCAAAGTATGCAACAAAAACCTCTTTTTTTCTCTCTCTCTTCTTCTTCCAATTCGATTAGCCATATGCACAACATACGGATCATGGATGCCATGAGAAGAAAAAAAAAAAAAAAAAAATCAATAAATGCACAGAACACAATTCTAAACAGCCAACATAATAGATTGTTACATTTACTCACTGTGCCTGGATGTCATCCAGATGCGCTGTTTTTATGTGCAGAGGCCAGGAACACGCCATTTCTTGTATGCGTTGCATCCCTGAAAAGCACAGAGCAGCACTTCTGCTTTCCGGTTCTATAGAGCACGGTGAAAAGTGCGAGTGCTTTCAAACCATCAATTGGATCCGGATGGTAAGGGGGAATACTGGGCATTATGCTGGGAGGCTGGCCATGGACCCCAGAACCCGCAGAAGCAGGATCGCTACATTATACAAGATCCAGGTATGAGATCTCATAACCCATAATGTGAGCCGCTATTAGGCAAACCACATAGCAAGCAAAATAAAAGCTGGTTTACTTAAATAAGATAGGAGAGAGAGAGAGGCCAGAGCCTCCATCCTCCAACTTGGTAGGACCAGAAATAACTGCAGATGGGAGGTAGCTCAGGAGATTTATAAAATTTGGTTTGGTCCTACCAGCTAGAGCGTGGAGCCAGTTACCCACAGTATGCCATTGATTAGACACAGAGGAAAGTGTGGAAACAGTTTAGTTACCTAAATGGTTAGAGAAACTTTACAGTGAATTCTGCCACTTCTGATACACACAGGTAAAAATACAATTAAATGCCCCGAGTCCCATCTCTCAAACCTTTATGGTTTGAGAGACATTCAGGACCAAATTTCCCCCCTCCCTCCCCTTTCCCTGAAGTCAGCTCTCTACTGACTGCAGGGGAATCTGGTCCCAGGACCAGGAGGGGGGAAATTTTGTCCTGAATGTCTCTCAAACCATAAAGGTTTGAGAGATGGGACTCGGGGCATTTAGTTTTATTTTTTAATTCATACAAGACTAACAGTTTTAGTGCCAGAGAGGTACCCCTCTGGCATTCAAAGGTTTAAGGTTTGTACAAATGTGACAATACTATCCTTTTCAGAGAAGTTCAACCGTGAGGCATAGAGTTCCAGAAAAATTCAACCTCCACAAGGAAAGATCCAGAAATATACTTGTGAATTGGTCAATCCATATCCAAGGAAGCCACTTAATGGGGGCCCCAACTATTAGGGATTATACAGACCCATGTAACTATGAAAAAAACAACACAAAGACGTCTAACTAAGAGAGCAGTACCCAAACATCCATTCAAGAAGCCAGGTCACTTGAAACTGAGTAGGCATGGGTAAAACTGAGGGAAGAGTGGGTTCTCCAACTCAGGGTCCCTGCCTTTCTTTGAAGTGCCCTCTCTCTGGAGTAGGGGAACTTTGCCCCCACAGTTCCTGTGTTCCACATTGGACGAAGGAGAATTATTTTTCTTAACCTTGAATTTCATGGGTAGAGAGCAACTTTTATTCTGATATCATACTGGACCGAAGCGAAGAAGGGTCACTTTGTCCGTGAGCCTGTTTGTCAATGGATTGGTAGTATTTCCCCTTGATCATCATTATATGAGGGCAATTTGCATGTTTTACATTTTATTTGAAGATCACATTACATTTTTAGAGCATACCAAGCAATTTTTACAGATTTTGGCTATAGAGAGTACATGACATTTAACTATGTACGAACCAGATTCAAATTTAGGCGATACTGTCCATTTAAGGTTTTGGGTGCTACACTTCTCTAAAGCATTGCAAAATTATTTGCTGGAGAAATTTCATACCCAAGAGGTTCAAAGGTAGAAGACAAAAAGAAAAGAATAATGAATAAGTAATATGGGAATCCCCATCATCCCTGTTGATACTTTCTTCACATTTTCTACTATGAAGAAAGTCCCTTGAAACCCCAACTGTTGCCCACATTTCAACAAGGATGAAAAAGGGGGGTGGAGGGAATTAACTCAAAGATTTAACTGTTGAGTTAAGAGGCATGTCATATACATCACTCTGCAAAGAGTTGTCCCTCTGCTCTGGTACGTTACAGGTTATCCCTTTTAGGGTCATTAGTAATTCCAATGTGTTGAAAACCATTCTGGCATTCTCAAGAAGCTAAAGGTGCTGCTGTTTGAATCTGGGAGCACTCATTTCAACAGAAAGAGCAGAAAGAACTCCAGATGACAAATATGACTCCACATCCTTGCACTTCTAGAGCATGCAAACTGCACCATGGGGGTCGGGGGATAAAATGTGTTGAGTCCTCACTAACGGTCAAAGGCATTACAGTCCAATTTAAATTAATGGAAATTTTAAATGTTCACTTATGGAGTAGTTGGTGCATAATAGTCGGAGGTACAGGCACTACAAACATTGAGAGGCATATTTCACTGAACAAAGTCACAGAAGCCAATACTTTGAAGCTCTGAAGTGGCTATTTGTGGGAATACAGACATGGTATCACTGCTACCCATTGGTACAGACTCTGGAGAAGGGTAAACACTTGCTTTTCAGTAAAGTTGATACTGTAACATTATTTGAGGAGCAAGAAGGTCCAGGCTACACTTAACATCTAAGTATTTTACCAGGAAGGATACATTGAGATTGTCTCTTTTTTCAACTATGTCCTGGGGGAATAGATATTATTACCCAATTTGCTGGTACTTATTTTATCTACCTCAGAAGGATGAAGGGCTGAGTTGACCCTACTGGGACTAGAACCTGTGACCTTGATGTTTGAGCAGCTTCTACAGCTGGTGCATTAACCAACTGAGCCATTCACCAGCTTTAATTCATGGCTAAAAAAAACCCAGAATTACCAAGGATACATTAGGGGTAATGACACAGGAAACAGTATGAATCACTCTCTTCTGGCTTTAACAGACTGAATGATCCGAGGTTGTCAACATCCATGAGATCAGCGCTGAGTGAAGCTCCACTAACAAACTAATGGCCCTTATGTATAAAGGAACAGTACTGCAGCACACCAACTACACTGTAGGGAGATAGTAAATAGCAATCTCAAATGAAATGAGGCTTTTAAGGCATTTAATTAAAGATCAAGGATTTAGAATTCAAGGGGGGTTATGCACCAAGGTGGATAAAGAGGTAATAAAACAGATAGGACTTATCCAGTGAGATCACTTCTCCAGTTCCTATATTATTCTATGGAGCTAGTGTACGAAGATCTCCAAAACTCAAGAAATGTTAGTGAATTGTCTCCATAGAATAACATAGGAATTGGAGAAGATATCTCCTCTTTATCACGCCTTAGTGACTCTCCCCCAAGGAGTTAATATTTTCATTCAACCCTTTAAGTGCCAGATGGATATCCAACACATTGCAACGCGCTGCGCTGGATATCCCTCTGGCTCTCAATGGGTTAAAACTACAGGAATTTTTAGCGGAATTGCTTCTGTCCCTAATGGGGCAACTGATTTGCCCCAGAATTCCTTTTACTTTTCCATAAGGCACAATCTGTGACGGCTCACTGTGAACTGGCTCAGAGTCTCTCCTCGTGCTTGAAGCTGCAGTCCAGTGATTCTCAACCAGGGTGCCGTGGCACTTTAGTGTGCCACAGATATCAACTTAGGGTGCCCCATGTTTTCTATGAAGACTCAGAAAAATGGACTTTTAAATAAAGATTTATAAAAATTGTTATGCACAATAGATTTAGTTTTGTTATTATGATTATAAAACCTAATAATAACTGTATATTTATGTATTGTACCCTTCTTATGCCCTTGATAAAGTACATTAAATATGTTAAGGGTGCCCCGAATGTTGTAGATTATGTGTTAGGGGTGCCCCAAACAAAAAAAGATTGAGAACCACTGCTGCAGTCTGTAAATGGTGCATGTCACAGCCTGTACATACAGACTCTGTGTGATTAAAGGAACATTATCAGAAAAAAAATGACTAGAGCTAACCTTACACATCACATGCCTATTTATTATTTATAAGTCTCATCATACTTAAAGAGAAGTGTAAAACTTTAGAGGATGCAAACATCCTTTTATGTCAATTTTCCCCCATACCAACACTAGACTGAAAGTCAGTGGGGGGGGGGGGGTTCCCATCCACACAGGACATGCAATGTGTGCTTCATGACCCAGAGTAATTTGGCATGCACTCAAAGCTTCTAATCCAACCAAAACAGTTGTGAAATGTTAAGGAGAATTAACCCTTTGTGTGTCAGATGGGTATCCAACACAATACACTGAACAGCCCTCTGGAATTCAAAGGTTTAAAGTTAGATTTGTGATGCACAAGAGAAATCAAGCTAGTGAGACCAAAGAGAACTGTCCAGAAATGTGTTAGAGACCACTCTAAAAACTTTTACAATTTAAATTTGTGTAAATTTATATTTCTCTCTTTGGCGCTGTTGGTTTGCCCCAAAATCAGAAAATAACGCAACACACTTAGCATGAAATGGGATCTTGGAATCAATACGGTTCCACAGGAAACAAAAGGTGTTAGAGTAGAGAATAATGAGATGCTAAATTCTGCAACCATCTCTTACTTTCCTAGACATCTAGAACTTGTGTAGTGTGGTCTGAATACATAAACACATTGGACCATTTGAACAGAGGAGCAATTATTAAGCATAGCAACTGCACCATAGGGGAGAAATTAAATCAATAGGAACTTCAATCCTTTTCATTTTTAAGGGCAACTGAAACATAGAATCTGACAGCAGATAAGAACCATTCGGCCCATCTAGTCTTACCGTTTTCCTACTGTAAAAACCTCAAACCTTTTTTGGTCCTTGATCTTTTCTTATGTTAAGTACAGCCTTATGCTTATCCCATGCATGCTTAAATTCTGTCACTATATTAACTCCTACCACTTCTGCTGGTAGGCTATTCCACTTATATACTACCCTCTCAGTGAAGTAAAACTTTCTTACATTACATCTAAACCTGTGTCCCTTTTAGACTAGTTTTAGACTATGGCCTCTTGTCCTAACATTTTTACTCCTTTGAAATCTATTACCCTCCTGCTCTTTGTTGAATCCCTTCATGTATTTGAATGTTTCTATCATATCCCCTCTCTTCTCTTCTCCAAGCTATACATGTTCAGATCCTTTAGTCTACCATGATATTTCTTTTCCTGTAGACCAGTCACCATTTTAGTAGCCCTTCTTTGAATTTTCTCTAGAGTATCAATATCCTTCTGGAGATGGGGCCTCCAGTACTGTACACAATACTCTAGGTGAGGTCTAACTAGAGATCTGTAGAGTGGCATAACCACTTCCCTTTATCTGCTACCAACTGCCCTAGCTATACAACCCGGCACCCTGCTTGCATTCCCCACTGCTTTATTACATTGCCTGCCTACCTTTAAGTCCTTAGAAATAATTATTCCCAAATCCCTTTCCTCTGTTATAATAATACAGCCTCAGCAGATCGGCTCCACTGTGAGCAGTTCTGCCAATAAAGCCAGGGCTGAAGTTTGAGCCCAGGAAACCAAGAGGGAGCAGAACACATTTGAAAATTACACCCAGTTCCCTTACCCCACCCTGTCAGTACCACAGGAAGAGATAGAATTTCTAGACTGAAATCTTGCAGATTGGTCTCCTCTGCTGCTGTCCCATATCCTCTATAACAGTGGTTCTCAAGCTTTTTTTGCTCAAGGCACACCTAACACTCAGTCTGGTATATTTTTGGGGCACCGCTATCATTTTATGTAATTTGTCTAGGTTGTAATGAAGGTTACAAATACAATTATAGAGTTATTGTTAGAACTCATAACTAAAATAAACATATTGTGCATAGTAATAGCCTTAAATATACAACTAGAAGTCTACATTAACATTTTTGTCAATGCATTATAGATACAATGGGGCACTGGCACCTGGTTGAGAATCACTGCACTATAAATTCAGAAACAGGCAAGGTTTGTGACTGATAGCTTCAAACTTCCAGGTTACCTTTGGTCAAACTGATAATAGGAGCCTGCACAATGCTTCAGAGACCTCTAGCTTTCGTGAGGTAGAAAGACAAATTTAAATAGTAGTTCATTTTTATTTAATCCCTTAGAATGCAGCTGGTAGAACACTTTATAATGACTTCAGTGATTCTGAAATCTTTCAAAGCCTATATTCATATTTAAATTGATACTTTACAAGATTTTTAGCTGTTAGTTTTTACGCAACCAGTAATTCCTTATAGGAAACGGCAGTCAGGAGAAAAATTAGAAATGTAGTGTCCGACATCACGCTGTGACAGCCAGTACTGGCCAATTTGTATAAACTGAAAAATAAATAAAACTAAATATATTGTAAAACTATGGTGTTAAATATAGAAGGGCTAACATATATATATACAGACGATTTTAAACAGTTATTTCAAAATTACACAAGGTGTAAAATGATCCAGCCCTATGCAGCAGAATGACTATACATTTCTTTTTTGACATTCAGGGACACTGCACGCCTGAAGTTCTAAGACACAACTAGACATCAGTACATAAATACATTTCCTGAGCATCACAGAAGTTCCAAAAATTAACCGTTTGAGTGCCAGAGAGGTATCAAACTTGATACCTCTCTTGCAATCAAATGGATAAAGCAGAGGAAGTCAATTGTCAAACTTCCAACTGTTGTGGACTATAACTGACATCATCTACAACTGCCACTGGCTGGTTGGGGATGACTGAAGGTGTAGTTCAACAGCTGGAAGTTGGACAATGGAGTACCCCTGCACTAGAAAGAGAAGTGCCCATGGACTGCGGTGTCAGAAGTGACTATACTTGGCTACAAGAAAACATACGTCGGGGCGTGATTTCGCTGCATATGGGCGCTTAACCTGAGAGCTCTCGATGAAGAGCATTATAATAGAGATATTCAGAAAACACAACTTTCTTTGCGCTGCTCAGGGGGAAGATTTTTATATATTATAGCATTCGGATCATGGTCCGGGGAAAATCTTTGAAGAAAAACTCAGTTTTTCATACTTTTTTTCCTCACATAAGAAAACCGATAAATCGGACATAAACAGAGCCAAAATGGCGGATCGTGCAGACCCAACTCAACGCCATTGCTACCGCTTGAAGCGTCTCACACTGGTGAAGGACTGCTGAACTCCTCTCAAGAGGATACTGAAATGCATTCTACTAAAAAGGACGTATCTAACCTTCTTTCCAACCTCAAGGCCTTTCTTAGGGAAGAAATCTTGGAAGTTCGCAGAGACCTGGCCCAAATTGGCGGGAAAGTAGAAACTTTGGAAGACAATATGGCGCCTCTCTCCGCGCAAAAGGCTGGATTCATCCAAGTCCACCTCAACACTACAGCGACAACATACAAAGCTCTGGCTAAAAGTTGAGGATATGGACAACCGCAACAGGCGTAATAGCCTGCACATTAGCGGTATATTGGAATCGGTGGACACAGCTTCTCTACATACATTTTTGCAACACCTTTTTACGCACCTCACTAAGGCTCCACCAGATAGACTCTTTCCGCTAGACCGAGCTCATAGGGCTCTCCGGCCCAAGGATAGGAAGAAGAACCGATTGCTATGGACTGTGGGCCTCTGATCTCCCCATGGAAACCCGCACCGAAGAAGAAGAAGGCCGCGAGGGAGATTCCATTATTACCAGCTCCGATTATGGGGCCAGTTGCTGTGGGGTGACTTTGTTCCTTTTCCCTCTTTAGGTTTCGATTATTACTTTCTGCTTCTTGTGGACTTTGAGGTTGCTGAACTGCTTCAGCATAACTCCTTACCGGAGTTACCACAGGTTTTATTGTCGATGGCCTTTAGGGCCGACAACCATTGAGTGAGCACGGACCAGTTTACTGTTTGATACTGGTTAATACTATTGCTTATATTTTGGGGAGACCAGAATTATGAGGGTTTGGGTTTGTGAGGCTACGTGGGGCCCCTTTCCGCTCCTTTGCCTGCAGCCTCCCTGTTGGCTGGGGGGACTGCGGGAGTGGGGCGTAATTCTATACCCAGGCCTTGGGGCCTATCTTTTGTGGCCTCCCTCTGCGACCCTTTGATCTCTATCACAGGGGTTACCCCCTCTGATATTTTCTCAAGGTCTCGCTACGTACCTCTGTTAAATTATTGAGATATTGTGCTGTACCAGAAATTGTATCCATCACATCACCGTGGATTTGGTCAGCTCTGATCCTTAGGGCCCTTCGGTTAAATTTACACACAGGCCTATTTAATGATTTATACTCACTTATGTTACTGTATATTTTTGCCTTTTTTTTGGGGGGGGGGGCTTTGGGAAATAAGGATATAGCTTGAGATTATGGGGCCGTGTTGAGCAGCTTCTTGTCCCTGCATCTGCAGCCTCCTTGCTACCTAGGGGGACTGCAGGGGTAGGGCTCTCCTTGGCAATAGTTATGTGTTTAGGCCTTTCGGCCTCTTTTCTTTCTTTTTCGTTGAATGAGGCCCATGATTCAAATATTAACGTTGGGTGGGAGTGTTCGCTCACATTAGGATCTTTTCTATTATGCCCTGACTCTTACTTGTCCCAGAGCGGCGTCATGATTTGTACTTGAATACCCTCTTTGGGATCTCCCCTGGCTGATTAAGCACTATACTCATTGGCTTTCCGCTTCTTCCGCCACGGGAGATACTTTATCAGATTACCTCTTCTGGTTTACCTTTGGGATAATCACCATTTTTTTTTTTTCAGAGATATTCCCTTCTAAAATTGTTTCCAGCTCTTCCATTGCACTTATGTCACATCTAGACATCTATATGTCGTTAAGTCCAACTCATGTGCCTCATTCACCTCCATCAGGGTATGTGCATTTACCTATATGTTTATTTTTGTATATATTGCTATCCTGTATTCTTTCTTGGTAATTGCTGTGTATATTGATATTAAATTACCAGTTTACGAATGTGTTTATCCACATTTTGCTTGACTCAGAAGGTTCATATCCCTTATATTAGACGCAGGTTGTTTTGGTGGAGTCTATTGCATCCTACTTCATGCTAGAGACTGGTCACTGATGGCCACTATCGCTATTTGCCCCAGAGATTTCCTCCGTTTCTATACCCTACAGGGATTGTTGAGGTATAATCTCCATACTTATTCACTCTTTATTGGTTATTCCATTCTTTTGTCCTGCCTTATCCCTCTGCACTGTCCCCCTTACTGGACATGGGACTTTCTTTGTTCCATACCTACCCTCATTCCCTCCTCTTTTTTTTTTTTTGTTTCAGGGGAGAGTTTATTACGCTAGCGTCTACCCGGAAAAAGAAGCAATTACAGCTGATCCAGCAACTTCTTTCGGATATTGCTTCATTGGAATCCAATCACAAACCTACAGGTGCTGATCATGACCTGCTTCAACTCATACAACTCCGTTCACGTCTTACCTTGCTGCTTAATCTTCGGATGGAACGACTTTTTCAAAACAAAATGCGCTTTTTGAGCATGGCAATAAAGTAGGCTCCTTACTCGTGAGGCAGCTCAGGTCCAAATATGCATCCTATTATGTGCCATCAATCTGCACCTCATCCAGCTCTTTGGTGCATGATAAATCAGCAATAGCAGCAGTATTTCGATATTATGCAACTCTCTACAATCTACAAAGTGAACCAACCTGGTCGAGACCTTTCCCTACCCACGTATCTTCGCTCTGCTCATCTTCCTCGTTTATCTCCGTTAGTTTGTGAGACCTTAGAAGCCCCTATATCACCTCTAGAGATCCAGAAAGTAGGGTTGCACCGATACCGATATCAGCATTTGCGCGAGTACTTGTACTTGCGCAAATGCGGCCGATGCCAGCACCGATACCCTGTGTCAGGGTCGGTGCTGCAGAGAGGGAGCCCGGGGAGCTGCTCACAATGCTCCCCTGTAACCTCTCTCACTCCTGTAGCGTCGGATCGTTGCCGTGGGTTACCGTGGCAACGCTCCGACGCTGACCTCTGCCGGGACTCACGATAGAACAGTGAGCACCCGGCAGAGGAGAGTAAAAGAGGCAAGGTGGGGCAGCGGGTGGTGAAAGAGGCAGAGAGTGGGGTCAAGAGGGAGAAAAAGAGGCAAAAGGAGGGGGGCCAAGAAGAGGCAAAAGGAGGGGGATCAGGAGGGAGAGAGAGGCAAAAGGGTGAGTAAGGGGGATCAAAAGGGAGAGAAAAAGCCAAGGCAAAAGAAGGGGGCTCAAGAGGGGTAGAATGAAGCAAAAGGTGGGAATCAAGAGGTGGTGTGTGTATTTATGTATGTATGTATGTGTATATATATTTCAAGTACTCACCAATACCAATTACCAATACTTTTTTTTGTGGTCATTTGCCAGTTTTCCAAGTACCTAAAGCATGTAGGTACTTAGAAAACTGGCAAATGACCACAAAAAAAAAAAAAAAAAAAAAAAAGTATCGGTAATTGGTATCGGTGAGTACTTGAAAAAAAAAAAAACGGTATCGGTGCATCTCTACTCTTTTGATTTAAATGGGGTAATGCACTGGAGACTTCTAGCTTTCAATGGATTAAAAGCCCCACTTAAAATCAGTGGGAAGTTTTTGATGTGTTCTTTGGTACAGTAGCGCACCGTGTTCTGCGGAACCCCTCCTAAGTCTACAGCAGTGGTTTCCAACCTTTGTTGACCCTTTAAAGACCAGAGGTGCTCAGATCATTACAAAAGCAATGCGTTTCACACCACACTGATCATTAAAAGGTAAGTCATCACACGTCCGCTAAGTTGTGAAATGTGGCTAAAAAAGAAATAGCTCAATCAACATATTAGAGGAGAATTATAAGTGGCCTTTATTTCGTGAAACAGAATGATTTACCTAGGCAAATAGCCCTCTCAGAGCAGTTAGGTACATTTATATAAGTTATTTTCATGTATTTGATCACTTATAGAGTTAATGATTGCAGTGATGGACCGATAAGCTGTGACCCATACCGTCCATTCAGGTCTACTGAAGTCCGTTGTTGTGAGGTGGTGTTAACTAGAGGTAAGCCTTAACAGAGGAACAGGAAACTCCAGATATAGTGCAAAAATGATAGATACGCTCAGCTCCTGTATTAAGGGCACCTACCTAGGTAAATTAATGTGTTAGAGGGCAGTAAAACGTAGAAGGAAATGGCCTTTAAACTAAAAGGTAGTTGGCAAACAACTATGAGAACAGACTTTCCATTCCCTTTCATTCATTCATTGATCACTGCAGATCTCAATGATCTGCAGGGCTGGAGACATCACTTACTTGGAGTACGGGAGATTTCCACCATCTTCATAGAAATCTGTTGTTGGAGGATTTGCTAAAACAGGGCTGCTATCAAGATGACAGCAATATTGCCATCTTTCCCAAGAAGTGCCTAGTGAGGTGATGACTTGGGGTCTTATGTTCAAATATGTATGCAAAATACAGAACAAAAATATTCCCACTGATATAAATGGGGCTATTAACCACCCTTTCCACCCCCACAGGATTATATTCATTTTCACAACTTCTGGACAACAAACAGGTAACCACTACAAACCTCTACAGGAGTATCATTTGAGAAAATTGCCCTAATACATCATCATTCTTAATTCTCAGGCAAATGAGAATGAAATTAAAAAGAGTTATCAATTTATTGTTCCATTGTTTGTGATTGTATTGTAATAAACGTGAATAGCTGAACATGCATATCTAGATGACCTTGCAAAGTAAACAGATTACAGCTCTCACTGCTTCTGTTAAACTTTAGATTTTCTCCTGCAGCATAAACAGATTGAGAACATTGCTGACAACCCCATTCTCTACTGTTCCAGGTCCTTATCCCAAGATCATTTTACAGAATACAGTGATTAGTATAAAAAGATACCCAGTGTCATATGAACAAAGATGCATATAATGTGATACTGGAGCACACATCACAAGAACAGAATGCACAAAGGCTCTGAATACAGGGATTAGAATCACATTAAAGCGGAACAATCATGAAAATAACATTGCCCCCCAAACACTTGCTAACATAGTGATAGGCAAAGACATACTTTCATTGGGCTGAATAAGTCCGGAATTATTGAGGAAAAAAAAACTTCTTCGGCAGGCACCAGCGGGCAACAGCGCAGACTTCTTGAAGAAAAGGTACCTATGAGTCTGCTCTGTCTGTCCCGTTCACTGCCAAGATTGGCGAGTGTCATTCCTTGGTAACTTAAGGTACCAGAAGAACTGGTTATTGCATTCGGAAACTGTGGAGTATCACTAGTGTAGCTAAATTTCAACTGGGAAGAGAGATGGCAAAAGAGGGGAGACAGAGAGAAGGGCAAGGGGGGAGAGGCCAAAGCAAAATGGGGGGAAGAAAGGTAATGTAAGAAATATTAAAAGGGGGAGACAGAGGGGCAATGGGGTGCAGAAATGGGATTGAGTACAAGCAACTAGTGTATTAATGCTGAAACTTTACTTTGCTTTGCTTTCTGCGTCTGCGTGTCAGATTCAAACATGCTCTATATCAAAATGTAAGATAGCAGGTTTAAATCTTTTATGCGGATATACAGCACAAAATAAAGAGTCAGCATCCACATACTACCAGCTCATGTCAATGCTCCAGTCTGTGAGGGCGATATAGACTACAACTGTGCAGAGCTGCAAATACATTCTGCAACTCTGCTCTTCACATTTATTTACTGTTCAAACCTGCCCCTTCCCTTTAGTTTCTGTAGGTAGTGCTTATGTTTCACGCTTCACTGTAACCTTCTGAAAATTACTAATCAGTGGAGCCGATCTACCTCTAACTGCATGCTGCCTCCCCTCTGTAGTTCCAAATGCACCAAATTCATCTCAGTGCTCCCAAAAGTGTTGCTGTGGGAAGTAACTTCCGTTAGCTGTTCATAAGACGGCTAATTGAATGACTTACCATGCTTAGAAAACTGCATCTCACTGTTCTTTATTACGTCGGAACCAAACTGAATCAAGGCCTATATTTGTAGGGACACAATAGATTTGTGGACTATTGTATGATGGAAGCATTTTAGATTTATACACTTAACACTTTAGAAGGTTCAGGGTTAAATTAGGAAAAAGATCTTTATTAATTTACATAATTTTTATATATAATATTGGTAGATAAGCACGTTATAATGCGTTTTTTTCTCTTCTGCGCTATTGATTTATTATTGTCTGATGCACTGTTTGACCCTTTGGGTGCCATTGCACTGCACTGTGCTGGATGATCCTCTGGCACTCAGGGGGTTAAT
Source organism: Rhinophrynus dorsalis (assembly GCA_037306005.1). Taxonomy (NCBI): domain Eukaryota; kingdom Metazoa; phylum Chordata; class Amphibia; order Anura; family Rhinophrynidae; genus Rhinophrynus; species Rhinophrynus dorsalis. The sequence goes on from CM074722.1 coordinate 175,115,358, forward strand.
AAGAAGAAGTGTATAGAGGAAAAAGTTCTGACCAATATGGAGTATAATAATAGAATGTTACAGCACCATGACCTAAAAACCAAGCACACTTAGAAGACCGTTCCAGTGAAGGATTTCTTTTCTAATAATGCGATCTCGGCTCTGCTGAGGAGCCTCTGCTGGTCCCGGAACCAGATTCCCCTGCAGTCAGCTAGAGCACTGACGTCAGGGAAAATACTATCATCTCTCAAACCAGAAAGGTTTGACAGATGGCACTGGGTGTGGGCATTTCTTTTATTTTTTTAATGGCTACAAGATGCAGATTTTTAAATATGATGTGTTACTATCCCTTTAATACTCATTCATTCATTTTCCTGAATCTAGCTTTGCTCAAAATTACATACCGTAAAATCTCAGGTATAATATACACTGGTCCGTAATATGAAGATGTAGATTATACCCAAGATTTTAGGGGAAAACAAAAGTGATTATGTACAATACACACACTTGTTTTCCTCCTTAGTTATAATATATAAACAATAATATAATTTTTTTTTATTTTTTTTTTTTTTTTATATATTTTATATATATTAGCAGAATGGGACGGCAATGCCCTGTCAGGACCTTCTGCCGCTAGCCAATGGTAATGCCCTGTGAGGATCTCAAAGTCCTTGCAGGGCAATACCATTGGTGGAAGGTCTTGACACCGCATTGAAGGAAGCGGACGGCAAATGTCCTTTAAAAAGTGAGGGACTGAATGTACTAGGTCAAAATTATTATTATTGTTTTATTTTTATTTACTTTTTGTGGGGGGGGGGCTGAGTATTAATATCTATACTTGTGAGTATAATATTTTAATCACTTAAAAGATGGCAGACCAGGGGTAATCAGACTTTGGAATTCTAGCTGTAGACTGTGGAGATGGTAGTTGTAGTCTCTAAAACCTGTGAGGTCCAAGTATTGACTACCATTGAGCTAGAGAGTTGATTCAGTGGTCCAAAAGAAAACCTTCAACGGCTCTGACCCAGAAATGCACCTAAACTGCAAAAACTTTTGAAGTCTTGCAGGTCAGGTTACAAGGGCTGTACACACTGCCCCCTTGACAGCAAGTGCAGGGTATGGTGGTCTGTAATTAGGGTTGCCAAATCATCCCATTAAAAAGGAACTCATCCAAACAACGCCTGCTGCATTGATATGTGGGAACCATTACAACCTAATCATTAACCACTGAAGCCCTGCAGAGGGCATTTTTCATGTGTCCTCTTTTAAAGGAATGATCTGCCAAACCTATCCTCAATGCAGTAAAGGAGGACTATGGTTTAACTTTAACTCTTTGAGTACCAGAGTGGTATTGAACGCATTGCAAAGCAATGCATTCGATATCCCTCTGGCACTCAAAGGGTTAAGGGCTTTTGTTTTCAAGCACAGCTCCACAGCCAGCCACTGGGTTCAAGCTTCTCATCAAGAAAATAGCTGACACAACTTGTTTAGTGCACAGCTCAGACAGGGCTGCTTACCAAGTCTACTCCCATAGAGCAGACCAACTGCCCTTTAAAAAATAAAACTAAACTGTTCTGCTTGGATTGCTCCTTTGACCAGCTTGTTCTTTTTACACCTGGTTATACCTTTCAATAGACGTCACAGTCACATAGCTTTCACAAACCACATACCAGTAGGCTTAGAATGAAAAACACCATTTTTAAAAAAAATAAAGTTGTTTTGCACTTATTATAAACCCTTTGGAGAGTTCTCCAACATAATGGTCAATAATGTAAGAGAGCTTTCTAGCATCAAGAAGAAACAAAAAAGACGGAACACAACGATTTCTCTTAGCGCAGCACATTCTTCACCAATCACATGTAGCAAACTCCCTTCCCACCTAAGTGGATACTGGCATTTCTGGGAGGCATCACCTGCCATTTGGATATACACTTTGACTGGATCTGATCCCCCCAGTCTTGGTCTCCCCTTTAGAAAACTAGCTCAACTTCTCAATTCGATCCTCTTCACCACCAATCAGTTATCTGTCACTTCTCAAAGGAATTGCAGATGGCAATATGGGTATGAAATGAAGGGCTAAATCGGTAGGAACCATCACTTTCAGTAAAAGAATGGGAGACCTTCAAATAAATAGATTTATTTTTTTATCAATAGGAAAAACAGACCACTACATATAAAATATATAAGAAACAAATAAATAGGCTTATTGTAATATCTGGTATTACTTCATCAGGGTCATCACAACAAGATCCTTATTTTTATACAAAAACTTCTCAATGTTCACTTCTGCCACTCCAAGGCTACTACCCCTTTCCCTTTGTGTATTGTGCCTTGCTTATTCCGGTGCTACCCTTATGGAACATGTGTGTCCAACGTTAGTCACCTCTCCATATATTATGCCTATTTTTTTTGTAACTTCCGCCGCTTCAGAATGTTCCTTTCTAGGATTCAAGGGGTTAAAGGGGAAACAGTCAATTCAACAAGGAACTAAACATTTTTCTTACATGTCAACAGCTATCAGCAGGAACACAAAAAATAAAAGTAAAGTTGCTTATGTGGCAAAAGGATTTGCTTAGGATCAAACAACAAATTAGACTTATTTTTAACAGCACAACCATATAGAAAGCATTACTACAGGAAGTCAGACAATCACTCATCCATTTTTCTGCTGAATATAAATGTCAAAAACGTAACCTCTCACAATGCACAATATTAGGAACTGTTGTATATTAACCCATGCCAGCAGTGTGGGAAACAAAGCTAGTTTTATCCCATTTTCCCCTTAGCAGCCCATTGGTAGAGAAAGCAAAGGCACACTGAAATGTACTTAATGCAGGGTTTTCTGCCACTCATTTAAAATCAACAGATCTGTATACACTAATTAATAAATAAGCAAATACTGGAGCACAGTAAAACTAAGCATAGGTACATACACAGAGTATTGCCTCAGAGTCCTGTTAATTCTAATTAAGACTAGGGGGCCAGTTGAAGCCCTCGAGACAGACAGACAAAGGTTTCCTCTTGAAAAACCTACTAAAATTAAAAAAATAAATAAATAAAAAAGTGATCTGCTGCAAAACATAATAATCCTTATCTGATGTTTACCAATGATGCAGGCATTTAAGACTAACCACTTAAGGACTGCGTGATCCAGGGGTGGGCAGCCCTAGAGGACTATAGCAATTTTTTGACTGATGCATTCTGGGATGGCAGCACAGCACCATCCCAGAACTCAATGACGTACTAGGATCATCAGTTGTTAACCTTTTGAGTGCCAGAGGGTTTACGGAACGCATTGCAAAGCAATGCGTTCCATGCCCCCTATAGCACTCAAAGGGTTAAGAATATGTAAGGTATCAATCAGCTTAGCTATGGTTTGCATACATTTTTTTTCCCATAGACACTAATTTATTTTGTGCATTCTTTTCTTTTACTGTCATATTGGTCAGTTGCATCTTTTTTTCGATTTATTGTTCTTTTCTCAGTCTGGCCCTTGGATAAAACAATGGATACCTCTTCCGAAATATATTTAAAAGACTACTTATATGAGCTAAGAAAAGCAGCACATACACACACACCACCTAAGCGTCAGGACAAGCAAATTGTTTGTTTCTCATACACATTTCCAGCAGAGATAAACCCACAAACCTAAATTAATAATGTACAACAAAATCTGGCCAATTACTGGTTTCATAGTAAGTCAAAGCTACTCAAATACACACATACCAGAGCCTATTATATTAATAAATAGCGCATTAAAGCTGCTTAATAACATACACCAGCTTAACAATTCTCCACCTACAGCTGCACAAAAACCCTAAGGCAATGTTCACACTGGCAAATTAGCATAGTAATTCTCGTTCTTAATTAGTCATTCAAAAACAAACAAACAGAAAGTCTGCACTTAGATCCTAAGTTTTATCAATACATATTATGCAACTTACTACCCATAAAGTGAGGTTTTAGTTACACATTTCTGGCCAAAAGTAAATCCCCATCTGACTCATATTTAAAGTGAATATTATCCGATATTATAATTCGCTAAAACGTTTATCACAACGCAGTCATGCGCAGTAGAGAATGTTGTGCTCACTGCAGTTATGCGTAGTAGAGACTGCCCGCTCTGCAGTTATGCACAGTACTGACTGTCCGAACGCACTGTGGCCGATAAGGAGCGGGGCGCTCCGAATTCTGACCGGAGTCCTCTCTGCGCACCTTCCTGGGACGGCTTTAAGTCCATTCCTTCAAAGTCTAATTTAATACCACCACTTCCTCTCCCCTACTTCCTGTTGGGGTACCACAAGGCTCAGGTCCTCTGCCCTCTACTTTTCTCTATCTATACTTCATCCCTTGGTAATCTAACTCCTACAGACTTCAGCACTACCTCTATGCGGACAATACTAAACTCTACCTTTCCTCCCCTCACTTGCCACGGTCTATCTGCAATTTTCTCTCTGATAATCTATCGCATCTTTAATGTGAGCATTTCTAAAACAAGTTCTAATATTTTATTCTTCTGCCACGGATGCAATGCCATATTTATCTCTCATCATCAACTCCATCACAACCGATATCCCAGGCCCACTTTTGACTCTCATTCATAACACTCAATCACTCCCAAAACCATGTCAATTTCATCTACGGATCGCCTAACAAGTAAGTTCTTGATTCACAAAAAGATGCCACCAAGCAAATTGGTTCATTTGCTAATCATATCATATCATACATCATACCATACATGGACTACGAAAACCTCTGACTAATTAGTCTTCCCCTACAAAAAACTGGATGATGCTACCAGACTTGCTCATCTCACCAACTGCTCTGTTTATGCTGCCTCACAATGGCCTCCCAGATCAAACATAATACTACCACTACTATAAAACAATAATAAAAAACATTCATAAATCTGCTCCCATAATCTATATCTCCAACCTCAAGTATCTGTAAAATTGCACTTCACTCTCCAATGATGTACTACTTCTCCGTCATAACTTTTTTCTCACTTGCACCTCCAAGACTTTTCAAGAGCTGCACCCTCTCTCTGGAACTCGATACCCCTCTCATTCTCTTTCTCCCAGCTTCTCAAACTGCAAGCACTCTCTACACACTAAATTATGTTAGAAATCCCTATCCCATAAAACAAAATATAATTTACTTTATCAATTCTACTTCTACAAATTCTCAGTTCTATCCACCCATAACTACCCTGTGGACAAGCTTCCAGTTTGACTTCTTGCTCACTCCACTGTATAAAGGCTACCACCAACCTTCACCTCATTTCTATTGTTCTTGACCTCCCGCTAGATAGTACACTCACAAGCCAGGCACGCTCTCCGCTTGTTTCTATTTACGCATGTATGTTACAGTCCTCCCCAGCGCATTACAAATAGAAAAGTTTAGTTTTGCTTGGCAACAAGAGAGCATGTTAATTGGATATTTACATAATGATAACCTCTCAGATGCAGTCTCCACCATCTCTGTCATCTGAGGGGTTAATCCTAACCTCTAATCAGGTTTATTTTTATAGGGCAAGATAAATCATCAAGTTCTCAAACACTTGATTTTAACTTATGTTTAAAATGGAAATCTGGCTCCTATGCAAGTGGAAAATTGTAACACTTAACATAAATAGTAATTTCCTTAGTCAAGGGCTGGAAAAGTGAAAACTGAGAACAGACTTCTAATCTTTCATTTTTGACTATTTTTTTAGCATATTCTGTATATAAGGGGTGGACAATGTGAGTTGCTGTCAGTAATGCAATTACATCTCTTCTCCGAAAAAATAAATTAATACAAAGTTATTTAAGCATGCATCTGCAAGACTAAATTTGAGATAGTAATGAATGGTTTGTGGGAATTTTTATTTTTTTTGCAATGAATTTCACACCCCTCTGGTCCTCAAAGGGTTGTAGAAAAGTAAAGTGCAGGGATGGACAATATCTATAGATGTATATTAAAAATGCTCAAAACTTAGCAGACAAAAGTAAAAATTTTAGGAGAACAGGCCCTCAGGTTCCATGGACTTTTCCACCACTAATAAAATGCATGTAGAAACATTTGCAGATCTACATGTATAATGGGACCCATGACCTGATAGACTTTAGAGACAAACTGTCACCTATCCAGATTCTAATCATAGTTTTGAGCCTGCACCTTGACAAAATCTGCATGGTTATTCCTCCCAATTAATTTATTCTGCCCCTTTGGTGGAAGCAGTTATGTTCTGGCACCCTCGGAAAAAGTGAGAAGGAGCAAGAATTTCAGCTCAGGTGAGAAATTCGTTTCACAAGCTATGGCACACAGGTCAACAAGCTTATGTACATTGGTGTTAAGGGGTCCCAAATTAGTAAACCAAAAATCTCAGACCATTACATTGATTCGAATACAAGGCAGACATTTTAAACTGATACCTTTATTAAGTCATTAGATGAAGCATCTACTTTAAGGCAGGGCTCAAAACTGGGGGCACCAAGTCAGAATAGCTCCTAGTTTAACCACAGTCCCGTGCAGCCTCCTTTGTGTGAAGAAAAGAAAAGGAGTCCCATAATAATTATGAAATTAACAAGCTCTCTCTCATAGGCGGACTGTCAGTGGGCTTACCAGGTGTAATCTGTACAGTCTAGTCAGCCATACAATGAGAGAGGAATATGGCTGTGCCATATTTCCCTTTCTCCGGATGGCAGAATATAAAGTCAGGAGACGTCCAAGTAAAGGCACCATTTTCTCCAGATACACTCTTGCTGCAATGCCACTGTTGAAATATACCAAACTCTATAGAAGATTTTAGCGTTTTCTTTTAAAGGTGATCACCTTAGAACAACTTGCTCCCACTTTAAAATGGAAGCAACAAGAATAAAAAGTTGTTTAATTTTTTTTTTTTTTTTTTTTTTTTTAAGATGTGCTACTTTTTATGGTACTTTAATCAATGAACTATACAACTTTGCCTGCAGCACCAGCAGGCAAGTCTGTGGCATTATATGCAGACCAGCACCTTCCCATATTACTCCAGCAGTGTGTCTAAACAGCCGCCTGCAGGCAGCAGCGGCATGAAGGAGCAAGATGGGTAATCAATACACAGTAAAAAGCACCTTCCTGTACTTATCAATGCAGCACATTGCTTTTTACAGTGTATCAATTGCCCAGCTTGCAGCCTGCAGGCAGCTGTTTAGACAAGCTGCTGGAAGAAAAGGGGAAGGCAGATGACGGGGAGAGCGCTGTAGTACAGAAAAGATGGCTGCGTTCCCCCTCGTCTCTGATGAAGATACGGGCTATAAGTTTCACCTACATTGAAATTATTTAGTAGATGCAACTGTTCCCAATTTACTAATGTATTATATAAATAATTTATTTGGGGGGGGGGGGATGTCGTGTGTGGTGAAAGTTCTGCTTTAATAATCATTTTACAGACTGCTTCAAAAAGCCCTTTTAACCTCAAAGAGCACCACTAAGCCTTGAAGCTACTCATCTTAGGAAAGCAGGATTGGGAGAGAGAATTGGCCCTTGGCTCGGCAGCTGTTAGAGGACCAGAAGGACTACTGGAGGATGAATTGACATGTTGACCAAGTCTGTAAACCACACCTTCCTTGGCCACTTCGGGGCTATGAGGATTAGGTTTTCTTTGCAAATGGTTCAGTACCTCCAGTAGAATCATTAATGAACTTGCCCAGGCCAGTCCCAAAAAGTTGTTGTCCTACAAAGGGGAGAAGCTCCAAAAGACAAGTGACTACTGAAAGAGCTGAAGCCTTTCCAGAAAGCCTAACGGCATTGAAGGCTACCTCGGTGAGGTATGTATTGGCCAGCATAAACCAGCAGTTCCTCTTTGGGACCATCCCAACTAATGGTATCTGACAGTTGTTCAACCCCAGAAATCCATGGCTCTATGACCCATGTTTTAGTGATAATGGGCTGCAGGGAGGCCCCAGTGGCTGCAAAATGTGTCTTTAACAAGGAATCTAAGCACTTATTCTGATCCTTAATGTTTGCAGCATCTGCAAAAGGCAGATTGGTATTTTAGCATTGCGAGATATTGGGGGAATTAAAGGCAGGTGGAAAAGCAGACTGTGACAAAGCCTCCATGTTGAAAATGTGTTAAGGAAAAGACTCATCAGGCATCTTCCAAGATAACTTGGTCCAGAGAACGAACAATGGAGAGAAAAATGGGCGAGTCAATTTTGTGCCACTAGAAGATGTCCAGTGAGGAAGACTCTGGTTCAGAAGCCTCAGAGACATGCAAAATCTCCAAAACAACTCAGATAAGCCCCTTAACTGAGGGGCAAGTGTCCTCCTCATAGGCATCTCCAAAGACCAAGATGAAATCCACATCCATATATCCCATCAGTGTCAACTTCCTCTACAGAAGAGTCTACAACCAACTGAGAATGGCTCTAAAAGCCAAGATCAATGTGTCCGACAGGGGGTATGGGGTGCCAAGAATGGAGAATGACTTCAATAGAAAAAAGGAAAGAAGCAACTAGAGAAATCAGAGTCTTAACCCATACTTGGTCTTGCTCTGCACTAGAGGCCTCCAGGGGTGCAGTAGGGACCACAATGCAAGAGACACATAGTGTGACTGAATATTTCTAAAATAGGACAAAATAGTAGGAAACGATGAGAAATTGTACACAAATACCCAAGGCGTAACTTATCGGAGTGCAAAAGTTAAACTGGAAAGGTAGAGGAGACTAGACTCCGCATAGCCTACGCAATAGAAGTAGTTAGACGGGTGCCAAGCATCACTCTGTGCAATGCAGAAAGCCCAGGAAAAATGGGATTCTAGGGAATTTAGTTTCCCATTGAATAGGCAAAATGAAGTTTTCTGAATAAAGTCATCATGTTGACCATAACATAAAGCAGATCCATTAATTTATTTTGAGCCCACTCTGACCCTTGTAGGTGAAACAGGTACAGACATATGACCCTCTAAAGAATCTCTATGCAGTTCTATGGAACAAAGATAGGCGCCTTGCAGTCTCTCGTTCTTTAAGGGGCGTGTTCCATAAATGTAAAAATTAAGTAATCACAAAAATAAAAGCTGAAACACATACACACACCTAGCAAAATGCAAAGAAATGGAATAAGGCTATCTGCTTAAATTGAAGAAGAAAGCCCATAAACAGTAATATAATCACATCCATGTACAGAAAGGGTTAACAAAACCATACTGCATATGCAGGGACATTTAGAAACATAGGCTGAATGAGGAATTAGCAGGATTGAGTGCTAAACAAGCAAGAACACCACATTTCAGTGTGTGACAAGTAATATCAGGGACATAACAGAAAGGTCTATTGTACTCAAATGGTTATCTTACCAGTCATCGGTCTTCAGACTCCCATTATTGCATGATTTCAGAGGTTGATTAATAAAGGAAATTATTTTATTGAAGTCAACCTACACAGGGAAATGATCCAGAAATGTACAGCACCTGTGAACTGGGCAATCCAACTCCAAGGAAGCCAGTCACAGGAAGCCTGCCTAATGGGATAATACATCCCCATATCTAAGCATAGAAATGAAAATACGTCTACAAAGGTAAGAGAACAGTAAGGGTGGGTCTGATTTAAAGCAAGTCGATTTAAATCACTAGTCCGTAAGACTCGATTTAAATCATGATTTTTTTAATGCAAAAACACATTCTTGCTGGTAGTTAAAACCATTAATATTTACACCCAGGTGAAGAAGTCAAATTTAGAATATAACCTGTCAGATTAGTAAAACAGCAATATTAGAACTGATTTTAGTTTAATAGATCACTCATATTTGGAACATAATAAAATATAACATATAATTGCATGACTATACAGCCTCAGGTACATAAATAAGCTCTATTTCATGATGAATAACCTTTAAACTATAATGTATCTTAAATAGATTTTTCCTCCAAAAGCATTTCATTAAAATAAATTTGATTTAAATGAGAAAAAAAAAAAAAAAAAAAAAAAAAACAGATTTTTTTAAATCATTGATTTTTATCCACCCTGAGAACAGTGCCAGTTCCCTTTTCCTGAGACAGGCCACTTGAAACTGGCGGGCAGGGGGTATAGCTGGAAGGAAAAGGGAAGTCTACATCTCAGATTTCCTGCTTTTTTTTTTTTTTTTTTTTTTTTTTTTTTAAATGCTCTGCCTTCTGGAGGTGGGAACTTTAGCACATGGTTCCTTAGTTCCACACTGAATGTATGAGAAACACAGTTTTCCATACAGAACTAGAAATGGAAATCATACCTATACAAATGGATAGCAGAAATGCTGCAAATGTATCCAGCCAGCAGGATACAACAAAAAAAATTCCTATGCCTCTGGCACTGATAGGGTTAAACCAATTAAGTCATTGTATATTTGGGATGTAGTTTGTTTGCTCCAGAATTTCTCCAATTCCCCTCAATACATGCATTTGTTAGACCTCTCTGATAAGAAAAACACAAGGCCATAGCAGGTGTACCATGTCAGCCTATTGAAATACATGCTTATGGTTTACAGTACAAATAGCAGTATTCAGAACAAGACAGGGTTTATCAAGTCACTCCCGATCTCTCAGTAAATTGTCACTTTTCAGAAACTGACTTATTTCTCCTATACCAAAAACAAGACAATGAACTGTTAAACTACAGATAAACCTGTCTAAAATGTTTACCAATTCAGTACATTTATGCTTAGGAGTAACCTTGAGAACAAAAGATCTGTTATAATTGAATATGTATCTGTTACAGTGGAAACTTAAATGAAAAGAAAAAAAAAAACCCAGTCTGGCAAGTTTTTCAGGGTCTGTGATGTCCATCCGTAACAGAAAACGATTTTCATAGAGCTGTGGAAAATCTGATCTCTTAAGTACAAATTGGCTACGTGAAATACAATGGGGGGAGGGAAGAGAAATCTTCTTGTACCCACTGACCCTTATACAGGCACATATTTCAATGTTAAACATAAATAACTAGTTAGCAGTAACCAATTGCAAATGAGTGCTTTCTCCAACACTAAAAAGGAACACTAGCAGTTATTTAAATGAGTCACACACACAAATACCAAGCAATATCTACATACCGTTAAAATAATTTAACAATTATTTATGAGGCATCTGGAGACCCATCTGTGGGGATGACCACATATCACACCAACTAATTATCATGCTAACATTTTTGGTGGGCCGCACACAAAATAAACCAAGCCTAATCATATCTGGATAATGTCACTTGTCAACTCACTTCTTTCTGGTCCCCACCCATCCCTCTCCATCAGGTAGTGTGACTGCTCATAGGTTACAGTGGACCAGTCATCCTAAAGATACATTCACATTGTTACACGTAATGTGCTGCAATACAGAGAAGTTCAAATTGACAAGTTTACTTACCTGATGTCCCTGCATTCCCCATGACATCCTATTAATAAGGGGTGTAGTGAAGAAGTGGCAGAGGGAGGTCCACATAGGCAGCAAATAGACATTTCGATAAGCATTGCAACATCCAGATCGCTAGACTGAACAGATCTGCACCATGGTTCACAGGCTGCCATGCAAATCAGCATTGCTGTACCTTCCTGAGTTCAGTACATGAACAAAGGAAGTTGCAGCAAGCTGCTTTCCCTGTGGACATGCAATGCAATTTGTTCCAATGGTCACATTGGCGCAGATGTGTTCAGATTTGTGCAGTGTTATAAAACACTATACTAGAACCACCAGTATCAATGTGGTCTAGAGCAAGTTTAGAGAGAGAGAGATATTTAAAATATCTCTAAACTTGTACTAGTTATTTTGAAAAATAAACCTTTGTTTTTATGGTGGCACAGTTTGGAACTTTAAATGAATGACCTGCACGGTATGCAAATTAGTTGTAGTTGATGGCTCTTCAAACTGCCCCCAGTGTATGGACTGTCTAGATTATTTTACCAAAACACAGTTTGTTTTAACATTGACCCTGCACAAAAACTAATTAATTAGAGTACCAGACAGTGCCATTAACAATTAAGTCAGTTTCCGAAAAATGAATTTATACTGCAAACAAAGAATACCACAACAAAATAAGCAGTTTATAGTTCAGTAACATTTTATCTTAGGGCAACAGGTCCATTTTATTAAATAAATAAAAAAAAAAAAATAATAAAAAATGGGGGTTCTCATGTATAATATATGCACAATACACTTACTTACAAAAGAGTGAGCGTATATCAGTCTTACAAGCTGGTAAACAAACTCTGAGATCTGCATCATAGAAAACCAGAAGGCCTCAAATGAATCATATAAAAATGGAAATAATTTAGTTTCTATTTAGGAAGCTAAAGAGGTGCATTCTGGGACAAACCAAAGTCACAACAGGAAAGAAATAATGCCCCAAATTCCCACTGAATGCTAGAGAGGTATCCAAGAATTGAACAACTCAAAGTCGAACAGTAAAAATACCCATTTAATCTGTGAGCATATTTGTCTCCTGTGGTACAGCTGGTTTGGTCCAGAATTACTACTCTTTAACTTGCCGAATATAGGTCATAGATTCATTGTAACAGGAACAGATCAAAGCCTCAATATCAAAACTGTACTGTACGGTAGGTGCTAAAAGACCTCAGGCATTTTGGCAACTAAGTGAAACACGTTTTAAGGTTTTGCGTGCCAGAGGGGTGTACAACAATGCACTACACACCAGTATGGCACAGTTAATCAATGAACCAGCTGGAGAGTCTGTTTAAACCTCAGGTCGCAGGTTCTATTCCATGCAAGGTCAACTTAGCTTTTCACCCATCTGAAGTAGATAAAAGGAGTACCACGTACATACTTGAAAACGACAGACAATCTCAATGTATCTTTCCTGGTAAAATACTTAAAAAGGGCATCTGTTGGATGGATATTTTTAGACTTATTCAATTAGGTTTCTACTTGCAGTGGAGCCCACTACATTCACACAGTATCTGAATTAGCTAGAACATGTCTGTGAAAGGGATTGACCACCCCTTATGTCCTTAAAGGGTTACGCATTTATGGAAGTGCAAAGGGCAGCACTCAGCCTAGTCCACTGGCACTGAGAGAGTAAAGCTTTCCCCAATGGAAGGCATTCCAGTAGTAGCCTCATACAAAGTGGAAGCCTCTGCTGTGGTAGGAAGTGTGCTAAACAGGATCTCAGGTTACAGTCCTTAAGTGTAAATGAATGTGACTTCTGGCAAAATACTTTTGGTGGTGCAGGCAGCCACAACACCTAACAACAATCACTCATCCAGTCAGGAAACAGGAGACCCGAGAAAAATACAAAGAATAACAATAGGGAGCACATTAACTCCATTATTTTCCATACCATGTGAGGTATAAATGTTTTTCCCAGGACTAAAACAAAAAGACTTATGGTAAAAAAAAGGGTGTTTTATACGGTAAATGGACAAAAATGTATACTGCTCTAGATGTTGGTTTAGGCTGGTGTGAAAAAATGCAAAAAACAAAATTAATAGAATATAAGCAGAAGTAGCATTTGACCTCAGATAAAGACTAGCAGGCCCACCCAGTCTGCCCATTTCATATTTCACACCAGTAAGATATACTTTTCTCTGTGTTTAACATGGAGTGTGATCAGTAATGATTTTTTGAAGAAATGTTTTAAAGAATGCCATAGCCTGTTGGCTATTAAAAAAAAAAAGTGTTTAATTTTATTTGTACAAAAGAACACAGTTATAGGCCTAGTAGAGATTAGTCAATGATCAGTTTGGGTCAAGTTAATGTGAATTCTGGCATTTAACAGACTGAACTGCTCTCAAGAATTATACAATGTTATAGTTAAACAAATAATGTAACTGTGTGCAGGAGGTTAGGGCCTACAAGTTCATAAGTGATGGCTGTTTTGGTTGAACCTGTTTTTTGTTAAAAATCCCAAGAAGGCAGCACTCCCTGGGTCTGGCGAGCCGCATTTCGCCTGTGGGGTGCATGATGAAAGTCCACATTTTAAAATGAGAACCATCAGAAAGTTCAATGTTGCCACTAATATGGAAACAGACACAGATTTCCCAGTTTTTCACAGACTGCATTATGCAGCCCCTGCATCAATTCAAAGAAACATGCTGCTGTAGCTGCCACACTGCAAATGATGACACCACTTGGAAGCCTCACTTGTGAAGACAACACACACAGAGCCTGAATCACTGTACTGAGACAAGCGAGTTTTCACCCATAACAGTCTATAAATGGGATGCTTCAGCAAATAAAACAAGAGACTATAGTCTTTGTCTCTGCTTATTCAGTCTGGCCTCCCTGTTAGCCACAGATATGTGCTTTCTAAACTCTAAAATGGCTAGGATTGTGCACTTGATGGCTGCAACGAGTGTGTGTGTCTGGTGAACACTGGATTATGAATGGGGAGAGTAAGTGCAACCAAGTGAATCACTGCCCCAGAGAGCTTTTAATCAAATTTGTGCCAACTATAAAGTATTGCAGCAAAAGAATAGAAAACAGCGCTACGAAATGCACTTCTAAGGGTAGTATTAGTCACAAGAAAATGGGTCCCTTTACCCCCTATAGAAAACTACTCACTTGTATGAGAGGTTTCCCCTGCCTCTCAGTTTATAGGTCCGCTCTGGATTTGTGGGGGGGTCACACCAGGCTAGTGACACTTCAAATGAAAAGTTCCCCTGAATGGATAAATAGGTGTGGATCTTGTATGTTAGCCCATATACATATGGTAATAGGGTATAGGGTCCCCCACAGATGGTACTGGGGATACAAGAACCAGGTATGCTGAGTAGTAAACACGTTATGGGGCTGTGGGACTCTAATTAAAACTGTATAATTTTTATTGAAAATATTCTAAAACACTGAAGTGTATATGTATAAAAACTGTAATATACTCAAATACAAGTGTAAAATCACCATCAAAAACAGTAATAAATAGTAAAAAAATAAAATAGAATACTTAGCTTGTATAGACTAGTCTTAATTGAATCTAGAATATATATCTTGAATAGCTCAACGCGTTTCGTGAATAATTTCACTTCCTCAGGAGCAGAAAAAATTTATTAGGTGTCACACTCACCTTTTATAGGGCTCCAAGGCTCCCTACCTGGCGATCCCGCCTTCACTCCCCTCTGGGAAACGGCGCCGATTCGCGCCCATTACAGTGGAACGCACGCCGAGAGAGCAAGCTGACCGGCCCGCGTTCCACTCCGCAAACCGGAAGGAGAGAACATCTCCTCCGTGTTCCACCTCAGTAGCGCAGCGCCCCACGTGTGCGCGGCAGACAAGCATCGCCCACCAGCGCCTTCAGGTTGAGGGATGGCCGCCCAACCGGTACATATTGTGCATTTAATCCATTTATCCATTCAGGGGAACTTTTCATTTGAAGTGTCACTAGCCTGGTGTGACCCCCCAAAAAATCCAGAGCGGACCTATAAACTGAGAGGCAGGGGAAACCTCTCATACAAGTGAGTAGTTTTCTATAGGGGGTAAAGGGACCCATTTTCTTGTGACTAATACTACCCTTAGAAGTGCATTTCGTTGCGCTGTTTTCTATTCTTTTGCTGCAGTTCTTCAGAGACGTGGGGAGAGAGATGTGATAACCCACAAAATACAGCGGCACGAATTCACTTGCACTTTGTCTATGTATGAATACTTCATATTTCACCTTACCACTCATGGAATAAGCGCATCACCGTTTTCTATTTTTTCAACTATAAAGTATGTTACAACAAATGCAGGCCTTGTAAAATGTAGCCTTTAACTCATTGAATTCCACAGATATCTCTAGAGAGTTATCTAAAATACAAGGAGTTAAATGAAATGTACTGTTCAGTCACATACTGTGCTAGTTCCATGCATTAATTAGGTTCGACAATATATTTTGGGATGCTACTGCTTTCATTCCCTCAACCTCTTTTGTTGGCCATATCAATTAGTGTTTAATCTCTGATTCAGTCTATCATATGTATGAACTGAAGAATAACTATGAAGATGGGGATTCCTGAGGAGGACATGAACTAACTCCATATTCACCCATTTAACACCTCTTTGGCACGGATTACCCTTTGCGTGCCAAAAGAGGTGTGCAACACATTGCTTTGCAAGGCACTGCATATTTCTCATTCAACCAAAGGGTAAATCCAACGAAACACACAACTCAAGGATGTGCAAACCGTGGGCCTCAAGATGTAGTGGATTACAACTGAAAATTGAAGGCTTTTGGGAATAATGGAACTTGCAATGTCACACAAATAGAGGGTCTCCAGCCCACTACTGCAATTGCTACAATACGTTTTATGAAGCATTGCAAAGCATGGAGTGGCGATGTGCTCAAGGAGGTTCTGAAACAGCAAGCAATGTGTTTTCTGTCGCCCAACTACCAAAGCTCACTGATTTTTTTTTTTAGGTTGTCGCCAATAAAGTGTCACTAATAAACCTGTAGTCTATCATAGGTTTGTTGATGGTTGATTATTCAGGGTACAGTCTCTGATCATGGCATAAGACATCCAAAATGGGAGGAGAATAAATTGATGTTTTTCGGGGAAAACTAATAAGGATCTGAGCATTGCACAGAGGTGGGCACCCTGTGGCTCCCAAGGCACCGATGGACTGCAACTGCTATCCTGAACCGGCTGTGGATAAGAAGAGGCGCTGTCAAACAGTTGAGGATCAACAGTGCCCCTTAGGGCACAGAATACATATTGTATATACTGGTATGTGGGCCGAATCCTGTCTCGTCCTCCTCCTGAACTCTTTGAGCACAAGACGCCTCCTCCTCCACAGCCCCAAATATTCCTTCTTCAGGAAGCCAGTGGAGAAGTCAGTAGCCCTAAGGCCTCACATGCCCTATTCCTCCTTCCAATCATTTGCCACCTTTCTTAAAATATGTCACGATCACCTATAACCCGTACCCTCTTCCCCCGAAATCGCGATACTCCCCACGTACCTTGGAAAGCTTTCCGGGTACACCACGATCAAGTAAACCATCCACTTCCCATCCGGACAGTCCAGACTGAGAGGCCTCAGCTCCGTGACAATAGTCTCCTTTTCCTCCTTAAAGCCACCGATAAACCCTACCTCAGCTCTACTGCTACTGCACCCGCCACTGCCACCATACACTAACCCCGACGTCACAAACTCCACACTGCGCAGGTGCAGAGCCTTCTGTTATTAACCCGTCTGGGACAGTCCAGGGTTAGGGGTGGGTTTCCCGTTGTTGTAGAACTACAAATTCCCGAGGATGATGTGACTATTTTGGAACCTGTAGTCCGACCTACACATGAAGCTGATGAAGCCGAAGTGTCTGATACTGCGAGGCTTTGTAAACACGGCAGTTCAGATTTTTAGCATTGCTTTTAGTCTCCGCAGTAGGACCTTACGGGAGCTATAACTGCAACAGCTGTCTGCGGCTTTCATAAAAAAATACAAAACTGTGATTGGCAGTGCTGTTTCCCAAGAGGTGCTGCATCAGCCAGCGAAGTCGTACATCTGCTGCTGCAGTGCCACACGGCTCTTTATGCAATCGAACACACGAGTTAGAACAAGTACTGACTGCATTCTAAACACATATTGCTGTGGAGTAAAGTGATACATATACACACGCACACGACATAGCCTGGTGTTATAAAAAGGGTGGTAGTGGGATTGGCTTTCAAACAGAGACAAAACGTATGCAATACAACAAATGCAATTAATTGCCTTCTCTATGATATACCTAACTAAGAAGGCTCTATGAATCTTGTGCCAGAGGGGGTATGTTGTTGA
This sequence comes from Rhinophrynus dorsalis, assembly GCA_037306005.1. NCBI lineage: Eukaryota > Metazoa > Chordata > Amphibia > Anura > Rhinophrynidae > Rhinophrynus > Rhinophrynus dorsalis. Next base: position 175,133,020 of record CM074722.1, read on the forward strand.
GTACCCCTCTGGCATTCAAAGAGATAAGGACAGCGACAATTTTTGTTTCTTATTTATTATTTAGTATACATATGCAAACTATATTGTTTTTCTTGGGATCTATTTACCTTTCTTTCAAATAAATCCCATATGTTATATAGATAGTATTGACAATTATGCAACAAAAACCTTTTTTTTTTTCATAAAACATCTTTGATTGTTTAAGTACAATTTGGTTGGTGTGAATGTACACACTCATTCTCCCATTTACAAAACCGCCTTATATGTGTTGGTTTTTGGTGTAGTTTGGAAATGTGTTTGAAAGTGCAATGTGGAGAATATACTTTTTAAATGTCTTTTATGCTCACAAGGTGGAAATCTGGGACACTGAATAGTCTCAAGCAAAAAATGGTCTGTCTTGAGAAAAGGTTTCTTAAAGGAGCATTATACAGTATAGTCGATCCACACTGCTTGCTTCCACACACAACAGACAAAACTAGCAAAAAAGAGACAAAAAGTGGGGCAGAGGATCCTTCTAAGTGTAATATGTTTTCTTCGGTATAATCCTTCACCAACACCAGTCTACAGGAAATCTACTTATGTTGTTCAGAGGCCAAGACTTGCCTCCTGGTATGATAATATTCACTGGCCGTTACCCCAGTACGGTGCTCTTTTTTCTTTTTCAAACACAGCAACCAGTCGGATGTATCCAAGCTCCTGACTGTCACAAGTCAGACAAGCCAAGGGACTGAACACCAGGGAGTACTGAAGCCAAGCAAGAGTCAAACCAGAGATAGACACAGAAATATGAAAGCTGATGCACTGGAACACCACGTAAGGGCGACTGAGCAGGGTGTCCAGGCAGCTTTTAACTAAATATCCAGCAGGGAAGTGGAGCACACAACAAGCCCAATATAGTATAAAAGCGGTGCGCAATGTCACTGGAGACTACCAGCTGACGTGCGCACACTTGGGAGAGTCCGTCGGAATGCGGAAGTGAGCCGCACTTGGAGACCCAGCATGACAGCCGGGGGGGACAAGGAGGCGGCCAGCTTCTTCGATCTGCCGTTCAAGTAAGCTGCACTGTAACAGTACCTTCCCCTCAACTACCCCTCCTCTGTGGAAAGGGCTGAGGTTCAGACGGAAAGCGAGAATGAAAGTTACGGGCGAGCTCAGGAGCATGCACATCCCTAGAAGGAGTCCAGAAAAGCTCCTCAGGTCCATAACCCCTCCAATGCACCAAATATTGAAGGTGACCTCTGACTTTACATGAATCCAAAATACTTTGTACCTCATATTCATCATGATCTCCAACCCTGACAGGGCCAGGGTGGACAGTATAACAATTGCAAATCAAGGGCTTCAGTAATGATACATGAAACACATGAATACGCATATTGGCTGGGAGATCTAGGGCATATGCAACTGGCTTGACTCTACAAAGAACACGGAATGGACAAACAAAACAGGGAGCCAGCCAGTTTCCTACAAGGAACCTGGAGGTTAAGGTTGCGGGAAGATAACCAAACTCTCTCTCCCACCTGACAGGTTGGTGCAGGTAAATGTCTACTGTCTGCCTGCCTTTTTTGTCGTTGCATGGAGCCACGTAGGGTTCTCTGAACCCATAACTAAGTGGAATGGAGTTCCCTCAAATGCTCTTCTAGAGCCAAAATATTTTGTGCTTCAGAAGACTCAGGAAGTATGGACGGTTGAAAACCATAATTTATCAGGAATGGAGAATTCTGACGTGAGCCCGCTCGGGAGAGTCTGTCGGAATGCGGAAGTGAGCCGCATTTGGAGGTACGGCATGACAGCCGGGGGGGGACAAGGAAGCGTCCGGCTCCTTCGATCTGCCACTCAAGTAAGCTGTACTGTAACAGTACCTTCCCCTCAACAACCCCTCCTCTGTGGAAAGGGCTGAGGGTTAGATGGAAAGTGAGAATGAAAGTTACGTGCGAGAGCAGGAGCATGTACATCCCTAGAAGGAGTCCAGGAAAGCTCCTCAGGCCCATAACCCCTCCAATGCACCAAATATTGCAGTTGACCTCTGACTTTACGTGAATCCAAAATACTTTGTACCTCATATTCATCATGATCTCCAACCCTGACAGGGCCAGGGTGGACAGGAGCGGAGGTATAACGATTGCAAATCAAGGGCTTCAGTAAAGATACATGAAACACATGAATACGCATATTGACTGGGAGATCTAGGGCATAAGAGACTGGCTTGACTCTACGAAGAACACGGAATGGACAAACAAAACAGGGAGCCAGTTTCCTATAAGGAACCTGGAGGTTAAGGTTGCGGGAAGATAACCAAACTCTCTCTCCCACCTGAAAGGTTGGTGCAGGTAAAAGTCTACAGTCTGCCTGCCTATTTTGTCATTGCATGGAGCCACGTAGGGTTCTCTGAACCCATACCCAAGTGGAATGGAGTTCCCTCAAATGCTCTTCTAGAGCCAAAATATTTTGTGCTTCAGAAGACTCAGGAAGTATTGACGGTTGAAAACCATAATATATCAGGAGCGGAGAATTCTGGGATGAAGAGTTCACAGCACAATTCCGAGCAAACTCCGCCCAAGGTAACAGGTTAGCCCAATTATTGTGATGGTCCGATATATAACAACAAAGAAATTGTTCCAAGGCTTGGTTAGACCTCTCTGTCGCACTGTTGGACTGAGGATGGTAAGCCGAGGAGAAGGAGAGTTGGATCCCCATCTGAGCACAGAAGGACCTCCAGAAACGAGAAACAAACTAGCTCTCCTGATCTGAGACTATCACCTTAGCTACCCCATGGAGCCGAAAGACTTCTTTAGCAAAAATCACTGCCAGTTCTTGGGAAGAAGGTAGTCCTTTAAGTGGTATGAAGTGAGCCATTTTAGAAAAATGATCTACAATCATTAGGATGACCGTGTAATCCTTAGATACAGGTAGATCCACCATAAAATCAATGGACAAGTGGGACCAGGGATGTTCCTAATTCGGGATGGGTTGAAGGAGACCCACAGGAAGATGTTGTGGTGTTTTACTCTGGGCACAAGTAGGACAAGCTGCCACAAATGCAGAACAGTCAGCTCTCAAGCTAGGCCACCAAAAGAGCCGAGAAATGGACCATATCAGCTGGTCTCTCCCAATATGACTCACTGCCTTGGAAGTGTGATATGTCTCGAGCAGTCTGGTAGATAAAGCTTCCGGTACAAAGCATCTCCCTCTAGGTTTATCAACTGGTGCGGAGGCTTGAGATGCCAAGATCTCCTCTCCCAAAGGACAGGTAATACTTATACGGATCGTAGCTAGTATATGTTCAGAGGGAATTAGAGGTATGGGAGTACTCTCTGCCTTAGAATTTTGATCCAAACTGGCGGGCGAGGGCATCAGCCCTAATATATTCTTGGTGCCAGGAAGATATGAGACCACGTAATTGAATCTTGAAAGAAACAAAGCCCATATTGCCTGACATAAAGATAATCTTTTGGCCTCCAACAAATATGTAAGTTTCTTGTGAAACGTGAGAATCAGAATCGGAGTACTAGTCCCTTCGAGTAGATATCGCCACTCCCGAAGGGCTAAAATATATATATATAATTCACGGTCACCGATGTCATACAGACTTTCAGCTTTGGACAGTTTTTTTTTTAGAAAAAAACCCACAAGGAAGCAATACCTCTCCCAGAGCCGAGTGTTGAGACAGGAGGGTGCCTACATCCGTCTCAGGCGCGTCACCCTCCAGGGTAAAAGGCAAGGCCAGGATCGGATGAGACAATATCAGAGTATCATGGTGCCCGTGATCTCACGTTCTGTCGACATTGCTACTTCCTGCCTATTTCCTGCTGGGTTCTTATTGGCCGCTGGGTTCTGCTCCGCCCAGTGTTTGCCTTTTTAAGCTCAGTCCTGTCAAACCTTTGGTGCCCTTTCGTGGTGTTCCTGACCTGGCGTTTGTTGCTGTGATTCCTGCTCCATGTATGATCCAGTTTTGCCTGACCTTGCTTCTGTCTCTGTCGCCGTTTTACCGTTGCTGACCCAGACTGCCTGACTACCGCTCTCTGTGTACCGATCCAGACTTTGGCTAATTACCACTCTCTGTGTACCGATCCAGGCTTTGGCTGACTACCGCTCTCTGTGTACCGATCCAGGCTGTAGCTGACTACCGCTCTCTGTGTACCAATCCAGGCTGTGGCTGACTATCTCTCTCTGTGTGTACCGATCCAGGCTGTGACTTACTAGTGCTCTCTGGTACCGATCTAGGCAGTGGCTCAATAGCGCTCTCTGTGCATTTCTAGGTCTGACTGACTACACTAGCTATTCTGATCCTGGCTGTGGTTGTGCTGTAGTGGCACGTCCCGTTATCCTAGCCTTCGAGGCTAGTGCCCAGCCAGTGCATGTCAGTAGAACCTCTTCTCCTCAGTCTTCCGAGCCTGTGCCTGTCCGTTTAGTTTGCGGCTACCCCAGTCGCCCAAGCTTGAGCCAGTGCCTGTCAGTGTTGCCTTCGGTTACCTATATCTCACAAGATTGAGCCTGTTCCTGTTAGTATTGCCTGCGGTTACCTCAGACCTCTGGACTGGTCCTGTGTCTGTGCCTGCCTGAGTTCCCTCCATTGTCCAGTCCTCAGGGATTCTCCCTGTCCATCTGGTCAGTCCTACCTCTGGTCATCCTGCCTGCTAACCTAGGGCAGAGCAGTGTTAGTCAGTGTGCTCTCCAGTTACGAGGACTGTGTCACTCTTCGGTGTTCCGGTTGCCTGTTCTCTCTTCCCCAGCTCCTGGGGATTCTGCCCTGCAGTACCTGCCCTCAGCTAGTGGGTCGCTTCCTAGGTGGTACTGTTGAGGTTCTGTTCCTGGTTCCAGTCATCTGTTCCTGCTATTATATTATTGCCTGTTTTGCTTATTTCTGTACCCTGACCTGTGTCAGATTTGGGAAGTGCCTTGATACTGTCCAGATCTGGACCTGTGTAGGGGATCCTGTGTTCTTTATTATTCTTAATAAAGCTGTTTTTACCTTACCAAATTGTCTGAGAGTTCTTAAAAACCGTAACAGTACGAAAGGGCCATGACCTCAGACAAAGCTGGTGAAGGTAGCTCCCAGAATCTCCTTTGGAGATTGGATGCTCAAGAGCAACGGTTGGACCAATTGTCCATGGCTATTCAGACTATTTTGGAGCGCACCGCCTACTTTGAAAGATCTGTACAGCCTTCGGTGGCCACCCCAGTTCAGGCACCATTGGAACAGGTTTCGACACTGAGCCTGCCCAGTAAAGGGTTGTCCGCTACCTCTCCTCTCCCACTGAGATATGACTGGGAGCCTACTCTTTGCCGTGGGTTCCCGAATCAGCTAGAGATTTTTCTGGAACTTGTACCACAGGCATTTCCAAGCGAAAGGAGTAAAGTGGGATTCATGATTTCCTTGCCGACAGGTAGAGCTTTAGCCTGGGCAAATCCGATTTGGGAGACGGCTAAACCTATCACCTCAAACTTTGCAGAGTTTGTAAGGGCCTTCCGCAGTGTATTTGAGGTTCCAGGGCGTGCCACCTTTGCTGCTAAACGTCTAATGAGAATCAAACAGGGCACCCGTACGGTTGCTGACTATGCCATTGAATTCCGTACGCTCGCAGCAGAGGTAGGGTGGAATGACGAGGCACTTGTGGCAGCCTTTGCACAAGGTCTCGAGGACAAAACAAAGGATGAGATTGCAGCTAGAGACTTGCCTGTGGAGCTGGATAAATTTATCGACTATACCACTCTGATTGACTCCTGTATAAGGGAGAGGAGCTTATACAAGGATCGTAGACTGAAATCAACAGCTGGGTCAGCAACCAGTGCTGGTTTCCCACCCTTGCCTCCAGTACCTCCTGGCTCCACAAGAGGGAGCACGGAACCAATGTAACTGGGCTTCACACGTTAATCTAAGGAGGAACGCTCCTTTTGCCGCAGACAGGGCCTGTGCATGTACTGTGGAAAGGCAGGCCACCTGCTAAAGACATGTCCCGTATGGCTGGAAACGAACGCACCTAGGTTCCAGTAGGGGACAGATCCTAAGTGGCGTATACCAGTCCTCAGAGGGCACGTTACACAAACCCGTTGTGAATATAATAGTCTCATGAGCTGCCTCGTCTGTTAATACCCCTGCCTTGATTGATTCCGGTGCGGCCGGATATTTTATGGATAGGGACTTTGCGATCCTGCAAAATATTCCATTGGTCGATAGAGAGTCCCCCATTGGATATTGAGGCCATTGATGGGAGACCATTGGTACCACCCCAGGTTACCCAGGAAACATGTCCATTATCGATTTGTATCGGAGCCCTCCACAAGGAGACTTTACAGTTCCAGATAATTCAGTCTCCTCACTTTGCAGTCACTCTGGGTTTCCCATGGTTACATGCGCATAATCCCAGAATGGACTGGAGGTCGTGTGAGAGTCTGGCCTGGTCTGAATACTGTAGGGCTCACTGCTTTAGGCAGCCTACTAAGATTTTGTGTACCTCTCCCTCTCTACCACATGAATACCAGTCTTTCAGCGATGTGTTCATTAAGGGAGAGGCTAGCACCTTGCCGCCGCATCGCCCCTATGATTGTGCTATTGATATTGTGCCGGGCGCCAGGCCTCCTAGGGGTAGAACCTATCCATTGTCATGTGAGGAGAACCGGGCCATGGAGGAGTTTATTGCTGATGCCTTGGCCCATGGTATAATCCGCAAGTCTTCCTCGCCCGCGGGGGCTGGATTCTTTTTTGTCATAAAGAAAGATGGGAAACTCTGACCCTGTATTGATTATAGGAGTCTCAACAAGATAATGGTTAAAAACGCTTATCCCATTCCACTCATCACTGAGCTGTTAGAGCATTTAAAGGGCGCATCCATTTTTACGAAATTGGACCCAAGGGCAGCATATAACCTGGTACGGATCAAAGAAGGTGATGAGTGGAAGTCTGCTTTCAATACTCGAACAGGGCACCACGAGTATTTAGTAATGCCATTCGGACTACGGAATGCCAAGGCAGTGTTCCAGGAACTCATAAATGATGTGCTCAGGGACTTGTTACAGTCTTGTGTAGTTGTATACCTGGACAATATTTTGATTTATTCTCCTGACCCTGAGACACACTGCAAACATGTCAAAGCGGTTTTGCAGAGGCTAAGGGAGAACAAATTATTTTGCAAACTCGAGAAGTGTGATTTTCACAGGTCCAGTGTGACTTTTCTAGGATATGTCATTTCGGAGGAGGGCTTTGCTATGGATAAGGACAAACTCGCAGCAGTATTACAGTGACCACGCCCCACTGGCTTCAAACCCTTACAGCGATTCTTAGGGTTTGCAAATTATTATAGGAAATGTATTCGTGATTATTCCAGGATTGTGAAACTGCTCACAGATATGAACCATAAGGGTGCTAACTCTTCTGTGTGGTCCCCAGAGGCTGAGAGAGCGTTCGATACTTTGAAATCCGCATTCTCCACTGCCCCAGTCCTGTCTCATCCCATTCCTGGTTTGCCATTTATGTTAGAGGTGAACGCCTCAGAGACAGGGGTAGGGGCAGTGTTGGCCCAAAGACCGGGTCCCGACAAGAACTTGAGACCATGCGGATTCTTTTCGAAGGCTCAAAGCCTGTATGACACTGGTGATCGGGAACTCTTGGCGATTATTCTGGCATTACGTGAGTGGCGCCATCTGCTGGAGGGTACCATTGCGCCAATATTGAGTCTGATGGATCATAAAAATCTAATGTACCTCTCAGAGGCTAAGAGATTGTCCCCAAGACAAGCGAGATGGGCATTGTTTTTTTCCTGCTTCAATTTCATTGTCTCGTACCTACCCGGTATCAAAAATATGAGAGCCTGCGCCTTATCCAGGCAATTTGGTTCCAATCCAGAATCCAACATTGTACCTGTTCCCATCATACCCCCGGATCGTATACTTGCCACCTTGCGGACCAGTATCACATCTCCTTTGGGTGAAGAGATCCTGGCATCTCAGGCCAATGCACCTCCAGAGAAACCCATGGGCAAGTGTTTCGTGGCTGAGCCTTTCCGGGCCAGGTTAATGGAGATATATCATTCATCCCGGGCGGGTGGTCACGTCGGCAAGAATCAATTGATCTGGTCTCTGTCCCGGATGTTTTGGTGGCTCAGCATAAGAGATGACTGCGCGGCATTTACTGCTGCCTGTGCTACGTGTGCTCGTTCTATGACCCCAAGACACCTTCCGGTGGGGTTATTGCAAGCGGTTCCCAATGGCGACCGTCCATGGTCACACATTTCTACTGATATCCTGGGGGAGCTGCCGGTTTCTAATGGCTATACAGTGATACTCATGGTGATTGACAGATTCTCTAAAATGGCCCACTCCCTGGCTTACCGTCCGCTAAGGAACTGGCCACGGTATTTGTCAGGGAGGTATTCCAACTCCACGGGGTTCCCAAGGTTCTGGTCTCTGATTGTGGGAGTCAATTAGTGTCTAGGTTCTGGAGGGCATTCTGTAACCAGATGGGTATTCAGTTGTCTTTTTCCTCCACTTACCATCCCCAGACGAATGAAGCCACTGAGCGTTCAAATCAGGGACTGGAGCAGTTTTTACGCTGTTTCATCTCTAACAATCACGATAATTGGGTTGACTTGTTGCCATGGGCGGAGTGTGCCAGGAATTGTGCAGTATGTAACTCCTCCTGGAGCTCACCCTTCCTTATCAACTATGGGTTCCAACCATGCTTGCTCCTGGACACCTTCTAAGCACAACAGATTCCGGCTCTAGACAAGCATATTAGGTAGCTCTGCTCCACGTGGGCACAGGTCCAGAATTCCCTAGCGGCATGCCAATAACAGAAGGTTGCCGGCTCCAGTATTCCAGGTGGGGGACCGGGTCTGGCTGTCCTCCAAGAACCTTAAGTTACAAGTCCCTTGCAACAAATTTGCTCAATGGTTTGTGGGTCCATTCCGGGTACTCCTCAGAGTCAACCCTGTTTCCTATGCCTTGGAATTACCAGCATCCTAGAGGGTACATAATGTGTTCCATGTATCCCTTCTCAAACCGTTGGTGTGTAATTGCTATACCACCACTCCTGCAGTCCCAGGTCCGGTGCATACAAGATCATGACGAGTATTAGGTGCAGAGTATCTTGGATTCACGTAGATTCCGTGGGCAGATCCAATACTCGGTTCACTGGAAGGGATATGGCCCAGTGGAACGTTCGTGGGTTAACCATGCTGACATCCATGCTCCATTTCTGTTGTGTAAGTTCCACGCTAAGTTCCCGCAGAAGCCTGGACCTCCTCTGCGGGGAGGGGGTCTTTGAGAGGGGGGTACTATCACGGTGCCCGTGATCTGACGTTCTGTCGACATTGCTACTTCCTGCCTATTTCCTGCTGGGTTCTTATTAGCCTCTGGGTTCTGCTCCGCCCAGTGTTTGCCTTTTTAAGCTCAGTCCTGTCAAACCTTTGGCGCCCTTTCATGGTGTTCCTGACCTGGCATTTGTTGCTGTGATTCCTGCTCCGTGCATGATCCGGTTTTGCCTGACCTTGCTCATGTCTCTGTCGCCGTGTTACCGTTGCCGACCCGGACTGCCTGACCACCGTTCTCTGTGTACCGATCCAGGCTTTGGCTGACTACTGCTCTCTGTGAATAGAGAATAGGATGTTTTTCCCAATTTTTTAAGGGATTCCTTTAAATACTCTACCTCTTGTTCAATTTCACTCAAACAATCCTCCCTGTATTGTATTAAAGATTTCATTAAGGTTCTATAACACTGAGTCAGCGTCCTATTCCAAGCATCTACAAAGGAGGCATCAGGGAAAGGAGAATTCTTCAGAATCCTCAATCCCGTAGGAATGATGCCCCTTTCCAAGTACTGTTGGGCAAGAGGCACTCCCACCATAAGAGCTGTTTACAGTTTATTAAAGAGATTTTTAATTTCCTCATCTTCCATTGCTTCACTCGTGTTATTATTAACAACTAGATTTATAACTTTTTTATAAAATGTTACCAAATCTTTTCTCCTTTTTTCCCAGTGGGCAATATAATTACAAACCATTTAAAAAGGTATAGTGTATGAGTACTATAACCGGGGGCAGCTAGTACAAATCCCCAATCAGAAAAGGGGATTCCACTTAAACACATATTTGTAAAATGAATTAAAAATGCCAGAATGTAGTTGGTGTAGTTTTGTACTTCTGGCACCACTCACAGTTTGTTAACCCATACTAGCAGGTTGTAATTTTTCTTGGAAGAGTAGTAGCTAATGATTACAATTGGAAGTGACCCCTCATTTGACGCAGATGGATATCTGCTTTCCAAAATGATATACTTCACTTCCCTTTTCTGTATATCTGTAATGGTTATGACACATTTTGAAGCTGAAAGATAGCTTCAAAAAAGAAAAGTGTCAGGTACAGTTTAGTGTTCCTACCTGGAACATCCATACATTATGTTAACCCCCAGAAATGGAGTTGCATTTTTTTAAGGCTGGTAGCAGGTACTTAATACAGTAGGAAATTCCCTGTTTTTCGAATATTTTAGTATCTTGGAGTGGTGAAAATGTAAAAAAAATATATATATATATATTCCTATAGTGCTACCTCATGGGGTAGAAAGGTGTACAACCCCTCATTTAATGTGGGAGAATGTCTACTTTCCAAAATGATATAACTTGCACAGCTTTCTTTCATATCACTAATATTTATGACCATTTTAGTACAGGCAGCCATTTTCAAAAAGAAAACAAGTTGGTGTAGTTTTTTGCTTCTGGCACCCCCACAGTATGTACCACTGGGTGCCATTTTTCATGTAAGAGCAGTAGCTAATAAATATAGTATGAACTTCCATGGTTTTCAAAGATTTTAGTGCATTTGAAGGGGCTGAAATGTGAAAAAAAAATTATTTGTTTCTTTTAGCACCACCCTCTGGAAACATTTGTGCGCACCAGGCTAGGGGTAAAAAAAAAAGGCAAGTTACCCCTCATTTGATGCAGCAGGTTATCTTCTTTCCAAAATGGTATGTTATGTCTACCTTTTCTTCATTTCTCTAGTTGTTACAACTATTTTAGTACAAGCAAGTCTTGTTTTAAAACATGACAAATTAGAAATGGTGGCTGGTGTAGTTTGTGCTCCTGTTACGACCTACAGTAGTACGTCAACCAGTGTTCCCACTAAAGTGAGCACAGTACAGTGGCCCAGTAGTCAAAGCATTAAAGAGGACTTTTTATGCATGACTGCCCTGGAATAACAAATTATCCATGCAACCCTGCCCAATTTGAATTACTCTTTTTAAATCTTTCAGTGCTGGGTCTGTCATCTGTGATCACCTGGGAGGGAACATTGATGTCAATGCATACCCATGGGGTGCCATTTTTCTCATAAGAGCAGTAGTTGGATACAGTAGGAATTCCATAGTTTTCAAAGATTTCAAAACATTACAATTGGTGGAAACATTAAAAAAATGCCAATTTATTCCTTTAGCACCACTTTTTTGGAAACCTTTGTGCACACCAGGCCAGGGGTAGAAAGGCAAATGATCAATGGATGCAATGGGATAACTACTTTCTAGAAATATGTCATTCTGTATTGTTATTCAACTGTTGCACAGTAGTTTTACCATGTAAACAATGGAATGTGTATTTTAGTTCAAAAAGTTGAAAATCCAATTTTATGCTCCTGATAATTATGCAATTATGCAAGCCATGCATGAATTTTTGCAAACTTATACATATTTGGTATTTTTGTACTGGCGGTTTCAGTACTTTTTCAGAAATTAAACTTTCACAACCAACATAAATGTTTTTGATATATAGTATGTGGTTTTAGCAAAATACTACAAAATAAATGATACAAAACATTACTTCACGAGAGGCATCATACAAAATCACAATTTGTTCTGAAAAAAAATAATATATCGTTTTCCATATATAACTAGAACATTACTTACAGGAATCATGCCTAAACAGAAAGAAGTAAAAATTATGGAAATGTGTCTGGTCACCAGAGTTAAAGAAATAGCCCAATCCCCTGGCAATCAAAGGGTTGATACAGATCATTCATAGAAATACACAGTGAGGTGGATGGGGGTTTTAACCCATTGGATGCTAGGGTGGGTCCCAACATCATGGAACTGGAGAAAGTGCAGATGAGGGCTACAAAACTAATAAGGGAATGGAAAGTTTTAGTTATAGAAAGACTAGAAAAGTTAAATTTGTACACACTAGAGAAACAGTGCCTTAGAGGGGATATGATAACACTATATAAATATGTTCAGGGCCCATGCAAAGGGCTCTCCAAAGACCTGTTCATTAACAGAACAGTACATAGGACAAGGGGTCACCCGCTTAGACTTGAGGAAAGGAGATTTCGTCTACAACAGCAGAAGGGGTTCCTTACTGTAAGTACAATAAAGGTATGGAATTCACTGCCTGAGTAGGCGGTGCTATCAAATACATTAGATGCCTTTAAAAAGGGCCTGGATACTTTTTTAAAAGAGCAGAACAGAGAGGGTTATGTATGTTAATATTTGGATTAATATTTATTTAGTGCTTGTTGATCCAATGAGAAATCTGATTGCCACTTGGAGTCAAGAAGGAATTTTTTCCCCCATTCAAAGCAGAATTTGAAATTGCTAAAATGAGGGGGGGTTTGCCTACTTTTGGATTAACAGTGTTAAAGGGATAGTATTACTTCAAAATTACTGTCCCTCATATTGTAGCCCTTAATAAACTGAGTTAAATGACACCAGCGGCATCTCTCAGACCTTTATGGTTTAAGAGATAGCCGCTTTCAAAGTTTCCTCTCCCCTGCTGTCAGCGTTCTGCTGCCATCAGGGGGAATCCGGTCCCGGGACAGGCAGAGGCTCTTAAACAGGGCCGATATCTTGTTATGGAAGGAAAAATGATCCATTGAAACAGTCTTCTACGTGTGGTTGGTTACCAAGCACACATAGAAGACTGTTTCAATTAATCATTTTTCCTTCCATAACGAGATATCAGCTCTGCTGAAGAGCCTCCTCTTGATTCAGAGACAGGATTCCCCTGCTGGCAGCAGAACGCTGATGTCTGGGGAGAGGAAAGTTTGAAAGCGGCTATCTCTTAAACCATAAAGGTCTGAGAGATGCCGTTGGTGTCATTTAACTCCGTTTATTAAGGGCTACAATATGAGGGATAGTAATTTTGAAGTAATACTATCCCTTTAAACAAGAATTGGAAAAGGGTTGAACTTGATGGACGCAAGTCTTTTTTTCAACCTAAACTACTATGTAACTATGTAACATATTGAAACCAATTAGTTGGAGACCTATTTGTATGCTGGCCAGTCATATATGGCTGGTGTCGACATGGTTGAGTGGACCCCACCAGTCACAAGATCGGTGGAGGAAAGCAGAGTAGGTAAGAATAACAGGTGCCTGGAACAGAGCAGCAAAGCTGCCCCGTTTCAATGACCTATGTAAATGGATGATTTTGCGAATGGGTATTTTTTTGGCAGAAAGTGCGTTTTGTCATGTATTCTAGTTATTCATGGAGGATCTCTCTCTCTTTACTTACTTGCAGTAACAAGTGTAAATGCATTTCCTATGACAGTTATCAGTACAGGGGAAATGCTGCATGGCGTGCCTGAACAATTAATGTTACAAGCAACGGTTGCTTGCCCAGTAGGTTGCAGTCTTATCCAAAACATTGTTGTAACTAGTTGCAGCGATTTTGTCACCTTTGTAAATAAGCAGTTATAGTACAATAATACCTTGCAAAAATTACTTTTGCGTAACTCAAGAGATTGCAGAAACATATGACATTATTTACTAAATCAGGGATATCTGTCCGGTAGCCCAATGGAAACCCTCAGGTCGCACCATGTAACATTCAGCCTCCATAACCTTTATATCAAAACCATTATTTCATATTGTTCATCATGTTTATTGGAACTCCGACATATCATAAAGATTGGCAGCTCTGAACTAAATGTTTTATGCTGCCAAAATAGAATAAAACCAGTGTAATAGAAGTGAAAACCATTCACCAGTAGAAAAGCTCAATTTCATATCACTTCCTGATTGCATTTTTTAGTAGTATATTTGCATAATCCACTTTACCTTTAATCCCTCAGGTGTTAGAAAAGACTCCCATATGTTGCTTCATGAGTTGTAGACATCTCTAGCATCCAAGTTGCGGTAAAAGGTACACTTCAATAAGCTAAAAAGAGCAATTCTAGAGCAAATCAATTGCGACATAGGGGACAAATAACAATTCCCCAAATTTCCATTTATTTAAATAGGATTTTTATCACCATGCATCAGAACACATCATACCTGAAGTCTTTGGAGCCCAATGACAGGGAAGCACACTCTCACAGACCCCACTGACCCGTGTGAGTATAGGAGGAAATCCCAACACAGGCAGGGAAGTAGGTACGAGGTCCGGCATAAAATCCAGACAGCAAGGCATAAGAAATGTCAGACAATCGAAAAGGTTAGGGCCCAGCACCACAGGATCATACACTGCCAGAAGTCGGGCAGATGACAAATCAGCAAATACCAGGAAAACTCATCACAGCATTACAGATCTCAGGGTGTCTAAACTGATTTTCAGACACAGAGATAGACAGAAATATCTCAGATTACAAACTGATAACCAAGTCTAACACACTGAACTGTGGCCTGAACAGTGACAAGGAATTTATAACACATTATTCCACACAATAAACATATTTTATGCAACCCTCTGGAGCTTGGAGGGTTAACCCATACACTCCATGTACTTAGCCAGATTTGGCTGCAGCCACAAACTCTCTATACACCAAATGTAGTGGACCTATTCACACATCAAAAGGGAAATACATTTGGCCACCTACAAAGAGATGCTTCTACTGGAGTTTAAGGAATAATTTACACAGACAACCATGATAATAGTTTCACCTCCAAATGAATTTAAATTTAAAAAGAATTTGCATGAATACATAACTTGCCATGAATTTTGTATTCAGTCTTAATTCTACATGAAGAAGAAACCTAAGTTGTATGGAAAGCTTGCATTCTAAAGCTACTCAGTGGTATAACTTTTACTTTACCAGTCACTTGCTTAACCCCTTCGTGTCCTGTGACGTACCTGGACCGTCACGCTGGTCCGGTACTTAGGGACCAGTGACGGTCCTGGTATGTCACGTACTTTTACTCACCGCGCTCCTGCAGGAGCGTGGTGAGTAACACCGTGCACTGAAATTGATCGCTCCAAGACCGGAGCAATCGCTTTCAGTCCTCCTTTCGATGTGCCGCCCCACGTGATCAGTCACGTGGGACAGCACGTCAAACTCGTCTATCTGGTCCTTAAAGGACCAGACACCGCGGGATCGTCGGACCTTAAGGGGTTAAAGGGACAGTAATGTCCCAGAAATGTTTTTTTAGTTTTGTAGAGGTTAAAATAATAAACTATGTGCTACAAATCCTCTCTCTCAAACCACTATAGTTTGAGAGATATAGGCATTCAAAGTCCCCCCCTCACTCCCCTTCTTCTGATGTCAGCTGTAAAGCTGATAGCAGGAGATTCAATTCGTACGACTCAAGGAGGCTCTGCAGCAGAGCAGAAATCGCGTTATTTAAAAAGAATTACTTCATTGGGATGGTCTACAAAGTGTGCTTGCAAACTAGGCAAACTTTGTAGACATTTCCAATGAAGTAATTCTTTTGAAACAACGCCATTTTGGCTCTGCTGCAGAGCTGCCAGCTGGTTCCCGGACCAGGATCTCCTGCTGTCAGCTACACACTGACGTCAGGAGAAGGGGAGGGAGGGGGGAACTTTCAGTGCGAATATCTCTCAAACCATAGTGGTTTGAGACATAAGATTTATAGCATGTAGATTATTATTTTAACCTCTACAAAACTAGAAGATTTTTTTTATGGGACATTACGGTCCCTTTAAATAATTAAATTAGTAGAGTGCATGTGCCTGCATGTCTTTCTATTGCATTCCACCACCCACTGGAACGCAGGGAAGGTGTGTCTGATGGCCAGCCCATATGACTTCAGCCAGTATTACATGCTGTCACCCACGTTGGTCTGCTATTCATTAGAAGATGCAATGACTATTGACACTTTCAGTGCTGCTAGTTTGAAAGGCCTGTCTTCGGACCCCATAGGTCACAATTCAGACCTTCCTTACTGCAATTTTTCCGCTTTTCTGAGTAAAAGCAGTACAGATGCAACTTGCTAGACTCTGGTGCATTCACATGGGTGATAGTCACCCATGTTATATGTATATAGCCCCTGCTGTATTGGTGATAGATTAGCTTTTGTTTACTATTCTCCAGTAGCAAAATATTTGAAAGCTTTATCTCACTATTGCAATTTAAAGGGATAGTAATACTTGCAAATTACTAATCCCCATACTGTAGCTTTGTTAAAAATAAACTTATTGCCCCCAGTGTCATCTCTAAACCCTTATGGTTTGAGAGATGATAGTGCTCAAAGTTCCCCCCCTCCCCCTTCCCAGACTGAACGCTGAACGCTGACTACAGGGATATCCGGAATCCCTGCAGTCAACGTATCCAAGCACACGTAGAAGACCGTTTCAGTGAAAGAATTCTTTTTTATAAACGCGATCTCCGCAATGCTGCAGAGCCGCATGATGCACATAAGAATGTCGCAAAAGGCAAACAAAATCATGTCTTGCATAAAAAGAGGTATCGAAGCAAGAGTGGATAACATTATTTTGCCATTACACAAATCATTGGTAAGACCTCACCTTGAGTATGCAGTGCAGTTTTGGGCACCGGTTCTGAAAAAGGATATACTAGATCTAGCGGAGAGCTACAAAATTAATTAAGAGAATGGAGTACTTGACGTATGAGGAAGGACTAGACAAACTTGGTTTATTTACTCTAGAGAAAAGATGACTAAGAGGAGACCTTATCACATTGTACAAGTATATGAGGGGTCAATACAAGGATCTCTGCGGTTAGCTATTTATTCCAAGGCCTGATCAGGTGACCAGGGGACACCCTTGAGATTAGAGGAAAGGAGGTTTAAACTTCAGCAGAGGAAGGGTTTTTTTACGGTAAGGTCTGTCAAATTGTGGAATTCATTGCCCAGGGAGGTGGTTATGGCAGATACAATGGATACATTTAAGAGAAGATTAGATACATTTCTTTCAAAAGGGAACATACAGAGTTATACTATTTATCAGTAGGCTGATCAGGAAGGTCTGATAAAGACTAATTTAATTGGTAGCAGGAAAGCTAAAAAAACTCTCAGGTACGGGGGTATGAGGCGAAGGTTGAACTTGATGGACTTGTGTCTTTTTTCAACCTAATTTACTATGTTACTAACAGATGATTGGTTGGGCATACGAAGTAAGCTGAAGGACAGTTCACCACAGTGATCTCTGTATAGAGGCAGTTGTGGGTAACCTGCAGCTACAGTTATACTACAACTTACATACTCTTCCTCTGGCCATTGGATGGATAATCATAGTATGGGTATTCCAACAACATTTATAGGGTCACAGGTTGGCCACCACATCTTAATTTGTTAACCTCTGAGGACCAGAGGAATGTAAAACACAAATGTTTGCATTTCACTGGTACTCAAAGGGTTAAAGGTGAGACTCTGGCATTGTTCACTGAAAACACGCTAAATGCATGACTGCATTCTCGAACTATATATTGTATATGTTTATACTTTCAAGTGTTACCATGTAAAAGCTATTTATTGAGAAACAATGCCACACTGTTGATTGTTACAGATAGGATTTTGCCATTGTGCTTTAGACATTAGCTTTGTCAGTCTATTGGTATCTTGCAGATTTAATTAGCAGATATTGCTGGTGTTAATCACTAACACATTTCTGTGTTGAAGCTGCTGACATGGATTGGGGAATTGTGCTTCTGAAAAAGAAAGTAAGGTAAAAAAGACGCATGCCTATCTTAGTGTAAATATTCATACCGTATGCTTCCATCAGTGCTTGATCACATGGGCTATAAAAAATCAGCTTCTCTTTTGTGTACTTTCAAGATAATCACTTGCCATCAGACTACCTTAGCTGTAGGCTAGAGATTTGCAGATCCATTTTCACAGTCTTATATGTTTTACTGCTTGGGTGAAGAGCAGGATGAATGATACATTTGGGGTACACAGGAATATGGATCATACAGTAGACATTCTCCATGCCCACATTTTTATAGAATTCCATAGATCTCATTGAGACCATTCAGTCCTCTACATTATGGGTGAGCAACCAGCTGCTCATCAGCTGCTGTTGGCCTACAACCACATAGAAAGCCATCAGACACACCTCTTCTGCATCCGGAAGAGTCTGGAATGTATAAAAAGAGGAGTGAAAGAACTTGGGTAAAAGAACTGTAGCGGGGGGGGGGGGGCAGTCTCCTGTAACACCGTACCACCCTTTACCCTTTTGGCCTTGGTATAAGATGTAAACATCCATCAATACTGTCTTGTTCTTTCTCAGTAGCACTAATATATTAATGGTTTAATATCTGGAGAATTATAAGTACAGTTCAATAAATGCATTTGGCATGAGTAACACAAGGCATGAAGTTCTACCACATTATTCTCAGCAGCTGATGTTCCAGTTGTCCTTAAACAAAAAAAAAAACATTATTTCAGCTGTCTCAAAGCAACCTGGGAGATTGATGTTGCAATTTACTGAGAAGAGGGAAAATATGTGAAAAGTCAATAAACTTAACAGGTGCAATTTGGGGGCAATTCAGCTGCATCACAGGGGACAAATGAACATTCTTAATTATTGAAAAATCTTATCCTTTGAATGCTAGAGAGGTTTCCCTCTTTACAAAGCTCAATTTGTATAACTGGAAATTTTGAGAAGTTTCATTTGTCCCCTCTGATTCAATTGGCATACCTGGGAACGTTCAAAATGAATCAACCCTGATATGTTAAAAATATTAACCGTAAAGTTCCCATATTCTTATGCTAGGTCCCTGCTTTCTCTAATCCAGATATACTCAAATAATTTATTGAGGAACCATTAACATGCAACAGCTTAGAGATCTCACAGTTTGAACACACAAAGACAAGCAGGACCTATACCTTTGCCTTTCTGGTATAAATGACACTAATTTACAAAATAAAAAAGTGGTCAGTTAGTATAGATCACAGAGTAGATAGCACTGGAACATCTAACACTAAGACTCTGACCCTTCTGCCTGAGACCCTGAATTTTGGTCAAAGCTCTGACTCTCAGGGTCAAAGTGAAACACATCTTATCAGAATAAATGACACTTCATTGAATTAACAGGGCTTATTTAGATAGCTGTCTTTTATACAGTAGACAAATATATATGCAGAATATTTTTGCATAGTATCTGCAGTTGAATATATTTAGAGATTCCTATTTTATTAACCATCAAATATATTAATGAAAAAATATAAATTAAAAACCCATCCAAACTCTGCAGAACTATGTAAGAGTTTTCAGATACTGAAATGTAATGACTAGTTATATTCTACAACATAATTATAATGTAAAGGGAAGTATATAGATATACAAAAGTACTATGTGAAAGACTGCAGCTATATCTTTCTTTTGAACAAATTAAAGGAGAAATACATGGGTAAAGTTTCTACATGCAGGGTATTTGCCTTAAAAGAAGATTTTAGTGACCTTACAGTTAAATCATCTTCAATTAGTCCATGTGGAACACAGGAACAATGGGGTAAAGTTCCTCTCACCCAGAGGAGAAGACTCCCCACTTCCTTCCACATTATTCCCTCCACCATATTGTAAAGTGAAAATAATGAAGCAAGGGGGGGAAGGAGGAAATCCCCTGAACGGAGACCCCAAGAGGACCCCTCTTCATGGGGGCTCAAATCACACATTTTTCTTTCTCTGGGTGGGAGTTCTGTGTGCCACATGGAAAAAGGATTTCACTAAAGTCCACATTCCACACTGGAATACAGGAACAATGGGATCATACCAAAGCATCCACCAAGATTCCTGAGAGGAAAAAAGAGAAATAACCCCCCATGGTAGACCAGTAGTCCACTGGACTAACTGGCACAACATGTCAACGGACACAGAACTGGCATACCAAACAACTGAACAAGAATAAACAGGGTTCAGAAGTCTGTGGAAAGTGATATGAGATAGATCCCTAAACAGGCATCACAGTCTGAAGGGCCTTCTGGCCCAAACTGGCCTCAGCTGAGGCAAGGACATTCACACGGTAGTGTTTGGTGAAAGTATAAAAAGACGACCACGTCACCATTTTGCACAGTTTCTTACCAGTGGCCTGATTTTTTTATGCCCAAAAGGTGGCTACTGATCTGGTGGAATGGTCACCTATATCCAGAAAGTAATTGTAACTTTAGATGCAGCCTGGTTAACACGCACGCCCTCAGGGATGACAAAAAGAGAATCCGAATTCCAAAATGGCTGTGTGCGATGAACATAGTAGTTCAAGCAACCTACCACATCCAACAGAGACAGGTCTTGCTCCTGTTTGTTGAAATGAGCTGTACAAAAGGAAGGAAAGACAATTTCCTTGTGGATCTGAAAATCACAGATGACCTTGGCCAAGAAACACCTGGGAGTAAACATAGGCACCAAGTCCTCTTGTAAAACCAGAAAAGAGGGGGTTTACAGGATACCTGCCGAAAAGACCCAATGGCCAGAAGGAAGGACATCTTAAATGTTAGAAGATGCAAAGAAGTAGCTGAAAGAGGTTTATATGGAGGCTTCTGAAGAGTTCCTAATTCGAAATTCAAATCCCACAAAGGAGTGCAATGTCTAAAGGCAAAGATCTTCACTTCAGGGAGCAAAGCAATGTGCCGTGGAATTGAACAGAAAGAGCTGAAATCTGAACTTTGATAGAGCAAAGGCTTAGACGTTTGTTGACACCATCTTGAAGAAAGGTCAGAACCCCTGGAAGACTGATAGGCTGTGGAAGAGCATCACAATCAACACCCCACTCATAGAATAGAGACAAAACCCTATGATAGGCCTTGGATTAGACTGGTTTCCCAGCTTGGAGCATGGAGGTGACAACAGCATCCAAAAAACCCTTCTTCAATATATTTGCTTCGCGATTCAGGCTGTCAAAGCCAACCTCTCCACCTGAGGATGATAAAACGGCCATTGGGCCAGAAGATATGGTTTCAGGGTAAGGCAAACAAGCTCCATGATGGACAAAGATCCGAGAACAAGGCTTGGCGAGGTCTGAAGGGAGCAATCAGAAAGACGTGCACTACCTCCATTCTGACTTTTCTCTACATCCTGGGAATCAGGGAGCTAGATGAAAGTTCCATGTAATTGACATTGCATCCATCACAAATGTTCGAGGGTCCTTAGCACTGGCAAAGAACAAGAGGATGTGAAGCCATGAGATCCATTGATGATAATCCCCAGAGGCAAATAAACAGGTTGAACATGCTGTAGTTGAGTTCCCAATTTTTGGGATCCAGATGATGGAGACTTTGAAAGTCTGTGACCACATTTTCCATGCCTGGGATATGAACTACAGAGATGGCTGGAATGTTCATCTTGGCCCACTGGAAGATCTCCCGAACCTCTGTCTAAGCTGATGTGATTCTGGTTTCCCCCTGGCATTTGAAGTATGCAACCACTGTCGCAATGTCCTACTGGAATCTCACCAATGTGCCTGTCAAGACACGGGTCCTGTGACAAAGCTCTAAGCGAATAGCCATATCTCCAGAATATCGATTTGAAGAAGACTCTCTTCTCCAGTCCAGAGATCCTGAGCCATAAGGGGACCCAGGGTTGCCCCCCAAGCCCAACAGGCTGGTGTCCGTGGTGATCACCACCAACTCCGGAATGACAAATGGATGTCCCAGTGTCAGATGGGAACTTTGGAGCTACCATCGAAGATTATCCTCTCTCTGTGGAGACAGATACATGGCATCAGACAGGTGAGAGTATTGTTTTGATCAACTCCTGAATATGTCCAATTTCAACTCCCTCATCCTTGCACTCTCATGAATTCCCTTACTTACTGTGGCCAATGACCAGGATATTGCTTGAGACACTTGAAGGGACGGAGACTAGATCTTGTCCTCCGGCACAAACTCTTTCCCTTGAAAGATATAGAATATCATGGCTAAGGAATGCAGAACTTGGAAAGGTTACAATAAAGATTTTTTTAGGTTGGGCACCCAGCTGTGTCACTCTAGGACACACTTCTGAATTTGTGAGCATATAATTGCCTCCAAAGGAATCTTGAGTAAAATGACGATTAGATAGGAAGTCAAGGAGATTCCTTGAGTACAAATGTGAGCTGCCAAGGTGGATAAGATTTATGTAAAGATCCTTGGAGCTGTCTCCAACCCAAAAGGAATAGCAGTAAACTTGTAGTGAGTGACTGACCTGAAAAGCAAAGTGTAGGAAAAGCTAATGGTCCAGATGATTTGGGACATTCAGGAAAGCATCTTGGATGTCTAGAGAAGCAAGGAACTTCCCTGGACACATGGCCATGATGACAGAATGCAGAGACTCCTTTCTGAAGTGAGGACCTAATACAAAGTGGTTGAGGTACTTTCAATACAGAATAGCGCAACAGCCACCTTCCTTTTTGGGAACAACAAAAAGATTGGAGTACAAACTGGTGAAGTATTCCTGGGCTGGAACAAGGACCAACCCCTGCTTTTCTTACTGCATCTATGAACAGATGCCCCTGAACTGGACCCCAAGGAGCTCTGGACAGAAATAAATGGGGAGGAGGAGGAAGGGATTTGAAGCCTATGTGGTACCTTTCCGAATTGACCCTCAAAACTCACTGGTCAATCACTGAAGTCTCCTATGCATGTTGAAAGAGACGAAGGGAAACCCCTACTAGTGGAGAAAACAGAAACCACTACTCTTCTTTGAGGGAAAAAACACACTTTGGAGGACCTGAGGCAGCAGGGTGCTCTTGCCTTCAGTAGTGTGATTGATGACCTTGTCTAAGTCAGGGCAAAAATGTGTTTCCCCACAAAGGGAAGAAAAACCAAGAACTTTTTTGAAGACTGGTCAACCAATCAAATCTTGTGCCACAAAGTGCAACTACTGAAAAAGTTGAGGCTCTTCTGGAAACTCTAGTGGCATCAAAGGCTGCTTCCATAAGGTGCATTTGCTCTAGGATTTTGGCGAGCATTACCAGCAAAGCCTTGCCTTCAGTAAAGAATCTAAGCATTTATCTGTCTGATCACAAAGAGCTGTGGCATCTGCTCTTCTAAATACTGTTGGTTCCAGTGAGCAGGTGCTGGTTCGCTCCATGGCCTCACGGCCTACATTGCATTGATACTGTTGGTTCCAGTGCGCGGGTGCTGGTTCGCTCCACGGCCTCTTGGCCTCCATTGCCATTGATATTGTTGGTTCCAGTGCGCGGGTACTGATTCGCTCCACGGCCTTACGGCCTATACTGCCATTGATACTGTTGGTTTCCAGCACGAGGGTGCTGGTTCACTCCACTTCCTCATGGCAACATTGCACTGATATTTTTGGTTCCTCTTGGGTTGCCTTACCCGGTATTGGCAGGGCCGGTAGAGCCTGTACACTCCTGATTTTCCGTTAGGCTGCCTTGCCCGGTATATTGGCAGGGCCGGTAAAGCCTGTACACTCCTGATTTTCCGTTAGGCTGCCTTGCTCGGTATATTGGCAGGGCTGGTAGAGCCTGTAGACTCCTGGTATTCCGTTAGGCTGCCTTGCCCGGTAAATTGGCAGGGCCGGTAGAGCCATCTATATTTCCTTGCTAGCCCAGGCTGCCTTGCCCGGTATATTGGCAGGGCCGGTAGAGCCTTTATCGCTATTTTTACTGATTTCCTGTCATTTCTATGTATATATATGTATGTGTATGAGATCCTATGGGATTGTCTTAAACTTTCAATAAAGTTGTGTTTTTACCTAACTTTGCGTCTGAGAGTCTTAGCAAACCGTGACACCACCTCTGCCCTCTCGTTGGTTTAGCTGTGCCTATCTACCAGCCTTCCAGACAGGTAGACGTGCGTTCTTCTAGCCAGTTACTTCGTCTTTTGCGCTCAATCAGGCATGCCTTGTCGCAGTCTCCTAATCTCCCGTTGCCGACTTGCCTGCTACGGACTACCCCATTTGTCTTCTGATTTGGCTCTCTTTTTCTCTGTGCTCAACCTGGCCAGATCCTGACTATCAATTAGCCTTCCAAATTTGTTCATGATGTTCCAGTAAGTTCTGACCCTGCTATCCTGACTACACTTCGGTATTTTCTCAGCTTACCTCCCACTTTCAGTTTCCTTTACTGTACTGCAACCTCTTAGTCACTTGATTGGCCCCTCCCTCTGATCTTGTTCCTAGTGCAAACTTTTTCCTCTCCAGCCATGATCTTCTCCTCCCTTGTTGCCACCATGCCTGGGAGAGAGCAAGGGTACCTTCCATGCAAATTCTACAATCTGGTGGTGAGAAGCTGTATAGCACACTCCTCTGTCTCTTTTCTAGTGGCTCTTGTCTCCTATCACCATCTAGTGGCAGAAAACAGCATATCACTATCTAGTGGTTCCAGTCATCTCTAATTGTCCTGAGGTAGATTCTACTGCTGTATACCAGCTCTAGTTTGTATTCTGCCTAGAAGTGGGTGCTTCCCTTCCTCTACCTAGTGGTTCAGTTCCTACCCCTGAGTGGCTACCTTCAGTGGTGACTGGAGTACTCATCCTGCCATTTGGCCTTGAAGCCAGCACCTTTAACCCCGGCTTGTGCCGCAGCTAGTGTACTCTAGCTCACTACCCACATTACCATGCTTCGCTCTCAATCCTTAACACTCAAGCTACTGGGTAGTTTACTCAGGAGGTCACTGTTGGTAGTCCTAATACTCTTTTCTGATGGAAAAGGTATTTAAGAAACAGAATTGATCTATTGAATTGGTACTGAACAGAGAGATATACTGAGAATCAAGACTGATTGGTATGTAATCATTCTATTATTGCCAGCATTGCTTAAAGGGATAATAATATTTCAAAATAAAAGCAGCTCCAATTAATCGTCATAGTATTTGGGCCATGAAGAGTGTTATTTCAGTAGTGTCAGAGTTGTAGTTCAAGAGTAATTGAATGATAAATTATCCCTCTCCTGCCCTTTTTACCTAGTGTAGGCCACCTACCCTCAGATGTGGAATCTGGTCTTAAGACCGGACAGCTCACAGCAAGGGACAATCTTCTTACAGTGAGAACAATGAAAATCCTGCCCCCCTTGACCAGTTTTTCTCTTATGCTCACTGAAGATTGTCCCTCTCTGCAAGCCATCTGGACACCTCCTTACTGCTCTGAGGTGAGCAATGTTACATCGGTAAAAGGGGCGAGAGGGGGATACTTTATCATTCAATTACTCTTCAACTACAACTCTGACAATAGTGAAATAACGCTCTCCATGCACCAAACACTCTGAAGATTAATTGGAGCTGCTTTTATTTTGAAACATTACTATCCCTTTAATATATACTCTGCTTAGAAATTGGATTATTTAACATGTTATTCTAGTTATACTATAATAAATCTGTAATTGATATTATTTTTGTTATCCTGTAATAAATATGTTCTTATGATTTGCTTTATAATTGACTCTTGGCCCTTTCTCATTGTGCTCACTAGTTTTCTTGTATGAGACTAAGATTTTTGGTGCACTTGCATTTGATAAGGGAATTACTATTCCTCAAGACATTATCTGGAAGAAAGTGTCACAGTACCTTGTTTCCAGCACCGCCGCTTCAGTGACGCTCGGCGTCTTTCCACGCATCATCTGCAGGCAAGAGGCTTCAAACATGCTGCAGGCCTCTGTTTTATGTGTGTTCGTTTCCTTTAGTCTCCTCCTACCTACTTCCTCCCTCTAGCTGCTCCTCCTACCTACTTCCTGTGGAGGGGTTTAACCCCTTCCCGACAATGGATGTACATGTACGTCCCGCAGAAACTGTCACTTAGTGCCGAGGCCGAGTGCGCTCGCGGCCGGTCAGTAAGGGGTTAAAGGGCAGACTGAGTCCTGACTCAGTCACCCTTATGTTGTTGTTCTGAGCAGTTCATTTTCTGGTATTCCTGATTCCTGTGTTTGACCCGGCTTGTCTGTTCATCCATTCTGGTGTTGACCTGTGGCTCTGTCTGACTATTCTCCTTGGCGTTCCGATTTGGCTCAGATATCCTTTTTGGTGCAAACCTGTGGCTCTGGCTGACTACCCACTCAGTGTATGACCTAGGCTTGTCTGACTACCCACTGTGGTGTTGACCTGGGGCTCTATCCACTGCGAATCCAGCATACATATGCTCCAGTGGATATCCTTTCTGGTGCAAACCTGTGGCTCTGGCTGACTATCCGCTCCATGTATCGCTCCGTGTATGACTTTGGCTCTTCTGACTATCCTATCTGGTGCTTACTAGAAGACTCTGTCTGTTCACTCAGTTTGTTGGTTTCGTTATTCAGACATCCTTCCTAGTACTGACCTGGGGCTCTAGCAGACTAGCTACTGACTGCAGGCTGAGTCAGTATCTCTTGGGTGTTACCTTACCACGAGTCTCCAGTAGGCTGAGGCCTAGTCTCGGACAGTGTGGTGCAGAGATTGGGAGACTGCTATTCCTGATACAGTGCTCAGCTTTTCAATCACCCACTGTGTGTATATTTATATATCGCGTTACTGTCATTATTCTCAATAATAAAGGTTCTATTAACTATACCACCTGACTCCTGGTTTTGCTTGACAACCGTAACAGAAAGGCATAACCGTATCACAGCATGGCTGTGCAATACGTTATGTACCCCTCTGCCAAAGATTTCATATATTTCTTTCTAGAATTAATTACAAACAGACAAATTATTTTAATAAAATATATCTAATATATATATATATACAAACAATTGAAATATAAGGTGGAACACATATTAACTCACTTCCATCCCTTACACATATCTATGTTAGTTATCATCCCTCTTACCCCACTGCCCCATATCACTTCCTCTGTCCTCATGCACCATCTCATGTTTCTCTCCCCATGTTCTGTAGATGTTCACCATAATAGCTGTCAAGTCTATCTATATAACTACTCTGTATAAAAGAAGGACTAACAAGGATGATGTGTCAGAGCGTGGGTCTGTGGCTACCACAGCACAGTAGAACATCTCTCTTCTTCTGCCTTTTAGCACAAGGGCATTGCTGTGATTTTTTTGACTAGTATGTTATATATTTGTCAGCAGGTCCTTTAAAATTGCTAATAATTATGCCGATGGCATAGCTCATTTGGTTAATGCACTAGTTGTGGAATATGTTCAAACTTTAGTGTTGCAGGTTCTAATCCCCAGCAGGGTCAACTATCCAGAGTTGAAGACCGAAATGTTGCTTATTTAGGTTATGATAGAAAATTGTATTAAGTGTCTATCAGTGCACAGCTTAATTTTCATCTATCGATTTATCTATCTATCACATCTTGGTCATCATCATCAGCTATTGTCAATCCACTGCAGGATGAAGACCTCCTCTGCAGGTTTCCAACAATTTCCGTCTTATGCTTTGTGCTGCCTCTGTGCACCAACAAATTTGTTAATTTCATAAACCCGTGTTATCTTTGGACTTTTTCTTCTTCAGTGTTTAGTATCATATGGAATACATTCCAAATTTGGTTCTACTGTCAGGTCTTCTTACTATGTGACCTGTCCATTTCCATTCAACCCTTTGAGTACCAGATGGGCATGCAATGCGTTGTACCCCTCTGGCACTCAAAGGGTTAAGGTGCTTGACTCTATCCATGATGTCATAAACCTTTGTGTGCTAATGAATCTAACAGATGAGACTTGGTACTGAGTTAGCCATAGAAATACAGGAGGCAATTATTATTCTTATTCTTTATTTATATAGCGCCAACTAATTCTGCAGCGCTGTACAATTAGAGTCAAGTTGATACCTCTGTTGGCTAACTAAGCAGATTTAGGATGCAAGCTCTCAAGACCACTTAGGTCTCTTCCTCAGGCATGTTATGCAGATAAATATGAAAACATCTCTCTTAAATACATTGCATTGTTTAGAATGGAAATCAGATAAGAAAGCTCTGTCCAGATCCAGGTTCTTTAATCAGTCAATGGTAGAGAAGTGTGATGTAAATTGCAGTCTTCCTCTGAGGAGTCAAAGGTATTTATGATCCCAGGGGGACCGTTGTAAAGGTTAATCCACAATGTGATAATGTGACAGATATTCTCTGTCTCTATTCAGACCATTATTTAAAGCATTAAACTGTAGCATTAATTTAACCTCTAATATTTTTCTTTTCCTCTAAGTGTGAAACAGTCCCATCGGTACAGTCAATTTAATGTCCCTGACACTGTGTCAATTTTGGCAAAAATATTCTCCACTGGTGTCTCTGAATTTTTGTTTTTAACTTTGGATCTGCGGGAATTAAACCTTTTATGTCTTGAAAGCTTACATCCTAACTGCTTAGTTAGCCAATAAAGGTATCAACTTGACTATAATTGCCTCCTAATGAATCTAAGCATACATTTTCAGTCTCTTTTTGTTATGTTAAAAATTTAACTTACATACTCTGTGCAACATAAGTTTTTGTATAGCTTTGGCATTTAGTGTCCATGTTTCACAGCCATACTGGGAGAACACTTTTCATCTGAGGCAGTGGCAAATTTGTATTAAAGAATACTGCTTTTCATCCCAATTTTAGATCAAAATCTGTTGACATTTCCTGTCCAATGTAAACATACTTGTCCACTTCTTCTAGTTCTGGTTCATCTACTGAGATTTTTCTTGGTATGGTAAATTTGTTAAACATGACTTGAGTTTTGTTTAAATTCATCTTCACATCAAACCTTTTGCTATTCTGTTGTATTTCTTCAATGCTGTCTTGCAGTTCTTCAGGACTACTGGCAAAGAGTCCTTTATCGTCCCAGTTTAGCTTGCGGAAATTTTTTTCTAAACAAGCAGAAAATAGTATTGGTAATTTGTGCCTCCTTGTCGGACGCCTTTTTCTATATTGATCTGAACTTTATCATTGTTGACCTGTATTGATGCAGTTGCATTTTCATTTATTGATTGGAGGATATTGATGTAGGCTTTATCTGTCCTTGGCTGATCAGGGCATTGATTATTGCTTGCTTTTTCACAGAGTCAAAGGCCTTTTCATAGTCAATGAAGGCAATGCATAATGAAAGATTATATTAATTATGTCACTCTATAGCTTGTTGTAGTGTTTGGATATGGTCCATTGTACTGAAGCTAAAACACAGTGCTTCAGTGCTCTCCGCCTATTATCAAATACATAATTGCATCATAAATAATGTGTAATATATAATATATTTTGTGACTACATTCCTTATATCTTTAAAAAGGTTAAGTTCCCTATACCCATATATAAGAAAATCCAGAATGAAATGATGATCAAGGTATATTTACATATATCCTTATTACCCCAGTCATAGTATGCTGTATATTCTTCAAGCTGTCAGATGGACTTGTATCAAAGGTATGTACATAAAACACAAAAAAAACAGAACAGCGCAAAGTCTCTTCTAAGTATAATAGTTTCTCTCATGTTTGATATCCAATAATCCATTTTCAATGGGTACTCACATTTAAAAGAGGACTCTCCCATCTCTTGGATTCACACTTCTACTGGGTCTGACCCCGAGCCCAGGTTACTCACCACTGCTTTCTTTGTCCTCACCTCCAAAGTTACCTCCTATCATTCCTCTGTCAAGTTCCAGGAATTAGGAAGGCAGTATCCATTGAGCTATCGTGTTGCGTAAGGAAGAATAGCTCACACAAATGAGCCACAATAACTAGTGGGATAACTGATTTAAAAGTGTAGAAATATAATTTATTATTAAAAACAAGAACAAATGTTCATCATGATGCCCCTGATGAAGTAAAGGCTATGGTTATCTATGTAATGGGCATGTGTTCTTCTTGTAATAATAATTAATATATCTACACTTTTAAATCAGGTTTCCAACTAGTTATTATAGCTCATTTGTGTCATAGCTCAGTGGATACTGCCTTCCTAATTCCTCAGACTGAAGGGAGGAACAATAGGAGGTAAGGAGCTTTGGAAGAAGCAGTGGTGAGTGACTTGGACTGGGGGTCAGACCCAGTCAAAGTTTGAATCCAAGAAGTGGGTGTCACAAGAATGAGGTTTGGTCTGAATCTCAAGTAGCTTGCTATAGATGATGGACAGCAAAATTAGAGATCAATGCAAATCACAATCCCTTGCTGCAGTTGAAGCCAAGTTAAAGGTGCTTGTTGCGAAGCCAGCTGTCCGACCCCATTTGAGCTGGGGCCCAGACCATTATGGGAAAATTGTGGACTGTGTAATAGATCCACACTCAGGAGAGGACAGAACTCCAGATGCAAGAACAAGATAGACGGACTGGTCACAATAGGAAACAGGAAAGGGTACACAGGAGAAAGTTGGTTAGGACCACTAATAGCATAAATACTGCTTATCAAGGTATGCAGACTAAGACCACTAAGGCAACCGGCTGAATATAAAAAAAGGTTTGTCGGCTATACTGCTCTGAGTAGCCGAACTGCCTAACAAGATGTGTGGGCTAGGTACCTCAGGTGGCTGGACCGCCAATACTAATAAGCTGCTGAAACTGCTGCAAGTTGACAAGGCCCCCTATCAGCAAAGCAGGCTTAGCTAGGTACTGGCAGCTGGACTGACTATTCTGATAAGTGGGCTGGTACTGCTACTGGCGGCTGGACTGCCAATTCTGATAAGCGGGCTGGTACCACTACTGGTGGCAGGGCCACCTGTGTGGCTGGAATGGTGGGACCATCTATTCTGGTAAGCAGCTGGTACCATTACTGGCTGCAGGACCACTTGAAAGGCTGGACAGGCAGGGCCCAGTTCTGGTGGCTGGACCTCCTATTCTGGTAAGCAGGTTGGTAACATTGCTGGTGGCTAGACAGCCTGTAAGGCTGGATGGGCTGGACCCTGCACTGGTGGCTGAACTGCCTATTGTGGTAAGTGGGCTGGTAGTGCTACTGGCAGCAGGACCGGCTGGACTGACTGTACCCCGTACTGAATGCTTGACTGCCTATTGTAAGCAGGCTTGTACTGAGTAAATCCAGCCAAGGTAACCAGGAGCGGATAACACAACATAGATAAGGCAAGCCATGGTCAAAGGTAAGCAAAGGTCACCAGGAGAATAAGCAATATCAGAGGAAAAAAGAAGCCAAAGTCAGAAATATGCCAGTAATCCAAACACTGGGGATATCAGAAGTAATGTAGCCGAAGTCAAAGCACAAGCAGGGAATCACAGACAAGAAACTTGATAATCAGGCAAGGGAAGAACTGAGAAAGAAAACCTGTAAACTCTAGGCATCCAATAGCAGTGAGGGGAGTTGCCAAAGTGAAGTATGGAAAGCGAATAGGAACAAAAAGGCACAGGGAGATCTGACAATACCAAAGAGAAGAAGGTAAGGAGAGTAGGGCCACAAAGGCACAGGGCGAGATCTGACAGCGGGAGAGGACTCTTTTAAATGTAAGCATCCATTGAAAAGGGAAGGAGTTTTTGGATATCAAACATGAGAGGAACTACTACCCTTAGAAGAGACCTTACGCTGTTCTGTTTTATGTACATAACATTGTACTGAATCCACTTCTGAAGCCTGCTTCTTCTTTACTTTGTGCTTCATCAAGTATTGTGTCCAGTTTTCTTGATAGTACCTTTGTGAAAACCTTGCAGAAAACTGTCAATCGGCTTATTGTTCGATAGTTTTTATATCCATCTGATTACCTTATTTGTGCAGTAGGATGATTTCTGCATTTTTCCATGCTGAAGGCACTTTGTTGAGTAGAAGGTATTTTAAAAATAGTTTAGCTAGGGCATTGAAGAAGGGTTAACCTCCAGCTTTCAACATTTCACTAGTAACTTTATCAGGTCCAGCTACTTTGTCATTTTCATTGATTTATTGCAGCTTCTACTTTTTCTACCCAAACTTCTGGCACAGCTACAGCCTCTGGCACTGCATTCCATTGTTATCTTTCTTCCTTATAAAGATTTGAATAAAATTCTTTCTCTCGTTTAATATTTTTGTTGAGTTTTTGCTGTTGTACCATCTTCAAGCTTTAATGCGAGCACTTGGCTTCTATGAGCTTGGCCAACTTTTGTTCTTCTTTCTTTAGCACAGTGGTTCTCAACTCCTGTCCTCAGGACCCACTAACAGGCCAGGACTTAGGGATTTCTCTGCTAGAGCACAGGTGTGTTAATCAGAGGCTCATTCATATTGATTAACTCACCTGTGCTCTAACAAGGAAATCATCAAATCCTGGCCTGTTAGTGGGTCTTGAGGACAGGAGTTGAGAACCACTGTTTTAGCCTTTGATTTTCTTCCAGTGTCCATTTGAGGAACTCAAAATTCAATTTGCTTATTTCTTCTTTATGAGCATCCTTATGGTCTTGCACATCCTATATAATAATTCGCTAAGTTGTGTGTAACGCCCGACATGAGCAGTAGACACTGCTGCGCGTGAGGCAGTCATTCGCAGTACAGACTGCCCGCGCCGCGGCTGATACAGAGATGGGCGCGTGACTGCCCCGCGACCAGCTGCCAGAGGCACTGTGGCCCGTGTAACGGGCTGTTCAACTTGTTTCCACATATTCTGCCTTTTTTCTGATATTACCTTTTGCTTCATTTCTTGTCAGTTTTTCATCATGGCAACTGCATCTTTTGATAGTTTGTTTTTTCTTGTTTCGCAGTAGGTGCAAGGGCATGGGCAATATCTATGAGAGTCTCAATAACATTTTCATAGTGGGTTGAAATGTCTGTGTCTTGAAGGTTTGCAGCACAGTGAAATGATTGGACCGTGCTAATTAAATTCTTATGATTTATTATATATATCCTATATAATAATTCGCTAGCATGTTTGTCAGAAGCCATCATGCATAGTAAAGACTGTGCGAGCTGCAGTCATGTGCGGTAGAGATTGCCCGCTCTTCAGTCATGCGCAGTACTGACTGCCCGAATGTGCCATGGCTTATATAGAGCGGGGCGCTCCGAATTCAGACCAGAGTCCTCTCTGCGCACCTTCCTGGGACCAAGCAGTCCCAGGAAGGTGCACAGATAGGACTACGGTCCGAATTCAGATTGCCCCGCTCCGTATCAGTCGCGGCGCATTCGGGCAGGCTGTACTGCGCATGACTGCAACATGGGCAGTGAGCAGAGAGGGTCCAGACACCAGTCAAGGCTGCTGGGTGGCACTGTGGCCCGTGTACATGGGCTTTTAAACTAGTATATATATTTATATATATATATATATAATATATATAGATAGAGAGAGATTCAGACATTGTGAATCTACTGCAGGATGAAGTCCTCCACAGCAAGCCATGCTGATGGTATGAACCATAATCTGCCATACTGATCCAATGCAGGTTGTCATACAGTTGACCCTGCCAGCAACTAGAACCCAGGACCCTGATGTTTAAATAGATTCCACAGATGGTGCAGTAGCCAACTGAGCTATCTTGCCAAATACATTATATTTATATAAGAGCCACTTATTCCTTTAGGTATATAAACTATACATTAGTACAGATGGAAAGTGATAATTATATAAGGAACAACATACACAGTTTGTTTACTGTAGAATTGTGCACCTCTGCTCTTTGCATAAAGTCCAAATCATTTTTTTACATTTCAAAATTATTTTTACATACTCAAATGGTATGATAATGCATTTTGATTTTTATAGCAAGCAATAGTAAAAGAAATACTCAAAAACTAGATTAACCCCTTAACGACCCTTGACAGTCCTGGCACGTCATGGGTGGATTTGTGTTAAGGACCCATGACGTGCCAGGACCGTCATGGAATTCCAGGCTCCCCGCGGCTGCATGGTGGTTATAAACTAGGCTACAGAGGTGAAGGATACATCTGTATATGAGTGTTAACCAGTTTAGTTATTTTGATTTGTCACAGTGATAAGTGGTTTAATAATACTGGAGAACAAAGTGGCATAATGAATTTTACAGAGTGCTGAGTTTACAGAGATGGATTTATGGAGCAGAAGCAAATACTATGTTCCTAAAGTGGATGGCATGCATTAAAGGGATAGTAATACTTCGTTTTAACTTTTTTATTTTGTAGGCATTAAAAAAACATGAAGAATGATATAAGTCTTATCTCTCAAACCTTTATGGTTTATGAGATATTCACAAGCAAAGTTTCCCCCTCCCTCCCCTTTTACTGATGTCACACTCTTCAGCCTGAGCAGAAGGGAGGTGGCCAGGTAAACTGCAGAGAGGGACAATCTTCAATTAAGATAAGGGAAAAACCTGAAAAACTTGTCAAGGGGGGCAGGGATTTCATTGTTGTCATAGGAATAAGAGTGTCCCCTTCTGTTATCTGTCCAGTCTATGGACTGCATTCCACATCTGAGAAGAGATTGTTTACAGTAGGTAAAAGGGGCGGGAGGGGGAAACTTTGCTTGTGAATATCTCATAAACCATAAAGGTTTGAGAGATAAGACTTATATCATTCTTCATGTTTTTTTAATGCCTACAAAATAAAATAAAGTTAAAACGAAGTATTACTATCCCTTTAATATACATTACACAATAAGATTTCTTACCAGGGAACTTAGACAGGTTTTGTTTTTAAAGGGATAGTAATGTTTAATTTTAACATTTTTTAATATTGTAGGTATTAAAAAAATATTTACATTGAGCTAAGTCCTGTCTCTCAAACTTTTATGGTTTGAGAGATATAACCGCCTAACCCCCCCCCCAGGCCATTTCAGAGAAGTCTGCCCTCTAGCTAACAGCAGGAGATTCTGGTCCCGGGAACAGCCGGCGGCTGTTCAGCAGAGCCAAAATAACGCAATCTAGAAATAAATACTTCATTAGAACGGTCTACAAAGTGTGCCTGCAAACCAGGCACACTTTGTCGACCATTCCAATTAAGTATTTATTTGTAAATATAGCTATTTTGACTGCTGAAGAGCCGCCGGCTGGTCCCGGGATCGGAATATCCTGCTGTTAGCTAGAGGGCAGACTTCTCTGGAATGGCCTGGAGGGGGGAGGTTTAGCCGGTTATATCTCTCAAACCATAAAAGTTTGAGAGACAGGACTTAGCTCAATGTAAAATTTTTTTTAATACCTACTATGTTAAAGAATGTAAAAAATAAACATTACTATCCCTTTAAACAGAGCTCCTACTTTGGGTTGAAATTTGGATGTTCATTCATCAATATGAAGACCAAATATAAGGATGAGGTCTCTATCCACATATCAACATATCTATAGGAGTTGACTGGAGCCAAGTTATGAATTGACAATGTTATGATGATAAATTGGGTATTTTGTGCTTGACCAGTTTGACCATTTTGTCAGTTTTTAAAGGGATGCTAACACCTAAATATAATCCAGGGTTATACACATGCAAATACCTTGTACTTCATGCTAGTATCTGTGGCATTTCTATTTTTTTGCTAAGGCTAAAATCTTCTCTTACATATTCTCTTTGGGGGGCTACCATTTCTGCTTTTCTAGGGCTCCTGTTACCATAGCTATTGTGGTAGGGTGTCAAAGAAATGATTGCATTGTCTTTAAATGGAATGAGATAAGGTGGCAAGCTTTCTGACTAGAAGAATAGTGGTTGCTACTCTCAAAATGTTAACAGTAATTCCTCTGTACAAACAATTAACCTAATTGGGTCCATATAAGATAGATTACTGTAGTTTCAGTACACAGACCAATGGGCATTGAAACCACGTTAGTGTACGGTTAGGACCTGAGGATCCTCACAGGGCACTAGCTCATGTCAGAGAATCTCAAAGGACAGAACAGTAGCGTTGAGGTGGGTAGAGGGAGGGAAAATGGGGGGATGTGCTCTGCAATGAGCTGGAGACTTCTCTAGCATTCAAAGAGTTAAAGAGATAACCCTTCTCTTTATTTTGACTTTATTTACTCTGCTTTGCCTATATGTTTATTTTTTAACCCAAAATATACAATAAAGTAACCTTGTATAAAATAGCTAAGTGAGCTGAATTCTTCCACAATTTTTCATAATTCTAGAAATCTACATTTCTTTCATGGTTCTAACCCAAATTTACAATATAGGAACCTTGTATAAACATAGCTAGTTGTGATGAATTATTACACAATGTTTCATAATTCTATTAATCTACATAATCTAATAATCTACACGTTTCTAAGAGTATGCCTCTATTCATTTTTGATATTAAAACTTGTTTTCATGGATTTGCAATGAAATATTTTTGGCCTTTTTTTATTATTATTCTATTTATTTTTTTGGCGTTAGTGACATTTTAAGAACAGTTTGTTTTAATCATCCTTCTTTCATCTTCAAATAAATCTTCCTGTGATACATTCTCAAGTTGTGATATGTTTGTATATGTTGTGCAGATTATGGTGATGTCTTTATATATGTGCATAGAAGAAGCATTGCAGTCTGGGAGACAGATCATTTATACTGAAAATAGAGGGAGAAGTCATTGTTAAGCGAATTGCATAAATTGAAGTACGGTCAGAAAGTTGGACACTTGCCAATACTTACATAGTTACATATAGACACATTTTTCCATTTCCTTAGATGATATGGGGAGTAAGGCTACTACTGTGTAGTTTAATACCAAGTTTTAATGGCTATCTTTGTGGATAGGTACAATTCTAGGTATTTACCCCTTAATGCCTCTTGGTTTGAAAGGAGGGCAGTGAAGAAGTACATGGGTGTCTCCAGGCATTCCACTCCTGGGATCCTTGTGTAACAGTAAGTATTAATTAGGGAAACAAGAATCTGGTGTAACTTTACTCCATGTTCCTACACATGCTACATGGTAGGAGTTTGGGGTTTACTAGAACTAAAGACTTATCAACAGCAGAGTGTGTGTGTTGGTATGCACTAATGAGTGACACTATAGTGAATACCCCATATTGTATCCACATGAGATGGAGGCCAATGCATGTCAGCAGCTGCAAAAGCAAAAAAGTTATTAATAAGAATATATGCGAGTATAGATTCACTAGATGAAAGTCTAATTTTGCCTTTTTATAAATCTTTGGTAAGACCTTACTTATCCTGAGTATAATACTGTTTTGCCCTTTAATGCATATAAAAAGACATTCCGGAGCTGGAAAAGTTCCGAGATCAGGGCCGGCACTAGCATAAGGTGGCTTAGGCAGCCGCCTTAAGGCGCCGCAGCGGAGAGTCGCTGAAACAGGAAGAATTATTTTTTTTTATCCATTTATTGATGTTTTTTTACTGCCCGCAATGATGACAGATTGGATCGCGTCACACGCGGAGATGCCGCGTGGAGCATGCTGGTGTTTTCCTTCCTCTGTTCTGAGGCCAGTGCAAGTTTAAAACTGGCACCCAGACTGAGGAAGAAAACCCCAGCATGTACCACACAGCGTCTCCGCGGTCCCGGCTGTCATCAGTGCAGGCAGGGTGGAGAAGAAGAGAAAGAGGCATAAGGAGGTACGGGGGTTGGGAGATAAAGAAGTACATATGGGGAAGAAAGAGAGGTATGGGGGGAGAAGTACAGAGGAGAGAGAGAAGCACAATGGGGGGGGAGAAAGAAGTATATATGGGGAAGAAAGAGAGGTGCAAGAGGGGGGAAGAGGTACAGAGGGGAGAAAGAGACACAAGGGGGGGAGAAAGAAGTACATAGGGGGAAGAAAGAGAGGTGCAAGGGGAGGAAGAGATATGGGGGGGGAAGGTACAATGGGGAGAAAAAGGTGCAGGGTGTGAAAGAAGTACAAGGGGGGAGAAAGAGAGGTGCAAGGGGAAGAAGGCACAAGGGGGTGAAAGAAGTACATTGCCTCTTTCTCCCTTGCATCTTTATCCCCCTTCTTTATCCCTCCTCTTGCATCCTTCTTTCTCCCAGTCTTGCCTTTCTCTTTATCCCTTCTTTTGCATCCTCTTTATCCCCCTCTTGTCTCTTTATCCCTCATCTTTCATCCTCTCTAGCCTCTTCTTGCTCCTTTATCCTTCCTCTTTTATCCTCTCTCTTTCTCCCCTTCTTGCCTCTCTCCCATTCTTTCCTCTCTATTTCTCCCCTTCTTTCCTCTCTCTCGCTTTCTTTCCTATTTTTCTCCTTCTTGTCTCTCTCTTTCTCCTCTTCTTGCCTTTCTCTTTTCTCCCCCTCTTGTGTCAATGTGGAGGGTAATGAGGTAGAGAGCAGGTGGCAATGTGGAGGGCTGTGAGGGCGAGAGGAGGCAGCGAGAGGCGTCCAAGTGAAAATCCCCACACACCAATTGTGCTGTGACATTCTTGTGTCACCACGCTGGACTTGCTTGAATTTTCATCAGCCGTTAAGCGCCTAGTGCTCAGTACTCATGGAGGAGCTGAGCCAGGAACAAGAGGAGCACAATATCAGCAGCAGTCAAGTCAGCACAAACCTATATTATTTCTGTGAATAGAAGGCAGATTATGACAGTGCTTAGCTTTGTGAGACACAATCTTTCAGTGATTGTCATAGTATTAATTGTAATATCTGGTGACCTGTAATTTGATTACATGTAATATTAGGATAAGAGTGATATGTTTTCATACTACATTGCATAAGGGGTAATCACCAATAATGTTTAAGTCGGTCAGTTGTGTATAATTTTGTTCCAGGGCCATTTTTAGGGTAGGGCACAATGGGCACAATGAACAAGGGGGTATTATCATGTCTCCATCATTACCTATGCTAAGGGAAGGGACATTTATTGTCAGAGAGGCAAACTGGCAGGCCTGGAGATCATTTTCTGTGAGAGGTGTGCGAACACAGATTAGAGATGCAGTACAAAGTCTGCAACCCAGATCACGAGAGGGTCCTGGATTGCACCCTACTGCATACATTTGTCCCAAAAAACTGTATCCGTTCCCAGGGTACCCAGGCTGCTACTGTTAGGCTTCTGAAGGCTCCAGGGCAGGAGTCTGCTCTCCTTGTGATGTGGCCTTCAGTGCGTCCATTGGAAAACCTGACCGTGTGTGAATCCAGAAGGAATTATATTACGCAGTGTTTGAACTCACACACAGTCAGTGGGGGGATTGACGGCAGGGGACATCAAAATGCACCTTCACCTATGTAGACAAAAATCCTTGCACCGGCCCTGTCAGAGACAGTCAAAATTAATAAAGGTAATGAACATCTTTAATTATGAGGATAGCCATTCCACATTGGGTTTGTTTACCCCAGAAGAGTGGTGCCCATAAGGTAATATTAATATTTACAAATAATGTATGGAAGGTACAAAAAACTCTCTGGAAATCTTTCCATCAGCTTTTACAGATTACAAAATGACTAGAAAATGACATCCACTGAGATTAAACCATCTGGTCCTTAGGGGTTTTAGGAAATGAGATTTCATCTTCTGTTATTTACTGTAACAACAATAAAAATACAGAATTTACCGCCAACAGAAGTGGTGATAATGGATACAACAGAAATCTTTAAGATAGAATTAGACTCCTTTTTAGCAGAAGAGCTATACAGGGGTATAATGATTTGAAGGGCCTAACTTTATGGATGTCCCAATCTCAATAACAATGTAGGTGTGAGTCATATTCACAAACAGTGTGGAGTTATCATCTGCACTACAGAGGACAAGTAAATGTTTCCAGTGATGTAAAATTTGTCTTTTAACCTTTTGAATTCTGGACAGATTTCTAATGTAGTGTGAAGCAATGAGTTGATGACCTTTCTTGAATACAAGGGGTTAAAGCTCTTTTCAAATCAAATTGAATTTTGGGAATTTTTATTTGCCAACAATGGCAAGTGGCTGGTTTGCCAAAGTATTGTGCCAGTTTTAACTTTGAGCATATAGTCTTAAAGGGATAGTGTGAGAGATGATCGCTCCTAAGTTGCCCTCTCCCTCCCCCTTCCCTGTAGTCAGCATTCTAGCTGACTGAAGCAGGGGAGGGCTGGCCTGGGGGGCAGGGGGGCAATTTCCCCCTGGGCTGGTCATATGCCTGGGCTGGTAGGCCACTGCACCTCACTAAATCTGCTGCTGTAAATGGAGCTATGCTAGTGATACCACAGAGCTTACAATTGAAATGGAGCTACATAAATTATACCACAGAGCTACAATCCAAATGAAGCTACACATGTAGCATACGCCATTTACCTTGTAAGCTCTATAGTATTACTAGGTAAACTTAAATTGTAAGCTTTGTAGTAGCGCACTAGTGTAGCCTCAGTTCAACTGTAAGCTCTGTGGTATCACTTGATTTACTTCACAACATTAATGCCAATTTTAAAATTAACAAAAAGGGGTGGGCTGGAACAGTGGGCTCAAATGATAACAGAAATGGGCCACTTGAATGTATTTTCCCCCTGGGCCACAAGTTGCCAGCCCTCCCCTGGAAAGGAAGAAAGTCGTACGACTTTCAGGCGGCTCTCCAGCACAGCCGCGATCGCTTTAATAAAAAAGAAAACTTTCACTGAAATAGTCTTCTACGTGTGCTTGGTTTGCAAACACAGTAGAAGACCGTTTTAGTGAAAGATTTTTTTTTATTAACGAGATCGCGGCTGTGCTTCAGAGCCGCCTGATGATCTAAGACCAGATTTCCCTTCAGTCAGCTACAACGCTGACCTCAGGGAAGGGGGAGGGAGAGGGCAACTTTACGAGTGATTATCTCTCAAACCATAAAGGTTTGAGAGATGAAACTGGGGGCAATACATGTATTTTTAAAAGGACTTTACTATAGGGATTAGTAATATTTAAGTATTACTATCCCTTCAAGAGAGCTGAATTTAATGCTGATATCATCCTTTCTATTTATTTCTGTAAAACGAGAACTTAAATCTGTCAGCTTTATATGGGAACTTCCCTTTTCCTCCCAGAGAAATGACGTGGTATCCTGGTACGTCACATCAAAGTGCTGTGTTAGCAGGATCTTCACACATTTCTATAGTGATTACCCTCCAGATTAGAAGAGAACCTAGACAGACACCCCCGCCAGCTTATAGGAAGTCAGATTATCACAGCTGGAAATCACCACAAGTAAAACCATCACTGAGTTCTTATTTCCTATTAACCCTTTGAGTGCCAGAGGGGTACGCAACGCATTGCTTTGCAATGTGTTGCGTACCCCTCTGGCACTCAAAGGGTTAATAATAATATTTACTTGTTTAACTTTTTAACCCTTTGAGTGCCAGAGGGGTACGGAAAGCATTGCAAAGCAATGCTTTCCATACACCTCTGGCAATCAAAGGATTAAGGGCAAGAGGCGTGAGTACTGTAATTAAGTTTATTTTTTATAGAAAGGATTATAATTTTCGTAAAAATGTATAATTATTTTTATTTATAAAGCTCCATTACATTCATTGGCACTATATGGGGGGTATTCAATCTAACAGTGGGTTGTATTCAATAAAAAGGCATAATATTAATTAAAATGGAAATAATACATATTGCAGATTTCAACCTTCTAAGTAAAATAGGGATACTTCTAGTCATGAGGGTTTTATCCATGTTATTACAGCTCAAACGTGCACTTTTTGGGTGCAGTACTTCCACGACCTGACATTTTGTGGTGGTGCTGTTGCTAGAGTAGACTATGTGTAAATATTGTCAGTGACTGTAACCCTCCTTAGGCTGTTGTAGCAACAACACCATTGTACTACACTCAAAAAAGTTTGAGCTGCAATAATTTTGAATATAACATCATTCAGCAGTGAGAGTACCCTTTTTATTCAGGAAGACAGACCCTACAATGCTTTGGGAATTTTCATTTTACCACTATAGTATGCTGTGCACCTCGTTAGTATGTTGAATATGACCCAATGTGACAAACATATGTAAATGGAGTGATGGCTCTGCTCATGACAGTTAACAATCTAGCTTTATGTCCTTTTTCTTTCTTGTTAGAGAGCATTGACTTGCACACCCTTCTAGAAGAGGTTAACTCTGTGAATGGCAGAGGGTGAGAAACTAATTGCTCTAGTAAAGAAAATGAAAAGTAACCTTGCTGGGACCAACCTAATCCATTCTTACATTAGCGCACTCTGCACCTCAATGCCACCATTACTTTAAGGGAGATTGGCACAATTATATGCCCTGAGCCAAATTTACATCTCAAACACCCCAAAGCAAGGAAGCCAATAAACCCTTAGCTCCACAACCCCATAACCTCAGATACCACTTGATGCCACCTCCAGTCACAACCACTCTTCTCTAGTACACAAAATACCCTTGGAATACAGCACATAAAAGCACAATATGTTGGAGACCTCTCTGGTATCTAATGGATTAAACAATGACCTATAAAGGTGTATGTAATCTGCAAGATAACGGTCCTCCATAAGAAGGGACTGGAGTCTGGTGGATGGACATTGGGAATGCCCTGGTCTTTCAGAATACAGGAGTGTTCAACACAGACCAGAAGCCCCTCAAAACCTGATGCTCTGTACAGTTGTCTACACTGCCTAATAAGAAATACAGACCTGTATTATATGCCCAAACTGGCAGCATGAATTGGCATGAGACCTGGAGCTTTGGACTCCTAAAACAGTCCCTACCAATGCCCCAGGCATATTCCTTTCCATAGACTGACATTGCTTGCGCCTTCAGACCAGGTGAAGGATTTTGAAGTAAGTGACTGGAGTATTCTTGTGCTCTGCTGTTATTGTATTACTTTTCATAAAAAATCATTTTTCAGATCAATGCATTAGCTTGAAGTATGAGTTTCAAGTGAATAGTAATGGAATCACACAAATAACCCAGATATTTGTGTTCTCCATTAAATTTTGTTCTACTGTTTATATTGGGTGCCAAGGATGCTGGGAGAAAAATAAATTACTTCAAAATCTAAATTCAGTAAAAACGCATGCTTATTGTTTATATATTAGCCACCTGCTACCCACCTATGTTCGTTAAATTTACCTTTTAAGTGAGCTACGAGACCAGGAAGAGCGGCGCCATCTTTCCTGAAAAGTAAAACAGTGCATGTGCCAGCTCTCCCTGTGCCTTGTCAGTCACAGTGGAAGAGACTGCCCCCTTTTTTTCTTCATGTTCAGCGTGATGCCCGCTCGTGCATGAACAGCTATGAGATTTGGTAAAACAAAATATCCTCAAATGCAAGTGAAGGCAATTCTCATCAAAGGGACCACTGGCAACTTTGTTGACAAAAAGTAACACTACTAATACTACAATTAAAATTCTGCTTATTTATACAGTGCGAGCGCT
Organism: Rhinophrynus dorsalis; assembly: GCA_037306005.1. Taxonomy (NCBI): domain Eukaryota; kingdom Metazoa; phylum Chordata; class Amphibia; order Anura; family Rhinophrynidae; genus Rhinophrynus; species Rhinophrynus dorsalis. Next base: position 175,176,074 of record CM074722.1, read on the forward strand.
GTTCATGAACGTTCTTGCACCATACAGTCAAGAACTGAACGCTCACGATTCAAGGAGCGTACCAGGTCAAATTCTGTAGAAAGAAATGACGTATGATTCAGGGGCTGAACAGACTATTCACTGCCAACCCCTGTGGGAGTGTCTTCTGCACCATACGGTACAAGACATTTCAGCTCTAAGAGAATGTTACGTCACCAGGTAAACTATTTCTGTATCTGTTGCTTAACTTCCATGTAGTACATGAAAAGAAACACAGCATTATACACATGGAACATTAAGGAACGAATGAAGCCTGGAACAAACAGAGGTGAAAGTTCCGCTTTAAGCAGATGAAAAGTGAGGGCACATCACATGCTAAGGCAGCAACTGCTTTTACAGACGCCCTCCTAATTTTCTAAGTTGTTGGAAAAGGAGCACTTGACATCCAATTGAGCAGTTAGGTGAATAATGAAGGGCTGGGGTGTGCAGCTGGTAACAGCCAAAGACAGTCTATGTCCAATAGCTGAGGACAGCTTTCTGTCAATATTGGGTAGTCTACAGGGGTCTACGGTGTAATTTATGTGGAGCTGCTTTTGCAGTAACCTTCAGGGTATCTGAACTTATTTCATTAGCAAGAGATAAATTACAGTAATGCAGTGTTTCTCAACTCCTGCCCTCAGGACCCACTAACAGGCCAGGACTTAGGCATTTCTCTGCTAGAGCACAGGTGTGGTGATCAGAGGCTCATTCACATTGATTAACTCATCTGTGCTCTAACAAGGAAATCATCAAATCCTGGCCTGTTAGTGAGTCCTGAGGACAGGAGTTGAGAAACACTGCAGTAAGGACTGCAGGTCAGTCAGGCAGAATAGTCAAAAGAGGCAATACACTGCTTCCTGTTCAAGTCCAAATGTTTTCAGAACAGCAAGGGCCAGTGGGTGATACAACAATGAATGGGGGATGAAGCTTGGTAAGTTAGAGTGATTAGGCAATTCCTGCAGTCACACACCTCCCATACCCCATGGGAGGTTAACTTTTTCAATTCATAAGTATGGCAAGGTCCTATCCCTATACCAGTTTTGGTACCTCTCTGAAACTCAAAGGGTTAAGGATAGGCACAGCAACTGCTGCAGGAATGCAAGGTCATTAACCCCTTAACGACCAAGGACGTATATGTATGTCATGGCTAAAAGTGCCTAAGAGACCCATGACGTACATGTAAGTCATGGATTTCAGGGCTCCCCACGTGGCTGCAAGCCGTTCGGGGAGCCCTGAAACAAATTCTGAGGAGAAAAAAAATGCTCTGTGGTCCTTAACTGCCAGCCGTGTGAGTGCGTGCCAGTCCTTAAAGGGTTAAGAAAGCCATTTAAAACAGGGGTGGTGGAGGTTGATGCATATAAGAGATATGTCTGAACTAAATATGTTTAATATCTTTAAAGGGCAGTTTCTTTACTGTTGACTAATATATTTTTTTCTCATCTGTCTCTGTAGTGGAATGGTGAATAACCTGATGCAAGTGTTAATATTGGAACACTCTTTCATGAACTTGGCAAACAGGCATGCAGAGCAGAGCTGTGATGGCAGGCAGCTGGGGCTAGACAGGGGGCATAAAAAGAGCAACTGGCTTAGCAAGCAGGGTTTACGTTGGAGCAGATGGTTGAGATGTTCAAGGAACAAGGAGGTGGGGCAGTCATGATATCCTTGTCGTGCTTACTGGCACATAATCAGATGTTGATCCAAGGAGATAACTGACTGCCTTTTAAAGTCAATAATTATTTTTTCTCCAGCTGAGGCTTAAATTAAAATTGTTTCAGTGTTTTTTTTTCCTTTGATCAACAAGGGTAAGACTTACTCCACAGGATGACCCATCGCCACAGCCCTAGCATGTCAAGGACATATACTCTAAATGGGAAACAACTTGGGGAATCCTCATTAGAGAAAGATTTAGGTGTACTGATAGACAATAGTCTTCACAGCAGTGTGCAGAGTCACTCAGCTGCTGCAAGAGCAAATAGAGTACTAGCCTGCATAAAAAGAGGTGTAGAAGCAAGGGATGCTAACATTATCCTACCTCTGTATAAATCCTTGGTTAGGCCTCATCTAGAATATGGAGTACAATTTTGGGCGCCTGTTCTAAAAAAAGACATTACTGAACTGGAAAAGGTGCAGAGACGTGCAACAAAACTGATAAAGGGATTGGAGGATCTGAGTTACAAAGAGAGACTAGCCAAACTGGGTTTGTTTACATTAGAAAAGAGACGTCTAAGGGGTGATATGATTACCATTTACAAATACATTCAAGGCCAATACAAAGAACTATCCAATGAATTATTTATGCAAAGAGCTGAGCTAAGAACAAGAGGTCATCCATTAAGACTTGAGGAAAGGCGCTTTCGACTAAAACACAGGCAGGGATTCTTTACAGTAAGGGCAGTAAGGCTATGGAATTCTTTGCCTCGGGATGCTGTGCTTGCAGATAATGTAACTGCATTCAAAAAAGCAATGGATGCCTATCTAGCACAGAACAATATTGACAGTTATGACAGATGGCTTCAAAGCAAATAGGATATTGAGCCGGGGAACTATTTGACACACTCACACACACACCTACATTGGAAATTGCTCCAGAGGGCTTTTTTGTTGCCTTCCTCTGGATCAACAGGGGTGTTATTGGCATGGGCTGGACTTGATGGACGCATGTCTTTTTTCAGCCTTATCTACTATGTTACTATGTTACATCATCCTGGGATCAAAGGTAAACCAAATTGGCCATGTACATCACATACTACGTTGTACTGATGGAAAACTACATCTACCAATTTGAACATAGGCATGACATTTGTAGAACCCTTTGAGCCACAGAGGGATATCCAATGCAATAACATGCAATACATTGGATACAACTCCGTGTGTTAACCCTTTGAGTGTTCGAGGTGTACACAAAACATTGCAAGGCAATCGGTTGTGTATCCCTTTTGCACTCAAAGGGTTTGGGGGATAATGTACTTACCTTGCATGTGAGCAATGGTTGGGCAACACCTAATGGAGCAGAATAGGGATGGTTATGGTGTGTGGTGTTGGCTACGGTATCAGAGTAACGATCTGTGAGTCAGGTTGCAAGACCCACCATGCTGACCTGTTTGTGTGTGTGTGTGTGTGTGTGTGTGTGTAGCACAGTGAATATGTCACAGCATTGCTTGTCAATGTATTGTCTAGGCATCATGACCAAATGAGGTTTTGATCAAAGGGATGACAAGCAGACATATGTATGTGTGTCATGTGGATCCAGAGCACACACCTCATCAGTATGTAAATCGAGATCCATTAAATAGATCCTCTGTTTCCTGGGTCTTGGATTACACACTGATGTGGTTGGCCAGTCACACATACATATGCCTGCTTGCCATCCCCAAAAATCATAGGGTCTTGATGCCTAGACAACACATTGACAAGAAATGGATTGTCTACTCCATGTCAAATAACAAAGGTTAACCCATGGAGGAAGGTCTTCAAAGCATTGCTGAGAAATGTGTTGTATACCCCTCTGGCTCCACGAGGATCACCTATTAGTGTCAATGCCAATTAAACATATGAGCATATATGACTATATTGTGTCTTTGATTACCTCTCTCTTGTCAGGGTTTTATGTAGTAGGGTTTATCCCACTGAGTAAAACAAGGGAACTCCCACTGCTGGTTATTACAGCTCAAAGTTGAATCTTTTAGATGCAATAGCACAGTGGCCTGAAATTGTACAGTGGCGCTGTTGCTACACCATCATATGGACAGCTCTGATCCCGGCACCATAAATCTCCATAGGATGGTGTAGCAACGGCACCTCGTCCCACTCTCTCCTCTATCCCTGCACTATATATGCTTGGTCTGGCATGGCTCCCCCTCCTCCCCAGGGATCTCCCTCCCCTACCCTGACTGGGGATACCCATCTGCTCCTCTTCCTCCTCTCCTCCTACTCTCCCCATCCCTCTCACCTGCCCTCCTATCCTCTCCATTTATCTCACCCACTCACACAAAGGCACTCACTCAGGCCCTCACACACACACTCACTCTCTGTCACTCACTTGCACTGACAGACTCACACTGTCAAAAAAATATAAAAGTGTATGTGGGATATAAAAAAAAGTGTGTGCATGTGTGTTTGTGTTTGGATGTGTGTTATGGGTATGTGCAAAAGTGCATTTTGTTTATTATGGTGTACCAATTCTCTCCAACTCCCTCTAACTCTATGTATGCGCCTCACTACCTGTCTCTCTGTCACTAGCTTCCAAGCCTGGGTCCTGTGCTCTAGCTCATGGAACGTGATACAAAGACAAAGGTGCGTTGTTATTTTTGCTCTATATATAGTTTGTTCGACTGAACTTGATACTTTGGGGTGCTGTGATTGGCTGCGGCACTGGGTAACATCAGACATTCACTCCTTTCTTTGACAGGGACTTATCACACGTTATTAATCATGTGTTTTGAGACGGCAATGAGGTCATATTTTAAGCGACACAGGCTTTGTAGTTTCTGTGTATTTTGAAGGCTGTCGCCCGTTATCCTTTCTGGGTAACGGAGATTTGAATCTCACATTACCCAGTCTTGGTTAACTCGCAACGGCCTTTTTTTTTCATGACGTTGGTTTTAACACCAACATTTGGATCAAGACCTAAATGCCTTCCCAAAATATGACCCAGGATTGGTATACTTGTATACTTTTGGTATGCAGCCTCCAGTTGCTTATAGATTATATGGTGTCCAGCAGTGATCACGCTTTGGAGATGACTACACCACTATGTAGGACACTAATACCCCCTTTAAATCCAAAAAGATCTGGGTTACTATACTAGGAGCTATATACAAAAAGATTCTCACCATAGATGATGGTAAAAGCAAGTACTATTCTAAAAACTCCCTTAAATAAAGCTCTGCATAAACCTTTTAATACCAACTACAATAGATAGAAAAACAATAAATACACTTTATGTTTTTTGTGACTTGTTCTATCACTTCATCTGGAGAAGAAAATTAGACATTCAAAATTTACATCCTTTTACACCATTCCTGGATGTGACATGCCAAAAATCCTCCATTCAGTAAGACCGGTATTCCTGCCATTGAGTCTGCTCCCCATTGGTTGTGATCATCAAAATGAGCATAACCTCTTAACTCTGTGATTGCATCTGCAGCCAACCCCATTCGGGGACGAGTCCACATGACTCACACACTCCAAACAAAAGATACCTGCCCATGTGATGCACTCCATTCAAGGAATGCACCAGCAGCCAATTGCCCGCAGTGCAGTCACATTACCTAATGGGGAAACACTTCCCCCAACATCACGCCCCACTTGCCAGAGCATAGTGTCAGCAAATATCCCTCAATGTGTTCCATTGATGGAATGCAAACTCAGTACCCTATCGATGCTCTTCACATTAGAAACCACAGAACAAAATGGGAATGGCTCGATGCCTAACATAACTGTAGCTGTGTTCCATCTTTGGAATGCTTCTCACACTCATCAACAGGCTTACCCAAATGTGGTTATGAGCACCAATAAAGGTGGACATAGATATCCCCAGATGGAAGGAAGAAGCATCAATAGCAAGATATATCCTAAATGTCCAACACACAGATACATTCTCTTAATCATTATCCCCACCGAGGAATTTCAATCATAATTCCCAATACATTTTAAATTTAAATCAGAGGTATTTATTTGTCTCATTATTATACTCCATATTGGTCAGAACTTTTTCCTCTAAACACTTCTTCTTATTAACTCCCTGAGTGCCAGAGGATCATCCAATCATCCAGCACAGTGCAGTGCAAAGGCACCCAAAGGGTCAAACAGTACATCAGACAATAATAAAACAATAGCACAGAAGAGAAAAAATGCATTATAACGTGCTTATCTACCAATATTATATTTTAAAATTATGTAAAATAATAAAGATCTTTTTCCTAATTTAACCCTGTACTTTCTAAAGTGTTAAGTGTATAAATCCAAAATGCTTCCCTCATACAATAGTCCGCAAATCTATTATGTGTCTCTACTAATATAGGCCTTGATTCAGTTTGGTTCTGACGTAAAAAAAAAACAGTGAGATGCAGTTTTTTAAGCATGGTAGGTCATTCAATTAGCCGTCTTATGAACAGCTAACGGAAGTTTTAAAATCACAGTGGATGGTAACATTTTGCCCATTGACATCAATGGAAGAGCCATACCCATTTGCGATTGTTTGCGGTAGTGCCAACGGACGATAAATTGATACGTTTAATGGCTGAAAATCTGCACCCTGTTTTTCTGGCTGTACAGCACATAGCATAGACACACTAACGCCAAAATTTACCCCTGCAAATCCAAGCAAACATACAAACAATGCCCATATCCTAGAAACAAGTCCCTAACACACAAGTATCCCAACACAAGCCATTGCAACATACCCTGGAACAACAGGGGTTAACACACAACACAACACATACACCTGTCAATCACAAAGCAAACCAAGCTCACCTGTGCAACATCCCCAGCCAATGGAGATGCAACGTGCACCTAACAATGTCACACACGCAACTGACAGCTACACAGCAAGTAAAACAGATGAGAAAAAAATGAGACACACCGGCAATCACTTTCCTGGACAACACAGACAACACACACCTTCCCATTGGTCACTCCCTACCTCATGACCACACCTGTACAACACCCCACCATTGTCTTAAAGGGACATCTCACTGTCCTCAGATGTAGCGTATTTACAGTGCGACAACTCAGAGAGAGAGATAGAGAGATAGATTACCATCAGTATGTTTTCTTATTTATACCTATGAATACATCGGAAACAAAGGTGTGCAAGGGCTAGGGATCACCATCTTCCCCCCAAGCACACCTGTTGAGCAGCCCCTGTTTGATGCAACTGCTGATGCTCCAGCTGGGCTGCCAGACAGGAGCCCATCTCCACTAGGAGAACAACACCAGGCAGCAGCACCCAAGCTGCAGCAACCAGATCTCCAACAGCTGCCACAGGGATTACAGGATATTACGTCCAAGGGTCACGCTCCTGGGAATGGCGGATGCTGAAGTCAGAGACAGGTACAGGTTGATGACCGCACAGACCCAGGATATTCCTCCCGAGGGTAACGCTCCTCAGAATGATGGACTCAGAAGTGAGAGGCCGGTACAGGTTGAAGTCACACTGCACTATCGACCTATATGAGATGATCAAAGATGACACTGACCCCATTTACAGCAACTGTGCCTATCCGGCTTGCAGAAGCTGATGTTTGCCATACATTTCATGGCAAGAGGCTTGTTCCAGTTGACAGAAGGGTATGCACCTGGCATGTCCCAGGCCATGTGTTTCAGGACACTGACTCGGGCGTTGGAAGCCCTCAAGAGGAAGACCAGGAGATACATCCACTTCCCCTCCACCGACATGGAGTAGACACGTGTCAAGCAGCAGTTTTACGCAAGGGGAGGCATGCCCAGGGTCATGGGTGCCGTAGACTACACACAAATAAGAGCTCCAGCACATGAAGGACATCTGTACATCAATAGGAAGAATTTCCACTCCATCAATGTACAGATGATTTGTGATGCCACATTGAGCATAACCCATGTTTGTACCTCCTATCACGGCAGCTGACATGATTCATACATACTCAGACATTACTCCATACACAGGGACTTTGACAATGGGACCTATACAGGAGGATAGCTTTTGGGTTAGTCAACAAACCAAACATCCTACCAACGCCACAGGTGCACTTGCACAACTAATGGAAACACAACTTAGTATGGTCGTGACCCACAAGTAGTACATCACTCACATAACATGTGCTCCCTGTCTCACCATGTCACTGCCTTTCCACAGGTGATGCTGGATATCGGTGTAAATAGTGGCAGCCTCTCCTCATCAATGTCAGTCTGGGATGTGTCGGAACTGTGAGTGTCAGCCCCCGCCTGTGCTGTCCCTTACTGTGTAGGGTGCTCCCCAACATCTACCCCTCATCGCAGTGCTGAAGATGTCCCTGGCCTCTGTGTGCCTCTCCTTGGTCGGGCCCCCCTCCGCCCAGCTGTTCTCCTTCTTCCATTCCTTCTCTGACTGGGGATGCCCCCCTGATTTTCCAGCTTCCCTCTCCATCCCTCTCTCCTCTACCTGCCATCATGCACCGACTCACACTCTGGCACTCACACAGGCCCTCACAGACACACTCGATCAGACTCACTCTCTGTCACTGCCTTGCACTCACTGAATCACACTGTCAAAATAAAAGAAAAAGTTGTGTGATGTTGGCCAAATAGGGTTTTAAAAACTGAAAGTAATAAAGAAATCGATATATTCACTATATAAGCCACCATTTAAGACACACTTGTATAGGGGTGATAGATCCTCTTTATGTAAAATTGGCCAATTTTGCCACTATACGTTTGATCTGTTTGCCATAACAATTATATTTGGTAATAAATGATGTTTGAAAGCCTTGTTTTTGAACATCCAATTTGTTCCTATTAATTTTAATGAATTGTTCCTCTTCCAAATCTCTAGCTCTCTGAAATGTGCTGTCTATTAACTGTTCCTTATAACCATTCTCAAGAAATAGTTTTTTAAGATCTTTACCCTTAGCTTCAAAATCTGATAATTCACTACAATTCTTTCTGAGATATAAGGAATATTTGACACCCACTTAAGATAGTGACAGCTAACTGCTTTCAGGTATTGGTTAGAGGCTAACTGTAACGGTTTTTTAAGACACTCAGACCAGGGGTGAGATAAAACACAGTTTTATTAAAAGAAAAATAAGGCAAATGATCGCCCTCTACAGGCAACACAAAATAATAGCAAAGCAAAAACAGATATGCCCCCACAGGCCCAGTATACAGAATAAGAGTATTACATATACTGTCTCAGGACAGGCACATGAGAGGAACCTAGATAAGGGTTAAATGTATAGATGAACAGTCTCTGTTGTGGAGTTTGGCACGCCCAAGGTGTTAATTGGAAGCAGTAAGTGTAGCTGGAATCACACATATAGTACTGAGAGATGTTGCAACTTGGCCGTGTATGACCAGGGGTAATATCAGCAACACAGTACCCAGAATAGCCCCCACAGGCATAACCAAGGGTACGACTGACACTGCAAGTGCTTGAGTAGTTAGCCCCCACGGGCGTCACCACAGTATAACCTGAACTGCAAGAGCTGCAAGTAGCCCCCACGGGCGTACAACGGAAACCAGCAGAACAGAGGTAGTGAGCCAATAGCCCCCACGGGCGTAACCTAGTCAACCTGCAAGAACTTTGAGCCAATAGCCCCCACGGGCGTAACAACGGACCACATATGCTGCAACAGAGAAGCCAAAAGCCCTTCACCCTCAGTACATTAGCTTGTGCCTTCAGCCTCAATGGTGTTAACGTAAGCGTTTGAGCCAAATAGCGCCCTACCGTAACCGTTACCGACAGCACTACTCTGCAATGGTGTAATGAGCCGCCGACCAACCAGAGCATAAGCGGCCAGCTCAGCAGATGTAATGCGAGAGGGAGGCTCTATACCAGTGAAAGAGGCTAGCGAAAGGTAATGCGGCACAGCTAGGGTTAAAAGCAGCTTTTACGGATCGGAGGCTCAGAGAAGTATGTAAGTTCTGCAAGCGATACGGAGGCTCAGGACAGCAACACAACTCTGCAATCAGGTAATACTCAGCACTGGGAGCAAGCAAGCGGCAGTGGCGGAGGTCAGAATGTCGCCACAGCGACAACCGGAGAGGAGAGCAGGAACTAGCTGGTCACCAGAACAGTCCGTTAACAGGTCACGTAGCAGGAAGTCAGCCAAGCCGGGTCGGATCACGGAGAGGGTACTCATACAAGCCGGGTCGGATCACGGAGCGGGTACTCAAACGAGCCGGGTCAATCATGAGCAGGAACACAGGAACGTAGTCAAGACGGGCCAATACGGTACACGGGAAACTGGAACACAGGAACTCAGCAACAGGAACACTGGCTCTGAAACACCACGAAAGGGCACCAGACAGGTGTCACAGCCAGGCATAAAAAAGTCACCAGGGGCAGGCCAAACCAGTATAGCAAATCAGCATACACCACAAGCGAGAGTGACAGGAGAGGATCACAGGCACTGTGATACTATCTTATTCTTATAAATAGTACTACTGATGTTAGCTTGCTTACCAGATAACACATCATCTAAATTTCTATTTGAAATACCTGAATGTTATGTGTAAATGAAATCTCTTTAGGATTTTCATTAATAGCCTCTATTGATTTCTCCAAGGAATCTCTACCTCCCTTCCATATCAGCAGAATGTTGTCAAAGAAACAGCCATACAACACCAGATTCGCCCTCCATGCACCACTGGACCAAATAAAATGTACTGTTTGACCCTTTATTCATGCTCATGACCAGATTTTGGTACCTGTTGTAGAGTGTGAGAAGCATTCCAAAGATGGAGTGCATGTACAGTTATGTCAGGCATAGAGCCATTACCATTTTCTTCTGTGGTTTCTAATGTGGACGGCATTGCTATGGGACGGAGTTTGCGTTCCATTGATGGGACACATTGTGGATTATTTTCTGGTGCTATGATCCGGCAATGAGGCGTGGTGTAGGGGGAGGTGTTTCCCCTTCGGATAATGCGATTGGCATCTGGTATTAAAAGGTATATGCAGAGCTTTTAGTATAAAGTACTTGCTTTTACCATCATCTATGGTGAGAATATTTTTGTCCTTATAGTCCCTAGTATAATAGCCCAGATGTTTTTGGATTTTAAGGAGGTATTTGTGGCCTACACGGTGGGGTAGTCATCTCCAAAGTGTGACCACTGCCGAACCCCATATAATCTATACTACATTTAGAGATATCCTCTGCACCGGCTGTTTTTTTTGTATTTTTACTGTAGACTAGATGGGCTGAACAATTCTTATCTGCCGTCACATTCTATGTTTTTATGCATGTGGGTCTGTGTCTTTTGATATGTGTGTCATGAATGTGAATGTGTGGGAGACCCCTCTTGAATTTAAGGGATTACAAGTCTTATTTAAACGAATAGGAATTTGGATAATTTTCATCTCTCCCCTTTAGTGCAGTCAGTTTGAGCCAAAATTCCTCCTCTTTAAGTGTGTGTGCGTAAGGGTGCAAAAGTGTGTCTGCGTCATTGTGTGTGTGTGTGTGTGTGTGTGTGTGTATTGGTGTCGGGGTGCACAAGTGTGCCTGTGTCTTGCTCTGTGTGTATGTGTATGTGTGTGTGTGTGTATGTGTGTGTGTGTAAGGGTGCATATGTGTGTGCTTGTTTGTGTCATGGTGAGTGTGTGTATGTATGTGTGTGTCAGGGTGCATACAGTATGTGTGTATGTGTGTGTCTACATGTGGGTCTGTGTCTTTTGATATGTTTTTATGTGTGTAGGTGCTGAAGTGTGTGTGTGTGTATCTGTTTACTTTATCTGCATATAGGTATGTGTCTTTAAGTATGTGTAAATGTATATGTACTGTATGTGAATGTGTCATAGTGTGTATATGTATGTGTGTGTGTGTGCGTGTATGGAAGAGTTAAAGAAATTTCATATTACCCCATGGGATCTAGTAAATTTAATACTGATGAAGCTATATGCTCCCAGATTGTTTCCTAGCAATTTATTCCACAACATATTCATAACAGAGTTTATTTTGTAATGAATCATATTTTACTATAGAGCTATACAGGATACATTACATCTAAAAATCAATTAAGTTCCTCCTCCCCATGTAGTGAAACACAATTAACTCAGAATGTTAGGCTGTAATGTTCAAATTAAAGATATCAGATTATCTAAAGAAAATTGATTTTGGCAAGGGAATAAATGGACTGAAACTGGGACCATGCCATAGCTCTACGTTTCTTGTGCCAGTTATTAATTTCTTACACTGAACAAGCCCCATCCCATGTGGGAGATTCTACATCAGCAAAACACTGCTGAGTAATATAAGGCAATAATGGTAAATGTGTGCCTACATATCAGAGCTAGAACTACAAATAAGGTGTAGAGGTACTCTCCATGAGTAAGCGTAACTCCTGTATTTTACAGTATCTGTCATCAAAGGGGGTTAAAAAAATAGATCAGCACACAAAAGACCATTATAAACAAGTTCATATTACAGAGGTGAACAGTCAGTTATCCACTAAATGAATCACAGGAAATTGAATTCTGTTTTTTTTCTGGTAGAAGAACATAATTTAATCACAGCTCTCTGCAATATTTAACCATTTGAGTGCCACAGAGGTATCCAAAGCATTGCACTTCAATGCAATGGATACATCTCTGGCACTCAGAATGTTAATGCTTACTGTATGTAAATAACGTGAATTTCTGTCTGAGTTCCATTGCAAGTGATAACTGGTATCACTGGTTTTAATCTCACATACTCGTATTGAAGCCTATGGGGAAATGTGCACATCAAATCAGCAATAGAATCCAGCCCCAAGGGATAGATTCCATTGCAAGTAATACATTTATCACTGAGGTTATCTCCAAATTTCCCCTTTCACTTCAATAAATATCTGTGAGATAACATTAGTGATGGAATTTATCACCTCTCGAGGATTCTTTTTATTTGTAGGTACTAACACCTGGGGGATTATGCACTAAGGCATGATAAAGCAGTGATGAAGTGAGACAACTTCTCAGTCATATCACTTCTCCAGCTCCAATGTTATTCTGTAGAACCGATGCACTAAGACAGTGTTTCCCAACCCATGCCATCAGGGCCCACTAACAGGCCAGGATTTAAAGATTTCCTTTTGAAGATCACACGCAAGTTAACCAAACTCACTTAACCTCTAATTAACTCCCCTGTGTTCTGGCAAGGAAATCTTTAAATCCTGTCCTGTTAGTGAATCCTGAGGGCATGGGCTGGGAACCACTGCACTAAGATCTCCAAAGTTTGAGAAATATTAGTGCATAGGCTCCATAGAAAAACATAGGAACTGGAGAAGAGATATTACTGAAGAAGTCATCTCTGCTTTATCACCTCTTTATCACGCCTTAGTGCCTCTCCCCCGTTGTAGATGTTGCTCCTGTTTTTTCTAATACATCAAGGAAACTGCACATCTAGGGCTCGATTCGACTCGATTAACCTAAAAACAGCCGTTAGGGCAAAAATGGATACCGACTGGCAAAAGAAAATGTCTGACATGGTATTCAATTGCCCTGCAAGCTAAAAGCACAACAGACGTTAGGCCACAGAAATGGTCTTGTGGCCAAACATATGTTTTGCACGTTAAGTTCCCAAAACGCCGCTAAATAGAGGCAATAATGGGAACATCAAAGGGAAAAAGTTAACGATCGGTACCTGACATACAGTCAAGCACTGATCAGTAACTTACCTGTGTTAAACTTGCCTGTCATCCACTGTCCTTCTCCTTCTATCATCATTCTTTCTCTTATCTTCTTTCTTCTCATTCTCTCTTTTCTACCTCTGTTCCTTCTGTCTTCTATCTTCACATGTTGTACCTGTAAATAAATTGAGATCTTAATATATGTTGTATAAAAAATTACCCGTACATACATGTGTGCACAGTTTAACCCCTTGAGTGTCAGAAGGGTACCCAATGCATTGCATTGCATTGCTTTAACCCAGATTCCTGTAACGGTTTTGTAGGACACTCAGACCAGCAGGTTAGAATAAAACACAGTTTTATTAAAAGACAAGAAAGACTGCGCTCTATAGGCAATTGTCACGGTTTTCAAGACACTCAGACCAGTAGGTGAAATAAAACACAGTTTTATTAAGAACAAAATGAATGACAAAAATCGCCCTCTATAGGCAGCACTGCGTAGCAGCAAGAAGGCAATAGTATGACCAATATACAGGTATAGATTTACACAGCACAGGCAAATAGCAGATACTGAGTACAGAGATACAAGGGTTAACACAGTAATCAGTCCGTCTCAGTTGTGGTGTTTGGCACACCCAAGGTGATAATAGGCAGTAAATGGTGGAGAGGACTCAACACCAAATGTTCATAATACTGAGATAACTGTCCAGCAAAGAGGAACCTGCAACCCCGGCCCTGCTGCACTTGAACAGTAGCCCCCACGGGCGTAATAACGGAGCAAGTAGACTGCCAGAGCTTGAGCCAATAGCTCCCACGGGCGTGATAACGGAAGCAACTGGATTGCAAGAGCTTGAGCCAATAGCCCCCACGGGCGTGATAACGGAAGCAACTGGATTGCAAGAGCTTGAGCCAATAGCCCCCACGGGCGTGATAACGGAAGCAACTGGATTGCAAGAACTTGAGCCAATAGCCCCCACGGGCGTAATAACAGAGGCTTGCACCGTAGCAGCTAAAGCCGTAGCGCCTACTGGGCGCTGTAACGAACTTCACTATACTGCAAGGAGTGATATGAACCGTCGCCTACAAGGCCTACTGGACCGGCTCAGCAGTAATAGTGGTATGAGAGAAACGGCTCAGCACAACAGCAACGTTCTGTACCAGACTGGAGGCTCAGAACCGGGAACACAGCTCTGCACGGATTAACGGCTCGATAGTTGGAACACAGCTCTGCACGGGTTAACGGCTCGATAGTTAGAACACAGCTCTGCACGGGTTAACGGCTCGTAGTTGGAACACAGCTCTGCACGGGTTAACGGCTCGTAAGAGGAGTACAGCTCTGCAGGGAATAGCTGGTAGCAGGATCTCAACTCAGCACGGGTTAACAACTGCAGCCGTAGAAGAACAGTAGCTGGAGGAAGTCAGAATGTCGCCTCAGCGACAGCGGGAAGCTGGAACGTAGTCTGGGCAGATGTAACCTGTGCAGGTCACGGAGCAGGAACGTCATGCAAGCCGGGTCGAATCACGGAGCAGGTTCTCAGACAAGCCAGATCAGGATACGAGCAGGAACGTCAGCCAGGCCGGGTCAAATCACGGAGCAGGTTCTCAGACAAGCCAGATCAGGATACGAGCAGGAACGTCAGCCAGGCCGGGTCAAATCACGGGGCAGGAACACAGGAACGTAGTCAGAGCAAGCCAAGTCGGTACACCGGAAATCAGGAACGCAGGAACACAGCACAGCAAAACTGGCTCAGGAACACCACGAAAGGGCACCTGACAGGTGCCAATGGCCCAGTATAAAAAGGTCACCAGGGGCGGGCCAAACAGGCTCAACCAATCGGAGAGCAGCACAAGAGAGAGTGACAGGAGGAGAATCACTGCACCGTGATAGCAATACAGAATGACTGAAATAGACAGTAAAGTACAGATCACCTCTCAGGCCCAGTATACAGGGAAATAAATATATACTGTCACAGGACAGGCATAAGTTAGCATACAGGGTACTCAATGGTTAAAGTACATAGAAATCAAATCAGTCTCTGTTGTGGTGTGTTTGACATGCCCATAAGTTGGTAAAGGAGAGATATAGTGGTGCTAGATGTGAGAACACCAGTAAATAGAACAGGACAGAGACTACTGCTTATGCTGAGCAGGGAACTGAGGCCAAAAATACTCTGCAAGAGCTTAAGGAGCTTAGAACCACTAGCACCCAACCGGTGCGTAAACGGAGAGCAAGTGCACTGCAAGAGGTGAGATGTTAAGAGCCCATAGCACCCACCCGGTGTGTTAACGGAGACCAAATACACTGTGAGAGCTGAGGAGTATAGAGCCAATAGCACCCCACGGGCGCTGTAACGGAGACCAAATACACTGCAACAGCTTAGTTGTATAGAGCCATTAGCACCCCACGGGCGCTGTAACGGAGACCAACTACACTGCAAGAGCTTAGCTGTATAGATCCAATAGCACCCAACCGGTGAGTAACGAGACTACTGCGCCCAACAAGTGTAACCGGATGCGCAAGGTAAATCGGAGGCCACCATGCTCTGCAAGTGTTAAAGGGAGGCTCTAGTAACGGAGACTACAAGGCTCTGCAAGTGTAAGCGGAAGGCTCAGGGTAGCGGAAGCAACGGCTCTGCAAGTGTTAACGGAGGCTCAGTGAACGGAGGCAATGGCTCTGCAAGTGTTAATGGAGGCTCAGTGAACGGAGGCAACAGTGCTCTGTAAGTGCAAACGGAAGGCTCAGTGCTCTGTAAGTGTTAACGGAAGCCCAGAGTAACAGAGGCAACAGTGCTCAGCAAGAGTAAACGGGAAGGCCCAGTACATAGGAGGCAACAACTCTGTCAGCCCTGCAAACAGCACAGCGGAAGTCAGAATGTCGCCCAGGCGACACTGGAACAGGATCTCAGCTGGAACACAGGCAGGGTCGTCAACATAGCCGGGTCAGGTCACGGAGCAGGAATGTCAGCCAGGCCGGGTCAAATCACAGAGCAGGAAGTCAGCCAGGCCGGGTCGAATCACGGAGCAGGAACTAAGGAGCGTAGTCAGACGGGCCAAGTCCGTGCACAGGAACGCAGGAACACTGGAACACAACTACACAGCAACACTGGCTCAGGAACACCACGAAAGGGCACCTGACAGGTGCCAAAGGCTGGGTATAAAAAGGCCATACTGGGCGGGCCAAACAAGCTCAGCCAATGGGAGCACACTACAGCAAAGAGTGACAGAAAAAGATCATGGGAACCGTGATAATTCCCTCCTACCTTACCTCTTTACAGAGGCTGCAGGATAAAAGGATGCATCCATACCTTAGACATTAACTCATATAGAGGTCAAAGGTTTAAGAAATTCCTTTCTACCCTACCTCTTCATAGAGGCTGAAGGAATTTATTTAGTATCAAGCACCTACCTCTTCGAAGAGGTCAAAGGCTCTCAAGCATTCTCAAATTTCTCATCTCAACAGACTATGACTCATTGAATGCAACAGCTTACCTCCATAGAACAGAAGGGTATCAAGCACAGTAATCTTACCTCATCACAGAGGCTGAAGGTTAATAACTATCACGCCTTACCTTTTCAACAAGGCCGAAGGTTTACGTGAAAGCGACCTTACCTCATCATAGGGGCCCGGAGGATTCAAGTTAGACTCATTTGCATCATATCGAAGATATTATCTTAGGAGATAGTCCCTAGAATTTAATACATGCTATCCATATATACAATCCTGATTCATTTAATCAGCAATTTCTTTAATAAATATCTACAACAGCCATGGCAACGGGATTAAAGTTTTATTAGCATATGCCAAATTAAGTTATTATTCAGCTATAACTGCACGATGTAGTTAAGCACGTCAGATTATATCATGAAATTTCCCAAAAATCACTTACACATACGTGTACTGGAGCACATATTTTTGCTCCTTTACTTTAATCTAATGCCATTATTTGTTTAGATTCTTCAGTGGAAGGTAAAGGAGACGAAAGCCCAGCTGAAGTTGTAGCCCCTGTGGCAGAAACCCCAGCAACCCCCTATAAAAGAGACAATACTCTAAGAGACTGGACAGTCGGCCAAATAATGGAGGAATTAACAAAGGGACACATCACTTACCCAGCATCAGCTAGAAAGGCGGAGCTTTTCCATCTACTATTTCCCAATACTCCTTCTTCAGCTTCCACTAGTTCTCGTACACCCAGGTCCCCTCAATCCCCATCAGAGGACCAATTGTCTCACACGTCTGAACTCACGAGTAAATTTGGGTCCGCCATGTCAGAAATGCAAACCAGGTTGGTCGCCCTGGAACATTCCTCTTCTAAGGCTGTCGGGTTGGCCCCTATAATTGATACATCCTCATCCCCAGGTACCTCATTGACTCCTCCCCCTCGTAGGGAGGGGACGGATGTTAATTTGGTATCTCTCCTGATCGCATCTCAAGATTTGACCGAACAAAGGAAGGACAGCTGTGGGGACCTATCCGTCACACTGAGATCCAAAGACCCCAGGTTGGCCAAAAAGCTGTCAGTAACTGAATTCAATTTAGCTTTCAGCATTTTTAGAGACATTCTTTGTGCCAGTTTTCCACACCGTAGGTAAGAACTGGACCTATACTTATATCTAGTGGTAGACCTAGCCTATAAATACGGTGGGTCTAGTTTCTATGACTATCATAGGTCCTTTTCAGCAAAGGCTGTGGCAAGCTTGGCACAATTCAATTTAATTATGGATTGAAGCCAGTTAAATAACGAACTCTTCTGTAGGCATTTCGCAGGCCTAAAGGCTCCCACATCTCCATCATGCCAAGCTGCTTATCATTCCCCTAATTTACGCCCAGTAACCCCAACAGAAGTAGTAACTATGCCTGTCTCCTCCAGTACACTTAGCCCCAAGTCAAGCTTCTTCATCAGCTCAACCCATTAGACCAACCAGGGATAAGTTAGGAAGGCCTATCTATTACATCGGTTCCTCCGCAATATGCAATAACTTTAATTCTAAAGGTTGTTTTTATAGCAATTGCAGGATGACACACCTATGTTCTCATTGCCATAAAGCTCATTCTAGGGCCATTTGTCCCAAGATTTTTTCCTATAATAAATGGCTAAGTTCAGTGAACATGTCTGTTTTAGAATCCTTGCTGTCTAGCCACCCAGATAAGAACATTGTTGACTTTCTTGTTACTGGATTAAAGGAGGGTTTTAACACAGGAATTCTGACATGTCCTTCAGAGTCACTCGAATGCCCCAACTTGCTTTCTGCATTAGAAGAACCTGACATTGTTTCTGATTTAACAGCTAAAGATTTTGAGAAAGGCTTTTTGTTAGGCCCCTTTCCATCACCTCCATTTCCTAAGTGGCGTATTAACCCCATAGGCCTAGCCACTAGAAAATTTTCTCTAAAGAAACGATTAATAGAAGATTTTTCGGCTCCTCACTCAAGTCCTACCCCAAGCATCAACAGCCTAATCCCATTAGAATCAAATGCATTACAGTACGTAAAAATTCAAGATGCTATGACATTAATAAAACAAGCAGGAAGAGGTTGTCTTTTATCTAAAACCGAAATATCCAATGCATTTAAATTGCTACCAGTCCACCCTTCCTTTTGGCATTTGCAAGGCATCAAATGGAACCAGCAATATTATTTTTATAATTGTATTACATTCGGTTCCAGAAGCAGTTCTGAACTGTTCAATGTTTTTGCCGATGCCTTATGCTGGATCTTTCTTAATCAACTTAAAGTTAAAAGCATCATTCATTATTTAGATGACTTTCTGACTATCGAGCCATTCACTAAATCCCCTTCAGACCTCAAGAAATTAACTAACTTGTTCAATCAACTAGCTATCCCAACAGCCCTAGAGAAAACGGTAGGTCCAGCCACGTCAGTAGTTTTTCTAGGCATCGAACTAGATTCTTTAAACATGGAGGTTAGACTACCAAAGGACAAGCTAATTCGCATCCAAAGTATAGTAGTTCACTACTTAAGCTTGACACATTGCTACAGGAAAGATCTTCAATCTTTGTTAGGAAACTTGAATTTTGGCCGAAAAATTATTCCTCAAGGAACAGCTTTTATCTCCCATCTATTGCACCTCTTACCTTCAGTTCCAGACAGCTTCAGCACAGTCAGACTCAATCCAGAAGCTAAGTCAGATCTTATAATGTGGGGGAAGTTCCTCAAGCATTGGAACGGCCACATTATGGTTCTCCATCTCCGCAAAGCAATTCTCCTTTAGTTTTTTCTAGTGCATCTGTTGGCCAGGGTTTCTCGGCCATTTTTAACAACTCCTGGTTAGCAGGATCATGGCCTACAGAAGTAACCAACATACCTATCACTCCAGTGATAGCAGATCTATATCCAATAGTAGCACCAGCAGCCTCATGTGGAAAGCACTGGTCAGGCCAAGCAGTTACCTTCTATACTACCAACGCTATGGCAGCTGACCTGATAATTAAAGGTCGTTCTCCCTCCCCTCCAGTCATGATGTTCCTCACGAGATTAACATGGTATTCGCTATATCACAATTTTTTTATCTATGTACAATTTTCTCAAGATCAGAATTCCGCTGATCATGCATTGTCTCACTTTAAATTTCAGGATTTCTTCAAAAGCCATCCTGCAGCAGACAAGCATCCTTCACAGACTCCTCCTATGGAAGACCTTGTGAAGCTTTAAAATTCTATCAAAATATAGCAAAAGATATTATGCATCATGCATTGGCAGATAATACTATTAGAGCATATGCAAGGCTTGGACATGCTTTAACTCATTTATTACTTTCACTAAGCCCAGACAACCGTTCAGCACTAAGGTTATCCTGGCCTTTTTTGGCTTTCTTAGGCCAGGCGAATTTACTGCTAACTCACGTAAGGCACCTTTCCTCACCAAATCCCAGCTCACTATTAATTCAGATCAATGCTCACTGTTTCTATCACATTCCAATACAGATCAATCTTATCTAGGTCACCACATCCGTTACTTCCCTACGCATGATAGATGGTGCCCAGTCATTACACTGCAGAAATTACAATGCACAATCGCAGGCAAACCATATCATAGTCCACTGCTTCCAATGCCAGACAGTCCTCTCACTTCCTCAGTCTTTGTTAAATATCTCCGCAAACTGTTAACCAGGCTAGGGTACGACGATTCCAAATTTTCGGGCCACTCCTTCAGGATCGGAGCTGCATCCTCAGCTTCAAAGAATCAAGTTCCAGCTCATATTAGTCAGAAACTGGGAAGCTGGCGTTCTAACTGTTATACTAGATATATTCCTGAACCAAACCACAAAATGAACATAGCTTTATCTAGCTTGTCTAAATGATGATGATTCAATAAAGTTATTTAAGCACTATTTTGGTTCCCTTTTGGCCTCTAATCAGGCTTGCTTCAGTTACATGTTCTTTTGGGATATTAGATCCTGGGGAACCCCAAAGATATATTCACTTAGTTCCCTCATTACGCTGAAAGCCCTGAGCACAAATGGAAGGCTTGCCTAAATTTGTGGGAGGGGCTGCAAGCAGGCAGTGGCCCCTACCACCGGGTCTTGCTCGGCAGTAAGCCCCCCCAATCCCTCGAATCCCCGTTTCTCTGTCGTCCAATACAGGTTACTGGTAACTCTGGGGTAGGAGATCCACCCCTTTAAGTAGGAGGAACAATTCTAGAATTGTATGCAGGGGTGGAGCCTACCTTCCCTCCTTGGCTGCAGCTAGCCAACCAGCTCCAGAAAGATTTGTTCCTTGGTGAAGATAACACACAGGCAAGAGAACAGTTCTGCTATAGTTTTAGAAACTTTTTTTATTTTTCTGTTAGATATGGAATACCACCATTAGGCGGATTACTGACAATGCCTTTAGATGTGGCTAGCTCAGTATCCAGGTGCTTTTTGTGGACCTTAAGCCCTGAGTGGGAAAATCTTGAATCCAAGTGCTTCCCCAGGAGTTACCCACTGAGGTTACTTCTTACTGCATGGTAATCTGAAGACAGAAGATCTGCAGGAAAGGTGAGCAACCCTTTGAGTGCTGCAGGTCCACTTGTCCCACAGTGCCCCTCCGCACAGGGGTGTCTTTATTGGAGTTCCTATTGCACACTCCTGCACTCATTGGGTCTATCTGTATGTTTGTTGGGTGTTTTGGAGCAGGTTTATATGGTAACTTAACCCTTTAGATGCTGGATTGGCACTTTTTGGGGGTTTCTAACACTTTTCCTACTGGTTTAATGTTTTTTGGGTGTCCTCACATGTTCTAATGCTGTTTTACACATTTTAGTATTACACTCTTAATTTTGTAAAATTTGAGTTCTGCGCCTTTAAGGTGCACTTTTCCACATAGACTCCACTGCTCCATTCACTTCTATGGGACTGAACTGTTTGGGACATATCTCTGCAACCGTTTAACCTAGTGACTTCAGAGATGGCTCATTTTACTTGTCTGCCCTTGCTCTATCATCCAGTTCATGTTTCTAGTGTGTTGGGGGGCTCAGGGGGCATCGGGCACTGTTTGGGGTACTCTTCTAGGAAAACTACATTTCCAGTGAGCGCTTGCTTTGCTCCCTCGTTTCTGATTGGCTCCCGCCGTGGCAGCCATTTTGTGATCTTTCCAGAGCGAGTATCCTATAAAGGGCTTGGACTCTCCTTCTCTCCTCTGATAAACCCTTCACCTGCCAGATAAGTTTATTTTAGCGATTTCAGGCGTGAACTTTAATCCTACACACTATAATTGCGTGATTTCTTATACAGTAAGGTTATTTGACACTGTGAGAATGTCTATACCGCTGGAGCTTGGGGCCAGACCTAAGACTAAGGAGGCTGGGGTCTCTGTATCCCCCATTGCGCATTGCTTTTCCTGTCACTCAGGGGTACCTAGAGAATTATCAGGTAATTTATGCCCAGCATGTTCTGATGTCCCTGACAGCATTCCAGGGACCTCCAGCCATGCATTGGTGCAAGAGTACAAGGCTGCTACAAGGCTGCTACCTTAGGTCCACATTGCAACTCTTTCCATCCCATTTACAGGGGGCCTTTCAGTCTTGGCAGGCCCCCTCCTCAGTCAAGTCTTCCCTGCTCAAACCTCAGGGAGTACCTGATGTGTCAGATTCCTCTGAGGAGGAACTGCTGGTGGATTCAGATGTTGAGGAATGTTCTGTGCTGGGCTCCTCTCAGTTTTTTGGGGACCCTTTTGAAGCTGATCCTGAACTCTCCACTGAGGGCCTGATCAGGGCTGTCTTAACTACTCTTAACATTCCCTTAGTTCAGGAGGTTCCTTATGACCCATCTGATGTGTTTCAGGAGCCAAAAAAGCCCCTTACTTACTTTCCACCTAAACCTACTCTTGACCGACTTGTGGAGTGGGGTGAGGAGTGGAAATTTCCAGACAAGAAACCCTCTGTATCCAGCAAATTTGCCAAGCTTTATCCCTTTTCTGAAGCTGCGCTTGCTCAATGGGTTCATCCTCCCAAAGTGGATGCTCCTGTTTCCAGGCTAAACCTACTGCCTTACCAGTCTCTGATGCCTCTGCTTTGAAGGACTGGACTGACAAGAAACTTGAGGTTTCCCTCAAGTCCATTTTTGCCATGGCTGGTTCTGCTATGCGTCCAGTGTTCGCAGCAGCATGGGTGAATCGGGCCATTGTGGTCTGGGCTGAACAGCTCACCTGGGCTGTCCATCAGGATGTGCCGACTCTGGATAAGTTGCGCCTTCTTGCGAACATTTCTGAGGCACAGCACTATGTTTCTTCTGCCTTATTTGATGCCATCGTTTGGTGGCTAGGGTTTCCACCATGTCTGTGGTGGCCAGACGAGCTCTTTGGCTCAAGATCTGCTCTGCCGACACTGCTTCTAAGAAAGCATTACTCTGTCCTGTAAACCACCTTATTTGGTGTTTCATAAGGACAAGGCGGTGCTTCGCATTTCTCAAGAGTTTCTCCCTAAGGTGGTCTCTGAGATCCATATCAATCAGGAGATTGTGGTGCCTTCTTTCTGCCGGAACCCCACATCTGACAAGGACGTGGTGCGTTGTCTCAAGTTTTATGTACATAGCACTGAGTCTACCAGGAAATCAGACGCGTTGTTTGTCATTCCTGAGGGTCCTAGGGCAAGAAGACCTGCATCCAAAGTGGCTGTTGCTTCTTGGATCAAGTCCACTATTCGTAAGGCTTATGAGTTGAAGAAGAAGCCTGTCCCCTTCAGGGTCACGGTTCGTTCTACAAGATCTATTGGGGCCTCTTGGGTTTACAAGAATCAGGCCTCTGCTGATCAGTTGTGCAAGGTGGACACTTGGTCGTCTGTACACACCTTTTCGAAGCACTACCGTCTTGACGTGCTGGCATCGGCTGACGCCAGCTTTGGGAGGAAAATCCTGGAGGGCAGTCTTGCCTGTCTAGGATTTCCTTTGGTTCTTGGTGCTTCCTTTACTTTTGAGCCCTGTTGGCTCTAGTTCAGTGTGCTGTGTAACAGTTACTGGGGTGTTGTTACCCCTGTTCAGTGTCCATTGACACTTCATTGTTTGTTGGGCTATCTCTGACCTGATGGTTCATATCTGCACTGGTAACTTTGGGGGCCTTGCGCCTGGTCCTTGCCTTCTTTCCGCCTCTGGGAAACTCAATGGTTGGACATCCCAGAGCTACCAAAAACCTGTACTGGACGACAGAGAAAAGAGGATTTTAGTCTTACCTGTTAAATCCTTTTCTCTTAGTCCATACAGGTTACTGGTCTCCCACCCTGTCAAGGGACCATGCTTGCCTCTCCTGTGGCAGATCATGGGGGTCCTTCGGGGTCATGCTCACAGGAGTCTTTTTTCCCTTTTACTATCTAGTGAATAGTTAGTGTCTCAAATCTTTCTGGAGCTGGTTGGCTAGCTGCAGCCAAAGAGGGAAGGTAGGCTCCATCCCCTGCATACAATTCTAGAATTGTTCCTGCCTACTTAAAGGGGTGGATCGCCTACCCCAGAGTTACCAGTGACCTGTATGGACTAAGAGAAAAGGATTTAACAGGTAAGACTAAAATCCTCTTTTTTATATCTTTTCTTTTCTTGTTGCCCTCTAATCAGGCTTGCTTCAGTTACACGTCCTTTTGGGATATTAAATCCCGGGGAACCCCAAAGATATATTCACTTAGTTCACTCATTACGCTGAAAGCCCTGAGCACAAACATGTTCTATATAGAGCTAAAGAGGTACCCGAAATGTACCTAAATTGTTAAGTGGATTAACCCTTTGAATGCATGAGGAGTGTCCAAGGCATTTTTGTTGGATACCTCTCTGCCATTCAACAGGTTATTTAGTTTAATCTTACTGAGTGCCAGAGGTCTCTAGACATCCCCTTGGCACTCAGAGTTATTGCTGTACACCACAGATGTTAAACCAGCTTTTGGAGAAGCTGGTGGACTACAACTTCATTCATCCAGGCACAGCAGAGGCACAGGTGAAACAGTCCTTTTGCACAGTAATAATCATAACTTTTAGTAGAAGACCTAATCCTTTATGCTCACTTGTCCATTGCTGTGACTGACATTTTCTCTCAACCACCACAAGTAATAAAAGTGTACTTTGGGGCTGCCAGATCATGTGAAAGAGAATACAAGGCCATGCTGCACATAATGCTGTCTGTTCCTAAACAATGTACAAGCTTTGTCATTATCTCAGGAGCACATCTACTGTGCTTTACTAGCGATCCCTTCTTTCTGCATCCATCATGTTTGGTGCAGGAAGTCTCTCTCTGACCCACAAGCAATCCTCTATGTGACTAGACATAAGCGCGCACCCACCCCCCACTCTCTCGGCAACTCCAAGTGAAGTTAAATTAAATGTGCCCCTCTCTGGCATGACTACCGTTATCACTTCCTGCTCTGTTTGTCTGACTGAGTCACTTGACTCAGGCTCAGCACGTAAGTATCCACATGCTCACTCTCGCTCTGCATGCAATACTGTTTCTGTGGACTACTCAAGAGGTGGCCAAGGGTGTGGATTACAGTGTATGCTGCATGCGCATATTATGAAGTTGCATGCGCAGTCCAATTTTCAGTGTCACACCACTACAAGGATGCAGAAGTGGCTGGGCAGTGCCTGGGAAGCAGGGCAGAAGCATAGGAAGCAGGACACTGTGTTACTGAGGTGGGACAGCAGGATTAGGCCCCAAAATCGGGACTGTCTCATGTAAATCGGGACAGTTGGCAGCTATGGGATTATAGCAGCTTTACTAGGGCATGGTGGCTGCTGGTGTTATATTTATATAATCATATATATTATTATTTTTTAAGGTAGCACACCCTCATCCCCACGTAGGTAGCTGTGTTTGCTGTTTGAGAGATCAACTTGAAAATCTGGACAAGAAATATGTCTAAAAATACACAATCATCTTCTTCATCATCTTCATCATATTCCAAGTCCAATTTCCACCCAGTCAGACTCATGCTGATTATTATTATTATATTTTATTTATATAGCACCAAACAATTCCACAGTGCTATACAATAGGAAATAAACGTACAGAAACATTAAATAGTACAAATGCAAAATGGAAAACAAAAGGATCAGAAGGCCCTGCTCATGAGAGGTTATATGGCAAGCAAGTTTGGTGAAAGGACAAACTATATGACTGTCACTGTTCACAGAGTATCCTTTCCATCAGTGGGCAGCTGCAGAGGTAGCTGCAGCAGGTATCTACCAGTCAGTGTTCCCTCTAATGTGAGCAGGAGTGAGCAACCCAGCAGTGAAAGAATTAAAAATGCAATATGTTATTCCAACGTAGTTCAGAAGAAGCAGTCCTCTTTAATGATTTCAAGGCTGGGTTGTTCACCTGTGCACATCTTAGATGTAATACAGCCTCTTCAGTGTTGCCTCTATGTAACCTGAATTGAACCTGACCCAGCAGGCAGATGGCAAACTCACTGAGACCCTGGATTTGCTTTCAGCATGGGACTTGAGCACAGGGCTGGCATGCATTGCTTGAAAGTGTTGACAGCTGCAATAACTGCCTTGCTATGGCCATTGGCCAGACTTAAAGGTGATTACAAGGTTGAATATCCAATATCAATTGAGCAAGGATCAGTACAGTAACTACTGCAAACCATTTAGTGGAAGTAAGCCAGATGGCAGAGGAGAAAAAAGGGAACTCAATATAGTACCATGAAAGGACACTAGATGGCAGAGCAGGATAATAAATGTAGCAAACTGGCAAACCTGAAAGCAAAACTGCTCCTTTCATTGCTATGAGAACTTTCCAAAGAAATGTGCTAGAGAGCAGACAGCCCTGGAACCAAAAACAAAAGCACTGGGTGGACAACAGCAATAAAGGGACTCACAAGACAAGATCCAAGGCACATAACAAAATTAATATGCAGAATTATCACCACGAATAGCCAGAGTTCAGGCCACTCAGCACATTTTCGAATTTGGATACCAGGTAGAAATGAGAAATGGCAGCAAGCAGAGAGAAATTAGAAATTCAGTGGTCAATAGGAGATCTTCAGAGGATGAGCAAGCTTGGGAGCACAGGAAACAATGTAAGAGACATTAGGAATGCACACTGAGGTGCATGGGGAGGAAAAATTGAAAGGGGAATAGAAAAAAACAAAATCAATGTTGACTGACAGCTGAAAAAGCAGGTCAGGACCTGTTGGAACAGGTCCTGACATTACCCACCCCTCTAGGGACATCCACAGGGGGCCCAAATTAGGTTTAGTGGGAAAGGCACAATTAAAATCCAAGATCAAGGCAGGGGCATGAAAAACAGAAGCTGGGACTCAAGAGCAATCTTCCAGGCCATAGCCCTTCCAGCTAACCAAATACTATAAAGGCTCACAAAATGGAAATCAACAATGTGATCTACAAGAAGCTCTCTTACCTGGTGCAGAGTTTTGTCATGTTCCAAGATGGCCGATTAATTATTTTGGTCTGTGCAGACCACTCTTTTATTGTGGCTTAATAAAAGAGTGGTCTGCACAGACCTGCAGGGGAGGGCTGGCCTGGGGGGCAGGGGGGCAATTGCCCCCTGGGCCGGTCATATGTCTGGGCTGTGGGCCACAGCACTCACTAAATCTCAAGCTTGCTGTTGTAAATGGAGCTACACTAGTGATACCACAGAGCTTATAAATGAAATGGAGCTACACAAATGATCCCACGGAGCTACAATACAAATGGAGCTACACTAGTGGCATAACCGATTTTCTTTGTAAAGTCTATGGTATCACTAGTGTAGCTTTACTTAAATTGTAAGCTGTGTTGTATCAGTAGTGTAGCCCCGTTTCAACTGTATGTATCACTTGACTTACGTCACAACATTAATGGCAGTTTTAAAATTAACAAAAGGGGGTGGGCTGGGACAGTAGGTTTGAACAATAGTAGAAATGGGCCATTTGATTGTATTTGTCCCCCTGGGCCACATGTTGCCAGCCCTCCCCTGAGTAGCTGTTTTCTCATGTGTGCTCGTGTGTGCCTGACACAGTGGCAATTCCTTCTCTTAAGGTTGTATTGGTCAGTGCAAGGGGCTTGAATATACCAGAAAAAAAACCTCTTCCACTTAGGGAATTCCATAGAAGCAATGTCAATGTTGTTTTTCTCCAGGAAACACATTTTCCCTCCTGTTCTCCCATCAAACTCCACAAATATCCACAAAGATACTTATTTTTAAGGGATACTTGAATGCCACTTCCAACACCTTTACAACAATATATGTATCTAATAGTAAACAATTGTCCCTTTTGACCAATGTTTGTTCTCAACTTGTTTCCTACTCTTGTTAGGAGGAGATTTTAACCTGCCTTTAGACACCTCTGTAGACTGTTCTTCCTGAAGACTGTCTCTTAAGCTTTATCATCTCCTCTTTGCTCTCCATCTAGTTGAGAGAGATCTACCTTTCCCACTCTGAGAGATTACATGTTTTATTCTTCATTACATTGTTCTTACTAAAAACAGATTACCTATTTGTGTAGTAGAACCATCTGCATAATATCACATCAGGGCAAATCGATTCCATTACGTGGTCTGACCATACTCCTGTTCTTCTTCATCTCCCCCACATGTACATAATCCTCCCTCTTGGTGGTTGGAAGATACCCTCTTAGAGATGACCCAGAAATATTTTCCTGGATCCACTTTAGAGACCTCTTTACCTGTTATTTGGGAGGCCTACAAATGGAAAAATCATGTCCCTAGCTGATCGTATCCATAACCTAAGCACAAATCTACACTACTACCCACTGACCTCTCTTCGCTGCATTAAGAGTGGTAAGAATTTGCTCAATTGTTACACCAACAGATAGTTAAATCATTCATGTGGACAAAATGTAATCAGTAAAAGTCAAGCAACAAAAATGGTACAACTTTAGCTAGACTAGTCAAGAACTGTCACAGTAGCGGTACAAATGAGACAATACACAGGTACAGTATAATGAACACCAACTTTATTGAATGGAATACAATTCAGGAATATACAACCCCAAGATAAATCCCCTTGCAGGACAGGCATCTGAACTAGAGCAACTAATTCCATAGACACTAGGACGCTGCTCAGGAATGGACCCTGCAAACTCAAGGACCCAACAGAGTCCAAAATCGGAGGTAAGACTCACCTAAGGTCAAACCAGAGAGGACAGTCAGCCAGAGCCACAGGTCAATACCAAGTGGGTAGTCAGACAAAGCCAGGGGTCATGCACGGAGCGGGTAGTCAGCCAGAGCCACAGGTCAGTACCAAGTGGGTAGTCAGACAGAACCAGGGGTCAAGCATTGAGTGGGTAGTCAGCCAGAGCCACAGGTCAGTACCAAGTAGGTAGTCAGCCAGAGCCAGGGGTCAAGCATGGAGCGGGTAGTCAGCCAGAGCCAAGGAACTGGACACAGGAGTGAATGGAAGCCAAGCAAGGGTCAGACCAGCAGACACAGGATACTAGGAGCTACTGCACTGGAACACTAAGTAAGTACAACTAAGCCCTGTGTCCAGGCAGCTTAAATATCCCCATGGGAGGTGGAGTGGTACTTGGCCACACACATGACCCAATAAGAGGAAGGGCAAAGTGACTGGCTGACCAGACCAGCTGACGCACGCCTGCTCAAGCAAGTCGACAAGGGAATGTAGAAGCGGCCAGTAACTAAATGCTCACCCTACTGCTGCCGCAAAGTAACCGTAATAGTACCTATCCCTTAACGACCCTTCCCCTGTGGAAAAGGACCTGCTCTTAAAGGGAAGCGGGAATAGAACCTCCGGAGAGGGGCAGGAGCATGAATATTACCCTTCAGAATACAGGAGTGTTCCTCCGGTCTGTACCCTTTCCAGTGTACAAGATATTGCAATTGACCTCTGACTCTACAAGAATACAGAATACTCTGTACCTCGTAATCCTCATGATCTCCAATCCTAACAGGACCAGGACAGAAAGGAGCGGAGGTTTAACAAATGCATATCAAGGGCTTAAGTAAAGACACATGCAACTGGATTGACTCTACGAGGAACACGGAATGCTCTGGACGAGCATATCGAGCAACTCCACTCCATCTGGGCACAGGTACAAAGGACCCTCAGTAATTCTTTCCAGTGTTATCAGCGCCATGCTTATCGCAGACGGTTGCCGGCGGTCTCCTTCCAGGTTGGGGATAGGGTATGGTTATCCTCCAGAAACCTCAATTTGAAAGTTCCTTGTAATAAGTTGGCTCCCCGGTTCATTGGTCCTTTCAGAGTTATACGTAAAATTAACCCAGTCTCGTACTCCCTGGATCTTCCAGCATCCATGCGAATTCTCAATGTGTTCTATGTATGCCTTCTGAAGCCATTGATATGCAACCGTTACACTACCACTCCTGCGGTCCCTGGTCCTGTCCATGTACAAGGTCAGGAGGAGTACAAAGTTCAGAATATCATTGACTCACAAAGGTTCAGAGGGAAATTACAGTATTTGGTCCATTGGAAGGGCTATGGTCCTGAAGAGCATTCCTGGGTTAACCAGAATGACCTCCATGCTCCCAGATTACTGCGTATATTCCATTCTAAATACCCTCAGAAACCAGGTCCCTCCTCTAGGAGAGGGGGTCTTTGAGAGGGGGGTACTATCACGGTGCTCGTGCTATGCTGGTGACATGCAGTCAGTCTCTGTCTACTGCTGATGCTTATTGGCTATAGTGACTTTTTCCCACCCAGTATTTGTCCTTAACTACTGGGCCTTGTCACTTCTCTGGTGCCCTTTTGTGGTGTTTCCATTACCAGCGCTTGTTCCAGTTCTCATGTGATCTCTGTGTACCGACCTGGACTGCCTGACTACTCTGCTGTATCCATTCCTACTCAGTGTACCGACCCGGCCCGGCTGACGTTCCTACTCTGTGTACCGACTCGGATTGGCTGCCGTTCCTGCTCTGTGTACCGACCCGGCCCGGCTGACGTTCCTGCTCTGTGTACCGACCCGGGCCGGCTGACGTTCCTGCTCTGTGTACCGATTCGGATTGGCTGACGGTCCTGCTCTGTGTACTGACCTGGCCCGGCTGATGTTCCTGCTCTGTGTACTGACTTGGATTAGCTGACGTTCTTGCTCTGTGTACAGACCCGGCCCGGCTGATGTTCCTGCTCTGTGTACCGACTCGGATTGGCTGACGTTCCTGCTCTGTGTACCGGCCCGGTAGGGCTACTTCTCCTGTATATCTCTGTTGCCTGCGGTCCCATTCCCGTCCTCGGTTTGGGATCCTCCTCCAGGCTTCTGTCCACTGTGCCTCTTCTGCAGTCTAGTCTCGGTTCAGTCAATGTCGCGCGGGCGACATTCCAGTGTCTATCCCATCAGTGCACCACAGTACGCTTGACCCTCCTTCCTGCCTTTAGCTGAAGATGGTGTTACTTTGGGTGCCTCAGGCTGTGCTTACATCAGGCAGTCGTATTGGTTTTAGCGTTCTTTAACACCTTCTGGGAAGGTGTCACTATTTCACCAGTTATTCTACGGTGCAGTCTCCGTTGGGAGCCCTCCCGGGCATAATGTCACAATCTTAAAGTTGATACTGGGCCTCCGTTTTCTCTGGGTGTTTCTTGCTATTTAAGCACTCCCTGCAGAGTGGGAGTCTTAAGGGCCTCACACTATTAGGGCCTGTCAGCATTCCTGGCCTAATAGTAACCCATTCCTTGCTGCCTCGGTTTGAGTTTCACATGAACGTTGCCTGACCTGTGTCAGTATATTGTAATTCTGTATTGTACATATACTGGACCCGTGTGGGTATATATCTTGCTATAACCTGTCTTGTGTCAGTACTGTATTGTGTATACATTTACTGCTGGACCTGTGAGGGTTAGCTTTTCTGAGCCTGTACAATAAAAAAAGGTTTTATCTCACCTACTGTGTCTGAGTGTCAATAAAACCGTAACAATAATGTCCGCTCCGGGTATTAAATGCTGTCTTCCACTAGTGCCCCTCTTTGATTCTTATGAGATTGTAAGCGGCCCTCAGATCAAGCTTGGTGAATATCTTCAAACCCAAACAACTCTGTAATCAAAGGGATGGGGTAGGCATTCTTCACCATCAATTTATTCAAACCTGTGAAGTCTATACAAGGTCTTAGCTCCAGCTGGTGAGGTGTACTTACGGATCACACCTCTGGACAAGGCATCAGACACGTAATCCCCCATGGCCTTATTCTCCTCTACCGACAGAGGGTACACGCAGCCCCTAGGAGGAATGGTACCAGGAATCAGGTCAATGGTACAGTCATACAGCCTGTGTAGAGGTAATGTACTGGCCTGAACCTTATTAAATACATCGCTGTAAGACTGGTACTCCTCCGGCAAGGCAGAGGAAGATGTACACAGGATTCTCGTGGGATGCTGGAGACAGGACTTGGTACACTGGGAAGACCAGGACAAAATGTCACAAGTACGCCAATCAATCCTAGGGTTTTGCATCTACAACCAAGGAAACCCAAGGACAATAGCATAATGTGGAGAACTGATCACCTGAAACTGCAGTGTCGCCATGTGAAGTGCCTCTACCATGAGCGACAAGAAAAGAGTATCATGCATAACATGCAGGGGTTGTAGGGGCCTCCCGTCTATGGCCTCAATAGCCAATGGAGAGGAGCAGAGTTGCAAAGGAATGGAGTGTTTGACCGCAAACTCAGCATCAATGAAATACCCGGCAGCGCCTGAGTCTATCAATGCTGGGGCAACCACCAATGAATTGGCCCAAGTAAGAATAACCTCAAGTATAGGTTTACCCTGTAGAACCTCCAGGGAAAGAGAAATTCCACCCACAGTCTGTCCCCAACATGACCCTAGGTGTGAGCGGTTCCCGTGCGGATGCGACAAGACCACAATAAGTGCCCAGGTATCCCACAATACAGACAGAAGCCCTCCCTTCAACGGAAAGCCCTCTCCTCCACCGAGTGGAAACCCAGCTGTGTAGGTTCACCCCTGACATGGTCAAAACCAGGAGGCATCGGAGGAATGGGTGGGTGCGAAAAGTTAGGAGCCAACAGAGACGGAGGCCTACGCAGACATTACCTAAAAGACAGTCTTTCTCTGATCCTGGTATCAATCAGGATAGTACATGTAATTAATTTGTCTAGATCGCTGGGCAGCTCGCTGGCTGCAATTTCATCCTTGATTGTGTCACTCAATCCTTGGTAAAAGGCAGCTACGAGTGCCTCATTGTTCCAACCCACCTCTGCAACCAGAGTACGTAATTCGATTGCGTACTCTGCCACCGTACGTGCGCCCTGGCAAATGGTCGTGAGTTTGGCAGCGGAGGCAGCACAGGCCAGAACATTGAAAACCCACCTGTAACAGCTTACCTTGTTTTCAGAGTCATCTGCAGGTGTGAGGCTTCAGGCATGCAGCAGGCCTCTGTTTTATGTGCCATGCTTCCTGTAGTCCCCTCTTATCTAGTTCCTTCCTCTGAGCTGCTCCTCCTACCTACTTCCCGAGGAGGGGTTTAAAGGGCAGTCTGAGTCCTGACTCAGTTGCCCTTGTGTTGTTGTTCATAGCAGTTCTATTATTTTGGGCTCTGTGTATGACCTGGCTAGTCTTCCATCCAACCTGGTGCTGATCTGTGGCTCTGTCTGACTATTCTTTTCTCTATCCCTATAGTGGACACCCAACCTGGTGCAGACCTGTGGCTCTGGCTGACTACCTGAACTGTGTATGACCTGGCTTGTCTGACTACCCCCTCTGGTGCTGACTTGTGGCTCTGTCTGACAATTCTTACGTTTGTTCCTTGTACCTAGCAGACACCCAATATAGTGCTGACCAGGGGCTCTGGTGGACTAGCTCTGATACTGACTGCAGACGTGAGTCAGGTATCCCTTTCCTTATACTGACTACAGGAGTGAGTCAGTTATCCATTCCCTCATACTGACTGCAGGCGTGAGTCAGATATCACTCCCTACTGACTGCAGGCGTGAGTCAGTACTCTTGCTTCATCAGATCAAGAACCAGTGTTCCTGTTCCTGCAGACACTACCAGTGGCTGATGCCTAGTCTCCAGCAGAGTGGTCAGTCTTGGCAGCCTACTATTCCTGGTAGCAGTGCTCGCTGGCTTGTAACCCTCTGCTTGCTACTTGTGTATATAGTGTGCTCTACTTTTCTATTATTAATAATTTTGCATTTAACTATACCGTACTGACTCCTGAATGTTATTGGTAAACCATGACAGTACACAAGGGCCATGAGTTCAGACGGTGATAGTAATGCAGTCTTTCAAAGCACCCTGGAAAGGCTAGAGACACTGAGTCGACGACTTGATCAGTTGTCTTTGGTCATGCAGATGGTTTTGCAGTGCACTGCTAGCCTCAAACAGATTTGTACCCAATTGGTGGCCCCCCCAGACACCTTCCAGGAACCAGTGGCTCCAACTTCTCCTGATGCAGGCATGGTCAAGAGGTTGATGGGTTCTGCTCAGCTCCCACAGCGTTATGGTGGGGATCCTGATTGTTGCCGTGGCTTCCTTAACCAGCTGGGCATATACTTCGAGTTAGTACCGGATGTCTTTCCTACTGAGCACAGTAAAGTTGGTTTCCTTATATCCCTCCTCACGGGCAGGGCGCTGGCATGGGCCAATCCTCTATGGGAGACGATTAAACCCATTATTCACAATTTCTCGGAATTTGAGAAATCATTTAAACAAGTCTTTGATAGGCCAGGTGCGTGTTCTTGGCATCCAAGCACCTTATGACCCCGGTGCAGGGTAATCGCATGGTGGGGAACTATGCAATTGAGTTTCGCACCCAGGCAGCAGAAGTAGACTGGAATAACGAGGCCCTGATGGCCATTTTTTTTTCATGGGCTCAGTGACACTATGAAAGATGAGATCGCGGCTCGCGATCTACCTAACAATTTGGACAGGCTGATTGACTTTTGTATTCGAATGGATACCAGAATCAGAGAAAGACCCTCTTTTAAGGAGTACCTGCGGAGGTCCTCAAGTACCTGCTCATTATTCTGGCCCACCCTATCCTCCCTCGCCTCCCATGCCTCCGGGGCTTGTTTCGGACAATGCTGAACCTATGCAGGTAAATGCCATAGTCAGGGGGAGACCCTCAGTAACTGAGAGCCTGCGGAGGCCTCAAGGGGAGACGTCTTCCCATGTTCCTGACCCTCCCTATCCTCCCTCTCCTTCCATGCCTCCTGATCTAGTATCTGAGAGTGGTGAACCTAGGATGGTGGATGTCACCTGGCTTTCCAGAGAGGAGAGAGCCTTTCGGAGAAGTGAGGGCCTGTGTCTTTACTGTGGGAGGGCCGGTCATTTCTTGTGGTCATGTCCAATTCGCCCTGAGTGACAAACGAATGCGAAGGGTGGTAGGAGACAGATGATAGGGGGCATTTCATTGTTTCCAGAAAATTTGTCGGATAAGCCTTTGCTAAAGGCCTGTATTATTGGGCAAACAAATCCGCCTCAGTTCCAGCGTTGCTGGACACAGGGGCTGCCGGCTGCTTTATAGATGCGGAATTTGCAGCCAGTAAGAATATTCCATTGTTGCCTCTTGCTTCCCCATTGGACGTAGAATCCATTGATGGCAGACTATTGCAGCCTTCACATATCACTCATGAGACCGCTCTGTTAACCCTGAGGGTAGAAGCCCTGCATACGGAAAACTGAAGTTTCAGGTGATTAATTCTCTACACCATGCCATGGTCCTGGGGTTTCCTTGGGTACAAAAACACAACATCCACAAGAAAGTCGCTTTCACAAAATTACTGCAACATTATAAAAACATTGTAACTTTATTCTCAAAACATATAAAAGAGTAGATACCTTAACAACATCCTGAATTTCAAAACAATGGAGGAGAGACTTTAGAGAAGTGTAACTTGAACCAGCAGGTGTATAATCTCAGTCCCTTACAGATCAATGCGTTTCGCGCTTAACGTGCTTACTCATGACCTAAGGTTCTCTCAGTGTCCATTAAACTTTTAAATAAGCAACCACCAATGACCTTAATGGATTTCTAATCGCGATGTGTGATTGGGTCTCCCATCCCGTTGAGCAATATTGTAAACTCAGGGGAATTAACCCCTTCCAACAAAAATCCTTCCCTATGTATTGTGCCTAATATCCATAAGCACAATAACTGTCCCCTCCATGTCTCAGGGCATAACAGACCACTACCAAAATTTGGTGTGTATCATAAAGCCTCAAGAACATGGCAGACCCAAACACTGCAAAATATCCACCATTAAATAAAGGGAAACTATTTGTTGATGGACTACAAAAAAGTCTGTGGGAGAATGCCCCAATTCAACACACCCCACCATTTATCACAGGTTGAATATATAGAGTTCAGAAAGACCCCTGTATAACAATTATCAAGCTATAAATACTAAATAAAAAAAGTTTAAATTTAAAACCTAGGACCGAGAAAAAGATGTTACAATACTGCGGGATGGAAGAATCGCTTAGCAGACAATGTTACAGTGTAGCCATGAAAAATAACGGAAATAAAAAGACAATTCAAACCACCACATAAAATAAATACGTCTATTCAATTAACCCATTAATATGACCCAAACTTTCTATCCAGGGTTTCCTACAGACAAGTATATATTCTGTGGTGGTATTCAAATTGTTCAAATAATAAGCAAGAATATCTATTAACTTATAACAATCAACAAAAACATTAAGAATCACTCACTCAAAAAAGAGAGAGAGAAGAAAAAGAAGAAAGAAGTTTCAAAATTTTAAAGTTTTTAAAAATTATTTTAGAGATTTTTTTAAAGGAAATGAGGGACTACCTACAATGTAATTCAAACACCGCATCTAAGGTAATCCTATGCACTCAATTAACCCTTTAGTAAATTACTATAACTATTTGAATTATCTATTCAGGGTTCCATGCGAATACATACCATAACATGCAATGATGACCACAATGTCTAGTCCATCAACTTTCACATTAGCATAAAAAAAAAAAAAAGGAATTATCCATAAAACGGGCACAATAGCCAGCCTGCCAGCTACCACGTTTCAAGATAATTTAATTTTAAATGTCTACAGGAGAAATGGGTCTAACCATGTAGCAATGACACATTTTCTCACACCTTACTAAGACCCAACATCCGGCAGACTCATATCCCGCATTAGATCTCTCCAAGTATACAATTTAAAAATAACAGGTTTCATCGTATTCCCTATTAAGACCACCAGGGTGTCTAGTTCCCAATTCAAAAATCCAGAAGACTTCTTTTCTAGATAACTTATCATCAAGACATCCCTTACGTGGTCCTAAGGTAACTCGTTCGATGCCTTGCAATTTAAAGTGAGAGAATACTACTGAACGAAATTCTACACTTCTTATGTCACTAAGGTGTTCATTCATTCTCTCTCTCATAGTTCTCGTGGTTTTACCCACGTATTGTATCTTACAACTAGTACAAGTCAGGAGATAAATGACACCCTTAGTGAAACAATTAGTGTAGCCTTTCATCTCATAAGCTTTACCAGTGACTGTGGAACAAAAAGTCTTAGACACATCTATTAGTCTGCAACAGCCGCATCTAGAGCCACCACACTTATAAGTACCCTTTGTATCCATCCAACCAGTTTTTGTATCCATAGAAAAGAGACTATGTGAAACTTGTGTAGCTGTAGTTGGGGTTTTGCATGCAACAAACTTGAACCCGTCATTCAGGACCTCATGTAACCCAGAATCCACATACAGGATAGGTATATGTTTTTTGACAAGTTACACTTCTCAAAAGTCTCTCCTCCATTGTTTTGAAATTCAGGATGTTGTTAAGGTATCTACTCTTTTATATGTTTTGAGAATAAAGTTACAATGTTTTTATAATGTTGCAGTAATTTTGTGAAAGTGATTTTCTTGTGGATATTATGAATTTTGATGGGGGTTCATTGGAGAGTACCCTCATATCGCCTAGTACTGCACTAATCACCGATCCAGATATATGTGTATACATCTTTATATATCAGCACCTTAAGGGTAAAAGATCCCGCTTTAAATGTTAGGTCTTAAAGCAACAGAAGTTTTGAGCCACTGATCTTGCCATAGTTCTACAAAAACACAACCCCAGGATAGAATGGCACACTTGTGATGTGGTGGCCTGGTCTCCACAATGCAAAAAGTCTTGTTTATCATGTCCCGTGAGAGTCACTCAAGACTCGACTCCTCCCGGAGGAGTATACGTCATTTATAGACGTTTTCAGCTAAAGTCAGGCTGAGGTTCTTCCTCCTTACAGACCATATGATTGAACGTTGGAATTGTTGCCTGGTACTACACCTGCAAGGGGCCGTACTTACCCCTTGTCTGTGGAGGAGAATAAGGCCATGGAGGAAAACGTGTCTGACGCGCTGGCCAGAGGCATCATTCGTAAATCCACATCTCCTGCTGGTGCTGGATTTTTTTTTGTCAAAAAGAAGGACGGACAACTATGTCCATGCATTGACTTTTGTGGTCCAAACAAGATATTGGTAAAGAATGCATATCCTATTCCCCTGATCGTTGAACTCAATCTGAGAGCCGCACACAACTTGATACGAATTAAAGAAGGGCCTGAATGGTAGACAGCGTTCAATACCCGTAGTGGGCACTATGAGTACTTGGTCATGCCCTTTGGATTGTGTAACGCCCCAGCTGTCTTCCAGGAGCTCATAAATGATGTGTTATGAGAACTCCTTCAAAGTTGCGTGGTTGTATATTTGGATGACATCTTAATTCACTCTCCTACATTGGATACTCATCAGTCTGACGTATCCAGAGTCCTGAGCCTATTACGTGAGAACAAGTTGTTTTGTAAACTTGAAAAATGTGAATTCCACAGACCTCAAGTCACATTCCTGGGTTAAATAATTCCCGCTGCCGGGTTCGCCATGGACCCTCAGAAATTGTCCACTGTTGGTAATTGGCCACGTCCTAAGGGACTCAAAGCGATCCAAAGGTTTCTGGGTTTCGTGAATTATTACCGAAAATTCATTAAGAATTTCTCTACCATTGTAAAACCCCTGACGGACATGACTTGTAAAGGGGCAAAAACCTCGGAGTGGTCACAAGCGGCTATTCTGGCTTTTAAAAAGCTCAAGGCAGCCTGTCACGGACTCTAAGAACGAGAACTGGACCAGTACTATAGGTAACACAATCTTTATTAAGAGACACAACGTACAGAATGATTCAGCAACAGCAAGTACACAATCCAATATAGGTAACGTCAGGAAGGATAGTGCTGCTGTAGTAGTACCGAACTGAACCCCAGAAGGAAAGCAGGAGAAGCCACCTCAGGTCCACACCTGAGAAGTCTACAACAAGTCCGCACCTGTACAGACAATGTTCCTGAGTAAGGTTAACTGTGCTACAGGTCCGCACCTGAACGCACCAGTAAATGGACGGAAACAAGGAGAAGTTTGCCAGAATCACTGAGAGCATCCTACAGGTTATCCACTGGATTGTTGGTATGCTGGGTGCGCAGTGGACAGCCTCAGGTAACACCAAGGTGGGTAGTCAGACAAGCCGGAACATACACGGATCAAATAATAAACCAGAGCCGCAGGTCTGAACCAGATTGGTTATCAGACTAGCCAGGGTCAAACATGGAGCAGGTAGTCGGACAGAGCCACAGGTCAGCACCAGAACGGATAGTCAGCCAGGCCAAAAGGTCATACACAGAGGAGGTAGTCTACCAGAGCCGTAAGTCCACACCAGAAGGAATGTCAGACTGAGCCGGGGTCATACACAAAGCGGGTACTCAGACAAACCAAAGGTCTGCACTAGAATGGGTAGCGAGACAAACCAGGTAATGCACAAACTCAAACCAGCTGCACTGGACACCACTAAAAGGCGACTGAGCATAGTATCAAGGCAGTACTTCAGCTTAGTAACCAGGAAGAGGAGGAGTCAGGAATTGTGCCACTGTCCCTTTAAATGGAGAGCACATCCATGCCCTTGGACGTGCACCCAATAGCTGTCAGACCTGCGCCTGAACCCAGCACCTGGGAAGCAACTGAACCACCAATCCCCATGCAGCTGGAGCCGCCAAACAGCAGTGCGGCTGAAGCTGGCGGGTAACACTGCAGCTGGAGGAGCTGGAGGAAGCCGCGGTCGGCTCTAGCAGCCGCCACACTGGTACTTTAACACAGTCTTCGCAGCAGGTCCCATATTGGCACATCCAAATCCCTCCCTGCCCTTTACCCCGGAGGTGGATGCATCAGAAGTCGGAGTGGGCGATTTGTTGTCCCAGCGCTCAGCTCCTGGTGAGGCCCTATGTCCATGTGGGTTCTTTTCTAAGAAACTGTCCAAAGCTGAAATGCTTTACCAGATTGGGGACAGAGAATTACTGGCTATTGTCCACTGTCACTGGGTGACTAGGAAATTAACACACTGACAAGTACAGATGAACTTAAGATAAAACTTTATTAAGTACAATAATGACAGGAAATGAAGAAACAGGCTGGTGGCAACAAATGACACAACAGTAGTAATAGTAATGACATGAAGTGGCAGCAGATAGTGACACACCTTCACGAGACCAGGGAGGAACAGTGGACTCACTTTCCTCACCCTTCACCAGGCAGGTGAACAGTAACGGAATGGCCCTTGGACTCACACCGGTAGATGTGAGGACAGTGTGGGTACACCGCACACATGGTATGAATAGCACACCTTCACTGGACCAGGAAGGAACAGTGAACTCACTTTCCTCACCCTTCACTAGGCAGATGAACGACAATGGAAAGGCCCTGAGACTCAAACAGGTAGATGGAATAACAGTGCGGCTGACTGGCACACCTTCACGAGACCAGGGAGGAACAGTGGACTCACTTTCTTC
The DNA here is from genome assembly GCA_037306005.1 of Rhinophrynus dorsalis. Lineage (NCBI taxonomy): Eukaryota > Metazoa > Chordata > Amphibia > Anura > Rhinophrynidae > Rhinophrynus > Rhinophrynus dorsalis. The sequence goes on from CM074722.1 coordinate 175,216,588, forward strand.
ACCCTTCACTAGGCAGATGAGCAAGATCTGAATGGCCCTGGGACTCACACAGGTAGATGTGAGGGCAGTGCAGAGCACTCCCGCACACACACAGTCGGCAGGAATAAAGGAGCGCAACAATACCCTAGCGATAGGGTATACAATAGTCTGGTAACCAGTACTGAGGCTAGGTAAGGCAACACAAAAAAACGGGACGGCCACGGCAGGTCAAACACACAGAATGACCGACAAGTGCTGCTAACGGAAGTGAGCACAGAGTGGAAGGCACAGGCGACAAGGAAACCAAACAGTGGCACGGAATGGCAAAGGAGCGCAACAATTGAGAGCGAACCAAGAGGCAGCCAATGGTCAGAACCGGATCGGGTAGTCAGACGTCATCAGTGGTCGTAGCCGGAACGGGTAGTCAGACGTAGCCAGGAGTCAGAACCGGAACGGGTAGTCAGACGTAGCCAGGTAATACACAGGAACAGTAATGGACCAACACAGCAATAAGCTCAGGTACACCATGAAAGGGCAAAGACAATGACACAGGCTGAGGTTTAAAAACCCTGACAGTTGGGCAGAGCGATGACCTCACCAACATGGTGACCTATAATAATAGCGACTCAGCGAGTGCGAAGTGAATAATGTCGCTCTATGGCAAATCTGCTAGAGGCAATCACGGGGCACCGTGATATCCTGGCCTTGAAAGAATGGAGGCATCTGCTTGAAGGTACTAAAGCTCCTATATTGATTTTAACCAACCACAAAAACCTAATTTACCTCTCTGAAGCCAAACACTTGTCTCCCAGGCAGGCCAGATGGGCACTGTTTCTGTCCCACTTTAATTTTGTGGTTTCCTATCTTCCTGGCTCTAAAAACACACTGGCAGACGCATTATCCCACCAGTTTTGTAGCCCATCCAGAGAAGAGGTTCCATCTTCTCCTATCATTCCGGCTGATCGTATTCTAGCTATGATTCGTACCTGCATTACTTCTCCTCTAGGAGAAGAGATTCTAGCAGCCCAAGAGTCTGCTCCTCCTGATAAACCTGATGGTCGTTGCTTTGTTCCTGCACAGTTGCGCATCAACTGTATATCATGCCTCTAAAGTTGCGGGACACATTGGTCAAGACCAATTGATATGGTCCGTGTCACGAGTATTTTGGTGGCCTAGACTTTGGGCCGACTGTACCACTTTCACGGCTGCATGTACGACTTGTACTCAAACCAAGTCTTCTAGACACCTGCCAGTGGGCTTGCCTCAGCCATTGGCCAATGGGGAACGCCCCTGGTCACATCTATTCATTGACTTCATGGTTGAACTTCCAAGTTTCATGGGTTATACAGTCTAAGATGGCCCACTTTGTGCCACTGAAAGGGTTACCATCCACACAGGAATTGGAGGTGGTATTTGCTAGAGAGGTCTTCCGTCTCCATGGCATTCCCAAATAATTGTGTCCGATAGAGGAAGCCAGTTTGTGTCCCGTTTCTGGAGGTGCTTCTGTACACAAATGGGTATTCAATTGGCATTCTCCTCCTCGTATCATCCGCAGTCCAACAGTGTGGCAGAGAGGTCTAATCAAGTCTTGGAACAGTTTCTCCACTGCTATATCTCTTACCATCACGATAACTGGGCTACCCTGTTACTTTGGGCAGAGTTTGCCTGGAATAGTGCTGTTAACTCTTCCACTAAGAGCTCCCCGTTCTTGGTCAATTATAGGTTCCAACCCTCGGTTCTCCCTGAGACCTTCTAAGCACAAGAAATTTCGGCTCTGGACGAGCATTTAAGGGCGATCCGTTCCTTGTGGGTATGGGTACAGCATACCCTACGTGATTCTGTGCAGCGACAGAAAAGGCAGGCTGACTTAGGCATCTGCTGGCACCTACCTTCCAAGTAGGAGAGTGTGGTTGTCTTCCCACAACTTGCACCTCCAGGTCCCTTGTAACAAATTGGCTCCTCGCTTCATTGGTCCTTTCCGTGTGTTGCACAAAATTAACCCAGTGGTCTATGCCTTAGATCTTCCTGCCAATATGCACATTCATAATGTCTTCCATGTTTCCCTGTTAAAGCCCTTGGTCTGCAACTTGTATACCTCAGCTCTCGTCTGTCCTGCTCCCGTGAGAGTTGCAGATCACAAGGAGTATGAAGTACAAAATATTCTAGTCTCCCGTTTGGTTAGAGGGCTCCTACAGTACCTTATTCATTGGAAAGGCTATGGTGCTGAGTTGTGCTCCTGGATACCTGCCAATGATGTCCACGCTACTGTATTTGTACGCAGGTTTCATGCTCGATTCCCTGACAAATCCCGGACGGCTCCACAGAGGGGGCCTTTGAAAGGGGGCACTGTTACAGCTTACCTTGTTTTCAGTGTCATCTGCAGGTGTGAGGCTTCAAGCATGCAGCAGGCCTCTGTTTTATGTGCCATGCTTCCTGTAGTCCCCTTCTACCTACTTCCTTCCTCAGAGCTGCTCCTCCTACCTACTTCCTGAGGAGGGGTATAAAAGGGCAGTCTGAGTCCTGACACAGTTGCCCTTGCATTGTTGTTCATAGCAGTTCTATTACCTTGGGTTCTGTGTATGACCTGGCTAGTCTTCCATCCAACCTGGTGCTGACCTGTGGTTCTGTCTGATGATTCTTTTAACTATCTCTATAGTGGATACCCAACCTGGTGCAGACCGGTGGCTCTGGCTGACTACCTGAACTGTGTATGACCTGGCTTGTCTGACTACCCCCTCTGGTGCTGCCTTGTGGCTCTGTCTGACTATTCTTATGTTTGTTCCTTGTACCTAGCAGACACCCAATCTATTGCAGACCTGGGGCTCTGGTAGACTAGCTCCGATACTGACTGCAGGAGTAAGTCAGGTATCCCTTTCCTTATACTGACTGCAGGCATGAGTCAGATATCGCTCCCTACTGACTGCAGGCGTGAGTCAGTACTCTCGATTCGTCGGATCAAGATCCATTGTTACTGTAACGGTTTTATGTACACTCAGAAACGGAAGGTTTTGGTAAAACACAGTTTTATTAAAACACACAGAATAATAGTAACCCTCGCGGGTCCAGCATACAGATACAATATGACACTGACACAGGACAGGTTACAATAAAGTAAATAACCCACACAGGTCCAGTATATGTAATACAATTATCACAGTGCCTGTGATTCTCTGTCACTCTTACTTTTGGTTCGCTCTGATTTGCTGAGCCAGTTTGGCCCGCCCCTGGTGACCTTCTTATGCCTGGCGCAGACATCTGTCAGATGCCCTTTCGTGGTGTTTCTGAGCCAGTAGTGCTGTTGCTGTGTTCCTGTGTTCCGGATTCTTGCGCACCGACTTGGCTTGTCCTGACTACGCTCCAGTGTTCCTGATCGTGTTTGACCCGGCTTGTCTGCGAACCACCTCTGTTTCCTGACCTGGCCTGGCTGACGTTCCTGTTCGTGTATGACCCGGCTTGTATGACTACCTCCTGCGTGCTCCGACCCGGCCTGGCTGACTTCCTGCTCCGAGATCGACTTCCAGCCTGTTCCAGTGACCTCTGTTCCCGTTGTCGCTGCCGCGACATTTTTCACCTGCTGTTACCAGCTGCAGTGTGACCACTCTGCCTTGTGTTGCTTTTGATCAGTGCAGTGTACCGTTGTCTTGCAGAGCTGTGCGTTCCTCCGTGAGCCTCACTATACTTGCAGAGCCTCGTTAACTTACAGAGCCTTGTGTGTAAACGTGCATATTAACCCTTGCAGTGCTGCCTTACTCTTGCTACCTCGATTCCCAGTATAGAGCCTCTTTCGCTGTGCTACGTCTGCTGAGTTGGCCGCTTACCGATGGCGACTCTATCTATCCTACTGCAGAGTAGTCACTTTATGTTGGTCCGGTAGGGCGTCATTGGCTCTCACTTCTACGTTGTTTACTGGGCGATATCTACTGTGGCCTCTGGTCTGTGTGGCAGCAGAGGGAAGGCTCAAGCTCTGGCAGGTTCCCGTTGTATACGCCAGTGGGGGCTATTGGCTCTAGCGCTACTATTGCTGATATCCGGTTAACACCTGTGGAGGCTTTTGCCAGCTCTTGCATTGCAGGCCGGTTTCCGTTACGCCCGTGGGGGCTATACACACTCGCACTCACAGAAGCAGTCCTCCTGTAGGTACGCCCGCGGGGGCTATTTGGATTTCTGTTCTGCTTAACTATTTGGTCACATCGGCTAGGCATTTACGTTTCCAGAACACTGTGAACTGTCTCTATCAGCACCTCCTTTTAACACCTAGGGCGTGCCAAACCACCACATCTGAGACTGACTGATTTATGCTCTTAACCCTTTGGGTACTGTACACCATTCTCTGTGAAGAGATCTTGTATGTCAATTATACTGTGCATTGTCTCTCTGTACTACATCAGTCATCACTGTGTGTTTATTCCTACCGCCTCTAGAGGGCGTTCGTTTGCATTATTGCTATTAAAATAAAATTGTGTTTTATTTTACCAACTGGTCTGAGTGTCCTAAAAACCGTTACAACAATATACAATACTGACACAGGTCAGGTAAAGTTCGTATGATTCAGTGAGACAATGGCAGATAGGTACTATTAGGCCAGGAACAGTGGATAGGCCCTAATAGTGGAAGGCCCAGAGTACACTCTCTACGCAGAGAGTGACAAAGTAGCGACTGTAGCCACCAAGGAACAAGCGGAGACCAGGATGTGCAACTGGCTACTGGAGCACCACAGGTAGGCTGCAACTGAAGTGCAGTGTAACGCCAAACCGGGACTGCAATAGACTGTAACCCAAATGCACAGCACCAGGAGGTGCAGTGTAATGCAAATCGGGACTGCAACAGACTGTAACCCAAAAGCACAGCACCGGGAGGTGCAGTTTAATGCTGTTACATCCCTTGACCTTTGACCCTGCTTCCTCCGGACTGGCCACTGAGATCTTTTTAGAGGCATCACTTCCTCTCCCTGATGCCTGTTTGTTGTTTTTTCTCTCTGTCCGATTCCTGGCTCCTGCTGGCTACCGAAGTGACCTCTGCCTGCCTGACTACGCTCCTGGATCTCCCCAGTACCTTGCTCCCATACCTTTTCAGTGGCTGACTCAGACCATCTGATTTCCGCTCGCTTCTTGCCCAGCTGCAGCCTGCTTCCAGCTTCCGGTTCTGCCTGTCAGAGGCAGCCGCGAGTTTCCTCACGGCCGCGTCCCTCTGGTACGCCGGCTGCCGGCGCACCGCCCGCTTGCTTCGGAGCCAGTCTCGCTCCCATCGGCTGCTGACTCCAGTAGGAGGAAGGCCTAGTCCTGTGGGTCACCTCCTTTCCGCTCCTGTGAGCGGTTCAGCGCCTTGCTCTCCAGCATCATTGGCTTGCCATCCATCCTTTGGCTAGCCGTTGTTACGGCACATAGAGCCTTGCCCTATCACAGACCTCATTCTCTGGGGGATCCTCTTCCCGCGAGTTTGTCTGCTGGTCTCCCTTATCCTGCCCAGTGATCTATTGTGGGTGAGTGAAGCAAGGAAGAGTTTCCTCTGGCCTAGTTAGAGGCCTTTGGCCCCCCGGTTATTGTTCCCTGGTCTGCTGAGGGCTTTAGCTCCCTTATCCTACCCTGCCTTCTTTCTTTTCTCTGCAGGGGTAGTAGAAGCAAGGGAGGTTTTCCTGACCTAGTTAGAGGTCTTTCTCTTTCTGATTGTGGGATCTATCTCCTGTGTATCTGGGACTAGTGTGAGTTTTCCTGGGGTTTCCTCTGAGGATTCTTGCCCTCTCCCAGGGCCTCTTTCTCAGCCCCTTGGCTGCTTCAGCTCTTTTTGGCAGATTCCTCTTTTTGGCACTGGGTCTCCCGAGCATTCAGATTTCGGTCTTTTAGGTTCTCGCCTGAGCAGCTCTTGGGTACTGGGTCTAGCTGATTCTTCCTCCTGGGCATTTAGTTTCTAGCCTTCTGCATTCTGAGTCTAGGGGTCTGCTTTATGGGATCCTCTTGCTGGGCTCCCAGGTACCTCTGGTTGTTTACAGCTTGAGGGGTGTTCATCCTGGTCCCGGCCCTGGCTCAACTGGGGTCAGACATCTGGCTTCTCGGCCAGCACATTTACTACAGCTTTGGCTGCCGCAAGAACACTCCAACAATGCTCCACCGCTCCCGAGCTCCGAACCCGATTCCACACACCCTAGCTACCAGAACCTGTAGGCCTGGGAATCTCAGCATCTCCTCTAAGGCCCAGCATAGGGGGTAACAAATGCAAACCGAGACTGCAAAGACTGTGGCCCAAGTGCACAGCACCTCCCCGCAAGGGGTTAACGAATGCTCCGGTCTGAGGCAACTGCTAGGTGGAATAACAGACTGAGGCGCCCAAGAGTAACCCAACCTTAGGTATAGCAGTAAACAGACCAAACGTACCGTGGTGCAACCGGAATCTCCACACCGGAGAGAAATGGCTAGGCACAGGAGTGATTGGATCACAGTAAGAACTGCCTGAGCAGTAACCGAGGCAACCGGAGGTCTATTCAGACCGAGAGAGAGAGCACCGGCTAAAGCCCCCAAACCGGATCCCGGAATGAGAGCGAACCGGGCAGTAACAGAGCAGGAACATAGCCAATCCGGGACAGTACACAGAGCAGGAACATCAGCCAAGCCGAGTCGGTACACAGAGCAGGAATGTCAGCCAATCCGGGTCAGTACACAGAGCAGGAATGTCAGCCAATCTAGGTCGGTACACATAGCAGGAACGTCAGCCAACCTGGGTCGGTACACCGAGCAGGAACGTCAGCCAACCCGGGTCGGTACACAGAGCAGGAACGTAAACAGGCAGAATAGTCAGGCAGTCCGGGTCATACACAGGAATCATACGAATATAACGGAACAAGCACTAGCAATGGGAACACCACGAAAGGGCACTGCAGGAGTTACAGGACTGAGTATTTAAGGGCTGTCACTGGGAGGAGCAACAACACGTTAGCCAATAAAAAGGTATCAGGAAGTAGCAAAGTGTCAAAATGTCGCCAGCATAGCACAGGCACCGTGATATCCTGTTCCTGCTCCTGGTTCCTGCAGAGACTACCAGGCTGAGGCCTAGTCTCGAGCAGAGTGGTCAAGCTTGGCCGCCTTCAATTCCTGAAGTGCTCGCTGGCTTGTAACCCTCTGCTTGCTGCTTGTGTATATAGTGTGCTCTACTTTTCTATTATTAATACATTTTGCATTTAACTATACCATACTGACTCCTTAATGTTATTGGTAAACGGTGACAACCAGTTGTGCAAAGCAGATACTTCTGTTCACATATTCACTAAGTTTTACAAAGTTAATATTTTTGCATCTCAGGATTCTAGTTTTGGCTGCAAAGTTCTGGAGGCCATTGTTCATTGGTTTTCTTCCCTCCCGCTACTTTTGGGACTGCTTTAGTATGTCTCCATGGGCCCTGCATCCATCAATGAGACTAGAGAACCACTAATTTCCAAATTATGCAAATAGCAGTTCAAAGCAAGCTGTTTAGCCATGCTGGGAACTGTGACAGTCGGGCTGCGGTTACATAACAGGTAACTGCAGTCAACCGCAGTGTATGTGGGAGTAGCTGGGGGACAGACTTTGTAAGTTAAATTTAGACAAAACCAAAACTTTAAATAAAAAATGAATACTGTTTTCGTATTATTTGATATATAGCATAACTATATAAGCCACTTTAATAAAGCATATGGGAATTTCTTTTTAGAAGGTGATACATCCACTTTAAGTGCTTTTTTTTTACACTAAAGGACAAGAGCAATTTTGGCCTTTATAGTATGCCTTCGTTCAACCGTATTTCATACAACCAAGAGTCCCTCTTTGAGACCCAAATCCATCTGCCTCTCTTTCCTACATGGTGTCCCTGTTTTCAGGTGATCAGACTGTGTGGTGTGTAAAGAAGTCCATAAAACTGATTGACAGCAAGAAAATACACATAAATGTTTGTTTAACCTTCAATATATGTGTTTATAAATTAGTCTGTGTAAATAAATCACTTTGGTATTGCTTAAAGGGACAGTAATGTCCCAAAAAATGTTTTACAGTTATGTAGAGTTTAAAATATGAATCAAATTGTTCCAAACTCTATCTCTCAAACCGCTATGGTTTGAGAGATATAGGGGTTCTAAGTTCCCCCTCCCCTTCTCCTGATGTCAGTGTCTAGCTGACAGCAGGAGATCCCGGTCTGGGGACCAGTAGGCGGCTCTGCAGCAGAGCCGAAATCGCGGATCTACAAAGTGTGCTTACAAACCAGGCACACTTTTTAGACCTTTCCAATGAATGAATTATTTTTAAGTAACGTGATCCCTGCTCTGCTGCAGAGCCTCCTCGAGTCGTACGACTCGCTTCTCCTGCTGTCAGCTTTACAGCTGACATCAGGAGAAGGGGAGGGAGGGGGGAACTTTGAATCCCTATTGTCATGCCAAGGCAAGAGTTGGCCCTCTGGGTTGTATAATTTGTTTGTTTGCTGACCTGTATGTTATTCAAAGTGCACCAGTCCTAGGCCATAAAATTAGCCGAGTAGATAACATCACCAGAAACTAAATGAGTAGATCACCAGAGCAAAACAGTGTCATAAATTATATTGGACCATCTTCTCTGGGGGGAGGTTTATCCAGGTGACACCCAAATAGCCTGAAATAGGGAGGAGGTGTATATATAGTGTAAAAAGGTTCAATACAAATATATATTCAGAATACACAGGTTTTACCCTTTTCATGGGTACCAAACATGCCAGGGGGAGGTGTTCCTGCTATGAGTTACAAGAATAGCCACTAGTTAGACCCAGCATGTTTGGTGTCCAGATATTCACACAGATATGAGGAATATGATTATTATAACATTATAGAGGTGTGCTGTGGGTTGCATGTTTTGGGAAGCCTTATGACTTTTCAGGTAGAACTCTGCAGTAACATCCCTGACAGGTCTGATTGAGTGGGCCGTAAACTGTCAAGCCAACCCCTGACCCACCCAGGTAACACCCAGGGGGTGTGGCCTCTTAGAAGCAACTATGGACTCCTGTTTAATATGGGTTTGTGACAGGGCCGGCGCTACCTATGGGCAAGGTAGGCGCCAGCCTAAGGCGCCCATCTATGGGGGTGCAGCCATGCAGAGAAAGAACCGGAGGCACAGTGATAAGTGGGGTAAAAAAAAAAGTTTAGTATGCCGCTGGACGGCACTAGTTGTGCCCCGCCGTCCAGCATAATCTTCCTAGGCGGCATATTCGCACTGCAGGCTGCAGTCAATGAGAGAGGAGTGCTTTGAGAGAATACTCCTCTCTCATTGGCTGCATGTGCTGTGCGTGTGATGAGGGGCGGCAGCTCTGTTGCGTAACAGCGCATGGTGATATGGTCACAGGATGAGAGCAACCAGGGGGGATTCATTCACAAGTTTGTAACTTCACCCTTTGAGTGCCAGAGGGATACGCAACACATTGGAAAGCAATGCGTTGCTTATCCTTCTGGCACTCAAAGGGTTAAGGGCAGCAGTAGGCTGGAGGAGTGATCGTGTTGAGCGACTAGCGAGGAGGAGGCCTGAATTATACCCCCAGAGCCTGCTGAAGCCGGGGGTTGCAGCAAAGATCTGGATCATTGGGCAGAGCGCTTTACACTTAAGAGGTGGTGGTGCGGAGCACAGGGTGAGTACATAACATTCAATATGCATGCTATTGCTACAACAAGGTTTTAGGGGCTGAGAATTCTGATCAATCAACGGACTCCATTAGGAAAAATTTTGAACAAGTAATAGAAGTTGAACCTCTCAGCCCCTAAAACCAGTGTGGATATTTGACTTAAAATTTATTTTAATAAATACACATTTCTGATTGATTTATTATAGATTTTAAATAAATATATTTATTGATTTCAGATTGATTTACTAAAGATTTTGTTATATGTTGTTCATTTGTGTCTATCACTAATATATTTTGCGATCTGGATTACTACAGATGCATAATATTTCCTGTGAGCAATATCCAGGTTAATCATCTCAAAAGGGAATCTTTAGGAGTGCACTGTAAAGGCAACTCTTTATTATTCTGCCTATGGGGTAAAACATGTCTAGTTTTATCTGATTCTAATATTAGCTTATTAATTACAGTACAGGGATATACACTTATACCATTAAAAGGGGTGGCGTACAAGTGGGTGGGGATAAAGTGGTGGGACACAAGGGGCGGATCCAAGGGGGCAGTAAAATTAGGCTTTACCTAGGGTGGCAAAAATCATTGCACCAGCCCTGGTTTGTGGCTAAAAAATGTGAATTTCTTTGTAACAACTGAAGGGGGAAATACCATCTGAAGTTCGATAATTGTATTTAAGGATTTCTTGTGTTTCTCCCATTTTATTTTATGGACTGTTTTGCCAGTGTGTAATCTTTATTTGTGTATGTCCTTTATTTCTGTATTTTTGTAACCAGCTCCGTGAAGCCTTTTTTCAGATTAAATGTTCAAGTAATCAGCTCTTGTCTCTGTTCTCTAATATGAACTCACTACTCTGAAGGAAGCTCAGTTAGAAAATGCTACTAAAGGATTAAATATATATGTCTGATTATTAAAGTGATTTTGTACTGTATTCTGTTGTGTTTGGGGTAACCTAAGACGCCCAGATATAAAGTCTTGGTGGTGGCAGCAAATTGTAGTACTGGGGTGATAGTGCAGAAGGGATTTCAGGGGTTAATTTGGTGGTTGCTAGGAATAGTAACAGGTAACCAGGGGTCTTGTATTGTTAACCCTTTCACTCCCACACTCTCCCCACTGTCTCACCAGGGCCTATAGCCTTCGATTGTGACACATATATCTCTCAAACCGTAGCGGTTTGAGAGATAGGGTTTAGAGCGATTTGTTTAATATTTTAAACTCTACATAGCTGTAAAAAATGTTTTTGGGACAATACTGTCACTTTAAATCATTTATTCAGTTACATAAATGGAGAGCCATACTAAGAAGTGATAAAGAGGTGATAAAATGGAAATGACTATTTCCCGTTATTTCACTTTTCCAGTTCCTATGTTATTCCATAGAGCCAATGCACTAAGATTTCTTCAGCTTTGGAGATCTTAGTGCATTGACTCTATAGAATAGCATTGGAACTGGTTGAGTTATATCACTGGACAAATTTTCTCTACTGTATCACCCCTTAGTGCAGTGTTTCTCAACTCCTGTCCTCAGGACCCACTAACTGGCCAGGATTTGATGATTTCCTTGTTAGAGCACAGGTGAGTTATTCAATGTGAATGAGCCTCTGATCACCACACCTGTGCTCTAGCAGAGAAATCCCTATGTCCTGGCCTGTTAGTGGGTCCTAAGGACAGGAGTCGAGAAACACTACCTTAGTGCATAACCTAGGTGTCAGTAGGTCATGAAATAACCTAAAAAGTAACCATAATGCCCTCTCCTACCAGCCATGCCCCCAGCAACACCATCAAAAACAAAGGTGCCCCTCTTTAGTTATTTTGTTCTAAGATCTCTCCAATTTCAAAATAAGGATCTGCAGAATAATGTGAAGATTATGGACAGGGCCGGCCCTAACATGGGTCCCGGTGGGTCAATGGACCCAGGCGGCACTTTGACTGGGGCGGCAATTTGCCGCCCACTGTATGTCAGCCAGCCGCCAGGTCTGTGTCAACAGGGCACAGGACAAAGAGCAGCTTGCGCACAGACATCCTCCCATGTTGCCTCTCTCTCTTTCTCCCCGCGCTGTACTGAGGTCAGAGCGCTGGGACTCATGTGACCTGCCGGCGCTCAGACATCAGACCGAGTGGGGAGTGCGAGAGGCAGCATGGGAGGATCAAGCTGCCTGCCACTAGACACCAGGGAGCTGGACAACTGTGGGTGCTGGCTGGGGTAAGTCCTGGGTGGGCAATGGGGCACGTGCTGGGGTAAGTCCTGGGTGGGCATGTCCTGGGGTGATGGGGTAAGTCCTGGGTGGGCAATGGGGCATGTGCTGGGGTAAGTCCTGGGTGGGCATATCCTCGGGTGCTGGGGTATGTCCTGGGTGGGCAATGGGGCATGTGCTGGGGTAAGTCCTGGGGTAAGTCCTGGATGCGCAATGGGGCATGTCCTGGGGTGCTGGGGTAAGTCCTGGGTGGGCAATGGGGCATGTCCTGGGGTGATGGGGTAAGTCCTGGGTGGGCATGTCCTGGGTGGGCAATGGGGCATGTGCTGGGGTAAATCCTGGGGTGCCGAGGTAAGTCCTGGATGCCAACGGGGCATGTCCTGGGGTGCTGGGGTAAGTCCTGGGTGGGCATGTCCTGGGGTGCTGGGGTACGTACTGGGTGGGCAATGGGGCATGTCCTGGGGTGATGGGGTAAGTCCTGGGTGGGAAATGGGGCATGTTCTGGGGTAAGTCCTGGGTGGGCATGTCCTGGGGTGCTGGGGCATGTTTTAATAGGCATCTGGCAGTGGCATATTTAATGGCCAAACTGGTTGTGGCATATGGAGGGAGAAGAGAGACAGACAGAGGTTGGAAGAGGAGAGACAGACAGACATGGAGGAGAGAGGGACAAAAGAGGAGGAGAAGATACATGGCAAAGAGACACATGGGGAGAGGAGAGACACATGTATGACATGGTGAGGAGAGAGACAGATGGGTGGCATGGAGGGAGAGAGAGAGAAACAGACATGGGTGGCATGGAGGGAGAGAGAGACAGACATTGGTGGCATGGAGGGAGAGAGAGACAGACATGGGTGGCATGGAGGGAGAGAGAGAGACATGGGTGGCATGGAGGGAGAGAGATGCTATTTTATAACTGTCCATTTTTTTACATCTGCAGCAGAGTTAGATAGCAATCTTTCACACATGATACCACTTAAACAATTTCATAAGCAGGGATTTCTGCTCCTGTACAGTTAGATTTTATAACCCTTTGAGTACAGGAGCAGAAAATTCTAACCCTTTGAGTACAGGTGCAGACATCCCTGGTTATGCAAGGGTTAAAGTGGTGTCCTATGTGAAAGATTGCTATCTAACACTGCTGCAATTGTAAAAAAAAAAAAAATGGACAGTTTTAAAATGTCATCTAAAATGTGCAGTTCTTCCATTTGTCTTCACATTATACTAACTGCACAGGGATTGTAACCAGGGGAGTTGGTTGGCTTTGAAAGACCTGGGGCTTAAGCCTTAGTGTACCAGAGTGGTATGCAGCGCATTGCAATGCACTGCATACCCCTGCACTCAAAGGGTTAAATTTGCTTAACGCAGCCATATGGGCGTGTTTTGGTGGGTGTAGTTTGGGGGGGCAGCATTTCATCCTTGGACCCAGGCAGCACAATGTGTTGGGCCTGCCCTGATTCTGGACATTTTTCTTACCTCAGTGAATGCCCCTTATTTTGAGTCTTGGTTAAACTTTATGTCAATGTTTGTTCTACCCTCCTACCACATGAGGTCAGTACCTTCAGTAGTGCACATTTCTTCCTGCTCAGTAGGTCTCTCTTTTTTCAGTAACTGAGCACTTCGGCAGTCAGCGGGCTACTTACTGCGCATGCGCAGCATGAACGGCCTTTTCCCAGTGCTCCAGCGCCCTTACGTTAGCGCTGTGACTCTCCGGTCCTAACCCAGACGGGACAAAATACAGCGAAATGGTCAGTAAACCGGAAAAATTTCACCGGCAACTAATACATGACTATCCCCTGTATCATGCATTGCAGTTATAAGTCGATGAAGTTAGATAAGTGCCATTGATGGACTTGGATTGAGGAAGGTCTGTTCCGGAGTTCCTTCTTCCAGCGTGGCCTAATGGCTGCTGATGTGGGAGGTCCGGCAGGCTTGTTCCTAACTCCTGCTGTCTGGTTTGACACTTCCATAAACGTCTTACTGTCCTGGTATGATATACGCAAAATAATTGTTAATCTGGAATTTGGGCACGGTGCTAATGTGATCAGTTGCACTTATATGGTGGTCTATTTTCTTCCCTATGTATATTTACTTTGTGTATAAAGTATATATGAGTTTTACCATTGTTTCCCTGTTGAGAGTTGGTCGTATCGATGTGCTTAAAGTCGGTGTACGGTTCTTTCTAGTGCGCTGACAAGCGAATTAATGTAACGTTGTTCTGGAGATGTCATCTTACAATTTAAAGTGGTCCCAATTTTAACCCGTTAAGTACCAAAGGGGTTTGCAATGCATTGCACTGTTACTTTGACGATTTAAAGTAATTTAATGTGCATGACAGAGGTGTGGAATCTGTTGGACAATTGCACTTTCACCCATAGTTGAATATGAGTTGTAGTCCAATAATCAAAGCCAAGGGCTGCACTTCCTTGGTGTAGCATGATGGCTCTTTAAAATGTTACTTCATCTCTCTTTCAGTCATTGACAGGCTTCACTGCTAGGTTGTCAGGGTACTGTGTGAGTGTGTGGAGAAATTTGTATGTTTACCCATGAAGTGTGTAGGGTGTTTTTGACTTAAAATGGTGGATTTCATACCAGTGTTTTTATGTCTTCTATTTGCGTCTGGTGTTCTGTTGCGTACCAACCGGTGTTTTTGTCTTCTACTTACGTCTGGATGTTTTGTTGCATACCAGATATGCATAAATCCAAGTTGTGTATCTATTTTATTTAACACTTTGATGCAAGGTTTCAGAGCACTGTAGTTCAGTGTATTGTGAACGGCTTCTAAAAACATGTTAGCAAGACAATGTAACTTATTATTTATGCAAAAGAACATGGATACCTAACACAGCAAATCATGATTGTTACTTGTTGCTTTTTAGGGTTTTGTCAAGGTTGTCAAGAATAAGGCTTACTTTAAGAGGTACCAGGTCAAGTTCCGCAGAAGGAGAGGTGAGATTATATTTATTTTTTGTTTCATTATCTGAACTCTTTAATGCTGCTTTTTATTCCCCACTAATTATTTGTTTAATTCATTAGAGGGTAAGACCGACTACTATGCCCGCAAGCGCTTGGTGATCCAGGATAAAAACAAGTACAATACTCCCAAGTACAGGATGATTGTACGTATCACCAACAGAGATATCATCTGCCAGGTAAGCAGCACATGGTGTGGCCTTTGGTGTAATATTCATATGTTGGGGTAGTGGTGTGTTCCCTTCTGAGCAATTAAAGGTGGGTGATCAAGTGACATGTAAAACCTACATCTCTATACAAGAGTAGACTAGGTCTCACACACAGACCTTTTCACTCCTACTAGTTCCTAGCAGCATAAACTGTTCAATGGAACACTATATTGGTGAGCTTCTTTTTTGGGACAGTCCAGGTTTCGGAAGATGTTTAAGTAAAACCACTAAAATTCTGTACTAATCCATGAGTGAACAACCTGCAGACATCCAGCTCATGAACTCCCATAATGCACAGCTGGTTAATGGCAGGGTGATTTATATTATTATTATTATTCTTTATATAGCGCCAACTAATTCCGCAGCGTTGTACAATTGGGAATAGACATACAGAGGTATTAAATAGTACAATCAGATGTGGAGAACAGGAGGATCAGAGGGCCCTGCTTGTGAGAGCTTACAGTCTAGATATAGTTGTAGTTAAACAGCTGGATGTATGCACTTTGCCTGCCACTGATCCGGATACTAACATTTAGATTACAGTTGTGGCATATGACACTTAAGACAGAAGTGAAATCTGGTACACTTAGGTTGGTAAACTTCCATTTACCATCAGGCAGTGACTTGCTGATTGGAATTTTAGATCTACATTAATCCCCCCCTTGTGATTCTATATTCTCAGTACTGCTGCTTTAACAATGTTTATCAGCCTAGTTGTAGGTATACATGTTTTGTAATAGACTACGATATGTTAGAGCAAACATGAAGTATATAAAGCAACCTAAATACATCAATCCCCCCCCCCTTTTTTTTTTTTTTTTTTTTTTTTTTTTTGTTTCCTTCTTGAAGTAGCCTTTTAATCTTTTAAAATTGGCTTTAAACATAAGTATAGTAGTCCTTAACTTTTAGGATAGTATAGCTGTCTTAAATGTCATTGTTTAACCCATTAAGGGCCAGAATGGTGTACAGTGCATTGCACACCTGTCTGGTCCTTTTTTAAAGGATTAAGTTGTTGCTCACTATATACTCCTGTCTTTCAGATTGCTTATGCCAGGATTGAGGGAGACATGATTGTGTGTGCTGCATATTCTCATGAGCTTCCCAAATACGGTATCAAAGTTGGACTGACAAACTACGCTGCAGCTTATTGCACTGGCCTGCTGCTGGCTCGCAGGGTATGTATCTGCACAAATCTGTGTATCAACCAAAAGGTGTAGTCAAAAGAACTATACCCTAAGAATAACGGACTCTTTATCAGGATGACCCGTCTAGGGTTGGTGTCATTTTGACAGTCTCTTGGCATGTGTTTGTTATATTTGAACGGTTTACTACTATTTGTCTGTCCCTTTTACAAGTGTCTCAGGTGTTGTGGAAGCATAATGTTTACAGTGCATCCTAGATGTAGACTTCGTTGAAGCATACAATCTAAAATAGGCAGCTGCATATATATAGTATCTGACTTGGATGAAAGACACCTACTTTGGTAAGCCAATATGTTAAGAGCCACGTATTTTTAGTGGCCCATACATTTGTGCTAGTGTTTTATTAAGTGGGGCACGATTGGGGGATTTGTACAGCAAAGTACAAATGGTTAAAAACAGTAACTGGCCAAACCAATCTATGAATTTTCAAGGTGAAAACATATAGTACAACAATTTACTATATTTAGTATATCAAGCAAATTTAAGGGATAGAAATATATGAAAATGGAGCTCAGATTCCTTTTAGTGGCTTGTTTTGTGTTTGTTTTTTTGTTCATGCTGTGAGTATAAGGTAAACCCTTTTCCCCCCTTGATGAAGGGCAGGTTTTTCCTTGTGCTCACTGAAGATTGTCCCTCGCTGCGGTCCATCTGAACTGGCTTGGAGAGGCAGTTACATCAGCAAAGGGGCGGAAGGCAGATCCTTTTAATGACTGTACTCATGAACTACAGTTCGCATAGCATTGAAGTACCGCTCTACATTCTTAAACTATGAAGAGGAGTCGGAGCTCTGTTTTATTTTCTTATTACTATCCTTTTAAAGTGATAGTAGTAATGTCTTTCAAAATGTATCTGTCTTGCTTTTTATAACGCTTTGCTCTGTTTTAATGACTTACAGTTTTGTAGTTCAAAAGCTATTCAAGGTAAAAAGATCCCCTTCCGGCCTAATCAAGCTGTCTCTAAGCATGCTCCAAATGGAGAGTGGTGAGGGACAATCTCCATCAAGAGGGGCAGGGTTTTCCTTATACTTACTGACTATAGTTTGTCCATCACTACATCTGTCCGGTCCCATGACCAGGTTACAGCTCTGAGGGGAGACAGTCAGAAGGGGCGCGAAGGGGATACTTTTACTATAAATAGCTTTTGAACGACAGACCTGTAAGTCCTTAAACACAGAGCAGAGTGTTTATAAAAAGCTTAAAGAAGATTCACAGATAAAGTTCTTAATAGCAACATTTCCCATTTTAAAGGGATAGTAATGTTTCCTAACACAAGCAGCTCATATAGTTTATCATAGTGACTAGTTCTGATGTTTGAGGCTCCCACTGTTCATAACTTGCTAATTGCTCTGTTGTTTGATGAATTTCGCCCCTTTTCTCACTGTTGGCATATCTTGCTCAGATCTGATTGCATCACTACACGGGACAATCTTCTTTCAGTATTCGGAAAACCTGTCCTTTGTCAAAGAGGAGGTGGCTTCCAATCGGGAAATTGTGGGGGGGGGATTAATCATATAATTACTGCATAACTAGCAAGTTATGAACAGTGGGAGCCTCAGACATCAGAACTAGTCACTGTGATGAACTATATGAGCTGCATGTGTTAGGAAACATCATATTCAGCAGCTCCATACTAGTGGACAACAAAAGTAGTATTTGCATTGTCCCCTACATTTCCTATTTGTTAGAACATACAATCTAAAGGACGTTAGGGAGTGTGTGCACTGGTGTTCAGTAGTTGCCTGGCCCAATTAGACAGGGAAAGTGAGAGGTGCTATGAGCAAATGTCTGTGCTTGGTGTGTTGCCATGGTAAATCCAGCCTGTGATTAACTGTCAGTCCCTTTACTGCTAAAGGGGCTGACATTGACATGGGTGGGCAAATATAAACACTAAAAGTTAGTACTGTAGTGCAGTTGGCATCAGTCATGCATTCTATAGAACTCAATAAAAAGGTTTTCAAAAAAATATTTCAACTTCTCAAACAGTCCCCACAACCACTTTACCCTTTAAGGACTAGTGGATAGTGCAGTACATTGCTATAGAATGTAACACACCCTCTGGTCCTTTAAAGGAGGTTATGTTTAGCTCTGGCCCAGAATGTGTTTGGGGCTTGGCTTATTTGGTTGTGAGGCAGCGGGAGCTTGCCAGTCGCATGCAAGATCTTCCACCACCTATCATTGACTAGTATTTTGCTACAGTTTTTGTCAGTGATTTGTAGTCTCACAAATGGGCTTGCCTTTCTCTTTTGGGGGGGGTTCACATACATACAGAGAACTTGGGCAGTTGTCGCTTTGCGGAAGCCTGTAGCAACTTTCCAGTTGCTAGCGTGTTTGCTGGAGTCTACACTGCATATGATGTTGCAGTGTGACCTTTTTTTGTGGGGTGTTTAACCATATACTGATTGTTCAGTGGGTGAATCAAGCACCTTGCCTAGTTAATTGGGACAGTGACAACTGCATGTGTGAACTTGGCCATAAGCATAGTCCAGGGAGATATTGTAGAGCAAACCAACTGTATCATTGGGGACATTAAACTGTGATGAAATAGAGCTTTTAACACCTAAAATGTGGTGAGACCACCACCATTCAAAGAGTAAAGAACCTCATTGGGAATGTTTCTCCCCTGTAGTGCAGTTGACCAAGAATTGCTCCCCTATAGTTCTTTGAATGCAGCCTGTACATATTTAAGGTTTGTCCAGTGTTCACCAGAAATACATTGCACTTTTGCCATTCATATTAAAGGGCTAGTAATGTTTCATAGTAAAAGCAGCTCCAATTAATCTTCATACTATTTGGGCCTTGGAGAGTGTTATTTTAATTCTGTCAGAGTTGTTGTTCAGGAGTAATTGATAGTGTCCCCCTCCCACCCCTTATACTGATCTAACACTACTCCACTTAGAGCAGCAGGGAGTGTCCAGGTAGATTGCAGAGAGGGACAATTTTCAATTAAGATAAGGGAAAAAGTTGAAAAACCTGTGAAAGGAGGCAGGGTTTTCATTGTTCTCACAGGAAGACTATTGACCCTTGATGTGAGCTGTCTGGTCTATGGACTGAATTCCACATCTGAGAAGTGGGGGCTTACACTAGGTAAAAGGGGCGGGAGGGGGAAACTTTATCATTCAATTACTCTTGAACTACAACGCTCACAGTAATGAAATAACTTGCTATGGCTCAAATACTATGAAGATTAATTGGAGCTGCTGTTTTTGTGAAACATTACCATCACTTTAAAGGAACATCCATCCACCAACAAAATACTTCCTGTCCTAATGGACTTGCTGCCCTGTATCTTAGACTATGTACTATGGCTCAATACTTACCCAGCTATTCAACGTTTTCCTTCTTGGTGTTGGATGGGGGCACATCTTCCTGGGTATGAGCAGAGGCCAACTCCTCACAACTTTGCCTCATACACAAAGCCCTTTGTGCCAGAGTGGAATGAATTTGGGGGACAAACGAAGATTCAAATTTATTTAGATGGAGTATGGTAACTCTTGAATGCTAGCGATGTTTCCAGTGCTTTACAGTGTTTAACTGTTCCATTTCAGTACATGGTGGTAGTCTTATCTTATTTGTATCCTTTGGCAGTGTTTCTCTCCCTCTGTGGTAACAAGCACTTCGGCCTCAACACTGTTTCAACTCTCTGAAGACCACCCTCTGGTCTTTAAAGGATTAATTTAATTTTCAAATGCGCTAACCAGTTATAGTAGTGGAAGAATGCCATCTGTGCTGTTGAGAGGATTGCCATTCACAGATGTACACGTTTGTTTCTGATCCGGTATATTTCTTCGCACTCTGATAATATCACCTCTGAGTAGATGCTTAAAGTATATTACTCTAGAGCAGTGATTCTTGGCTCCAGTCACTGGGATACTCTAAAGGTCTGTTGTTGAGGATATTGCTAATTACATGCAGGTCCTTCAGTGACTGAGACATTGATTACTCTCCTGTGGTTAAGCAGAGGAATTGACACAATTATAAGTGCTGGGTGGTCTCTCGGCCACATTGTTGATATACAGCCAGCACAACCCAAAGAGAAGACGTTCTCATTTTTGAAGTACACCTGCCTGTGGCCCAAGTGATCCCATGGTTACCAGTACCAAACATTGAGAAGTGCACTGCCTTTTGGTACAGGAAACTACTGTATTGACACTAAATTATGTGCTAAGTCGGGACTGGCCCATCTGATAACCCAAGGGCAGAGGGCCCACACCTAGCAATAACTGCTGCTTCAGGCCTTTATTTGCTACTGTTCTTCTGAATTAAATTGCACACACTGCCAGAGAGCAGCACTGCATTAGATCATAGCTGAGCTCCCAACATAGATACTGATAATGGTCAACAAACTCCTGTGTATTTTTATTGTAGCAGTACTCTATGGGGTTGGAACTACGTGCGTAGTATTGACACTTGAGTATAGATCAGGCCTCTGTTGGAGACCATCCCATAATGGGTCCACTTTAAGACTAACACCTTAAGTTTTCATTATATATTTGAAAACTTAATTCAAAACTGCCTGTTTGTCATGTTAACGGAAATTCCAGCAGATGTATAGTTTTGGAGATATTCACACCTTTTATTTCTGGGGAAAACTCAGTGAAAATCTCCTGTACTGCACAGAGCTTCATTGGCATAAGAAACATCAGCCAATGCTTCATTACCATGAAACATCCCTGAAAACGCTTAATTGGTATTTGAAACATCACTGAAACTACATCTGAAACATCACTGTCTCACTGGTGCTTGGAATTGTCATGTAAAACATGACAATCTTAATTGTACATTTGCTGGTTATTTGGCTAACATGACAGTTTTTAATGCAGTTTGCAAATATGCAGACTTCAATTCGGGTGAGATTTCCACTTTAAACAGCTGATGTACTAGGTTGACTATCCTTGGTATGGTGGGATCAAATGTAGAACTCCTCCTATTCTCAGTAATTTGTCATCAACTTCCAAAGAAACTTGCTGTTTCCTGCTATGTAATGATGCTGTCAAGATGATACATTATTAAAGTGTAGCATCAACACTAACAGTCTTTGAGCGTGTGTGTGTGTGTGTGTGTGTGTGTGTGTGTGTGTGTGTGTGTGTGTGTGTGTGTGTTATGTTCTCCTGACGTGAACTACAACTTAATGATGGTGGTTGCTTCTTAACCCCTTAGGGACCCTTGACGTACCAGGACCGTCAAGGGTAAACTTGCTTGAAAGACCCTTGACGGTCCTGGTACGTCACGTACTTTTTACTTACAGCGCTCTACCGGGAGCGCTGTAAGTAAAAATGGGGCATGAAATAGACCGCTCCAAGATCGGAGCGATCTGTTTCAAGCCCCATAGTGACGCGCCGATACACGTGACAGGTCACGTGTACCGGCGCGTCCCAAGTGCCCCTATGCGGACGTTATGGGACGGAAATGTCCCATAACGTCCGGTAGTTAAGGGGTTAATGGGATAGTAATGTTTCACAATAAAAGCAGCTCCAATTAGTCTTCTCAGTATTTGGGCTATGGAGTGTTATTTCAATACTGTCATAGTTGTAGTTCAAGAGTAATGATAAAGTATCCCCCTCCCACATCTTTTACTAATGTAACAGTGCTCACCTCAGAAAGGTGGTGTTCAGATGGCTTGCAGTGAGGGACAATCTTCAATTAGCATAAGGGGAAACCTGTCAAGAGGAGCAGGGCTTTCATTGTTCTCACAGTAAGAAGATTGTCCCTTGCTGTGAGCTGTCTGGTCTGTGGACCAGATCTTATATCGAGGTGAGCAGTGTTACACTAGGTGAAAGGGGGATACTTTCATTCAATTACTCTAGAACTACAACTGACAGTAATGAAATAACACTCTATGGCTCAAGTACTCAAGATTAATTGGAGCTGCTTTTATTTTGAAACCTTACTATCCCTTTAATATTGTGCTTGAGAATTGCCTTCCCTGGCCAGACCTTTCATTGTACTTTGTTCAATGTTTTTTGAACTTGTTTGTGGTAGCACAGTGCAGACAGTTCTGTGTGTGTGTTTTTTTTTTTCTTTAATTTTCCCCTCTCTAGCATTGCCAGTATATGACTTCTTGAGACTGAACAAACTGTATCTGGTAATCTGTCTGCTTGTGATGCAACTCTATAGTTTCAAGACAAGCCTGATATCAGCCTGATTGCTTCTAAATGTGGAGATTTGTAAAACTAAAATAGCACTTTAATTACAAACAAGATCTGGTGCTTAGGATGAGATGCATCATAAGAAATACAGGATGTGGATGGATGAATGAATATAAATTATTTTTATAAAAAAATAAATCTCTGTACCAAAAACGTACAATCGAATAGAATCATACAAAAGGATACAATATTTTTAATGAAGATAATTATTTAACATTCACACATTTAACATTTTGTCCTTTGTTGCCAGCGTTGCATCATATTACCTTCATTAAAAGATTATATCCTTTTTGTATGATTCTTTGTATATTTTCTTTTTCTGCAAGTGCACATTGTAGACCGTTCAAATGAAGTATTTCTTTGTAACTACTGCAGGATGGTCTATGGATTGGGATCACATCTCTAAGTTAGAAAGAGGACATCAGCACAAGGGGAGGGAAGGGGGAACTTTACAGACTGATATCTCCCAAACCATAAAGGTTTGGGAGATCGGAAATGGCACAATTTTTTGTTTTAAATGTATGTAATTTCATGTATTACTATCACTTTAAGTGCTTAAAGAACTACCACCTCATAACTTCTTACTATGGACAGAAAATATTAATGGGCCCTATAATTGTGCATAAATGGAGTTCAGGAACTCTATCTGTATCCATGGACATGGCCACCAGTACGAATAAGATCTGTTGCACAAAGGCAAAATTTATAGGGGCTGTTAAGATTTTTCTGGCCATAGAACAGTAAGATTACTTCTTTAAATATTTAAAACCATGTGATATTAAAAAAAAAAAAAAAAAAAAAAAACACTGAACGGTTTGCACTTCTATTTTCAGTTCTTTGGATTTTACTTTAAGGAGCCCAGATGGGTACAATGTGTTGGACACCCCTCTGGTCCTTAAAGGGCTAGCGTTTTGACACTTCAGTAACATAGAATCCTTTTTTTTCCTTCCCCTCTCTCCTTAGCTTCTGAACAAGTTTGGCCTTGATAAAGTCTATGAAGGCCAGGTGGAAGTGACTGGTGATGAATACAATGTGGAAAGCATTGATGATCAACCAGGAGCTTTCACATGCTACCTTGATGCCGGCCTGACCCGAACCACCACTGGAAACAAAGTCTTTGGAGCTCTTAAAGGAGCCGTAGATGGAGGCTTGTCCATTCCCCACAGGTAAGTAATATACAACTTGTGGGCGTAGAGAGTTTGATCAATCTTTAACGCCAAATATAGCAGTACCTTGCACTATAGAGTATAGTTTTCTCGTAACTGTAAAGTTTCACCCTTCTGGTTGTTTTTTTTGTTTGTTTTTTTTCCTACATCACTTGTTCCTTTGGATATGAAAGCCAATCACTTGACCAGACTGATCACTACAAAGGATAAGATTATAGGTGTCTGTATAAGAAAAAAAAAAAACCTGCCCCCCCCCCCCCCCTTAACAAAGTGGAGCAGGGTTTTCCTTATAATTACACTATGTCCCTCATTGCAATCTATGCAGATTGGCTTTTGTATCTGAGGAGAGTGACATGACATAGGGAAGTGTCATAAGGAGCAATCTCTACAATAAAATCACAAGACTACAATGATTTGGACATTTACAGCCGTACTGTGCATTCTAAAAAGTGTGATTTAATCGAAAATAACTCATGACATTTCAATCTCGATCTCTGCCCAATGCGATCGCTCCACTTTAGTGACAGCCTCCGTCATGGGAGGATGATGGGTAGTGGAAATGAGCTGTCTCTGGTCGGCAAAGTTCGGCAAGCCGGAAGTAGGCTGCCGGACACTTTAAATTTTAATTTTTGCGAGTGTAACTGCTTTTTACATATAATGAACACTATTTTCAGGGTTTTAGAGAAATGCTCTAATGAGCATTACATGTAGTTAGGTGAGATCCCTTTTAATTGACCTGCATTTGTGGTGCCCCCGATTTACTTACCTGACCACAAGTGAGGAAATATAAGGCTGTCATTTTGACTATACTTCCAGATTCCTTTGATACAAAAACAGTATCTCTCAGACCTCTCGTCAGTGTCTCTTGATTTGACCTCCCCCAATTTGAGCACATGTGAACTTAGACTTTCCGTTCATTCACATTTATTTCTTTTTGCTTGTTAAATGGCTTTCAGTGTGATGTTTTGACAGTTGGGGTGGGGGGGTGTTTGTCTTAAAGTTCAGTCAGCGTCTGTTATGCCAGTAAACCAGGTTTGGCTGACATGCCATCCAGAAAGGGTGAAATTTCCTCTGCAGAATATATTTTCCCTTTACTTTTGTGACTGTATTGTGATCATGGTCTGGTTTTGGTCTGACTTTGGTTAATAGTGATTGGATGAATTTAAAAGAAATGTGCACCCTTTGGATTTTATTATTGGGGTTTGCCCATCCCTTTGATTTATTTCAGCGTTAACTTTTTTTCGACTGTGGCAAAAATATTACAGGTAGGTGTGCAATCAAATGGACGGTAGCTTTTATTACGGAACACTTGTGCTACTCTGCAATTGTTTTTTTAATTTCATTCTTATTCATTCAAAGGACCTGTTTAGGAGTTGGATGGTTGTAATGGTAATACTTCTAGTTTAATGGGTCTGCAGTAGCTCTTGTGTAGCCTTCCTCCCTTCTGTTCCAGTCAAGTAACTCCTGTTTAGTCATGACACACAAAACAGGGAAAAAAGCACAAGTGACAGCGATAACACCTTCATGAATTTCCTTCATCTGTCAGGCTGCAGCAACATATACTGCATAACTGTTCACTGTGACACCAAATTTTATATTTGCTGCCTCATTGTTTTATGCCTCCTAGGGCCACCAATTAAAAGATTTCTTTCGATTACTTCCTGGACTAGGATATAGTGATGACTACATTGCAATAATTAGTTGTGCTGCCTTTTCTGTGTGAGGTGGCATGTGGTTGCTCATTATAGACTTTCTAGTTCTCTTTGGGACTTGCAAGATTCCCCCCCCCCCCCTGTAGTTTTTTTTTTACCACACTGTCAACTAGTACTCTTGCCTGTGTATAACTTAAAGGGGTGCAAAGAACTTAGTTTTTGCGGGGTGGTAGTTCCCCTTTATCTCAATTAGGTCTTCATCTGGCGACTAGCTGCTTAGTAGCGCTAGTCGCCAGAAACATTACCTGCTTTAAAAGATTTTCTTCTTATTCGGAGGCTGACAGTAGCGTAGCAGGAAGCACTGACCTCTTGCCGCCCGGCTCCAAAAGGGACTGACAGCGCAGGCGCACGGACTTTGCTATGGCAAGATGTCCTTGCTTCCTGCTACTGTCAGCCTCCGAATAAGTAGAAAATCTCTTAAACCAGGTAATATTTCTGGCGACTAGCGCTACTAAGCAGCTAGTCGCCAGATAAAGACCTAATTAAGATACAGTTTTTGCGGGGTGGTAGTTCCCCTTTAAACAGAAGTGTTGTTGTGTTTCACACTTACAAGTTTATTTTCTAAGCGGAGCAAGAATGAGGACCAATTTCTTAGTTTGAAAGTGTTAGATGTCAAGTTCATGTCACTTTCTGGTATCTTCTACATCCTGGAAGGTCCTAGGATGAGCAGACCTGTTTTACCATCATGGACATTGACAAACCTTTCTTGTAAAATCCAGATCAGTACTTTCCTAGCTTGCAGCCTACTCTAATCTCTGTGACCTCAAGCACTGGGTTGAGTACTTGTTGATGCTTTTGTATCACCTTTTCAGTAATTTTGGTTTTACTCATGCTGTCACTTTGCCCTTCCTAAATGTTAGAGTTGGTGTGTTTGCATCTATGAATGTCTATCTGGGACATCCCCATGGTTCCTGTGTACCCCATACATAACTTTCTCTTCTGTTGGGGGGTACAGGACATAACACCTCAGTGTGTGGGGATCTTTTTCTTTGGTACTTCTGTGCCCTGATGTTCGTTGACATCTGTCTTTGTAACTTTGCCTTCTTGAGACTACTATGTATACATAAACTAAAGAGGAGATGGAACTGTAGTGGTGGTTTGAGTACAAGGAATTTTTATATTTTTAACTTCTGTATTGGAGTCCCTTGGCATGTGGTGGATGGAAGCTTTACCCCATGGTTCCTGTATCCACCAATGCACTGTGAGGATTTGTTACTTATATAAATCCTTTACGAACTAGAAGGAAGATAAAATATAACTGTATCCCCCAGACCCTCTCTCTAATGTTAAACATTTTATTTTTAAATATAATGGAGAGGGTAATCACCTCACCTTTACCACAGTAGCTTCAGCTGCAGAGTGGGATTACCACTTATGAGTGATTTCCATCTCCAGATAATGTCGTGTGGCTATGCTGGCAGGGTAGGGGTCACTGTACCACATCATTCTAACTGCAGCAAGCTTTAGCTGCATCACAGGGGAACTGTTGAAGCTGTAGTCATGGGATCCTTGGCCTTTAATTGTAACACATTCTCATAGCTTAATGCCACTGTGGCTTAAATACACTTCAGAGACTGCAATCCATTCTCATTGAAACCTCTAAAGCGGGGCTGGGTTGAAGTTGGGAATCACTCCTCCACTGTTTATGAATTTTAACACTTCTTTAAAGCAGAGAGAGGATCACTTTCTATATCTGAAGCTGCTATGCCAGAGAGTGGGTGATCACCCTCTTCACTCCTATTTAGTGGTGGTTAGTTCTTGTGGAGCACCTTGTTTCATTTACTAGATGTAGGCAAGTTAAGATACAGAAGGCAGATTTGGCACCAAGTTGGCAACTTCCCCCATCCTACTATACAACACCAGGATTTCATGCGTTCCAGTAACAGGCATGGGAGCCACTTGTTAATAGCAGTGAAGAAAGAAAGAGGCTTGATTAAATGTTTAGAGTGGGACGGATGAGAATGTAAACTAAGATTTAAGCAAGAATTCAGCAGACTTAAACAGAACTTTGTGTGTACTGGCAGTTGTTAGACTAGAACTCCCAATTGGGCTGTATATAAACTGCTTACTTGTAGTGCCATAATGTCATGGGCAGTTAATATGGCCTAATTTTAGAGAGTGGGTGTGGTGCATTCACTTTTTTAACGCCTTGACTGTCATAGTTCATCAAGGGTCGATCTGACTGAACGACCCATGACGTACTATGACCGTCATGGAATTTCGGGCTCCCCCCGTGGCTGCATGCCGTTCTGGGAGTCCGGAAGCGGATGGAGCAAAAAAAAAAAGTCCGTGGTGCTTCGTTAAGGGATTAATTTAATTAAGTTTACTAATTGCTGTTGACCAAACCACAAAGAGAGGGACATGCTTACACTGTCTGCTGGCAGTGTTTCCATGTGAACACTCGGAGTAAGGGATCTCAGGCTGTCTGGTAGAGCCTGGAGATTCCTTCTTGCTATTGAAGGACACACTACCCAAGTGATAAGTGGTACTGATCTAAAGGGGAATGATCACCCCTATACAAATTACTCTGTTACTAAATAGAGCAACTAGCATGGAGAACTCATTTTTTTTATTTTTTTAAATCGTGGTTTTGCTAAAATGTGTGTTTAAAAAAAAAAAATAAATAAATAAAAAAAATAAAAAATACGTGCCCTTAATTCCAGACAGACTGTAGATACAGCTCTGCACCGCAGTCTGTAACCTTTCCTCTGCTCCCCTCCTCACATAGTGACTCGATCCAGCCTCCTCCGATGACTGAGGATTTCTCCTTGTAAGCTGGCTCGCTCTAGCCAATGAGCTTTCCAGCTTACAAGGAGAAATCCTTAGTTATCATAGGAGGCTGGGTTGAGACTCTGTGGGAGGGGAGCAGAGGGAGAGACTGCGGTGCAGAGCTGTATCTGCAGTCTGTCTGGAATTAAGGGCACAGATCATTTTTGAACATTTAATATTAGCCAAAACAAGATTTAAAAAAAAAAAAAAAATTATCCATTCTAGTCACTAATATGTATAGGGGTTATCCCCGTTAATGTTACCTAGACAGTTGTCCTTCATGCAGAAGTAAAAGTACATATATAGCTTAAGAATTTTAACACTTTAAGGCTTTCTAACGGGCAAATATCTGTGTTCTAGCTGGGAAAACCAAGTGTTTGATCAGGTTCGGGCATTGATTATTTCCTTGTTAGTCCTGGCCTGCTTGTAGACCTAGAGACCACGGGGTGAGAACCACTGCCAAAGAGGTACACATGAAAAGCAGTCACATACGAGCAGGCATGTCAAACTCCGTCTAGGGCCGCAAACTCAACATTTCCATCAATTGGCTGCCAGTGTTTGCTTGTGAACAATCCATTTTGGAAAATTGGTGGGTAAATGTACAGGTGCCAAAAGAAAATGGAACGGTTGTAGAACAAACCAAGTGCATCCTAGTGGCCAAAAAAAAAAACAAATCAAGGCCTCTAAATACACCTAACATGCAAGGGGTTGAAATCTAACACCTTAACGTCTGGTGACGTGACTGTGATGCTGGTCCGGACTATAAAGAATGGTGATGGTCCTGGCAAGTCTCTTAATTCTAGAATGACAGCATGGCTGCACGCTGCTCTGCCATCCCAGACTTCATTGTGGAAAAAGTGCTGTGGTCCTTAACGACCGCCCACCCCGAATCAAGCAGTTGTTAGAGTTAAACTAAATGCGTATATGGGGTTTTGTGTGGTGGGGTGTTTTTTTTTTTTTTTTTTTTTTTTTTGTTTCCCCCCCCACTATAGTGCAACTTGCCAAATAATTGCTCTACGTTTGATACAAGCTTGCCCATGAATTGCTCTACTTTTGTCTTTACTCATGTCTGGTGGTTCATGAAGAAATTACTTGCAGCAAGAGCATACAATATACATGCACATCTTGTTAGGAATGGTACATTATATGTGGCAGGATGTAGTTTGCATCATGACATCAACCAGTGTTTCTTTTTACACAGCACCAAGCGTTTCCCCGGGTATGACTCAGAGAGCAAAGAGTTCAATGCTGAAGTCCATCGCAAACACATCTTAGGACAGAACGTGGCAGACTACATGCGCCTTCTGATGGAGGAGGATGAGGATGCCTTCAAGAAGCAGTTCTCTCAGTACATAAAGAATGGAATCACAGCAGACCAGGTAATAGGCACTGCTGCCATCTGACTAGCTTACATGCTGGTCACTAATGTGATTTCCCCCCCCCCCCCCCTCCATATATGCACTGTAAGCAGTGTGTGTGTGGGGGGGGATGTAATTGTACTTTCACTTTTTGTTTTCCTGCGGTGTTGGATTACAGCAGGGAGAAGCAACCATTTACTTGGTGCTTCATAGCCCATGAGCCTCCAAAAGGGCCACACATGATATTTTAACACTTTTTTTTTTTTTTTTATCAGATGGCCAACAAATGGCTTTTAAATTCTTGTTTGGGTGGCTTCTTAGTGTATTTACTTCTGAAGTCAGATAAATTGTTGAAATCTATCCCAACAGTCCTTATGGGGACCATGAAGGGGGTGGGTTGCTGCAAGAGGCCCTAGGGCCCTAATTTGCCTGACATTGGAGTCCTGCCTCCTAAAAAGAACTACTTCCCCCATTTACTGAAAAACTGTGTATGTGCAACTATTTTATCAAGATCAGAAGGCTTATAACTTGTCTTCCCAGTTGTTAATACAATAAATGTGTATCTTGGCAGTAAAGTTCTCTTAACCCCTTCACTGCAAATGTCTTTATCAATTCATTACTTAGGCTTTTAAAAGTCTCAGTTGCATACCTATCTGTTATGTAGATAACCTTTTTGTATATTTGTATGTCTTCTGCTTGTTTTACAAACAAGATGATAATTTGAGGTATCTGATAGTAATCTGTCAGCAGAGCTTTGTTCTCTTGCTTGGTCTGATAAAGCCTGCTGAATGACTCATGTGCAGAAAACAACCCCTTTAGTTTCTTAGGCTACTAAACCTGTTTCCATTAGATGGGTGCAATAAACTGACAATGGGGACAAATCCTTTTATGGTAATGGCTCCTGCTGGGGGGGGGGAAGGGTTTGGTAAAGTCATGTGTCCTCTTTAACATCCGTGGGAGTAATAAGATTAAATGAGAACTTCCACCTTCTTAAACCTCTCCACCACTTGGCCTTATGGCCAGAAAATCCCAATGGCTCTTATTCTCTTGGTTCAGAAGAGTGTCTTAAATCATTCCTGGATGTCATGTCTATGGAGGCAGACATGATGGTTGACACTCAAGCTGATGCAAGCAGAGTGCATTGAGCCTGTTAACCCTTCAAGGATTGGTGGTGTGAGCAGAGTGAAGACCTGTGGTCCTGCTAGCAACTGTCATGTGTCACCATGGATGACAAATTCAGGGGTGAATGAAGAGGTCCTCTTGCATTTTGCCCTTGTGTCTTTATTCAAGTTTTTTTTATAATGTGATTTCTCCTGTTCTTATGGGAGAAACTGGGGTCAGGGTACAAAATGCTTTAATTGTGTTTGTTTCACAGGTTGAAGAATTATATAAAAAGGCTCATGCTTCCATTCGGGAAAATCCAGTACATGAAAAGAAACCCAAGAGAGAAGTTAAAAAGAAGAGGTAATTTATTTCACAAACTGTTCTTTATTGCAAGGATATCTTGATATGGAAATGTGGACCCCAGTGACTAAGGTTAAAGGTGGCCGTTGAAGGAGCAAGACTTAATTCAGCAGACATGGATCCACCAATTGCTTTACTGTTGAGTTATCTGGGCCTGAATGAATGGCTTTAATGCATTAACCACCACTTATTCAGATGGCCACTGAGTTGGGGTAGACTGGTTATCCTAAATACTTGGTACTGTATATGTTGTTCACTTAGGCAAAGGTTTGTTGTAGAACTTGAGGACCCCATACGCTTCTCACGAAAGACTACCCCCTTCCAAAGTTGACTTTAGTAGGATGAATCTAGAGTCCTGCATCAGTCCTATCTGCCTCCGTAGCATGCTCCTCAGTACAAAGAAAAGCTTGCCTATATGGAAGCAATTCAATCTATTTCATTGGGCCTGAAGCACAGATCAAAATAGACTACCAAAGAGTTTAAGTGGGCAATTATTAAATGGTTGGTCTTCAACTGAATTTAAAACTGTGTGTTTTATACCTCTCAAACTCAAGATGTTAAAATCCACATTTAAATCAGTGGGACTTTTTTTACGGTCACCTGTGGTGCAACGGATGTGCTCTGGTACATAAGGCCTATTGTGGCTATTATGATTTCTGTGCAGGTAAGGTATGTTTTGGGGGGGGGGGGGGGTTGGGAGAGGGTACTGTTCCATTAAACTTTTAACTACTTAAGAGATTGTAGGATTTAGTTGGATTCTTGATGTTAGTACTTCACCCTCTGCTATGGCATAGATGTAAAATATTTCCGGTTTTAAAACTTTCATTCAAATGTAATGTTCTTGTCTTTTCTATTCCAGGTGGAACAGGGCCAAATTGTCTCTGGCACAGAAGAGAGACCGTATTGCTCAGAAAAAAGCCAGTTACCTCCGAGCTCAGGAGAAAATGGCTGACAGCTAAACTGAGCACCCTGCGATTTTTCTGAGAGTCAACAATATTGCAAAAATAAATATATTAAAACCACTTGTATTGATCCATATCTTTATTTAAATGGTCCAATGCTGTATTTAATGTATAGAAAATATTTCAGGACATATACACAAGCTGTGGACTAATTTTGGAGCAATCCGACTTGACCACCATGCTGGTGATTGGACTATTATTGACTTTAACCCCTTAACTCACGCATGCTGTGCTATGTCACGCGGCTTTCCCTTGGACTGGTGAGTCATAGCATGCCACATTTTAATTACAGCACTCCTGTGTGGCACGCCGGTACACATTACAGGTCGCGTGTCCCAGAGCGTTGGAAAGACCAAATTCTTCCTTAAGAGTTTACTTCCCAGGACCCTGGTCATTAACCACTTAAGGACCACATAAGAATCCGAATCAGGGCTCACTGTATGGCGTCCTGGCACATCATGGGACCTTATCGCATGTTGGATCCATGGAGTGCCAGGACAGTCAAGGGTCGTTAAGGGGTTAAATGGAACTTCCAAAACCTTGAATGCTGCTGCTGTGGAGTGTTCATTTGCTCGAATTGTTCCACTCTTTCAGCTTTTTGACAAGTGCTGTGGTAAACTGACCTGGTCATATCTTCTGTCCAACTTATAGTAAATGGTTAATTTTCTCTCTCGCATGTAGGGGATATGATACATTCTATAGTCAGACTGGTAAACAAAAACCCTCTCCTTATTAATCTCTAAAGGGTAATATTTAATTTTAAATTTTACATGATTGTGTGATCAGGGGTAATCAGAGAGGGAATAGGATTTTGATAACTGCCGTGCATCTTTAACCCAGTCAGGACTACAGCGACTTGACATCTTAGTACCTTAAGGTTGCAGTAAGTAAATGATTTCTTAGTGCTTGAAATGTTAATGCATGGTTTTTCTTTGTGGAGTTAATTGAATGGTAATTAGTGTGTTCATGAATTTTCTGTGTCCTGTTTTAGTGTATGGTTTATGTTCTTTTTAGAAAGATAGACCACGCCATTGCTCCCGTGGGGAATGTGTTGGGTTGGTTTTGTCCCCTCTAATTCTCTTCAGGGAAGTTGACTGAACATCCACACACCCCCACACCCACTTTCAGCTTTTCCTGTTTACTTTGTATAGTGAAAGGCTTGGCAGAATATTATTGGCAGTTTTTCACTGGTTTTTATCTGCCCTAATTAAATCTAGTCAAAATGCTTTATTTACTTTCTAACTGGGTGGCTCTAGGCTGCAAGCTGTCAAGATAACCAGGTCTCTTCAGGCATAACAGCTGAATGCACAATACATAACTTTAAAGGGATAGTAATACTTCGTTTTAACTTTTATTTTATTTTGTAGGCATTAAAAAAAACATGAAGAATGATATAAGTCTTATCTCTGAAACCTTTATGGTTTAAGAGATATTCACAAACAAAGTATCCCCCCCCTGTTCAACCAGATCAGAAGGGAGATGCCCAGGTAGACTGCAGAGAGGGACAATCTTCAATTAAGATAATGGAAAAAGCTGAAAAACTTGTCAAGGGGGGGAAGGGCTTTCATTGTTTTCATACAAAGAAAATTGTCCCCTTCTGTTATCTGTCCTGTCATACAACCAGACTCACATTTGAGAAGAGATGTCTTACACTAGGTAAAAGGGGCGGGGAGGGGAAACTTTGCTTGTGAATATCTCTTAAACCATAAAGGGTTGAGAGATAAGACTTATATCATTCTTCACGTTTTTTTAATGCCTACAAAATAAAATAAAGTTAAAACGAAGTATTACTATCCCTTTAAAGCTAATGGACATTAAAATGTTAAAATACATTCTATTGGCAGAGTGTGCTTATCAGTATGGACAATAATGAATTCCATAGGCTCTAGTAAAGTCTCTGAAGTTGACAAGAACATTACCTTTTTTTGATCCTCCAGTGAATTAGTCTTAAGCCAGAGATGGCTGTCTATAGAATGTATGGGTTGAAGGGATAGTAATGTTTCACAAAAAAAAAGCTCAGATTTAATCCTAGTATTTTGGCTTTGGAGAGTTATTTCAATACTGTCAGTTGTAGTTCAAAAGAAATTGATAAAGTATCCCCCTCCCATCTCTTTACTGATGTAACACTGCTCACATCAGAGCAGCAAGACTGTCTGGCTGTATTTCCGCAAGGGGCAATCTTCAGTGAGCATAAGGAAAAACTTGTTAAGGGGGCAGGGTTTTCCTTATGCTCACGGTAAGAAGATTGTCCCTTGCCACGACCTGTCCGGTCAAGAGACCAGATTCCACATCTGATGGGAAGCGGTTTACACTAGATAAGGGAAGTACTTTACAATTCAATTACTCTGGAACTACAACTGACAGTATTGTAATAACACTCTATGGCCCAAATACTATGAGGTTAATCAGTTGTGCTTACTTTTTCACATTAAAAAAAAAAAAAAAATCACTATACCCTATTGTAAATGCTATGAAATTAGTTGTAGTGTTCAAGTCATTATTATTTTTATAGTGCTAAGTACCAAAGGGGTGCCCCACCCATTGCTTGAAATGAGCTGTGCAGCATCCAGGCACCCCGAGGGCCCAAAATCATGTTCACTTTGTGGGATAAAGTGACAGATACCTAGTAATGGTCAAGGCACAGTTCAAAGTTAATTTTTGTTTCATTTGTATTCCCCTTTAATCAGTTTTGAAAAGAAAAAAAAAAATTGACCTACTGGGGTGTCTCTCGTTCATACAGGACCTATGAGCATTCATCTGTTTTTCTTAGGGTTTGTTTTGGAACCTTTCACACACATGAGGTGGACAACATTGGACAAGCCAAAGGAGAATTTGACCTTGCTGTTGTGGTAATGTGGTTTGGACATCTTATCTATGGTGCACATGTGTTCCACGTCTCTTGTAGACAGGGAGAAGAAACATATCTTGTGTGTTTTTAAGGGAGCTCTACAGCTGTTCCAGATTGGGGGCAGCTTATTGGAGAGGAGTGGAGGTTTTGGGAATTTTCTTTTTAATCTGCCATCTGATCTATGGCTTTAATTTCACATCCCACAAAACCTTTTGGATGCTTTGGGTGCCAGGGGGCTGTATAGATCATTGCAAGCAATGGGTTGTGATCCCTTCTTGCTCTTGGAGGGTTATGGTCAATATGGATAAAAATATTTACTGCCAGTAGAATTTAAACGTTTAAATAATGTGCATGAGTTAAACCTTAATTCTTGTTATGCCTGGAAAGTTTGCATTGTCCTGGCAGAGTAGCTCTGAAGGTATAATTTTTACATTGGTAGTCTGCTGTATTTTCTGCGGGTGACTATGCCCCTCCCCATATTAGTGGAAGATACTACAATGTACAGCACACAAATGAAGCTGAGGAGCTTCCTAACGAAACGTGCGAAAGTGGATGTTGACAGAATTGTCCTGACATGCAAAAAGGAAAATCTCATCCCAACAGAACCCTATTCTACACACTTATAATAGCCTGCATAGTATGCATAACATTTATGTACCATAACCTGCATGCTAATCTTATTGGATCTGTTACAACATCAAGACAAAAGCAAAACCCGCAGATGCTGAATATTGTCTGCAATATCTGCACGCACTTTGCGTGCACTGTAGGAGCATCTAAAGTGTTCTCGTCCATATAAGTGGGACAACCTGCCAATCACCTGCTGAAAATGGAGGTGCTTAACAAGTAGAATTTCACTTTATGCATGCTAATGCATTTGTACTAGCAGAATCAGGCCATTAGTAAGTATGCAATGCAAAACTGAAAGGCTTTGGAGGGAGCTTCTTTGTCACCTGGGCAATGGCCTCTAATGTGAGCTGCTGAAACAACCATGCTGGCTGGTCATGTAGGGGCAGGAATTAGAGATTCTTCCACTGATATATTTATTGCAGAAAAAAAAAAGGGGGAGGGCTTTTTCTGAGGAATCTTATTGTAAGGATAACACAGCATTTTAGCATGCTTTGAGCAAGATCCTCTCATTTTAGCTGTTAAAAGTAGCATTCTTGCTACTTTTGCTGCCCCCCCCCCCTTCTTTAAACACAAAATTACAGAATTTCTGTAGAAGCACCATCACTTTGTCACAACAAGAAGTCATGATCAGAAGCCTCTCTGAGGAATGATTCTGTCCCAGAATATGAAGAGGGTTGCTTTGTGGAGAATGAGAGGGAGAAAGTAGCAAAAAAAAAAAAAAAAAACCCTGCTAGACAGTATAGCAAGAAGGATGGCAACAAAGTGTTTATAACAGGAGCAGCAACATAAACCAGAACATTCTCAACATATATCTGAGCACAGAGGGTTTCGGTGGTGGCCCTACACCATTTGTGGTGGCAGCAGGTCACCTCTCTAGGACTTGCTTTCAGAATTTTATTTATGTAGTGCCAATTTATTCCTTATATATGGGTTGGTAAATGATGCACAGGAAAACTGTATAGCTCAAATGTCTCCCTGAATGTGAGATTTCAGCATACTTGCAAGATGGCTAAATTATCTGCAGAAACAATGGCCCCTATGAACTACTGGGAAACAAAACTAGTTGTGGTCAGTACTGACAAAACTTGTGTGGAAACCCTTAGTTGCCCTCCACAAGGGGTGGAGCCAAGGGGGCGGCAAATTGAGGTTTTTGCCTAGGGTGGCAAAAATCCTTGCACAAGCTGTGCTTCTGTGCCAAGGTTTGTCCCCACTCCCCCCCCACTTTTTTTTTTTTTTTTTTTTTTTTTTTTTTTTTTTTTTTTGCTATTTTGACACAATTATACACAAGACTTAATTAAGTGTACATGTTGAGTGGAACAGCCCCCTTTTTCTGCCTCAACATCATCGTTATGGATGGTAAGTATCACTGCTTGAAGAAGCCAGCCTCATGGTGGCCACCATGCTCACTATGGTACACTAGCTGACTCATCACCATCCATCTTAGAGAAATGAAAGTCTGCCACCTCCAGATCCCAAGGGAGGAATTCAATGTTGGGCTACACTGCCTCATTGGGCCTCCCAATCCCTTTAGCACTGGTGGTGCCACTGCTGGTGTTCGTGACTGACTTCACTAGCCTCAGGGTCCATCCAGGTTTTTGTTTTGCTTTGTTTTTAAACCATGGCAATGGTTTTGTCAGCCAGCACTACACATAAGTCCATTCACAACCACCACTCTTGTGAGTATTATAATTATCATTTTAAGAAATGTGTCAATAATGATAATAGGCACTATTGGGCTCCCTTTTCTGTTTTTTTTTTTGTTTTTTTTATATGTACAGAGTGGTTATATAAGGAGAGGCCCAAAGGAAATCTAGGAACACTTGGAGAAGTGTTACTGTTTGAAGGACAGTTGCAAAGAAACCCTCTGGTGCATATTTCAGTGAACATATACGTGTTACACTGAACCTCTTCATTGTGAGTGAATTTCTTAAAGTGGCGAAGGGAGGGATTGTGTATGACCTAAATGTTATTACACTAGGAGCGCTTTCTTTTTCTTTCTACAAATTCTCCTG
Organism: Rhinophrynus dorsalis; assembly: GCA_037306005.1. Lineage (NCBI taxonomy): Eukaryota > Metazoa > Chordata > Amphibia > Anura > Rhinophrynidae > Rhinophrynus > Rhinophrynus dorsalis. The sequence goes on from CM074722.1 coordinate 175,253,817, forward strand.
CAGTTCATCTAATGCTGTTTACCTCATCATTGGCATGAAATGTCCCCAAACAGGGCTAGATGTGCCCAAACAGGACTTTAAAAAAAAAAAATCTCATAGGTCCGGTGTGAACAACAAAAGACACACCACAGTGGGGTCAACATTTTTGCAAAACTGATCACAGAATTAAAGATCTCAGTGACTGTACTGGTGGGAAATTTTAGGACACAAAGAGACAGAAGGATCTGTGATTTCCACTTATCTACCTTTTAATCTACATAAAGTGTTCTACATTTCCATACTTAATGTAGTGGTCAGTCATGTTCAGGAGGTCGAATATCTGTGCAGGGATGTGCACACCCGTGCAAAACCACACTAAAGGATGGCCTGAGGATGAGGCCAGAGCCATCCACGGTGAGTGTCTGCACAAGGGCAGGTCTAGATGTCCAGGTACCGGGAAAACAGGCAAGGAAGCTAGAGTCCAGCGGGCAAGGTCTCAGCCCACAAGCACAGACTGGGTCAAGTAGTCTGGAGCAGGCCAAGTGCATTAGGAATATCTAGAAGCAACTGCTTGCCCCAAGGGTAAAGCCTCAAGGTTCAGTCAACATCTGGCAGGATACAGGAGTACAAGGTGAGGTACCAATTTGGCAGACAAAGGCAGAGTCATTGTATTCTGCTTGTAATTTGATTTGAAAGTTTCCCCCTCCCTCCCCTTTCCACTACATCAGTCATAGTTTCCTCAGATCTGAAAGCCGGCCCAGACTTATTGCAAAGAGGGACAATATTAAGTCAGCATATGGAAAACACTTCTCCCTTCGTCAAGGGGAGCAGGGTTTTCCTTATACAGACACACACAATATTGTTCCTCATTGCAGTCCATCCAGTCAAGTGACCTGCTTTCAGATCTGAGGGAACTATGACTGACAGTGCAAATGGGCAAAACTTCCAACTCCAATTACAAGCAGAACAGACATTGAAAATAGTACTGTGCATTATATAAAATTACAATGAACAATCAAATATAACTTCATATGTTGACATTACTATCCCTTCAAGCTGCTTTGCTTCCTGTCTCTATGCATGCTTCTGCTGTAACCATGTGCTGCCATGTGATCATTCCCAGGCAGACCACTGAGTTTATTTTATACTATTAGATCCACTCAGTGAATCGCACACAACCAGAGACTGATTAAGTCTCCATAGGGCCCTAGGCAAGGTAGCATTTTGGGGCCCCACATCTTTTGTTCTGGTGCTTCTGACACAGAGTGCTGTTAGCAGGTACTGTTTATTTGGCTATAATGGAACTGAGAGCAACTGGGTGATGCTGGTCTCTTTGACCTAAAAGGGCATCTGACACAAGATGTTTGTGGCAGCAACAGCAGGGTCTCTGTCTGTGAGTCCTCTCTTGCAACCAGGACCCCTCATATTCCCCTGGGTCCTAGGCAGTAGCCTAGGTTGCCCTAATGGATGATCCGGCTCTGCACACAACCAGTCTCTCTCATGGAGAGAGGGAAGAATAACAAATTTGGAATGTCCCCTGGGGAGGAGGAATTCACTCTCATGATTTGTTGGTGGCTGGCAAGCCACTGTGCAACTTTATTACTAAAAGGAAAACTGGAAAGTCATTGCACCTTTTTTACAGGGAGATGGACAAGCTTCTTTCCCTTTGGATGATTCTCCTGGGCTGTCAGGAGAAGGGGTGGTGGTCTCTCTCTCTTCTGGATCTCTGCAGCATGGATTTGGCAGGCTTTCCCTCAGCCCTTCAGTATTTGCTTTTTGTCAGATAAGCTTCCCTGTTGCTTCTGCTTAAATCCCACTGTTTTTTATTCCTCTCTCATTCTATCTTTAATTACCGTGTCAGAGCCCAGGGGGAATCTTCTAGGCACATCAGTACCCCTTTACCAGTCAATAAACTGTGACTTACTACAGATAATAATCCATGCATATTTGTGGCCAGAAGCTTGTGTAGCTTGCTGTCAACCTTAAGGCACCTCAGATTGGGTAAACCCACATCTGCTTCAAATCTGAAGTGAACACTTATTTAGTATAATGCAATTAAAAGGAAGTGAAAGTGTCCCACCTCTGCTTTGTAATGAGGGAAGTAAGAGAGGCACTTATCTTCCTAATTGCAATAGCACTTCTGCTCTGGGAGCTACAAACCAAGGAGCTGAAAGGAGCCCAAACCTCCTAAAGTACATACAAAAGTATGCCTCTAGTTGACAGACCCGTAAAGCCAAGCTATCCACAGGTCACTCTGGCCATACATGTTCTACCTGCCTTGGGACCATTTCTCAAAGTGCCCAGGTGGGCCAGGTTCTCTCTTCAGCTGAAATGGCTTATTTTGAACCCGCTTGTGTTAAATGCCTCGCTGACTATTGCTGGACTTGAGGTCTTTACATTCTATCCTCTTCTTTATCTGGGAGACAGGGTTCTGCCACTTTGTCCTCCTCACTGGGAAAAGTTTTTCATGGGTTAGATCTAGATGTACTATCCTACTAGGAAAAGGGCTTGTTCTCCTACTGAGAGTGAGGACCTTTTCTTGTAGCCAGGGATGATTAATTCTTCCATTTAGGAAGGGGAGATGCATCAGGATAATGATGAGAATAGGTAGTTGTAACCAGATGGAGTGATTTAGGACTATATGACTTGAAATATTGATCCCCATGTTGTACATTGTGTGACATAATGTAATAGTTTGAATGGGGTTACTGTAATTCCTTTACAGGGATATGAAAGTTGGGAGACAGAGTGCAGAAAATAAAGGCTATGCCCAGCACTCCTACTTGCTTCAGATCTGTGCAACTTGGCTAAACAATGACTGGAATGTTAATTGGCTCCTGCTGTGCTTCCTTGACCAATCAGGGTAGGTTATTATGGTCCAGTCAAAAATGCCCCTTTCCAAACCCTACTTTGCATTCTTATCTGGATAGGAGTGACTGGAAATGTAGGCCATTATCTGATTGGTCAAGCATAGCAACACTGTCCCAAGCACTAATTTAAATTCTAATCTTGATAAGAGTGTCTGGAAGTGTATATAAGCAGTGTGTTTCATCAATAAAGCTGTTCTGTTCTACCCTCCTTAATACAAGTCTCGGCTGTATTTCTGGAGAGGACTTAGGCTGGGGATTCTCACCTTAGCCATTACAGGAGCTAATTCACTTTCCTCGCCGGTCTACTGGCGTAGGGCCTCTGGAAACCCTACCTAGGGTTCTGCAGCTAAATTCACTATCTCTGCCAGTCTGCCAGGGGGCAGCATCCAGTTGTTCCTGCCTGAGCATCCAGGACCTCCAGGAAGCAGCAGGGCTCCAGCCGGCCGTGGAAGAGGGCAGCAGCAGCGGCGGTTCAGGAACCAACGGCCCCAAAAGGGTCCGGTAAATCCTGGTACCGTCACATCTGGTGTCAGAAGTGGGATGCCCTCTTCCTAAAGGAATCCAAACCACTACTGGGACAATCTCCATCGGGAGATTTGGCTGGAGCCAGTGGCAGGTGTATGGAAGAGTTCTACAATCAGCTAAAGCGATCCACCTTAAAAGAAATCCTTACTGCCAGAGGCGGAGAAGCGAGGGGACCCAGGAAGACTGATTTGGTTGAGGCTTTGATGCAGATGGACCGCCTATCAGTTGGAACCGCCAGCCCTGCAAGCCTGCAAACCAGCATGGGATCTGGGGAGGGCCCTACAGAGCATGAGGATTCCTTCACCCGAGCTGTCAAGATCCGACTTGCATTTTATGGCCCCAATCCCTCTGCTGAGGTAGTGGATAGAGTAATGGCCATGGTGACTCAGGAGAGGACAGCAGAAAGGGAGGAGCGCATGAGGATGGCAGAACTGGAGAGAGTCCCAAGAGATTCAGGATCTCCACGGAGCGGTGGAGCCAGGAATGGCAAACTGCCTCATCAAGCCTTCAAGGTGTTTGAGGAAAACACAGGCGACATAGATGGGTACCTGCAAGATTTTGAGAGGCAATGTGCCCTTCATGAGGTGGATTCAAGAGACTGGGTAACAATTCTGGCAGGCAAGCTGACTGGACGTGCAGCCGAGGCATATCGAGCCCTACCTGACGAAGTCAGCCGTGATTATGCGGAGGTGAAACGGTGCCTGCTTGCCCGGTATGCGGTCACCCCAGATGCTTACCGGCGGAAGTTCCGGGATACCCGACGGTGGGAGCAGGACTCTTATGCGGAATGGGTGTACCGCATGGACCGTGCTTGTGCCAACTGGCTACTGGGCTGCAATGCAAAGACTATGGAGGATTGTCGGCAGCTTTTCCTACTGGAGCAATTCTTCCAACATACGCCTCCTGACGTTCGGGATTGGGTACGGGACCATGACCCGGCTACGGTGGGGGAAGCAGCCAAGTTGGCCGATAAATATGTGGAAACTAGGAAGAGTGGGCCCCTCTCCTCTCCTCTCCCACCTAGAGGGTCTAATTCCACTCCTCGAGGGGTCCAGGTACCACTGCCCAGCCCCATTCCAGCCACTTCCAACTCGCCCAGTGGAGGGCGCAGCTCCAGCCTGCGGTGCTATGATTGTTTCCAGCTGGGACATGTCCGGAGCAATTGCCCTCAGAGACGATCCAGGCCTGGGCCCATACCTCAGAGGCCAATACCTCCACCAGTCCCACCCCGGAGTGCACCAAGACAAGCATACTGTTTGGAGGAGAACCCTGGCTCTGAACTAGGGGATTGCAACCTTGTCCCTTTTGGCGAGGATGGGGTCTGGGGACCAACCCATGAGGTGAGCTTGATCCAGACCGCCCATGTTGATAACAGAGGACACCATTTTCAGACAGTGCTGGTGAATGACCAGCCAGCCAAGGGGATGAGGGATAACACCCTCACCATGGTGCAACCCCACCGGGTCCCCCTCACCCAGCGAACTGGACGGACTGTGGCCGTGAGAGTTGCCGGTGGTGCAGTACATCAGATTCCCTTGGCCCGGATTACACTGGATTGGGGTGCTGGTAAAGGGAACTGTGAGGTGGGAGTGATGTCTGGCATCCCAGCGGAAGTCCTGCTAGGAAACAACTTGGGGTATCTTACCAGTGCCTTTGCAAGCTCTCTCCCATCGCCCTCCAAGGATGGCTGCATGGCTGTGACCCGATCCCAGGCCCGGCAGGAACGCACCGAGGGGACCCAGGTAAGAACACTTGCCCCAAATCAGACTGACAAATCCCAAATTACTTGGGCTCCCCCAGACGACTTCCAAAAGGAAGTCATGGCCGATCCAACCCTAACTGTATATCGCACCCGAGCAGAGACTGACCCCCTTGATGCCCCCCAAGACAGGATAGTCTGGGAAGACGGACTCCTATACCGGGTGACAGAAGGGAGTGGGAGGGGGTTGACTAAGGTTCCTCACAGGCAGCTGGTGGTTCCCCAGAAGTACCGGTGGTCTCTCATGGAGATCGCTCATTCTATTCCCCTTGCAGGACATCTAGGTATAGGTCGCTCCCTCCACAGGCTTACCCAGGCCTTCTTTTGGCCAGGGGTGTCACGGGATATAAGGCAATTTTGCCGTACCTGTGACAAATGCCAGCGAGTGGGGAAGGGGGGGGAATCATCCCCGTGCAGCCCTACACCCCCTGCCAGTCATTGGTGAGCCCTTCCGTCGGATAGCAGTGGACATTGTTGGCCCCCTAGCCAAGGCCAGCTGTACGGGGAAGAGGTACATCCTCACTGTGGTGGATTATGCCACCCGGTACCCTGAAGCTGTAGCCCTCTCCTCTATATCCGCGGAAGTGGTTGCTGATGCCCTAGTTAAAATTTTCACCAGGGTTGGGTTCCCCAGAGAGATAGTAACAGACCAGGGTACCCAATTTACCTCTGATCTGATTCAGCAGATCTGGCAGACTTGCGGAGTTAGACCAATCAGGAGCTCCCCATACCACCCCCAGACTAACGGCCTCTGTGAACGGTTCAATGGAACCTTGAAACAGATGCTCCGAACCTTTGTGACCACCCATAATGATTGGGAGCGCTTCCTACCACACCTCCTGTTTGCATATCGGGAGGTGCCACAGGAATCGACTGGGTTCTCACCCTTTGAGTTACTATATGGTCGGAAAGTGCGAGGACCCCTAGACCTGTTAAGGGAATATTGGGAGGGGAAGTGTGTAGAAGAGGAAACCCCTATCATCCCCTATGTACTCGAGCTTAGGGAAAGGCTGGAAAGCTTGATGGGGCTAGTCCATGAAAATCTTCGATCAGCTCAGACCAAACAGAAACTGTGGTATGATCGAGGGGCCCGGAATCGTGAATTCCAGGTTGGACAGAAGGTGCTTGTGCTGCAGCCAACCAGGCAGAACAAGCTACAGGCAGCTTGGGATGGGCCCCATCGGGTTGTTGAACGTCTCAGTGACACCACCTACATCGTTGCTCGATGCCCCGAAGGGCGAGTGCGACGCACTTACCATGTGAACATGATGAAGGAGTACTTTGAACGGGAAGAGGAAGTGACAGTTATTTGTGCTGGAGAATCAGAGGGCTGTGTGCTACCTGATCTCCTTGAGGTGACTCGGGGGAACAGCTCCTTAGATCAGGTGCAGATAGGGGCCCAGCTAGGGAAACTGGAGCAAGAACAGGTTCAGCAGCTGCTGAGAGAGCGGGGAGACATGTTCTCAACCATTCCAGGTTTCACCCTATTGGCTCAGCACCGGGTGGAAACTTTGGGCCATCAACCCCTTCGACAGCCAGCCTATCGGGTTCCGGAGGCGGTCAGAGATGGAATGAAAAAGGAGATAGATGAGATGTTGACTCTAGGGGTCATTGAACCATCAGAGAGTCCTTGGGCTTCTCCTGTGGTTCTAGTTCTGGGACCACCAGATTTTGTGTGGACTATCGACGGCTAAATGACAAAACAGTGACAGACGCTTACCCCATGCCCCGAGTAGATGAACTGCTAGACCGACTGTCAGGGGCCACCTACTTGACCACATTAGATCTGAGTAGAGGATACTGGCAGATTCCCCTTACGCCGGAGACTGTTCCCAAGTCTGCCTTCATCACCCCATTCGGTTTATACCACTTCAAGGTTATGCCATTTGGGATGAAGAATGCACCTGCCACATTCCAGCGACTGGTCGACCGGCTCCTAGATGGACTACAGGATTTTGCCTGTGCCTATCTGGATGATGTAGCCATTTTCAGTCGCACTTGGGATGACCACCTCCGACACTTGGGGAAGGTACTGGATCGGATTCAAGCTGCAGGTATGACCATCCGGCCTGACAAGTGTCAGGTCGGCATGGCAGAGGTCCAGTACTTGGGACACCGAGTGGGGTGTGGAATGCAGCGGCCTGAGCCAGCTAAAATAGAAGCTATCCTCAACTGGCCTATTCCCCGCACGAAAAAACAAGTGTTAGCCTTCCTAGGGACAGCAGGGTACTACCGTAAATTTGTGCCCTCCTACAGTGACATAGCAAAACCCTTGACTGACTTAACTAAGAAGTCGCTCCCCAGACAGGTCCTGTGGTCCCCAGAGTGTGACAAGTCTTTCCGCAACCTCAAGGAAGTTTTAGGAAAAGCCCCAATACTGGCCACCCCTGACTTCTCTAAACGTTTCATCGTCCATACAGATGCCTCAATGTTTGGCCTGGGAGCAGTCCTGAGTCAAGTTAATGAAAATGGAGAGGAACATCCCATTGCCTACCTAAGCCGTAAACTGCAGGATCGGGAAGTGGGCTATGCAGGCATTGAAAAGGAATGCCTCGCACTGGTATGGGCTCTAAAGAAACTACAGCCATATCTTTATGGACGGGAATTTACTGTAATAACAGACCACAACCCTCTAGTATGGCTGAACCGGGTTGCAGGAGACAATGGACGGTTGTTACGCTGGAGCCTCTCCCTGCAACCGTACAACTTCACCATTCAATACAGACCTGGCAGGGACAACAAAAATGCGGACGGACTATCCCGACAAGAAGATGCCTGAAAGACTTTGTGGACAGTGCCAAGGTGGATCCGTCGGGATCACACCAGGTCTGTCCATGTTTTGGGGGGGGGGGGGAAGTGTAACCAGATGGAGTGATTTAGGACTATATGACTTGAAATATTGATCCCCATGTTGTACATTGTGTGACATAATGTAATAGTTTGAATGGGGTTACTGTAATTCCTTTACAGGGATATGAAAGTTGGGAGACAGAGTGCAGAAAATAAAGGCTATGCCCAGCACTCCTGCTTGCTTCAGATCTGTGCAACTTGGCTAAACAATGACTGGAATGTTAATTGGCTCCTGCTGTGCTTCCTTGACCAATCAGGGTAGGTTATTATGGTCCAGTCAAAAATGCCCCTTTCCAAACCCTACTTTGCATTCTTATCTGGATAGGAGTGACTGGAAATGTAGGCCATTATCTGATTGGTCAAGCATAGCAACACTGTCCCAAGCACTAATTTAAATTCTAATCTTGATAAGAGTGTCTGGAAGTGTATATAAGCAGTGTGTTTCATCAATAAAGCTGTTCTGTTCTACCCTCCTTAATACAAGTCTCGGCTGTATTTCTGGAGAGGACTTAGGCTGGGGATTCTCACCTTAGCCATTACAGGAGCTAATTCACTTTCCTCGCCGGTCTACTGGCGTAGGGCCTCTGGAAACCCTACCTAGGGTTCTGCAGCTAAATTCACTATCTCTGCCAGTCTGCCAGGGGGCAGCATCCAGTTGTTCCTGCCTGAGCATCCAGGACCTCCAGGAAGCAGCAGGGCTCCAGCCGGCCGTGGAAGAGGGCAGCAGCAGCGGCGGTTCAGGAACCGACGGCCCCAAAAGGGTCCGGTAAATCCTGGTACCGTCACAGTAGTCATCTGCTGCCCTTTGGACCCTCAGGCTGAGGTGTTTAGGGAATCTTTTGAGAGTTTAATCAGAGCAGTCCTTGACACTCTGTAAAAGGGAGGTTTTGGGCAAATCTAGCACGAATATCTTTAAATACAAGAAAAATTTTTTGTATACGTTCTTACTTACATATAATTATATCAGCTTATATTGAAGGAGTGGAAACAGCCTGATAAGAAAACGTGTCTGGGTGTTTTCATCCACTGGGCTTGTGGAGATCTCCAACTGGAGTGGACTCATAAGGGTCCTGCCTTTCTAAATGGATGGCCTTACCACTTGCAGGTGCAGCAGCCTTTAAGTATAAGCGTCTGCATTCCCTTCTCAAGATGCATTTTATTGCTAACAAAGCAGCTCTTCATCCAGATCTTGCTGTTGTGTAGAATGGTAGGGACGTGACTGTCTGATGCAGTTTATCATGGAGGACACCTGTAGACAGGATCTAATTCACATGGTGTCTTGAATTTATTCTGTGATGCTGCTCTGGATACTGTGAAATGTATTTCTAAATTCTCTGCCTTGTCAATTGCTGACCTGTATATTAAAATTTGGTCAGTTGACCTCTTGTCTAAGCCATCTCTTTTCATGTTTCCATTTATCTGAGAGAATTGATCCTGAACTGGATAAAATGATCATGCTGTGGGCTGTAAAAGTAAAGTACTTTGCTCCCTCAACCTTTGTTGCAAAAAGCAGATTTTCAGGCAAATCTCACTACTTCATTCTTCACACTACTATTGATTCTGGTTCTAAGACCAGTTTAAGCCATAATGGCTGGCTAACAAACCTGATCAGTTATTGTTCACAGATATGTCTTCCTCAGCGTAACTTGCCATTACATCTGGAAGTTCAGGTTGTGGGAGGAAGACTTTTCCAGAATGATTGGGCCCATTCTATTTTAGGTGTGTGGGTCCTTTATCTTATTTTGGTGGGGTACTGCATCGACTTTTAGGATGTTCCACTCTGCTTTCTTCATGTAGATGGTTCTAAGGGACTTTGCGTGAGCCAGAGCATTTGAAGAGGCAATTTCATCTTTAAAAAAAAGTGGTGGGAGCTCCTACACACACTAGACAATCTACATTCATTCTTGGCTCTACATCCTTATATTAGCTTATAAGGCTAATCTTGAGCCTCTTAAACATGGAGAACTAATAATTTCCTGGATCAAGCTTACTTAGAGGGCTGCCTTCCTGAAGCCTACTAATCCTCCAAAGTGGCCTAGATTTATTAACTCCGGCCATCATCCTTTATTCCTGGACAGAACAAATTTTATCCCTGGATGTGATTTTTCAAATTACAGTCTTGTCCTCCACCTGCTTTCTAGTTTGGAGCCCTATCTCCCCACAGGTCTTACTATTTTGGGCCACTGACCATATTCATCTTGACTTACTGAATATATTGAGACCTGCATCTAATATACCCGCTTCTCCCTTAACCACATATGTGGGGCTCAAGCCCATTCTGACACTTGAGACGCAACGCTGTATTGGTTGAGAGGTGGGTTACAGGACAGTCACTGCTCCCATTATTGTCTGATGGAGCAATTTCAAAGAATTTATTTTCTCACAATTTAACACTCTTGGACTTTGAGTCCTTGCACTAGTCAAAACATATGGGATTTAAAATAATGTTGGCTCACTGTTGAACAAGATCTACAAGCAGATCTCAAAGTCTTCCATAGCTGATGTGACATCTGAACTGGTTGGTTTTACTAGCCACTAAGAATCAGTGGAACAAAGGCAATCTAATTCTTTAACTGGAGTGCAAGAGTTAGAAGTTGACATCAGTGAGCTTAAAAAACATGTTTATTTCTTGCATGGTGCCCAAGAAGATCTTGATAACCGTTCACGGATGAATAACTTTGGAATTAAAGGGGTGCCAGAGGATATTAAAGTGAAGGATTTTATACATAAACCTTTTGTGGAACTTCTCCCAGAAAAAGATCCTGCAGAATTCACACTAGACTGGGCTCATAGAGCTCTATGCCGGAGGTCCGTTTCTGGGGAGACACCAAGGGATATAATCCTATGATTGCATTACTTTTCTGTCACTTAAGACATATTACTTGCTGCTAGAGAGCATACCCCAACAATTGAAGGCTGTACCCCACAGATTTTTATGGATAAATCTCCTCTTACCCTCTTCAAGTGGAGATCTCTCAAACCAATTTTTGATGCTCTTTGCGATAATGGTGTTCACTATCTCTTGGGTTTACCGTTTAGTCTCCTGGGCATCCATGTTTATTAAAGTGGAACTACCACCCTTAAAAAAATGTTGTCTCAAATAATCCCCCATCTGGTGACTAGCTGCTCATTGGCGCTAGTCACCAGAATTCTTACCTGTTCATGAGAATGAGCCTCTACTCTGGGACTGACAGGCAGGATGGAGGGCAGACGTCACTAGGGAAAGATGTCAGTCCCTTTTGGAGCCAAACTGCTCTAGCAATGCCTCCTAGAGCCGGCTGGGGCTGACAGAGCAGGCGCACAGTCGTCACTGTGGAAAGATGTCCGCGCAACTAGCTGCTCAGTAGCTCAGATGGGGGATTACTTGATACAACATTTTTTTAAGGGTGGTAGTTCAAGATATTGATGAAGGACTATCAGCTCTTCAATTGATAGATATTGATCCACCAAAAAATCTCTGCACCCACCCCTTGGAGGATCTGGCATCCACAAATACAGTTTAGAACAAAAAACTCACAGAGCTAACACACCATAAATATAAAAAAATGTATAAATGATATTAAGATGCCAAGTGATTAAGGTAAAGAAAGCAGCAAGGAATGAGAGGATTCTCCAAGTCCACAAATTAGGAAACAAGCCTAAAGCAAAAGAAAAAAGCAATCCTGCGCTAATTATTCAGATTACCCAAAATTATAAACCCTGTGTAGAGAGTATATTATAACTATGTGTTGATTTATTTAAAACAAATGAGGTTTTTGTTGCATAATTTGGCCAAACTATGTTTATAATATAATAATAATTAATTTGTGATTTATATAATGCTTTTCTCCCTGTGAGACTCAAAGCACTTTACAAATATATAAACAGACATAAAAATTAAGAGATACTTATGGTCAGATGAGTTGACTGAATGCCTGATAAAAAGAGAGGTGTGTGATGGTGCCTCTCTGAGGACTTTAAAGAGTTCCAGAATATGGGGGCAGTGTGGCTGAATGCCGGGGAACCTGAGGTTGTCTTTATTCTGGGCACTGACGGGAGGGATCTGTTGGCTGACTGCAGTGAGCGGGATTGAATATAGGGTGTCAGGAGCTCTTTTAGGTACTGTGGGCCTTGATTATTTAAGGCTTTGAAGGTCAGCAGGCCAATTTTAAAATACGTTCGCCATTTAATTGGAAGCCAGTGCAGGGAGTGGAGAACAGGTGTTATGTGACATGAGCGAGTTTGATTGGTCAAGTAGTCTGGCTGCTGAATTTTGTACTGTCTGTAGGTGATGGAGTTCTTTTTCTGGGAGGCCCAAGTAAAGTGCATTACAGTAATCTAGAAGAGAAGACACAAATGCATGGTATAATGTTGGCATGTCATTTGGTGGAATTAACTATTGTATCCTGGCTATGTTTCTCAGGTGAAAGAATGCAGATTTTATTATGGCAGAAATCTGCTGTTTAAATGACAGTCCAGAGTCAATCATCACTCTGAGATTTCATGCCTCTGTTGAAACAATGAGGTCAGAGCCTCCAAGTTCCAGGCCAGTTAGGTGATCATGAGATATTCTTGTTGCCCGGGGTCCCCTCACCAAGAGTAACTCTGTTTTGTCAGTGTTCACTTTTTAGCCAACTAGCATTCATCCACTCTATGAAGTCTGCTAAGCAACTGTTGATGAGGCATGTTGGGTCTTTACTTCTCCTTTGCTCCAGATACTAGAGTTGTGTGTCATCTGCGTAGCAGTGATATGTTAGACCATGTTGTGCCTGATGATGTCACCCAGTGGTAGCAAGTAAATTGCGAATAGCATTGGAGACAAGATGGAACCTCGTGGAACTCTGCAGTCTAATTCTGTTGATGCCGAGGAGCAAGATCCTGATGTTACTCTCTGTGATCTACTAGTAAGGAAAGATTTAAACCAGTTAAGAACTGTGCCTCCTAGACCACAGATGTGCTGCAACGCTGTATTAAAATCCCATGGTCAATAGTTTCAAATGCAGTTGAGAGATCCAGGTGGATTAGGATGGAGTAATCACCTTTGAACACTGCACTATTTTTGTGAGGGCTGGGGCGAGTGTTTCAGTGCACGCAGATATAAAACAAGTTGGGGCAAGGTCTAAGTCACAAGTAGTGGGGAGCAACTTTTGCATGTTTCTTTTAACTTCCTCTATAGCCACATTTGTAAAAGTAGACCATACACTGGGGAAATCTGGCCTTCCACTGTAGTGGTTCTGGTGGGTAACTGGTTGGTCTGCTGTGATAGAGGCTCGGATGGAGGAAATCTTGTCTTTGAAGAATTTGTGATCTTCTTCACACTTATCCTGAGAAAAGCTGGTGCGTATATGCATGCAAGCTGGTTTCTAGAGCCTTTCTACTGTGCGAAACAATTTCGTTCAACAAAAATGACGATTTTTTTTCTGAGTTATCTTAAATTGATATTCATTGAGGTGTTTTGTAAGAGTGGCTTTGCCCTCTGGGTCATGTGTCCTGCACCACCTTCTATCGAAGAACCTACGGCCTGTTCTCCTCATTTCTCTGATGGTGCTACCAAACCAAGGTGCATTGTTGTGAGTTTTGATAGTGCTTATGCATGTTAGTGAAATGCTTTCTAGAGTGTCTCTCATGTTTTGTTGTAGAGTTGGACTAAGGAGCTGGGGTCTTCACAGGTGTGCATCAGTTTACTTAGATCCATATTTGATGTTTCGTCCAGTGGCGTCATTCCTTTTAATGAGCAGTGTTTGACCAGGTTCTGAGGCTGGGGTCTGGCTGATTGTGATACAATGGAAAAGAGTATGGAGTTGTGGTCTGGGTTTATAGTTACTGGTGACACTTCTAGTCCAATCTGGAACACTAGATCAAGTGTATGACCTTTTCTGTGGATGGAAGTGGCAACGATTTGTCTGAAGCCGAGCACACTCATCGGGCTAAGGAGGTCCTGCCCAAGCTGGGATAGTGTGTCATCAATCCAAGTGTTGAAGTCTCCAAGGATTAAACTAGTCAAAAGATCTGAGGGTTCTTGAAGAAATCTCTTCCCATCTCCTGGGGGTCTGTATATTAACATTAACCAAAATCCTCTATCTATTGAGATGCTAGCAGCTACGCATTCAAAGTAATGGGGTTTGTGTACTGATATTCGCCTGGGGTTTAAGGATGATTTGACACAGATAATTACTCCACCTCCTTTGCGCTCTTGTTTCAGGTGGTGGAATATCATATAATTGCCTGGAACAGCTGCTTCTAGGATAGGCCCCACATTGTCATCTAGCCACAATTCTGTAATGCACTCTAATTCACGTGTTTCAATAAGGTCAGAGATAATAGCTGCTTTGTTCTTTATTGATCTGGTATTGCACAGGATTGATCTGATAAGACAGTCTTGGGCTTCTGAGTTCTTACTCTGTACTTTGGAAACAGTGTGTCTTCTCATGGAAATCACGCAAAGAAGTTTCCTTGATTTGATTGTGCTCTTTTTGTGGCTTCTGGATTGAATCACTTCAGTTGGGTTTGCAGGTAGAAGTGGCGGAGTGGCTATGATAGTATCAGGAGACTGAACTCTTACGTTTTGATTTTCCACCACGGCAGCCCCTGTGAGTGCTTTTGAAGATGCCAAGCGATTTTAGGGTAACCACTTGCGAGGGACTGAGTGGAGAGACCGCTTTTTGGAGTTTTAGGGAATACAGATATGAGGCTGTATAGGTGATCATTCCCTCAGCAGTGAAGGAGTTAAAATAGGCTCTGAGTTTTGCAGGGATGTCATGTGTGGGGGATGATCACATTGTTCTGTTCTATAGGATCCAGGTCAGTGTGAGGTGTGGAATTTTGCACTTCAGGATTCTTTGTAGATAACAGATAAGAAAGCATGCATGCATGTCAGATTGCAGTATTTCAAAACCAATGTGTTTCAGTGAAATATATAGTTGATTTTTTTGTCTGCTTTTTCATCTATACAGTTTCTGAGTGTGTAGAAATGAAATATGAGTATTGCTGAATGGATGGTCAAATCCAAAACCCAACAACAGGAGATGAGTATAGGTGCTCATTCCATCAGCATTGATAGGGATAAAATAGCCTCTAAGTTTTGCAGGGATGTCAGCAGTGGGTGATGGTCACATTGTCCTGTTCTGTAGGATGCAGGCCAGTGTAAGGTGTGGAAATTTGCACTTCAGGCTGCTTTGTAGAGAACATAGATAAGATAGCATGCATGCAGGTCAGATTACAGGAGTTCAAAACCAGTATGTTTCAGTGAAATATATGTTTTCTGAGTATTAAGAAAATAAATCTGTGCATTGCTGAATGGATAAACAAATCCAAAACCCAAACAGCAACTGGAAGTGTGTCAGTTTTATAGCTTCAATGTACCTTTTTTGTGGTGTTCAGGTGAAGGTATCTCTTCTTAGCAGTAAGAGGGTCCAGGGGAAGTATATTTCAATCTGCTGTGTATCTCAGTGTAGTATTGTCATCCACTGAATTTTTGTAAATCCAGGTATGTGTAATGTGGAGTCGAGATTGGTCCTTGGAATATTTTTGGTGAATTTTGAAAGTAGGGAGGTTATAATGAAGGTAATTCCTGGAGAGGTCAGGAGCATGAGAAAAGTGAGGCAGCCAGCAGGGGTGCCTGAGTAATGCTATCTTTACTTAAAGGGATAGTAATACTTCATTTTAACTTTATTTTATTTTGTAGGCATTAAAAAAAACATGAAGAATGATATAAGTCTTATCTCTCAAACCTTTATGGTTTATGAGATATTCACAAGCAAAGTTTCCCCCTCCCGCCCCTTTTACCTAGTGTAAGCCATCTTTTCTCAGATGTGGAATCCAGTCCATAGACCAGACAGATAACAGAAGGGGACACTCTTATTCCTATGAAAACAATGAAATCCCTGCCCCCCTTGACAAGCTTTTCAGGTTTTTCCCTTATCTTAATTGAAGATTGTCCCTCTCTATCTACCTGGGCACCTCCCTTCTGCTTTGGCTGAACAGTGTGACATCAGTAAAAGGGGCGGGAGGGGGATACTTTGTCATTGAATTACTCTGGAACTACAACTCTTACAGAATTGAAATAACACTCTCCAAAGTCCAAAAAATATGATGATTATTTAGAGCTGTTTTTATTATGAAACATTACTATCCCTTTAAGCTCACTTTAAGTCAAGGTACCGCATTTCAAGCGAGTCCTATCTAACATATGTAATTATCATATAATTATTAAAATTTAGAATAATTCCTGATGAAATTCTTTTGTGGAAACGTGTTGAATAGTACTTGGTTAAAAACCTAATTGAAAACCTAGTTAAAACACCCAACCTACCACTCTAAGATCTTAATTTATTTCTGCTAAGACTGACTTGCTTCCAAACAGGAAAGATTTTCAGTAGGTGGTTGGGGACCCATAAGTACTGAACTTTACACCAGCCCCTTTATATAGGTGTATCCCACCCACCACTACAAACCACTCTATCAAAATATCTTTAACAAGGTTATTGCTTATTATTGCATGGTTATTCAGGAAGGTTGTTATTCTGGATCTCCCTGAGCCTCCTGTTGGGAGATCTAGTCATCTACACTTTAATGCAGTACAGACTAGCTCTTTTTATTTCTCCCTGCAATTGCTGACTCATTTATATAATTTACTTTATAGTCATTTAAATCAGGGATTTTATTATTTTTAAACTGGGTGCCTGCTCTCATCCTGGTTGGTTCAGGTTACCTATAGTTGCATGCTTCTGCTCTGCGCAATCTATTTTATATCTGAAAGGGAATTTCTGTAAGGTTTTTGTTTATTATTATTTAGGTGCCTTACTTCTTAATATGGGGTAATCGGGACCCCCAAAGTATATTTCCTTATTTCTTTCAATTACTGTTTTTATTGTTTGTTCTTAAATAGAATCTTTGGGTGGCTTTTGGGTGGTGGTGAGCCCTCTCCTTCATCTAATTTTGCTTGGGGTGGTGTGCTGGCTGTCCGTTGAGAGTCATCAGAGGCCAGGCTTTTCTGGACCTGATAGTTTTATCACATAGCTCCTTGGATACTCCCCCTTCCAGATCCTATATTTGGTGGGGGAGACTAGCTTGGCTAATTGTTATTTTCTTCTTTTCCATTGACTGTATAATGGGAGTGTGCTTGTTTTGTGTTTTTTTTTGTTTGTTTGCCTCTTTCCCATTTTAGTTGCCTGCTGCCATGACCGATATAACCTGCTTCTCTCAATGTGAATAGACTCAATCCTGATCGTAAGAGACGACTGGTGTTGAAGGAGTGTAGGCCATTAGTGCTCATGTAGTTTTACTACAAGAAACACATTTCTCCAGGCACAAGCCTCCTCATCTTACAAATAAGCACCATACAAGAACCTATACAGCTTCTTCTATTAAAAAAAAGCTGGGGTAGATATTATGTTGAGATATGACTTTCATTTCAGGTTTTAT
This sequence comes from Rhinophrynus dorsalis, assembly GCA_037306005.1. Lineage (NCBI taxonomy): Eukaryota > Metazoa > Chordata > Amphibia > Anura > Rhinophrynidae > Rhinophrynus > Rhinophrynus dorsalis. The sequence goes on from CM074722.1 coordinate 175,271,202, forward strand.
ATCAATTTGCTGACCCTCAAGGTAGAGTGCTTATTCTCAAAGATTTAGATTCAGGGACGAACATTAACTTTAGCTACAGGTTATGTTCCTAATGAAAAACAGAAATGGGGGGCAATGCACTAAGGTGTGAGAAAGAGGTGATAAAGTGTAGATGACTTAAAAAAATCTATTGAAGCTGAACTCTCTGGGGCCTCATCACTTCTTCATTTCCGGTGTTATTCTATGGAGCCTATGCACTAAGATTTCTTCAACTTTGGAGATCTTAGTGAACAGGCTCCATAGAATAGTGCAGGAAATGGAGAATTGATAAACTGGAGAAGTCATCTCTACTTTATCACCACTTAGTGAATTTACCTCATGAATCCCACTTTGCTTTAGTATAGTATTTGTGTTTATAAATGACTGTGTGAATAAAATACTTCAGTCTTTTTTTCTAAAAAATGTATTCCGTTAAAGAGCTGTCTGTCAGATGCACCTAAAAAATAGTAGTAACCTCCAGCAATAACACCTAAAATAAGTGTCCTCCTTTGGCCATTTGAAATGTTGGGAAGTATGGGTGGAGTGTACCAGATAGTCTAAGTGTTTACTGGTATAGATAACTCCACCTAAATATAGGATAATTTCCCTGTCGTCCAATACAGGTTACTGGTAACTCTGTGAGGCGATCCACCCCTTAGTAGGCAGGAACATTTCTCTAAGTGTATGTAGGGGGTGGAGCCTCCCTTCCCTCCTTGGCTGCAGCTAGCCAAATCGGCTCCAGAAAGATTTGTTCCTTCGTGCGACAACACCAGGTGGAGAACAGTTCTGCTATAGTTTTATAATCTTTTTTTATTTTCTGTTAGATATGGAATACCACCATTAGGCGGATTACCATGACTGACAATGCCCTTCAATGTGGCTAGCTCAGTTTCCAGGTGCTTCCAGTGGACCTTGAGCCCTGAGGGGGAAAATATTAATTCCAAGTGCTTCCCTAGGAGTTACCCACTGAGGTACTTCTTGCTGCATGGTAATCTGAAGACAGAAGATCTGCAGGAAAGGTGAGCTACCCTTTGAGTGCTGCAGGTCCACTTGTCCCACAGTGCCCCTCCTCACAGGGGTTGTGTTCTGGAGTTCCTATTGGCTCTGCTGCACTCATTGGGTATATATGTCTGTTGGATGTTTGGAGCAGGTTTATGTGGTAACTTAACCCTTTCACTGCTGGTTTGGCAGGGGGGGTTATGGCACTTTTCCTACTGGACTAGTGTTTTCTGGGTGTCTACACATGTTCCCTTGATGTTTTACACGTTTTCGTGTTTTGCTTTTAATTTTGGTAAAATTGAGTACTGCGCCTTTAAGGTGCGCTTTACCGCATGGACGCCATTGCTCCATTCACCTCTATGGGACTACACTGTTTGGGACGTATCTCTGCAACCATTTAACCTAGCGACTTCAGAGAAGGCTCATTTTACTTGTCTACACTTGCTATATCATCCGGTTTATAGTTCGTGTGTTGGGGGGCTCAGGGGGCTTTGGGCACTGTTTGGGATACTTTTTTGGGAAAAACTACATTTCCCATGAGCATTTGCTTCGTGCCTATTTTCTGATTGGCTTTGCCGCGGCAGCCATTTTGTGAGCGTTTCTAGCGAGTATCCTACGCAGGGCTTGGACTCTCCTCTCCTCTGCAGATTAACACTTCACCTGCCAGATAATTCTGTATTTAGCATTTCTGGGGTGAAATTTTAATCTTACACACTGTAATTGCGTGATTTACTATTCAGTTGGTTATTTTGACACTGTGAGTATGTTTATACCGCTGGTGCTTGGGGCTAGACCTGAGACTAAGGAGGCTGGCGTCTCAGTTTCCCCCATTGCGCATTGCTCTTCCTGTCAATCAGGTCTGCCTAGGGAGTTCTCTGGTCACTTATGCCCAGCATGTTCTGAAGTTCCTGACAGCAACCCAGGGACCTCCAGCCATGCTAGTGAGCCAGCTTGGGTGCAAGAGTTTAAGGCCGCGACTAGGGACCTTAGGTCCACATTTCAACTTTTTCCATCCCAGATACAGGGGGGCCCTTCAGACATGGCATATCAGATCTTCCCTGCCTAAACCTAAGGGGGCGCCTGATGTGTCAGATTCCTCTGAGGAGGAACTACTTTTGGATTTGGATGTTGAGGATTGTTCGGTTCTGGAGTCTTCTAGGTGTCTTGGGGACCCCTTTGAGGCTGATCCGGACCTCTCTGCTGAGGGTCTGATCAGGGCCGTCTTAACCACTCTTAACATTCCTTTGGTTCAGGAAGTTCCTTATGATCCCTCTGATGTTTTTCAGGAGCCTGCTAAGCCCCTTACTTATTTTTCACCTAACCCCACTCTTGAACGTCTGGTTTCTGAGGAGTGGAAATCACCGGACAAGACTGCTTCTGTGTCCAGGAAATTTGCCAAGCTTTACCCCTTCTCTGAAGCTGCGCTTGCTAAGTGGGTTTATCCCCCCAAGTTGGATGCACCTATCTCCAGGCTAAATTTACTGCCTTGCCAGTCTCTGATGCTTCTGCTCTGAAGGACTGGACTGACAAGAAACTTGAGATTTCCCTCAAGTCCATTTTTGCCACTGCTGGTACCGCTGTGCGTCCAGCGTTTGCTATTGCGTGGGTTAACCGGGCTATTGCAGTCTGGACTGAGCAAGTCACCACGGCTGTGCGTTAGGATGCTCCTACGTCGGAGAAATTGCGTCTTCTTGCCAATATCTCTGAAGCGCAACACTATGTTTCTGCTGCCGCCTTTTATGCTGTCTGCATGATGGCTAGGGTTTCTACTACATCTGTGGTGGCCAGGCAAGCCCTTTGGCTCAAGATCTGGTCTGCTGACACTTCTTCCAAGAAAGCCTTGCTTTCTCTGCCCTTTCAGGGTACCTCCTTGTTTGAGCCTCATCTTAAGGAATTGATCAGAGAGGCCACAGGGGGTAAGAGTACTCTTCTACCTTTGGTCCCTAAGAAGAAATTGCCGGTAACTGGTATTTTCGTTCCATTCAGAATGAGACACATCCGGTGAACCAGGCGGTTCCCTCAACTCCGCTTACCTCCTCCAAGCACAAACAGCAATGGAAGCCCAAGGTCTCCTCCAAGCCCAAGGCTTCCAAGACTGCTTCGGCATGACGCGCCGAACCCGGGTCTGCACCCTGCTGTGGATGGTCGTCTGTGACTCTTTCACAGCATTTGGGAGGATTCAGTGACGGATCCATGGGTTTTCCAGATGGTGACAGAAGGATACAAGATCCCTTTCTATTCTCTTCCTCCCTTTCGCTTTCGTCTTTTTCATACTCCTCAGGGTACCGAGAAACGTTGTCTGTTCAGGCTCTACTGGACAAGGATGTCCTGGAGCCGGTGCCTCTTTCAGACAGGGGTTTGGGGTGCTATTCGAACCTCTTTGTGGCCGCCAAAAAGAACGGTGGATGTCTCCCTATTTTGGATTTAAAGGATCTCAACTCCTTTGTGGCCAAGATTCACTATCGCCAGGAAACTACGCACAGTGATTTGCTGCCATGTGTCCTGGGGAGTTCCTTGCTTCTCTGGATCTACAGGATGCTTATTTACACATCTCAATTCATCTGGAGAGCAGGCAGTACCTTCAGTTTGCCTGCGACAGAGGACATTTTCAGTTCTCCGCTCTTCCATTTAGTCTGATGACAGTTCCTCAGGTTTTCCAACGTGTTCTGGGGGCCTTGATATCCGTCCTCCACCGGGATGGCATCAGAGTGACTCCTTACATGGACAACTTGCTTTTGAAGGCCACCTCTGCGGACCTTCTTCATCAGCAGGTTCAGACCTGTATCCAAGCTCTCACCCATCACGGATGGATCGTCAACTTGGACAAGTCGGATCTTGTCCCATCCCAGCAACTGGTCTTCCTGGGTCTTCTTTTCGATACTCAGAAGAGCATTGTGTTCCTCTTGGACAAGGTGGCTCACCAGATCGCCCACAGGGTTTCAGAGATTTTGTCTCAGGATCCGGTTCCAGTTCAGAAGCTGTGTTCTCTGGTGGGGAAGTTCATATCCACGATAGAAGCAGTCCCATTCACCATGGCGCACACCAGACAACTCCAGAGGTTTGTGATCCAGGTGTGCAAGGATCAGCCAGATCATCAGAGGATGTCTGTTTCCCTTCCTCTTCATGTGGTACTGAGCTTGGCGTGGTGGTTGGACCTTTCCAACCTGTTGAAGGGGAGATCCTTTCTGATTCCCTATTGGACCACGGTGATGACTGATGCCAGCCTCTAGGGCTGGGGGGCTGTCCCGGGTCGCTTCAGCACTCAGGGGAAATGGTCCACGGAGGAGTCCCTCCTTCCGATCAACATCTTGGAGCTTCGGGTGATATTTCATGCCCTGCGTCATTGGGTATCTCAGCTGGAAAACTGTCCGGTCCGACAACGCCACGTCAGTGGCCTACATCAAGAAGTCTCACTGCTTGGTTAGAGGTCAAGGCTATTTTGTCTTGGGCAGAAGAGCATGTTCCTGCCATATCTGCAGTGCACATTCCAGGCGTAGACAATGTCATGGCAGACTTCCTCAGTCATCACACAGTGGACAGCGGAGAGTGGGAGTTACACCCCCAGGTGTTCCAGCTTGTTGTTCAGAGGTGGGGGATGCCCCACGCAGACCTGATGACAACAAGACACAACAGGAAAGTTCCGGTGTTCTGCTCTCGGTGGAGAGACCCTCTAGCTCTAGCTGTAGATGCGATGTCCATCTCTTAGATATTCCCTCTGGTCTACATATTTCCTCCCCTTCCCATGTTGACAAGGGTGTTATGGAAATCGAAGATGGAACGTTGTCCAGTCATCCTGGTTGTTCCGTATTGGCCTCGTCAATCCTGGTTTCCGGAGCTTCTAGCTCTATCCGTTCTGGAGCTGTGCAGGGGAGCGGCCACTTGGTCCTCTGTGCACACCTTTTCAAAGCACTACCGTGTGGATGTGCTGGCTTCGGCTGATACCAGCTTTGGGAGGAAGGTCCTGTAGGCAGTTTTGCCTGTCTAGGATCTTCTTCTTAGGTTCTTGGTGCTTCCTTACTGTTGAGCCCAGTTGCCTCTAGTTCAGTGTGCTGTGTATCTGTTCCTGGGGTGTTTTTACCGCTGTTCAGTGTCTGTTGACACTTCAGTTTTGTTGGGCTATCTCTGACCAGTTGGTCCATAGCTGCACTGGTGACTTTGGGGGCCTTGCGTCTGGTCCTTGCCTTCTTCCCGCCTCTGGGAAACTCAATGGTTGGACATCCCAGAGTTACCAGTAACCTGTATTGGACGACAGAGAAAAGAGGATTTTAGCCTTACCTGTTAAATCTTTTTCTCTTAGTCCATACAGGTTACTGGTCTCCCACCCTGTCAAGAGACCATGCTTGGCTCTCCTGTGGCAGACTGTGGGGGTCCTTCGGGGTCATGCTCACAGGAGTCTTCTTCCCTTCTACTATCTAGTCATAGTGTCTCAAATCTTTCTGGAGCTGATTGGCTAGCTGCAACCAAGGAGGGAAGGGAGGCTGCACCCCCTGCATACACTTAGAGAAATGTTCCTGCCTACTAAGGGGCAGATCACCTCCCAGAGTTACCAGTAACCTGTATGGACTAAGAGAAAAGGATTTAACAGGTAAGACTAAAATCCTCTTTTTACTTAATATATTATATATTTTACAGTTATTTAAGCCACTATCCTAGGAATCTCCACTACCTAATCTACCAACATGAGGATGTGTTTAGAATTATATGAAATGATATGGTGAATTAGGAGTATTAAATTAAAGCTGTAAACATCATGTCACTGTTTCAGTTGAAAACAGTTTTTCGAGTTGACTTTGTGTTGCATTTATCCCATGGTTCTATTTTTATAATATTATTATTTTATGTGAGAAAGAGGAGAGGAAAGGGACATGAGAGAGAAACATAATATGTATTCTCCAGTAGAGGGTGCTAGTTCACCATATAAAATCAGGAATGGAACCATTTCAGCCAAGTGCTCAAAAGGTTTTGTGGCACATAATAAATAGTTGAGTGCTAGCAAGTGTCAAGTGCATTGCAGAGCAATATATTTGACACCCTCTGGCACTCAAAACGATGAGAACACAGAGGATGTACTTATATTTATAATTGCATGGGAGGTGCTCAGTTATAGTTTATGAAGAAATGTACTTTCTTGGATGCTATGTAGGTACTAAAGCAGATAATCCACCTGGGTCTTTTCAGATGTTTTTGAAGTACAACTACCATCATATTCAGCCAGTCATAGTGCAACAAAAGTTTGAGCCCCAGAGGTTTGACCCATTTCTAGCTCCTTGAAGGCCAGACACTTTTTCAGTGTCTATCCCTTTCTTTTGAAATATTTCCTGTGGTTAAATTTCTAGTCATATAAAGATAACTATATATATATTTTTTTTTTATTTTTTTTTTTTAGGATGAATTCAGCTTTTTAATGGTACCTCATTTGAAGTAATTTTTTGGTTGCAAAACAAAATGTCATAAATAAGAAAATAAATAAATGTAAGTTTTTAGCTAAAGTTCAATGTTTTTAAAACCTACATTCACCTGAGTTCAGTACTGCATTGATACAAAACATGCATAGCAGTGGTTCTCAACCAGACACCTCTGCATTTTGGTGTGCATTGGGCACCAGCTCAGGGTGCCCCACTTCCAGTGAAGATTTTAACAAATAATGAAACGTGTTTCTAATGGATTCTTCTTATGGAAATTATTATTATGTACAAAATGTGACAGGTGCCCTGACTGTGGGGAACGTTGAATGAAAAAAAGATTGAGAACCCCTGATGTATAGTTTAACTTACATGCAGGGCCTGCACAGATCCCCAAATTAACAGAAGTGCAAAAGAGTAATTTCAACTTTATCAAGTGATAAAGGAATTATCTAAAATTTTCCAGGGAAGTGGAACTAGAATCAGAAGCCTCCAAGCATCTCTAGGACCGCCTGAATAAGGCCCTCTGCAAAAGAACTGAGGTTTTCCTCATAATAGTCTCGAACATAGAAGGACAAATCCTGGTTTCCCTTCCTCAGTGGAAGGATCTCCAGTGGTAGGTTATCCACCACCCTAACAGGACTCAAGTGCCTTTTGGGGGATGCCGGGTGTCTCATTGACCAAGAATCTAAAGCTCCTTGAAAAGATGAGGGGATAGGACTGATTTAGAAAATTAGGATCTTAACCCATGCAGGCTCCTGTTCAACAGGGGAGCGACCCAAATGTAGAATAGGGGCCAAAGAGCAAGAAGGACATACCAGGGAAATCCCTAGGAAGCCAATTTGACATAAGAAGCACTGGGTTAAAGGGATTAAAGAGGTTACCAGGGACTTAAGTAGCCTTGGACTTGCCCATGACTCTCCACTAAGTTGAAAAGCAAATACAGTTAAAGTAGTAGAAATATAGAATAAAAGTACTTATAAATCCTTAAAGCTGAACTGACACGTTCCATCCCCCACCCAAGTGGTTTAGAGCCCAACAATCTTAACAAATTAAATTTAATAGTTTTCCCCCATGATTAAAAAAATGACCATATTGCTTGTCAGGAGCAAGATAAAGAGTGCTGCCATCTTGATTATGTTTACAATGATTGGCAGTGCTCTCCCTCTGCCTACTGGGGTTGAGATGGGCGGTGCCTGGAAGTAATTTTCGATCTCTAGTAAGGTTAATCTTTTCCTTTGAATTGTTCACTAACCCATTGAGTACCAGAGGTGTTTGGAACACTTTGCAGTCAAAGGGTTAACGAAATGGAAGGGCTCTTATAAACACATAGCAACCAAATGACCTAATGCAGGCCTAATTTATCTTAAGGCATCGTGTTCCTTTAACCCGTGTTCCTTACGTTCTGCTGTTTATTTTTACCCTTTAGAATAGTCCATGTGAAGATTAAAGAATAGAGCAATTTTATTTTAGTAGTATAAACCCCTTTGATTCTAGAAAGACACTCTGATTTATAACCCATTAATAACCCTTTAACCCCAATGCATTGGATACATTTAAATATTTATAGACTAAGGTTTCAGAAGAAGCATCTGTTTTATATGGAAGTCTACACTAAATGTTCCTGAAATATAATGTGGAAAACATCGATCTTGTAAAATGATTCATTAGGTGTCCTAGGGCAGAAGGGGAATTTATTGTATGGAAAAGCCATCTGTCATGTAGTAACACAGAAGTACTACAGTTTGGCCTGTTATTCATTTATTTATATGGCACTGATGCATTGCAGTTTGCCATACAGTATGAGTAATAAATAAAAGGTAGAATACATTGACATACACATGAATATTCTATCATGACATGTCCCTTGCAGATAAATGTAATGCAAACAGCTGCAGTAAGCAAAACTCTCACCCCTCATTCTTTGTTTTATGATTGTGATTGCTGATTGTGACTTACAAAGTTCCAACACCAAAAAAAATAGATATACCAGATAGCTGTATTAAGGGCATAGACAGCCATTTGCAGAAAATAAAAGGGAGGCAGTTCTATGACAACCAATTGCATCACAGGTGGACAAACGATATTACCACTGATTTTAAATGGGTCTTTAAGCCCTCTCATGTATTGCAGGCCTCTCTAGTATTTAGGAAGTTAAGTTTCATTTAAAATCAGTAGTAATATGTTATGCACCCTGTGGTGCAATTGATTTACCTCAGAATTGTGCCTGTTTTCTTTGTGCAAATGAGCTTTAGAATGTTGTGTACTTCACCTATGTTCACACAATGCTAATCACTTACGCCTACATTAGCCTGATAAAATACCGAGTTTTCACACAATAATGAGTTTTCATGCAAGGAAGGAGTTGCACTAATGTGTGATGAAGGGGCAATAATTTCTCCAGTGTGAAACTTCCATTCATATGTTATTCTAAGGAGCCTGTGCACAAATATACCTCAAAAAAGAGATTTTACTGCTTTGGCTCCACAGAATAACATAGGAAGTTAAATGGTTCTCACACTGGAAAAATCATCTCCTCTTTATCACACCTTAGTGCTTATCCCCCCTGGTTTCACCTTCTTCGAAATACATATATAGAAAATAAAGGACCTGGGAAGGTATCACAATTCTGTTCTCTCCTCAGTCTGGTGCAGTACCTCACAGTGCCACTACCTGTTGTAGGCTGCTGCACTCAAACTAATGAGATATGAATTTGTTCCCAGCTGTCCCTACCTTGCAGTCACCTCCTCCCTATTTAGTTTAGTCTCTCCCCTTCTTCTGGGCCAGTTTATTCAGTTCCAGTTCAGTTCAATTTCCTTTTGGGCCTGGGTCCTGAGTTCCTTGAGCTGGCTGCACCCCTGAGTTCCTTGAGCTGGCTGTACCCCTGAGTTCCTTGAGCTGGCTGCACCCCTGAGTTCCTTGAGCTGGCTGCCTTCCTGTGTTCCTGAGCTGGCTGCACCCCTGAGTTCCTTGAGCTGGCTGCCTTCCTGTGTTCCTGAGCTGGCTGCACCCCTGAGTTCCTTGAGCTGGCTGCACCCCTGAGTTCCTTGAGCTGGCTGTACCCCTGAGTTCCTTGAGCTGGCTGCCCTCCTGTGTTCCTGAGCTAGCTTAATCCCCAGAGACCCTGCTCCCTGTACCCAGAGACATACCTCCCAAGTGTCCCTCTTTAAGACTCAAATCCCTCTGTCCCTCTTTCCCACCCTGATGTCCCTCTTTTTAGGAGATCAGCCTATGTGGTGTGTATATAAGTGTATCACATTGCTCCACAGCAATAAAACTCACATTATTGCTTGTTTAAACGTCAGGATATATGTTTATAAATTAGTCTGTGTAAATAATAATATAACAATAATAAATAAAAAATATAATATTGTTATAATTAATTTATTAGGTTACACAAGGAGTTGTCAATAAGTTGTGATTTGTGGTTATGGGAGGTATGCAGAGGACCTGCTCCCTGTACCCAGAGACCCTGTTCCTTTCTTGTCTATTAAGTGTTCTGTTGTGCATTATTCCTTCATGTTCCTTGTGTGGAAGAAAACCAGTACACACACAAATTAAAGGGGAAACAAATGTGAGTGTGTGTATGTATATATATATATATATATAATATATAATACATTTGTTTCCCCTTTAATTTGTGTGTGTACTGGGTTCCATTTTATTTATGTTGTTTACTATGGTCAGCACCTCTGCCTGACCAGCCCCAATGACAGAATAGACTGGCCTTTCCATATGGAACCCGCAAAGAGAACTCCTATACACACAATGCCTTGTTCTTTTGTTAATAATGAATCCGAATTACAACATGAGCATGTTAAACGTAATGCCTGCTATAGTCAAGTATGTAAATTACAAGTTGTTTCTAGTATGCCAAAAATATGTTCCTCCACTCTGGGGTTGCTTTACACAAACCCCTAAGCCTTCAATTTTCAAGGTAGATTCTGAAATGCATGAGAACATTAAGGTTATGTGTAGTACTTGGCCTTTGCTTTTTTTCTACCATTTGAATGTTTTTTTGGTAGACCCCCTGCTTTGATTCAGGTAAATCATATTGTTTCTGTTCCTTTAAGAGAAATTCTAGCTAAACATTCTGTGCATCACATGAAAACTCACCTGAAAACTATTCAAGCCAACTGCAATTGTATACCTGGTTTGGTAGATATGTTGCAAGATAGGATTATACTCACTGATTCAATTGTAGCCCTTTGTCAAAAACCTTAATCTCTTCCTTCATTAGATTCACAGGCTGCAGATTCTGCAGTAAACTCTCACCTGCAGAACCACACCTATGAACCTGTTAACCCGTCTGTGGCTCATTCTGATATATGTTCTGTTTCAGATTCTACTGTTTCAGCCCAGAGTACTCTTGGGGAATAAAGTAACCCCCACAGCACCCCAAACTTAAGAGTATGCACACTATAGCTGTTCCGTCCTGTTCTCCTGACTCTGGCACAGATTTCTCTGCTTTAGATGACTGCTTGTTGATCCTCTTGATTGGGATTGAAAGTACCATTTTTATCTGTCCTTGCATTCCTGATACAACTGTGGAATGATGCATTCAAACCAGTCATTTCAAATGCATCGCTGGAATTGGAAACCAAAATGGATGTATGCACCGCATTTGTGCTACCTACTGCTGAGGTTATACCTGTCCCTTCTGCTGACACATCCCTTGTTTCCAAAGATATTATCCTGTTGGTTTTTGCTTCACCTGTATCTCAGTTCCTATGTAAAGGAACACATGCCAGTATCTCAGTTAGATCCAGGACTACAGTATATGGAGTCTATTCCCAATAGAACTCATGTGCTATTTGAGAAACTGCATCTCCTCTGTAATGGTAATTATAAAACCTCACTTTCTGGTCTACCGTGCATGGTTTTCTCTGACACCCATCTTTTCTCTGACACTTCCTTGTTACTCTGGTTTGTTCCTTGGTCTATACCACTTTCTGTTCCTCCTGAACCACCTCTTCTTCCTTTCAAGGAGTGAAATGGGCAAACTGTTCCTCCTGGTTCTCCTCTATTGTTTGAGCTTCTGGAGTCGCTCCTTGAAGCAAGGGGGGTACTGTGGGGATTCTGTTCTCTCATGGTGCTGTTGTAGGCTGCTGCACTCAAACTAAAGAGATTTAAATCTGTTCCCAGCAGGGCCGGATTTACATCTCAGGAGCCTGTAGGCACAGAAATCTGAAGCGCCCCCCTCCCCTTGGCAATCTCCACTGGACACCTCCACAATGCTCCTAATCTCCACATTGCCCCCATCATCTCCATATTGCCCCCATCAGCTCCAACTTACCCTCATATTGCCCCCTTCATCTCCATATTGCCCCCCATCAGCTCCATACTGCCATCAGCTCCAACCTACCCTCACATACATTGCACCATCATCTCTACATTACCATCATCTCCATCTTGCCCCGCATCAGATCCATATTGCCCCATCATTTCCACATGCCCCCCAGTGTCGGTTTCCTACCTATTCCTTGGTGGCCCAGCGGAAGGAGAGGTCTGTATGTGCCTCCTTTGACACAGACCTGTAGCTGATGGATCCCCCTTTGGTACTCAAGGGGTTACATGTGCCATATAACCCCTTAAACACTAATACCCTATTTGTATATTGTGTTCTTCTGCCAACAAGGACTTAAAATCCAGCCTTGGAATTAGCCTACTAGCAGTAGTTGATTTTGTTAGTTTACCCCTACAACACTCATTTTATCAGCCCTCCCAGGTCTAGAACTTACAACTGGGAGTTGGTATTAACCCCCTGAACTATCTATTTATATTGCATTTGAGGCCCCTCTAGGACCCAGGGGGTTTAAAGCCCTTTGTAAACAATGGTAATGTTTGTAAGGTTTGTTCAAGGATATTGTCACAGTACCTCACGGCTGGTGGTGCTGGCACGAGGCCAGTCCTGGCGTTCAATGGCACTCGCTTCTACCAGCCACGCTGTCTTGCTGATCCTGTGTGCATTGCCATAGCTGCTGGGACTGTGTTGCCTGTGTTCGGCGGTCCCGCGGCTTCTTCCGGTCGGCGAGGCAACTTTTTTTTTTTTCTATGTGTTACATGTGTTACATACAACAGTACACTATACACCCTTTTTCCTCCTTTTTTCACTGGAATGTTTTACAATGCACTGGAGTCCTCCTGTAGTGCTCAAATGGTTAAATAATGACCAGTAAAGGAGTAAATTAACTGGCTAATTTACTATATTAAACCAGCCATCATAATCCAGGAGCTAGTGTGTGGGGCTGGAGCACGGAAGCTACCTTGATCAGAGGATCAATTCATAGTCTAGTGGTAAATCCAAACTTCCAGTCATAGACAAATCATTTCTGTTCTATCAAAATGCCTTCGTTAATTAGACTCTGCTGTCACAAAGGTCTTATGCAGTAGTTCTCAATCCTTTTTCCTTGAGACACCCCTAATATGCAATCTAGACTTTTTGGGGGACCCTTAAGTTTTGATGTAATGTGTCAAGGACATAATAAGGAAACACGTACATAAATACATTCTCAGATCTCACATTAGAAAACACAAAAACAAGCATATTGTTAATATGAATGTCCATAAAATATAAATTTGAATGTCAACACACATCTTTTGTCAAAGTCTTTCTAGAAAAATAGGGGCACCCTAAGTGGTTGTCCATGGCACACTAAAGTGCTATGGCACCCTGGTTAAGAAGCAAAGGTCTAACGCAACCCTTGTAATACCATCAACTGCTACAGATCAGTGACCTCTTAAATGCGCGTCTGCGCTGTCAGTCCTCTTCACCCTTCACAGGCATTGCACTGGTCCGGACGGCTCCGGAAGAGACTGACGGCACAGGCGCACAGCCTGCAGTAACCTGGCCGTCAGTCTCAGAAACTTAAAGATAACTTTATTCGTGGGCACTTTTGAAAGATTAAATAATGATTACAAAGCTAGTCGACACCTGCATAAGTATTGCAGGGCGACTTTAGTGGAGGTGGTAGTTCCACTTTAATACCTTTTATCCAGTGCCTACTAACAATGCACTGAGCACAAACCATCACAAGAAACCTAAAAAAAATGTCATTTTTTCCCTTTTTTATATAATTAGACTAAATGGTTATAAAAATACGGCATCAAAAGAAAAGCCCTACTTATCCTTCAAAAATGTTATATGATTTATGTGGGTGTACTAAAGGAAAATACAACATGCAAAAAAGGCCAAAATTGCTCTGATCCTCTAGTGTACAAAAAGACCTGGTCACCAAGGGCTTGATTGTCACTTTGACATAATAAACAAGAGACTATATCAAAATGAGATTTGCAATAGAGAGGTATTAACAAGGTAGTAACATGCCCTTGTTCAGTTATATACTACAAAAGATTTAAGTGCAAAAACATTAACTAGATATCAGACTTGTAAAAAGTACAAATTGCTAAGTATTTCAAGGACATAGTTCCCCTGAGAACATTTGGCAGTGTAGGGAGATAAAAAGGGTAAAAGATCTGTACTTCACATTAACCCGTCTGCAACCAAGAAAATTTGATGGTGAAAGGATAGTTTTAATTTTCTTTTTATACCAAAACAATCCTTGTGCATTAGTGTTTCACCCCAATAAATGAAAAATTCCTAATAAATCTACAGTAGTTGTCAAATACAGTATATTATATATATATATAATCATACCTGGGAACTCTCCGGATTTGCCCCGGAGACTCCGGTTCTGACAGAGCTTTACCGGGTCTCCGGGGCAGAGGCAGATTCCTCCGGATGTGGAGAGTTTCTATTGAAACTCTGCCACATCTGCTTTTTCTCCCGTTGTGCCTCCGTCCCCAGCCTTCTGTGTGACACATTTGACCCTCTGAGTGCCAGAGTGGTACGGAACGCATTGCTTTGCATGTACAACTCTGGCACTCAAAAGGTTAAATCCCCCCCCAACACTCGAGTTAAGCCCCGCCCCTTTTTGACGCGATTAGCGTCATTTTTGTTACCCCCTGCTGAACAGAGGACTACCCTCTGGGTAGCCCTCAACTGAAAGTTCCCAGGTATGTATATAATATGAAAAAGTTATAGAGACTAACGTAGACACTGTCTACAGGAAACAAGCAACAACAACCTGAATATCAAAAGTTGTCATGATGGAAAAGCGACCAAAAATTAAGCAAAATGGTAATACTTGAAGCAGAGCAGAATATGTAGAAATGTGCAAGATTATAAGGAAGCGCATAAAAGCAGAAATGTGCAAGTTTAATTTTAGGATCATCAAAAGGACACTGGAAGAAAATCAAGTACTAAAGATAGCAAAACGAAAGATGGCCACACATAGGAGCCAATGTTTGCATTAAAGCTTGAAGATTGTATAATAGCAAAAACTCAACAAAAAATACTACAACAAGGGAAATCATTTTATTCAAATCTTTATAAGGATGAATACAACAACTGAATGCAGTGATAGAGGCTGAAGCTGTGGCAGACGTTTTGATAAAAGAAGTAGAAGCTGCAATAAAATCAATAAAAAAATGGCAAAGCAGCTGGACCTGATAAAGTCACTACTGAAATGTTGAAAGCCAGAGGTCAAGCCTTTTTCAAAGCCCTAGCTAAATTATTTTCAAAACTGAATACTTTGAAAAGTGCCTGAAACATGGCAAAATGCAAAAGTCATCCTACCGCACAAGAAAAAAAAAGGTGATAAGGCGTATCTAAAAAACTACCAACCAATTAGCCTATTGGCAGTTATCTGCAAGGTTTTCACAAGGGTACTATCAGGAAGAATGGACACTATACTTAATGTGGCACAACCTAAGAAACAAGCAGGCTTCGGGAGAGTTTTCAGTACAACGGACCACATCCAGACAGAGCAGCAAGTTATGGAGCAGCATTATGAATACAACCTTCCATTATGCAACCTATTCATTAAGATCAATGGAGACTACTTACATTTTGCAGACAATATCATACTATTCACCCACCTGCTCTCTTCCCCCAGGTGTACCAGGGTTGCATCCCAGCCCCTTAGACTGGCATCTGTTGTCACCAGGTTCCACTCTGGAATCACGAAGTGTCTTCCCTGACTCAGGTGTGGATGAAGCCACCACTAAAGATCCCCCTGGCCTGCTGAGATAGTGTCATCTGATTAGTGAGATGTCTCTTTGGAGTTCCCTCATGCGGAACTGGTAGTAGAGGACTGCCTCCAGAGCAGAAAACAACCAACCCAGGACTTGCATGTAGCCACTGATCATGGCCAATGGCCACTCCAGTGCCTGTGAGACATCCTAAAACAAGCTGAATCTTCTCCATGAAAAACACCTTCCCCTAAAGGATGTAAACTCTCATACCAAGAAACACCAGAATATGGGATGGAATAGGAGAGGACTTCTTGAAGTTGAGAAACCAGCTGTGATGCACCAGAATGTGGGCGCATTATTGTATATGGAGATCAAAAGTTCTTTTGAACGCACCTTGTTCAAGAGATCATCCAGATACAGTGTCAAAGAAATGTATTGAGTATGTATGTACTTGGCCAGGGCTGCCATGATCTTGATGAAGTTTCTAGGTGCCAAAGCCTGGCCTAATGGCAGAGTCATGAACTGGTATTGACTGCAAGCAAAATCAAAATGCAGGTAGCCATGGTGGTCTGGGTGGATCAGGACATGTAGGTATAATAATAATAATAATAATAATTAGTATTTATATAGCGCCTTTCTCCCAGTGGGACTCAAAGCGCTTTCAGTGCACGCTCTCGGAATTAACCAAATCGGCAGCTGAAGTAATAGGTGTTATTATTACCAAATCAATGGTACTCATTTATCGACCTTGGAAGGATGAAGGGTTGAGTTGACCCTGCCAGGATTCGAACCTGCAACCCTGAGGTTGAATGGGCTTCATAATCAGGGAATTTACCACTGAGCTATCTCACCGGTACACGTCCTGGAGGGAGTCTAGAAACTCCCTCAGGCACATCCCTGCTATGACAGAACACAAGTATTCCATCTTAAAGCACTTATCAACCATAGAAGAACCATGCCTTTTCTGGATTTTAAGGAAGGGATTTGAAATCTATGCAATACTCTTCTGATGCCACTGCACAACCCAGTGGTCCATAATGGAGATGCCCAGGCATCTTGAAAATGGCAGAGATGGCCCCAACAGGTAAGGAATGACCAGGATTCTACGAGTCATGCAGAGGTTGGCTTGTCAGTCTTAAACTTTGCAGATGGTCTCTTGTGCTGCCAAGTCTACTTGGCCTTTGAGGAGAGGCACATTTGGGAGGCTTGAAGAATTTGCTCCCTCTGTGCCCCAGATTGGCTGGGGGGGGGGTGAAACTCACATGTCTTCCTTGCCAGATAGGACAAGGTGGGAATCTGGGGCAATAAGGTTATCTTTCCACCAGAAGTGTTGTAGATGGAAAGATCTGATCTGCTTCAGTTCAGGCCTGAAAAGGCGAGGACACCAGTGACCTCATAGAAGATTGGTCCACAGGCCAAATTCCTCAGACTGCATAGCTACAGATAGTTGTTCTCCCCACACAATAGCCTTCTTGGCATAGCCAGAGGTGAAAATAGGCCTCAGCACTTCCCCAGTGGCTGCAATTTGACATTAAGCAAGGCATCAAGTCACTTGTCAAACTGGTCCTTGAGCCCCGCAGCATCCTCAAGTGGATGGGAAGTACAAGATAGAGGGTTCAACAGCAGGGGGAGAAGCCCACTGCAACATTGTCTCTGCGGTAAAAGGGTATAGCTTAGAATAGCATTTATTAAAGAAGAGTCCCTTATCTGGAGTTTTCAATTCACCCATAAGGATCTGATCAAGTGGGTTATTGGGAGGAAAGACAGGGGAGTCTTTCTTGCACCACTGGAAATTATCCTTAGAGGTAGACTCCCTATCTGTGGCCTCATAAACCTGAAGGGTCTCCAAAACTGCTTTGATTAGCGCCTCAACAGCAGAGACAGGGTCAGCCTCATATGGATCTCCATCGGAAAAGGAAGTGTCAATGTCTTCATCATCCTCAGAGTCCAGTTCTTCCTCAGAGGATACCCCAATAACTTGAGTGTGATCCTTGAACACAGGTTCAACCTGTTTAGAAGTGGGTAAAGATTTCCAGGAATACATAACAACTGAAGAAGAGATAGCTGCCACTGAGGATAGCAGTGTTTTAACCCAAGCAGACTCTTGGTCAGTCTGGAGGGTCCCGGAGGAGTGGTAGGGGCCACAGTACATGAAGAGCATAGAGACTCAGAATATTCCCTTGGAAACCCAGTATAACATGAAGAATAGTGGGCAAGGGGAGTAAGGGAATCCCCTGACTCCTTAGCCTTGAATTTTCCAATATGCCCCTTAGGTCAGATATGACCAGGAGAAAGCATCTAAAACTAGATTAACTAGTTTAAAATATCCCCTGTTTAAAGCAAAGCCCCCAGAAAGACCTACAGGAGTACTTGTATGCAAATGATTAAATGGAGAAGAGAGCAGGACAGTCAGCTTCTGTGTAGGATAAGCAAGGTGCCACCAGTAAGTGTGCCAGCCAATTGGAAGAAAGCACAGGAACTGGGGGATTATGGTAACTGTAGTCTTTGCCCTTGCTTGTTGCCTAGCAATGTAAGGTTCTCCAGCCATGAGCCACAGATACAACATGAGGAGACCAGAAGAATGAGCCCTCTCTGCCGATTGTAGCCCATATAATTTCCTACTGAATTCAGTACCTGCTACCAGCCTGAGAAAAATGGCATCCCATTTGTGTGGGTTAACATACAATATGGGGGTGCTAGGAACACTAACCTACACCTTCACTTTTCAAAACTACCTACCAGCACTAAAATGGTCCTAACCATTACAGATATGCAGGAAAGGTAGGCATGTTGGAAAATAGATATTCAAGGTTCACTTGCATTTTTACCCCTAGGCTGGGGAGCACAACTGTTTCCATAATGTAGTGCTATATGAAACAAACTATTTTACATTTCTACTTTTTCAAAGACACAGATAGCTTTGAAAATACAGGTAATTTATGACTGTAATCTTAGCTACTACTCTTTCAAGAAAAATGACACCCTGTTTGTATTAGTTGATACAGTGTAGGGGGTGCCAGAAGCACAAAACTATACCTACTATAAATCAGTTTTTCAATATTTTTAACTATGAATTGCATGTACTAAAAAAGGTTATAACAATGAGAGACATTAAGAAAAGGTAAGGAAAGCACACAGATTTGGAAAGTCAATTAGCCCATCAAATGGTCATTTGTCTTTCTACCCCGAACTTAGTGTGCAAACTACTTCCACAATATGACACTATAGTCACTTCAAATATACTAAAATGCTTCAACATCGTGTACTTTTCTAGTGTATTCTGGACCTCCTGCCAAAAAAGGGTACCCCACTGGTATGGGTTTATATACCATATTAGGTTCCGGGAGCGTGGCTACCAGGATGGGGAAGCAAGCAGTGCATGTGTGATTCTATGGCTACCAGTTGAAACAGGCTAGGGGGTCAGCCAGTGTATGTACCGACCTGTGACTGCCAGTAGAACCAGCAGGTAGGTCAGGCAGTGTATGTGGTTATGTCTGCCAGTGAGCAGCAGTGCAAGGCTGGTGTGTGTGGGGGGGTCAGATCGCGCATTTTGGGGATGTGAGCACTGTATGCCCCCTACATACACTGTTTGATTCCCAGCCTGATTCCAGTGCACACTGGTAGTCTATGTCTACCAGTAGGCAGTGGAACAAGGCTGGAGGGGTCAGGCCGTGGAGCCAGGATAATTATTATTATTATTTTTTAGCATTTTTGATCAGATCTCATTGGGGGGGCATCAGGGTCATCCTGATACCCTAACCCCCCACACACACACTTATCTCCCCAGCCGATCATACTGGGAGATCAATACTGGCGATGCAGTAGAGTAACATGTTTTCCTGCTTCACTCCTAATTGAACCATTAGACATGAATGGGATCAGGGAAAGTCTTCTCATGTCACCGGTGACGTGACGAGGCTTTCCCTGATCCCATCCACTCCTACCTGGAAATTTGGGTAGGAGTGATGGACGAGAGCATGCTGATCTCCTGCAACTCAATTATTTTGTTTTCCGCTGGTAGAGCAATAACTAAGGCTACATCATGGGAGGTCCTAATTCCCTCCAAAGAGGCTGACAATTTTACTTCCAATTGAGTCCACTGAATGCCGATAACACTGGCTTATGCAATGACTGCAATTCGGCTTGGGTTAAGGATTTCCCTGCCTGAGAACTGGTGTGCAATCAATTAATCAATTAAGTCTGATTAGTTCACCTGTGCACAGGTAGTGAAATCCTAAACACCTGCACTGTTAGGTGTACTTGTGGACTGAGGATGAGAAACCTAGCTCTAGGCTACACCTCTTCACAACAAACAACAGGCTGCAACAGAGCTAAAATGACAGTATAAGAGACCCTGGTTATTATTAGGTTAACCCCATGGTGATGAGGGTTTTTTTTTTTTTTTGCTTTACACCAGAGGACAAAATCAGATTTGCCCTTTTTAGTATCCGTTTATTTGACCAGATTTTTCCTCTAATTCATTTAGTATACTCACACAAATTATATACCATTCTTTTAACAATAAGTAGGGATTTCTTTTGACACTGCATTTATATGAATAACTCACCATTTCGTTTATTATAAAAAATAAAACAAAAAACATTTTTATAGGTTTTCCAGTGACAATTTGTGCGCAATTAGTTCATTTTCATACCTCTAAAGTGTCCCTTTATAGGGGGGGGGGGACTGTCCCTCTTTCCCTCCTTGTCCCTCTTTTTAGGTGATCAGACTGTATGGTGTATATATAATAGTGTATCACATTGCTCCACAGCAATAAAACTCACATTAATGTTTGTTTAAACTTCAATATGTCTTTATAAATTAGACTGTGTAAGTGAAATGCTTTGGTCTTGCTCCACATCTTTTACTCAGTAACACAGAGATGGCAATATGTTATCTAGTGCTTAAACCTGCACTACCCGTAGTTCTGCCCCCAGTAACCACCAGTTCAAGTAAAAATACCCCCTCTTTGGCCATTTGATGTTGATAGGAGATCTGTTTCTGCTTCTCTCTACCTCACAATCACAGTAAGGAAGAGAGAGGCAGAGAACACCGAAAAGGGCAATCTTTACATACATTGCCTTTGTCATTGGCTCCACTGGCACATTATCGCAGTGATCACATGTGCGGAGCCACCGGGGAAATGCTGAAACTGACAGCTCCTTTCCTGAAGCAGTCAGTTCAAGCCTCCCTGGCATTATCCCTGAGGAGTGCTGCCATCATTAGCCATTGATGTGTCAGGACCTTCATCCATCCGTAAAGGATGGATTCCCGTGACAGTCCTGGCACATCACCTGGTGTTAACAGGTTAAAGTAGATTAAAATGCCTTTTACACAGGAGACACCAATATAATGATGCTATGTGGGTCTGTCGCCTGTGGTGAAAGGTAACATGCTGTACAATGAAGCCTTTCACATAGGCATCTATCTCCTTGTGGGATCATACCACAGTCTAGCAAACTGAAACTTTATTGAGTTCATTCAGGAAGGCAGTAAAACTGCAGTAAGGAAGGTTTGCTTGGTGGGGCCTCTAGGCAGACCTTACATCTGAGATAAGATGAAGGCTGTGATACTAATTGCAATCTCCAGTGGTAGGTTGACCCATGCTGCAGCTAACCTGTGATATTGGCTGGTGGTTCTTGTGAGCTGGCCGTCAGACATACCTCCTATAGTGGAAAGCAGGAGAGAGGTGAGTGAGGATTCACTGGTATTTGTCATAGGGGCTGTACTTGTTCTGTTTCCCATGTGAAAGAAGTTAAAAAACTAGTGGAAGACCAAAAAACAAACATCAAATGCAAAATAAAACAGTAGATTTAACCCCTTGAGGACCACGTGGTCTGACGTTAGGCTGCTCTAGAGGACCACAGCACTTTTACACAGATGCATTTTGGGATTGCAGAGCAGTGTGCAGCCACACTGTGATCCCAGAATTCCATGACAATCCTTAACACCTGACCAGCCGTGACGGTTCTGACATGTCATTGGGCTTAAGGGGTTAAATAACTGAATGATGTTTGAAAAATACCTACATAGTTAAGTCCTTCTGATAAAGAAATAAAGGGACATTTATTTATAGCGTATAGTTCTAGTTTAGTATTCAGTGGATCCCTCTGCACAAATGCAAATCACAGCTCATGCTTTTGTCTACAGGTGAAGAAATAAACATAGCGGAAAAGGAAAGTGAATTTGGTTAACCCTTTAAGGACAAGGGGAGATGCAATACATTGCTAAACAATGAGGCTCCATCCTCTCTGGTTAAAGTAATAGTAAACCCTTTTGAAATATTCTATATAAAATGATTTTCTGCTGAGAAAAACAATTGTGCCCCCAATGATGGGAGATGAGTCTTTCAAATGCTATTACAGAGCAAAACTATTTTACCCCTCTGTCACTCAAAGGGTTAAAAGCCAAAATGTCATTCTATATAAATGTCACAACTGGGTGGGTCTGTTGCTATTATAGTTTATGGAGAGCTTTTCAACCAAGACCTCTTCACAGACAGCCACAATAACACAGCAAAAATGCTGCTTCCAGTCATGGTGAATCAACAGGTTATTTACTTTGTGAATATTTTGGTGTATCTCACGGCACTGTAATAAGAACATTAACTGACTCATTGTGCATTTAGTAGTATTCCTTACTGGATACCACATGCTGACTAAACTCTATATGCACCAAGCCCGGATATTACATGATTTTTTTTTCAAGCACTTGATTAACTCAACTAACCTAAAGCAGGGATGTCATTAAAGGTGAACTAAACCTAATAACAACCCCCACTTACTCTGACCAGGAAATAATAATGGTCTTTATGAACTTTGCCCTTGTGATTTTGTTTACGAGATGACCTCTTCATTCAGTCCTGGATCTCATGACGATGAATGCTAACAGTTTTTCATACTAAAGCAGGCAGCATGTGCAAACCTAATTAAACCTTTACCTAAACATATATCTTTTCAATTCTCAGACTTCTCCAAAAAGCAGGCTTAAAGGGTTAGTAATGCCCATATTTAAGTTTATTCAATATCGTAGATGTAAAAAAAAAAAAGTATATGGAGAAAGTCCCATCTGTCAAACCTGTATGGTTTGAGAGATATTCGCCGCTAAAATTCCCCCCTCCCTCATGATAGCTGTAAAGCTGACAGAAGGAGATTCGAGTTGTGTGACTCGAGGCGGCTCTGCAGCAGAGCCAAAATAGCAATATTTAAAAAGAACTATTTAATTGGAACAGTCTACAAAGTGTGCTTGCAAACCAGGCACACTTCATAGACTGTTCCAATGTAGTACTTCGTTTTAAATCTCGCTGTTTTGGCTCTGCTGAAGAGCCGCCGGCTGGTCCCAGGACCAGGATCTCCTGCTGTCAGTAGAGTGCTGAGAAGGGGAGGGAGGGAGGGAGGGGCGAATATCTCTCAAACTGAAAAGGTTTCAGAGATGGGACTTTCTCCATATACTTTTTTTTTTTTTTTTTTTTTTAAACATCTCAATATTGAATCCACTTAAACATGGGCATAAATAACCCCTTAAAACTGGGTGTAGTTTGATCTATAGTCATACTGTAAATTATTTTCAAAAATAATATTCTTCTAGTCATCAATTGTTTATCTTATTTCTGTCATTTTTTTCCTGACAAAATTAAAATGGCCTTAACCCCTCAAGGACCAGGTGACATGCTACGACTGTCAAGGTGTTTATACCCTTCAAGCGGAACTTTCACCAGCATGATATAGCGCGGCAAATGATAATTGCATTAGCTATATGCCAACACTTAGTTTTATTTTCAAGTATAATTGCTGCATTAACTAAGAATATAAACTTTTATGGAGGCAGACACCAACTGGGATCTTGGAGTAGGAGCTCTTGGCGCCTGCGCTGACAGTCCCTTCCAGTCCCTTTCAGCACAAAGGAATTCAACCCACCAATCGTGGAGTAGAAGGGGGACAGAGAGCACAAACGCAGAGATGCCGGCTCTGCAAGATGTCTGCTCTATTCCCTGCTGCCTGTCTGTATAAAAGGTTATATTTTTTGTTAATGCAGCAATTATACTTGAAATAAAACGAAGTGTGTGCATATCGCTAATGTAATGATAATTTGCCACGCTATGTCATGCCGGTGAAAGTTCCGCTTCAAGGACCGGTGACTGTCATAGCACATCATGTACATTTTACTTACAGTGCTCCTCCAGGAGCGCTGTAAGTACAAATAGGGTCTGAAATTGGCCGCTCCAAGACTGGAGCAGTGTCTCTCAGAGCCCAAATGTGGCACGCCGATGCACGTGATCTGTTGTCTGAATGGATCAAATCGGTCCTTATCGGAAGGGAACTTCCCTGGACAGCTGGCCTTTAAGAGGTTAATTTTGAGAAAAAAAGTTTAAATAATATAGCAGAAAAATGCCACTTGTCATCTGTTGTTTTTAAATCCTGCTGACACATTTTCAGAGGTGACAGATTTACCTCCGAAATTCTGTCATCCTTTCACCACCCCATAATACATTATTGTCATTACGACAGCTTTTTGAACACCGAGTTCTAAATATTATGTGCTATTTTACATTCATTTATTTTGTGATGTAAGAAAATTGCAAAGAGAAGAAGAATCCAAAAGCATCTCAACCCAATCGTTGATAACAAACTACAATTTTAATGATCACATATTAGCATTTTTTTATATTCTGAACAAGAGTGTGCAAATTCTTCCATGCTGAAGTATCAGTAAACTTAGTCTTGAAATAGTTTTTAAATTCATTTAAAACAGCAGCTTCCATTCAACCACGCTAATTCGGGAGTGGTTTTGGCCAAAGTTCTTAAAAGTAATGAGTAAAAACGCCTAGGGTTACACCAATGGAAGATTAGGAGGCAATTTCACAGCATTGTAAAATCATGAAAACAGCAAATGTGATGGCACAAGAAAACAGTTTGTTTTGTTCTGTCAACCCTTCATGTGGCTCAGATGCATAAAACCTGTTTCTGTTCTTCGCAAAGGAACAAGAGTTAATGAGAGACAGGGATACTTAATGCATATGATACACTGATCACATAATGTAGTCTAGTTTGTTTTACAAAATGGCAACTGATCGAAGCCAGAGGTGGACATCCTGGAGCCTACCAGCTGTTGTAGACTACAACTCCCATCACCTCCCAGCCAGCCATTAACTGGCTGGAGGATGATAGCAATTGCAGTCCACCAACACCTGGAGGCCTTAGATAGTTCATCCCTGAACTAAACATACTTGTTTCAGCCTTCCACTTTGATGAATTCCATGATAGTATGAAAAATGTCTGTAACAGAAAATAGAATTTAAAAACGCATACAAAACAAAAGCTAAAGGTGCTTTTGTCTGATAGTAACAACCAGCTCACCACAGTTGGTGCATGTCTGTTAAGTATTATGAATCATTAGTATGAGAGATTTTCTTCCATAAAAGAGCTTTCAAATTGTTTAATATTAATGAATGTTCCATCTCCATATGCTTAGTGGCAGCTGAGAGGGCAATGCAGGAATAGATTTGCTTCTCCAACTCCTCTCGGATTTCAGAAGGAGTCCCACGGAGCAGATAGTCCTTCACTAACAGGCAGACTTTTGCCAGATTAGGTTGGGTCACTTCGGCGGTGCACTTTTTATTTTGGTCACACACTGTACTGCAATCAGTACCATAGACACAGTCTGAATCAGACTCACAAGGTCTATCTTTGATTAAATCCTTCAGACTCATCTCAGGGACTATCTTTCTCATATCCACCATTTTCAAGTCATATTTATCATTATAACCAAAATTTTTGGCACTTATGTCACACATGAGAAAATTCCCATAAGGACCATGAAAAATGTCCTCCACAAACTCCAGAAGACCTATGACTATCTTAGCCTTTCTTGGCCATGATGGAGTGAACCACTGGTCCATACGTTTTCTGAGGCCCAAAGGAATGAACACTTCTATGATCCATGGGAGACTAATCCCATACAGAGAAGTGTATGGTACTCTTTCTGTAATGTATAGATCCCCGCAGAACCCCAGTAGCTTTGGGGTGTGTTCTTTATCTTGCAGAATCACCATCAACAAGAACTCATTGAGCTGCAGAAGTGCCCAGGCAGACTTGGCTTCCGGCAGAGAAACATGTCCGTCTTTATTCCCATCAGCAGCAGCCAAGATCAGGTTTACTAGCTCTCGGAGATTACCTTGATCGCCTAACTTATTCTATTAGGACAAAAACAAAAAGCAAAGAAATATACATTATTGGCAATGTACTTCATATATATATATATATATATATTTAAGCAGCAAATCCGAATACACCAGATTTAATTTAACAGAACAGTATCACCTCTAAGAACCTTGTATTTAAAAAGGGGGGAGCTAAGTCTGGGGTAAACCAGATGCAACTCAGGAGAGAAATAAAAAAATTCCCATTGATAAGTTCGCTTTTTAATCCATTTAATACTAGAGAGATTATCAATGCATTTTGACTCCACCATCACGCCTGTGATGGCCCTGGCAAGTCAAGGAAGTTTGTGATTGCAACATGGCTGCACGCAGCACTGTGATTGCAGATCACTTATTTGGTGAAAAAAATATTCACTGGTCCTCCAGCACGCCCCAACAACAGACCGTGTGGTCCTTATGGGGTTAATGTGTACCCTAATGCAGTTGATTTGCCCCAGAATTGCTCCACTTGGGGCTTTGTAAAACAGGACCATTGTTCTAACCAGAGTGCCGTGAGACAACACTAGATGTCACAATATCTTAACCCTTTAATGACTACAGGGATGTGCTACGTATTCCTTCTCAATGCACTGCACATTCCTCTGGTTCTCAGCTCTTTCAGGCTTTCTGCTGCCCTAGGCCCAACCAAGTACATGCAACTCCTTCCCCTCATACACACGTTCCCACTCCCTTACTTTATCTGTCCCTTCCCTGAAAAGTATACAAACATAAATATCAAACTGGAGTGAGTATTTTTATGAGACCATAAGGGTTACTAATATTATAATTGAATGTATACAAATAACTAACAGTCAAAGTGGGACATTCGATTTATAAAGAAAGACAATTTGGGCATATTAACTTAGGGAAAGAGATGTCTATGAGGAGGTTTTGAGTCCTAAGAATTCAAAGGTTAAAATTCCTATTCAAATCAATGTGGATTTTTATTTATCCATTATGCTGCAGTTGGTTTGCTCCAGAATGACTCAGTTTCTTAGTACATCAGCCTCGATTTGTGGTGAGAAAGAGTTAGACTTTGACACAGGGATATAAAATGCTTATGTTTAACCAGTGTTAGTGATTTGTTACACTGTTTGCCCAAACGAATAGCCTGCAAGTAATGAAAACAATAATTAACCAAAAGTCAAATAACAGAAACATTATAAGATGAAGTTATAAGTGAAACCCAAGGAAGTTAGTGAGAGTCATGTCAATTAAAGCTGATAGGGTGGCCAGTCATCGTTGGCTCTGTCCTTCGGCTTTGTGGGGCATGTTTTTAACTGGGGGGAGGGGCATCTGAATACAAAGGGACCAACTGTCAATTAAAAATACATCTGTCAAAAGTTAAAGAAACATTCTGATCTCTCTTCAGGGGAATTCCTAGGTCCCCCAAAAGACCAACCAAACAGATTATTAGCGCCCCATGCAGTCTGACTGTACCATAAACAGGCCTTTAAACCCCTTGTATGCTACAGAGGTTTAACACATTGTACAGCAATGGCTTGGAGACTCTCTAACATTGAAAAGGCTTAGTAAGCCCTATTTAAGCAGACCGGTATCCAACCCATTGTGAAGCAATGCAATGGAGACCTCTCTAGCGCCATTTAATTCAATTTGGATATTTCTATCTGTCCCCAAACGCAGTTTGTTTGTGCCAAAATTCCTTTACTTTGCTTGCAAACATAAGGCCCTTAGAGAAATTTCTGCCCGATCTCCATACCTGGTAACCTCATCATCCACATCCCCCAGAGAAACACACGGGGCTGGGGATGGGAATTTCCAAATGATGCTATTCACATCATAAGGTGGGAGAGGCTTAATTGGAGTGACAGAGTTGGAGTGTTAAGAGCCGGAGTTTGCACTTAAAGTGGCATAACAGGGTGGGAAAGTAGGCAGGGTTTCCACTGAATGCACAACATCGGCCTCTGACCTGGTAACTCTAGAGTCTCGGGGGCAGATCTGGAGCGTTCCCAGATATGCCAATCACTTTTGAATATATGATTGAGTCATGGATCAATTGGGAGAGGTAGGATAAGGTTTTTTTTTTTTTTTACCTGGTAACCTCATCATCCACATCCCCCAGAGAAACACATGGGGCTGGGGATGGGAGTTTCCAAATGATGCTATTTGCATCATAAGGTAGGAGGGGCTTAATTGAAGTAACAGAGTTGGAGGGTTAAGAGCCAGAGTTTGCAATTAAAGTGGCAGAACAGGGTGGGAAAGTAGGCAGGGTTTCCACTGAATGCACAACGTCAGGTTTGTTTTTCAGCTGTCTTAATGTTTTCGTTTATGTGGCTTAACTCTTTGAAAGCTAGAGAGGTCTCCATTGCACTGTGAAGCAAATCTATGGAGTTCTCTCTAACATCTAAGAGAAGCACCATTTCAGAGCATGGAGTCAAGATTTTCATGAAACATATAGGATGATGAAAGATATGACTAACTGGACCATCCAATCTACCCATTTTCCTACCTAGAAAAAGTGCACAATCTTACACTGTTAAACTAGAATTAGGTCTCTACCACAATTTTATAAATATTTTTTTTATATATTTTATAATTTATATTCCCTTGTTATATTAGCCTCTGCCACGTCCGCTGGGAGACTGATTCCATCACCCTCTCTGTTAAATAGTACTTACACATATTAAAGAGTCTTCCACCCTGTAACTTTAGTTTTCATTTTATTTTATTGTTTGGTAAATGTAAAAGAGAACATTAAAAATAATGCATTATATGTTCCACATATTCTGTACTTACTGTTGGTTTTCATTTTAGAAAGAAAGAATAATATGGAAAGCATAAATATGATCTGTGAAGTTTTTTTTTTTTGAGTTTTAAAAGCTTTATTGAGATTAAACATTTGTTACACATTCAATATAGAAGCAAACATATGCTCTACAAAATTACAAAGGTATGAATACCGAAATATCTCAGATATTAAAGCTAACAGAATACAAATGTACAGCTACAGCACTAATGGTAATTATGCATTACGAAGGCATGTATATACCAGAACAGTACCATAAGCAGTTATTAAGTATTTTTAAAAGCTGGTAAAGTTGCATAACTGAAGAAAGCCCTAGGTGCAAACATACAGATCAATAAAGAACTATTTAGGAATAAGAAAGCATGCTCATAAGATGTCCATAGTAGGAGAGCTAAATAAATGCTTAAGGATAAACAGAGAACTTGTACAGGAATGCCCTAAATCATACATTAGTTGGAATGTAGGAGACTAAAAATCAGGAAACTAGTTTACGCATTCAGCCAAATAAAAGAGTAATGCGTGGGCAGAGAAGAGGGGCAACATACCCCAATCAGAGACCTCCTAGAGGTCCTGGGGGGGGGAGAAAGATCAGCTGCATGGAGTGTAGCTTATAAAGAGCCAAGACACTAGACATAGTCTAAGTATAGAGCAAACACAACTGTTGTAAATCAAATGAGAACACGAATTTGAGCATACTTAAACATTACACTATCACTCAAAAGAATATGTGACAGGTCAGAATATAGGCACAAACAATAAAGAGCAATCCCTTGTACAACAGACTAATCTCAGGTTCCGTATAAAGCATGTCTGATGCCCTAAGGACAGAGGGAGGTGGTAAAATGGGCATGATACCCTCTAGAAAAGGATAGGAGAGGCAAATATTGTGGAATCCCTTATGAAAATAAAAACTGATCATAACCACACAAAGCAGCCCATGGACACCAGAGATGTAACAATATTTAGAATCCCATAAGCTAAGCAACAGCTGCACTGTTGGGTAATGTCGTACACATAACAATTCCTTGTATAGCATATTAATCTCTGGTTCCACATAAAGCATCTCTGATGTCCTAAGGACCGAGGGAGGTGGTATAGATGGGCATAACACCCTCTAGAAAAAAGGATAGGGGAGGCAAGTTACGTTAAGTCCCCTATGAATAAAAAGCGAAAACTAACCATAACCACACAAAGCAATCTGAGGCCATCAGAGATGTGACAGTATTTAGGATCCCAGAAGCTGTGTAATAGCTACTATGTTGGGTCATAAGCTATACTAAAAGTCCCATATATATGCAGTTGGACAGTGGAAACCCGAAAACCCAACTTTAGCAATACCTGTGAAAGATCACAGCACCCCCGAACCACCAAACTACCCTCTCCCCTAAATATAACACCCTTCAAACATACAGACACTCTTCCATATAGCAGATAGGGTGACAAAACCAGGGCCGACCCCTTGGGCCCAAATGGGACTGCCCGTGGAAACATGAAGCAGTTAGTTCATTCAGGAGACTCAGGTACTTTGAGTTGTTTCAGCCTGACTAGGAGTAGACATCCCGGTTTAGCAAAAAACATGACACCTAAGAGCGATCCTTACCCCACATAGGGGTACATGATCCACGTAGGAAACACAAGGAAACAGGTCAGGATCTCTTGGAGAGGGACCACAGTAGAATTAGGACAGCATGTCCTACAGCAAACAGGTGGAAACTATAGAATAGGATATGAGAAAGCCCCAGTGGACTAAGATGGGTGTTGCAACTTGGATCCCTGGTTCCCAGGGTGAGGCGACCCATCCAAACTCTGTAGTTCCTAGGCCGAGAGGCATCAAACCATCATAACACAGCAACAGTGGAGTAGCCATCTCATCCCTTATGGTGTCAGGAAGAATAAAATCCAAAGTAATTTTCAACTCTTTCCCAAGAACAGGTACAGGTAAGACATTAACAGGCAAGACACTTCCTCTTCCTCAATGACTGATTTCAGGAGCGCTGCCTATAAGGTGATTGGTGGCCTCATCTGGTTGGCACAGTATACTGCCCAATCGTGCGCAGTGGGGAGCCAGGGCGTCCCGTCCCCCCCCTCCAGGGTCAAGAGCGGTTGACTCAACTGTCAGTAGTCTGACTGTATGTCCGCCATCACCTCTTGAACGGCGGCTCTGACTTCCATAACCAAGGCCTTGAGGTCCTCTCTGGTTGTCAGGTGCAATATGTCCTCCTTCAACAAAGGAGCTCCAATTGCTATATTACTCCCCCGTGGCATTAGATCTGTGTGGCGCAGCAAAAGAGAGTCAGTAAATCCAGCTTCTCTTGTCTTCTGTTGAAGCCTGTTTCTCGATATAATTATCCAGGACAGAACAGAGGGACAGCTCCATAACAAAAGCAGTAGAAACAAACAGTATAATAGCGGTTACGCTATAAAAATAGTATCTCGGCCTTGGAGCTGATCAAAACACGTCCATCTTCTTTGGTAGTACGCTCCACCCCCCTATGGAGTGTTTTATCATTCATTTACTTGCAGAAATGAATCTGTTTATTTGGTTAATATTTTCTATGATGATAGTTTCCTGTGCACATTAAAAGGTAAAATGTACATAAAAGAATATGTGGATCTTTAAAGGGCAATTATTATGTTTTACTACTCCAAGGTGGCTGTCAGGTCCGTGCTCACGCACCTCACTCCCGGCAGCCGCCTCCTTGCTCTGTGCGGCGGGGAGGCTGAGGTCCTTCTCCTTCCTCCGTGTCGCAGTGGCAAGCATGCGCATGACGTCATCGCAATGCGCCATTGACCTCCGTTACAAGGAGAGGCAGGGGGGTTGTTTTGCTTTCTGGCCCAGAGAGCCAGTAAAAGGGGGTTGGCCGGCCGGGCACGTGAGTGGCGCGGTGATGTCACGCCCTCAGTGCCTTTATATTCTCTCTGCACCCTCTCCCCGGTGCTTAGTTGTTAAGCTTCCCTGGGTGCTGTTGTGGCTTCCTGCTCATTCAGACCTGTGCTTCCCTGGACTTCTGTTGCAGCATTCCTTCAGTCAGCTTACCCTGCATCACCCTGGATTCCAGACCTCAGGCATAGTATATACTCAACACCAGACCTCTGGCTATCCATATTGACC
The DNA here is from genome assembly GCA_037306005.1 of Rhinophrynus dorsalis. NCBI lineage: Eukaryota > Metazoa > Chordata > Amphibia > Anura > Rhinophrynidae > Rhinophrynus > Rhinophrynus dorsalis. The sequence goes on from CM074722.1 coordinate 175,302,734, forward strand.
TACGCTGTTCTCTCCAACATCAGACCTTTGGCTATCCATATTGACCAACGCTGTCCTCTCTAACACTGACCTCTGGCTATCCATATTGACCTATGCTGCTCTTTCCAACACCAGACCTCTGGCTATCCATATTAACCACCGCTGATCTCTCTACCCTGACCTCTGGCTATCTTCAGTTACTACTGAATTATCTCTGATTATCCTTCATACCACCATTACCAACATCCTCCTCTCTTCTGGCAGTGTGGTCTACCTGGACTCCTTGGCTATTAGCCTTTGTGATCACACTTCACCTGCTCTACACTACCTGCCCCTGTGTTGTGGCCTACATCCTGGGAGTCTGCCATCTAATCAGCCTCCTTCAGTTTGTGGTGCTCATATACGGGTGTGCGCCTACCTGCTATCGAGCTCCAGTTACATGCCACAACTGCGGCGCCTTACAGTGGCAGAGGCTGGGCCAAAAAAGGGAAATTCATTGCATAAAGGGTTAGTAATGTCTTAGATAAATAAAAAGTAATATTGCAGATAATCAAAAAAGAAATCCATTGATGCCAGTCTGATCTCTCAAACCTTTATGGTTTGAGAGATATAAAGTTTTAAAATGTTCTCTTCGCTGATGTAAGCTGTAAAGCTGACAGAAGGAGATTTGTGTTGGCTGACTTGAGGCAGCTCTTCTGCAGAACCAAAATAGCACGATTTAAAAAGAAATACTTTCATTGGAACGGCCGAAAAAGTGTGCCTGGTTTGCAAGCACACTTTATAGACCTTTCCAATTAAATATTTCTTTTTAGATCACGCTATTTTGGCTCTGCTGAAGAGCCGCCTGCCAGTCCCGGGACAGGATCTCCTGCTGTTGGCTTACAGCTGACGTCAGGGAAAGGGGAGGGAGGGGGGAACTTTAACCATCTGAGTGCCAGAGGGGTACAGAATGCATTGCAAAGCAATGCATTCCATACCCCTTTGGCACTCAAAGGGTTAAAGCTGATGTCAGGGAAAGGGGAGGAAGGGGGGAACTTTAAAACATTATATCTCTCAAACCATAAATGTTTGAGAGATCAGACTGGCATAAATGGATTTATTTATTATCTAGAATATTACTTTTTATTTATCTAAGACACTACTAACCCTTTAAGCTTCAGGCTTCTTCTTTCTGAACTGTCATTACCCAGAGACATCAAGTGATAGGAATGTAACACGTGACATTTGCAATATATGGGGACTGCGCATGCAGCCCCTGGAGACTGAACTTTGAGACTGTTTCTCTGTTCGGTATAATTGTTGGATCAGCCATAGAGCCACAGGGGTCAATCTTCTGATCCTGATCATCTCTGTTACGTATCAGCTAGGGAACACAATGCAAACCTGGCTTGTTCAACAGGTCTGTTCCCATAGGAGCAGATTTGTTAGAGAGTCAACACAGAGTCAATAATTGCTAGGGTATAATTCCATCTTAAAGGCTAACTGTGGTACTAATAGAACTCTCTTAAAGGGATAGTAATACTTCGTTTTAACTTTAGTTTATTTTGTAGGCATTAAAAAAAACACGAAGAATGATATAAGTCTTATCTCTCAAACCTTTATGGTTTAAGAGATATTCACAAGCAAAGTTTCCCCTCCCCGCTCCTTTTGCCTAGTGTAAGCCATCTCTTCTCAGATGTGGAATGCAGTCCATAGACTGGACAGATAACAGCAGGGGACATTCTTCTTTATATCAGAACAATGAAAGCCCTGCCCCCCTTGACAAGCTTTTCAGGTTTTTCCCTTATCTTAATTGAAGATTGTCCCTCTGTGCAATCTACCTGGGCACCTCCCTTCTGCTTTGGCTGAGGAGTGTTACATCAGTAAAAGGGGCGGGAGGGGGACACTTTGTAATTGAATTACTCCTGAACTACAACTCTGACAGAACTGAAATAACACTCTCCAAAGTCCAAATACTATGATGATTAATTAGAGCTGCTTTTATTATGAAACATTACTATCCCTTTAAAGGAATAGTAATGTTTCATAATAAAAGCATCTCCAATTAATCTTCATAGTATTTGGGCCATGGAGAGTTTTATTTCAATTCTGTCCGGGCTGTAGTTCAAGAGTAATTGACTGATAAAATATCCCCCTCCCGCCTCTTTTACCTAGTGTAAGCCACCTCCACTCAGATGTGGAATCTGGTCCTGGGACCAGACAGCTCACAGCAAGGGACAATCTTCTTACTGTGAGAACATTGAAAACCCTGCCCCCATTGACAGTTTTTTCAGGTTTTTCCCTTATGCTAATTGAAGATTGTCTCTCTCTGCGATCCATTCGGACAGTTTTTCTGCTCTGATGTAAGCAGTGTTACATCAGCAAAAGGGGCGGGAGGTGGATACTTTATCATTCAATTACTCTTGAACTACAGCTCTGACAGTATTAAAATAACACTCTCCATGGCCCAAATATTATGAAGATTAATTACTATCCCTTTAATCACTTGCTGCAGCAGGAGACTTTCACTTTTCCCAAAAGTGTGATCCTGTTTAAATGGTTAAATAAATGCTTGCATACAGAAATCAAATGTATTACAAATAGAAAAGGCATGTCTGACAGCTTTGTGAGGGATAGTCCTGCTGTTGCACAAATGAACCGTTTGAGTGACAGAGAGGTATGCAACTCGTTGCGTACCACTCTGGCACTCAAATGGTTAACCTTATAGGTGTAAATGCCCTTTAGAGGTAGTGTGAGGTATGAACATCAGATTGATTGTAGATTAGGACTGTCACTTAGCTATAACATTGGGGCATATATATAAAGAAAGTGGAATCATTTTGGAGAAAATCAACAGCACCACAGGAGACAAATACAATCCTACTAATTTATGTGGGGCATTTAACTCCTTGAATGCTACAGAGATTTCAAATGCATTGCTTCATTTGAGACCTAACATTCAGAAGATTCAAAGTCCAATTTGAGTCATGGGGAGTTTTTAGAATTTACAGTAGTCCTCTATGGTAAAGCTGGTTTGCTCCAGATTTCCACCCTTTTAACCCACTGAGTTCCAGAGAGGTATCTAGGCATCAGATGCCATTCTGGCACTCAAAGGGTTAACTTCCTGAACAATAGAGCATTACTCAGAAAACAAAAGCAGAGAAAATCTGGGATGAATCAACTGCACCAAAGGGGGGTGGGAAAAAGATTGGCAGTAACTTAAAGGGTTAGTAATGCCCAAAATAAAGTTTATTCTATATGTTACGGGAGGCTCTTCAGCAGAGTCGCAATAGCGATATTGGAAAATAATTACTTCATTGGAACAGTCTACAAAGTGTGCTTACAAACCATCCTGGACCGGGATCTACTGCTGTCAGCAGAGCGCTGACGTCAGGAGAAAGGGAGGGAGGGGGAACTTTATCGGAGGAGATCTCTCAAGCCATAAAGGTCTGAGACATAGGACTTATTCCCAAATCCTTTATTTTTGTAAAATCTAACATATAGCATCAACTTTATTTTGGGCATTACTAACCCTTGAAACGGGAAGAGATCTCTAGCATTCAGTGGTTTAAAAGCCCAAATTTCAAACAATGGTAATTTTAAGAATATTTGTATTAGTCCTTTATGGGGCAGCTGCAATTGTTTTCCCAAATTCTGCATATTTTTCAGGGATAGACAACCTGCCAGCTGTTACTGGATTACAACTCCCGGCTGGCTGAGGAAGCTGGAGGGCTGCAGGTTGCACATCCCTGCTCTACTGTGCCTGTATATAAAACATATTTACACAGTGAACTCAAGAGAATAACAGCTAACAGAGTCACCTACTCGTTGGCAATCACGTTATTGAGTAGTAAGAGTTCTGTCAGTCTCATTACTAAACAGTTCCAAACACAGAACCCATCAATAATCAGCCTGCACTGCCAGCCACTCACACAATGCAGCAAATTGCTTCTGTATTACAAAAGCTGTTCTGGCCTTTGAAAACAATCACTGGCGGTTACTGATACAAAGCAGTAATATATAGCTAGAAAATAAAGGAGGGAGCTTACTTTGAAAAGACTGTGCACCATTTCTTTGAATTTCTGTACAGTAGTGCCTCTTGTTGGCTTGTCAAACAATACAATTTCTTTCCTTGGTTCCAGCTCTGTTCCAAAATCCAGATGTAAATTATCCTCCATCTGACATTTTATCACACCTTCTAGGTTTCCCCAGATCCCTAAATGCATCTTACCCAAATACGAAAAAGAACAGATTTTATAAGAAAAACATTTTGGTAAGAATCTAACATTTTAAAGTAAACGTACATCTTTCTGGAAGTGATATATTAACCCTTTGAATGTTAACAATGTGCTGCAGAACTCTCTCACATTCAAGGGGTTAAACTAAGCAATAATGTAAGCAAATGTACATATATAGCTGGGGTAGGTAGCATGTTTTTCCAGCTATCGGTGGATTATAACTTCCATCATGCACAGCCGGCCTAGTCCTCAATCTCATTAATGAAGGTTTGTGCGATTTCCTTACATGAACACAAGTGAATCAGAGTGATGCAGTAATTCTGACAGATCTACCAGTGCCAAAGACAGATCTGCATTTGCCAGTGACAGATCGACCTCTGCCAATGACAGATCCACCACAGCCAATGACATCTACTTTTACAGTGACACACTGACCCATGTTAATAATAGATCTACTTTATACCAAAAAGAAAACAGAAAGAGAGCTCACCATAAAACTCAAACGTTTTATTCACCCAATGAGCCCAATTGCTGACACAATAAATGGACACTTTGGATGAATAAAACATCTGAATTTCATGGTGAGTGTCTGCTCTGTGTTCTTTGTGGTATGAATAATTCTAACTCTGATGTATGTGAGCATGAGGCACCACTTGGAGAGATCACATATTGTTAACAGCTGAGATTTACATCGGCAGGTAAATGAACTGAATTTAGGGAGATTATTACTTGTGTTTAGATACAGAAGAGTGCAATTTTTTCCTTCTCATTTTTATTTGAATAATAGATCTAATGTTGTCAATCAACAAATCTACTCATGCTGTAACAGTTTCCCCCGTGCCAATGACAGTCCAGTCAGCACCACTGACAGTTTTCCCTGTACCAATGACAGATCACTCCATGCCAGTGACAGATCACTCAATGCCAATGACAGATCCAACTGTGTGATCAGTGAGGATAGCCTGGAACCCTGCACTTCTGGTGAAGCTTGAAAACAGTAATTACTGGTAATCAGAGGAGGAATAAACTAATTCTGCTCCATGGTGTTAGACCCCAGGAAATCCACCCCCCCATCTCAGGGCAAAATATATCAGCACAACAAATACATGTGTATTTATATCAGATACTTAAAAAACAGCATTGCCTGTTCCTATCAGAACCCCTTACATACCTCTAATAAATCCTCTCTTAATTTTTCCTGTTTCCTCCATCCATGTGTTCTCCCCTTCTTGCCCCTCTTTTCCCAACTGTCATTAATCTATATTTCACTAGCATCTGTAGCCCTGTTCTTCTGTCCTCAGCACATATCTGCCCTTCCCTCACCTACATACCTATGCAGTGCTCTCCCATTCATCTGTTACTCTCTATAGCCTCTTTCCTTCATTGTCCTTCTCTTCACTTTGGTTATAATAGAGGAGTGTGTGAAGAAGAGGTAGATAACATGTGGCTCTCCAACTGCTGTTGTACTCTAACTACGTAGACAGCCATGATGATGATGGTGTCTGAAGTCCAAGAACAGCTGGAAGGCCATATGTTACAAACCATAGATTACTCACCGGTTACTCACTTGAAAGTTATTCTTCTATGTAAAATCTACCTGCAGGCATTCTACTAACATTCTTGGATATTGTAGAATATTGATGTTTTGTGAAAAGATTCCGGGAATATACTTGTATTTTCTGCTGTGATTTGTAGTTCTAAGTCAGGGTAACTCTTGGTCTTCCAGCTGTTCAGAACTACAATTCCCAGATGATGAGAATGTATTGTTCAATATCTGGAGGTACTCAGACTACCTAACCTTGTTTTAAGTGCAGGATCTGTGTCGTGATCTAGAGCAATGCTTAGTAAAGCAGGACTACAAATACCAGCATGCACAACTCCACCACCCTTTATCATCAAGGCTACCAGAAAAATGTAAAGTGGCACTTACTTTTTAGGGGGGAAAAAGTAAATGGTGGTAGCATTCATGATTAAGGAGATAACTGCCTGTCTTGAGTAATGTTAATTATACACCTCCATGAGTGAAATATTTGTTTGCTGATCTCTACATAAGTCTGGAAAGCACATCCATCTGGTGCTAAAAGTTCTACATTAACCCTCTGAGTGCCAGAGGGGTACGGAACGCATTGCATTGCGTTCCGTACCCTTCTGGCACTCAAAGGGTTAAGTGAGAAGTAACACGTCCTAATAATAACCCCCCCCCCCAATTGCCTTACTAGGTCTAAGCAATCCTAATGGTCCCTATGCAATTTGTCCTTGTCCCTTAGTTGACTAAATCACATCTGCAATCAGTACTGCATAACATGTACATGGAAGTAGACAAGGCGATTGTAGTTTTTTCCAGACTAAAGCAGACAAAGTATATGAGCATACCTAACCCTTTAAGAACCTGGGGGGGTGATATGGTCCTTAAAGGGTTAAGATTATCATGGGAAGTGGCCAAAGAGTGTGTCCTGTGGTCAACTATCATGTCTGTCTCCATGGACATGACATCTAGAATAATTGCAGACATCATCCCTTGAACAAGGGCATAAGGACAAAACTGACAGGGCCATTCCTGTTTTTTTGGTATAGTAAGTTAATATGTTTCCTCAGGGATATTTACCCAGCACCACCCAGGCACTCTGTCCTATTCTGCCCTAGTTCCTATAGATCATAGAGGCTTTCCTTTACTCCTGGATACTGACATGAGGGAGTCTTTAACATAGAATTATCGTGCATTGATGGTTCTGTCAGGCGCCACAGCTTTAAATCAACAGCCTGTGAGTGACAGACAGATCTATATGCTTCTTTCCACTAGAATGCAAGAGAACATTACCTGATTGTTGGGTTTTGTCGACAAACATTTTCCGAAGTAAAGGGTTTCCTTTGCACAGAGACTATCACATGCTGAGCCATCAATAATTCCTTTCCTATATTTGTCACACTAAAATGAAGAACAACAAGTAATAGATGGGTTATTAGGTGCCTAATAATGTGTCAATATCTCATTTAGCCAGTTCACAATTGAAATGTCAACCACTATTGGGCAACCAACCAAATGGCTCATTAAACAGGTTGCCAGGTTGAAATGGGTGAAAAGAATACTGCAAGGTTAAGTGTCAACACATTTTGATGTCCAAGGTAGAGTAGCCTCTGCTGTCCAACTCATTGTCCAACCTCTGGGAGCTGCGTGATACCTCAGATTTACTCATTTCTTAATACATCAGCCTCATAATGAAAGATAGACACAAAATAGATGCACAGTCTCTTAGGTGAATGTACATTCCATGAATAGTTTAGCATTTATGAAATGTAAAGCATGCCAGGGAATAAATATGGCAAGCATGTATGCACTTCTCTTACTGTCACCATATGCAAAAGCCATCCATGTTGGAGGGATAACCCTATGAGTGCCAGAGCGGAGTGAAACTCACTCATGTATGGGACATAAATATGCTAAACTTTAAATGCATGTCTTGGGCAAACAAGGGCTTCTTTTTTCTTGCAGCCGATACTAATAACATGTGACCCCTGATCCTCTGGAGAATGTCACCCGCATCATGCAGTTCCTGGAGGCTGGACAATGAGCGCTTCCAGGGGTGAAAACCCATCTCGAAGGAGGCCGAGCTGTCCACCTCCAGGAGCTGCGTGATGCAGGAGACATTCTCGTCAGGTCGCAAGGCGGAAGGAACAGGGGTCAGATGTTTGCACTACTGCTGCAAGAAAAAACAATCCACGGGCCCGGCTCTTTGTTCTTAATCAGGACTGCAGTAAAATAGAGCTTTATTATCCCACATGGAGTTTGAACACGGATGGTTTTTGCATTTGGTGAAAATAAGAGAAGTGAGAACATGCTTGAAATATTTATTCCCTGGCGTGCTTTACATTTCATAAATGCTAAACTATTCATGAAATGTACATTCGTCATGCAGTTCCCAGAGGCTGGACAATGAGCTGGATAGCAGAGGCTACTCTACCTTGGACATCAGAATGTGTCAACACGTAACCTTGCACTATTCTTATTTCGCCCATTTCAACCGGGCGACATGTTTAATGCGCCGTTTGGTTAGTCTCCCAATAATGGGTGACATTTCAAAATGATACTCATTTATCCATGGCCATTTTAACCCTTTGAATACCAGAGGGTGGGTAATGCATAACAAAGTAATGTACTGAGCACCCCTCTGGCACTCAGAGGGTTAAAGGAGCAGTAACCTTTAATGAAAAGAATATATGTCAACATTTTGAGTGCCAGATTGGTATCCAAAGCATTGACTTGCAATGTGTTGGATACCTGTCTGGCACTCAAAGGGTTTAAAGGGATTTTTCTGCTGTGTAAAACAAGTGTACTCCCATCATTGGGACGTGTTTCAATCAAATGTTATTAAAGCAGAACTACCACGTTAGGTAAAGTTGCCCTGCAATACATGGCAGGTGGTGAATAGCTAATAGTTATTTTACCTCTCAAAAGTAGCCACTTGTTAAGTAATCCTTAATCTTCCGATACCAGAAGCCAGGCATCAGGCATCAGTGCAGACATCTTGTCTGCACACCTGTGCTGTCAGTCCTGGTTTCCCTTAAGAAGCATAGCACTTACCCGAACGGCACCGGAAGGGACTGATGGCACAGGTGCGCAGACTGCACTAACCTGACCATCAGTCTCGGAAGATTAAGGATTACTTTACAAGTGGCTACTTTTGAGAGGTAAAATAACTATTATTAAGCTAGTCACCACCTGCCTAAGTATTGCAGGGTGACTTTACCTAACGTGGTAGTTCCGCTTTAACCTCAAAACTGCAATTTCCTATAGTGCTCACCTACTATGGAGAGCCATGGTCTATGACTCAAGCTCTCCAATATAGAAGGTGTGCAACATGTTGCAATGCAACATATAGTTCACACCTCTGGTCCTTAAAGGGTTAATATTACATGTGCAGTGAGCAGAGCTTGATGTCCTGTGGCTCTACTAGCAACCGTCATGTCTAGCTCCATGGACGTGACATCCAGGACTGACTGTCAATTGTTCACAGTTTTAACCTGAGAACAGGTGAGTATATGGGCCTACTTAACCATTTAAGGACCAAAGGGGTGTGCAAGCCATGGTGCACATGGTTAAGATTATCATGTGCAGTTGGTGGAGTTTATGTTATGTCATGTCCGCCTTCATGGACATGGCACCCAGAACTGACTCAAGAAGTTATCTTTTAAACCAAAGTACATAGGGACCTATGAGATTTTCAGGCCACGATAAGGTAAATAGGGTTAGGAGGTGTTACTTGTCTTCTATCCCTATGGATGATAGAGCAATCCACTGACGACCTCTCAAGCACCCAAGGGATAAAGGAGGCCCACGTCGTTATAGTTTTCCCAGAACCCAACAGGGTCTTAAAACAGCTCCAGAAGCATTGTATTTGACTCTACTGCCATTCTGATATCTGCTTGTGACACGTGAAAATATTTCATGGTCCAAAATAACAAGGGTTTCCCTACTATTAGGGCTTTTTTTTTTTTTTTTATCAAAACTGCAATTTCCTATAGTTGTCATCTACTATGGAGGGTCATCATCTTTGATTCAAGGGGGTTATGCACAAAGGTGTGATGAAGAGGTGAAAATGTGGAGATGACTTTTCCAGTGATATCACTTCTCCAATTCCTATGTTATTCTATGGAGCCAATGCACTAAGATCTCTAAAGTTGGAGAAATCTTAATGCATTGGCTCCATAGAATACATAGGACTTGGAGGTTTAGAACACTGGAGAAGTCATCTCCACTTTATCACACCTTAGTGCATCTCTCACAGTGCACTATAGAAAATGCTTTTGGACATTAGTTGGCTCTGTTACTAACATTTTGATTAAAAAGAGGATTTTAGTCTTACCTGTTAAATCCTTTTCACTTAGTCCATACAGGTTACTGGTAATTTTGTAACTTTGGGTAGACGATCAGCCCCTTTAAGTAGGCAGGAACAATTCTGAGAAGTGACTGCTGGGTGGAGCCGACCTCCTCTCCTTAGCATGCAGCTAGCCAATCCCCATCCAGTACGATTTGAAAATTAACTGACTAGGTAGTAAGAAGGTAAAGGAAGACTCCTGTGAGCATGAACCCGAAAGGACCCCCGCATTCTGCCACAGGAGAGCCAAGCATGGTCCCTTGACAGGGTTGGAGACCAGTAACCTGTATGAACTAAGAGAAAAGAATTTAACAGGTAAGATTAAAATCCTCTTTTCTCCTCTGTCATCCAATACAGGTTATTGGTAACTTTGGGATGTACAACCATTAAGTTCCCCAGGGTGGGAAGAAAGGCAAGGACCAGACGCAGGCCCCCAAAGTCACCAGAGCACCAATGAACCAACAGATCATGAATAGCTCAACAATAAGCGCAAGGTGTCATCGGACATGGAACAGGGGTAAAACAGACCCCAGGAACTGATACACAGCACACTGAACTACAGCCAACAGGGCTCAAAAGTGAAAGAGTACTGAAGAGACAAAGCACATCATAGACAGGAAAGGCTGCCTCCAGGATCTTCCTCCCAAAACTGGCATCAGACGATGCCAGGACATCCACATGATAGTGTTTAGAAAAGGTATGTACAGACGACCAAGTGGCCGCCTTACACAACTGATCAGCTGAGGCCTGATTTTTGTAGGCCCAAGATGCCCCAATTGACCTCATAGAATGAGCCGTGACCCGAAAGGGGGCAGGCTTCTTCCAAAGTTCGTAAGCCCTACGAACAGTGGATTTAATCCAAGAAGCAATGGTTACATTGGAAGCAGGTTTCCCTGCCATGGAACCCTCAGGAATGATAAAAAGAGCGTCTGACTGCCGCAAGAACTCAGTGCGGTGCATGCAGAATTTGAGACAACACACGACATCCAACAAGTGAAGATCCTTCACCTTGTCAGAAGTAGGGTAAGGGCAGAAAGAAGGAACCACAATCTCCTGATTAATGTGGAACTCAGACACCACCTTCAGGAAAAACTCTTGCGAAGTGTGAAGCACTGCCTTGTCCTTGTGAAACACCAAAAAGGGTGGTCTACAAGACAGGGCATGCAGCTCCGCAAGATGTCGAACAGACACGATCGCCAGGAGAAAAGCCATCTTCCTTGTCAGCAGACGTAGCAGAATAGAGGCCAAAGACTCAAAAGGAGGATGCCCAAAACCAAGTTAAGGTCCCACTGAGGAGCAGGAGCCTTAAACACAGGACGGGAATGAGCAACGCCCTGGAAGAAAACCTTGACATCAGGAAGAATAGCAAGGTACCTCTGAAAGAAAACAGAGAGCAGAAGTCTGAACCTTAAGAGAACTCAGACTGAGACCTTTATCCACACCATCCTGGAGGAAGGAAAGGACTGTAGGAAGATCAAAATCCTGAGACAGGTCCCTATCAGCACACCAAGAGAGAAAGATAGGGAAAACTGGATGGTAGGCCTTAGAGGAAACAGGCCTGTAGAAGAAGATCCGGATGGGAGGGGAGACGAAGAGGTTCCACCACCGAGAGATCCAGAAGCTCCAGAAACCAAGTCTGTCGAGGCCAGTACAGAGCAATCTGAATTATTGGGCAACACTCCTGTAGCAGTTTCCTTATCACCCTGTGCAACAAGGGAAAGGGAGGAAAAAGGTATGCCAGAGGAAAAATCCATGGAATCGACAAGGCATCCACTGCTAGAGCCAGAGGGTCCACCCAGTGACAGCAGAACGTTGGAACCTTCCTGTTGTGTCTTGTTGTCATCAGGTCGATGCACGGAAGACCCCACAGCTGGACAATGAGGTCAAAAACCTCTTGATGCAGTTCCCACTCTCCGCTGTCCACTGTGTGTCGACTGAGGAAGTCTACCAGAAAGTTGTCTATGCCAGGAATATGAACTGCGGAAATGGAAGGGACATGCTCCTCTGTCCAGGACAAAATAGCCTTGACCTCTAGCCAAGCTGCGAAACTTCTTGTGCCGTCTTGCTTACTGATGTAGGTTACTGCTGTGACGTTGTCAGACTGAACCCTGACTGGACAATCCTCCTGTTGGCGTGTCCAGTGTCGCAGGGCATGAAATATCGCCCAAAGCTCCAAGAAGCTGATGGGAAGGAGAGCTTCCTCCTGGGACCACTGGCCCTGAGCATTCAAGTGCCCCAGGACTGCTCCCCACTCGAAGAGGCTGGCATCCGTCATCACTGTTGTCCACAATGGCACCATAAAGGACCTACCTTTCAGCAGATTGTCCAGGTTGAACCACCACAATAGGCTCAGCTCCACATGAAGAGGGAGAGATAGGGACCTCTCCAGGAGATCCGGCCGACCCCTGCATGCCAGGATTAGAAAACTCTGGAGTTCCCTGGCATGAGCCATGGCAAACAGAACGGCTTCTATGATGGAAATGAACTTCCCCAACAGGGATGACAGCTTCTTGGGTGGAACCGGATCCTGATTCAGGACAGCCTGGACCTTCAGTGCTATCTGATGAGCCAATTCGTCTGTGAGAAACACCATTCCTCTCTTTGCGTCGAAGAGGATGCTTAGAAACACCATCCTCTGGGAAGGAACAAGGTCCAACTTGTCCAGATTGACGATCCACCTGTGATGGGACAGAGCATGAATGCAATCCTGCACCTGCTGATGAAGGAGTACTGGAGAAGATGCCTTCAGAAGGAGGTCTTCCATGTACGGGGTAACTCTGATGCTGCCCCAATGGAGGACGCAAATCAAGGCTCCCAGGACTCTGTTGAAGACTTGAAGAGCCGTGCTCAGGCCAAAGGGGAGGGCAGTAGAACCCCCAACCCCTGTTCCTCAGGAGGAACTGGTTCCAAGACCTCTTTGTTCAGAAGGGCCTGAATGGCTCCCTCGAAAAGGCGGTGCTTTTCTGCTCCCAGAGGAGAGCGAGAAGAGAAGGTCCGGGAAGGAGGAAGGGAGGTGAAGGGGATCCTGTACCCCGCAGCCACCACCTGGAAAACCGACAGGTCCACCACAGAGGCTTCCCAAGCCAAGAGGTAGTGGCGAGCGGCCACCCACCTGTGGGTGGTGACCAGGATTCGGCGAGTCATGCAGAAGAAGGTTTGGAAGCCTTGGGCTTAGCAGAGGACTTAGGCCTCCATTGCTGCTTAGGCTTGGATGAGGCGCGCCAAGCCTGAGGCATCACCTGGGTCGCCTGGCGCAATTCAGCCTGAAAGGGACGAAAAAAACGATTCTGCTTGACAGACTTCTTTCTAGGGACCACTGGTAGGCGAGTACTCTTCCCCCTAGTGGCTTCACTGATCAGATCCTTCAGATCAGGCCCAAACAGTGAGGTGCCCTGAAAGGGCAAAAGACAGGAGAGCCCTCTTGGAGGCAGTGTCAGGAGACCAGATCTTGAGCCAAAGAGCGAGTCTGGCTACCACATGGTGGATGCCCTGGCTACCATACGCACAGCATCAAACAGGACAGCAGAAACATAATGCTGAGCCTCAGAGATGATGGCGAGAAGCTGCAACATGTCAGCAGTAGGAGCTACCTGATGGACAGCTGAAGTGAGCTGTTCAGTTCAAACAGCTACAGCCCTATTCACCCACACCGCAGCAAATTCAGGGTGAAGGGCAGAACCAGCCATTGCAAAAATGGCCTTGAGAGAAGTCTCAAGCTTTTTGTCAATCCAGTCTTGCAGAGCAGATGCATCAGCCACAGGCAAAGCTGTGGACTTAGAAAGCCTGGAAACAGGGGCATCCACCTTAGGAGGATGAACCCACTGAGCTAGGGCCACTTCAGATAGCGGGTAAAGCTTAGCAAATTTCCTAGAGACAGACTGTTTTCTGTCTGGAAACTTCCACTCCTCAGACACCAAGCTGTCAAGGGTGGAGTTAGGTGGAAAATAAGTATGGGGCCTGACAGGCTCCTGAATCACATCAGATGGGTCAGAGGACACCTCCTGTACCAAGGGAATGTTCAGGGTGTTCAACACAACCCTGATCAGGCCCTCAGCCGATGGAACAGGATCAGCCTCAAAGGGATCCCCAAAAAACTGAGCGGAAAGGACAGCAGAACAGTCTTAATCATCAGAATCCACCAATAATTCCTCCGTAGAGGAATCAGACACATCAGGTACACCCAGCGGTTTAGGCAGGGAAGATCTGATAGGTAGACCGGTGGTCCCTGGTAGTAGCCTTAAACTCTTGCATCCAAACTGGCTCTAGTGCATGGCTGGAGGTCCCTGCAGGGGACATAGGTGCAGCAGCGCATGCTGGGCAAACATGACCTGAGTATTCTCTAGGTAACCCTGAGTGACATGAGGAGCAATGGGGGACACAGACACCCCAGTGTCCTTAGTCTTAGGCCTAGCCCCAAGGTCTAACAGAATAGACATTCTCGCAGAGTCAAACGGTCAAAGTATCAGAAACACCCAAAAAACAGTGTGTATGATAATTAAAATCACCCCAGAAAAGCTAAAATAGACTTGTCTGGTAGGCGAAGGGTTAAACTCCTGAGAAGAGAAGGAGAGTCCAAGCCCTGGGTAGGATACTCGTTCAGAGAAGGCACAAAATGGCTGCCGTGGTGGGAGCCAATCAGAAATGAGCTCGTGAAGCAAGCGCTCATGGGAATTGTAGTTTCACTGAAAAAGTACCCCAACACTGCCCAAAGCCCCCTGAGCCCCCCAACATGACAAGAACATTTACCGGATAACAGAGCAAGGGCAGACCAACCAAATGAGCCATCTCTAACCTCGCTATGTGGAGCGGTTGCAGAGATATGTCCCAAACTGTAAAGTCCCATAGGAGTGAATGGAGCAATGGTGCCTATGCGGTAAACACGCTCTTTAAAGGAGCGGAACACAAAATTTACCGGGTGAATACCAAAATGTAAAACCACTCCAAAGGACACTAGAACATGCCAGTAGAGCCAAAAAACACTGAGCGTAGTAGGGAAAGTGCCCACAACCCCCCAAGAGATGCTAAACCAGCAGCCAAAGGGTTAAGTTACCACATAAACGTGCTCCAAACATCCCACAGACCTACAGATAAAACCAATAAGTGCATGAGCATGTAATAGGAACTCCAAATGAGACCCCTGTGCGGAGGGGAAGCATGGGACATGTGGACCTAAGCACTCAAAGGGTGCTCACCTTTTCAGCAGGTCTTGTATCTTCAGATTACCATATATCCAGAAGAAGAAGCCTCAGTGGGCAAGTCCTGAGGAAAGAACTTACAGCCAAGATTGCCCCCCCCCCCCAGGGCTTAGGTCCACAAAAAGCACCTGGTAAACTGAGCTATCCACATTTGGGTGATGGGAATTGTCAGTGATGGTAATCCGCCTAATGGTGGTATCCCATATCTAATAGAAAAATAATAAAAAAGCTAAAACTATAGCAGAACTGTTCTCTTGCCTTGTGTCTTGACCAAGGAACAAATCTTACTGGATGGGATTGGCTAGCTGCAAGCTAAGGAGAGGAGGTAGGCTCCACCCAGCAGTCACTTCTCAGAATTGTTCCTGCCTACTTAAAGGGCTGATCGCCTACCCAAAGTTACCAGTAACCTGTATTGGACGACAAAGAAAATAAGCTTGAGTTGTAATACAATTTGAAATCTCACAGCAATAAGAGTGCAGTTGCTTCACCCAGCAGGAAATGTTTTTTCATTAAATTTACTTGGATGGGTCCTGGGTAAAGAATAGAATTGATTGTCCCCTTAACCCCTTGCATGTCAAGTCTCAAATGCGTTGCTTCACAATTAGATGGATATCTCTTTAGTAGTCAAGGGATTAAGTGACAGCTGCACCAGCTCTGAGTACCCAAGTCTACAGGAGCTTCACACAATTCTGAGATTATATTAAATTAAATTGATAGAATGTGTTCTGCTCACATATAGGATTGTACCTAGACTGAGTTTTTACACTCATTTTCAGTTCGGAGTGTGCATTACCTTTATAAGATATGTTGTACACCCCTAGGTACAAATAATACTACGTACTTATACCTATAGTAGCGTCTTAAAAAAAAAACAAAAAAAACGTCACTTTTTGCAGTAATCTTCACGGAATGCTGAGATTTAACACCTGGTTTCACACACCATTTTGTGTGTCCCAGATAATCGGGAAGAGGGAGATCCAGAGCAAACAGGGAGTGATGGGAGTTGTAGTCTAGCAGCACCTAGAGTATGTCATGCAGAAGCCTGATCTATAGGGTTCCAAACTACGTTGGGGCCCTTCCACTACTGGGTTCCCACAATCAAGGCCTCTAAAACAGGCCTCTATTAGTTTCAAAACTACATACAAGCCTTCTGAGCTGTTAAAAACTAAGAAGTGATCTATCATTTATTTTCTTGTATAATATATCCATTGCTTTAACCTTTTGCTTGTACAAAGGCAGGGGCAGACCTAGTAATAATGTCCTGGTTCAAAATAATTTTTGGAACCCCACTTCACTGCAAATTACTAAATAATATAACTAACACAACGTTAGGTGGCGCTATTCTGGAGAAAGGGGAAACAAGTAAGCAACTCAGCAGCTTGACCAGAACAAACGCTACTCTGGTAGAGGTTAGATAGCTCAGTGCTAACTGCCTTGACTACAGAGCCTGTTCAAACCACAAGGTTGCTGGTTCGAATCCCGGCAGGGTCAACTCAGCCCTTCATCCTTCCGAGGTTGATAAATGAGTACCATTGATTGGATAATAATAACGTCTATTATTTCAGCTGCCGTTTTGGATAATTCTGAGAGCGTGCACTGAAAGTGCTTTAAAGGGATAGTAATACTTAAAATGTAAAAAAAAATATGTTGTAGAGTTTATCCCCCTGAGTAAATCAAGGACACTCCCACTGCTGAAAGGTGTTTCATTCAAAAGTTATTAATTTTCAAAGTTGAATTTTTTAGGTGCAATATCACAGTGGCCTGAAATTGTACAGTGGCGCTGTTGCTACACCATCCTATGGAGATTTATGGTCAACTGACCAGAGCTGTCCATAGGATCGTGTAGCAACAGCGCCACTGTACAATTTCAGGCCACTGTGATATTGCACCTAAAAAATTCAACTTTGAAAATTAATAACTTTTGAATGAAACACCTTTCAGCAGTGGGAGTACTCTTGTTTTACTCAGGGGGATAAACCCTACAACATATATTTTTTTACATTTCAAGTATTACTATCCCTTTAAGTCCCACTGGGAGAAAGGTGCTATATAACAACTAGTTATTATTATTATTACTATATTACTCTAGTTCGAAACAGAAAATGTATACTGTATAGTCAAGAGCTTTAGTGGAAAACGGAGATGCTATACACAGATGAAGAAATCAACAAATGTACATATAATTATACATAATCATAGCTGGGAACTCTCTGGATTTGCCCCAGACACTCTGGTTTTGACTCTGCATTACCGGGTCTCAGGGCAGAGGCTGATTCTCCGGATGTGGGGGGTCTTCTAATGAAACTGCCCACTTCTGCTACTTCCCAGTGTGTTTCTCCCACTCCCCGTCCCCTTTTCCCCTCCTTCCCCAGCCTATTGATTATACTTTTGCTTTGTTTTATAAGCTCCAACCCCCACTCATGACTAAGCCCAACCCCTTTTTGACACAAATTTCAATAAAATTGTATGCAAATATAGCTTAATGAAACCATACATCATGTGTCCATGTGCATGGTAAGAATAACAAATCAGATAATACAGACACCGTACTAATAATATCTAAAATTGCCAGGATTATCTATGCAGTATCAAATCCATCCATCAAGAAAAGATACTCCAAATGTATCCCTAATGTGCTTTATTAAAACAGTACCAGTGTCCAGAATAAATCTATTCTCCAAGTCCATGAGAACATACAATACCCTCCAAAAACATACAATGCTATACAGGACCGAAGCGAAAGCAATAAGTGCCAATTTGTACCAATAAGCACAAAGCTCAAAAAACTTTAATATTACATGCCCTGGTTTGGAAAAGTCGCTTTGAAAAAATTGCCTTTAATAAGTGCCTTTAAAGTGTGTAGTCTTGAATATACCTGTTGGTTGTGATCACAGAGATACATTTAGAAATGTAACTCCTTATTGAAGGATGGTTAATAGGAGAAGTTTATTATCCCTTTAAAGCGGAACTATCACGCCAAATAAAGCACCCCTCAAATAATTATTCATATAGCGATAAGCATAGAAATACTAGTATTATCCAGAATAAGTCCAGTTATTAAGAAATCCTACTTGATCCTAGACTGACGGGCAGGCATCTTGCTGTAACGGCATCTGTGCTCCTGCACCGTTAGTCACTTCCTGTACCTTAAGGTACAACGCAACTCCTCCCCACCAATCCCGGAAGAGAGCGGGACAGACAGCGCAGGTGCACAGATGTCTCTAATGTAAGATGTATGCGCTGATGCCTGCCTGTTCGTCTTGGATCAAGTAGTATTTCTTAATAATGCTGGACTTATTCTGGAAAAGAGGTAAATTTACTTACCGATATTTCTTTTTCTTCAGTGTCCTCCACACGGCACTAAAAGGGTTAATCCCCGCCTTCCAGCTGGTAGGACCAATAGTTAAAAAGCGCGCGTCCGCCGTTCTCACCAGTTAACCTTCTTGGGCAAGCTGTAACAAAATGACTAGTATAGGTGAGAAAAAACAATTGGGTAGGGTGTGCAGTGTGGAGGACACTGAAGAAAAAGAAATATCGGTAAGTAAATTTCCCTCTTTCTTCCGTGTCCTCCACCCGGCACTAAAAGGGACATACCAGAGCAGTGCACCAAAAAAGGGGAGGGAATTTAAACATGTCATAGAAGTGGGTATACCCTCATTCAAACTAAATAAACTACAAGGTATAAAAACAAAATTACCTTACCTTCATAAGGGTACTACTGCTTCCAAGACCTTCCTTCCAAACTTTGCATCTGCTGATGCCAAAACATCCACTTCATAATGTTTAATGAAGGTGGAAATGGATGCCCAAGTGGCTGCTTTACAAATCTCTGTAGCTGATGCTTCAGCTTTTGCAGCCCAGGAGGTAGACAGCGACCTTGTAGAGTGAGCAGTTATGTTTTCTGGAACTTTTGCCTTTGCCTCCTCATAGGCCAACTTAATGCATTCCTTTATCCAACGGGATATGGATGCCTTAGACGCAGGCCTTCCTTTGTATTTACCAAGAAAGTGAATAAATAATGCTTCTGTTTGCCTAAATTCCTTGGTACGGTCTAGATAATAAGAAAGACATCTAACCAAGTCTAAATTATGAAAAATTCGCTCCTTGTCTTTCTTTGGGGATGGACAAAAGGAAGGTAAAACAATTTCTTGGTTAAGGTGAAAATCAGACACAACCTTAGACCTAAAAGATGGTTTAGTTCTAAGAACTACCTTATCTTTATGGAACACCATATAAGGAGGCCTACATGATAATCCCTGGATTTCACCCACTCTGCGAGCTGACGTTATTGCAGTTAAGAATACTGTCTTGATAGTCAGATTCTTAACCGAAATGCTATGCATTGGTTCAAACACTTTTGACCTAGCTAGCTGGTCTAAAACCAAGTTAAGATCCCAAGGGGGAAAAACCTTCTTAATAGTAGGTCTAACCTTCCCTAATGCCTTAACAAATTTCTTCACTAAGGGGTCATCAATAAACTGAACTGCCAGAATTGCCGATAACGCAGACAACTGCACCTTCAGGGATGCTGGCTTAAGGCCTAAATCGAACCCATGCTGAAGAAAATCCAAAATCCTATAACTAGATATCTCGTGGGCTAAAATCTTGTTTCTTAAGCACCAGGTCTTAAAAATCTTCCATACTCGACCATACACCTTAGCCGTAGATGGTTTCCTTCCTGCAATAATAGTTTCTGCTACTGCTGAAGAGATGCCCTTTGCAAGTAAAGACCTCCGCTCAGCCTCCATGCCATCAGCTGTAAAAATGCTGGGTTGGGATGACAAAGTGGCCCCTGAGAAAGTAGATCCTTGCAAAGTGGAAGCGACCATGGTGGTTCTACTGCCATCTGGATTAAGAGAGGATACCATACTCTCCTTGGCCAGTTGGGAGCAATTAACACAACTTCTGCTTTTTCCCTTTTTATTTTCCTTACGACCTCCAGTAATATGGGAATTGGAGGAAAAATGTAGGCTAGCCTGAACTCCCACTTCTGCCTTAGAGCATCCTGACTCAGAGCTTTCGGGTCCTTCCATCTCGAAAAGAATTTCTTGCACTTGGAATTGAGATGGGACGCCATTAGATCTATCTCCGGTGGACCCCATCTCTGAGAGATCTACAGAAAAACTGTTGTCTTGAGGGACCATTCTGTCTGATCTACCCTTGTTCTGCTTAAGTAATCTGCTACTACATTTAGATTTCCTGAAATGTAAGTTGCTGTCAGGGCCACTAAGTTGGATTCTGCCCAAGCCAGTAATCTGTGAGCTTCGCTCATTAGTGCTCTGCTCCTTGTGCCTCCCTGATTCCTGATATAACTGACCACCGCTCGATTGTCGTATCTCACCATCACAGCCTTTCCTCTGAGTAATGGAAACCTCTGAAAACATTTCCTCACAGCCCTCATTTCCAGAATGTTTATGTGTAAACCTGTCTCTGCACTTGACCATCTTCCCTGAACAGTCTGTGAATTCCAAGTTCCACCCCAGCCGCTGAGACTGGCATCTGAAGTCAGAATCTCCCAAACTGGAGGAAGAAGGGACTGACCTTTCTGCAAATTCTCTGTCTTCCACCACCATGCTAGATCCTTCCTTATTCTCGGCAGCAAGGGAATTCTTTGATTGGGGCAAAGGGGATCCCAATTCCAAAACATCAGGAAGTTGCTTTGTAAACTGCGCAGATGGAACCGAGACCAAGGAAGAATCTGAATGGTAGAGGTTAAGGTCCCTAGTAATTGCATGAACTCCTGAGCTGAAACCCTCACCTGAGTTCTGAACCTCTGGACCCTTTGTCTCACTCTCCTTATTCTGTCTGCGGATAGACATGCCATCATTTTCCGTGTATCCAGATGGATACCCAGAAACACCAATTGCTGCACTGGGACCAACTGACTTTTCTGCTGATTCACTATCCATCCTACTTGCCTGAGATGATCTAGCGTCCTCTCGATAGACATGGACGCCTGTGGAAGAGAATCTGCTATTATCAAGATATCGTCTAGATAAGGCACTATCAGGATTCCCTGCTTCCTTAAATTCTGCAAACATGCTGCTAGCACTTTGGTAAAAACTCTGGGAGCAGAGGAAAGGCCAAAAGGAATAGCTCTGAATTGGTAATGCTGAGATTTTAGAGCAAAATGTAGGAATCGTCTGTGACACTGCCTTATCATGATATGATGATAAGCATCTTTCAAATCTATTGATGCTAGGAAACCTTGAGGAGGGATGACCTTCAAAACTGAAGCTACCGTCTCCATCTTGAATGAAACAGGCTTGATAAAACTGTTCAAATGCTTTAAGTCCAGAATTGTCCTGAAACCTCCTGATGACTTGGGGACCATTAACAGAACTGAATACAGACCCTGAAACTGCTGATCTACCGGAACGGTCTCTATTACCCTTTCTCTGAATAGCTTCTGTACTGAGCTGAGCATAGCCTTTGCTTTTGGAGGATTGCTCGGCAACCGGGTCTGTTTGAAATAATTCATTCTTGGGACAGAAATGAATTCCAGCGGATATCCCTTCTCTACAGTCTGCACTACCCATCTGTCCGAACAGAAAGGTTTTACCCACTTGTGTGCAAACTGAGCAAGTCTGCCCCCTACTGACTCCAGAGAAGGGACCCGCCGAATCTCATTGTGACTCCTTTCTAGATTGAGATTTCTTAGGGAAATCTCTTCTAAATCCCTTTTGAACCTGACCCGTGAATCTAGACTGATGAAATGACCTCTGAGGTTGATATCTCCTAGATTCCTTAAAGGAGGGTCTCTGAGAGCGAAACCCCTGATTCCGAAAGGAATTCTGTGGAGACCTAGTTCTCCTATCCTGAGGCAAAAAAGAACTTTTCCCACCTGAAATCTTCTTAACCAGCTCATCAAGCTGAGACCCAAACAGAAATTCACCCGAAAAGGGAAGAGAAACTAACTTAGATTTGGAAGAAGAATCTGCCCCCCAGGATCTAAGCCAGAGAGAACGCCTAGCTACTACAGAGAGGGCTGATGACTTAGCTAATAATTTCACCATATCTAAGGAGGAATCACAGGAAAAATTAGTTGCTTCTTTAAGAATGGCTACTTCCTTCAGAAGCTTAGACCTAGAAACCGAGGAATCAATTTTTTTCTCCAAACTAGTTAACCAAATCCTCATTGTTCTGGTCATACAAGCTAAGGCTGTAGCCACCTTTAAATTCTGACCTAATAACACAAACTGTTTCTTTAAAACTGAGTCTATCTTCCTTTCCATAGGATCCTTCAAAGATGAACCATCCTCCATAGGAAGAGTGGTTTTCTTTGCTAAATGGGATATGGCTATGTCTACCTTAGGTGGTGTAACCCAAGATAGTACTTCGGTTTCTTCAAAAGGATACATTTTTAAAAACTTTTTGGACAATGTAAAACGCCTATCCACCTTGTTCCATTCTGTCTTTATTAACTCCTTGACTGAACTGTGGATAGGGAAAACCGGAACCGATTTTCTATTACCTAAAAAAGCTGTATCAATAACATCCAGCTGTACGGGAGACTCCGTAAGACCTAAAGACTTCCTCATGGACCTTACTAAGGAGTCTATCTTATCCATAATAAAAGAACCAGAATCCTCAATCACTTCACCTTCCTCTTCCGAGGAATAGGGAGAATCTAAATCCTGAATACTAAAAAGATCCTCAGGGTTTTGAGATCTGACAGAGGGTCCCTCCTCAGGGTCATCCTGT
This sequence comes from Rhinophrynus dorsalis, assembly GCA_037306005.1. Lineage (NCBI taxonomy): Eukaryota > Metazoa > Chordata > Amphibia > Anura > Rhinophrynidae > Rhinophrynus > Rhinophrynus dorsalis. The sequence continues at coordinate 175,325,702 of CM074722.1, forward strand.
CTTAACCTCTTCCTAGGTGGGCCAGACTCCTGCATAGCATTAAAGGTCTGCTTCATGGACTCCTTCATCCATTCTAAAAAATTTTGAAAATGAGAAGTCATATCTTGCCCTGCAGCCTGCTTTAAACATTCTGAACACAAGTTAGTAGATTCAGATTCAGACAATTCTTTTCCACATGCAGAGCATTTCCTAATATCCTCCATGCCCTTCTCCTTCTCTTTAGTTGCTTTGTGAGCCATAATGACACCCCTGAGAAATCTGAAGTGCACTGACCTTATTACAAACTTCTGGCAACTGCTGTTCTTTATAGTGCGCCCATCCGATCGGAGACAGCGTGCGTTCCACTGTTTCCTGCTTCCTCTAGAGATGCCATGTGATATTGCGCTCTACCGGACTGACCACGCCATCGGAGTCATCCGGTATGTAATAAACCTGCTTGTACACACTTAATTTTCCACCGCAATAGGGGAAAACAATGGTCATGTTTAAAAACAAGGCTGCCCATAGGAGCGCAAAAATGCGATCTGATTGGCACGCCGAATAGAAAAATACTGCCGCCATCATTCAGCTCTCCTGTCCTCATCTAAGTATGTAGGAGGGAAAAACACATCCCTCCGTCCTTCCAGCTGATCAGGACCAAGAAAAAAACTGGTGAGAACGGCGGACGCGCGCTTTTTAACTATTGGTCCTACCAGCTGGAAGGCGGGGATTAACCCTTTTAGTGCCGGGTGGAGGACACGGAAGAAATACTAGTATTTCTATACTTATCACTATATGAACAATTATTTGGGGGGCACTTTATTTGGAGTGATAGTTCTGCTTTAAATCACAGGTTGTGCCTCCACTTATTGTCACAGCTTACCTTGGTTCCAGCGCCGCCGCTTCAGGTGACACTTGAAATGACGCTTCGGAGTCAGTGGCTGTCCATGCCGCACAGATTGATGCAGGAATATGGCAGCGGTTGGATGCATCAGAGCAAGATGCGTTATCTGCAGGCGCGGGGCTTCAGAATGAAGCAGGCCTCTGTTTTATGTGTTGCTTCCTGTAGTCTCCTCCTACCTACTTCCTCCCTCTGAGCTGCTCCTCCTACCTACTTCCTGAGGAGGGGTTTAAAGGGCAGACTGAGTCCTGACTCAGTTGCCCTTGCGTTGTTGTTCTACACAGTTGGAATTCCTTGGGCTCTGTGTATGACCTGGCTTGTCTGACCATCCATTCTGGTGCTGACCTGTGGCTTTGCCTGACTATTCTCCTGCCTACTCCTTATACATAGCGGACACCCAATTTGGTGCAGACCTGTGACTCTAGCTGACTAACTACTCTGTGTATGACCCAGCTTGTCTGACCATCCATCCTGGTGCTGACTTGTGGCTCTGTCTGACTATTCTCCTACCTTCTCCTTGGGTATAGTAGACACCCAATCTGGTGCGGACCTGTGGCTCTGGTTTAGACTACGTTCGACTTTATGCTCCTTGAGACTGACTGCAGGTGTGCGTCAGTGTATTTTCCTAGCGATGTCCCTTGGGAGATCTCTTACATTCTCTCTGACTGCAAGCTTGAGTCAGGTTGTCACTTACATTCTCTTTGACTGCAGGCATGAATCAAGTTGTCTCTAGCAGAGCTTCCTGAGTATCTTTCCGGATTCAGACACTAGAGGGGCTCGTGTCGGTCTCTTGTAGAGGCTCCCTCGTTCAGGCAGACTCCTGTTCCTGAAAGAGTTGCTGACCTCTAGTGGAACCTCTACTGTTCCTGGTGTCTTTGCCTGTGATTACTTATATTTATTGTTTTACTCTGTATTGTTTAATAAAGATTGTCAATTTTACTATACCAGTCTGACTCCTGACTTGTTCTTGGGAAACCGTGACACTTATATTCATCACTGATGGAATTAAGGATTTGAAACAGTGACTGAGAAGTTGATATTCTACATACTGACTGTTACCAGTTTAGGGGATAACATAACCTTACCTTTGTGGACTTCATCTGCAGGTATATTAGATAGGGTTAGTGGGGACATATGCAGATTAGTGTAGATTTATGTCACGTAAAGTTGCTTTTTCTCTGGGGTCTTGCTTTTGCTTGGGTCCTGATTAGCACTGTATGTTTTTGGAGGGTATTATATGTTCTCTTGGACTCTTTGGGGAGAGAACGGATTGATTCTGGACACTGATACGGTTTTAATAAAGCACATTAGGGATACATTTGGAGTATGTTTTCTTGATCGGTGGATTTGATACTGCATATATAATCCCAGCAATTTTAGATATTATTAGTATGGTGTCTATATTATCTGATTTGTTTTACTTACCATGCACATGGACGCATGATGTATGGTTTCATTAAACTATATTTGCATACATTTTTTATTGAGTTTTTCATTATGTATGATTATATGTAAATTTGTTGATTTCTTCATCTGTGTATAACATCTCAATTTGTCACTAAAATGCTAAACTATACAGTATACAAATAACACAATAAAAAATATAAATAATTATTTTATAAATATATTAAATTACTAAATAAACTATTGTTTTCTATTAAACTATTTGGTTTCATTAAACTATATTTGCATACATTTTTTATTGAGTTTTTCATTATGTATAATTATATGCACATTTGTTGATTTCTTCATCTGTGTATAGCATCTCAATTTGCCACTAAAGCGCTAAACTATACAGTATACAAATTACTAAATAAACTCTATTTTTTATCTGTTTCTGTCGTTGAATGGACCACTAAAGTTGCTTTGCACCAGCTGACCAATGTTATTTAAGCCTCTGCATGAGGTACCTCTGGCCTGCACTCAATCCTATGTATTAGACTGCTGTATTTTTGCGTAGATTGTTTCCTATTCTCATCCAAACCTACCCTGTCATACTTCTAAAGGCTTATCTTACACTACACTGCAGTAAAAATGTCCTTGGGGCTTCCATATAGAGATCTAGTAACTGTAAAGGTCATTACAGTGTTGAGCCTTTAAGGGCCAGAGCAGTGTGCAATGCATTGCTTTGCAATGTGTTGCACTCCCATTTGGTCTTTAAACGGGTTCTCTCACCCCTATAAAAGTTAGGCTTGTTAGTTACAGTATATAGCTAAAATGATGAAAACTTTAATTAGTTTTAAAAAAATATGGTATGTGGGCTAAAACTATTGATTACACAGTGCCCTGCTCCCTACTTCTGCATACACTTGTCTTACCGCAGACTGCCGCACTGCCTCTTCTCCCAACCTCCTCCGATGACGGAGGCTGTCTGTCTGTAAGCTGGAGCGATCTCATTGGCAGAGATCGATATCTAGCCAATGAGATCGCTCCAGTTTACAGACAGAAAGCCTCCGTCATCAGAGTAGGGTGACCACATTTCCGTTCTGCCATTCCGGGAAATGTGGTCACCCTAGTCCCACGACTGAGGCTCCCGCCGGCGCTGACCATCTTTCTGAGGCTGACACAGAGTAAGAGTTCCCAGTGGAAACTCTTACTCTGTGTCAGCCTCAGAAAGATGGTCAGCACCAGCGGGAGCCTCAGCAGCGGGTCTCACTTGCAGCACAAGCATACCCAGTGCCAGCCCAAGACATGCTGCCTGGGTCCAAGGATGAAATACTGCCCCCCAAAACCACTCCCACCAAAGGAATTATGAACTAATCTGTAACAAATGGTCTGTGGCCAGTTCTCAAGTGTATTATGAGCAAATAGGTTACTTTAGTTCTACAGCCTGTTCCCCGAAGTAGATGTCTTACCTCACCTCAGTGCACCCGGAAGTAAAAGCGGAGGCAGTGCGGCGCAGTAGTCTCCACACTGAAAGGGAAGACAACGTGGGACCCAGCATAACTGCTACCTACAGAAAATAGGCCATCTGGCTGGCCACTGACAGTGACACAAAACAAGCATGCCTTGGGACGGCAAATTCCCGCCCCTGTCAAAGTGCCACCTGGGTCCATGGACCCACCGGGACCCATGTAAGGGCCGGCCCTGAGCATACCTGCTCCATCCCAGCTGTCTTGCATGCACCAGTTCAGCCAGCCAATGAAATGTATTTACTATATGGTCTTCATTGGCTGGCTCAGCCAGCTAATGAGGACCATATAGCAAATACAATTAATTGGTTAGCTGGACTGGTGCATGTTGCTCCATTTCGGGACTCTTTGTTGTCCCGGTGGGGGGTGACCCCGGATGCGGGACACAGACCCCCAATAAGGGACAGTCCCGGGCATTCCGGGACGTGTGGTCACCCTACATCAGAGGAGGCTGGGTAGTGGGAAGGGAGCAGAGGCAGAGCAGCAAGACCAGTGTATGTGGAAGTAGGGAGCAGGGAACTATGTAATCAATAGTTTTAGCCTACATAGCGTATTTTTTGATTAAACTAATTAACGTTTTCATCATTATAGCTATATACTGTAACTAATAAGCCTAACTTTTATAGGAGTGAGAGATCTCCTTTAAATCTTTAAGGGCCAGAAAGATATCAAACAAATACCTCTCTGGCACTCAAAGGGTTAAAGGGGAAAATCTGTTTGTTTGTTTTTTATCGGTAAGGAGCAAATTTAAACCACATGAATTATCAAGGTCCCACAAGCAAGGAGTAACACAGGTTACTGTTGGATAGCATGTGATAAACATATCTTATTTGATTGTCATATCCCCCCATAGATTGCAAAAGGATTTGTGAGGTTAAAATCCAGTAATCAATGTATCATCTACAATTTAATTTCAGCCCTTTAAAATGAAATGTGTTATATATTACATATTTATGTTTTTTTTAACTATTAACTGTTTTACTTAATGCCGCTGCACAAGAGGTTTTATGTACAAAAGGAAATTGTGAAAATTCTTAAACAAGCCAACTGCACTATAGGGGAGAAATAAAATGTTCCATTGAATTAAGTGGGTCTTTTAACCCCTTGAATGCTAGAGAGGTGTGCAACACATTCTAATCCAATACGTTCCCCATTTAAATCAGTTAGACTTTTGGGAATATTTATTTCTCCCCTGTGGTGCAGATAGTGTGACCCAGTATTGCTCAATATTCTTTGGTGCATAACGTCTAATGTTTTCAGACAAAGATAAAATGGTTTGTTTCCCATTAGAGTATTCAGTTTGCGAGCCAAGCTAAACCGCCAGCTTTATGTCCTTAGGGTCAATGACAGGTCACTATTTCCCCGGGCTCTAAGCATTAAATTGAAAGAAGATTAAAGGTATAAATTTTACCCACTTAGCAGGTACAATACATGTTCTTCATTCCCATAAACAGACAGAACCTGGCAGTGAGCGGTAAGCAACACTGATTACGCTCTGTCTTTAAGAAATGTTCGGAATTCTTCTACCTTCAGTGAAAGGGAAAATGACAGTGAATCCTATTATGAAGAGCTAAAGTACACATCACAATGGTCTGTTTAATAAGCTAAGATGAGCAATTGTAGAGCAAATCAATTGCTGCATAGAGGACAAAGAAACATTCTCACTCCCAATGGTTTACATGGGGTGTTCAACCCCCTTAATTGCTAGAGAGGTCTCAAATGCATTATGAAGCATTGAGCTGGACACAACTACAGTACTAAAGGGCTTAAAACTCCATTTAAATATCTGTGACTTTTCAGTCTTCCTCTATAATTCAGTTAGTTTGGGCCAGTGTTGGTTCTCTTTACGTTATTGACTATGGCTCTATATATACGCTATTTGCCATACTAGCAGTTCTAGTGCTTCCCTCTGGAACAGTTCAGATCATTACTATAATTTCTATTGTATATCAGTGGGGAGATGCACTAAGTAAGGTTAGATAAAGGGTCAAGTTGGTAATATTGTGGCATATTTTCACCAATTCCATCTCAGTATATCGGATATGATGTCTTTGATTTCATATCCTTGTGAATTTCCCACGCCTTTGCCAGGTTTAAGTGTTACAGTGTCTACATCAACCATGGCTTATTTGCATATTGAAATGCTGCTTAATGAGTCATTGTCATGTACGTGTGGGTGTGTTAATAGGAGTTCACAGTCCCTACTTCACCAAACTGAGATGTTGACGTTGGGATCTTCCCACAGCTTTCTATTGAGCCACAGATGGCATTCTGGTGTCTCCACTGGAGAGCACAGACAGCAGCTGCCCTCCTTTAAAATGTGACAAATCCCCTGCCCCACTTTACAGTTTATTCAAAGACACAGAGAACCGTCAAAGAAGCTGTTACATGTTCTGTCTTTACATGACCCAGCTGATCAGCTATTTTAAATCCATAGTGAACTATCCTGTTGATCAGCTGATTCATGTAAACATAAGAATTGCAAGTCAATGCAGAGTGATAGACTGATAGTTATGGAGGGCAAAAGGTTAAGGGAGTCTGGTGATTTTTGGTGGTGAAGTCTGAGTACTTCTCCCCTACTTGCCCTCCCTAACACATTGCCAGTATTAGGCCAACCCTATATTCTAATGCAGTGATTCTCAACCAGGGTGCCATGGCACTTTGGTGCGTCATGGACAACAACTTAGGGTGCCCTGTGTTTTCTATAAAGACTAACAAAAATGGACTTTTAAATAAAGATTTATATATGCACAATATGTTTAGTTTTGTGATTATGATTATAAGACCTAATAATAACTGTATATTTATGTATTGTACCCTTCATTATGCCCTTGATAAAGTACATTAAATATGTTAGGGATGCCCTGAATGTTATAGATTATGTGTTAGAGGTGCCCCGAGCAAAAAAAGATTGAGAACCGCTGTTCTAATGATTAAGGTGTCTCCCCTCCCCTTGTATACATAATTCTTAGTGTATAAATACCAAAACACCTTGTATTTTGGGATGTGACACCAAGCAAAATAATCCATGTAAATTGTTTTTTCTAATAACAATATGCATGGTTTATTAAAATGACAAAAATAAAAGAATCAACACTAAAACATCAAGGTAATATTGCACCAGTATATAGCAATCCTAGGTATGTACATTGTTCCACTATATAAATAGATCTTATAACTAGGTGCATATTGTGTACGTCTAGAAAAACCCTAATTGGGATATAAATGTTGTGCTTCAATGGAATTATGAATTAGACATGTATCCATAGAGTGGAAAAGCAACAGTTCAAATGATGCACACCACAGTACCCTAAAGCAGATACTAGAGAAAAAGAACAATAAATTAAATAAATAAATGTAATTATTGTGTGTATATACGATCAAAGTAGTAGATGTGTGTGTGTGTGTATATATATATATATATATATATATATATATATATATATATACATACACACACACACACACACACACACACACACACACACAATAAATAAGCTGAGAACTCATGGATTTTAAAGAGCAATAACCAATTTAATGTTGAATAGAAGACTAAACATATATACACACACACACACTTCTGTGTGCCTGGCAAACACACTCAGGGGTGGCAGCAAGAAGGAGTTATTCATATCTCCTCTATACTGGCTTTCCCATAGGTACATTCATTGGGGGCGTGATTTTCATAGGAATGGCCAGAGTGAAAATCTCTGCAAGGAATTGCTGGGTCTTCTATTCACACACGCACCACACATGCAACACAATACACACAGACACAATGCATACACACATAAAATACACACAATACATACACAATCACACTACGTATGCAATGCACAACACAGTACGCTATATGCAAAACTATATAAAAGCAATACACAAAATGCTACGCAATACGCTATGCACGAAATGCAAAAAGCAATACACTCTATGCAAATAACAACATGCAATACAGTATACACAAAACAATATATGGAAAACGCTATATGCGGAACACTAAACGCAAAACAATATACACGATATGCAAAAAGCTAAACGCAATATGCTATACACATTACGCTAGACGCAAAACACAATACGTAAATGTAATATGTTAAACGCAATGAGGTATATGCAATAGGCTATACACTATAAGCTATACGCAAAATACCGTAGGCTATAAGCAAAAAGCAATATAGGCTACGCAAACACGCACTGTGTGCAAAACGCTATGCGCGATAAGCTATATGCAATATGATATACGGAACACGCTATATGCTATACACAATATGTGATCAGGAAAAAGGCAATATGCAAAACGCTATATGCAAAATGCTATAAGCAAAACGCAATTCGCTATACAAAAAACACAGTACACAAAATGCAATATGTTATACGCAAAACGGTCTTAGCCAGTGTTCTATATGCAATACACAGTACATAATACGAAAGGCACAAAACGCAATAGACTATTCACTAAGCATATTAACCTGATACGCAATACAATATAGGCAAAATGCAAAGTGCAAAACATAATATGCTATACTAAAAAAGCAATACTCTATACGCAACAAACACACACACAGTACATGCAGCACATATGTCATGCAAAAAACACTTCATGCAAAACACGTTCTCACACATGCTCTCGTGCTCACACGCTCTGCCATGGGCTGCAACCTTTTTTTGGAGCTGAAAGGTCTAAACACCGAAAATTAAATAAGCCAGTCATTAACTTTGCAATGTACTGCGTACCCTTCTGGCACTCAAAGGGTTAAAAACATTGCCTCCTTTCTGGATTCATCTGGATGTCAGGGGAAAATAGTCCTACATGTAAATCCACTTTTCATTTTTTAACTCTATTAGTGCCAGACATTTATCCAATGTTTTGGGCTGCAGTGTGATGGATAACGCACATAAAGCCTACTCCTATTTAGGATGTTTTCTGCAGTCTGTCTTCATAACACACTTCCTTTTTAAACCATTCTATGTTTATTTAGTCATTCATACTATTGGGACTTTATTTTATTTTTATTACCCACACAGGCAATGCCCTACTAATAATGCTTATATATTCAAATTCTTTTTTGTTTCCCCCAGTGGAAGGAGAGTGATCTCTACGAAATGCATAGGGAGAAGGAGCTTAAAACACAGACTCCATGAACCGGTATGTAGCAAAAAAGATGGGTGAAGAAACGTACACGATAAAGATGCTATGAATATTTTCAAGGTCAATACTGGGAACACAAAGTCGGCGTAAAGGACACTGTATGGTGAGACTATAATCCAAATTACACACCAAACATTTAAAGTGACCGTAATGTCCCATAAAAACGTTTTATAGTTTTATAGAGGAGAAGAAAATAAGCTGAATGGCACAAACCCTATCTCTCAAACCGCTATGGTTTGAGAGATATAAGCACTGAAAGTTCCCCCTCCCTCCCCTTCTCCTGATGTCAGCTGTAAAGCTGACAGCAGGAGATTCGAGTCGTATGACTCGAGAAGGCTCTGCAGTAGAGCTGAAATTGCGTTATTGCAAAAGAATTACTTCATTGGAAAGGTCTACAAAGTGTGCTTGCAAACCAGGCACACTTTGTAGTCCTTTCCAATTAAGTAATTATTTTTCAATAACGGGATTTCGGCTCTGCTGCAGAGCCGAAGGCTGGTCCCCAGACCGGGATCTCCTGCTGTCAACTGGATAATGACATCAGGAGAAAAGGAGGGAGGGGGGAATTTTCAATGCCTATATCTCTTAAACCATAGCGGTTTGAGATATAGGGTTTGTGTCATTGAGCTTATTTTTTTCTCCTCTACAAAACTATAAAAAGTTTTTATGGGGTATTACTGTCCCTTTAAGTAGTGCATACTGTCTTTGGCTTCATTTAAATACATCCCTTTAAAGTGACACTAATGCTTGTTTATGAAAGCTTTAATATTGTAGTTATTAAATAAATAAAGCAAAACATCAGTTTGTTTGCTATAACTTTGATAGTTTAGTGTAATATCGATGTAAAGTTTACCCCTCCTGCCCCTTTTAGCGACGTCAGCGCTCTAGGTGACAAACTTAGATTCTGGCCTACGGACCAGATGGCTAGTCTAAAGAGCTGAAATAACAGTGTATACAAAACAAATCTTCATGACAATAGTCTACTGCCTCAAACCAGACACACTGTAGACCATTGTCATGAAGATTTACTTCTGCAGACCAGAATCCAAGTTAGTCAGCTAGAGCGCTGATGTAGCTAAAAGGGGCGGCAGGGGTAAGCTTTACATCAATATTACACTAAAACTATCAAAGTTATAGCAAAAAGACATATGCTTTGCTTTATTTATTTAATAACTACAATATTAAACCTTTCCTAAAACAAGTATTACTATCTTTTTAAGAATAGAGACTGCATGTGTTCACTCGCCTCACATATACTGGTCATGGAAAAGTTCAGTTTGTGACCCAGATACAATATACCCACGAATGACTGTTGATGGAAATGCATGTGTGTTACTATATAACTTTATAAGAAAATATTGGCAAAGAGAAATCTTTATTATGTCGCCACTAACTGCTTGTGGTTTCTGTGATGGATATTTTATAACAACCTCCTCTTAACATCCATTCATCGTCATTTCATCAACAGATACTGCCACTGTTTCATCCATTCTACAGAGATCATCTTTTATCAGTTTATAATATTATGTTATATTATGTCACAAATTTTTCAAGTTGAACCATGAATTATATCAGCTTCATTACTTCTTATTACATATTGATTACAGGACTTCCATTAATACATATTTTCATCAATCCAACTGTTTTCATCAATTTCATTATCCATTATTTTCCATCATCATTATGCATTGTGTTTATTTTCATTTTCACTCAAAATCACTGATGCAGAAGAAAACATTATCACAAATTATTTATGTCCTCTCGTTTTGATTGGTAATTTGTTATCATTGATTATTTTTTATGACCAATTTTCATTTTATTTTGATTAAAGGCAATCTAAGGCATCACTCTGGATTCACATTTACTGTTTACTGTAATAGCCTATTGTAGCTATTTCTTTACATATTCATGGATAGCATTTAACATTAATGATTGCTTTTTATATTGGAATCTATTGATCATTATGTTTTATATATTTCATTTTTTATTTATTTTAATAGTATATACACATAATAGTTTCATTTGTTTATTTTTTTATTGTTATTTTTTATTGTTGATTTTTTTCTAGCATCTGCATTAGGGTACTGGTGGTGTGCATCATTTGAACTCTTGTTTTTCCACTTTATTGACATATGTCCAACTCATAGTTCCATTGAATCACAACATTTATATACCAATTAAGGTTATGAAATATTACTTTTCAAAGCGGAACTACCACCCCTTGTAAAATTATGCTAGTCGCCAGAATTATTACTGCGTTACTGAGAATTCCTACTATTACCGGGACTGACAGCCAGGAAACATTGCAGACATCTTTGCTGCCCTCCTTTAAAACATGACAAATCCCCTGCCCCACTTTACAGTTTATTCAAAGACACAGAGTACCGTCAAAGAAGCTGTTACATGTTCTGTCTTTACATGAACCAGCTGATCAGCTATTTTAAGTCCATAGTGAACTATCCTGTTGATCAGCTGATTCATGTAAACATAAGAATTGCAAGTCACTGCAGAGTGACAGACTGATAGTTATGGAGGGCAAAAGGTTAAGGGAGTCTGGTGATTTTTGGTGGTGAAGTCTGAGTGCTTCTACCCTACTTGCCCTCCCTAACACATTGCCAGTATTAGGCCAACCCTATATTCTAATGATTAAAGTGTCTCCCCTCCCCTTGTATACATAATTCTTAGTGTATAAATACCGAAACACCTTGTATTTTGGGATGTGACACCAAGCAAAATAATCCATGTAAATTGTTTTTTCTAATATCAATATGCATGGTTTATTAAAATGACAAAAATAAAAGAATCAACACTAAAACATCAAGGTAATATTGCACCAGTATATATCAGTCCTAGATATGTACATTGTTCCACTATATAAATAGATCTTATAACTAGGTGCATATTGTGTACGTCTAGAAAAACCCTAACTGGGATATAAATGTTGTGCTTCAATGGAATTATGAATTAGACATGTGTCCATTGAGTGGAAAAGCAACAGTTCAAATGATGCACACCACAGTACCCTAAAGCAGATACTAGAGAAAAAGAACAATACATTGTAAACTTGCCCCCAAATAATTACCCATCTGGCGACTAGCTGCTCAATTATGCTAGTCGCCAGAATTATTACTGCGTTACTGAGAATTCCTACTGTTACCGGGACTGATAGCCAGGAAACACTGCAGACATCTTTGCATAGTGACGTCTGTGTGTCTGTGCTGTCAGTCCCTTTCTGCTCTAGGAGGTATTTCTAGGAGCCGCAAGGCACCGGAAGGGACTGACAGAGCAGATGACACTATGCAAACATGTCTGCGCTGTTTCCTGGCTGTCAGTCCCGGGAACAGTAGGAAATCTCAATAACGCGGTAATAATTCTGGCGACTAGCACTATTGAGCAGCTAATCGCCAGATGGGTAATTATTTGGAGGCAAGTTTAGAAGGGGTGGTAATTCCGCTTTAATGTTTTATTGTTGATACTTTTATTTTTGTCATGTTAGCAAACAATACAGATTCATTTTGGATAACGTATTATATGTGGATTAATTTCCTTGTCACATCCCAGTATAGAAGGTGTTTTAGGAGCTTCAAAGATATATTTTTGTATTCTTCATATATTTAACTATCCCTACTTATTAGTTTTTCTAATTTTACATTACCATATTATCAGCCATTTTTGGCTGCAACTAGGTTATATTACATTACTATGGCAAAGTATATTGTATTCTCCATGGAAAAGTGATCTCCGCACATCACTAGACACACTTTGCCATAGCACAGAACCTTAGAGAGACCCCTCAGGTATCTACACCAAGGATGTAAGTCAGAAGGGAGCAACCTATGATTACACTGCTGTTGCTGAACCATATCTCCCAAAGATGTTGGAAAAACTGTAGTCCAATCACAGGGGACCCACATGCTACCCTGACCTGATGCAAGCTTAGCTGGATAAAGTTCTACAATCTATTAACCCAGGACAACCTAGCAAGAAATACTGGGGCATATATATATTATATATTATATTGAAGCCCTTGTAAAACTGAATTAAATGTCACCAGCAGCATCTCTCAAACCTTTACGGTTTGCGAGATAGCCGCTTTTAAACTTCGCTCCCCCTGCCTCTCCGATGACGTCAGTGTTTTTGCTGCAGCAGGGGAATCCAGTCCCGGGACCGGCGGAGGCTCTTCAGCAGAGCCGAGATCTCTATATGGAAGAGAGAATCCTTCACTAAAACGGTCTTCTACGTGTGATTCGTTACCAAGCACACGTAGAAGACCGTTTTAGTGAAGGATCGTTTCTTCTATAACAAGATCTGGCTGTGCTGAAGAGCCTCCACTTGATTCAAAGAAGGGATTTCCCTTCTGCAGCAAGAACGCTGACGTCAGCGGAGAGGCAGGGGGAGCGAAGTTTAAAAGTGGCTATCTCACAAACCATAAAGGTTTGAGAAATGCTGCTGGTGGCATTTAATTCAGTTTACAAGGGCTTCAATATAAGGGATAGTAATTTTGAAGTATTACTATCCCTTTAAAGACAAAAGTGGAGTAATTCTGGGGTAAACCTGTTGCACTGCAGGAAACAAAAAAATTCCATTGATTTAAAGGGGCTTTTAAACTCTTGAATGCTAGAGAGCTCTCAAATGACACCTACCATTCAATGGGCTAGAGACCAATGTAACCCCTTAAGAACCAGAGGGCTGTGCAATGTGTAGTTCCTAAGGGGTTACTTCAATGTGAACTTGTAGTTCTCCCCTATGGTGCAGAAAACGGCTGTGGGTGGAGATGATGGAAAGGGGGATACTTTATCATTACTCTTGAACTACAACTCTGACAGAATTAAAATAACACTCTCCATGGCCCAAATACTATGAAGATTAAGTGGAGCTGCTTTTATTTTGAAACATTACTATCACTTTAATACTGTATCTTTTCTTACATTTTTAACTCTCCCTGTTTCCACCGTCCCACTGTGAATGAAAGCACCCTTACATTAGACTATTGGAAGTTGTCACCTATAGCTACATCATCACAGATTGGCTATTCTGCAGAGATGGTGTGGCAAGATCAAGATATCTGGCACTTCACAAAGAAGACAGCTTCTTTCATTTGCCTGCATGCTTTGATCTTAGATACAGAGACAGGCTGATGCACTAAGAACAAGTGGTGCAGCAGCAAACCAATTGGAATGTAGGGGACCAATAAAAATGTCAAAAATTCCCACTGATTTAACCCCTTAAGGACCACAGATTCTGTACACCGGAGGATCATCACCATGTTTTCACAGAACCGCCACATTTCAGCGATGACATGTACCAGCTTGCTAAGGAAAAGCCTGAAACTGACTGTCTTGGAACAGTCAGCTTCTGCCTCCGGGCATGGTTGCAGTGTGCCTTCAAGGGTTAGTAATACTTTTATTAAAGTAGAGGTCTGAGCCTTTCTTTAACACTTAAAGCTATATTTCAATACTTACAGTTCTGTAGTTCAATCACTATTGAATCTGTAAAGATCCCCCTCACGCCAATTTCCCTTGCGTCACTGATACCTCAGGATGGTCCGGATGGAGCATGGCGAGTGACAATCTTCAGTAAGTATAAGGAAAATCCTGCCCTCCTTCGTTAAGGGGGGGGGGGGCAGGGTTTTCCTTATACTTACTGACCGAAGAGTATCCCTGCTGCAATTCGTCTGGTTGATTGACCACATTTCAGATCTAATGGGAGGCAGCCAGAAGGGGCGGGAGGTGGATCCTTTACAATTCAATAGCATTTGAACTAGATAACTGTAAGTATTGAAATATAGGGCTAAGTCTTATCAGGCGCTCTGTGATAATTTAACTCATGACGTGCCAGGACTGTCACTGGTCCTAAAAGGACTGAAAGTTGTGACGGTCCTTGCACGCTCCAACACATAGTAAAGCAATGAATTTCAAACTTCTCTAGCATTCAAGGGGTTAAAAAAGCCAATTCAGATCAATGGACATTTGTTTGTGTTGCTTGTTTGGTCCAGAACTGCACCACTAGTACTCAGTACTGTCACCACATCTCATCACTCTGCAATGCGCTAGACAACCTTTTGTTAATCAATAAGCTTAGACATTCCTTTTAGCCCTGAATGAGCCTGTGTTTCTGGGAGCCATACTATTTCATAAGTCTTTGAATAAGCAACAGAAACAAGACTAGACAGTAATGATTTATAATATAGGCCATTAGAGAGGAATTCTGGAATCTTGATTAGGGGCCAATAACTTCCTTGTCCTGCTCTGTGCACATTTGGATAGAAGACAACAATCATGGTTATTATATTGTGCTGACAATTACAATTATAGACCAAAAGTTAAAAATAAAAATAAAAATCAGAATACTTGTGAATGTTGAAATACAAATAGGGGTAAGTAGAGGAAATTATTAGAAAGTTATTCTATTAGATCTCAAAAGTACCTGATTCTAAAGTAACCGTTAATCTTCTGAGACTGATGGCTAGGTTAGTGCTATCTGCGTGCCTGCGCCGTTAGCCCCTTCCGGTGCCTTTTGGCACAGTGCAGTGCCTCCTAGAGGAGACCGGGACTGACAGCGCAGGCGTGCAGACGTCTCTAAGACAAGATGTCTGCGCTGATGTCTGGCTTCCGGTCTCTGAAGATTAAGGATTACTTTAGAATTAGGTACTTTTGTACTTCTGTTGAAATCTAATAGAACTATTATGACTCTAGTTGCCATATGTTTAATTATTGGAGGGCGACTTTATACAATGTGAAAGTTGCGCTTTAAGGGCTTAAGAAGAAATGCTAGCAATTATGCTTAACCCCTTAGATGCTAGATACATCCTTTATAATAATTTGCTAAATCATGTGCAACACCGCGACATGCGCAGTAGACACTGCTGCGCGTGCTGCAGTCATGCACAGTAGAGACTGCCCGCGCCGCGGCTGATACAGAGCTGGGCGCTCCGAAGGAACATCCAGCTCTGTATCAGCTGCAGCGCGGGCAGTCTCTACTGCGCGTGACTGGCCCGCGACTGGGTGGCAGTGGCACTGTGGCCCGTGTAACGGGCTGTTCAACTAGTCTCCTATACTTTCCTTAGCAATGCATTGGAAACATCTTCAGCATCCAAGGTGTGAACACTTCTGAATAACAAACCCCTGTTTAACTTAAAGGGATAGTAATACTTTGTTTTATCTTTATTTTATTTTGTAGGCATTAAAAAACATGAAGAACGATATAAGTCTTAGCTCTCAAACTTTTATGGTTTGAGAGATATTCACATTCCCGCCCCTTTTACCTAGTGTAAGCCATCTCTTCTCAAATGTGGAATCTACCCCCCTTGACAAGTTTTTCAGGTTTTTTCACTTATATTAACTGAAGGTTGTCCCTCTCTGCAATCTACCTGGGCACCTCCCTTCTGCTCTGGCTGAGCACTGTTACATCAATAAAAGGGGCGGGAGGAGGATACGTTGTCATTGAATTACTCTTGAACTACAACTCTGACAGAATTGAAATAACACTCTCCAAACTCCAAATACTATGATGATTAATTAGAGCTGCTTTTATTATGAAACATTACTATCTTTTTAATGTGGGCAGAAAACAGACTGAGCATATTGGTTCTCCAATTTTGTAATTTGTATTGAATATTGTGTACACAGGGCAGGACCCACTTCTCCAATTGTCTTCTCAGGAATGCTTCAGTGGGAGGAGTTTGGAGTCTAGCAACAAAGAATCATATCTGCCTCCATGAACATAACAGCTATGACCAATTAAAGTTTCATTTTAGGGAACCAATACACAAAGAACTGATATAGAGCGTCCATTAGGGAGGGTGTTAGGAGGTGTCAGTTTATGTTAACTCCCCAGAATATATAGTGTCAAAAAGGGCTGATCTCTTGTGCTTCCAGGGTGTCATATACATGAAGATTAACCTTTCCCATCACGTGCACCATGTTTTGCACACCCCTCTGATCCTTAAAGGGTTGTTTCAGATTAAAACAACAAATCTTTGCAATTGTCAGTCAGTTCTAGATGTCATGTCCGCAGAGAGATAAAAGGTGGTACTGTGTTAGCTTTATTTGGCTAACTGAGAAACTCTAGGATGCAAGAGGGGCTTGAACCCTCCGTGCCCTGGATTGCCAGAGGGAAAGAAATCCACACATCTTCAAGGAAGGAATGTTTAGAAAATATCGGAGGAAAGAGGGTACTTTTACCACCAGTGGCGTCACAAATGATTTGTTTTAGGTCTGGCCTAAACAGGGCATTACCCTAAAATGGCATGGAAACCCATTATTTTTTTGGAAGATTGGTCCATAGACCAAATCTTCAACCACAAGGTGCACAGAAACCTAAGGCTAAGGACTTGTCAGAGAACATTGCCGCATCAAAAATGGATTCAGTAATATTTGCATTACATTCCAATATGTTAGCAAGCATAATGAAAAGATCCTCCCTAGGAGTCTCAGAGTGCAGCGTGTCAGAAAGATCTTCGCCCCATACAGCTATAGCCCTATTCAGCTATGCTGAAACAAAGATGGGCCACAGAGCTGCCCCTGTGCCCACAAAGTTAGCACTTAGATGGGAATCAAGGCATCTGTCAGCCTGATCTTAATGCGTCTGCCAATACAAGAGCTGTGTTTTTGGCTAAGTGTGATATAGGAGAGAACAGCTGGAGGGAGAAGCCCATTGTGCTAACACCTCAGCTGCAAAAACATATAGTTTAGACATATACTTATTAAGAAAAAGTGTCATCTGGAGTTTTCCACTCTTCTAGGAGAATATGATCAAGGGTATTGGAAGGGAACACTGGATTCTTTCTTGAGTCTCTGAAAGATACCTGGAGAAGTAAACCCCCCCATCAGAGGTCTCAAAGACCTGAAGGGTCACTAGCACCCCTCTGCAGAAAAAACAGGATCAGCCTCAAGGGAATCGCCAAATAACATATCTTCTTCCTCTGAATACAATTCCTTGTCAGATGATGCTCCAATAACCAGGGAATGTCCCCTAAAACAGGATAGAGCTGCCTGATGTGGGCATGGGTCTCCAAGAATGGAGGACCACTTGAATAAAAGAGGGAATGGATGCCACCGAGGACAGAGATTTAACCCAAGCTGTCTCTTGATCAGTGCTAGGTGGCCTCGGGCAAGTAGTAGGGGCCATAGTACAGGAGGGACATAGGAACCCAGAATATTCCCTTGTATGCCCAGCATGGCATGAGGAACAGTGAGTTAGGGGAGTAGAGAAGCCCCTGAATCCTTGGGTTTGGCTTTTTGCATATGTCTCTTAGGTTTAGACATATCCAGAAAATGAAACTACTCAGAAAGTAATTAAAGGTAACAACAGTCTATTGCAAAGCCCCCAGAAAGACGCATAAAATACTTATCTGGTATGCAAAGGGTTAAATGAGAGGGAAAGAGCAGGAGAGTCATAGTGCAACATAGAATAGGACCATGACATTCAAAAGGTTATTAGCCAATCTTCTGTCTTCAAGCTCCCATCTGTATAGAACAAAATCTCAGAGAGATTTCAGCTATGAGGAACAGGCTTATTATAAAAGTCAGCCTCTTCAGGGAAATGGTCCATAGAAACTCCTGCAATCAGGGAAACCAGTGATGGGAGCCCACCTAATGGGGGGGGGGGTTATACAGCCCCATATCTAAAGAAACCACTATAAAATAACCTAATAACGAAGTGAGTTGTGAGAGTGACCCTGTCTTTTTGAAGAGCTCAACCTCCCTCCATGGTTCCTGTGTTTCACATTGGACATAAAAGAAATACATGACAGGTTACATTCATGCAAATTATTTTTACATTTAAATTTCACTGGAGGTGAATATCTTTCAGCATCGTCTATGCAAAAGATTACTTAGCCTCTAGTATAGGCATCTCTTTGTAGCTGGATAAGGGGTACAACAATGTATTTCCCTTTTGATGTGAGAATAGCTACAATAAAGTCTATGGAATGTATGGGTTAACCTTCCGAGCTCCAGAGGGGTGAGCAACCCATTGCTTACAATGCATTGCTCACCCCTCTGGCACCCCAAGGATCCAAAATATGTTTATGATATAAATTCCTAGTCACTGTTCAGGCCGCAGTTCTGAGCGTTAAACTTGGTTATCGGTTTATATTCCCAGATAACTCTCTCTGTGTCCTAAAATTTCCCATCAGTACAGTCACCTTGAAACCTTTAACCCCTTAAGGACCGGGAAAATCTGAGGTCGTTTTCCCTTAAGGACTAGAGCAATTCTGACCTTTTTGACTATGTCTTTGTTCAACAGTGTTTTCCCTCTTAGGCTGTTATCCCACCCTCATAAATTATATACTGTTTTTAAGCACAAATAGGGCTTTCTTTTGATACCCCACATATATGGATAACCCTCCATTTACTTTATGAAAACTGAAAAAAAAGTTAAAAAAAAAAAAGTAAAAAAAACACCATTTTTGATTTTCTCTTGGGATCAATTGGTCACAAAGGGGTTACATTTTTATGGAGATTGCATTAAAAGTATGACCGGTCAGTCATACCTACAAAATGCACAGTTTAAAGTGGCCACTGTCCCCCCTGGGTGAAAATCCCCATGTCCCTTTTTCCCACCCTATTTTGACACTTTTTATCCCTGACATTTGGTGGTGTATATAAGTGTATTACAATGCTCCACAAGAATCACACTTGCAATATTGTTTAATTATGTTTTGGTTTTTTTTTAATAATTTTTTTTTTTGTAAAAAAAAAAAAGTGTTTTTTTTTTTTTTAAATAAGTAAATAATTGCAGGTCAAAAATTGACCTGCATTTAGCCAGCCTCATGCACCAGCAGTGAAGGGGTTAATACCCCTAGCTGCTGTATTTTATTTTGCCACTAGGTGTCTCCTCTCTACTTCTCTCTCCCTTACTTTGATAGTAAGGGAGACAGACGTAGACTAGACACTCGGAGTCAGCATGCTGACTCTGTTTGTCAGAATGCCGGTACATGTGATCGCTGGTACGGCAATCGCATGAACCAGCAAAGGCAAGAAGGGCTGAGACTGAACGCCCCAGTCTCGGAGCGTTCAGTCTCAGCCTGGAATTCATGATAGCAGCGTGCATGGAGGCATGCTGCTATCATTTAAGCCATGACGGACCTGGTCCATCATGGGTCCTTAAGTGGATTGCAACCCATGATGGTCCAGGTCCGTCATGGGTCCTTAAGGGGTTAATGCTGTGATCAGTTTTGCAAAAACTTTGACCCACTGGGGTGTCTTTTCTTGTTCACACTAGAACCATGAGAATTCATCTGTTTTCTTGGAATCTGTCTTGTCTCTGCTACATATAATCTTATGTTGGGACATTTCACACACATGATGATGTAGACAATATTAGATGATCTGCAGGAGAACTTGCCCTTGAATAAAGATGTACTCTCTTGAACAAAGGCACAAGGGCAAAATGCATCAGGGGCCACAATTAAGATAAAAGGGAGGAGTTATTATTGGGAAATGTTATTTCTCCCTTACATAACAACTACACATTTTAACATTCTACATATAATTTTTAGATAAATGTACTCCCACCTATGGTCACACAATGATATGTGCTTACCTATGCAGAAATGTGATAAAATACTAAATTTTCCCACCTGTCTTCCCCAGGTATCAAGCTACCTGGCTTCACACATTAAAGTGGAACTTTCATGCCACTAATATTGAGCTCCAAAATAGAAGTACAATAGCGATATGTATAGACTTACTTTGAGTTTCAAGTATAATTGAGGCATTAGCGAGAAATAGACCTTCCTAGGCAGACAGGCAGCGGGGAACAGTGCAGACATCTTGCAAAGCTGGCATCTCCAAGTCTGCACTGTCCGTCCCCTTCAACTCCACGATTGGTGAGTTGCATGCCTTTAGGCACCGGAAGGGACTGACAGCGCAGGTGCAGAGAGAGCCCACTGCAAGATCCCTGACGGTGCCCGTCTGCCTAGAAAGGTCTATTTCTCGCTAATGCCGCAATTATACTTGAAACTACAAGTAAGTCTATACATATCACTATTGTACTTATATTTTGGGACTCAATATTAATGGCATGAAAGTTCCACTTTAAGCACATTGTATTTAGTGCAGATAAGGAAAAGGAAAAGGGTGAACTAGAGGGTTCCACGCAGAACTGTATAACAGTCAGAGATTCTCCTCAACTAGGGGGGCCCTAATACCATTCATCCCTGGGGAGTTGATCACTTTGCCCTACTGTTAGAACAAAGCTGAATGCTCTGAACAACAAATCTGACCCTAACCATGGAGAATATGTACTTTTATTATATAAGTAGAAGGTTTCAACGTACACCTTAAAGACAAGTCATAAATAGATAGTTGGACTTAAATGGAATCTATACATACAGGAATTCATGTCTCTTCATTAAGTTAAGGATATCACTAGGTAAGAGTCCTCTGTACAGCAGCTGAATATATCTATATGCTTTTGCATTGTAGGTCTGCACTGCCCCAGCCCCAAACTCACTGGTAGAAAAGCAAAACACTGTCACATGGAACAATTCTTCAGGTACTTGCAGATTTCCAATACAAAAAGAATATACTACTGTATAAAAGACTGCTAACTAGGACAGTCCTCCTATGTACTGTTCAAGGACCAGACTGGTGTGTAACGGAAGGCTATGCCCTTTATTGAAAACCTCTCTGGTCTATAAGGATTAACACATTAACCACTTGTTTCATAAGGTATGGCTTGACTCCTTCTAGTCCTTCATTTTATGAACATGCTTACTTATCCTTGTATACAGAGTGGCCCCAAATACAGTACTTACTATAGTCGTTTTACAGTCATGTCCCCTGCAGAGCTCTGTGTATGAGTTGTATCGAACATATACAACCCAGCTGCCAATAAATACAGCCAGCCATGAAAAAAAGAAATATTTAATCCGCATATATGAAAAACGAGCCTGCAAGAATTAAAAGTGGATTATAAACAATGAAGATTTATTAGAAGCAGTATTTTAATGCATAGCAAGGTTTAAAGAGATAGTAATGTCAGCATATAAAGTTAATATTATTTATTCATTTTACTTTTTTATAACGAATGGTACCTTTGTAAATGTACATCTGTTGTAGCCTTTGTGTAATTCTATTTTAGTTTCCCCCTCCCGTCCCTTTTAAACAACGTCAGGCAGAGTCTCCTCAGATCTGAAAGCTGGTTGCAAGACCGTGCAGATTGCAACTAGGGACAATATTGTATCCATCAGTATAAGGAAAACCCTGCCCCCCCTTTGACAAATGGGAGCAGAGTTTTCCCTTATGCTGACACAATATTGTCCCTCATTGTGATCCGTCCACACCGGCTTTCAGATCTGAGGAGATTCTTCATGACATAGGGAAAAGGGGTGGGAGTGGGAAACTTTAAAATAAAATTATACAAAGAATGCAACTTTATGGACATTTATAAAGGTACCATTCATTATAAAAATGTTAATGAATAATCGATCTTAACAACATATACCGACATTACTATCTCTTTATTTATAAATATAACATTAATTGTTGCACTATTCCTGCTGAATAAAACAAGGGTACGTTCATTGCCTAGAGATACTTCATTCAAAAGTTATTCTAAGTGGTTGATTTGTTTTTAATAATCAAAATGTATTTTATGAAAAGTCAACACTAGATGGTGCTATTGAGAAATATAGTTTATACCCACAAAATAAAGATGCATTTTGTGGGCTGGTTTGGGCAATAACTCTTGAATGAAACATCCCAGAAGTGAGATTATCCTTTTTTTTTACTCAGCAGGAAAACAATAAATAAGTATACAGTGAAAACAGAAACATATTAAATAATTAATACTGAACAGTGCTAATAGAATTCAGAGAACTATCCAATTAATAATGTAATTACATCAGCCATGCCTCATGTTGTGCCCCCATATCTTGCAGTGCTGAGAGTTATTCATAAAAAGATGGTTGAACAGCTTTGCTTGTGCAATTCTATCCTTCATGGTTCTGTTCCATACCATACTTTGCTCAGAAATGTATTGACTGTTAGTAATAATAATACAAAAACTTATAATAACAACCTAAAATTATATAGTATTCTTCTAACTGTTGGGTGCTTTTATTACTTTTATCAACAAGAATAAAAATTAAAGGGGACATGTATCAATGCAGGTACTATACAATTAGTCACTTGGATGTTAGAAAGGTCACTAACGCACTGCATTATAATGCAGATGTGACTAGTTGAGCATCTCTGACCCTTATTTTGCCTATACAAAAAGAAAGGGCGAAAGCAAGCGATAGTGAGAAAGTGAAATAGATAGCAAGAGGAACACCAACAGAGTACATGAGAGCAGGAGAGACAGAAAGCACACAAGAGAGAGAGCAAGAAAGTGCACGAGAGAGAGCAAGACTCACCAGACATGAAATATAGATAGACACAATGACACAAAAACCCAGATCGTGCGAGCAAGACCGCAAATAAGAGGAAGCGAGAAACTAAGAGAAATGGTGAAAGAGTGCATAAGAGCAAGAGAACAAGAGAAAGCTCAAGAGAGAGAATGAAAGACATAGCATGTAAAAGAGAAAGCACTCAAGACAAAATGTAAGTGGGAGAGACGGCATGTGAGAGTAAGAGAACAGGACAGCATGAAAATGGGAGGGAGACAACACGCAAGAGAGGAGGACAGCATGCAAGTGAGAGAGAGACAACACGCAAGAGCCGGAAGAGTGCAAGACAGCATGCAAGAGAGTAAGAGTGCAAGACAGCATGCAGGTAGGAGAGAATGACAGCACTCAAAAGAGTAAGGGCACAAGACAGCATGCAAGAGGGAGAGAGAGAGGGAGCAACCAAGTGAGTAAGAGAACAAGACAGCATGCACAAATGCTGCAGAGTCAACACACTAGAGTAGTGTAAGAGAGCGCACAAGAGAGAGCAAAAATCAGCACAAAAATCAGCACAAAAGGGAGTAGATTGCAAAGGGATTCACAGAGCATGCAAGGGAGACAGAAAACACACAAGAAATAGAACTGATAACAAGGATAAGTATGTACGAGAGAGACAGACAGAAAGACTGCAACAGCAAGAAGGAGTGAAGAATTGAGAGAAACAGTGAGTGTGAGACACAAAGAGAGAACACCAGCATGTAAAAGACATATGGCACGGCCGTGCAAGAAAGCAAGATAACAGTAGAGAGACTGATATGGTGACAGCAATAAGTGAGAGAGAGAGAATGAGACCAGCAGCGTGTGGTGTTCTAGTATAATAGTCTGTATGGAAGAGAGAGAGAGATGCAGTGAAACAAATCAAATGTATAGCATACTGACTACTATTTTAAATTTTCAATATTTCAATATTCAAATATTGAATTGGAAATGGGTAGATCCTTCCTTACATTATTTACCCCTTGGATGCCAGGAACATCTCTGTACATTCTTTGGAGAATCCGCTAGGGCTTAAAGGTGGATCCATACAAGTAGATTAAGTTTGGTATCTTAGTGTTATTCTCTTACTTTTAACGAACGATTAAGTTGACATTTTTTACAATATGCAATATAGAAGGAATTTTGAAATGCTTTACTGATAAATAATCCTTTAAAGGTGAAGTAAAGTTTTGCTATGAATATATATGTATATATATATATATATGTGTATTATGGATATATATATATATTCCAAAGTTATTACAATTTCAACAGTTTTTTACATTGACAGGGCTCTCAAGTGGTCAAATTCCAATGAGTTATTCTGTTACAAAATATTTGAGAGGAAAGTTAGTGTCAAAGAGCTCTCCATAGAATGTGACAGAAACTGCTGTTATGCTGTCAGTTAGAACTCTGAGGATGTAAACACACTTCCTGATTATTTACATTTTGAATAAAACAACTCACAGCAGTGGGTGTACCCTAACAGCAGTGGGAGTGACCTTATTTTACTCACCAGGCAAAGCTCTATAACATATAAGTTTTCATAAATGTACTGCTCTTTTAGGGATAAGGGAGGTGTGCAACGCATTAAAGCAACGTGTTGCAATATTCTTTGGTCCTTAATGTGTTAAATAAGTGAATTTCTTCCTAACTTATACTTAACATGAAGTGACCTTCTTACTAACCTATACTTAGAATTACATTATCACCTTGAAAATTACACCCTATTTTTCAAAAGAGGTCTTTCAACATCTGCTCTCAAGCTTCCCAAAGAATTCAAACTATTCTCATCTCAGCAATGGTGATTCATTGTGAGGCTCAGTCTTTGTGACAGGCCCAGCTGCGCTGAAGAAGGAGTGGTCTTATAACCTGCACTCTTGGGGTTATTACAGTACACACGCTGCACACATCTACTAAAGAGAAACCCAGAAGGAAAGGTGCACTTGCACTAATGCTTAACCCCTTAAGGACAGTGTGGTCCAGGGGTGGGCGGCTCTAGTGGACCACCATACTTTTTTTTTTTTTTTCAGCGATGCATTCTGGGATCACAGAGTGGCGTGGAGCCTCGCTGCTATCCCAGAATTCCATGATGTGGTGGGACCATCACTGATCCTTAATGCACAAACAGTGATGATGGCCCTGTTGTTATGGTGTTAAATAGGATTTTGTCTTCTTGTAAAGATCAAACAAATAGCGCAGGTGCTTCATGTTATTGTAAAGATCAGCTGACTATTACTTCACATTGGTCCTTATTTATAAAGACAAACTGAAACAAACCAGCAGCACCATAGGTTTAAAAATTCCCATTCCTTTGCAATGTGTTGGAGACCTCCCCAGAATTCATGGACTGAAAATGACCCATCTGAATCAACTGGAAATTGATTGTACACTTGACTTGCTCCAGAATAGACCCTCATGTCCAAGTGTACAATGCACTTTGTATTTTGCTGTGTTGATGAGAACTATTTTTTTTTACTTATTTTCTGAGACCAGATTATAGCTATTGTTTTATAAACATTATGAACAGAAAAGCAGTCACTGGCTGTCACATTATTTTCCTAGTCTCTGTCTCTCATTATGGCCTGATAATCGAATGAGGATTTCAAAAGATCCAAGAGGAAAATTTAATATCTGAGCTTAACACCTTAACCCTTTAAGGACTGGGAAAATCTGAGGTCGTTTTCCCTTAAGGACCGGAGCAATTCTGACCTTTTTGACTATGTCTTTATTCAACAGTGTTTTCCCTCTAAGTCTTTTATTCCACCCCCACAAATTATATACTGTTTTTTAAGCACAAATAGGGCTTTCTTTTGATACCCCACTTATATGGATAATCCACCATTTACTTTATGAAAATTAAAAAAAAAAGTAAAAAAAAAAAAAAAAAAAAATTAAAAAAAAAAAACACCATTTTTGTTTTTTCTCTTGGGATCAATTGGGCACAAAGGGTTAAATTTTTATGGAGACTGCATGAAAAGTATGACCAGTCAGTCAAAATGTGCAGTTTAAAGTGGCCACTGTCCCCTCTGGGTGAAAATCCCCATGTCCCTTTTTCCCCACCCTATTTTGTCACTTTTTTATCCCTGACATTTGGCGGTGTGTATAAGTGTATTACATGGCTCCACAGCAAGCACGCTTCCAAAATGGTTTAATGAGATTTTATTTATTTTTTTAAATAAAATTGTATTTTTGTAAAAAAAAAAAAAAAGTATATCATTGCAGGTCAAAAATTTACCTGCATTTAGTCAGCCTCCTGCACCAGCAGTGAACGGGTTAATACCCCCAGTTGCTGTATTTTCTTTTACCACTAGGTGTCTCCTCTCTACTTCTCTCTCTCTTACTTTGATAGCAAGTGAGACACTCAAAGACACAATGCTTTGCGTGTTGCCTCTGTTTCTCAGAATGCCGGTACATGTGATCACTGCTACAGCGATCACATGAACAGGCACGCCGCTCCGGAAGCCCTGAACCGGAAAAAAAAAAAGCCCAGTGGTCCTCAAGTGCACGTGCACGCGCGCGCGTCCGTCCTTAGGGGGTTAAAGGAACACTAACACCTAAACATGATCTGGGATTATATACACATAAATACAATCTGCTTCATGCAATCATCTGTACATAGTCTCTATTTTCTGAGGCTTAGAACTTAGTCTTCCATATGCTCTGTGGGTGCAGACATTCCTGCCCTTTCCAGGACTGCAAGCACCAGAGAAATCATTAGCTGGTTGTCCGTAAATGGTGGATATAAAACAATAGCTTTTCTGAATACAAAAACAGTGGGCACTAATCACAAAAATAACTAACCTTAGCTCCCCCCTCACTGCAAAAAAGTGTTCCTTTAAAGGAATAGTAATACTTTGTTTTAACTTTATTTTATTTTGTAGGCATTAAAAAAACATGAAGAATGATATAAGCCTTAACTCTCAAACCTTTATGGTTTATGAGATATTCACAAGTAAAGTTTCCCCCTCCCGCCCCTTTTACCTAGTGTACACAATCTCTTCTCAGATGTGGAATGCAGTCTATAGACCAGACAACAGAAGGGGACACTCTTATTCCTATGAAAACAATGAAATCCCTGCCCCCCTTGACAAGCTTTTCAGGTTTTTCCCTTATCTTAATTGAAGATTGTCCCTCTCTGCAATCTACTTGGGCAGCTCCCTTCTGCTCTAGCTGAACAGTGTGACATCAGTAAAAGGGGCGGGAGGGGAATACTTTATCATTGAATTACTCTGGAACTACAACTCTGACAGAATTGAAATAACACTCTCCAAAGTCCAAATACTATGATGATTAATTAGAGCTGCTTTTATTATGAAACATTACTATCCCTTTAACATGGAACTTTCACCTCTTATAGACCTGCTCCCATATGAACAAGCAAGCCAAATAAAGTCCAGATAGTGTAGTTTTATTTGCAGAAAATCGCTGTGTCTTATATAAATTATCCCTCAAATCTTGGGAGTTACGTCAACAGTGGATTATCTGCGGTACAAGCTGTACTGCAGAATCCAACTGCAATGCACGCCGTCCCCTCCAGTCAGGCATACCTGCCCACAGTATAGAATGTCCTTTCCCTGCACGCTGAGTTCCGGGCCCCGAGAGAAGGGGAAGGTGCAGACTTGGACCAGGGCGGGGGAGAGCTGCCACTGCCAATCATCCTCTACCTAGCCAAGAAGGCAGCGCACTCCTCACCAATGAATATCTCCGTTGCAGCAACTGAATACATTCATAAAGGGTAACACAGTCCATTTTGGACTCCCACAGGTCTTAAAAAAACATTGGGTGGGGTGAAGGTTGATAATAGTTGATAATTCACAAAATAGAGATGGATATGAAGGAAAAGTGGTTTAATGTGGGGACATTTCCTCTTGGACACTGCTGTGGCTTCACTAAAAGGCTTGGCAGACTGTACAGATAAGAGATTGTCTAATAACCACATGGGTGGGTTGCAGTTCAATCACGGATGGTCAATGTCAATGTGGGCTAACCATCACCTATTCAATGGATGGGCTATTCAAACAGGTTTCCATGTTTAATTCCCTAGTGTGAATGTAGCTTAAGAAATATTAGGGGATCACAATTAATGATCCATTTACCAACTAATTAGGTTAATCCGTAAATAGTTGTCTCACACAGACTGATCTATTTACTGAACAATTAGATCGGAAGGATAGCTGTAACATGTATTAGTGTCTCACAATAAGAGACCCACTGAATAATACCTCTGCACTCAGCTAGGGATGGTAGTAAAATATAGTAATGGGTTATATTCTTACCTTACATTAACTCAGGGGTAGGTAATCTTTGTCTCTACAGCTGTTGAGGACTACAACTCCAATCATCCTCAACCAGCTGTTGGCTGGTTGGGGATGATTGGAACTGTAATCTCCAAAGATGTCTATCATATGAACCAACAAATATTTTAGTTGCCACCATCCTCTACATCAAGGGTGAGCAACATGTATCTTTCGTTGTACCACAATTCCCATCATCCTCAGCTGGCCTATGTAGTGCAACAACAGCTGGAGGGACATAGGATGACCACCTCTAGCCTAATTCACCTTTTACCAATACTTATACTGACTATTTAATAACCATTTTCATGCTGTCTCTCTCAACTAAATTGACAACCAAAGGGTAGAAGACGGAATGATTCCTGTTTTACAGTCAAGCTGTATTCCCCACCCCAGACACACAATATTGCCATAAAAGTCTCAATGAGGATGGTGTACTAAGGGTAAGTGGTGCAATTCTGGAGGAAACCAACTGCACCTGAAGGAACAAATAACACGTCTCTAAAGTCCTATTGCTTTAAATGCCCCCCTTGAATTCAAGAGACGTCTACAAAGCACCGTGAAGTAATGCTTTGAAGACCTTTCTAGCATTCAAGGGGTTAAATGTCCCAAAAAATTCAATGAGAAGTTTTATTTTTCACCTGGTTCCGTTGGTTTGCTCCAGAATTGCACCACTTGCTCTTAGTACATCAGACTCACTATGTAAAGTATTTTGCATACAAATGCAAAGTGACCAGATTGCCATTTTAATTTGGAAACATATAAAAAATGAATAAGTGACTGCCTCTGAACCAAAGCAGACCCACAGCGAGTATATATGCATTCTACATAAAAAACTGGCAATCCAGTCACATTATCCTAATCGTATAAAAACTATTACAATAATAAATCCACTGTTATGTGCTTTTTACTACATAGGAATAATGCAGTAGCTAAGGGCAAACTCCTCTTTGGGTGCCTGGCTGGATTAGTAAAATGGAAATTACAAGCAGTGAATCTAAGTAATGCTCATTGATCGGTGATTGAAAGTCTTAATTCTGAAAGCATTTGGGGAAATGTTATAAAGTGCTTTGTGAATAAAGAGTAATTCGGTTTCCAATGGAACACTTCATGAGCCTCTTTCCCACATGGAATCTCTTTAGTATGGAAATATATGGTTTATAGATCATTAAGTGAATTTTCTTGTATTTTAAAGGTGAACGTCATGCGTCACTGCAGCTTTCAGGAAGATGCTCCCTTATACCAACAGGACCAGACAATCAGTCTGAGAACAAAAGCACTTGCCAGAAGTGAACTGCTAGCACAAGCAATATGGCTCTACTTACCATGAAAGATGACAGATCCTTATTTCTGGCTTCAGATTAGTGATGTGGCTACAAAGGCGATCCTACTACGGCTACTTGCACAGGGGCATCGTACCTGAAGAAAAATAAGACCGGTCATTGTAGAAATTAGCCTTTTTTTGGAATTTTTACTTTTTGAATTGCAGACGGGTGTGCGATGCATTAGGGGATTGATCATCTATTTTGTAGGCAACAAAAAAAGAGAACACATTGATTGACACAATATAACAGGTCTGAATCACAAAAGTGAATTCTGTTTTGCAGTACTTCTGGGCCTACCATTGTGGTGTTAGTGGGTGTGTGGCAAACACTGTTCTATTTACAATTGCTCCTTGAGAGAACATGATAATCAGCTACACAAACACAACTGACACCCATTTGGCTCAGTAACATGACTGAAACTCACATTACAACTGCTACCTTTTCTTTAATCAGTGATGCACTGTTTGGGCCCTATGTTTAAACTCACAAAATGAAAAAACATTTTAATACACAAAAGGAGTATACAACAAAATGGTGCATTTGTGTGAGAAATGACTCCTGTTCCCCATTTAGTAAAATACAATGTTTTAGTTTAGTGCATCGCAGTGGGCTGTATATTCAAAAGAAAAGTGGAAGAGTTCTGGGGCAAACCATTTGCACTACAGGGGAGAACTAACTATGCCAAACACTGCAATGCGTTGGAGACCTCTGTAGAATTTAAGGGGTTAAAATCTCCATTTAAAAATAAATGGAGATTTTTAGTTCTCTCCTATAGCGCAAATGGTTTGCCCCAGACCCCCCTCCACTTTTCATTTGATTATACAGCCCACTGTGACTAAACTTAAAATTGTATTTTACTAAATGGAGAAAAATAGTAATTTCTCTGACAAATGCACCATTTGTTGTATACTCCTTTTCTGTATTAATATATTTTGTCATTTTGTGATTTTAAACATACAGCTCCAAACAGTGCAGCACTGCTTCAAAAAAAGGTAACAGATGTAATGTGAGTTTCAGTCTTGTTCATGAGCCAAATGGGCGTTAAGTGTGGATGTGTATCCAATTATCATGTCTCTCAACGGGCAATTGTAAATAGAACAGTGTTTGCCACACGCCCTCTAACACTACAGTGGTAGACCCAGAACTACTGCAAAACATTATTCATTTTAAAGGAACACAATCGTTTCATAATAATTTTTTTTTTTTTCAAATTGAAGCAGCAGTGGGCGTGAGCCACATAAGATTACCAGGGACAGTGGTTGGAGTTTGAAGTCCAGTAATCCTGCTAGCAGCTGTCATGTCTACCGCCATAGAGGTGACATCTGCGACTTATTGAATATGATATCTACTGAACCAAGGAGAATGGGAAAAATTGTCTGGCCATAGTAAGGTCAGTGCAAGCATGAGCGTCAGCAGAGAAGGCAAGAGGGGTACTTGCCCAAGTCCAACACATAACTGCTTATCTAAATATTAGACCCTACCCAGATTATGGCTTTGCCCTCCCCTGGAAACTGTGGGCTTCCATGAGTGCAAAGTGCTTAATAGAAGATCTCTGTATGAAAGCAAAGTGGAGTAATTCTAGGGTAAACCAACTACACTATTAGGGATAAATAAAATATTCCCCAAATCCCCATTCATTTAAATAAGTCCTTTAGCCCCTTGAATGCACTGGAGCCTTCTTTAGCATTTAATGGGTTAAAAAAACTACTTAAGTAAATACATATGTTTATTTTCACCCTATGATGTAATTGTTTTGGTCCAGAAACTCTCCTATTTTCTTCTATACATGAAGCCTGCACTGACTGACGTACAGAAAGTTCTGTTACTCAGAGATGTACTTAAGTTTACAAGGAGAAGACAAAGCAATTGAACAAGATTTCGTGTTTGTACGCTGTCAGTCATTATGTTTACCAACCGTGCTGGGGATCAAAGAAAGTGATGAGAGAGACAAAAAATAAACAGTGTTGCTTCCTCATACATAAAACGGATTATACTGACTGGTGGGATGGACAGACTTGGTTATATCTACAGGCTATACGCACATAAAAGTGAGATAACTCTGGGGCAAACAAACTCCCTACGGCAGCATATAAAAATTCCCATTGATTGAAGTGGGGTTTTAACCCCTTGTCTGCTAGAAAGGTCACCAGTGCACTGAGAATCAATGCATAAAGTAGAATTAACACTTTATAACAACATAAGTGATTCTGAAAGTGCTTTAAAAATCTCATGTGTATATATGTTGTCCATTCTTTATTTAAAAATATCTTTTGAGATATTTCGATTTATTATTTGTAATTTTATGCAAATACAGCAGTACTGGCTAGTTTACCCTAGTGTGTCAAATACGAACATTTTAATCTCCCTCCCAACTGCCACTTCCTACCAGAAAGTATTAGATGATTTGCAAAAACATCAGAATGACAACAAAGAGCATATTGTGCATACTGATTTCCATAAATATACATTAGGAACTGAACTTTAACATTTTGGCAAAGTCTTCAGAGAAAAAGTGGGATACTCTAAGCTTCTGTTCATGGCACACCACAGTGTCATGTCACCATGGCTGAGAACCACTGGTATACACAGTATAGTTTGGATCATGAAATGGGTGATAATGGGTGTTGAAACTAGGGTTGCAACAATCCATTATTCCAACATTCAATTAAAAATATTAGGTTGATTAATATTTTATTATGCTGAATAATCATCACCTTTAATACAGTGATGTTATGCGCATGTGTATTTGCAACTATTTGGAGGTACATTCAAGGTTATGTGCATTTGTGGTTATGTATACATGCGAAGTTCCTAATTTTCCGGCCGGCTCCAAAAGGGACTGACAGCGCAGGCGCACGGACGTCACTATGACGAGATGTCCGTGCTTCCTGCTACTGTGAGCCTTCGAAAAACTGGAAAATCTTTGAAACTAGGTAATATTTCTGGCGACTAGCGCGACTAAGCAGCTAGTCGCCAGTGGAAGAATTAATTAATGTAAAATTATTGCGGGGTGGTAGTTCCCCTTTAAGGGTTTAAGGACTTTAAAGAGGAACTACCACCCGACAAAATCTTTAGCTTAACTAAGTCCCCATCTGGCGACTAGCTGCTAAGTAGCGCTAATTGCCAGAATAATTACCTTATTTAATAGATTTCTGCTCTCTTCCATGGGTGACAGGCAGGACGGAGCGCGGATATCTTGCCATTGTGACATCTGTGCACCCACGCTGTCAGTCCCAGCCAGGTCTAGGAGGTGTTGCTAGGAGCCATTTGGCTCCAGCTGGGACTGACAGTGCAGGCGCGCAGACATCACAATGGCAAGATGTCTGCACTCCGTCCTGCCTGTCACCCATGGAAGAGAGCATAAATCTATTAACCCCTTAGTGACAGTACGCGGCTGTCACTTTAACGCCCGCCGAACATTTTTTTTTTTTTTTTCAAAGAAGTCCGGAGTCTCCGAGCGGCGTGCAGCCGCACGGAGACGCGGACTTCCGTGACTTACCAGGTACGTCCTCTGTCACTAAGTGACAGTTTTTGCGGGACGTACCTGGTAAGTCATATGTCGTTAAGGGGTTAAGTAAGGTAATTATTCTGGCGACTAGCGCTACTAGCTACTAAGTGCTAAAGATTTTGTCAGGTGGTAGCTCCGCTTTAATAAAGTTCAGGAAAGATTAATTTTTCAGAATAAAAGGAACAAGAGGCTGTGCCCTAAACCGGGAGGGTGGAACAATAAGAGGACATGTAAGAAAAAGTTACTTCTGAAAGGTGTTAGATAAAGGGAATAGCTTCCCTGTATAAGTTGTTGAGGCAAACACAGTAAATGTTTAGATATTTGGCCATTCTAAAAATAAAATAAGTCTAAAAGACATTAGAATGTCTGGTTTCTGCTGCATCCTTATAAGGCATGCAGCATGTGATGTTCCATGGGGATGGGGCCACCTTCCAAATATATACCAGGAAGGGCATGGAGTCCATGCTCTGAATGGAGTCGAAGCTCAACACAGAGGTGGGGAAACAAAGCTTTCCTATATCCAAGAAGCTGCAAAAAAGAACTTTTAATTTAATGAAGATTAAACTAAAGCTCTTCTGTATGTCAGACAGGCACAGTATTAAAGAACACTGTACGTGCTTTAATACTAGCAGATGTGGAGTTGTGGCTTTGACCAGCTGCGGATTTTCATTTCGTCTCTATGATGCAGTCAGTTAGCTCCAGAAATACAGCTCTTTAGCTTACAGAACATAACCCAAAGGACTGTATGGACGAAGAAGTAAAGGAACAATTCTGGAGTAAACCATCTGCACCACAAGGGACAAATAATAATTCACGCTGATTCAAACTTGTCTCTCAACCCCAGTGAATATCAGCACCAGTCCTAGGGACATATCAACAGATCAGTTTTAAGGGTCTCTCTATGCACAAAATGAATACTCACCTATGAAAAACAGAAATGTATTGAAAACATGACCAACAGGTCTATCCCGAGGGGTAACCTTGAGAATCACTGGTTTAAATGCTAGAGTGGTTTCCAACTCACTGTGAAGCTACTATCTGCTGTAGTTCAACCAGGGGCATACAGCAAACTAGACACTTATATACTTTGTTTCACATAACATTTATGACTGTCACTTCCATAGCAACCTAACCTGTTGCTATGATACTGTGCTAAACTGTTACTACCATACTGAACTATACTGTCACTGCTATACCAAGCTACACTGTCAATGCCATACCATGCTGTACTATCACAGTCATAGAGCTAAACTGTCCCAGCCATGTCAAACTAAACTGCCACATCTATTCCAAACTAAACTACTACAGCCATAAAAGTAACTGTCACAGATTTATTTAGCTACTATTATAGCCATAATGACTAAACTGTTACATCCATACCAAACTACTTCAGACTCCTCTTTCCTTCTTCTACACCACAATTGGGAAACTTAAGGACAAATGGCTGTATAGGGAGTGCAAGTTGTTATTATTTCTTTCATCAAACATTCTACAGATTTCTTTGATTAATCAATTTAATTGACAGAACTGAAAAAATGGCGGAGCAAGAATTACAACCTTCACACACTGTGGTTACATATATGAGCATGAGCACAACTGAGTGGTTTTATGTGCATGTACCATTCAGACTCGAATGCTACAGAGTATTTGCAATGTACTAGCGATCCCATTACCATTCAACTAGTTAAGGTCCCCATTTAAATCAATGGGATTTTTATCTGTCACCTTTAATCCTTTGAATGCCAGAGGAGGTGCGCAACACAATGTATTGCAATGCGTTGTGTACCCCTCTGGCACTCAAAGGGTTAAGATGCAGTTGTCCCCTTTATGATGCAGTTGGTTTGGCCGAGCATTGCATCATTTTTTCTTCATGCATATGGACTTTACTCAGAGCAAAGCATCACAGCCAGAAAACGAGACAGCATTTCTTAGTTATACTCCATGACGGGACACTTGGCACCTACAAAGATACTTCCTGTCACTTTCATTTCCAACTGTTTCATAATAAATGTCCATTCGAATAATGAAAATATAAACCAGAGAGCTTTTTTCCATCCTATGTCTACTCATTATGTAATATACTGGCTAGATAAAAACAACAAAAATCAATGATTTTAGCTGCAGCCCTCATGTGCCACTAAAATAGGATCTGAGGGCAGAACATGCCCCACTGAAACTAACAGTTTACCGATCAGGGTAAACCTAACAATTCCAAAAAATAAAATACATATGTATTGTGTAATTCTGAATCCTAAAGTCATTGAAGCTGATGTACCAAAAATTACCAGAGGAGCTGCACTATGGTTACATAAAAATGGCATTTTTTAAAGTGATTCAAACAATTTGCCTAGGTGAATAACACTTACCATATACAGTATGAATTATATTAGCATGGTGTTGAAGTAAATCTCATCTACAAGTGATTATTGTAGAACGGTGATGCTACAACACAGAATAATGTGAAACCACTCAATAGCAATGCATTTCAAAATTCACCATAGAAGTGTTTTGCCAGATTTCAAAGTTCTCTGTAGCAATGAATTCCAACCCTTTGAGTGCCAGAGAGGTATCCAGTGCAATGCAACACAAAGGGGGAGATCCACTAATGTGGATAAACAGGTGATAAAGCGGAGGTAACTTCTCCAGTGATCTCACTTCTCCAATTCCTATGTTATTCAATGGAGCCAATTCACTAAGCGCTCTCCTCCTTTGAGTCCTTAGCCCTTCCCATGGCAAACACCCCCCCACTTGTCATTTGCTTCCACCCCCAGTGCCACTCACTGTTGCTTGGCACTGAAAATACCCTTTGAGCCCTATGTTCAAAATGCAACAGAAGTAATTTTGAAGCAAATAAACATTTCCATTTATTTCCCTTTTAACACCATGAAAGCTAGAGAGGTCTTGGGAGACCTTTCCAGCATTCGAGGAGTTAAAAAAACCCATCTAAATCAGTTGGGATTCTGGGATTTCAAATTTGTCCATTAAGGTGTAGCTGATATTTCCCAGAATGACACATGTTTTCTTTGGAACACAGGGCCCTGCATCTAGAAGAGTGCTAGGCAACAGGAAGTCCAGAGGTCACATGACACTAGAGCACAGCTTTCCAAACTTTTCATGTTGGTGACACACTTTTTAGACATGCATCATTTCGTGACACAGTAATTTAGTTTTGCTAGCAAACCAGAGGTTAAACTAATAATCCCTTATAAGAGATATGGACACATACATAAATTGTAATAAGATGATGTATGGGGACACAACATATCTCATGAAAACCTTTCATTCGTACCGCGGAAGGCATTAAGCATGTCGTGTGGTTTTTAAAATGGCGAGATGAGAATGTTGCTTTACATATAAGCGTAAGATTCTCATGTTGCATAATAGCGCATAACTGATTTTAGAAGTACTGTCCGTCTTTCCTGTCTCATCGGCACCACAAGCAGAAGCAACAGCCATGTGACAGGCAGCCTCGGCGCACAGGGACACTCCAGCCTGGCAGCCCAAAGAGAGGGCAGAGGTATAGAGGAGGTGGCATCTCAAAAGATTTTACCAGCTGAAGCGCCAAAAGATTTGTAACAGCTGAAGTGCCTCTGTGTGCTGCGTACATGTTATGTATGCAGCACATGGAGGTACTCCAGCTGTTACAAATCTTTGTGGTGCTCCAGCTGTATGCAGTACTTGGAGGCAATCTCGCACTTTGTAAATGCGACCATTAAGTAGTAGTTTTATCTCAGCTCCCATTGTAGCTCGTGCTTAGTTTGAATGACAGTCTCGCTCTGTGTAAACGGCACATTTTCCTGCGACACACCTACACACTGCAGCTGGCACACTAACGTGTCGCGACACACAGTTTGGAAAGCACTGCACTAGAGGCTAGTGCTGCAGCCCCCAGTCTATTCTATGGTTCATCTTTTGACTCGGAACCATTTACATTAACAATGTTTCACCTTAACCTCTTGGGTGCTCAAAATAACTTACTAGCATTAATGGGCTTATTGTGTTTCAGCTCCTATTTATAATTTTAAAGGATAATGTGCAACCCTTTGAGAGAGCTGAAGGACCGCATACGTAGCTCTTGGGGTAAATCTGGTTGGCTATCACTGGTCTAGAACATATGAAAATGATGAACCTGTTCAATAAACTGACCAGTGCATAGGTATATAAACTGGTCTATAAATTAGCTACATAGTATATAATCTGGTAAATAAACCAACCACCACAAACAAGGAGTGACTGGCTGATGAAAGGTCATCACAGCTCAGTATGGTAGTATCACAGTGCCTGTGATTCCTGTCAGTCTCAGCTATGACAGATACTGATTTGCTGTGTTGGTTTGGCCCGCCCCCTGGTGACCTTTTTATACCTGGCTAGCAAGACTGTCAGGCGCCCTTTCGTGGTGTCTCTGTGCCAGTTACTGTGCTGTGTTCCTGTGTTCCGGATTCCTGTGTACCGACTTGGCTTGCCTTGACTATTCTCCTGTGTTCCTGCTCGTGTATGACCCGGCTCGTCTGACTACCTCCTCTGGATCCTGACCTGGTTTGGCTGACGTTCCTGCTCGTGTACGACCCGGCTTGTATGACTACCTTCTACGTGCTCCGACCCGGCCTGGCTGACTTCCCGCTCCGAAGAACGACTCCGGCTTTCTACAATGACCTGTGTTCCAGTTGTCGCCGCCGCGACATTTCTATCTACTGTTCCAGCTTTTGGTGTGACTGCCTTGCCTGGTGTACTCCGATCAGTGCCGTGCTTTTACCGTTGCAGAGTTGGGCGTACCCGTGCCTCCCTCAGACTGCAGAGCCTTGCTATACCGCTGATAAGCCTCGAGTAAATGTGCTAATTAACCCTAGCAGTGCCGCTGGGTTCCACTCTATCGCTAATCCTGTAAGAGTCTCTTTCTCAGTGAATACTACTGCTGAGCTGGCCGCTCTTCGTCGGCAGCTCCACACATCCTTGCAGAGTATTTACATCCGTTTAGGCCGGTTGGGCGCCTGAGACCCTTTCTCTTGTTCAGTGAGCGATTCCGCCTTTCCGAGTGGTGGCAGGCACAGGCATCAGCATTCGTATTCCGGTTATCACGCCCGTGGGGGCTGTCGGCTCTAGCGTGTGCTATCCCATTATCCGGTTTAGTCTGAGGAGGCTTGGCAGCTATCGCATTGAAGGCCGGTTCCAATTACGCCCGTGGGGCCTTATGCACTTGCACTAGTTGAAGCAGTTCCAGTAGGTACGCCCGAGGGGGCTACGGGGACTTTGGTGCTTCTTACTGAACACCGTGGCGGGGCAGTCCAGTATCCAGCCGGTGATAGTCTTGGTCTCCAGCATCAGCCTTATCACACCCAGGGCGTTCCAAACATTCACATCTGAGACTGACTGTTATCAAGGACTTAACCCCTAAGAGGTGTACACACTATCCTATTTCTGTGTAATTGTACTTTATGGTCATTTGTGCATTTACCATTATAAATATATATATATTATCTGTATATATTTACCACCACTAGAGGGCGTGTTATTGCCTTATCTTATTTTAATAAAACTGTGTTCTTATTCACCCAATGGTCTGAGTGTCTTAAAAGAAACCGTGACAGTACGAAAGGGCCTTGACCTCAGACGGTAAGGGTGAAAGCCAAACACAGAACATCCATTGGAGAATGGATGTCCATGAGCAGCGCATGGACCAATTGGCACTGGCTTTGCAGACGTTACTCGAACGTACAGTACAGTTGGACAAGCCTATTACTAATCCGGTGGTCACCCCAGTCCTGACACCGGATAATCAGTCCATAGTCCCATCAGCCAGTTCGAAAGGGCTAACGGCATCTGCACCGTTACCGTTAAGGTATGATGGCGAGCCTTCCCTTTGCAGGGGATTTATTAATCAATTAGAGATATTTTTGGAATTGGCACCCCAGGCATTTCCTAACGACCGTAGTAGGGTCTGTCTTATGATATCTCTATTGACTGGCAAGGCATTGGCATGGGCGAATCCGTTGTGGGAAAATGCCAGACCCTGCACTCTGAACTTTAGAGAATTTGTCAGAAAGTTCAGACGAGTGTTTGAGGTTCCTGGCAGGGCTGCCTCTGCTGCCAAAAGGCTGATGGAAATTCAGCAGGGCGAACGCACACTGGGCGATTATGCTATTGAATTCAGGACCTTGGCAGCAGAGGTGGGCTGGAACGAGGAGGCCTTACTAGCTGCCTTTACTCAGGGTCTTTCCGAGCAAATTAAGGACGAGATAGCAGCTCGCGATGTACCCAGTGATCTGGACGAATACATAGATTTTGTCCTACTTATAGACTCTCGCATCCGAGAGAGACGGTTGGCTAAAAGGGCTAAAGTAAAAAAGTATGGCC
Source organism: Rhinophrynus dorsalis (assembly GCA_037306005.1). Taxonomy (NCBI): domain Eukaryota; kingdom Metazoa; phylum Chordata; class Amphibia; order Anura; family Rhinophrynidae; genus Rhinophrynus; species Rhinophrynus dorsalis. The sequence continues at coordinate 175,365,492 of CM074722.1, forward strand.
AGACCAGTCTCCTTAACCCACCCACACCACCCATTCTTCCTGAGCGATCAACCGAGAATACTGAACCTATGCAATTGGGGTTCACTAGGCTCTCTAAAGAGGAAAGATTATATCGTAGGAGACAAGGTCTATGCCTTTATTGTGGCAAAGCAGGGCATCTGTTGCGCAATTGCCCAGTTCGGCCGGGAAATTAACGCACCTAGGGTACCTTGGGGGACAGGCCCTAGGTGGTGTAGAACAGTCCCTAGATTCTAGCACCACTAAACCCACTATTCAGGTGGTCTTCGCTTGGGCGGACAAGGTTATCGAGGTCTTCGCATTGGTGGACTCCGGGGCAGCAGGCTATTTCATGGACCGGTCTTTTACTAACCTGCATGGCATTCCTTTATGTAAAAAGGATTCTCCGGTTGCTATTGAGGCCATCGATGGCAGACCCTTGGAGCCGGCATTTATTACGATTGAAACTATTCCAGTGACAATGACAGTGGGGGCTTGCCACAAGGAACAGATACGTTTTCAAATCATTCGTTCCCCGCACCATTCAGTTATTTTGGGGTTCCCATGGCTACATGTACATAATCCCCAATTTGACTGGCAGAGATGTGAGGTTAACTCCTGGTCAGAATACTGTGATAAGAACTGTCTCTCCTTACCCGTCAAGATTATGTGTACCTCTCCGACTGTGCCAGCTGAATACGAACAATTCAGTGACGTGTTCAGGAAGGGAGAGGCCAGCGCATTGCCCGAGCACAGGGCGTACAATTGCGCCATTGATTTGCCTCCTGGTGCGGTGCCTCCCAGGGGGCGCACTTACCCACTGTCCTGTGAGGAGAATAAGGCTATGGAGGATTATATTGCTGATGCCCTGGAGAGGGGCATCATTCGGAAGTCTACTTCTCCGGCAGGTGCCGGATTTTTCTTTGTGAAAAAGAAAAGTGGTGAACTTAGGCCATGCATTGACTATTGTGGGCTGAACAAGCTTATGCCTAAGAATGCCTATCCGATTCCACTTGTTACCGAATTGTTTGACAGATTGAAGGGCTCATCGATCTTTACTAAACTTGACTTGTGAGCCGCCTATAATCTGGTCAGAATTAAAGAAGGTGACGAGTGGAAAACGGCGTTTAACACCAGAACAGGGCATTACGAATATCTGGTGATGCCATTTGGCTTATGCAATGCGCCTGCAGTATTTCAGGAGTTTATTAATGACATCCTACGAGACCTACTACAGTCCTGTGTAGTTGTATATCTTGATGATATATTAATTCACTCTGCCAACCTCTCACAACATATCAAAGATGTTTCTGAAGTCCTGCTCCGACTCCGCAAGCACAGGCTATTTTGTAAAATAGAGAAATGTGAATTCCATACATCTCAGGTGCCATTCCTGGGTTTCGTTATTTCTAATAATGGCATTGCCATGGATCAAGAGAAGTTGGCAGCAGTTCTGCATTGGCCTCATCCTAAAGGGTTAAAGGCCATTCAAAGATTCTTAGGTTTTGCGAACTATTATAGGAAGTTCATCCAGAACTTTTCCACGATTGTCAAACCGTTATCAGATTTGACTCATAAGGGCGCTTCTCCCTCTCAGTGGTCCGAGGCGGCGGAGACCGCATTTGTTACCCTGAAATCTGCCTTTGCATCTGCTCCGGTGCTGTCCCACCCTAATCCCTCTCTGCCCTTCACGTTGGAGGTTGACGCTTCTGAGGTTGGGGTTGGAGCAGTACTCTCCCAAAGTCCCGTGGGAGGTGGCGCCTTGAGGCCTTGCGGTTTCTTCTCAAAGAAATTATCCAGTGTGCAGAGCCATTATGAGATTGGGGACAGGGAGCTGTTGGCCATAATTCTAGCTCTGAAGGAGTGGCGTCACCTTTTGGAGGGTACTCGGAATCCAGTACTGATTCTTACGGATCATAAGAATTTAACTTATCTCTCCGAAGCCAAAAGACTGTCTTCTCGACAAGCTAGATGGGCACTTTTTTTGTCACGATTTAATTTCCTAGTGTCTTATCTTCCTGGCTCAAAAAATATTAAAGCCGATGCGTTGTCTCGTCAGTTCGCCTCTGACACTGAGAGGGAGGAGGAACCTGTTCCCATCATTCAGCCAGATCTCATTCTGGCCACTATCCGTACCACCATTACCTCGCCTCTGGGGGAGGAGATATTGGCATCACAATCGAGGGCACCCCCTGAGACCCCTGCGGGGAAATGCTTTGTAGATGTGCCATTCCGTGTCCGTTTGTTGGAGACTTACCACGCTTCTAAAGCAGCTGGGCATATTGGTAGGAACCAACTAGTCTGGTCTCTGTCGCAGTTATTTTGGTGGCCTACCTTGAGAGCCGATTGTGCCGCTTTTACTGCAGCCTGTACCACCTGTGCCCGTGCTAAGACCCCTAGGCATCTCCCTGTGGGCTTATTGCAACCTGTGCCCAACGGAGACCGTCCGTGGTCTCATATTTCTATCGACTTTTTGGGAGAATTACCAGCGTCTAGGGGATTTACGTTCATTCTTATGGTGGTCGATAGATTCTCTAAAATGGCACATTTTGTGCCTCTGACTGGCCTTCCATCGGCTCAGGAATTGGCTGTAGTCTTTTCTAGGGAGGTATTCCGCCTGCACGGAGTACCCAGAGTGATTGTATCCGACCGAGGGAGCCAGTTCGTTTCTAGGTTTTGGAGGGCATTCTGTGGCCAGATGGGCATTCAATTGTCATTTTCCTCCGCTTACAATCCCCAAACGAATGGGGCCGCTGAACGTGCCAATCAGGGACTGGAGCAGTTCCTGCGTTGCTTTGTCACTGATCATCATAACAATTGGGCTGACCTGTTGCCATGGGCTGAGTTTGCCAGAAACTGTGCGGCCAATTCATCGTCCGGGCGCTCTTCTTTTTTCGTTAATTATGGGTTTCAGCCTTGTCTGCTCCCGGACTCCTTTCAGGCGCAGCAGATCCCTGCTCTGGATGAGCATTTGGCACAGCTTCATTCCACTTGGGCACAGGTCCAGAGGTCCCTCAGTCAGTCATTTCGGCGTCAGCAGAGGCACGCTAATCACAGACGTCTGCCAGCGGTCTCCTTTCAAGTTGGGGATAGGGTATGGCTGTCATCCAGAAACCTGAATTTACAAGTACCATCTAACAAACTGGCTCCCCGGTTTATCGGTCCATTTAAGATTATCCGCAAGATTAATCCGGTTTCTTATGCTTTGGAGCTTCCACCCTCTATGCACATTCACAATGTGTTCCATGTGTCGCTCCTGAAACCCTTGGTGTGTAATCGCTATACTACTACGCCAGTGATTCCTGGGCCGGTGGACGTCCAGGGCCAAGAGGAATATGAGGTGCAGAGCATTATTGATTCCAGGAGATTTAGAGGAAAGCTGCAATACTTGGTTCATTGGAAGGGCTATGGTCCTGAGGAACGTTCTTGGGTTGATCAAGGGGACCTCCACGCACCCAGATTATTACGCAGCTTTCACTCTAAATACCCTTCTAGACCCAGACCTCGAGCAGGGAGAGGGGGTCTTTGAGAGGGGGGTACTATCACAGTGCCTGTGATTCCTGTCAGTCTCAGCTATGACAGATACTGATTTGCTGTGTTGGTTTGGCCCGCCCCCTGGTGACCTTTTTATACCTGGCTAGCAAGACTGTCAGGCGCCCTTTCGTGGTGTCTCTGTGCCAGTTACTGTGCTGTGTTGCTGTGTTCTGGATTCCTGTGTACCGACTTGGCTTGCCTTGACTATTCTCCTGTGTTCCTGCTCGTGTATGACCCGGCTCGTCTGACTACCTCCTCTGGATCCTGACCTGGTTTGGCTGACGTTCCTGCTCGTGTACGACCCGGCTTGTATGACTACCTTCTACGTGCTCCGACCCGGCCTGGCTGACTTCCCGCTCCGAAGAACGACTCCGGCTTTCTACAGTGACCTGTGTTCCAGTTGTCGCCGCCGCAACATTTCTATCTACTGTTCCAGCTTTTGGTGTGACTGCCTTGCCTGGTGTACTCCGATCAGTGCCGTGCTTTTACTGTTGCAGAGTTGGGCGTACCCGTGCCTCCCTCAGACTGCAGAGCCTTGCTATACCGCTGATAAGCCTCGAGTAAATGTGCTAATTAACCCTAGCAGTGCCACTGGGTTCCACTCTATCGCTAATCCTGTAAGAGTCTCTTTCTCAGTGAATACTACTGCTGAGCTGGCCGCTCTTCGTCGGCAGCTCCACACATCCTTGCAGAGTATTTACATCCGTTTAGGCCGGTTGGGCGCCTGAGACCCTTTCTCTTGTTCAGTGAGCGATTCCGCCTTTCTGAGTGGTGGCAGGCACAGGCATCAGCATTCGTATTCCGGTTATCACGCCCGTGGGGGCTGTCGGCTCTAGCGTGTGCTATCCCATTATCCGGTTTAGTCTGAGGAGGCTTGGCAGCTATCGCATTGAAGGCCGGTTCCAATTACGCCCGTGAGGCCTTATGCACTTGCACTAGTTGAAGCAGTTCCAGTAGGTACGCCCGAGGGGGCTACGGGGACTTTGGTGCTTCTTACTGAACACCGTGGCGGGGCAGTCCAGTATCCAGCCGGTGATAGTCTTGGTCTCCAGCATCAGCCTTATCACACCCAGGGCGTTCCAAACATTCACATCTGAGACTGACTGTTATCAAGGACTTAACCCCTGAGGGGTACACGCTATCCTATTTCTGTGTAATTGTACTTTATGGTCATTTGTGCATTTACCATTATAAATATATATATATTATCTGTATATATTTACCACCACTAGAGGGCGTGTTATTGCCTTATCTTATTTTAATAAAACTGTGTTCTTATTCACCCAATGGTCTGAGTGTCTTAAAAGAAACCGTGACAGGTAGGCATGGACAACATGGCTGAGGAGCCCAAGGCACTGGTCTCTCTATCCTTTAGTGCCTTTATTGAAGAATTAACACTTCTGAATAATAACCCCTGACTTAATTTAGTATAGCCAAAAGCCCTATGGCCCTTATGGATTTTGCCCTTGTTTCTTTGTTCAAGAGATAATATTTTCAGTCAGTCCTAGATGTAATGTAGGATGAGATGTGGAAGTTACTTTCTCAAAGTGGGTCTTTTTCAGTTGAAGAGATTGATTATATAGTGGGCCTGGTTAATTTTGTTCTCACCAGGAATTATTTTAAATTTGAAGAGTCTCTATATATCCAACTAGCTGGAACAGCTATGGTGTCACCCATGGCACCTGCATATGCCAACGCATATATGTGTTAGTATAAGCGGGCATACATTGTACGTTCTAATTACTGGCAAAATATAAACTTTTATGTTAGGTTTTTCGCTGACCTATTCTTTACTGGGACAGGTGATCTAAGTACCGTAAAAAAGTATAACAAGTTGTTCAACCAGTTGGATACCCCAATCAAAGTACCTATGAATTACAGGGAAAAGGAGATCAATTACTTGGATGTGATGATCCGAAGGGTAGACAATGGTTTTCAAACATCACTTTATGTGAAAGACACTGACATAAATGCATTTTTACATTAGAGAAGCCAACATCCGCCCTCTCTTAGGAAGGGAGCTCCTGTTTCACAACTTATGCGGGTCTAAAGAATTGAATCGGAATCTGACCAAGCAAATGAGTGCCTACACAGGATAGGTTTGAAATTTGTCTATAGAGGATGCAAGAAGGAAGAAATTGCCAGTGATATTCAATTTGTTGATAATCTCAATAGACATACCTTACCTCAAGGGAGGTCGGAAAGGGTCAAAAGCAGAACAAAATGATAAACACCACCTCCTTTTCAGATATAACTCATCCCTTTAAGGAATCTGTTCTCAGCAATGGATCCAGAGATAGGACATCTATTTCAAGAACAACTGATGTTTGGATATAAAAGGGGTAGAAATATTAGGGACCAATTGGTTAAATCGGTCCTTGCAGATAAATATTTGAAGAAACAGGTACTATGATTTCAAGAGATCATTAAATGTAGTGGCTGTGTCATGGTTTTAGATGAACACTCAGACAGATCAGTAAGGTTAAAATAACTATTAGAAAAGAGCATACGAGAGTATAGGTTCTAGACCTATAAACAGAACAATAGGCAGGCAAGAGAACAGTAATAAAATAAGTACTATACAGTAGGGTACTGACAATACGTTCCACAGTATTAGGCAACCTAGGAGGAGTCACCTAGAGTCCCAAGCAGGCGGTAGGATGCCAACACAAGAGGTACACAAATAGGACAGACTGCCCAGACGCCTGGGTACTGGAACCCGTATGGATAGATGGAGAGAGCTGGTACTTTCTGACAATCAGACCTTTGACAGAACTGGTAAGGCAACACGTGCACAGTCCTGGAATGGCAACAGGACTACAGTGGCACGGAGCCCACAGTAGAGGACTGGCACAACCCAGACACCTGGATACTGATCCTACAGGAACAAGGCAACGCTGACCAAGGAACTAGCCGACTGACCGGAGGCAACAGTGAATATGCAGCCCAACCCACAAAGGGTTAACGGAGACCTAGGCAGCTGCTACAGGAAAGCCCTAGAACACTAGGGGTGGATCAAGAGGAGGTAAGTACCGGAACGCAATCAGTGTCTCTCAACCTGTGAGCTGGTAGTGCAACGCTAGCTCCTGAGTCCAAGACTCTGCAGTCAGAAATGGCAGAGCTCCTGTACCTGGAATCCCCAGGTACATACAGGGTTAATGGAAAATGCCCAACTAAACTGCAACTCCCAAAAGGAGTGAGCCAAGCGATATTGGTGAGACAGACACAGAGAGTGATCAGAGTAAATCAGTCGGCATGGACAATACCGCACCGGTACTTCAAGTGTACACACCACCCGATGGAAGTAGAGCAGCTTGAGCACAAGGCTCAGCCTAAGGTCGATAGAAACAGCAACCCGCGGTGCACACCGGCAATCGCTGCACAGTAACGGAAATCAGTAACCACACGGGGTCACCTGAATGCTCAGACTAACACGGTACCAAGTGGATGGTATCCACTGAGGACAATGGCCATAGTGAGGAGGCAGCACGCTACTGTCAATAGCGGAACGGTACTCAGCCAGGAGGCTGTCAGTGATGGAGCGGGTAACAGCCAGGACAGTCAGCAACGGATCGGTTCTCAGCCCAGATACAGTCAGCAACGGAACGATTCTCCGCCAGGATACAGTCAGTAACGGAGCGATTCTTCAGTCAGGATACGGACAGCAATGGTGCAGGTTCTCAGCCAGAATACAGTCAGCAACTGAACCAGTTCTCAGCCAGAATAAGGTCAGCAACTGTGCGGGTACTCAGCCAGGATACAGTCTGCAATGGAGCGGGTTCTCAGCCAGTATACGGTCAGCAACGGAGCGGGTTCTCAGCCAGGATACAGTCAGCAACGGATTGGGTTCTCAGCCAGGATACAGTCAGCAACGGAGCGGGTTCTCAGCCAGGATACAGTCAGCAACGGAGCGGGTTCTCAGCCAGGATACAGTCAGCAACGGAGCGGGTTCTCAGCCAGGATACAGTCAGCAACGGAGCGGGTTCTCAGCCAGTATACGGTCAGCAACGGAATGGGTTCTCAGCCAGGATATGGTCAGCAACGGAGCGGGTTCTCAGCCAGGATACGGTCAGCAACGGAACGGGTTCTCAGCCAGGATACCGTCAGCAACGGAGCGTAAAACCGGAACACAGGAACAGAAGCGTATTCAGGCAGGCCAGGTCATACACGAAGCAGCAAAGATATAGAGCAGACTAAGTAACTCGTACACCACGAAAGGGCGCCTAAGAGAGAACGTCCCAGAGTATATATAGGCAAGCCCTAATGGTAACAATAAAGACCAGCCAATCAGGGAACTGCAGTGTTAATAATGTCTCCATTCACAGAGGGGAAGCACGGGCACCGTGATAGGCTGTATTACATGTAGTCACATGAAAACTGGGTTAACCATTGTGGTACCACCCAAGAATCACGTTATTCACATAAAATAATGTTTGACATGTTCTACAGCTTTTGATGTGTATTTATTAATTTGTCCATGCAATAACTGTTATGTAGGGAAAACCAGTAGGCCCTTTAAGGAGAGGATGAGGGAGCACAGGTCTTCGATTATCAGGGGGCTCTATGGCACACTCAGTGAGCAGGAACTGAAAGTGACTCCTGTGGAACGGCAATTTATACAATGTAAACACAAGTTGAATGATTTACCCATGGGGGATGACAGGATGAAGGGATTATCCAGGAGAGAGATGTACTGGATCTATAACTTAAATACTTTGGCTCCGAAGGAGTTAAACAAGCAGTTTAGCTTGATTAGCTATTTGTAGCTTAGTTGCAGGTAGATCGGTTTAGGCTAAAGAAGGAACCCAGCAGATTAGGAATGTTTTATGCATTTTTTATGCATTTTTAGTTATTTATGATATTCGCACATTAGACTGTTTCTGAACATTGTTGTCTTTGTTAAAAGGTAATGGTTTGAATGAGATTTCGCTGGTGTATGGCAGGCAGGACCGACGCTACTGATAACCATGGTCACCAGGTAAGCGTTGGAGTCGTGCCAGATAGGAGCAGAAGTACTATATAAAGACATGGAGTGTTATAATCTGTAAGTATTATATCCCTGATGAAAGTCACAATGTTCAACTGAAATGTTGGATAAACTATACATCTTAAGATGGTTTGACATTAAAGGGTTAGTAATGTCTAACATTCACTAACCCTAATATTGAAGGTATTAAAAAGATAATGTTAATGTGCCAAGTCGTATCTCTCAAACCTTTATGGTTTGAGAGATATAAGCGCAGAAAGTTCCCCCCTCCTGCTGACGAGCTGTAAAGCTGTCAGCAGTGGATCTGTATCGGCAGACTCGGCAGCTCTTCAGCAGAGCTGAATGAGCGCTATTGAACAACAGATATTTCACTGGAAAGGTCTACAAAGTGTGCTTGGTTAGCAAGAACACTTTGCAGACCATTCCACTGAAGTATTTGTTCTTCAATATTGCTCATTCAGCTCCGCTGAAGAGCCGCTGGCTGGACTGGGACCGTGATCTCCTGACGTCAGCTGCATGCTGATGTCTGGAGAAGGGGAGACTTTCGGCGCTTTCACCTCTCAAACCGTAAAAGTTTGAGAGATATGACTGGGCACATTAATATTATCTTTTTAATATGTTCAATATTAGGGTTAGTAAATGTTAGACATTACTAACCCTTTAAAGGTTATATTTTATTCAAGGAGTGTGCCTGCTTATATTCAACTTGATGAGATTACTACGTTTGTAAATTGGAGCACCTTAAAGGGATAGTAATACTTCAGTATTACAAATCCCTATATTAAAGCACTAGTAAAAAAAAAACGTATTGCCACCAGTGTCATCTCTCAAACCTTTATGGTTTGAGAGATGAACGCTTCTAAAGTTGCCCTCTCCCTCCCTCTTCCCCGTAGTCAGCATTCTAACTGACTGCAGGGAAGCGAGTCATACGACTTTTAGGCGGCTCTCCAGCACAGCCTGATCGCATTACTAAAAAAGAAAACTTTCAATGAAATGGTCTTCTATGTGTGCTTGGTTTGCAAGCACACGTAGAAGACCGTTTTAGTGAAAGGTTTTTTTTTTAGTTAACGAGATCGCGGTTCTGCTGCAGAGTCGCCTGATGATCTCTGACCGGATTTCCCTGAGTCAGCTAAAATGCTGACTACGGGGAAGGGGGAGGGAGAGGGCAACTTTAGAAGCGTTCATCTCTCAAACCATAAAGGTTTGAGAGATGACACTGGTGGCAATACGTTTTTTTTTTTACTAGGGCTTTAATATAGGGATTTGTAATACTGAAGTATTACTATCCCTTTAAGTTATATGCAACAGCATTGTTTGCCGACTCTGCCTGTTTCAGTTAAAAAAAAAAAAAAAAACTGCTATCAGCTGTCATGTCTGCCTCCATGGACCTGACACCCACAACGGATTTAAGATGTTATCTCTTAAACAAAAGACACAAGGGTATAAGTTCTAGGGGCCATTGTGATTTTCTGCCCATAGTATGGTATGCAGGGTTATTATTAGGAGGTGTTACTTCTCCTTTAACCCCCTGGATGCTAGAGAGGCTTCATGAGAATTGTGAAGCAAAGCACTGGAGACCTCTTTAGCATCTAAGCAGCTAAAAAATGAGCAAATTAAATGTCAGTTTTCCTTCAGTTTCATGTGGTTTGGTTTAGTGAAAAAAAGTCAATGTTTTAAGTAAGTTCAGTTTCAGGATACTGTAACTTGGAACTGAACCCTCTGAGTGCCATTGCATCTTTTTGTCTATCATCCACGTTTCAGTTTTTATTTTCTTCTTCTCTTCCCTTGCTTGCTCGCTCTCTCTTTCATGTGGTCCTGACATGCTTTCATCCACCTGGCACTCCTCATAGCAATGCACTGACAGCCAGTGCTCATGTGATCATTGCTTTGATCACTACTTTGGACAGTGGTGACTGCCTGAAGAGGTGCGGATATGAGCAGGAAGATAGGGTAGACAGATGGTGCCCAATGAATACTTAACCATGAGAGTTTAAAGGCGGGGTGTGTTTGTGCTGGTGAACACATGATTGGCTCCCGATGAAGTAGCTTGCGTGTCAGTGAAACACGTAAAGGTGCAGCAGCATGGCTGAGATTAACTAGTCGGACTGAGTTTAACGTTAATTGAAAAGCTTCTCTTATTCCTCAGTTTGGGAATAGTGATTTGAAGAGGGGTTATACTTCACTTGTGAGAAGATATTTTGATGATTTATTTATGTTTATCAAATTGTTCCCTTGAATTTAAACAGTGCTTTTAACCTCTTGAATAAAAGAGTTTCCAATGCACTACTTTGCATTAACAAGGTTAAAATACCATTTAAATCAATAAGCATCTTGACAATTTTTGTGTGTCCTATTTGGTACAGTTCATGGGCGTCCAACGTGTAGCCTGCCGGCCAGATGCTGCCCCCTGAGATTTTTAACAAAAACATTTTTACCTAATTAGCTAGCACATGAGCTAATAGTCAATTAGGACCTAACCATCTGCTTGCAGTTACCTTTGTGTAAATAAAACCCTACAGATCTCTGAAATCTGTTGAAATCTGTATCAACAGGCCTATAGCTGTGCATTCTTGCATGAATAAAGTTGATTAGATTTTTATACTGCTTTTGCAATCCTACTAAAAAATGTGTATTTTGCAATAGCTATAAGTCCATAATTCCCCTTTGCTGCCATTGCATCAGGCAACTTAACATTTTTTTTAACAGCTGATAAATTTACATTTCTGAGATGCTTTGTGGTTAGTGAGTGATTGCCTGCACTGTCCTGGGACAACCTTCTAATTAAGCTGGTGAGAAAGAACACAAAGCATTAGGAAAATGTTTCAGTGCTGAAAGCTCTTCCAGATTTTCATTAGCTGTACCAATAACTATTGGCACATTTATCAGTCTAACCAATCCAAGGGCAGCATGATTTTATTGTTTGTTACACTGCTCAGAGAGCAGTCCAAAGTATACTACAGTGATGCTGATGTACTAAGGTATATGGTGCAATTTTGTGTACCACAGGGAATGAATAAAAATCCCCACTGATTTAAAGTGGATGTATCTCCTTATAAAAAGGTGTTACCATCCGCTTTGTTAGTAAACGTTGTTGTAGGAAAGCTTTTTTTTTTTTTTTTTTTTTTTTTTTTTAAATCTTACTATTTGTAGAGATAATGCCTCTTCTGTGCTGTGCACTTCCGCATCAGGTGCACAGCACAGATCTTCAGCCTGTCCTATTTCTCCTCTCACCTCCCTCCCAACTGCCCCAAGAAGCACGTTCACCCTTCCCTTCAGTGTGCTGTGAATGGCTCCTAGCATTACAACAAGCTGCGATTAGCATTATACTGAGGTTGCCGTTATGCTAGGAGCCGTTCACAGCACACCGAAGGGAAGCGTAAACGTGCTTCCTGGTGCAGGTGAGAGGGAGGTGGGAGGAGAAATAGGGTGTGCAGAAGACCTTTGCTGGTTAGCATAATGGGGACACGCTATGCTGATCGGCAAAACTCTTCTGCAATAGAAAAGGCATTATCCCTAAAAATCATAAGATTTAAATAAAAAAAAATAATAAAAAAAAAAAAAAAAAACTTTCCTACAATAACTTTTACTAACAAAGAGGATGGCAACACCTTTTTATAAGGTGATGATACATCCCCTTTAAATGGAACGTTTAACCCCTTCAATGCTAGAGAAGCAATGGAAGCTGGAAACCTTTCTTGCTTTGATGGGTTAACCAATGGCAATTGGCAAAACTTGATTTTTTTAATTGACCCTTTGAATGCCAGAGCGATATGCAACACATTGCTTTGCAGTGCATTGCGTACCCCTCTGGCACTCAGATGATTAATTCCCTATGATACAGGTATGGGTGTAGGTGTATGGGTTCATAGAAATGAATATATATATATATGCACCTGTGGTTATCTTTGTTTATGCTTTTATAGATGCGTGTGTGTGCATGTGTATCTAGTAGGCTGTGAATGCAGGTACAGATGTGCATATACCTGTGTCTATGTACATACTACTACATTGCACTCCTGTTATACTGTATAGCACTACATTTTACTTTAGAGTTCCTTACCGGCTCATAAATGAAGCACAGCCAAAATAACTCTCATGAACTTTCCTGTAGTTGTCATTTTTCTCTTTATAGTCACCTGAGGCTGGTATTTTTTTGGGGCAGACATATATAAACTGCACACAAATACATGAAATGGTTAATTAAAATAAAATACAAATTTGCACAGTCTAAAGTTTAGTGTGATCTCCCTTTACACAACAAAGCAACAGTTATTGATAGGGTTGCCACCTTTTCTTACAAAAAATACCGGCCATGGCATTCCCTCCGTAGACTTAACATTGGACAGAAGCCAATTTTTTACCGGCCTGCCGGTAAAATACCGTCTGGGTGGCAACCCTAGTTATTGAGTTGCCAGTAGCCTTCCTTCATAGCAACTGGATCTACACAGGCCAAGGACCATTACCTAGTGAAATACAATTCAATTATTTCTCCCCATACTGATTATTTGCTATTCAACACCAGCTTTTAAACTTCATTTATTTTGTTTTTTTATGGCACCCACGTCGGATGAAAATACAAACTGGGCCTCATTGTCTGGTGATTTAATTACACTGGGAAATATATGTATGCATCAAATGCTTAGCACTGATGTAAAAGAGTAGAAAATGCCCAGGTTATAATGTAAGGCAGCAGCAATAATCAGTACACATCCAGAAATAATGAATGTGCACTCATGGGTCTTGAGCAAGGACAATTAGGTTAATTAGCAGTTATTCATATGATCCATGTGCTAGTCCAAATACAAAATGGCTAAACTTGGAAGTATCACTTATGGCCAGTGTTTAAACCCTTTGTGTTTAAGAGGATTGTCCACCTCACTTCAAAACAATGAGCTGGACAACTCTCTGGCATTTAAGGGTTAAATCAGATCAGGCATATTAAAGTGCCCCACAATAATTTGTAACATAATGTTAAGCATACCAATACTTTTATTATCATTATTAAGTCCGCCTGTCTGTCCCTGTCTCCTCTATGATTATTAAGGGGGAGATGCATTGTACCTTAACTCCTAGAGTACCAGAGGGGTATGGAATGCATTGCTTTGCAATGCATTCCGTACCCACTGTTTTTTTAATGAACTCTATGGGAGAATGTCAGATTTGTCACTGCTCCTACAATAAAAATCAGTATGTGAGATGTCTAGTTACGCTTTTGTGATTACTTTTATACAGAATGCCCCAGGAAATTTTATTCACATGGTCACCATATACTTCATATCTGGACACTGCATCTAATGCTGCATACCTAATGATACTGTTGACATAGCTTGGTTGGTTAATGTACGAGCTGAAGAATCTGTTCAAGCCTCAGGGTCACAAGTTCTAGTCCCAGCAAGATCAACTCAGCCTTTCACCCTTCATAGGTAGATCAAATGAGTACCCAGCATATACTTGAAAACAAGAGAAAATCCCAGTGTATTCTTCCTGTAAAAATAATTTCTTCACTTCCTGTTATAAATTAGCCATCTGGTTTGATTTAACCTTCCACATTCCTGTGGTCTAAGTGAATAAGGCAAGTTTGCCTTAACCATTTGAGTGACAGTGGTATGCAATGCACTGCACTATCCTCTGGCACTCAAAAAGTTAATATTTATGAGTACTTGCTTCTCTTCTGCTGTCCATTTACATAGAACAAAATATGTGTGGCTTTCACCCATACGGCGAAGCAACAAAACTCTAAAATACCCAGACACCCATGTTTAAAGGGGTAATGCCTCCTAGGACATAACTGAGATAAGTGCAATAGAATACCAAGGGATGAAAATATAACAGATATGTGATTTTATTTTTTTTAGTCTTCAAGTCTTTTTCACACAATAATAGAGGTAATATGTCTGAGAATTGACAGACCAAATCATAAGAACTTTTTCACACTTATTACCAGCAATTTTAGTTACCATGATTTTCTTGACCATCAAACCCATATGCATATGCACAAAGTGAAGATAACATGCATAAGCAAGCTCTTCTTTTAAACAAATAAAACACCATTTATTCCTAGGGTCAAGTTCCCCTTTAAATGAGGCCTGCTAGAAAAGAAAATGGAGGTATCCATTTGGCCACACTGAAAATAAACTGAGGGCACTTGAGGGCTATTATGTATGCCCCTGGTCCTCTGGTTTGTTAGAGCAAACAAAACAGAGAAAGAATGCACATTTTTATTTTAATTTTTTTTTTTTTACTTATATCTTGCATTTAACCAGAAGTAACAGAGGGGTATGCAAAGCTTCACAGGACTCTGGAATTCAAATAGTTCTGTTTGTAGGCACAGTCCATCTGCCTCCGAGATCAAAATATGCAGTGCGTATATAAGTGTATCACATTGCTCCACAACAATAAAACGTTAATGTTTAAAATTCAGTATACTGGTCTTGTTGTAAATCATGTATTCAGTTAAATAAAGAGCTAACAATAGGTCATTAAAACCTAAAAATGACTGGCAATACTCCTCTTACCAGTCACATCCCCAGCAACACCGCTTTAAACAAAGATGTTAACCCTTGAGTGCCAGAGGGGTACGGAACGCATTGCTTTGCAATGCGTTCAGTACCCCTCTGGCACTCAATGGGTTAATGTTTGAAGTTGAAATGGTAAGAGTGACTCACTGACAGTAAAAATAAATAAGCAAATAAATTAAATGAAGTACACCCTTTGAATTCATGATTGAATCAATTAGCTTATTTGTCTCTATGGCTTATGGAAATTAAATTACTTGATTAATATTTATTCGCCCATTACATGCCAGGGAAGTCATCAGCCTCTTGGTATGCCAAGCACCGAGCTGTTGACTGGGTACTGGAGAAGATCCAGGATGGCAGGGTTACAAAGCTAAAAACTAAATACAAATGATATCACCTTGGAACCTATGCACGTCTGCTATTGGTGTTGTGCTGCACAGTTCTTTGGACCACTGATGATGGTGTCATGTGACTGCCTGGGGGAAAAGTGTTCCTGGAAACATTTTTTTGTCAAGTATGGAAAAGGAAGAAGTGCAAAGGAAATGCTCGTCCTCCCAGGCTGCTAAGTAAACAGCACATGCTTTTACAGATATAACTGTGATTTTTACATCTGCTTTGATATGAGCAATTTTATATTTTAGCATGTTTTCCTTTAACCCTTTGAGTGTCAGGGGGTATCCAATGCATTGGATACCACTCTGGCACTCAAAGGGATAAACAGAATTACCATGGAAAATATGTTCTTATTTGCGTCTGTAAACTTTGAATAGTACCAAGTAATGTAGAGCCATATGCCTACCTATAAATTCTCAGGGTTCGATGCATACTCTCAAGGGTTTGACCCAAATCTCAGGGCCTCCGGAAGAAGGACCAAATAGTCGGTGTGAGTGAACCCAGTGTTACCTACTGTATGATCCGCACCAATTGACTGTTTCTTTATTCTCCAGATTGGCGTCATTTGTAACAGAAAGTCCTGCTTGTCTTGTGTGAGTTCCTGCAGTGATATTTCTAAGTTATAGATGGATTAATTGAAAATTGGCTGGGGCACCTCTGGGTTACAGCAAAGAGGCACACCCAACTATAACTACTCATGGGGAGCACTAAGAGTTAATATTTAAAATACCTCAGAGTCAGCTCCTTTTGTAAGCGCCCAGGAATGGCCATGTGTATTGCCTTGCAATGCATCAGACACCCCTCCGGTGTTCAAAGGGCTGAATCTTTTTAACCCTTTGAGCTCCAGAGGGGTACACAACGCATTGCACTCAAAGGATTAAATGACCACAGGTATGAAGAAAAGTTGGCTGATTTAGGAGCAAACCATCTCCTCATGGGGGACAAAAAAAGATTCCCTAAATTTCCATGAATATAATTTAACCCTCAGAGTTTTCACTGTACACAAATTGCCTGTAGTGTTTTAAAAAGAGGCAATCCTTTGGGTGCTGGAGAAGCATCCAAAGTATTGCAAAGCAATGTGTTGGACACTCCTGTCACACCCAAAGGGTTAACACCATAAATAATACTCATGGACTTCTCTTTATGATCAAGAAGGAAGCAGATCCAAGTACCTCTGAGATATTGTTTTAAACACAGTACCATTTTACTTGATGCTATAGGAGGTCTAGGAGCATTTTATTATTATTCTTTATTTATATAGCGCCAACTAATTCCGCAGTGCTGTACAATAGGGAATAGACATACAGAGGTATTAAATAGTACAACTCAAATGTGGAGAACAAAAGGATCAGAGGGCCCTGCTTGTGAAAGCTTACAGTCTATATATATATATATATATATATATATATATATATATATTTAATTATTATTACATACTGCTCTACTCATTAATTTAGTGTGTCTATTTATAATTATTACATACTGCTCTACTCATTCATTTTGTGTGTGTATATAATTATTATTACATACTGCTCTACTCATTCATTTTGTGTGTGTGTATATAATTATTATTACATACTGCACTACTCATTCATTTTGTGTGTGTATATATAATTATTATTACATACTGCACTACTCATTCATTTTGTGTGTATATAATTATTATTACATACTGCACTACTCATTCATTTTGTGTGTGTGTATATAATTATTATTACATACTGCACTACTCATTCATTTTGTGTGTGTATATAATTATTATTACATACTGCACTACTCATTCATTTTGTGTGTGTATATAATTATTATTACATACTGCACTACTCATTCATTTTGTGTGTGTATATAATTATTATTACATACTGCACTACTCATTCATTTTGTGTGTGTGTGTATATAATTATTATTACATACTGCACTACTCATTCATTTTGTGTGTGTATATAATATTATTACATACTGCTCTACTCATTCATTTTGTGTGTGTGTGTGTGTATATATAATTATTATTACATACTGCACTACTCATTCATTTTGTGTGTGTGTATATAATTATTATTACATACTGCTCTACTCATTCATTTTGTGTGTGTGTATATAATTATTATTACATACTGCTCTACTCATTCATTTTGTGTGTGTATATAATTATTATTACATACTGCACTACTCATTCATTTTGTGTATGTGTGTGTGTGTATATAATTATTATTACATACTGCACTACTCATTCATTTTGTGTGTATATAATTATTATTACATACTGCTCTACTCATTCATTTTGTGTGTGTGTATATAATTATTATTACATACTGCACTACTCATTCATTTTGTGTGTGTGTGTATATAATTATTATTACATACTGCAGTACTCATTCATTTTGTGTGTGTGTATATAATTATTATTACATACTGCACTACTCATTCATTTCGTGTATGTATATAATTATTATTACATACTGCACTACTCATTCATTTTGTGTGTGTGTGTTTATAATTATTATTACATACTGCACTACTCATTCATTTTGTGTGTGTATATAATTATTATTACATACTGCACTACTCATTCATTTTGTGTGTGTGTATATAATTATTATTACATACTGCACTACTCATTCATTTTGTGTATGTATATATGTATGTGTGTGTGTGTGTGTGTTTCCTTTAACCCCTTAAATGCGCAATGCGTTGCGTACCACTCTGGCACTCAAAGGGTTAAGGACCGGGAGGGTGGGCAACACATTGCAAATCAATGCACTACACGCCCTTAAGGAGTTAATAACAACAACACCATTTATTAAATCAGCCCTAGATTCAAAAGAAAAACAGAGTATTCCTGGAGCAAACCAACTATACCATAGGGGATAAATAAATCTCCCAATTGCTTTAAAAGGTGCTTTTAACCACTTGTATACTAGAGAAGACTCCCACTGCACCATAGAGGATAATAAAATAATCCATTCATTTAAATAGGGCTTTTATTGCCTTGTATACTAGATAAGTCTCCAATCTCCAATGCTTTTAACCCTTTGAGTGCAATGCATTGGATACTTCTCTGGAACTCAAAAGGTTAATCCTTTTTATTCTAGCAGGTCTAGAAAATCTCCTGTTTATTAACCCTTGCCTTGCAATGCGTTGCATATCCCTCTGGCACTCAAAGGATTAAAATGAGGGTTTTAACCCCTTGTATGCCAGAGCAATAATTGGGGGTTTGTATATATATATATATATATATATATATATATATAAGAACACATACTTCCAGAATCCCAGCTTGTGTTTTGTTAGGTTGCTCGTTAATTGCCAATGTGTACGACATGTGACACATGCAATAACAACAATAAAATACTCAAAGGCTACCTGCGACATCCTAATGCTTTCATTGTTTCCCAGAGAGCGCAAGCTGCCAAGCAAACAATGGGCGGCAGGTTTTAATAATCACTTTAAATCCAACTGCTATTACTGTATGTTTGTTTAAGTAATGCTTTAATCATTTCAGAAGATTCAGACTATTTTATTAACGCCACAAATATCACAGAGTGTTCCATTAGGACATGTCCCAATTAACTTCTGTTTGTGTGCGTCTAGAGATTAATAACTTGGTAATTGTTTTCTTTAACTCTCTACAATATGCTAAACAAACCAACAGCACTCAAAGAGTTAACCCTTTGAGTGTCGGAGGGGTACGCAACGCATTGCAAAGCAATGCGTTGCGTATCCCTCCGGCACTCAAAGGGTGGACCCTCCCGCCCTAACATTATTTGCTGATTAATGTTATCCACAAAAGTGTCAAATTCCATTAAAATATATCAATTAATGCTACCTCTATTGGTCAGGATGACAAAGATGGGATTTAATGGTACAATATGCATAGTATTTAGAAAGCAGTTGCTGAATTTGCTTGGACAACTGTTCTTTCTTTAAATCAGCCTCATGCCTCCTCCTCTGCATCACTTATTGATTAATTTGTGCAGTGCTGCCAGTTTCCATTGCAGGATGATACAGGCACAAATTATCCTTACTAACTATATTGGCTGTGTGACCTTTCACTGCATAGCAAGGGAAAACAAGTGCATCTGAATGAGACGGAGTGCAAGTGTGTGAGTAGGACCTTTGCTTTCAAATGCTTTCAACTCCCATACACCCATTGGTAGCCATACTATCCCTGATCTAGAGCACATTTGCATCCTACAATAAAAAAATACAAATAATGATAATTCCTGTCTTGTAGAACTTGGGATATTTACATTTTGTCAGTAATATACTTCAAATATTTCACTGTGTTGCTGCAGATGGTGTTCCCATAGATGCCTGTGGTTTCTAGCCTAAGCCAACAATGGCCTGTATCACAACAGAGACAAATCTGGCTCTCATTGTAGCTTGTTTCTGTTTGGGAAATTTTCACAAAAGAAATGTAGAGCTATTACATCGGTGTACACATTGCAGGCTGGACTCTTGAATAAGCCTCTTTTGAATGCCAAACAATGTTGTCCGAACACCTAAATGAGCATTGTGAGAGTTTATAAACACTCCCAAGGGTCCAGAATTTGAGTTCCCAAATGGCAAGAACCTGTAAATTCTGAAGTTGTTATGGAAACTTTTAAATGACTGAGGTGAATAAGTGGTAAAATGTGTGCTGTAACCAACTGAATGTCAGTGTGGGTTAAACCTGCAAGGAAGTAAACTGGGTGGCAATATATTAAATGATTAATAATGACCAACATGCAAATGAGCACAGAATTTATCTAATACACTTTCTTACAATTTCAATCAATCTTTTTTGTGTTAATGTCAGTACCTTGCCATAGTACCATATCATAAATAAATTACACTGAAGGGGTTGCGTGATATAACAACATTGTTTTGACTTGGGGCATTGTTTTATTTGTTAATCACCACTTCTGTATTGGCTTTTTTAAACTATACATAAGCATTCAAGCCGGAAAAGTCCTTACTTCTGCTCCTGATCCGTGTGCTTTATCAGCAACCTAAAATTGTTAAGGCCAAAGTGGCACTGGAAATCCTGATTGGCTGAAATATATTTGTTTGACAGGTTATTTCCATCTGTTTTGTATAGATTGTTTGATTGGCTTCTGATGTGTTCCTCTGAATTTGCTGAAAAAATTGGTTTGAATTGTAAAAAAAATTCCCAAATGCTTTTTTCCCAAAGGGACTTGGCTCCAGATGAGCCTTTCGGCTACAATGTAATTGAGGACAATGTCAGCACAATAATGAGAAAATATCTAAATAAAAGCTTCAAAACGTAATGCATTCAAGAAATCTATTTTCCAAAAAACACACAGACATCATCCCTCAACAAAATCCACAACTACATTAATCTCCCACTCCTGCACTAACACCTCCATTCTTCTGTCTCCACCACCTCACACCCCTCCACTCCCCCTGTGTGATACCAACACTGGTCCCCTCCCAACACATAACTCCATCCCATGCCACACACACACACATACACACACACACACATACACACACAACCTCTCTTTGCCATCAAGGTGTTAACTACACTGTGGTTGTGTGCAGAGACAATTTAATAATGAGTGAGAGGGAGACAGGGTGTTTCTTGAACAATGAGGGCAAGTATCACCTGTGCTAAACAGCACTACGTCATCTTCCTTGCTCACATACATAGAGGTTTTATTTACATTTTTTATAAAGTTCCAATAGTTTATAGGTAGATTAGTGCTTTTCTGCAAGTTCTTTAACATTGAGCAAGTTGTTTTAAGGAGAGCACTCCACTTTAACAGCAAAGCTGGTAACCCTATACACAGGGCTTATAATTTTAAATCTTTTGCTACTAGCCAGACCTGAAAAGTTACTCTCCACTGCAAGCCAAAACATACCCACCAGGGCTGAATTTCTACTCGCCAGGGCTTAATTTTCACTCGCCATTGGCTAGTGGCGAGTGGAAATTTTGAGCCCTGCTATACACACACTTCCTCTCTCCTCTTCCACTCGTGCCCTCTTTCCCCCATGTACACACTTCCTCTTATTAACATACCAGCACAAGCACCTCCTCTCTTCATCCTATGCATCCCTCAATTATACACTCCTTCCTTCCCCACACCATCACCTTTAGAACACTTACACTTTCCCCCACACTTGCCTCCTCCTTCCACCCTAAAAAATCCTCCTCTCTCAACCCCTATACACGCCTCCTCTCTAATAGATACTTGACTCCTCCCTCCCCCTTACACAAATACAACCCCTTTCCCCACACACACACTAAATACACTTGGTCTGTCTACCTACACATGCCTCTTCCTTCCCCCTAAACAATCCTCATGTATCCTCCAACAAACACAAAGCTCTCTCTCCTCCCCTATACATATACCTCCTCATCCCATAAACAGACTTACAATACAAATACAAATGCCTCATCTTTTCACCATACACAAATGCATGTCTCTCCCACCTAAACACACTTCCCCTCTCCCCACCAGTATACATATATCCTGTCTACCCCTCCACAAAGTTAAGACCAACCTCCATACTTCTACCTTCTACATTCAAACGTGTCTATTCTTCTGTCATCAAAAAAAAGCAACTGCCAACACTAAATTGTCTCAAAACAATCTGAGCCTCCATCAATACTCACCTCCCACAAATCTTCCACCTCAATTATCTCATTCACAATCCATCATAATCATGTGACGGACTTCTTAAAACACAATTAAAATAGCTTAATACAAAGAAATGAAAATGACAGTAGCAATTAAAAGCAACACAGGATTATAGATTAGCATGTTAGGGTTAGGAATAACATTAGCGTATTGGGATTGGTGGCAGACAAAGCTTTACTCTAGAATAGAATATGAAAAATCACAATACTTGTATTCAATATGAGGCAGAACCACTGAAGCTTTAATATTTTTAGTTATATTTTTGAAAGTATAAATATAAATGCATTTTTATCACTTGGTCATATTTAGTGGCTACATTAATTGCATGATAAATAAGTGACATTTTATGTATTTTGTGCTATTATTTTCAAAGCAAACAGAGACCTTGAGGGATTGAAGGACTGTAGCAATTACTGGGCAAAACAACTGCACTATAGGGACAAATAAATTACCATTGATTCAAACAGGGCTTCACAATGCAATAGATATCTCTCTTGCATTCAAGAGGTTAAAAGCTCCATTTAAATCAATGGCACCTAGGACATTTTTGTTGTCTGATATGGTGCAACTTCTCCAGAACCTCACCAATTCTTCTTAGTACACTAGCCTCACTAGGCTTTATATATAAACAAAAAATGGAGCAATTTGTGGCCAACCATGTGCACCTAGAGAAAGAATAAAAATGCCCCTGATTTATCTTGTATTTAAAGGGTGCTTTTAACCCATGAATACTAAGGAGGTCGCCAGCACTTTGCCAAGCAATGTGTTGGAGACCTCTCTAGCATTCAGTGGGTTAAAAGCCCCTATTAGGGGGGCGGAGCCGACCGGCAGTCAAGATGGCTGCAGCTTGAGTTTGCTCCGTGAATAGGAAGGGACGTTTATTGCTAAAAACTCAATTTCACCATGATTGCTGTCTAACCCTTGGGGGATCCAGTTAGAAAGACCTACCCCATATCATCGAGGCGCTCTTGGCGGCGGTACAATCATCACGCGGGCTGTTTGGAGCGAGTGCCTGGGGAGACGGATAGAGGCCTAGAATCTAACCAGACGCCATCTTTAGTGTCACGGTGTTCCAGCAGTTGCTCACACTTACCCTCTAAGCCGAGCAAGGTGCCGCAGAAGCTGATGGCCACTCAAGGTACCATGACGGAGGACGCTTTAGCCCCCTCTCTCCTTAACTTACCGACCAGATCTGAACTTAAAGAGATGTTTGCTGACCTTAAAGATACCTTTAGGAGAGATCTTTCCGCGGTTAAAACTGAGGTCTCTCAGCTGGCTACTAGAGTTCAGGCCTTGGAGTCGGGCGAGGAATCCTGTCATGACAAGCTCTATTCTTTAGAGCAACATGTTCTTGAACAACAGGATACTATAGCACAACTCCAGCTAAAACTGGATGATCTCGATAACCGGGGACGGAGATGTAATCTTCGGATTAAGAACCTACCGGAGGATGTGGCTGCTAAAGACCTCGAGCCTACTCTGCAGGCAATATTTCGCCAACTTCTTCAGAAGCCCGATGATTACTCTGTGCGCTTGGACAGAGTACACAGGGCACTCCGTGCACGTGTCGGGCCTAACCAACGGCCTAGAGATGTAATCTGCCGGATTCATCATCATCCTGAAAAGGACTTGATTCTGCGTAGGAGTCGCGAAGTTGAGCCTCCGATACGGGATGGAATGGAACCTCAGTTTTACAATGATCTGTCTCCCTTCACGCTACAACAACGTAGAGCGTTGAAGCCTCTAACAACTCACCTACAACAACTTGGTGTCAAGTATCGATGGGGATTCCCGTTCCACCTGCAGGAACAGAAAGGGGAGACGGTGGCCTATCTTAGGTCTATTGATGAGACTGAAACCTTTTGCCAGGCTCTACAGATCCCTGCCCCGCTGATTACTCCGGACATGGATTTGGAAGATCGACCGTCCACCTCCCGTCCTCCATGGGTTGGAACTCAAAAAAGGAGGCGTTGGGACGCAGAGGCTGCTTCCAAAAAAACTTCTGCAGAAGCTGCCGCCTGATCTGGAGTCGGGCCTGTGACGGCCCAGATTACTCTTTCCTTGTTACTGCTGACCCTCAATATGTGAGATTATTCTGGTTTGTCTGCCACTGCCGCTTGCCCTCCGCCCATACTGCAGTCATCGGCTGCTCCCTGTCTTGCTATTTGGGGCCTGACCCTGGTTGCTCCGAATGAAAGTTTAGTAAGGGGGTTAGGATTAGGGGATTTGTTAATGGAGATGGGAGGTTGGCAACTGTGCAGGCGGGGTTGGGACTCTCCGTTCCCTTTGGGGATCGGGGACTCCCTTCCCCTTTATATTCTGAATTCTCTATTTTGTTTATAGGGGGCTAACAGCTCAGCTGGGCGATGTTGTCCATCTGGGCTGCTGTATGACACCACTTGCCCCTGGTTATGCTTTTTGCTGTACTTCTGTGGGGTTTGGGTTGGAGGATGGTGGGCTTCGACACTTTTAACTGTTGGGTATTGGGGGCTGGTATTGCGGGTCGTGGCGGGTTGGCCTTCTGGGATCAACACTCTCGTACCTCAGCTGTTGTTATTATTGATGCAGATGCTTACGGTGTGTCCCTGGATCGCTAGCCCTGCTGATGTCTGTGATCTAGCCCTTTGCATTTAAGCTATGGGTTTAATGAATCTTTTATTTGCTGATTGCATTGTTTATATACTCCACTTAGTTATATTATTTCCTATTTTTGGGGTTTATATACCTGGTGTTGTTGGCAGCGACACTCTTTGTTCCCTTATGCCTCCTTTGTTTTACGGTAATGAGCCCATGTGAGTGATGGATGGGAATGGTACTGATTTTGATGACATCGCCTGCTTCCGCCTGGGACTAATGTGCTTGCAGTGGTAGTGGGCGACTTCAGCGATGCCGTTTTACCTTGCCTTCCTGTTTTATCACTCATTAACATGTAAGGAGCAGAAGTTATACTGTTGGTGGCGCTTGCTGAGGCTCTAGAGCTACGTTGAGGTGATTGCTGTCGCTGTCAATGATGCCATGTGTTGTTATCACTCTTCTTTGAAAGTTTTGTGCCTGTTATTGCTGGGCATTTTTGTTCTTTTTTAGTCAGAGGTTCTCCCACATTGCACTGTATGGTTCTGTTTCTCATCGCTGTCCCTTCCTACTTTACTGGCTCTTTGGCCACTCTATTACTTTTTGTCTGGACTGTCCCCCTAGTCCATTCAAACCTTACCTAATTTTCTTCTGTTCTATATTCGTCTTCGTTTTAAATTTTCTTTGCTTTCCACCCCTTGGGGCTTCTCCCCCCCTTTCCTTTTTTTTTTTTTTTTTTTTTTTTTGTGGTGTTTGTGTGTGTGTCTCTTGTTGTTTGTCTCTGAGCTGGGAGGTGGAGTGAGAGATAGCGGATTGTGGTCTGTTCTATCATGGGAGACTCTATGTCTTTTTGCTGCTTGCTGCTGCTCTCTCAATGCGAGAGGATTAAATATCCCAGAAAAATGGAGTATGCTCCTGCGGGATGCTGTTCGGGAGGGTGTCCGGATCCTTTTTGTACAGGAGACTCACTTTAGACATGGTCAACATCCTGTCTTAAGCCAGCACCACTTCCCTCACCAGCGGTATTCATCTACCTCTACTAAGTCCAAAGGAGTAGCCATTCTTCTTCATAGTGATCTGCCATGGAAGCATGTGGATGCTCATATTGACACAGGAGGCAGATACATTATGCTTAAAGGCAAAGTGCTTGGATCTATGGTGACTCTTGTGAACGTGTACCTGCCCAATGATAATCAGGTCTCGTTTCTATCTCCGCTTCTTGGCAAACTAGATACGTTCAGGGATGGCCTACTTCTCCTGGGGGGAGATTTTAAGTTTGCTCCTAACCCACTGGTTGATTGCAGTCCACCACATACATCTTATCCTAAGTCTACCCTCTTGAGGTATTCGCGCTTGCTGACCTCCTATCATCTTCTTGACCGCTGGCGCCTGGAAAATCCGACAGGGAAAGATTTCACTTTCTTCTCTCCGATCCACAATAAATACTCAGGGATTTACATGTTTTATTGTGATCAATTCTCAATGTCATCCCTCGTCGACCCGAGCATCGGGACCACCACCTGGTCGGACCATAGCCCGATTTATGTGACCCTGAAGGTACAGGGAGAGAGGGTGGGACGGGGGCCTTGGCTGCTGAATGAATTTTTACTAGATGACCCGGAGATACGAACATCGATATCCTCTGCATTGACAGAATACTTTGTCTCGAATACATCCTGTGGGGTGTTGTTGCCTGTTGTGTGGGAGGCGCATAAAGCCACTATTCGGGGCGAACTGATTAGATGGGGGGCGAGACGTAAAAAGGAGAGACTGGCAGAGCTTAACTCCAAGCTCTCCCGTCTGCGACAACTTGACAGTAGCCATAAGGTGACTCTGTCGCCGGAGATTGGTCGGGAGTTGACGCAGCTGCGCCATGAAGTTGCCAAAATTTTGTCTGTTCACCTTCCTAGAGACACTCCGACACAGGAGAGCCATTTTAAACTCCTATCTCGGTGGTATTTATCCCCGAAGCGAATGGCAGCGATGTTTGCGGGTCGACAAGATACGTGCTGGAGATGTGGTGGTCCTGGGGGATCCTTGGCGCATATGTGGTGGGACTGTGGTCAGATTCAGACATATTGGTCTCAACTCTATGATCTAATGACTCAGGTGTTAGGTCATCAGGTCCCGGTAGATCCTCTACTATGCCTCTTTTCCTATCATGAACTGTTGAAACCTAGCAAATTCTCTCTGCTACATTTCATGCTGTCAGCTGCTAGCAGTGCCAGCTCAAAACATTGTGCTGCCTGGGTCCAAGGAAGAAATGCTGCCCCCCCAACCACGCCCACCAAAACACGCCCACATCCACTATGTGATATTTTAGAACTGTCTATTTTTTACAATTGCAGTAGTGTTAGATAGCAATCTCTCACACAGGACACCACTTTAACCCTTTCTTAACCAGGGATGTCTGTGCCTGAACTCAAAGGGTTAGAATTTCTAACCCTTGTAGTACAGGAGCAGAAAATTCTAACCCTTCGAGTACAGGAGCAGCATCAGAGGTGACATAGAATATAGATACAGAGGGGAGAAACAAAGCAAATTCCTCATACAATTGACAAGCAGGTGTTAAGTCAAACTAAATATCAGTTATGCTCTTACACTTGGTTGGTGTCTACAGACATATTGTAAATCAGAGTGCCTGTTTACAGCCCTCGTGTGAGCTCAGTCTATGGACGCAAGACCCCAACATCATATTTACTGGTTAAAATAATTTCAGCCAAAAAATATGATGTTGGCATACCTCCCAAGTGTCCCTCTTTGAGACCCAAATTCCTCTGTTCCTCTTTCCCATCCTGATGTCCCTCTTTTTAGGAGATAAGATTGCATGGTGTGTATATAAGTGTATCACATTGCTCCACAGCCATAAAACTCACATTATTGTTTTTTAAACTTCAGTATATGCATTTATACATTAGTCTGTGTAAATAAAATACTTTGGTCTTGTTATAAGCAAAAAAAAAGAAAAAAAATGCCCTACTAACAGCTATACCTCTCAGCCATTGCAAAAACACTGAGCTAGGGCACTGAGCCTGACACAAATGGTTAACACAGAGAGGTTTGTCTCAATACTACCCTTCTACTTCCTGAGGGGTCCTCACCATCTCTCTGTCTCTCATGCCTGTGTTGCACCCCAGTGTCCTCACCCACTCTTCAGTGTCCTGCTTCACCCCCAGTGTCCTCACCCACTCCTCAGTGTCCTGCTTCACCCACAGAGTCCTCACCCACTCCTCAGTGCACTGCTTCACCCCCAGTGTCCTCACCCACTCCTCAGTGTCCAGCTTCACACCCAGTGTGCTCACCCACTCCTCAGTGTCCAGCTTCACACCCAGTGTCCTCACCCACTCCTCTGTATCCTGCTTCACCCTCAGTGTACTACCCACTCCTCAGTGTCCAGCTTCACACCCAGTGTCCTCACCCACTCCTCTGTATCCTGCTTCACCCATTGTGTCCTCACCCACTCCTCAGTGTCCTGTTTCACCCCCAGTGTCCTCACCCACTCCTTGGTGTCCAGCTTCACACCCAGTGTCCTCACCCACTCCTCTGTATCCTGCTTCACCCCCAGTGTACTACCCACTCCTCAGTGTTCAGCTTCACACCCAGTGTCCTCACCCACTCCTCTGTATCCTGCTTCACCCCCAGTGTACTACCCACTCCTCAATGTTCTGGTTCACCCCCCAGTGTCCTCACCCACACCTCAGTGTCCTGTTTCACCCCCAGTGTCCTCACTGGGGTACCCCCCAATATCATCACCCACTCCTCTTGCAGCACACCCAGTGCCCTCACCTACTCCTCCCAGTCCCACTGCACCCCAGTGCCCTCATCCAGCTCACCAAAAATTAAACAAAGTTGTGTGAGAAAGAGGGAAGTCCAGCCCATATAAATCTCCCAGCATCTGTGTAGGTAGCAGTTATGCTGTGTTCCACGCTGTGTGGAGCCGACGGCTCTGCACTGCCCCCATAGGAACTTCCGGGCGCACTGAGGTGACCTCACCTCAGTGCACCCAGAAGTAAAAGCAGAGGCAGTGCGGAGTAATCGTCTCCACACTGAAAGGGAAGACAGCGTGGGATTCAGCATAACTGCTACCTACGGAAAATAGAAGTCGAATCGCAGCACATAAAATAAACATGCTGGGGCGGCAAATTGCCGCCCCTGTCAAAGTGCCGCCTGGGTCAATGGCCCCACCGGGACCCATGTAAGGGCCGGCCCTGGTGGTTAGGATGAACATAGCGGCACACTGGACTCGAGACACTGTGCCGCCGATTTCTACCTGGGTGGCTAGGGTCCAGGCTTACAGAGACATGGAACGTCTTCATGCCCGGCGCTTGTCACAGCTGGGGCTCTTTAAGGAGCTCTGGTCCCATTGGGAGAGGTCCTCGAACGCTGCATGAGGGAATGATTGGCGGTGTTGAGCTATGATACTGGCTGGCAGTGTCCGCATGGGTTGATGGTCTGGGCTTCCCTCCCGAGGGTATTCCTGGGGGTTTTGCGGTGGGGTCTGCCTTGCGATCCTCTCTCCCTCCCCTACCTCGGGGCTTTCTGGTGTAGTGTTCGTTTGTCGATGGTGTATTGGTGATATGTATGATATGTGGTGTGGTGTTTTTTTTTTCTTTCCTCTCCCTAGTCTTTCTCAATGCCCTAAGATCTGTCCTTTCATACGGAGCTTGCTTTCAGGTTAAGCGAGTTGAGTATGCATGCTGTACCTTATTTACATCTTATTGCCTTGAAACCAGGCTAGATTTTATCTCGCAGCGCTACTTTGCTGTAAAATTTACTGCGATTCTGTACCTTTTATGTTTTGCACTGCAATCATTGCATAATTCTTTTGTTTTCCTATACCTGCTTTTCTTTTCATTTTATTTCCTTTACATGTTTGTTTTATGACCTGCTTCAGCTTGAGTGCTACAACTGTGATTTTTCTCTTGCGTTGTCTAAATGTGAACTGTATCACATTTTTTCAATAAACTTTAAAAAAAAAAAAAAAAAAAAAAAAGCCCCTATTAGACATAAGTGAATGTATATTGCCTCCAATTGTACAGCTGGTTTGTATTAGAATTGCTTCCCTTTGCCTTTATGCATAAGGCCCAGTGTGTTTACTTAATAAAACAGTGGTCTTACTGGTAACCAGTAACTGTGTGCAGTGATATGGAGATGAGTACATTGTAATGTGTCACCTTTTTCCTTCAGGCACATTCACACTGCTCTAAAAGCGGCTTTGGAAGTGTGGCCCAGGAGACAACTTAGGGTTATAAGCAGGAAGCTATAGGAGCAGCCTTTCTGGAGGAAACCATCTGCCGTATAAGAGTCCAGGGCTGTCCAAGTTCAGTCCTCAGGGGCCACCAACAGGTCAGGATTGAAAGATTTTCTTGATTAAGTACAGGATACAGGTGAGTTAATCAAAATGAATGAGCCAATGATTAGGTTAGCTGTGCTTAATCAAGAAAATCCTTAAATCCTGGACTGTTGGTGGCCCTTGAGGACTGAACTTGGACACCTCCTGCTGTAGAGGACAGATAAAAATTCCCCAGATTCCTGTTGATTTAAATTGGGCTTTTAACCCTTTGAATGCTGCAAACTTTTGCAATGAGTTAGCTCTCACTAGCATCCAAGAGCTTAACTCTGAGTGCCAGAAACCATGATTTGGATACCTCTCTGGCACTCAAAGGGTTAATGGCCCCATAGGGAATCCGGCCGTGACTCTACAGCAGAGTCGAGATCGCAAGATATAAGAAGAACTACTTCATTCGAATAGTCTACAAAGTGTGCCTGGTTTGCAAGCAAACTCTTTAGACCCTTCCAATGAAATAGTTATTTTTATATCTTGCAATCTCTGCTCTGCTGAAGAGCCACCGGTTGATCTGCTGACCGGATTCCAAATCTGACAGCTAGATGGCAGACTTGACCATTTTGGTCAGTGAGGGGAACTCTGCTTGCGAATATCTCTCAAACCATAAAGGTTTCAGAGATAAGACTTTTGTCGTTCTTTATTTTATTTTGTAGGCATTAAAAAAAATGAAGATAAAACGATAAAATGAACAATTACTATCCCTTTAAGATCCATGGGTGCAGTTCTTCTCTATATGGCTACATTCACACTGGTGATTATATCCAGGTGTGATTTTCTAAAAAGAAGGGTACCAGGAAACCTTATTTTTGGTGGACCAAGAGCCATAAAAATGTATAGTTGCTGACAAAGGTACTGAATCAGCTCTGATTTTATAATAGTATTGAAAATAGTGCATGAGTTTGATATAATTGTTTCTTATAAGAGTTGTTCTCATGGGCATTCTATTTTCTAAATGGAATAATGCAGAACTTGATGCGCTGATGCATTATAGCATAGATACAAACAAAGCACTGAAGTCAATGGTAGTGCATGTACTTTTAGATGCTATAAAAAAATAAATAAAATCACCCATGTGAACCCAGCCTCTCTTTCAGACCTTGGTACTTGGTCATATAAAGGTTTTTACAGTTCAAACTTTTTTTTTTTTTTTTCCATTTTAAACTGCGGAAGTCTCAACGCATTCTGTCCCATAAAAAGCATAATAAAAAATAAAACTTTTGGACATCAATAGTTGAAGTTGGTAACAGTTAAAGGTGCAGTAAACTTATTTTATGAAAACACATTTTATAGAGCATTTTCTGTTGAATAAAACAAGGTCACTCCCACTGCTGTCAGATGTTTTATTAAAAAACTAGTTGAACAGCCCGTTACACGGGCCACAGTGCCTCTGGCAGCCGGTCGCGGGGCAGTCACGCGCAGCTCTGTATCAGCTGCGGAGCGGGCAGTCTCTACTGCACATGACTGCCGCACGCGCAGCAGTGTCTACTGCGCATGTCAGGCGTTACACACGATTTAGCAAATTATTATATAGGATTATAGCAGTTTAAATAATCAGGAAGTGAATTTACTGTGTTTACTTCTTGATAATTCTAACTGACAGGAAGTGACAGGCAGTTTGTATCACATTCTATGGAGAACTGTACGTCTCTGACTTTTCTGACTTTCCTCTCCATTAGAATCCAACAGGAAATCTAATTAGAATTTGACCACTAGAGGGTACTGCTAATGTAAAAAAAACATGCGCTTAAACTGTAATAACTCTGGAAATATAAATCTCTCCACAGTGGGAGTACCCTTATTTTACTCAATAGGAAAATCCCTACAATATATATTTTTTCATAAAAAAAGTTTATTGCTCCTTTAAAGTGAACCTTTTACCACAAAAGAAGTTCAGGTAATTTGAAAAAATCAAAAGCTGTCAATAAGTCGTGCTGGCCATTTGTTTGTAATAAAGCTTTTGAAAAAAAAGAATGTTTGTTGGAGGAACAGTGTGGCACTTTATGTTTTTTCTGTGCAAGGCAAGCATTACCATTCACTGCGCTATGACTATACAGAGCCCATAGGCTGTGGATATTTCTAATAGGGCAGGGAGTAATAAGTTTGGTCTGCAACAAAACTAATTAGCATTCTGTCAGGAAATTAGGATAAAGTGCCATAAAAATATAAAAGTTATTTTTTCTAAATATATTTACAGTAAAATAGCCAGCAAAGCATACAGTAATGTTTTGATTATCATTAACCGTTTGAGTGCCAGAGTGGTATTGACTGCATTGTGATAGCACTCTGACACTCAGAAGGTTAGAACTAAAAGTTGTCTTGAGGTGACACATCTACTTTAACCCTTTGAGTGCCAGAGTGGTACAGAATGCATTGCAATGCAATGCATTCCGTACCACTCTGGCATTCAAAGGGTTAAATAAAATATTCTGAGTGGTAATAATTTGTGAATGAAGCATACCCTTGTTTTATTAAAGGGACGGTAAAGTCCCTGAAAAAATATTTAGCATTTTGTAGTGGTTAAAAAGTTGCAAACCAAGCACACTTTGTAGACCATTCTAATGAAGTCATTCGTTTTAAATAACGCAATTGCGGCTCTTCTGCAGAGCCTCCGTGTTGGCCGACACGGATTGACAGCAGGAAACATCAAACTTTGAATGCAGATATCTCTCAAACGTTTTTTTGCATTTAATACAACTTTTTAAGCACTACAAAATGCAAAATATTTTTTCTGGGACATTAATGTCCCTTCAATCAGGAAAAGCCCTGTAATGTACTTCTGCAAGTAGTGTTCCTTTAAGTCATTCCTTTTATCAGTATTAACTATGGTAGCTGCTTTACATCAATTTCAATATATTATTATGAAGTTACCAACCTCTCTAACGACCCACTATAGCACTTTAAGAAAACAGACTTTAATTGAGGAATCAACCTTAGTAAACACAAAGATTCATTCACTTTTAACATATAGAATGCCTGCTTACTGTGACCTTTAGTAAATCTCTTCTATAGACCCATAGTGGTCTCTAGCTAGGTTATTCTATAAAGATTTAACTACTGGTTCAGCAACTCTGACTAAAAATCTTTACTGCTGCCAATAGAGATTATTATCTAAAACAACTAATTAAAGGACTTTATAAAGCATGATCAGAAAACCACTAGGAAACCCAATCAGCTGAGGCTCCTCTCAAAAATAAAATGTTAAATTCACTTAAAGGGACACTCAAACCAACACACAATCTGCGCTGTAAAACTATAACTGCATCACAACAGGCTTTTCTTCAACTTCAGAAGCATGTAGGCGTTTTCCAGAGATGGATAAACCTGAATTTCCCCTCCTCTAAGTAGATCAGACACAATGTAAAGCACTTCAACACCTGTGTGGATATAGCTAGGGATGGATGGAAAGTCATGTTTTTCCTACGGGAAATTTAGTGGAAAATTTGATATCTCCATGGAAATTCCAGCACATAGAGCCCCCAGAAAATTACTTACAAGAACTTTGACGGTTTCTGCCTAAGCCCAAGAATTCCCATGGCAGGGGACCACACACTCGGGGGTGTAGAAGTATGTATTTTTATATATATTATATATATCATCATCTTCAGCCATTATCGATCCACTGGATCCTCAGCAAACCTCTAACAACTTTTGCCTTGTGCATTTTGTTTGCGCTGTATACCATCAAATTCAGCAATTTCATCTACCCAACTCGTCTTTGGTGTTCTTCTTGGGCATTTAGTTACAAGTAGAATCAATTCCAAAATTTCTTTGGCTCCTCTACCGTCAGGTCTTCTTGCTATGTGGCCTGCCCATTTCCATTCAGAAGCTTTACTCTTTCAATGATATCATAGACTTTTGTTTGCTGATGAATCAATGCATACGTTTTCCGGTCTCTTTTTGTTACGTTTGGAATTTGCCGATCTGTGCTTCTCCATGTAACCTTACATTTTTGTAAGGCTTTGGCATTCAGTGTCCATGTTTCACAGCCATACATAAATACTGGAAGGGCACATTGGTCAAAAAACATTTTGCTTCAGGCAGAGTGGTATATTAAATATGGTATTACTACGTTTTCCAAATGCTTGCGATCCCAATTTTATTTTTTGCTAAATTTCCATCATGTTTTTTCCAACTGTTGACATGCCTATCAACTTCTTCTAGTTCTTGTCCATCTACTGTGATTTTCCTTGGTATGGTAAATTTGTTAAACATGACTGTGTTTTGTTGATATTCATCTCCTGCCCAAACTTTTTGCTTTCCTGTCCTGAGTCTTCAATGCATTCTTGCAGTTCTTCGTGACTACTGGCAAAGAGTATGATATCATCTGCCAAAAGTGAAGTATGCAGTCTCCATTGATCTTAAGTCCTTTATTGTTCAAATAGTTTGAGGGAAATTTCTTCTAAACAAGTAGAAAATCGTTTTGGAGAGATTGTGACTCCTTGTCGGATACCCTTCTTTATGTTGATCTGGACTTTACAATTGTTGACCTGTATTGGTGCAGTTGCATTTTTAAATATTGATTGGAGAATATTGATGAAAGCTCCATCTATTCCTTGGTTGAACAGAGCATCAATTATTGCTTGCTTTTTCATAGTCAATGAAGGCTATGCATAATGGAAGGTTCTATTCATTATGTTGCTCTATCTGGATGTTGTCCATTGTACTGAAACTACTTTTGTGAAAACCTTGCAGATCTTTGACAGTAGGGGTTATTGATATTTTTTTTAGATCCGCCTTATCAATTTTTTTGCAGAAGGATGAATTCTGCATTTTTCCATGTTTCAGACACTTTGCCAAGTACTAGGCATTAGTGTTGACCTCAACATTTCAATAGTAGCTTTTTTATCTGGTCCAGCTGCTTTACAATTTTTCATTCATTTTATATCAGCTTCTACTACTTCTATCAAAACTACTGCCACAGCTTCAGCCTCTGGCTCTACATTTAGCTGCTGTCTTTCATCCTCATAAATATTTTAATAAAATTATTCCACTCGTTTTATTATTTGTTGTTGAGTTTTTGCTTTTGTACCACCTTCATGCTTTAGTGCAAACATCTGGCTCCTTTGTGTCGACATCTTTTATTCTGCTTTCTTTAGCCCTTGATTTTCTTACAGTGTCCTTTTGAAGAGCTTAACATTGAACTTTCTTCTTTCTTATTTTATGAGAAGACTGCACCAGAATAACTAAGAGGGTTTAGCACAAGGTACAAACCACTGGTACACCTTAAGAACAGAAAGGCCAGGTTACAGTTTGCTGAAAACTACATTAAAAAAAATCTGTTGAGTTTGGGAATAAAGTCTTATGGACAGATGAGATGAAGATTGACCTGTACCAAAGTGATGGAACGAGGAAAGCATCTGTAAAATATGCTGGAGGTAGAATTTTGGCTTGGACATGTGTGGCTGCCACCAGAACTAGCTCACTAGCTTGACTCAAGGGAGGAAGGTATAATTATGCCTCTTTACAGGTCCATAGTAAGACCCCACCTAGAATATGCTGTTCAATTCTGGGCGCCCTTTCTGAAAAAGGACATTATGGAACTAGAAAGAGTGCAGAGGAGGGCTACAAAACTAGTAGGGGAATGGAAAGTTTTAGTTATGAAGAAAGGCTAGAAAAGTTAAATTTGTACACATTAGAGAAACGGCGTCTTAGAGGGGGTATGAAAACACTATATAAATATGTTCAGGGCCCATACAAAGGGCTCTCCAAAGACCTGTTCATTAACAGAACAGTACACAGGACAAGGGGCTACCCGCTTAGACTTGAGGAAAGGAGGTTTAATCTACAACAGCAAAAGAGTTTCTTTACAGTAAGGACAATAAAGGTATGGAATTCACTGCCTGAGGAGGTGATGCTATCGAATATACATTAGATGCCTTTAAAAAGGGCCTGGATACTAATTTAAAAGAGCATAACATAGAGGGCTATGTGTGTTAGTACTGGGATTAATATTTAGTTAGGGCTTGTTGATCCAGGGAGAAATCTGATTGACATTTTTTCCCCCCATTCAAGGCAGAATTTGAAACCGCTATATTGGGGGGGTTGCCTTCTTTTGGATCAACGATGGTAAACAGGAATAGGAAACGGGTTGAACTAGATGGACGCAAGTCTTTTTTCAACCTAAATTACTATGTTACTTGTCTTTATTGATGAAGTGACTGCTGATGGCATCAACAGGACAAATTCTGAAGTGTACAGAAATATCTCATCTGCTTAGATCCTACCAAATCCCTCAAAACTTATTGGAAGGTACTTAATTTTGCAGCAAGACAATGAACCCAAATATACTATTAAAGCAAAAAATTAGTTTTTAAAGCAGAACTTTCAGATAATAGCAAGTCGCCATGCATTCATTAAATGCATGGCCGCTAGCTTGAAAATAGATGTCTTACCATAAAAAAATACATGTGTCTAAAGGAATCCGTCCTGTTTCAGGACTGACAGGCAGGTTAGTGCAGTCTGTGCACCTGTGCCGTCAGTCCCTTCCAGTGACCATAAGGTGTAAAGCAGTCTACTCAATGGAGACCGGGACTGACGGCGCAGGTGCACAGACAAGATGTCTGAGCTCTAGCCTGGGTTCCGGTCTCCAAACAGGATGGATTCCTTTAGACACATCTATTTTTTTTACGGTAAGACGTCTATTTTCAAGCTAGTCGCCATGCATTTAATGAATGCATGGCGACTTGCTATTATCTGAAAGTTCCGCTTTAAGGAAAAGTGGAATATTCTTGACTGGCCAAGTCAATCACCTGACTGGAATCCCATTAAGCATGTGTTTCATTTGCTGAACACCAGACTCAATAGAAAAATGACCAAAAACAAACAAGAACTGAAGATGGCTGCAGTCAGAGTGACGTAATTTGCCTTCTACCATTTAGGGACATTTATTTCACGAACAAAGGGTTATCTCTACAGACTGGCTTTGAGACAGTTTAAGATATTTATTTGACCTAACGTTGCCCAAAAGTGTATGTATATTATTATATCAGTGTATTTCTGGCACTGGCACTCAATGCTACTAAGTATAGAGATACATTGATATAGTAATATGCATACACTTTTGGGCAACTTTAGGTCAGATAACTTAAACTGTCTCAAAGTCAGTCTGTAGAGAGAACCCTTTATGTGCCAGTACACTGCTTCACAATGTGTAAGAGTTGCTGCATGATACCCCCCTCTGGCTGGCACTCAGGGTTAAAAAAATAAGCTCTATGTATTAAAGTAACAGAAAAAATATCCATCCTATGCTATGCTTTTTAATGTAGTAAGCTATGTGTGTTGTATAGTAATGTTTTCTTGGTTGAAGAAGACTGACAGTCTCAGTATGATCGTCCTTACTACAGTGGTTTACACTTACTTTTGTCAGGAGTCAGAATGGGACTAAGCCAGGGAGTCAAGAGGAACTGAGGAAGTCAGTCAGTCAGCAGCGCCCACCAGCGGGAGTCACTCAGCCACAAGGACTCAGTCTGTGATGTGACACTGTCTCTGCTGCAGTGCAGCGTGCGCGGTTCACTCTTCTTAATCCAGTCCTCTGAGTAACTTTCTGTCTTCCTTCCAATCTGCTTGCCTTGTGTCTGCAGCTGCCCAGCCTCACTGCTTCAGTCACTGAAGCAGTCTCTCACTTCTCATCCTCAGACTGAGTGCCTCACTCGTGCTCATGCCCTGCTCACTCACAGTCGTCATCACATGGCATGCGTCAGCCCGTGAGCATCAGCGTATCCCTTCACACGCACACAGACCAGCCAGCCAATGAGGAGAGGAACTTGTGCAAATACTCTCTTCATTGGCTGTTGGTGGTGCGTGCATGTTGTTACATATAAGACTGCTGCTGTGATGACCGAGCTGGCCTGCAGCACCGGGCAGAAGCAGAACAAGGCTCACAGAAGAACAAAGCTGACAGTGAGTCACTCAGTTGATTCCTGG
Organism: Rhinophrynus dorsalis; assembly: GCA_037306005.1. NCBI lineage: Eukaryota > Metazoa > Chordata > Amphibia > Anura > Rhinophrynidae > Rhinophrynus > Rhinophrynus dorsalis. The sequence goes on from CM074722.1 coordinate 175,403,406, forward strand.
ACTCTTTATTGTCTCGGGGGGGGGGGGGGGGGTATCATTCGGGATACGTGACATGTGGTCACCCTAGCTGCAGTACAGGCCTGACAGACCATCACCATGGAAGATAGCCAGCATATGGTGATGTCTATGGGTATCAGACTTCAGGCAGTCATTGAATACCAAGGATTTACAACAAAATACTATTTAAGATTGTTATTTGTCCAATTACTTTTGGTCCCCTAAAATGGAGGGACTATGTATAAAAAGCGCAGTTAATTCCTACACTGTTCACGGTTTGTGGATTTAAATAATAAATAACCTCCTGATTGCACATAGAAGAGGAACCTAGCAGTGAGGATATTTTCTTGATGCGTATTTATTCATCAGTGACTAGCACAAATGCATTACATAGAGGGTTTAATGAGTGCGTCTCATTTGGGATTTTGTATAATTATATATTACATATACACACACAGCACCATTAGTAATCACCCCTTCCTAAACAAAATGGGAGTGTAAATAACAAAGGATTAAGTCTGGTTTTGTCTTGTGCTTCTAACACACAGCTGTATCAGTTTTGGTTTTCTGCATGTTAAGAATGATACACTGTATAAAACATATACTTTGTGGTAAATATCATCATTCTAACTTCTGTAAAGAAAGCCAAATGATACACTTTATCCGTATAACAGAACTGCTGTTTCTAAACAGCCCACCAGACCAAAGGGCCACGTTAAAGTAGAATTTTCACCACTCACAACACCCCCCCAATCAATTATTTACATAATAAATAGTAAAATGTGGACAGTTTCACCTACTAAATAATTTCACTGTAGGTGAAACTATAGCCTGCATCTTCAGCAAAGACGAGGGAGAGTGCAGCCATCTTTCCTCTATTACAGAGCTCTCCCCGTCATCTGCCTTCCCCTTTTCTTCCAGCAGTGTATCTAAACAGCTGCCTGCAAGCAGCAATGATATGAAGGAGCAAGTCGGGGAATTGATACACTGTAAAAAGCAACGTCCTGCACTGATAAGTACAGGAAGTTGCTTCTTACTGTGTATTCATTGCCCATCTTGCCCCTTCATGCCATTGCTGCCTACAGGCAGCTGTATAGACGTGCCTCTGGAGGAAAATGGGAAGGTGCTGTTTGGCATATAATGCCACAGGCTTGCCTAACGGTGCAGTAGCAAGCTGAATAGTGAATTCATTAAAGTGTCATTAAAAAAAAGTAATACATTTTTTAAAAATTACACAACTTAATCTTACATAGTGGTGGGCGGCCCTAGAGGACCACAGGACTTTTTTTTTTTTATTTTGAGCAATGAATTCTGGGATGGCAGACAGCCCAGAATCGTCACTGGTGGTCAAGGGGTTAAGATATCGTAGTGCATGGGCTCCATAGATAAACAGAGGAACTGGAGATGTTATCACCTTTTTACCACATCTTAGTGTATCTTCCCGCAGGATTGATGCTTAAAGCCCTGTGTCTTGTTGCTGGCTTGGGGCATGTAATTATGCAAATCTACCTAGTAGTAATATCACAATAGGACTGTCCAGTGCACTAAAATGTATTATGTTGCTTTAAGGAACTCCTCAGCATTCAGGTGTTTAAAGGCGTTTGTCTCCTATGGTGCATTTGCTTTGCTCCAGAATTCAGCAAGCTAAATCAGTGTAATTCTAGTGCAAACCAACTGCACCATAAGGGACAAATACAATTTCCATTTATTTAAATTGGACCTATGAGGCAATGTGTTAGAGATCTCTCTAGCATTCAAGTGGTAAAAAGCCGAATTTCCATCAACAGAATGTTTATTTGCCCCTATGCAGTTGGTTTGCCCTAGAACTGAACATTCTACGGCAAACATATGGGCTTATAGACCATACCGACTATAGCCTATAGGCCCATATGGCTGGAGTAAACCAACTGCACCATAGGGGACAAATAACTTCACAAATCCCATGCACTTGAAAAGAGCTTTGTAACCCCTTAAATCAAAATGAATGTAAAATTAACTATTTGTCCCCTATGGTGCAGTTGGTTTACTCCTGTATAATTCCAGTTTGCTTTTATATATGGCCCTATGTTCCATGTAGGAGAAGCTTAATAAAAAGAACCTGCACCTGATGAACAGAAGAATGCAGATAAAATACCAGGTATTACACAATGACAATGCATTTTGACTGCCAACATAATACAGACACCACTGCTTACTGAGACCTAGCCAAAAGGACTTAACACTGAGAAAGATCTGTACTTGTACTCATCTGAACTAGTGCTTGTTATTCAAATGCTGTACACAATTGTGTCTGAATGACTAATACAATAGACTCTTACAATAAGCAGCATACTGCCTGCAATGAAGACAGATATTTAAAGTGATAGTATAGCTTAAATGGAAAAATAGCAGGATTTGTCCCGTTGAGTTAAACAAGGGTATGCCTACTGCTGAGAAATATTTTAGTCAAATGTTATTGCAAGTCTAATTTGCATTTTTGGGTCCAGTACTCCCATGGCCGGAAATTTTATGGTGGCATTATTGCTACAAACGTCTATGGACAGCTATGGACCAACCTGTGGCTACTGTAGCAACAGTGCCACTGTAACATTTCAGGCTGTGGTGGTAATGCAGCCAAAAGTGCAAATCTGTATAACTTTTGAATAAAACATAGAACTGAGGGTACACTTGTTTTTCTTAGCAGGATATACTCATGCAATATCTTTTTTTTTTACATAACATTAAAATGAAAATTAGCACCTAAAACTCAGTCTGTTCTTTACTATTTTCTAGCCATTTTGGTTAAAGTGGAACTACCACCATACTTAAAGTGTTAGTAATGCCTGAAAAAAACTTTTTTGCATTTAGAAGAGCTTAAAAAGCTGATCTAAATGCAAAAAAACGTATCTCTCAAACCGCTATGGTTTAAGAGATACGGGCGTTTAAAATTTGATTTCTCCTAGTGACAGCTGTAAAGCTGTCAGCAGGAGATCTGTGTCGGTCGACACGCTGCCGCTTGAGAAGTGCCGATATCTCGTTAATTACACGGAATCCCTTCATTGGCATGGTCTAAAACGTGTGCCTGAACAGTAGGCACACATTTTAGTGTTTGGTGACACATAGACAGCAATAATAGCAGTGCCACCATAAAATGAAAGGGACAAAGAAAAAAAGAGGCGCTTCTTTGAGCAATATCTTCAGTACTATATGAATACTCACCGCACCGTTACCAGTGAAATGTTACTCACAAGGATAATGGCTGGAAGTAAACTTGTATGTAAACCAGCTAAACAAGCTCAGGGAATTAACAAGCTGATCCCTTAACAACTAACACTTCTCCCCTCTTGGGTGGCCGAACTCCCAAAGATTTCACTACAAAGCTGCATATATGAAACAAAAACAAAGAGAAAAGAGGGTGCCGATAGTGCCTTATTACACCACTATGAGTAAGAAATAAGAACAATTAATCACACTCACATATAGAAGTCGCTGTGTATCTACTTATAAATATGCACAGCGGTTCACGCTTCCTACCGTCTCTGCTCAGTATGCACAATACATTAGTCTTCCGCCCGTAATGAAAAACCCTCCAGAACAAAACAGCAACTCTTCATATAATTAGATTTATTGTAAAAAATGCTGATTAAAATAAATTAAAAAGCATATGACAATCTATATAAGCCTACACTGAAGTGTGATTAATTGTTTGTATTTCTTATTCATATTGGTGTGATAAGGCAATATTGGCACCCCCTTTTCCGTTTGTTTTTGTTCCACAATAAAATGAAATTGCCACAAAAATTGTATGACCTTATTATTATTAATAATAATAATAATGCTTAACAATGAATTGTAAAGCATCTGTAGTAACTAATGAGTTAAATGAAATTTACTGAAGATATGCAGATGAGAAACTTGCCTGGAACCCTGACATTTAAAAGGGATAGCAATGCTTAACCACTTGAGTGCCAGAGGAGGTATGCAATGTGTTGCATACCCCTCTGGCACACACGGGGTTAATACTTAAAAATAAAAGTCTGAGCTGCAATAACTTGAATAAAACATTCTTCAACAGCACAGCTACCTTTCTTTTTGTCAGCAAGATAAGCCCTGCAATATATATTGTTTCCTTTATTAGTGTTACTGTCCTTTTAAGAGTGTGCAAATATTTCATTTTTTGACCTTTAGGGGTTGAATTCAGAAATCTTAAGAGGTACAGCTTTGAAACAAACCAGTCTCACCATGGGAGTACCAATATACATTCTCAAAAGTATGAGTGAACTAGTTGTTGCTTTTAACACATGCTGAAGAAGTCTTCATTGCTCCAGCATTCAAGAAGGGCCGGCGCCACCTATAGGCAAAGTAGGCGTCGGCCTAAGGTGCACATCTACTGGGGGTGCAGTCACAGAGCATAGCTGCACACATCTTGGTGGCTGCTGTACCTGTGTGAACAAACTGAGGAGAGAGAGAGGCACTGCTCTAAAAAGTGCAAGCGCCGGCTAATTGTTGGGAATGCTGAGGAAGAGTGAAGACAACGTGATGATGATGTTGACATTGCAGTGCAACAGGAGTGGGAGAAGCAGTGAGTGGAGGCAGAGCTGTAACAGAAAACCTTTGCACCATCTCTACAGTCTCCACTAAATCCTCTCCAGCCAGTGCTGGCTGGTAAGTTCATTCAAGATAACTGTGCTTGTGAGATATCTACAGTCACAGACATATTAGGGCAACAGTCAGAGCAACCAAAGAGGAAAGATAGGATTAATCGTTTGGGAGCTAGAGACATCTCCAACTCTTTGAAAAATGTACCTAGGTGAATATGTATTATGTCACTAACATTTATCACATTTTTGTAATAAAAAGATTTTTAATAGTGACTGAGATGTATAGGTATCATTCTTATCAACAAATCTTATAAATAGTCCGAATTCTGCAAAAAGTCTCAGGTTTGAGCTCTCTTACAAGTCATTTATTTTATAGTTCTGTCACTAGTATGATTAATAAGTCGGAACACAGCACTCACAATTGCACTAGTAATTTTTAGTTAGTGACACGTTGGTACATATATGGTCCTAGAACTCAATGCAAGTGGGAGTGAGTGGAAAATACTATTTTAAGTGAAAAAACAAGTAAATCTGTATACGGAGTATGTAGGATCAGTGCTGAAATTACACAGAGGCCAGATGATAAAAGTGCAAATCTGAGAGCTTTGTGCTCAGGCAAAAGGCTATTAACCCTTTGGGTGCCAGGATGTGCCTAATGGATACGTGTGCAACCTTTTAAGGGCCAATGCATTCACCACTCTGGTCTTTTAATGTTTAAACCATAGCTAATACAGCATGAAAGTTGGAACGGACCCACACATAAACAGGTTGACGTTACGAAAGATAACTGGAGACATGTATAGGGTAAATTATAGATGATTTTAGGCTTTAACCCATGGAGACATGTATAGGGTAAATTATAGATGATTTTAGGCTTTAACCCATGGACACATGTATAGGGTAAATTATAGATGATTTTAGGCTTTAACCCCTGGAGTGCCAGAGATGTATCCACACATTGCAGCACAATGCGTTGAATACCTCTCAGGCACTCAAAGGATTTTATATAAGAACTATTACGGGGTTTCAAAGAGTTAACTCAAGCTGTCCTCAAAATCTGTGACAAAAATAATGTTAATTAGCGCATAAGGAGCTAAGATAACAATCATTAAAAGAAGTATAAATGGGCAGGACATAAGGGGCGGGACACAAGGGGCAGAGCCAAGGGGTGAGAAAATGAGATTTTGACTAGGGTGGCAAAAATTCTTGCATCAGCCCTGCATTCAAGAGGTTAAAAGCCCCACTTTAAATCAATGGGGTTTTGTATTTCTTCCTACTGTTCAGCTGTTTGCTCCAGAATTGCGCCTCTTCAGCCCCTTTTTCTTTTAATATCTATTGCATTGGCAGTAAGTACTTGTGTAAGGTCAATTATCTTCTCTTGTATGAGACTGCTGATCTACTTGTATATTCTACTAATTGGGAAAATGAACAAGAGTAAGTGGTGTAAGTAGAGCCTACTTGGCCAGGGGCAAATCCCTCGAGCAACCGTGAATAACACGGACTGACAGAGACTTTAAACAAAGTCCTGGAGCAAGTTTGAATCATGAGCTGACACAGACCCAAGGTGCAATTCTCCACTGGAAGAGCTCAGATCTTCACATGACTAGGAATGATAGTGTAAACGCAACTTGTTTGCAACTCCAGGAAGATGCTGCATCATAATTCATAACCCACCTGCTGACAGTTAACCCTTGTATTACCAGTGAGGTGTCAAGTACTTTGCTTTTGTAATTCAATGGATAGCTCTAGGGTGTTCAAATGGTTAATGAATAAAAGGAAAGGTGCTCACAGATGCTAATCTTTCCATACTAGCTCTCAACAGCCCTAAGTGACAATGTCACATTACTCAACCAAGATAGGAGACAGGTCTGTAAGGGGCTGCAAGGATGCCAGGCCTGATCTTCACTGCACTGCCTGTAAACCCTATAGTTACTTCCTTGTTTAGGGCTGGGGATGCTGGTTCCATGTGTAGATGTTCATTAGTCAGCAGTCAGTATACTTTTTTGACCCTTTGCATACCCCTCAGGCATTCAGAGGGTTAAAATAGAATGGCTTTATAGTCTATAATTGGACAGGATAGTGTAATTTCACAATCTGATCCCCTTAAACATAATCTCTTAAAATCCACAGCCCCTGAGCTTTCTCCTCTTAAACCATTTGGAGATAAATCTGGCACTCTGTCCTTTGTCTGCAAAATTCTTGACAGAGTTTTCTTTTGTTGTAGTTAGGACTTGGAATAAACTCCTTATTACTTACACTACTGTTGCTGAGTGTTATGGGTCATTGTAATAACTTAAAAACTGTAACAGCTTATAGGACATTTTCCTGTTTGGAAATAAAGTGACGGATGTTCATAGTATATAAACAAAGTTATTTTCAACTATGTTATTTCCTTATCACTTTATTCATTCATAAACAGATACTAACACAAAGAGAAAATTAAAAGAATCATCGTGCAAGCTCCTAACATTTTCTGAGGGTCTGTGCACCAGATGGAGACGCCCTCTGTAACACTGCAGCCATATGAAAGACCACCCCCTTCCTTTCTGGGAAAAAAAACAAAACAAAAAAAAAACAGCCTGCTCCCAGATATTCAGCCACTTGCAGGATCAAAGCATAAAGGCATATAGGTCGCTTAGAAGTCCACTGTGCATTGTCATATGGACAGCAAGCCAGCCAAACAAGAGAAAGGACTGCTGCTTTGGGCTTTATCAGGGTTCTAGTGTGTGTGTGGGGGGGCTCCATCGGGTACACGGAAACTCCCAGAAAACTTTAGAAGGTTGCATTATGCCTCATTTCTAGTATATAGGTAATAGGGACACTTTTGTCTGTAGGTGTTAATATCCCTTTAAAGTGCAACTATCACATTTTACTACTTCGCTTCATTGGTAGCAGATTTAGGGACATGAAGAAAGAGAGATCATTCTTCCCCATGGGTCAGTCAGTTTAAGCCAGAGTTACTTCACTTTCTTTGTGCATATCACCTTACAAACTGGCCTAAGGCTGCATTGTGTATCCCCCAAAATGGCTCTTTCAGGTTGTTTTGACTGTCAGAAATCTGTTCCCTGCAGGGAGTTGTTACTCTTGCTGCATCTTCTAAACAGACCTGAACAATGGCTTATTTCTGCCCTTTAGTCAACCAATGCATCTTTCACTCTTTTCCATAAACAAAACCACCCAAAAAAAGAACAGGGCAGGTCTAGAGTGAAACAAAGCAATGGTTGGCCAAAGGGGCAGGAAGACGTCACTTTACATATCTGTGTGTTTGACTCCATCTGTTGCAGACTAGAATTCCAGCAGTTGGTTGGGGATGATGGGAGTTGCAGTTTCCAATACATGGACAGCCAAGGTCGCTTATCCCTGATTTAGACAAATGCAGAGTCTGGTCCAGAGTGAAATAGCTCAATGTCTGGATGAAGAGGTGGGAATAAGCTACTGTACAGGAGGTCTGTGAGTTTTTAAGCAATGCAGGGAGAACAACAACTCCCTGCATCTTTATAATTATATATAAAGTGTCCTTTTTGTGTCATTTAAAGCACCAACTCCAAAAATTCAAGTGCAAGGGATTTGTGCTTCACTTGTTTTATGAAAAAAAAGAAAAAAAAAAAAAGACCACTGAGTTTCAGGATTCAGTTGCATGGAAAGACAAAGAAAGCTGGGAAACAGGGTTTTTTAACCTCCGAATTGAAACTGAACTTGATGGTATATAAATGGTCTCTGTTGAAGTCGGCCTTTAACTCCCACCTCCTCACAACAGGCTGCTGCAGTAGCGAATGGATCACATGTCAATGTATTTGTAAACCATAACAAACTAGTAGAAGACTATGTAGGTGTCAACAACTGAGACCCACCAGCGGTTGTTCAACTACAACCCACACCACCAAGCAGTGTATCTGACTTTATGGAGGACAAGTCAAATACTTGCGGCAGATGATGGTTCAACAATTGCAAAGCCAAAGGTATATCTAGAACTGCATTTTCATGGGTCGTTGGCGAGAATAAAAATTCCCATTGCCTTAAATGGAGTTTAAACTCTTTGACTTCTAGAGCAAAGCAATGTGTTGGAGAACTTTGCAGAATTCAAGAGGAGTACACAATGCACTGCAAAGCAGTGTGCTGCTTTGCCCTCTGTCACTCAAAGGGTTAAAGACCAATTTTGATCAATTAGAATTCTGTGAATCTTTGTACCTTATAGTGCAACTGGTTTGCTGCAGAATTACTCATGTTCTTCTCTGTATTGCCCAGTTGCACTCCACTGCTTTAGTTTGATTGGTTCAAAACAATTGGGAAGAGGATTAAACATTTAAAAAATAATCTGCATCCTGGTGTGAACACCAAAAGTGATACTCTGTGGAACATTTCCCCAAGCAACAATATCGTAAAGGAAAAGGAAAAATGCTAATTTATATTCTTTCCTGTGCAGAACAAATAAAATAATAATTTCATGCAGTAATTCAAAACCAGTTTTAAAAACACTGACATCAATTAACCCTTTCAGTGCTGGATGGTGTTTGTGGGGGGGGGGGGTGTTTGGACACACTCTGGCATTCAAAGAGTTATGTGGGGTGTCTCCATTTTTAATATTGTGAATTAATTGTGAGGATACTCATCTGGCACTCAAAGGGTTAAATTAACCCTTTTGAGTGTCAGAAGGGATATGCAATGCAATGCATTGCTTACCCTTCTGGCACTCAAGGGGTTAAACTGCAGTTTTCTATTGTTATCTCCAGGTGGTGCTGTTACTATTACTTGCTAAGGCGAACCATAGTTAAAGCGGAACTATCACCTAAAATTAAAGTTTTACATTGTGTTTTTTTTTTTTAATTGCCTACAAGTGGAGATATCAGCCCTGCAAAATCGGGCGCTTACGCATTCTGCGGGACTGTATGTCCCAAATGATTTCCCAGCTGCCCCAGGAAGCACGTTCACGCTCCCCTTCGAAGCTGTATTTCTGCGTGAATGCGCTCCCTGGGGCAGATGGGAAGTCATTCGAGACATACAGTCCTGCAGAACGCGGAAGTGCCTGATTTTGCAGGGCTGATATCTCCACTTGTAGGCAATTTAAAAAAAAAAAATACACCCAGCTCTAATGTTGGGTTAAATAGTAAAACCCAATGTAAAACTTTCATTTTAGGTGATAGTTCCGCTTTAATGACTCAAATTCTCCCAGTGTTGTCTTTTGGACACCAGTTGGAGCTGTTGCTTAAAAAAATATTATCAGTATCAACAAAAAAAAGCACTATTGACTAGTTTTTAATACACAGAAAGTTTACAGTTTAAGACACATTCTTGCTAATCTGTGACAGGTAGGAGAGAGGTTTTGCTTTGTATTAATAAGTCAATGCAGATGCACTTTCTTAATACTACAAACAATATAGAAATCAAGGAACCCAGCAAACAAAAATAAAAGCTGGTAAAATTAAAGCAATTCAAGAAAACAGAGCAGAAAGTTTAACCTAGAAGTAAGTTACAATGTTTTCTATTTGTCTTATTTTGCTGTAAGAGATTGTATTATTAAAGGGGAACTATCAACACAAATAAAGACTGCCCCCAACAATTAGCCATCTAGCTATAGGCCTAATAATAGTACTAAACAGCCAGCATAATTACTGCGTTAGTCACAAATCCTACTTCTGCTGAGACTGATGGCCATGCAAGTCAGTCCCTTCTGGTACCTAATGGTACCATGCAATGCCTCTTAGAGGAGACCAGGACTGACAGAGGAGGTGCGCAGATGTACGTCAGCAAAGATGTCTTCTCTGTTACAGTGAGCTTTTTGCATGTATTTGCAAGTTCATGAGCCTAGTTGAGCATCTCTGACTTTCTTTCTGCATATGCAAATTGCTCTTGGGGTTGATCACCCTAAGAGCAATGGGGGGAAACCAAACGTGGACCCCTTGCTCACAGTACCTAGAGGGATCAACTGCACCTCACTGATGAGGCCCAACAAGGCCAAAACGTACATCTGGGGTTAGCTATTTCCCTTGTTCAGAGAGGAATTGTATGGCATTTCTTGGCTGGACTGCCATTTGGCAGGACCAGTATGATCTGTTTCAGAAGATCTCCTCTCTGTGTATGGCACTGGTGAGCTAAAAGAGATTGCACCCGTGGTGCAGGACGCAGTCCTAGTGAGCTTTTTTGCATGTATTTGCAAGTTCGTGAGCCTAGTTGAGCATCTCTGACTTTTCTTTCTGAAGATGTCTGCGCTGTTGCCTGGCAGTCAGTCTCAGCACAAGTAGGATTTCTGACTAACTGTGTGTTTATGCTGGCTGATAGTACTATTGGTAAGTTTATCACTAGATGGTTAATTGTTGCGGGAGACTTTCTTTTTATTTGGGGTGATAGTTCCCCTTTAAGTATGTATGCTTTTCATTAATAATTATATTGCATGAATAATTTTGACAAAATGAAAAAAAAAAAATAATAATAATAAATATGCACGTGTGCTAAAAATTGTTTTATAAAACAGCACAAATGAAAGAATACCTAACGACAACACCCCTCTTACAACTTACTATTGCTGGAAAATCCTAATGGCCCCTATGAATTCTGACCCTTGATTCAATAGAAAGCACCCATGACTAATGGAAGAGGTTATGTCATGAAGGTAGATATGAAGGCTGCTGGCAGACCTCTAAGGCCGCCCGCCCCCTGATCTGGAGGTTGTTGAGGGGTTAAGGACCAGAGGGCTGTGCAGTGCATTATGAAGTACAACCCTCTGATCCTTAAAGGGTTAAACAGGCTTATGCACTCTGCCTGGTTCAGTGCCAGGAACTGTCATGCCTGCCTCCATGATATAACCTCTTCTATCAGTCACGGTTGTTTTCCAATGAACAATGGGGCAAGGTGAGAATTCATAGGGGCCAATAGGATATTATGGCTATAGTAAGTTAAGTGTATGTGGGGGTATTATTAGGTACTAGTGTAAAAGCCCATGTACACGGGCCAAGGTCCGGGTGATGTTAAGAGACCGGTCCTGCTCTGCGTCCTGCCACTGACGCAGTCATGCACTGTAGAGACTGCCTGAAAGCACAAAATGCTCCCAGCACAGAACTCCCAGCATTCCTACACCTCCCAGCATTCTGTGCTCCCAGCATTCCGTACATTCGGGCAGTCTCTACTGCACGTGACGGCTTCTGACAAACATCCTAGCGAATTATTATATAGGATTAGTTCTCCTTTAAACAGACATTTCATAAATCTCATGGTTATGACCACCAAACCAAATAGAATATTGTTGAATGCTAGAGAGATTGCCAGTCTTCAAAGCAATAAAGTGGTTAATAATGAAGTAGACTACCATTGTGATTCAGAGTAACCACGCAGTCCAGACAATACTTTGCAACACTTAATTCTGCTCACATGACGATTACTTTAAATAAATCAGCAAATCCTTTTTCCTTTAAAGTAAAACCCCTTTCATCTTAGAAAATCCCCTTTTCATGTATTTACATAAAGCCTGCTTTACCTCTTGGATACTAGAGAGAGCTCTAACTAATTTCTTATCCAAGGATTAACAGTTTATGAGCCAGATTTAAAGGTTTGCATTAAAATAGCCAGTAGGGCCAAAGTGAATACCGGCCAACATAATAAAATGTCTCCCCCAGTATTTAGAGGCCCTACCAGCTAAAAGCACAATGGACGTTAGGCCACAACAATGATCTTGTGTCCAAGCATCCGTTTTGTGCGTTAATTTCCCAATTAAATGGCAGAGATAATGGGGACTTAACAGTAAAAAAGCTAACAATTTGTGTCTGACATACTGCCAAGAACCGATCATTAGCTTATATGTCTTACACTTACCTGTCATCCACTGTCTGTCTTCTCCTGTCTTCATTCTGTAGTCTCTTCTTTCTTGTATCTCCTGTCTCCTCTTCATTCTTCTTTCTTGTATCTGTAAATGAAAAAGAATAGTGTCAATACAATGCTAAAATACACTAATACATCCTTTAACCCCTTGAGTGCCAGAGCGGTACGCAACACATTGCAAAGCAATGCGTTGCGTACCTCTGTGGGGCTCAAAAGGGTTAAAGCATGTCTTACTGTACGGTTCAATATATATGAATAGACAACAATGTCCAAGTTGTTCCAAATAATAACTCCTGTAATGCCATAATAACATAATTCTTTGTTTTAATGAAATATTAAGCATATTTTTTTATTGTCTGTTTCTGCCGCGTGCTGCCACGGAGGCGGAGAAGACAGTATTATGTGGCACAGGCCCCCGGTCTTGTTCCTCACGGGCCGATGCCCGTTACACACTAAGGGAATTGGAACAGAGACTGCCTTTTTATATGGGTAGTCTCAGTTCCAGTTCCCTCACAGCCACTGGATGAGATGTGCTTATGCAAATCCCAGCCAATCAGTTTAAAGCACAGCCGCTCAAAGCTGATTCGCTATGAGGGAATTGGAACTGAGGCTGCCCATATATAAAGGCAGTCTCTGTTCCATTTCTCACATTGTGTAACAGCATCGGCCCATGAGGAAGAAGATTGGAGGGGGCTGTGTCGCGTGCTACTGTCTCTGCCACCGCCGCCTGCACGGCTGCACACAGAGGCGGAAACAGAAAACAACAAAATAAGCTAAGTATTTCATTAAAACAAATAATTATGTTATTATGGCATTACTGGAGTTATTATTTGGAACAACTTGAACATCGTTGTCTAACTGGCAGCAAATTCATATACATGGAACCGCACATTAAGACATGCTTTAACCCTTTTGAGCCCAAAGCAACACATTTCTTTGCATACCCCTCTGGCACTCAAGGGGTTAAAGGATGTATTGATGTATTAATGTATTTCAGTATTGTATTGATACCTGTCTTTTTATATTTACATATACAAGAAAGAAGAATGAAGAGAAGACAAAAGATACACGAAAGAAGAGAAGACAACTGTCATGGGAACCACCATGCCCTTGGCTCCTGGAGGGGCCTGGGGGCCGGGCCCCTCCCTAAAGATCATGGATTTCACTCACAGGGAAGCTCCTTTTCCAGAGTACCAGTTCCCTCTCGGGTCTAAGTCACCCTGTGCTTATGGGGGGGCACAGGGTGACTGAGAAAACCCCGTCTGGTCTGCCCAAACCAGACCCAACAGACTATATTCTGCAAATATGGGAGTTAAAGGGATAGTAATACTTTGTTTTAACTTTATTTTATTTTGTAGGCATTAAAAAAACATGATGAATGATATCAGTCTTATCTCTCAAACCTTTATGGTTTAAGAGATATTCACAAGCAAAGTGTCCCCCTCCCGCCCCTTTTACTGATGTAACACTTCTCAGCCAGGGCAGAAGGGAGCTGCCCAGGTAGACTGCAGAGAGGGACAATCTTCAATTAAGATAAGGGAAAAACCTGAAAAGCTTGTCAAGGGGGGCAGGGATTTCATTGTTTTCATAGGAATAAGAGTGTCCCCTTCTGTTATCTGTCCAGTCTATGGACTGCATTCCACATCTGAGAAGAGATTGTTTACAGTAGGTAAAAGGGGCGGGAGGGGGAAACTTTGCTTGTGAATATCTCATAAACCATAAAGGTTTGAGAGATAAGACTTATATCATTCTTCATGTTTTTTTAATGCCTACAAAATAAAATAAAGTTAAAATGAAGTATTACTATCCCTTTAAGTTACTGTTGTTTAAACATTTCCAAACTGTGCTGCTCAAAAGACTGGAGTTCACTGGGCCAGCGACAACCGGCAGGAATTTTGCCTCTTGATGGGCCAGTCCGAGTAAAAGGGCCTCCATTGACTTTGCTTGGGGAAGTAGGCAGCTTCCTGATTGGCCAAAGCCCTGGGGAACAATTTTAACGGTTCCCCATAGAGTTAACATGGGGGAATGTAGGCAGCCCAGGGATTGGTCGGTTAGCTGCCCGCCCAAAGGTCCGGATAGGTCAAAACGGCCATGACGAAACTGGCCAGGATTGGCAATGCCAATCCAATCCACGTATTGGTCGCCTCTCGAGGCGGCCAAATCAAATCATGCAAAAGATGCTCTGTCACAAAGATCCCTGCTGTGAATATGTATTCTGGCCCATGTCTGCCTATTGTATTCCACCCTATCCTTTTGTTTAAGTATTTGCTCTCCACCCAGCTTCTTTGTACAGTTAATACAATCATGTCTGGCCCCATTGTCCTATGTTCCCACCTTCCCATTGGCCCTGGTGTATCTCTGGTATCTCCCACATTGTCCCCTGACCCCACTGTTCTGTATATAAAAGTCTGCTGGTTTGTACAATACAGAGTTCTTGTTACCCTGACACTAGTCTTGCCTGGTGATTGGGGTACGTTGCAGTATACCGGCAGAGGTTTGTTGTGTTCCAGAACAGAGGAAGCTGCGACTGATGGAGACACCCTGGCGAGGTGTCAGCTAGTACCATCACAAGAACAAAGAAGGACAGAAGATGACCAGCATGCTGAGGACTCTCCGCTGGACATCAGGATTAATGGTAAGTGTTACTTGTAATGGGATGTTGCTTTGTAACTTTAGTCGGGTTAACCCTATGAGTTCCGGTGGGGGTAATTATACCCAGCTGGCAGTCATAGGGTTAATTCTACTAATTTTGGACACATTTTAGGACCATTGGATGTATTGATATGGGGCTTAGGGGCCCATATCAATACATCCACTGTGGAGTCTTTTTAAAAGCTGCGTTGGCTGACTAAAGATCCTATAAAGGGACTTTAGAAAAAATTTTATGAGATAAAGTGAGTCCGTTACTGGATCTTAACAGCTAATGCAGTCCTTTAAATGGCAACTTGTAGGGGTTTTTTTGCCTGTATTTTTTCATAGCGCTGATCTTTAAATCGCTTACAGTGCATGAAGAAATGAAGACACCTGTTTTTTATTAGCGTTGGCTGCCTAGTTAACCCAGAGGACTAGGGTTGAGATCCACTAGGACGGGTTATACTGCTTATTACACAAGTAATCCAACAGAACAAAATGAATTATGAAATATTCTAACCGTCCATTCATTCAGTGGTAGTCACAGAATCACACATATACTAATTGCCACCTCAGCCTAGTTTGCCTCTGCCACTATGTAAATGTGTTCAGTGGAATTTCTTGTACTTCTACAGGGAATCCAGTCAGAGAACCACTGCATACACCTACATAGAATGCAACTGTACCACACTGTGAGAAACTGCATTTCCATTAATTTAAATGAGTGCTTTAAATCCTTTGGATGTTAGTGAGGCCGCCAAGGCTTTGCAACACATTTAAGCAGTTAAGAGCCCCCATTTCAACAGTAGGAATTTGGGAATTTTCTTATTATTAGCTGCAGCTGGATTGCCCCTGAATGTTTCCACTTTAACTTATGCATATTGCCCTGTATTCTTACACAAAGACGTGTTTGGGTGTATTGCTTTTAGTTCAAGTGATAACATAATCAAACATCATCTCCTCCAAGGGTGAAGACTCATCCGACAAGTACAGCAAGGCACCTAATAGTTAGCTTTGTATTCTCAAAATAATTTAGACTTACACTCTAATCAGGATTTTCCACATTATTAACTGTGCAAGAAAAGGAGATTGACAGGTGCTTTTAGCACCATTTGTAATTACTTATAATGAAGGCTCCTTAGTTCTACAATTTATGCAAGTTTACAAAACAAACAGTCACGTCTTCTACTACTTCATCATAAATATACAATTTAAAGTGGAACTTTCAATTTAATTCGAGCTTGCATATTTAAAAACGTCATAAAAAACTGCCTATGTTAGCCAAAATACCAGCAAACGTACAGTTAAGGAGATATTCCCACTTTTTACATATGCTAATTGTGGTACCAGTGATGTTTTAATATTCCAATTAACCACAGCAGCGATGCTCCATGTGCTAATGAAGCCTTTTCAGTGACATAATTTGCAAATGAAGGGGCCAGTGATGTTTCATATGCTAATGAAGCATTTTCAGTGATTTGACATATGCTAATGAAGTTTTCAATTATGTTTCATATGCTAAAGAAGCTTTGTGCAGTACCAGGAAATGTTCGCTTTCACTTTGCCCAGAAATAAAAGTGTGAATATCTCCTAAATAATACATCTGCTGGAATGTTGGCTAACATTACATATTGGCAGTTTTCAATGCAGTTTTCAAATATGCACACTGCAATCAAGTTGCAAGTTCTACTTTAAAGGGATAGTAATGTTTAATTTTTCAAGTAAAATCGAGTCTTCTCTATTCTTTTTTATAATGATGTATAGCAAGAAAACGTTATTAAACGCTGCCGTTTTCCAGTTACAGTCTAATAAAGTTTCCCCCTCCCGCCCCTTCCACTTACTTCTGCAGCCTCCCCTTAGATTTGGAATCCGGTCCGCGGACCAGACATGCTGCATTGAGGGACAATCTTTCCGCTTTCAGTATAAGGGAAAGCCTGTCCCATTGATGAAGGAAGGCAGGTTTTTCCTTATGCTGGAAGAAGATTGTCACTCGTCGCATTCTGTCCAGGCTGGCTTGCTGAGGCTGCGGGAGTAAGTGGAAGGGGCGGGAGGGGGAAACTTTATTAGAGTAAATGAAAAACGGCAGCATTTAATAATGTTTTCTTGCTACATGTCATTATAAAAAAAGAATAGAGAATACTCGATTTTACTTGAAAAATTAAACATTACTATCCCTTTAAAAATGAACAGATGATTTGCTAGTCAATGTTAGGTTGCCACTCAGTACAAGTATTTTTTCCCATCCAGTTTCTGTCTCCTTTATTATTTAGATAATTCATTGAAGCTGCAGAGTGGGACATTCATTTTGTCCTTACAGATACCTCTCAGGGTCATCATCTGTTAGTGTGCTGACCAGTTTCTGGACTCCACTGCAGGTAAGAATGTTATCACTGGATTTCTCACTAAAGATTCTATAGAAATATGAAAGATAAAACCAATTGTACAGTGCTGCGGAATTAGCTGGTGCTATATAAATAAATAATAATAATAAAACCAGTGCTAACCTATCTGCCAGCGGTACCCAATACTAAGTCAGGGTTCACACTTAACCCTATAAGGACCAGACAGGTGCATAACATATTGGGAAGCAATATGTTACATACCCCTCTTGTCCTTAAAAGGTTAATATTATGTAAGGCTGCATCAGAAGTAAAAATAAGCGACAAGGCTTGACAGGCTGCAGTCAGTTTTACCGCAGCCTGTCCAGAAGTTATGTCCCCGGCTCACATTTAAAAATGAAAATCTCTCTATAGCCTTCATTGAAGAAGAAAAATAAATAAATAAATCACAGATTACATTGCTGTAAGTAGAATACATAGACGGAAACTTATGCAAGTGAGAGATCCACTTTAAACACTGATTTTTGTGAATAGTCCAAAACTACTGAATATTTCATGTTCAGAGAACCAACAGGCTCGCACACAAGCTCAAAGATGCAGGGCTGCCATGGTGCTTTAGGTTTGAATAGGGAGGCATTCACTTAAAGGGATAGTAATGTCTTTATATAACAAAATGTAAAATTGTAGCTATTACAAAAATAAACTAAAGGATTCCAAGTCCCATCTCAAACCTTTATGGTTTGAGAGAAATAGAAGGCTAAACTTTCCCCCTTCCTCCCCTGTCCCTGATATCAGCTGTAAAGCTGACGGCAGGAGATTCGCGTCTGCCGACTCAAGGCGGCTCTTCATCAGAGCCGAAACAGAGCAATGTAAAAAAGAAATACTTCATTGGAACGGTCTACAAAGTGTGCTTGCAAACCAGGCACACTTTGTAGACCGTTCCAATGAAGTATTTATTTTTACATTGTGCTATTTCGGCTCTGCTGAAGAGCTGTCTGCTGGTCCTGGGACCAGGATCTCCTGCTATCAGCTTACAGCTGAAGTCAGTAAAAGGGGAGGGAGTGGAGGATTTTAGCAACGTATATCTCTCAAACCAGATGGAACTGGGATCATTTAGTTTATTTTTGTAATAGCTACAATATTTCATTTTGTTATATAAAGACATTACTATCCCTTTAACCCCTTAAGGACCGGCGGTCACGGGACATTTCCATCCCATAATGACCGCATAGGGGCACTTTGACGCGCCGGTACACGTGACCTGTCACGTGTATCGGCGTGTCACTATGGGGCTTGAAAGAGATCGCTCCGATTTTGGAGCGGTCTATTTCATGCCCTATTTTTACTTACAGCGCTCCCGGTAGAGCGCTGTAAGTAAAAAGTACGCGACGTTCCATGACCGTCATCAGTCCTTGAGTAGTTCAAGGACCGTGACGGTCCTGGTACGTCAAGGGTCCCTAAAGGGTTAAGGCTCAGACCAGTAGTACTTAATCTTTTTTTTACCAAAACACCACTAAAACACAGGGCTGTATGTTCAAAAGAAAAGAGGAGAAGCTCTGGGAAAGTAAAAATTCCCACTGAGATAAATGGGGATTTTAACCCCTTGAATGCTAGATAGGTCTCCAATGCCTTGCTAGCATTCAAGGGGTTAAAATTCCCATTTATATCAATGGGAATTTTTAGTTCTCCCCTGTAATGCAAATGGTATGCCCAGAACTCCTAGAGAACCATTTCTTTTGAACATACAGCACACAGTGTGGAATTTTCAGGGCACCCCTAACATCTTATAGCCCAACTGTCACACAGTGTGGAAGGGTACAAATACATAAATATCTAGTTAATTTTAGGTTTCAGTCAGAATAACCAAAAACATTGTGCATAACCGTTTCCATAAATAAACTCACAATTCACATTTTGTTAAAGTCTTTACTGAGTACCTTTTAATACTGAGCTGCCAACCAGCTGAGTAGAAATGCATTAGAGACCTCTCTAGCATTCAAGGGCTTAAAAGTGATATCACTTCTCCAGTTCCCAAGTTATTCTAAAGAGCCTATGCATTAACCCCTTAAGGACCAGTGGTCCCAGGGTGTGTGGTTCTTTAAGGACCAGATAGCGACATTTGATGTGCCGGGACAAGTGACTGATCACGTGTGCCGGCCCACCGAACAGGGGACTGATAGTGATCACTCCGGTCTTGGAGAGGTCAATTTCAGTCCCCACTACTACTCACAGCGTCCCCGCAGGAGCTCTGTGAGTAAAACTATGTGACATGCTGGGACCGTCACTGGTCCTTAACGGAAAAACAGCAGTGATGGTCCTCACACGTCACTGGACATTAATGGGTTAAGTTGGAGACATCTTAGTGTATTGGCTTCACATAATAGCATAGGAACTGGAGAAGTGATATCACTGGAGAAGTCATCTCCACTTCATCACCTTCCTATCACACATTAGCACATCTCCCCCAAGGAGTTAAAAGCTACTTTTAAGTCATGGCATTTTTTTTTATTTGTCCTCATTTGTTAGTTTGCAACAGGATTGCTTCACTTTTGCATTGTTGAACATGGCATGGCCCTTAAGTGACACTATCTTTATGAAACTGTACCTATGAGTCACTTCTGCTACTGTGCACTGGTAGGCGTAGTGCAGAGCAGAGGACAGATGTTCCCAGTCACCCAGAGTGTAGAATAGATATTCCAATTCTGAGTAATTATCCCCATTGTCCTTGCCCCCTGTGAAGAATTCCCCCACTTTCAGAAGTCATTTTATTATAGAAAAAAACAAGTTTGCTTTTTGAGTAAGAAACAGTGTCTTTCAATCATGCTGCATTTGAATGAAATTATGAGAAATGTTTCTCTACTGTTTTATGCTTGCGTACTCATCTCTGGTGCCGTTATGTAAATCTGAATTCCATACACGTTAAGTACTGCTCCCCAGAGACAGTTGGGCTGTTTACTAAAGGTTATGTAATTACAAAAAGTTAGCAGAGTTTTGAAATCAACAACCTAATTTAGTCTGCCATGGAAAAGCATATTTGCTTAACTATGGAATATGAAAACACACACACACACACACACATTATATATATATACCTACATACATACATACATACAGTACTGTGCAAAAGTTTTAGGCAGGTGTGAAAAAATGCTGTAAGGTAAGAATGCTTCCAAAAATATACATGTTAATAATTTATTTTTATCAACTGAAAAAAATTAATTGAGTGAACAAAATGTAAATCAAAAAATTCAAATTGAAGCATAACTATCATACAAATAATATTGGCACCCAATATATTTGTAACCTAGCGATTTGCAAATCCTTACTGTTTTTAAAGTCAATATCACCGCGTTATTGCTGATACTCCGCTTCTTTCCAAGGCATCGGTCTGCACAGAGCTTTCAAGGGAAGCTCTGTGTACCTGCGCATTCAGGAACTTCTGGTTACCTTAAGGTAACCGACTAGCGTCACCACCAATGCTGGCAGTGAACGGGACAGACAGCGCTGTCATTTCCTATAACAAGGTAGTTATACTGCATCAGCAAGGTTTGCTGTAACGTTAGCCCACAGAAATACAGCTACAAAGGGGAGCATGAACGCGCTCAATGAGGCAGCTGGGAAGTCCTGAGGCATCATGCGGGACATACAGGGTCCCACAGAATGTGGAAGTGCCCGATTTTGAAGGCTTCATATCACCAGTAGTAGGTGAACTACAAAAAAACAAATCCAGTACTAATCTTGTGTTAATGATGAAAACCCATGGTTAAATTTTTATTTTAGGTGAATGTTTCCCTTTAAAGACTCCTGTGATGAACTGCTAGGGGAACCTAAAGTTGCTGAAATTTATCATGAATTATTAAAATGAAAAAGAAAGAATTAGAGTTACATCTACATGGAGTGACAGGTACGGAGTATTATAAAACAAAAATGATACTAAGGGGATTCAGAATACAGAATCAACCTACGATTGGAAGACTGAAGCCCAAATTCTGTGACAACTGGTGCGGCATTTTAAATAGATGTTCTCTGGACATCATCCTATTAGTCATCAAAGAAGTGGGATTGGAGCTGAATAAATGTCAAGATCAGATCGGATTCGCAATCTGAGGACAAGATGCCTGTCTTAGTCGATGATGCTAACAACAAGTGGCTTGAGAAGTTGGATGAGCAAATCCACAAATTTAAGGAACATCTGTTAACTTATAAGAGTAAGAAACTGAGGCAGATCACCCAAGATTAAGAGAATGCCACGGTATACAAGTGGAGGATTGCTAAAGTCGATCTGCAGACAGGACGTCCCAATTACAGAAGGAGAAGAGCTTGGAAGCCCAGGCAGGGGTTGAGAGACATTTTCAGCTCAGAATCTGATGGTGACACGGACAATGCTGAGGCCACAAATACGATGGAAACAACAAATACTTCCCGTTTTTTAAGGGTCATGGTCAGAAGCAAAACTGCAGAAGGCGAACCGGAGGGGAAAGAGGAAAAACAAAATAGGCAAAATAAACGAGACCTCCACTGGCAACAGTTCCACAGAGACAATAATATTTAATTTATCAAGTCATCAGCTTATCCCAGATGAGACTTCAGTTCTAAATAGAAGATTGAGTTTTATCCCAACCCAACGACTTAATAAATTTAATACTGAAGTAGAACTGCACCTTAAAGATTATTTCAAGGATTCCTCCCATGTTGCTAAAGACAATCCTTTTAAAGTCAGAAGCCTGCTTGACCCTGTTGTAAATAATTAATGTATGTAGATATATAATAAATACACACACATAGTTCAATGGTTCTTTTTCTTATGAGCAGTATTTACTATAGAAGTAAAAACACAGATATTTACATTCAGAGTGCAATTCCTTCAAACTGTACTAGGCAAACCCCTTCTTTCATCCAGTACCCACAATCAAACCCAATGTTACCTGATATTCCAAACTGTCCACCAAACAGAGGGGATGGGAAGGTAGGAAATGGGGGAGGGGAGAAGACACAGGAGGACAGACACAGCCTGGAATTCACAGGATCAGAAGAGAATTTCCTTTGAGCAGCTGTGTGCTCTATCATTTAACAACTTCCTAGCCCCACCTCTTATTTCCCATTGACTAAATGATATGATGTCACAAAACACACCCACATCCATTTTACCATGTGGACAGATCACCACAGACCCTACCACAAATAATTAATCAATTAAAACTTTTAGTCGATTGATACATCAGGAAGTGATGGATAAGACGATTAACAGCAAGCCAAAATATTCAAACATTACTCCTTCTGAAAGAAGAGCAATTAGTAGTTTGAAAGAGAATAAATCCATCATAATACACCCTGCCGATAAGGGCTGGGGGTTTGCCATTCAGGACTACGCCAACTACAGACTGGAGGTGAGGAGACAAATGGGGGATAACACATATTATAAAGAACTGAATTTTAACCCCACACAAATGTTTAAAACTATAATTGATTATTACATCAATAAAGGTATAGAGGATGGGATAGTGCCTCCTAAAGTGGGAGGATTCATGCTAGTGAAGCACCCAATTACTCCAGTTCTATACTGCTCACCAAAAGTGCATAAGACATTAGACAATCCCCCTGCTAGACCCATAGTCTAAGCAAGGGGATCGCTGATGTATCCAGTTGCACAATGTGTGGATAGCCTTTTGCAGCCAAAATACAACACACCTCCACTTTTATCAAAGACACAACAGATTTCTTGAATCAACTGAATGTGGTGAAGTCGCATACAACAGACATTATTTTAGAGATGATGGATGTCACAAGTTTGTATACCTGTTTTCCCATGAAGGGGGTAAAGCGGTAGCTTGGCAAACACTAGAGGAAAGTAACGAATATGCCAGTGAGGTGATAGATTACATCGTAGGCATGACTGATTTGATTCTGACTCAAAATTATTTTAAATTTGAAGATGACATCTATGTTCAGACAGCTGGAACAGCAATGGAATCACCCATGACACCATCATATGCCAACTCTTACATGTGGCAATATGAGAGAACCCACATTATACAATCAAAATATTGGGAATATATTAGGTTATATGTGAGATTCATTGACAACCTATTCATGGTGTGGTTGGGAGGTGAATCCCATTTATTAGAGTTCTTTGGGCATCTAAATAATTTGCAGGTGCCGATAAGGTTGACTTTGAACTTTAGTGTTCAAGAGATAAATTATTTGGATATCAAGATACAGAGAACCAATACTGGCATCCAAATCACTTTATTTGTTAAACCCACAGACAGGAATATGTTGTTGAATGCTCACAGTCAACATCCTACTTCATTAAAACAGGGGTTGCCTAAGTCACAATTGATACGGGTGAAACGCATTATATGTGAACCAAATGACTCCTCAGGACAACTGAACAGGATAAGTGGGAAGTTCAAAGAGTGAGGATACAGGGAGGAGAGTATACTAGAATGTATAAAAGAGGTGGAAGCAATGGATAGACTATTATTAACATCTTTAAGGAGTGAAAACACAAAGGAAATGGATCGGATGACCAATACCACAATATACACAGACATATCAACACATTTTAGAAAAGTTACTCTATAGAACTGGATTCTTTTATCCAGTGATCCAGAAATTGGACAGATGTTCAAACAACCCCCACGATTTGGGTATAAAAGAGCAAGAAGCATATGTGATGAAGTAATGTGCTCAGATATGGTTGATAAATACAGGGGATCACGAGAACCCAAAAATAAGGGGGTTTATAAATGCATGAGTTGGATTCATTTTCAATGTTCCAAAAATTGAGTACAAAATCATGGTTAGAGAACATATCACATGCACTACATCATTTGTGGTATATTTGTTACTGTGTCCATAAGATATGTGTTATGTTGTAAAAACTAGCAGACCATTTAAAGAGCGGATAAGGGAACACTGCTGTCTAATTATCAGGGGTCTTAACCAAGCAACAATTAAAAAGGTCCCCAGTGGCTAGGCATTTTATCAATAAGAAACATAATGTCAAAGATCTAAGATGTTTCCCATTTGAAACCGTTAAGCAATCACCACGGGGGGTGATAGGGAGGCCAGACTCTCCAGGAGAGACATGTTTTGGATATACACCTTATGGTCTCTGTCACCCACGGGACTTAATGAACAATTTAGTTTGATTAATTTTATTTGAAATATTGTACGGTCATTTGTTGGTGCATCTGTTGTCGGATACTTTCAATATGCCTATATTTATTGTGTAATCTGGTGGATGCATTGTTCAGTTTGGGGGAAAACTTAGGGTTACTAAGGTGAACGCTGAGCGCTGTTCCGGTGGCAAGTTTAACAACAGATGGGATAAAAAACATGCATACATGGTCGGCTGTAATGTTTTAGTCCCTGATGAAAGTCCCAGAGGGGACTGAAACGTCGGACAAACGCAGACAGTATGCATTTTTAAAGTTATTTTCATAATAAAGGGAAGTTTTTTAATCATATGGAGAGCTCGGCTTACTCTTTCCATATGCTTTAGATATCATTCTTAAGCCCAGAGCACCCACTGAAATTACAAGGAAGCGTGTGCAGCGATATTTTGGAAATCCTTCTGGAGACTAATACATTTTTTAAACAATATATATACACACACACACACACACACATATAATCGACTGTCATGTCTGCTTCTATAACATGACATCCAGGACTGACTGAAGATGTCATGTCTTTAATAAAAGCATAATTCTTTGGGGTCATCAGGATTTTCTGGTCATTGTAAGGTAAAAGAAGATTATTCGGAGGTGTTACTAATCCTTTAAAAATTAACATCTTGACTCTTTCAGAGCCAGAGAGATGTGCAACTCACTACTATGCAATATGTTTCACACCCCTCGGCACTGACAGGGTTAAACTAGAAGGGAAGCCTGTTGATAAGTGTAAGTAAATTACAAGTCATGCTGCCCGAATCTTATCATGCAGATCACAAGATAGCTCAGCGATTCCTGCAGGGTAGGGACATGTTGATATGCTTCTTAGCAAACAGCTAGTGTTCTCAGAAAAGCATAGAGCAAGGCAGTTTTCTAGTGTTCATTTGTTATAGACATGCAATAAGTCTTTTTTAAAAGAATGTCAGTGGATCTTGGCCAATTTCTTCACACAGCTTTTGGGAGAGCTGTGTCCCTGTGTAGGGAAGGTGAACAATCCCTGCACTCTACTTTACTGGACAGTGGGATCCGAGCTGGGGAGGGTCATCAATAAGTCACTTCACATTTGCACACATTTATTGTAGTGACATTCGCAGCACCCACAGTTGCTGCCCTTCGTGATCTGAACACACTCAGTTGTAAAACAGTTTGAGCAAGTAGGGAGTATGTCCCTGCTCAGACCCCTTCTCTCTCATCAGCTAAACATGCAAAATGTGAGAGGCTCTGAGAACAAACAGCACAATGGCCTGTTCTACAGCTAGTCACCGCTCATAAGCATCAAGTTTTAGCACTCTAGTACCATTACAGAGGAGAAATGCCCATGTACATATTAGACTAATCCCTGCAAAAAGAACAGTCCAGTTCAAAATGATGGGTGAGTCCCCTCTACACGGGAACACCAGCTAACCCCACACATACGTTTCGGCCTTGTTGGGCTACCTCAATGAGATGCAGCTGGATTATCTAGGCACTGAGAGCAAGGAATCCAGCTGCAGCTCACTGAGGAGGCCCAACAAGGCCAAAACGTATGTCTGGGGTTAGCTGGTGTTTCTGTGCAGAAGGGACTTGTCCATCATTTTGGAACTGGACCGCCCTTTTAGGTGGGATTAATACATGGAAAATTCTCCTCTGTAATGGCACTAGAGAGCTAAAATGTGATGCTGCTGAGCGGTGACTAGCTATAGAACAAGCCTTTGCCTGTATCTCTCATCAGCTATCAAGAGGAACTACTCTGTAGGTCATTCTGCTCCTGAAAAAACTGCAGAGGGATTGGTTGATCAGCTCTTAAAGGGGGAGGGGGTTTTAGATTCAGGACTGCATGCCATTTAGATTACATGAGTATTAATATATTTTACTGGTCATTTAATAAGAGAATGGGCAGAATAACATGTTATAAGAAAGCCCCAAAGTAGGGGTGGGAAACATTTAGCTCTATTTGTATTACAACATTGATCATATGCAGAAGATGCTGGTCATCTAAGGATGATGGGAATTACTGTCCAACAATATATGGAGGCTGTCTGAGAATGATGGAAGTTGTAAGTCAACAAGAGATGGAGAGAAAAAAGTTGCCCGCCCCTGTTCTAGGGTTGCAATGGTTCCTATACCACCCAACACTGAATCTTTCATAAGTGTTTGGTATTAAAGGAACACTAACACCTCCTAATATTAAAGCTCCTTACCTTAATCTAGGCAGAAACTCCTAATGGCCACTATGAATCAGTTCTACAATATTCACCCATAATTGGCACTGGATATCATGTTCATGATTTTCTGCAGGACTCTAGGAGTGTTATGTATAAAGGAAAATTGATCAATTATAGATAAAACTAACTGCACCATAAGAGACAAAATCTTCCCATATTGGCTCTGATTTAAATTGAACTTTTTAACCTCTTGAATGCTGGAGAGGTCTCCAATGCATTGTAAACCTCTCTAGCACACAACAGGTTAAACTATGTTTTATACAATATTTTGCAATGCGTTGCACATTCCTCTGGTCCTTACAGGGTTAAATAAATGGGAATTTTTATTAATTCCCTAAAATGGCTGATTTGCACCAAAATTGTTTCATAGTTAAGGTGCCCATAAACAGTGCGATTTAGTTGGCCAACTACATCCAATCTGATCAAAACCAACCGGATTAAACATATCTTTGTGGGTGTGGTTAAAACTGATGTCATCAAAATGACCAATTGGCATTTTTTATTTGGTCTTAGTTAAAAGTTTTTATCTCCTGGCAAACAGATCGCTGTGTCCGTGGCCTCAACAGACCAAAACACAGTGATCTTGCATGGGGCTGTGAGATCAGGTTCTTCATACCAGATTGCATGTATGCACAAATACATAAAAACAGGCAGTCCGATTCCAGATTGTCTGGATTTGGTCTGTGTGTGTGGACAAGATAGAGCACTTTGAATGGGCACCTTTACTTTGCGCGTATGCCCTGATGTCTAGGCTATGCTTATGGCCCATTGTCTATCCAACAGATCAACATTCACAAAGGAAAGTCCCAAACATCCAGATGAGTTGGCAACACTAGTGTCTTAAAGAAAACTGTGCTCTCAATTCACATCTCTAGGGATTAACACATTGCTAAATTGTATGAAAAAAACACGTGTTAAATATATACATGAGAAAAACATGGTAGATAGAAAGGCTCAGCTGCACCCAGTGAATATATATAATATATACAATAATCTGTTGGTTACTTGTGAAGAACAAAGCACTGAGGGATGCTCAACCCACTGCACTGGTCCTTAAAGGGTTAAACACACTAGGTCACATGTATAAAGACAAACGTGGAGCAGTTCTGGCTAAACCAATGCGTTGATGACCTCTCTGAGGATTTAAAGTCCCTATTAACCATTTGAGTGCCAGAGGGGTATGGCACGCATTGCGCTCCGTACCACTCTGGCACTCAAAGGGTTAAATCAATAGCAATTTTTGTTTCAATTAGTTTACATTAGAATTGTCCCTACTCTCTTTATACATATGGCCCAGTGAATCATTCATAGTAAATCATTTTTCTGCAAAAAAACAAAAAAAAACAAAAAAAAAAAACAAAAAAAAAACTATTTTGTGTACTGGAACAGAAGGTAAAAAAGGATCAGTGAAGGAGAAATGGAAAAGTCAATGATACATTCATACAAAATATAAAACTGCAGAAAGTACTCACAGTCTAACAGAGAAATATATATTATACATAAATGGGCCCTATGTACAAAAGGAATGGGGGTGAGATGCACTAAGGTTCTCAGGTTTGAGTATTTGCATTGATTCCATCTCCTCATATGAAAGATGTCTTCTCCATCCTATCCCTGGGAATACTTGTCAAATATTCCAGTATCTCCATGATTTTGCAAAGGCCTTCGCCAAATGAATGATATTGCAGTGAATGCTTTTACAATGGCTCATTTGATTATTCAAATGCAGCTTAATAAGCCATTTTCATATTCCTGTTGGTTTGTTTTTATGTTCATTTAGCCATTCGCTACATGGACTAAGCTCCCATAGCTGGTTGTACTGCTGAAGTTCACAGGAAAACCAAGATGGCAAATATTGGGCTCTTTCCATAGCTTTTCATGAAGCCAAAGAGGACAGTTTGCAGTCTCTAACGGAGGGTATACAAAGCAGAGGCCTTCCCTTAACCCTCTGAATGCCACAGGGATGTGTAAAGTATTGCACTATAATGCATTGTACACCCCTGTGGCAGTCAAAGGTTTATAACATACACAATCCCCTGCCTGCTTAACAGCTGATTCAGATAAACACAGAACTGGCAGATCTGCTGTTACCTGTAAGAGCTGATCTGCTGTTACCTGTAAGAGTTGCTCTGCCTGTTCTGTGTGTATTTGAATCAACTGTTACAAGCAGGTCAGGGGATTGTGTAAGTTATAACCCTTTGAATGCCACAGGGGGCTGCAACGCATTGCAGAGCAATGCATTGCACATCCCTATGGCACAGAAAGGGTTAAAGGAGGGCTGATGGTGTTCTTGGTGCTGAAGTTGGAACACATTGCCTCCATCTCCACCTTGCCCTCCCTACCACATCACATCACCAGCATTACATCAACCTCATTTGCTACTGATGAAAGTCTCTACAGCTTCCCTTGCAAAGATTATTCTTAGTGCATATGGTAAACTATATCCTATTTTCCCTGGTGAAGTGTCTGGCAATGTCTAGAGATCACACTTTTCAACTGCTATAAATCTTAGTGCATCTACCCATTGTAGTAGTTCTGAAACTAACCAACAGAAACATAGGGGACAAATACACATTTTCATTTATTTAAATTGTGCTTATATCCTCTTGTATGCTAGGAGATGTCTCAAAGCATTGTTTCACAATGTGTTGCCAATCTCTCTAGCAGGAATTGGTATTTGTCCCCTAAACTACAGCTGGTCCTCCCCAGAATTACTGCTGCTTTCTTTCGAACATATGAGTAAGTGCTGCACTTGAACATGTTAGACCAGTTTCCATCTTTGAGCTGTGTATCACCATGAGCAGTATCTTGCTGCTGCATAATTTTATGTTTTGAGTCAATAAATCACTTTTACTTCTTCTTTTAAATCATACTTTTTACCATTTATTTTGACAGTATATACATCAGCACAAACAGACAACTCAAAAAAAAGAGACCCAGGTCATGTAAAGACTGTTTACATGTAATTTCCTCTATTGCAGGCTATCCATTAAGCACCAGGCTAGCAACAAGGTGCTAAAGTGGGGTTGGGCAACCTGTAGAAAATCAGCTATTGCTAAACTGCCAACTAACACTGTCCCATTGGTCGGAAGGAAAAGAATGGAGTTGTAGTCCAACAATAGATGGACAGTCGCAGGTTTCCCAGCTGTGCACCAAATCATCATATCATAAAACTGTCCATGAACTTCCTTTGTATTCATGACAATGCTATGGACATACAAGCCAGATTATGGCGCAAGCAGCCTAGGCTATTGTCTAGAGTCCATGATACTGTGAGAGGTCTGTCCCACCCAGCGGGTGACTGGTCACACCTGCCAGGCCTCCCTTTTCAATCCCCACAGGGTATGAGCTGACCCAGGAATCAGTGTGGTTTCTAGCAGCTGGACTGGACCAGTGTGCATGGAGGACTTACTAACGGAATTAGAACTTGAGGCTTAAATTTAAAAGAAGCTGGCTGGGTACCCTGCATCCCAACCGGCTTCTTAATTCTCAGTGCTGCCCTGACCTTAACAGGAGTTACACAACATGATGACATCATCATAATGTGAGTAACCCATTGAGGTCACAACACCAGACAACAAAGAAGCCAGGTCCGAATGCAGGGGAGCCTGCCGGCTCCTCTGAAATATAATCCTCAATCTATTTTTAATTCCTTTAGCAGGGAGGGGGATAGAGGCATGCCTTGGCACCCAAATCTGCAAAAAGTATTCTTTATTTATGAAGCACCAATATAATATGTAGCATTTGACAAATGAATCATGACATCCTTAGCATTAAAAGGGTTAAACACACAGTAATTATTCTAGTAAAAGGATAAATGTCAAGTGACCTGGTAGATTCAATGTACCTTCAGTCTGAAAGTCACTGCACTTAGGTGCTTGCTAACAATAATATTTATGGGATTATAACATTACAGTCTTGAGGACCAAAGGGGTGCGCAAAGGGGTGCGCAACACATTGCTTTGCAATGTGCTACACACATCACTGGTCCCTGAGGGGTTAAAATCAAACATTTACTTTGACAAGACTTATGACAGTAAAATTGTAAAGCAAAATCAGATTCTGGAGGAAAGAATTAGAGAGACTGAAACAATCAATCTGGACACACCCTCAGAGATAAATATGTGGCAGTGTTTCCAAATGGTTCTATTTACCAGTCCACTTTAAATATGAATCTCACAACAACTCTTAACTAGAAAGGGTTAACACTCCAGGTCCCCAATATAGAAAGATCCCGCGCACTGTTTGTAAACACAGATTTGTACTCTTCCTTTATCAGTCAAATACACTCTAATCAATATACACAAAAAACATAGATAAAATATAGCAAGGAATATCCAATATTATAATAGTCCATAGACCAAAATAAAACTCCAATTTTTCTATCCTCCAATGTAATACTTCTCAATGGGTATCAGTGCTGCTTCAACCCAGGAATCCTACTCCATAAATAAAACATGTATCTAAAGTCTAGAAGCGCACACGAACACCATCTAAAGATCCCATTCAATTATTTTAAAATACTCGTTAGAAACGCTCACCAGACCGATATCGTATTCAGGTCTCCAACTATCTCCCAGCACAAGAGCCCTTTCCCGTGTGTCCAATCTTCCACTTATAGGTCTTTATAGCTCTTTAGTTATTCCTCCACGAGCGCTCTCCTGGTTCAACTTCTTTTAATCCAATCCTTTAGCATCTGTTCTCTGTACCGCTAAATCCCAGGAGTGGTATTGCACTACGGGCGGTCCTTCGCTGGAAGATTCCCGTATACGATAACCGGTCTTGTTTAACAACACTAAAAACTAATTTCACCAACGCGTATCGCGGCTACACTGGCCGCTTCATCAGGGCTTACAGACTCTATGATCACACAGTTTAAATACTCTCTATTAACCCTATCATTCATCCCATATGTTCATACCCACTTCTCTATATTAACCCTAAGTATTCCCTACTCTCCATATATACATTCCACTACATCTAATATACCTTCTCTTCAGACCATTCTATTATATTATTAACCATAAAAACACCAAAAGAATTTTTTATTTATTAGTTTTAAGTATAAAAACACAATAAAATCTATCCAACAATTTCTTTAATACTCCACTGCATTTCCATCCCATATTTCTTAAAGGTATAGTCACCACAATGCCTTAACTTTCTAGGAAGGCTACCAAATCAATATCTACATTTAAACCTCCTGGTTCTAATGTTTCTAATTCTTTTATCCACTTTGTTTCTAACTTCCTTAGTGCCAACAATCTATTCCCACCTCTCCTATTTACAGGGACCTGTTCAATAACTTGCACTTGCATTCCTTTATTGGACCCCTTATGTTGTTCTTTAATATGTTTAGATAAACTATGATTCTCAAATCCTATCGCCACATTTCTCAGGTGCTCACTAAACCGAATTTTTAGTTTCCTACTCGTTCTTCCTATGTATTGAATTCCACAAATACAAGTCACCATATATACTACATATTCGCTGTTACAATTGAACTGGCCTTTTACAGGGTAGGATTTCCTAGTAACTGCAGAAACAATCTTTTTAGTAGTACCCCCTCCCTTAGGAATATGTTCACACGTTGTACAGTTCTTTCTACCACATCCATATGTACCTTTTGATTTCAACCACATATTATTATTCCTATGTTGAATTGAATTTTTTCTTTTTATAATATCACTTGGTGCTATAATTTGTTTCACTGATTTATTTCGTTTAAATGATATTTTAGGTTTTTCTTCAAGTGCTGGACCTAATATGGGATCATTCTTAATAAGATACCAATATTTGTTTAGTATATGGGTGATATTTCCTGCACACTCATTATATACCGTTGTAAAATAGGGTTGCCAATCTTCATTAGATTGTTTCTGATCTCTATATACTAATAAATCACGTCTCTCTAATCCTTTAACCCTTTCATAGGCATCTTTCAATAGTTCTTCCTCATATCCCTTTTCTTTAAACTTATTTATGATTACTTGAGTTTCCTTTTCAAAATCATCCTCCTTAGTACAATTTCGTTTCACCCTCTGTAGTTGACCATACGGGATATTTCTAATCCACCTTTTATGATGACCACTTGTAGCATGTAGATAACCATTGCTATCCACTGTTTTCCTAAAATTTTTTACTGCAATCCGGTTATTTTGATGATACAAAATGATATCCAGAAATTCAATTTGTACTTCACTACTCTTCATTGTAAACTGAAGTCCCATATTATTTCCATTAATGTATTCAGTAAAGTACTGCAAAGATTCCTGGGTACCTTCCCATATGATAATGATATCATCAATAAATCTTTTATAGACCCTGAGATTGTGGCTATAAGGGTTGGTGGTGGACCAGATATACTTGTCCTCCCATCCTCCCATATATAAGTTTGCATAACTGGGTGCAAAATTGCATCCCATTGCTGTCCCTTGTTTTTGTAAAAAGTATTTTTCACCAAACAAAAAATAATTATGCGTAAGTACAAATCTTATTCCCTCAGTTATGAACTCTTTCTGAGATTTGGACAGAATACCATCCTTATCCATATGATTACGGATGGTTTCTACTCCTTTATCATGTGGAATGTTTGTATACAATGAGGTTACATCACATGTAACCCATATATAGTTATTTTTCCATTCCATATCCTCCAATAGACCTATAACTTGTATGGTGTCCTTCACATATGATGGTAATAAATTTACCAGGGGCTGTAGAAATATATCTATATATTCTGACAGGTTCACAGACATAGACCCAATCCCTGAAATTATCGGTCTACCTGGTGGGTCCTGCAGACTCTTATGTAACTTGGGGAGATGATAAAAGACTGATGTTTTTGGATGTTCCACCCACAGAAACTTATACTCTTCCTCTGTAATCACATTTAGATCTCTATACTTATATAGTAATCCTTTAAGCTCCATTAAAAAGTTTTGTACTGGATTTGATGTCAATTTTTGATATACATTCTCATCACTTAGCAATCTCTCTGCTTCCTTTACATAATCCAGTCTATCCTGTATACATATCCCCCCACCTTTGTCTGCCTGTCTAATAATTATCTGTTCCTCATCCCTCAGTCTCTTTAATGCCTCCCTTTCTCCCTTAGTTAGATTTGATGTAACATACTTCTTTTTTTCACACATTTTATCTAACTCTTTTTCCACCACATTTTGGAATACTTTTATATATTCACCTTGTCCATATATCGGATAAAAAGTAGATTTTTTCACTTTTCCACTATTTATAGCTTTTGACTCCTCCATTTTTTCATCACTAACATCCTCCAAATCTCCTAATCTCCGAATATTATATAGATCCGCTACACTATATTTCGGTACAAATATATATAGATATGGAGAAGTATATTCGTTCTCTCACATTGAAGAGATTTTTTCTGAATAAAAATGCAGGAGGGGTACAAAATGTACCGAAATATAGTGTAGCGGATCTATATAATATTCGGAGATTAGGAGATTTGGAGGATGTTAGTGATGAAAAAATGGAGGAGTCAAAAGCTATAAATAGTGGAAAAGTGAAAAAATCTACTTTTTATCCGATATATGGACAAGGTGAATATATAAAAGTATTCCAAAATGTGGTGGAAAAAGAGTTAGATAAAATGTGTGAAAAAAAGAAGTATGTTACATCAAATCTAACTAAGGGAGAAAGGGAGGCATTAAAGAGACTGAGGGATGAGGAACAGATAATTATTAGACAGGCAGACAAAGGTGGGGGGATATGTATACAGGATAGACTGGATTATGTAAAGGAAGCAGAGAGATTGCTAAGTGATGAGAATGTATATCAAAAATTGACATCAAATCCAGTACAAAACTTTTTAATGGAGCTTAAAGGATTACTATATAAGTATAGAGATCTAAATGTGATTACAGAGGAAGAGTATAAGTTTCTGTGGGTGGAACATCCAAAAACATCAGTCTTTTATCATCTCCCCAAGTTACATAAGAGTCTGCAGGACCCACCAGGTAGACCGATAATTTCAGGGATTGGGTCTATGTCTGTGAACCTGTCAGAATATATAGATATATTTCTACAGCCCCTGGTAAATTTATTACCATCATATGTGAAGGACACCATACAAGTTATAGGTCTATTGGAGGATATGGAATGGAAAAATAACTATATATGGGTTACATGTGATGTAACCTCATTGTATACAAACATTCCACATGATAAAGGAGTAGAAACCATCCGTAATCATATGGATAAGGATGGTATTCTGTCCAAATCTCAGAAAGAGTTCATAACTGAGGGAATAAGATTTGTACTTACGCATAATTATTTTTTGTTTGGTGAAAAATACTTTTTACAAAAACAAGGGACAGCAATGGGATGCAATTTTGCACCCAGTTATGCAAACTTATATATGGGAGGATGGGAGGACAAGTATATCTGGTCCACCACCAACCCTTATAGCCACAATCTCAGGGTCTATAAAAGATTTATTGATGATATCATTATCATATGGGAAGGTACCCAGGAATCTTTGCAGTACTTTACTGAATACATTAATGGAAATAATATGGGACTTCAGTTTACAATGAAGAGTAGTGAAGTACAAATTGAATTTCTGGATATCATTTTGTATCATCAAAATAACCGGATTGCAGTAAAAAATTTTAGGAAAACAGTGGATAGCAATGGTTATCTACATGCTACAAGTGGTCATCATAAAAGGTGGATTAGAAATATCCCGTATGGTCAACTACAGAGGGTGAAACGAAATTGTACTAAGGAGGATGATTTTGAAAAGGAAACTCAAGTAATCATAAATAAGTTTAAAGAAAAGGGATATGAGGAAGAACTATTGAAAGATGCCTATGAAAGGGTTAAAGGATTAGAGAGACGTGATTTATTAGTATATAGAGATCAGAAACAATCTAATGAAGATTGGCAACCCTATTTTACAACGGTATATAATGAGTGTGCAGGAAATATCACCCATATACTAAACAAATATTGGTATCTTATTAAGAATGATCCCATATTAGGTCCAGCACTTGAAGAAAAACCTAAAATATCATTTAAACGAAATAAATCAGTGAAACAAATTATAGCACCAAGTGATATTATAAAAAGAAAAAATTCAATTCAACATAGGAATAATAATATGTGGTTGAAATCAAAAGGTACATATGGATGTGGTAGAAAGAACTGTACAACGTGTGAACATATTCCTAAGGGAGGGGGTACTACTAAAAAGATTGTTTCTGCAGTTACTAGGAAATCCTACCCTGTAAAAGGCCAGTTCAATTGTAACAGCGAATATGTAGTATATATGGTGACTTGTATTTGTGGAATTCAATACATAGGAAGAACGAGTAGGAAACTAAAAATTCGGTTTAGTGAGCACCTGAGAAATGTGGCGATAGGATTTGAGAATCATAGTTTATCTAAACATATTAAAGAACAACATAAGGGGTCCAATAAAGGAATGCAAGTGCAAGTTATTGAACAGGTCCCTGTAAATAGGAGAGGTGGGAATAGATTGTTGGCACTAAGGAAGTTAGAAACAAAGTGGATAAAAGAATTAGAAACATTAGAACCAGGAGGTTTAAATGTAGATATTGATTTGGTAGCCTTCCTAGAAAGTTAAGGCATTGTGGTGACTATACCTTTAAGAAATATGGGATGGAAATGCAGTGGAGTATTAAAGAAATTGTTGGATAGATTTTATTGTGTTTTTATACTTAAAACTAATAAATAAAAAATTCTTTTGGTGTTTTTATGGTTAATAATATAATAGAATGGTCTGAAGAGAAGGTATATTAGATGTAGTGGAATGTATATATGGAGAGTAGGGAATACTTAGGGTTAATATAGAGAAGTGGGTATGAACATATGGGATGAATGATAGGGTTAATAGAGAGTATTTAAACTGTGTGATCATAGAGTCTGTAAGCCCTGATGAAGCGGCCAGTGTAGCCGCGATACGCGTTGGTGAAATTAGTTTTTAGTGTTGTTAAACAAGACCGGTTATCGTATACGGGAATCTTCCAGCGAAGGACCGCCCGTAGTGCAATACCACTCCTGGGATTTAGCGGTACAGAGAACAGATGCTAAAGGATTGGATTAAAAGAAGTTGAACCAGGAGAGCGCTCGTGGAGGAATAACTAAAGAGCTATAAAGACCTATAAGTGGAAGATTGGACACACGGGAAAGGGCTCTTGTGCTGGGAGATAGTTGGAGACCTGAATACGATATCGGTCTGGTGAGCGTTTCTAACGAGTATTTTAAAATAATTGAATGGGATCTTTAGATGGTGTTCGTGTGCGCTTCTAGACTTTAGATACCACTTTAAATATGCAAGTGAGGCTTAGTTAACTCTTTGGATGCTAGAGATGTCTCCAATGCATTTCAAAGCAATGTGTTGCAGATCTCCCTATCATCTGATGGCAATATCCAATGCACTGGATACATCTCATGCAAACAGTTAATCTATTTTGTGACCTAGACAATCTGCAATGTTTTAGTGCCCCCCTGAAAGAAGAGGGGGATTTTTCTCTACATAGGTAATCTTATGTCCATGGAATGAACATTGCTCAAATCTTTGAACAACGATGCAGGCCATGATTCACATATTTTAACATTTTATTTCCCAGCCAAGTTTAAGAATAAAATAATAAAAGCTCATTGGCTCTCAATCGATGTTGCTGTTCAACCGTTTATGTGCCAGAGGAGCATTGAAAGTAGATCATAGGGTTCACGTGGAACTGTCACTTTGTAACAAATTATTTTAAAAGAGCTTTCACATTCAATGAGGGCAGTTGGAATAGAGAACAATGTGGAATGTTAAATCTGGCTGGCATGCCTGGCAGGTTGCCATTAACTGACAAATAAAGATAAATATTTTATAAATCATTGTTTTAAATAGAACACAGCTAACTTAAATATAGATTAATTTGAATGCTTTTTTTCAAAATGCTATATTTGTTACAAAGAGAAAGTTCCATCTGAAGTCTACTCCATGAAGTACACCTACCACTTGCATCAAATGTCTCAATGCACAACTGACACAGTTATGTACCAACATCCAGTCAGCTGAAAGTGCATATGCCCATCTATGGCAAATTCCTTTTTTCAGTACATACAAGCACGACACAAACAGTTCAATAATCAATTTATTTTGGAGATGCTCTCCTCCTTGTAATATCCAACAATAAAATAAAAATGAAAAATAAAATTGCTACAAGTGCCAAGTAATAAAAATATTAATAAAAGCCATTTAAACTTGCAACAAAGGGTGCATTTATCTAACATTCAGTGAGTTTAAGAAGGACCGACTTAAAGAAACATATGCCTCAGTTCGAGAGTCCTTTGATCAGCTTTCCAACACCGTGAGGGGTGAGCAATGAATCGGCGCTCAAAAGGTTAAAGAAAGACCAACATAGAGAAGCATGCGTGTCTGACTTGTTAGTCATATAGTCATTTTGCAACATTTTGATTCTTTAATCCTTTGAAAGTCAGAGGGGTGAACAACGCATTGCAATGCGTGGCCCATCCCACTGGCACTCAAAAGGTTAATAGTCATTTTCGGGATGGGGATTCAAGCCATAAAAAGCGCAAAATGCAAGAATTTAAGAAATAACATCAGCTGTGAAAAGCTGGCAACGCATGTACAATGCTGGTTTGCAAAGCTTCAATCGATCACATCTCAGCACTCACAATCCCCACACTAATTAAATGACAGGTAAACAGAGTCCCTTAAAGCAATGTAAATAGTAAGGTGTACGGAGAATGATGCCATGAAGCTGTGGCTGCCTGGTCTAATGAAAGGGAGACATCATTCAGTCAGGCAAGCATTGCAGCAGTGAGGTTTAATTACTGGGAAGATAGAC
This sequence comes from Rhinophrynus dorsalis, assembly GCA_037306005.1. NCBI lineage: Eukaryota > Metazoa > Chordata > Amphibia > Anura > Rhinophrynidae > Rhinophrynus > Rhinophrynus dorsalis. The sequence continues at coordinate 175,442,014 of CM074722.1, forward strand.
TGTATTAAGTCTATAGGATTACCTGTGCTGGAGCTGACATGGTCAGTGACACGCCTGCTGCTGTCTTCCTACACTATTAGGTACAGCAGATCTGGAGAATCTCTCGGCAGGAGGCTGCAGACAAGTCTCGCGAGATTGGGCTGCTCAGCCGGCTTATCGCGGTATTTGCTAGCAATGCTACATTCTCAGCATACTTCATTTGTGACAGCCTGGGGCGCTGTGTTGCTTGTTTTTGTAACTCTGTAAATTTGGGACGTCTGTTTTATGTATAATAAGGGTTTCCTAGATCAATGGGTGATTAACAGGTGGCTTCCTTTCTGCTGATGGATTACAACCGACTAAGAATTTTGGGAGTTGTAGGTCAGTTATAGCCAGAGAGCTACAGGTTGGGCACACCCCTGTATTAATTACTAGGAATGATGGTGTAATATATTAAACTTAATTAAGATTTTCTAACGATGTTTTATAATTAAAATAAAAATATACAATAATAAAGATAATAACAATGGATATAATATGAAAAGAACATGATAGCACATACACACCTCCATGTGCCCCACTTTAGAACAGGCCCTCTTTGAGACCCCTCTGTCCATCTTTCCCACCCTGGTGTCCCTCTTTTAAGGAGATCAGACTGGTGTATGTTTATAAGTGTATCACATTGCTCCACAGCAGTAAAACTCTCATTAATGTTTGTTTAAACTGTGTAAATACAATTATTTGATCCTGCTCTAAGAGGGCACTTGAGAGATATGCTATAGCAAGGGTTGTCCTGCTGAGTAAAACAAGGGTACTCCCACTGCTAAGAGGTGTTTTATTTTTAAGTTATTGCAGCTCAATGGTGCATTTTACAGCATCCTACGGATATTTCTGTCAACTGACCATAGCTGTCCATAGACTGCTGAAACAACAGCACAACTGTACAATTTCAGGCCATGGAAGAACTTCACCCAAAAAATGTGACTCAGAGATGCAATAAAACATCTCTCAACAATGAGTTTTTTTTTCAATATTAAGCATTACTACTCTAGAGGTCTCAACACAGAATTGCTCCACTTTTCTTTTATGCATATGGCCCTACATCTGTACAGATAAGTGCTTTTTGATTTAACACAAGGCCTTACCTAGATAAGAGGCAATACAGCAGTCAGCAAGGCTGGCCAGTCCTTGTATATGACACTAGTTGAAGAGCCCGTTACACGGGCCACAGTGCCAGCCTGTTGTGGGGCAGTCATGTGCAGTAGAGATTGCCCGCACCATGGCTGATACAGAGCTGGACGCTCCGAAGAAGCGTCCAGCTCTGTATCAGCCGTGGCGCGGGCAGTTTCTACTGCGCATGACTGTAGCACGCGCAGCAGTCTCTACTGCGCATGATTTCATCATTACACACGTTTTAGCAGATTATTATATAGGATAGGTGGTCTCCTAGGGTTCTAAGGTTCAGGGGAGGTGCTACGACACCGAGCCCGGAATAGGCTTACTATATTTACTCTGACTGGAAGCAATAGACCATAATCTGACAGAAATACAAGTAGACAGTTTTAAGATGGACTCTTTAAGGGCAAGAGGGGTGGGCAGCACATAGCTGCAATGCCTATCCCTCAGGCGTGCAAAAAGGTTAAAAGTACTGTGGCATATCATGCCACCACCTTCCCACTTCTAGGATATTCCCTCTGTCCCTGGCCATCAGAAAATAGAGAACCTATGATCCAGGAATGGAGGTACTCTGTATACTGGCACTTTGACTGGAGAAGTCATGGAGGATGTTTGAACCAGGGATTTGTGACTTCCCCAGACAAAGTCTAAGTGTCAGTGTATAGAGTACCACTGTATCCTGCAACATATGTTCTCTGGAACATTTTGTGACAGCCAGGGGACAGAGGTTGGGTATTGTGTGAATATGGTGTGATGGTGCCTTCTTAATGACAGAGAGAGAGGCCCAGTGTTGTCATGTGACTCGGCATCAAATTATCACCTAACTTCACTCCCGACTGGGCTCACAGATGTCTGTAAGTGGGTCATCACCAATTCTGCTGATACATCCCACCTTATTACAGTGGGGCCCACCAGGAGATCCCCCAGTGTGTCAGGAAGTCTTGCCCTGGTGAATGACATCAAGCAATGTGTGGTTCTGTGACTAAAAGTGGAACAACAAGGCTGAGGTAACTGACTGTATATGTATGGTTCTGTGACAGCAAGCAGGACAGTAACACATGGCTGAGGTGTCAGACAGGGTATGTGTAGTTTTGTGATTAATAGTGGAAGAAGACTGAAGTGGCGGACTATGTATGTATGGATCTGTGACTACAAGTCGACAGTGGAATATGGCTGGAATGTCAGACATTATATTTGTCCATCAGTGACAATAAGTGAACAGTGGAACAAGGCTGAGATGTCAGACAGTATATGTGTTGTTCAGTGACTACCAGTGGACAGTGGAACAAGGCAGGGGTGTCAGACAGAGTATGAATCTCTCTTTTTTTGCACAAAGGCAGTGGTGTAATTTGTCAGCGTGGCACGCCTAATGTGGTTTTAAATTAAATCAAATTGTTGGTTTTGCACAGAACACTGATTAAGTAAAGTGTAAAAGGAGTGGTGTTGGCACAGAGGAAGGGGGCATCAAAGTCATAGTTTGCAGAGGGCACCAAAACCCTTGGGCCAGCCCTGGCAGTCAGGTTGATCAATGTCAGTATACTTTTGTCAATATACTTTTTCCCATTTCTGGTCACTTTCATTTCACAAGCTGCTCTGAAGAACAATGGTTGAGGATCTGTACCATAGAATTTCTCTGTCAGAATGTTTCAGTGTATTATGAGGAGGAGGGAACCAAATGCATACTTCAATGGGCATCAGTAAATATAGGCATAAACTGTATGTACACATATACTGTAATGCTGCATGGAGGGTTATTCCATTTTTTGTAGAAAACGGTTATACAATTAGATATTTTTACATACCAAGGCCTTAATTGAATTGTAGTCAAATGGTTCATAAGGTGTCAAATTCCTCAAAAAAAAGCATTTCCAAGGCTTTTTTCAATTCAAGCCAGCACTTTAATCTATTCAGGAGAACAATTCAGAGAACATTAAAATCCAATTAACAAGAGCATCATTGGAAATAACCATTAAAGGGATAGTAATGTTTCAAATTAAAAGCAGCTCCAACTGGTTCACTTTTGAAAATGTTGCATGCTTAAGAGCGTTTGACATTTCAACTAATTCACCAGGTCGCCATGATCAAAATGGTGACATGACAATCTTGCACTGCATTACAGCACGAGATTGTCATGTCGCCTACCTAATGGTTGTACACGGAGACCTCTGTGTGCTGCAAATGATTAAGCACAATGTCATGTTTTGGAATGCCTCTAGCAGACATACATGCATACACCATACTGCAGCCCTCCACACAGTAACCTAGCAGCCCTTCCCGCTGCAACCCAGTGCATTTCTTGGACTGCAGTCCTTCTTGTCTGCCAAGCACACACACTGCAGCCTTGCCCAAACTAGACTGGTAGTCCTTTCAATCCAATTACCCTCTTTGCCCTGCAGACTGCATAATTGTGCCCCATAACCTGATGGGCTGGCAGCCCTGTCTGCAGCCTTGTGCCCTTTTGGGCTTGCAGTCCTTCCTGTTTGGCCAGCACACGGAACAGGACGTTAGATGATGGAACATTGTAGGTAATACTTTGATTGTGCTTTATTATCTTCAGCACACAGGAAACACCAAACAGGAAGATCTGCAAGCCCAAAAGGGCACAAGGCTGCAGAAAGAGCTGCCAGCCCATCAGGTTATGGGGCACAATGATGCAATCTGCTGGACAAAGAGGGTAATTGGATTGGAAGGACTGCCAGTCTAGTTTGGGCAGGGCTGCAGTGTGTGTGCCTGGCAGACAAGAAGCACTGCAAGTCCAAGTAGTGCACTGGGTTGCAGTGTGTTTGCTAGTGGTTGCGGAGTTTGTGCTAGGCAAGTTGGAAGGACTGCTAGGTTACTGGGTGGAGGGCTGCAGTATGGTGTATGCATGTATGTCTGCTAGAGGCATTCCACAACATGACATCATGCTTAATTATATGCAGCAAATGGAGGCGCTCCAGCTGCCATTAGCATCCGTGTGCGACCATTAGGTAGGTGACATGACAATCTTGAGCTGTCATGCAGTGCAAGATTGTCATGTCGCCATTTTGATCATGGTGACCTGGTGAATTAGTTGAAATGTTGCACGCTCTTAAGTGTGCGACATTTCAAAAGGGTGCCCTCCAATTAATCTTCATAGTATTTAGGCCATGGAGAGTTTTATTTCAATACTGTCAGAGTTGTAGTTCAAGAGTAATTGAATGATAAAGTATCCCACTACCCACCCTTTTACCTAGTGTAAGCCACCTCCCCTCAGATGTGGAATCTGGTCACTTGACCAGACAGCTCACAGCAAGGGACAATCTTCTTACTGTGAGAACAATGAAAACCCTGCACCCCTTGACAAGTTTTTCAGGTTTTTCCATTATTCTAATTGAACATTGTCCCGCTCTGCAAGACATCTGGGCACCAGCTTGCTGCTCTGAGGTGAGTAGTGTTACATCAGTAAAAGGGGCAGGAGGGGGATACTTTATCATTCAATTACTCTTGAACTAAAACTCTGACAGTAATGAAATAACACATGGCCCAAATACTATGACGATAAATTGGAACTGTTTTTATTTTGAAACATTACTATCCCTTTAAAGCAAATACATTGTAGCTGATCAGGATTTCAGGTGCAACTTCGAATCCTGATCTGCCAAAATCTGCCTGAACAACCTGAGGCTGTTGAATCAGCTAAATAACACCAACTGAGAGACAAACTGACGCCTTTGCCAGCTTAAATGCATATGCATCAAATAAACTAGGCGATAAAGAAGCATCAGAAACTAAAACAACAGGAAAGAGTATGCATGCTGCTTCATTCTGTGATTCCGAAGGGACCAAGTGTACGTTTTAACTAACAAAACTGAGGACCGTATGCTTCTTGCTGTAGAGCTTTTGGAATAGTTTGTATAGTTTTACTCATTATCCTTTGAATTATTTGAACTATATAGCTTATTATAGTTATATTTCCAGAGTCCATATTCTCTGAAATAGATATAATTTTAAAGTTCCCCTTTAATAATAGGGCAGGGTATTATTAGTAAGGCAGGGGTTGGAAAAATATACTGTCATATGCTTTGCTCTGATCTGAAATGCTGTACTTCAAAATAGACATATGACCCTCAGGCCAGACAATTTTCCATCCTTTCAGAGATGCAACATTGGCTCTGAGTGAGTCATGCAGTTGGTGTGGCCATGGCACTATTGGCTAAACACCTTTTCCAGAGCCTAAGCTCCAGTGTTCCAGAACAAGATGTATAGATCATATGCACAATGTTTATAAAGCAAAGTCGAACAATTCTAGCACAAACCAACTGCACCATTAGGACACAATTCCATTGATTTAGAAGGGTCTTTCATAGCAATGCTCTGGAGGTCTCTAGGATTTGAGAGGTTCAAACCCCCATTAAATCAATGTACATGTTATTTGTTCCACAGTTGTTTTGCCCCAGAATTGCTCCACTTTTTCTTTTCTGTATATGGTTCTATATAGGAGTAATTCAATAAGCCAATGGTTCTCATAACTTTTCACTTCACTGAAGGTCCCTTCACTGAAGGACCACCTTGATCTAGACCAACACGCCGGTACACATGACCTGTGATGTGCACCGGTACGCCAAACGGGGGTCTGTGAGGGACCGCTCTGGTCTTTCAGTGGTCAATTTCAGACCCCATAAGTATGTGATATACCAGGATTGTCACCGGTCCTTAGGGAAAAAACAGTAACGGTTCTGGCACGTCACAGGCTTATTAAGGGGTTGACTCCTTAAAGACCGGTGACATGCCAGGACCGTTACAACAGGCCCTGCATGAAGGACAAGTGATTGCCCTGGCACGTCATGACTTTTTTTGATCACAGTTCACCTACAAGGCGCTCTGTGTGGGAGAATGTAAAACATACTGGTTTGAGATTGGAGCAGTCAGTATTAGCCATTCCTGCGGAGAACCAGTAAGTGTGATTGCTCACACGTAAAGGCTCTCCAAACACACACACAAAAATTGCCTTTTTCCATGATTGCATCCCACCTCTAGACCCTGAGGTCCTTAAGGGGTTAATAGTGTTGAAATGATACATTTAGTTACGAGAGCAGCAACTAATGGGCTGTATGTATCAATGCAAACTAGAACAAACCACCCGTACTATAAGGGACAAGGGAGCTAAATGGGACATTTAATCCCTTGAATGCTAGAGAGGTTACCAACACATTGCTTCACATTTAAAGTTGCAAAAGCCCCATTTAGATCAACAGGAAGTTGGGAAGTGTTCACCAGGATTCTGTGAGTAGAGTTCCCCAGTATTCTGTGAGTAGAGTTCCCTAGGATTCTGTGTAAAATATTTTTGAGGAAAATCCTGAATTCCTGGCCTGTTAGTGGCCCCTGATAACAGGTTTGGGAAACACTGCAATAAGCAGAAGAGGTGAAAATCTGCAGCAAATCAACTGTACCATAGGGGACAAATAACAATTCACAAATTCCAACTGAGCTAAAGGGATAGTAATAACTAGTTTAAAGATATTTGAAATTAAAGTTCTCCCCTCCTTGACATTAGTGCTCTAGCTGACAGATTTAGATTCTAGTCAGCATAGCTGAGATCACGATCTTTAAAAAGAACTTCTTCATTGGAACTGTCTACAAAGTGGGCCTGGTTTGCAAGCACACTTTGTAGTCCGTTCCAATGAATTAGTTATTTTTAAAGATCGTGTTCTAGGCTCTGTTGAAGAGCTGCCAATCGGTCTGCGGACCAGAATCCAAGTCTGTCAGCTAGAGCACTAACTTCACGGAGGGGGGAACTTTAGTTTTGAATATCTCTCAAACCATAAAGGTTTGAGAAATAAGACTTCCATAGTTCTTAATATTTTAATGCCTATAATAATACATAAACTTTAAATTAGGTATTACTATCCCTTTAAATGGAGCTTTTAACCTTTTGAATGAGAGTTTTTCAACACAATATAAAGCAATACATTGGAGACCACTATCATTCAAGGGGGTAAAAAAAACATTTAAATCAATGCATTGAAAAGCTCTCTGGTCCTTAAAGGGTTAACCCTTTGAGTGCCAGAAAGGCACCCAATGCATTGTGCTATATACCTCTATGGCACTCAAAGAGGCTCAAGCACTCTGTTTGTGTAAGTTTGGAAAAATTTCCAGCAACCGTCAAGTCCACCTCCATGGACATGACATTCAAGATGGACTGAAGGTGTTATTTTTTTTGAGCAAAGGCAAAATTCATATGGGCCAGTAGCATTTTATGACCACAGTAAGGAAAGTGGAAGTTTATTATGTTATTAATTCTTCTTTAAATATGTGTTTTAAAATACAGAGGACTCAATGGCATTGTTTACTGGAAATGGCACTCCAAAGTACTCTCACAATACATTTTCTGCTGGTAAATGCTATGCAACTGCACTAGATTGCACTCCAGTGTACTCTCACAGTACATTTTCTGCTGGTACCTGCTATGCAACAGCACCTGATTGCACTCCAGTGTACTGTCACAGTACATCTCCTGCTGGTACCTGCTGTGCAACAGCACCTGATTGCACTCCAGTGTACTTTCACACTACATTTCCTGCTGGTACTTGCTGTGCAACAGCACCAGATTGCACTCTAATGTACTCTCACAGTACAAATCCTTCAGGAACCTGCTGTGTAGCAGCACCACACTACACTCCGAAGTATTCATACAGTACAATTTCTGCTGGAACCAGATGTGCAGCATACTGCACTCTCACAGCCCATCACCTGCTAGGACGAGCTGTACAGGAGCACCACACCGCACTCTAAAATACTCTTATAGTCCAGTCTCTGCTTGGACCTGCACCACACTGCACTCTCGCAGTCCATAGCCTGCTAGTGCCTGTTGTTCAGCAACAGAACACTGCACTCTCATTGTCCATTGACTGCTAGGACCTGTTGTGCAACAGATCCATACAGAATTCACACTGCTCATTACCTGCTAGGATCTGCCTGTTAGCCGGGCCACACTGCATTCTTTTAGTTCATTGCCAGCCAGGACTTCCTGGTCAACAGTACCACTACAGTCCAAAGGACTTTCACAGATCTTTTTCTTTTAGGTCCTGTTGTTCATCAGTACCGTATTGCATTCAAAAGTACTCTCACATGCTGTTCCCTGGTAGGACCTGCTATGCAGCAACACCACACTGCACTCAAGTCTCTCATAGTCTGTTATCTTCCGGCACTTGCTTTGTGATTCCAGTACTCTGTACATCAAAGTATACTCATATTTTACTCCCTGGTGGCACATGTTGAGGCCACACCAATCTTTTTTCCAAAAGCATTCACTAAGTCCATTTCCATATGACATGTTCTGAATGTTTTCACCACACTGTAACCCAGAGTACTCACACAGTCGATTCCTTTATGGGACCTACTAAGTGTCAGCACCACACTGTAACCCAAAGTACTCACACAGTCCATTCCATTTTTGAGATGGGGTTTGCATTGGAACTCGCAGTCTGTCCACTTGTTATACTATTCTATGTAATCCACTTACCAATGGTTTTAATAAATCCACTTGCTACATTGTCCTACCAAGTATGAGTAGATTATTTTTTTAATTTGGATTGTTGCTATGTTGTCAGGTAGTATAAAGTAAATACAGACTGCACATGCATACCTGTAAACACATTCAACTATGTATTCAATTAAAATGTTCTCTCTCCCTCTCTCTCTCTCTCTCTCTCTCTCTCTCTCTCTATATATATATATATATATATATATATATATATAGTCCAAATAGACAAGCACACTCAGGACTTCTTTTAAACATGACACATAGGTTTAATATAGAAAAATCGACGTTTCGGTTATCACACAGTAACCTTCATCACGGATGAAACAGCAGCAAACAAACCAACATTTTATACCCCTTGGTGAACAAAGAGGCACCAAAACGGCGCTAAAAGGGAGGACATGACATCATGTGTAGTGCCCATCAAAAGTAGTGATTGACATGAATAGATACCAATCAGTTAACTTGTCAAAAAAACAAAACAAATTCTTTACCACATAGTGTAAATAAAAATGAATACATCAAGTGACAACGCTACAGTGAAGACAAAACAAGTTTTTGACAGACAAGAGAATGCGAAGTATTATACTTTAAATCATCTATCAGCGGAAAGAGAATTAAACTATGTATACCTCGATAATATAGTGCGGGTCTCCAGCGCATTGCGACGCAATGCACAATGGAGTATTATAGAGTTCTAAATTAGCTGAATGCTAACGAGTGATAGCATCTAGATAAAGGATACATATCTGTTAGACATTATAACAATGTAACAAATCCCCGCAAGTTAATTCTCACCGAAACCAATTCTAGCTCGTCTGTACTATTAAGCGGCAAGGTATAGAATAAACCCGTCCGCCAACAACAGATCAGAGAAGCATAAACATCTTTGAAAGACAAAAAAAGAAAAAGAGAAAAGAAGAGCAATATAACTCATATGTTGAATAAACTAAAAGAACTTTGAATAAAACATTAAAGTCAAAAATAGTAATAATTCTTACGTTAATCCAACAGTACGAACAACTCCATACACAGGAATTTTCAAGAGATCAGATAAAGTAATCCGTATAGACACAACAACGCCCCCAAAAGGTCTATTAGAGAACCAAGATTAGTTAATATCAACTTGCTACAAGATGGCAAAAATTTAAACAAGAAGAGGGGGCGTTTATTGTTCTATCACTATAAATGGTCTATTCAACATCATTTTAAGATACAGGTAGAGAAATGCTATCAATTATTATAATAGCCTATGTCAAAAGGCTCAAAAAGAGGAGAATGTATTGTAGAATACATAAGGAACAATGTTCATCATAGAACAAGACTCTAAATTCATCTAGATAGTCAATTGAACCGTCAAGCATGTATGTGACCCTGTTAATATGTAAAGAGACACTTAAGAACGAGGTTCTAAAAATTGGCAACATTTGTATAATTTTCCGTTCAAGTATCAGATAATCAGCATCCATAATCAGATCAGGGAAAACCGGAGCATAAGGAAACTTTCTTTAAAAGGACCACCGATAATTCCAAGCATAACCGGATGATCATCTATAGAGTCTATGAGGCATACATAACAATATATGGGAGAAATCAATGTTCATGGAGTAACGGCTAGATATGCATTTTAATGTACCATTGCAATCTATGGCCAGACTTACTCTTCAAATAGGGATCAAATAAAGCTGCGTGCCTCATACATTATAGTATTGTGCACGTTCAAGATCACCTATATCTCCCTTGATTGATCATATCTCATTGTCTCACAGATTCAATGTAGTATCATTTCACACATGATCAGATCCACAATCTCTTAGAGCCTCAAATGATTCCGTTGATCATCCAAATTCACATTAAAGAGAGATATCTTAAAATCTCAAAGTAATAGCAACCAAAATTTAATAAAAGGCTGCATATGAGAGCTTTTCGTTCAAGCCTTTAGGAGCCATAGTGTCCAGAGTGCGGATCCAAAACGTTTCCCTTTGGAGCAATCGTCTGCCCCTATCTCCTCCTCTAGGAAGTGGTGGAATATGATCAATTAACATAGTTCTTATAGAAGCCACGGAGTGCTGTTTTTCCACACAATGTCGGGCTACCGGTTTGTCTGAAGTCCCTGACTGTAATGCAGCTCTAATAGAAGAGCGATGGTTTGCCATCCTTTCTCTGAAAGTAGTTTCAGTTTTGCCAATATAATATTTAGAGCAAGGACATATCAACAGGTAAATCACATATTCCGTGGTACAGGTCAATCTATGAGAGATCTGAAAAGATTTATTGGTGTGTGGATGTTTAAAAGTAGTGGTTTTAATCATACTGTTACAAGTTGTACAATTAGTACAGCGAAAACATCCTCTTTGTTCTTTTCTTTTCATGAGCCATGTCACTTTTTGATCATTTGGTTTAGACATAGCTGATAAATCAGGCCTCATCAAAAAATCTTTCAGAGTCTTACCCCTTGTAAATGCCAACATAGGGGGCTGTGAATTTAAAAATGGTAACTTTGGATCTGTAGATAACAAGGGCCACTGTTGTCTCAAGAAAGTAGATATTCTCTCGGCTCCTGGAAAGTACTGTGTAGTAAATACCATCCTTTGTGAACCGCCTTCCTTGGGCTGAGGATTCTGTGAGTGTGAGTCCCCTAATAATTTGTATTTCTCTTTGCTTAAACTCAAAAAGAGGGAAACTGACCTCTATATGCATGGCTTATACCTGTCTGATTACCATCGTAAGAATCATTTACCACGAGGTTTTAGAATTAAGAATATTCCAACAATAGGTAGAACAAATCCTGATTTTTGTAAGAGATGGTGCGCTATCTTAAATAAGTGCTCTTTTGACTTATTGGTGTTGGTAGTTGAAGAAGTAGGAAGAATTTTAAAACAAGTAAGAAGTGATATACAAAGTTTTGAATCTACACACAGGGATACTCTTGTTAATGATTCCTCTACTGACTGGTACACTAAATTAAACACCACTCTTGCTAAATACAAACAAGAACTAATTAATTTCAAGAACAATAAACTACAGAGAGTACAAGAAGACTATACTGATAATAGAGTTTATCCCTGGCTCTCAGGACAAAAAGATCGTTCTACCCTACCAACACGTCAACGTAGAAGGATAGTAAAACCTAAAAATTTGAACACTGTTGATTCTAGTGGTAACTCCTCACAATCTGATTCAGAGGAACCTTCTACCTCCACTAGTCAGAATATTGATGTAGCTAATCAAGATGTAGAATCCAATGTTCATTTTTTAGGGGTTCAAACCCGCTCAAACAGAAGAGGAAGGGGCACACACGCCCGCACCCCAGGAGGGGCGGCAAACAGAGAAGCATTAAAACCTCCTACCATACCGAGAACGTAGTTTTTAATTTAAGTGACAAACCATTGTCTACGGCAGAAACTTCATTACTTAAAAAAGGATTTTCCTTTGTACCCACGACTAAACCTAATAAATTTAATTTGGAAGTGGATACATTTAAGTTTCAACGTAAACTTAACTTAAAAACTTTTTTTAAAGATGTTTCTAATATAGCTCCATTAGAATTTAGACCCAGGAGTACTTTTGAACCTCCCCTTCTAGATCCAGCGATTAAAACTTTCACTAGAAGAGTATTAAATGACATGGAGACTTTAAAACCCAGAAACAAATTCTCAAATTTAACAGCTCCTGAAGCTAAAGCATTGCAAACTTTGTCCAAAGATCCTAATCTGGTCTTTCGACCAGCAGATAAAGGAGGGGCAATAGTGGTGCTGAATGCAACGGACTATAAATCTGAGATATTGAGACAACGCTCTGATCATAAAACTTATTTAAGTTTATCATCGGATCCCACTTTATTATATAAAAGATCTATTGATGCTAGATTATTATCAGCATTTAACCAAAGACTTATCACAGAATCACTATTACAATATATGACAGTTAAATATCCTGTATGCCCTATCATCTATTGTCTGCCCAAAATTCATAAACATCCTACCTCTCCACCTGGCAGACCAATAATTTCAGCGAGGGGTTCTTTACTTCAACCCATAGCCACATTTTTGGATCGTGAACTACAGCCATTTGTCAAATCTATGCCTTCATATTGTAAGGATACGTCAGATCTGCTACGTTTACTGATGACTCTTACCGATATCCGTGATTCCGATCTTCTGGTCACTATGGACGTTGATAGTCTATACACTGTCATACCACATATGGATGGAGTTGGAGCTGTCAGACGTACATTAGTTGATTCAGGGGTCAAATCACAATATCCTGTTGACTTTCTCTGTGACCTTTTATCTTTGACTTTGACAAAAAACTATTTCAGATTTGAGAAAACCTACTACTTGCAGGTTTCCGGTACATCGATGGGTTCCAATGTGGCACCAGCATATGCTAACTTATTTATGTTCCAATACGAGATGTTACATATTACTCATCCTAATGTCTTTTTTTATAAAAGATATATTGATGACCTGCTCATTATTTGGAGGGGTGCCGCATTGGAACTCATTGATTGGATTACCTCTTTAAACGCTATGGACAGTCCTATTAAATTTAAATATACATATAGTCTGTCAGAGGTTGATTTTTTGGATTTAAAAATATACAAAAAAGGAGCTATATTTGGTACTACGTTATATACGAAACCCACAGACAGAAATACTTTACTCCATGCATCTAGCTGTCATTCCCCTGCACTAAAGAGAAGTATTCCATACTCACAGTTCCTTAGGGTCCTGCGGAATAATGATGATCCCAGTAAAGCTAATGAACAATTATTGGATAAAAGACAAAAATTTCTACAAAGAGGTTATGGAAGGAAACAACTAGATCAAGATCTTACACTTATTAACCAATTGAACCGTGTTGACCTTTTGAATCCTCAGCCCAAGGAAGGCGGTTCACAAAGGATGGTATTTACTACACAGTACTTTCCAGGAGCCGAGAGAATATCTACTTTCTTGAGACAACAGTGGCCCTTGTTATCTACAGATCCAAAGTTACCATTTTTAAATTCACAGCCCCCTATGTTGGCATTTACAAGGGGTAAGACTCTGAAAGATTTTTTGATGAGGCCTGATTTATCAGCTATGTCTAAACCAAATTATCAAAAAGTGACATGGCTCATGAAAAGAAAAGAACAAAGAGGATGTTTTCGCTGTACTAATTGTACAACTTGTAACAGTATGATTAAAACCACTACTTTTAAACATCCACACACCAATAAATCTTTTCAGATCTCTCATAGATTGACCTGTACCACGGAATATGTGATTTACCTGTTGATATGTCCTTGCTCTAAATATTATATTGGCAAAACTGAAACTACTTTCAGAGAAAGGATGGCAAACCATCGCTCTTCTATTAGAGCTGCATTACAGTCAGGGACTTCAGACAAACCGGTAGCCCGACATTGTGTGGAAAAACAGCACTCCGTGGCTTCTATAAGAACTATGTTAATTGATCATATTCCACCACTTCCTAGAGGAGGAGATAGGGGCAGACGATTGCTCCAAAGGGAAACGTTTTGGATCCGCACTCTGGACACTATGGCTCCTAAAGGCTTGAACGAAAAGCTCTCATATGCAGCCTTTTATTAAATTTTGGTTGCTATTACTTTGAGATTTTAAGATATCTCTCTTTAATGTGAATTTGGATGATCAACGGAATCATTTGAGGCTCTAAGAGATTGTGGATCTGATCATGTGTGAAATGATACTACATTGAATCTGTGAGACAATGAGATATGATCAATCAAGGGAGATATAGGTGATCTTGAACGTGCACAATACTATAATGTATGAGGCACGCAGCTTTATTTGATCCCTATTTGAAGAGTAAGTCTGGCCATAGATTGCAATGGTACATTAAAATGCATATCTAGCCGTTACTCCATGAACATTGATTTCTCCCATATATTGTTATGTATGCCTCATAGACTCTATAGATGATCATCCGGTTATGCTTGGAATTATCGGTGGTCCTTTTAAAGAAAGTTTCCTTATGCTCCGGTTTTCCCTGATCTGATTATGGATGCTGATTATCTGATACTTGAACGGAAAATTATACAAATGTTGCCAATTTTTAGAACCTCGTTCTTAAGTGTCTCTTTACATATTAACAGGGTCACATACATGCTTGACGGTTCAATTGACTATCTAGATGAATTTAGAGTCTTGTTCTATGATGAACATTGTTCCTTATGTATTCTACAATACATTCTCCTCTTTTTGAGCCTTTTGACATAGGCTATTATAATAATTGATAGCATTTCTCTACCTGTATCTTAAAATGATGTTGAATAGACCATTTATAGTGATAGAACAATAAACGCCCCCTCTTCTTGTTTAAATTTTTGCCATCTTGTAGCAAGTTGATATTAACTAATCTTGGTTCTCTAATAGACCTTTTGGGGGCGTTGTTGTGTCTATACGGATTACTTTATCTGATCTCTTGAAAATTCCTGTGTATGGAGTTGTTCGTACTGTTGGATTAACGTAAGAATTATTACTATTTTTGACTTTAATGTTTTATTCAAAGTTCTTTTAGTTTATTCAACATATGAGTTATATTGCTCTTCTTTTCTCTTTTTCTTTTTTTGTCTTTCAAAGATGTTTATGCTTCTCTGATCTGTTGTTGGCGGACGGGTTTATTCTATACCTTGCCGCTTAATAGTACAGACGAGCTAGAATTGGTTTCGGTGAGAATTAACTTGCGGGGATTTGTTACATTGTTATAATGTCTAACAGATATGTATCCTTTATCTAGATGCTATCACTCGTTAGCATTCAGCTAATTTAGAACTCTATAATACTCCATTGTGCATTGCGTCGCAATGCGCTGGAGACCCGCACTGCCAGATACATATTATCGAGGTATACATAGTTTAATTCTCTTTCCGCTGATAGATGATTTAAAGTATAATACTTCGCATTCTCTTGTCTGTCAAAAACTTGTTTTGTCTTCACTGTAGCGTTGTCACTTGATGTATTCATTTTTATTTACACTATGTGGTAAAGAATTTGTTTTGTTTTTTTGACAAGTTAACTGATTGGTATCTATTCATGTCAATCACTACTTTTGATGGGCACTACACATGATGTCATGTCCTCCCTTTTAGCGCCGTTTTGGCGCCTCTTTGTTCACCAAGGGGTATAAAATGTTGGTTTGTTTGCTGCTGTTTTATCCGTGATGAAGGTTACTGTGTGATAACCGAAACGTCGATTTTTCTATATTAAACCTATTGTCATGTTTAAAAGAAGTCCTGAGTGTGCTTGTCTATTTGGACTATATATGTATTTTGGCTGGACTTTAGCACCCAGGCAACGGACTTTGAAAGTGAGAGTGCCTCTATACTTCTTGGTCTATATATATATATATATATATATATATATATAATATACTTAACTTTATATAAAGGAGTCCTACTGTTAAACAAATTGAGTAACATATCCCCTGTAAGGTTCATAGAGACCTGTACCTCTGCAGTTTTCATGATAATCCTGTCAGCCACACAGAGGAGCAGATATATGTCAGGATAGTTGAGTTTTAAAGTATGAATTCTTTCTCAGTTAGACTATATTTTATTTTTCTACCTGTTTTTGGCATGATCTGTGGTTGATTGCTAAGATGTCCAAACAGATACATCCTTCAGACTGAGGAGAGCAGAGTGTGACAGATACGGATCACAACTCTATATATATATAGATATATATATATATATATATATACGACCTGAAGAATGTAACATAGTAATATAGTGAATGTATCAAGGTACATCTTTTAAAATTAAAGAGATGGTAATGTTTCACTATAACAGCAGCTCCAATTAATCTTCATAATATTTAGACCGTGGAGAGTGTTAGTTCAATACTGTCAGAGTTGTGGTTCAAGAGTAACTGAATGAAAAAGTACCCCCCTCCCACCCCTTTTACTGATATAACACTGTTCACCTCAGAGCAGCAAGACTGCCAAGATGGATCGCAGAGAGGGACAATCTCCAGTGACCATAAGGAAAAACCTGTCAAGAGGAGCAGAACGAAATGATCACACTGCAATGTGAGTGGGCCTTATGTATAAAGGCAAAACAGAGCAATTCTTGGACAAACCAACAGTACAATATGGAACAAATAAAATGACCCACTGATTTAAGCAATGAAGTGATTAAATGGAGAACTCTCTGGCATTTAAGAGGTTAAAAGTTCATTTTAAATCATTTGTAATTTGGGGAATGATTATTTGCCTTGTATGATGCAGTTGTTTTACCCCAGAATTGATCCACTTTATACCTATAGCCTGGTAAGTTTAACAAACAGCTATTTAATACCTCAGTTACCTAGTGACAGGAGCCTGTTTATTCTGCTGCAGAACAAATAAAGTTAGCCAGTGACACTTTGGGATGTGGTAGATTGTCTATCTGTGGAGCAGAAGGGTTGGAACCTAGATCCTGGGGGGCTTGCACCAATATCCCCGTAAACTGTGAACTTGTAAAAAATCCAGGTTTGCCAGTAGACCTTCAGATTTGAGTGTTTTACTTATGTGTTACTGACACTTGTGGATTGTGCATTCAACAATACCATACTGCTAACTACCCTCTTTCTATGTGTTTCTATGTCAGTATATCGGAGCCTGTGGGAGTGGAAGGTTCATGGGCTCATTATTGATGAGGGGGCAGCTGATATGACAGAGGAGACTGATACTTGTATATCTGTTTTAGGTTGTTCTAATATCCTTCACCCACTTTTACTGGGATTACCTCATCTGTGTGGAAATGCAATATTGCCTTACTATCCATCTGGCTCGTATGTGTGCTCATACCATTGCTCCTTCTTTTCTATAGAGGCTCAGGCAAAAATGTGAATGTTGAGTTTCAAATTCATATTTATGGTAATTGTTATGTACAGTATCTCTGTTTTACCTATTATTAATGTGAAACTTAAAATTAACTATATATTTATATAGTGTACCCTTCATTATGTGCATGACAAATGACTGATAAGATGTTAGGTGTGCCCTTAAAGTTCCAGAAAGTGTGTTTAGGTGCCTTGACCAAATAAAGGTGAATACTGCCTTAGAGAGACTGAGTCCCAAGCATGTAAATCCAATACATTTTGCATCTTCATATTAAGGAATATTTGAAGCATAGTTACAAACGCACAAGTGAAGCAAACCTGGGACAAACCAGTGGCAACATTAGAAAAAAACAGGTCCCTTTTAACTCTACTTTTAATCCTGCCTGTAGTTGTTTTTTTTTTTTTTTATCTCTTTATTTTTGTAGCTATAACATGTAAATGTTTCCCTCTTGATGTTGCCTGTGGTACAAGCTATACCTCAGGCATGTAAATGCAAGGCTGGCCGTCCCCTGTGTGGTGGACTCTCCTGCCACCACTTTCCCTGCTCTCTGAAGGACGAGCTTCCCATTGTGCAGATGTCCTTGTCCTCAAAATGTAATCAATGTAAGCTGCTTACCACAACATACTGCAATCTGAAGTTTTCAGTGCAGGATGTTGTACATGCTGTGCATGCTCTCCCGACAGATGTATGGGGCGCGCGCTACACTTAAACATGCTTAAATGTAATGCGCCTGCCCCCCAAGAGAAATTACAAGCTTTTAGGCAAATTAATAGGAGGGAGAGCATTGCTACTCTTCTATTACATAATCAGTATGACCCTCATCCATGCGAGGAGAAAAGAGGGTAAATTGTAAGAGTGAGGAAACATTTGCTTATCCTTAAAACAGAACTTTCATGTTAATAACATTGGCCCCCAATATATTTCGAACCTAGCGATAGGCAAAGTCTTAATGTCTTTAAGCTCAATAAATCCAGGTTTTTGCTGAAAAAATACTTAATTCGCAGGCATCAGGCTGCACAGAGGTTACAAGAGAAAGTCTGTGCTCCTGAGCGATCAGTCCCTTCCAGTGCCTTAAGGTATCAAGGAACGTCACCACCAATACTGGCAGTGAATGGGACAGACAGAGCAGACTCAGATGTACATTTCCTCCAACATGTCTGCACTGTCAGTCCTCTGGTTCCTGCCGACCAAGTCTTTTTTCAGCAATGACCTGAATTTATTGAGCTTAAAGAGAGTAAGACATTGCCTTTCGCTAGGTTAGAAATATATCGGACAGCAATGTTATTAACATGAAAGTTCCGCTTTAAACAGGTCATTTTGTACTAACACTATATTTACAAAGATTGGGGACGTGGGATAAGGTAGGTGAACATTCCGCTTTAAAAGTCCCATTTAATGCAATGTTTTTCTTTTTTGTTCCCTATGGACATTTGTCTTAGAATTGTTTGATTTTTGCCCTTATATACTGTACATGTATATCTACCTTTTATAAGTTTCAGCATTTCTTCAATGGGAAATTATATCAGCTGTTCAACAGAGTAAGCATCCATGTGCCTAACATCGTAGACAGTTCCAAAATCTTCATGAGAAGTTATGTTTTAGGGATCTATTTATGCAGGATCTGGGTTCCTTGAATCTTGCTTTGCTTTTAACCCTTTAGTGCCAGAGGGGCTTACAATCCAGGCAGCAACAGATTTCTCAATTAGACAAAGAAGGCAAGTGCCCTAGGGCACCTCAATATGAGGGGGTCTGGCTCAGTCTTGCTGGCCACACATAGCAGAATGAGCTATGAGTGTGGTTAGCTCAATACCATTACTCATGTACCAGACATCGGGGGTTATTCACTAAGGCTTGATAAAGAGGTGATAAAGTGGAGATGACTTCTCCAGTGATATAATTTCTCCAGTTCCTATGTTATACTATAGAACCTATGCATTAAATTCTCTAAAGTTGGAGAAATCTTAGTGCATTGGCTCCATAGAATAACATAGGACTTGGAGAAGTGATATCACTGGGGAGGTCATCACCGATTTATCACCTCTTTATCATACCTTAGTGCATCACCCCCATCCTCTCCTAGTTTTTAATGGATGACTTACTTACAAGCGTACATGGTATGGCTGGTTTATTTACCAAGTTACATACTCCTGTGCTGGCAAATTAATGTAACCCTTTGAATACCAAAGTAGTGAGCAATGCATTGCTCCAAAATACTTTGCTCAACCATCTTTCACTCAAAAAAGTATATATATATATATATATATATATATATATATATATATATATATATTTATTTTTTTAATGTTTGTTCATAACTCAGGGTGTTTGGGGACAACCAACCACACATTGGAAACAAATTAAAATACCCACTGATTTAAATGAGGTGTTTAAAACCATTCAAGGGGTTAAAAGACACATTTAAATCAATGTAAATTTGGGGAATTTTTATGTGTCCCCTATGGTGCAATTGTTTTGCCGCAGAAATACTACTTTTGTTTTGAACTAAGGGGCCAAAAGGTATTTACTGTGGTGGATAGCCAGTGAAATGTTTAGGCGGCTTTCTGCTGCCCTAAACCCAATTAACTGCATGTACCCCCCCATAACACTGCCACACCCTCAATTTATTCACCCTCTTTCACAGATCATGTACCTTCCCTTAAAAATATATACTAGCATTATGTCAATCAAATACCTAGCATCTAAAGGCCTAAAGGAGAATG
The DNA here is from genome assembly GCA_037306005.1 of Rhinophrynus dorsalis. Classification (NCBI taxonomy): domain Eukaryota; kingdom Metazoa; phylum Chordata; class Amphibia; order Anura; family Rhinophrynidae; genus Rhinophrynus; species Rhinophrynus dorsalis. The sequence continues at coordinate 175,462,240 of CM074722.1, forward strand.
GGAAATCTATGAAGAAAGACTATTTGGCTATGTTCACTTGGGATAGAAGTACCTATAAGGAGGCTACACGCTTTCGGCCTCAACGTTGTACATTTTTTAAATAGTTATTTTCCTTAGAAAATAGATATAGGCACAAACAGGCAAAGCTGCCCAATCTGCTGTACCCTGCCAATCTGCTCATCCTAGGCATAAATACATAATTGCAGACAACAGCAGATAAAGTTGGAGGTGGGAACATAGAAGGAGCTGGGGGGTGCATGTGTGACGCTAGGGGCACCTCGAGGAGGGAAACCTGCAATGTATGTCAGTTTTGTTCTGTTAATTGGGGTTAATGAAAGTGTAGAGCATAGAGATTGTGAACAACAAGCAGTGACTTTTGCCAGACAAACATATTTACATCAACATCTGCAATTACACTTTCCTCCCATGCCTTACATTAAGACAATTAAACTCAATTAGTCTCTCTTACAGTGACTCATGTTTGTTAAACAGTATGCATGTTTATCTTGCTCTGCATGTTGTGCTTATTATGCACATGTCTGTAATATGTCCTGCCTAGGATTTTATGACCCAGATTCATCACAGCCAAGGATTTTTTCTTTGGTTATGCGCAATTATTCTCTGAAAAAATATGTACAATTTTAATAGACCAACGAAAAAAACAGTTGTACTACAGAAATTTCTCCTTTTATGATTTGATATAATAGTTAGTGTTTTGTGGCCTCTTTTATGTTAGAGACCTCTCCAATGCATTGGGTATTGAGCCATGTCTTTTAGTATGTAATGGATTAGTGAAATACATATCTAGCCAACATGCTCAAAAGGGAAATGGAAAAACTACGGGTCAAGCCAACTGCACTAAGGAAAGAAAAGAAAAATCCCCATGATTTAAATGGAGATTATATCCACATGAATGCTAGAGAGGACTCAAATGCATTGCTGGACATTAATTCAATAAATAAAATCACCCAGCTACAACTGTATCAAGCCTAGGGATCACCGTGCAGGTGCATTCAGCTAACATAGTTAGATGATGAGACTATAAACTAGGTGTTTGTGGTTCAGGGCACAGCGTATATATTGTCAATTAGACCACTCTGTATAGGCTAAGTCCATCATAACATGAGATGATCATGACGAGAGCACAAGCAACAAATAACATGCTGCACACCATCACATTGCAAAGCTATATCTACTTTGAATTGCTTAAACTGAAAAAGATTCAGTGGGTTGAGAAATAGTGCCAGCTATATATCAACTGCTTCCATTTGCTTAATTCTGAGGTTGAGCACTAAGCGCTTTGATTCAATTGGTACTCAATGCACCACTGCTTTTTAAGAGTGAAGTGTGTGACATCGTGGGGGATGGGCCAGTGCACTGCAATCTTCAACAAAAAGTACAAAAAAAAGAGAGAGAGAGCAATCCACCACTAAGTGCAGTTTTTTAGGAGCCAATCAAAATATCCCGGTTAAAGAGATAGTAATAGATTACTATAGGACCTTTAATATAGGAGGCAAATATACACTCATCTGTAAATTTAATATTGTAGATATTAGAAAAATTAATTAATTGCTGCCTGGTTTGCAGGCACACTTTGTAGACCGTTCCAGTGAAGTATTTCTTTTTAGATCTTGCTATCTCAGCTCTGCTGAGGAGCTGTCGGACAGTCCCAGGACCAGGATCTCAGGCTGTCAGCTACAGTTGAATGTTGATAAATGTAAAATAATGCACTTGGGACATAAAAATATACTATTAAGGGTACTGTACTGTCAGAGACAACAGATGAAAGGGATTTGAGTGTAATTATTTCTAATGACTTAAAGGTAGGCAGGCAATGTAATAAAGCAGTGGGGAATGCAAGCAGGGTGCTAGGTTGTATAGCTAGGGGCATTAGTAGCAGATAAAGAGAGGTTGTCATGCCACTCTACAGATCTCTATTTAGACCTCACCTATAGTATTGTGTATAATACTGGAAACACCATCTCCAGAAGGATATAGATACTCTAGAGAAAATTCAGAGAAGGGCTACTAAAATGGTGACTGGTTTACAGGAAAAGAATATCATGATAGACTAACGGATCTGAACATGTATAACTTGGAGGAGAGAAGAAAGAGAGGGGGTATGATATAAACATTCAAATTCATGAAGGGATTCAACAAAGTGCAGGAGGGAAGTACATTTCAAAGGAGTAAAAATGTTAGGACAAGTGGCCATAGTCTAAAGCTAAAGGGACACAGGTTTAGACGTAATGTAAGAAAGTTTTACTTCACAGAGAGGGTAGTAGATAAGTGAAATAGCCTTCCAGCAGAAGTGGTAGACATTAATACAGTGACAGAATTTAAGTATGCATGGGATAGACATAAGGATGTCTTTAACATAAGACAAGACCGAGAACCAAACAAGGTTTGAAGTTTTTACAGAAGGAAAATGGGCAGGCTAGATGGGCCGAATGGTTCTTATCTGCCATCAGATTCTATTTTCTATGTCTGGGAAAGGGGAGGTAGGTGGAGACTTTAACAGTGTATATATCTCAAACGATACATGAGAGAGAGATCGGACTGGCAGCAATGAATGTATTTTTCTAATATCTACAACATTATATTTACTTATAATAATCAATTACTACTGTGGGTTTGTGACTACCAGAGGAATATATCTCACTTCCTTGCCTCATCTCATATGGGCAAAGCCATAATTCCTTTCCTAGTCTAATTATAAGAGACTAGGGGCTAGATTCTATTGCAGGTGCTAAATGTTAATACCAGTTTTATCAATCATTTTCCTATTGAAGTCTATGGGGAAAACTGGAGATAAACACAGTGATAAATTTAGCACCTGTAATAGAATCTAGCCCTAGGTCTGGAAATGGAAAACCTTAACCAACAGTTCTATGGATTCCAAGAAGTTGAGCCTTAAAGTGATAGTAATGTTTCATAATAAAAGCTGCTCCAATTCATCTTCATAGTATTTTGGCCATGGAGAGTATTATTTCAATACTGTCAGAGTTGTAGTTCAAGAGTAATTGAATTATAAAGAATCCCCCTCCCGCCCCTTTTACTTATGTCACTGCTCCGCTCAGAACAGCAGGGAGGTGTCAAAGTGGATTGCAGAGAGAGACAATCTTCAATTAAAATAAGGGAAAAACCTGAAAAACCTGTCAATGGGGGCAGGGCTTTCATTGTTCTCACAGTAAGAAGATTGTTCCATGCTGTGAGCTGTCTGGTCCGTGGACCAGATTCCACATCGGAGGTGAGCAGTGTTACACTAGGTAAAAGGGGCGGGAGAGGGATACTTTATTATTTAATTACTCTTGAACTACAACTCTGACCATATTGAAATAACACTCTCCATGGCTCAAATACTATGAAGATTAATTGGAGCTGCTATTTTGTGAAACATTACTATCCCTTTAAGAACCATTATCAAAGGCTGAATCAGTGGCAATATTATATGAAAGGAACACTCATTTAAAGCCTGGCAGAAGGAGAGAATATTGACATGATATGTTATAATAAGGTATCTGGACACTCCCCCACCAAGACTTGAGTAGATCCTCTGGAGGCTTCAGTCAAGAAGGTTCCTAGGTAAGCCTCTAATCGATATGTGTGGCTCAAAAGTGGCACTAAAGATAATTTTGTGTAAAGTAGATATATAGCCACCCTAGTGTCACTTGATAAATGAACCTGAAAGTGTTATTTCTGTTCCAGGAAACTATGGATGGGGATGGGGTGTGGCCAACTGATAGAGGGGGTGTTGTCATGGGAGGGGCTAGTGCAGGAATATTCCCCAGCAGCTAGCGGTTCAAAGATTGTCTATCCCTGGACTAGGTGTATTTAACCCTTTGAGTGCCAGAGGGGTTCACAACACATTGCAAAGCGTACCCATCTGGCACTCAAAGGGTTAAAGTACCTTGCTTAGTGGGTACCTGTAAGGTAAGTCAAACTTTTCTGAATAGGAGAAGATTACATTGTTGTTTAGAAGAGTACTCTGCAAAATGAGCCACTGGTGTATTTTAAATGCTGGCTAATACAGGGAGTAATTACATTGTATATGATACATGTTATAATTGCTTTTATCTCACAGATTCCTATTGCAGTCTATGGGGAAATTTGAAGATAAAATCAGTGATAAAGTTATCACCTGCAATTCAGGATGGCAGATCATTCCTTAACCCTTTGAGTGCCAGAGTGGTACACAACACATTGCTTCGCAATGCATTGTGTACCACTGGCACTCAAAGGGTTAAAAAAGGGACATGTATGAAAAATGCAATCTGCATTGCTACATGGGAACCATTGTAGGCCAGTATTAACCCCTTAAGGACTGGAGGTCATGGGACATTTCCGTCCCATAATGACCGCATAGGCGCACTTGGACGCGCCGGTACACGTGACCTGTCACGTGTATCGGTGCGTCATTATGGGGCCTAATAGAGATCGCTCCAATCTTGGAGCGGTCTATTTCAGGCCCTATTTTTACATACAGCACTCCCGGTAGAGCGCTGTAAGTAAAAAGTGCATGACATACCATGACCGTCATCGGTCCTTGAGTAGTTCAAGGACTGTGACGGTCCTGGTACGTCAAGGGTCCTTAAGGGGTTAATCACTGCAGCCGTGCAACATGCATATTTACTGTGTCTCTTTTAATAGGATGGTCTGGCTACCTTGTCTAGAATGGAATCCAGGCCATATTATAAAGTACTAGTGAGAGAAGAATAGCAACATAGTGGGTTGCAGACCCCACATTTGGTGTAGAAATTAAAAAAATAAAAAAATAAATAATTTTTTCATATAAAAACGCTGAACCAATACTTCTGAGTCTGTAACCCTTTGACCCCTGACATATAGATTTTATTTGAAGTATACTTTATTTAAAGATCACGGAGCTAAAGATTCCTGCAACCGCTACAACAGTGGTTCGGAAACTGAAACATCAAGGCACAAACAAGAAAATGCCTCAAAGTAATCCTCAGAAATCCATGTTAAATAAACTGGGTCTGAATAAATAGTAAGTTCCTTTAGGAGACATTTACGGGCAGAAATATTACACCAAATCCATATTGAGCTATTTGCTAAATCATTTTAATGGCGTATAAAGTGCAAGTGCCTCATGGGGATTAGGAATCCTCAGAGCACAGAGGTAGTTGCGGCTTTAGAACGTGACCGTCAGACCTTTATTAGATGGACTCATATTTCAGAATTGCTACTTCTCAGAAGTGGCATTTTTTTAGTGGAGGAATGAGGTTTCCAAGTGCAAGCCACAAAGTACATTGCTGGACCACTGGGGATTTGCTGGCAGTACATGGCATTGATGTGCAGTGTCTACTTCTATATAACCTCATCCTCTATAATTTTCAAGTGGGGACTCAATCCATCGGATACTATAGATGTCTCTGCTTTGGAGACGTCTCTTGCATCCAAGGGGTTAAAGAAGCAGTAAACTTTTTTTTATGAAAGTAAAATTATTTTAATGGAATTTTTCTGCTGAATAAATCAAGGACATTAGCACTTCTGGCAGATTTTACTTGAGAGTTATTGCAGCTCCTGTATTTACTTAAATCAACAAAGCCAATTTAGTGTTCAAAAGAACAATGTTTGTTTTGCAATGCACACTGTAGAAGAGTGCCACTTAGTGACCACATTAGAGAATTGCATTTTAATTTAAAAACAAAGCAAAAATCAAAACATAACAAGATCCAGCAATAACTTTTGAATAAACTGCTTCCCAGCAGTTAGAGTAGACTTGTTTTACTAGAAGGTAAAGGAAATAATTACAATACATATATTATTTCATTAAATAAGTTTGCTACTCCAGTAAAAGGCAATTATCATGATAATAACAACCTTTGCTACTCAGCAGGAAAGGTCCTATTTTGATGATGGTTTCTTTAAGTCAGAAGATATTACTGAGGTCTCTAAAACCCATGAGATCAAACATAAAGAAGGCATTTACTCCTGCTTCCAAATAATAGAGTTTATATCGAATATGTACTGTCAGAGCTGGATTTACATCTCAGACACTTCTAGGTCAGGAGTACCTAGTTCCATCATGGCTGCACCAGCACTCCTCAAATCACCATTTCTCTGTGCCTTGTTAATCTCCATATACTAATAAGGATTAAAATGAGTCAATTTGCCTGTGTATGCTATTGTTCAGGGCTTGTTCACATTAAAGATGTACATTTTTTTTTTAAACAACATATATTGTAGGGCTTTTCCTATAGAGAATTGCCGTTTCTAAGAGATTACTATTTCCAGAGTTATTATAGTTTAAACGCTCGTCTTTTTATTAACAATGCCCTCAAGTGGTTAAATTTGAATGAGTTTTTCTGTTGCATTCGATGGGTAGAGGTGAGTCACCATCAAACAGTTATCCATAGAATGTGATCGAAACTACTAAGTCAGTTCCTGTCAGTTTTAACTTTCAGGAAGTAGATACTCTGTCACTCACTTACTGACAATTTATAACATAGAAACATAAAATTTGACAGCAGATAAGAACCAATCGACCCTTCTAGTCTGCCCATTTAACTACTGTAAAAACCTCAAACCTTATTTGGTCCTTGGTCTTTCTTATGTTAAGGACAGCCTTATGCCTGTCCCACGCATGCTTAAATTCTGTCACTGTATTAAATTCTACCACTTCTACTGGTAAGCTATTCCACTTATCTACTACCCTCTCAGTGAAGTTAAACTTTCCTACATTACGTCTAAACCTGTGTCCCTTTAGTTTTAGACTATGGCCTCTTGTCCTAACATTTTTACTCCTTTGAAATGTACTACCCTCCTGCACTTTGTTGAAACCCTTCATGTATTTGAATGTTTCTATCATATCCATCCTCTCTCTTCTCTCCTCCAAGCTATACGTGTTCAGGTCCTTTAGTTTATCGTGATATTTCTTTTCCTGTAAACCAGTCACCGTTTTAGTAGCGCTTCTCTGAATTGTCTCTAGAGTATCTATATCCTTCTGGAGATGGGGTGTCCAGTATTATACACAATACTCTAGGTGAGGTCTAACTAGAGATCTGTATAGTGTCATGACCACTTCCCTTTTTCTGCTACTAATGCCCCTAGCTATACAACCCAGCACCCTGCTTGCATTCCCCACCGCTTTATTACATTGCCTGCCTACCTTTAAGTCATTAGAAATAATTACTCCAGTTTGAATAAAACAACTGCTGAGGGTTGAAGTACCCTTTAGCTCGGCAGGAAATGCCCTATTACATATACATTTTCATTTTAAAAAGTTCAGAGCTCTTTTAAAGTCTTACCAGTGACAGCATATGTACACTAGTATGCATTTCATACTTTGAAGAGCAGATGCATGATTTGTAGGCTAACATGAAAATGTAGAAAATGACCTGCACTGGCCAGTTTGTACATTACCCCCAATACCTTTTAAAGCAACAGTCTACCTCCTTTTTTGGCTTTCCATATTCTACAATTGTATAATAGGTAAAGTCAAATTGCTTACACTTTTTAATTTTTTATTATATTTTTTGTTATACAGTTTTATGTCCCTGGCAGGGAGCTCTATAAATATCTTTCTAGAGAGTTTTCATATGTGAAAAAAGATATATACAATGTAATGAAGACAGTGAAACAAAATAGAAATGTCTACATCTGCTACTGCATAAAGTGCACTCAATTTACAGGGATAGTGTTACAGCATATCACTATCCCTGCTTTCATAGTACCTGACAGAAACCCCTCTGAAAACAGAGAACAGTGATTTAGGAAGCTCTACATTTGCGATATAAAAGTGTAAAAATTGATGAATCGGTGAAGATTAAAAATATCAGGCTTCCCTGATTTTGGAGGATCCCCTGTATTACTACTATTGATCTCCCAGTTCTATTGTCTAGGAGATCAATATCTAAGTGGACATCAGAAGGGGTCCTTATGCCCCCCCATGAGGTCTTAGCATAAATAATAATAATAATAACAACAAAAATAATAATAAATATAATAAATAAAAAGAAATACATTTAAAAAAAAAATGTGTGCCAGTGGGTTGTGCAACACATTTCTTTGCAATGCATTAGATATCCTTCTGCAGCTCATCCCCAGCCTTCTGATCCCCCTTATCTCCCCACATAGACCCAATCACCCACCCAGCCTGGAGCCATTGCCCACTGGTAGTTACAGATCCCGGCATCCTGTATCTTACCACACTCTCAGCCTTGTTTCACTGTCAGCTGGTAGTCGTAAATCCCTTCATATGCTGTCACACCCCCAAGCCTTGATCCGCTGTCCAGTTGAAGTCACATATTCCTACATATACTGTGAGCCACTGTCCGCTATTAGTCACAGACCTCTGCATACACTGTCTTACCCACCCAGCCGTTGGTCCACTGGTAATAATGGAATTGCACATATAACCCAGCCTCTTTCCACTGGTAGCCATTATGCTCCTGGTACTCACAATGGTATGTTATCCCATACTAGCAGGGTACCATTTTTCTCAGGCTGGAATTATATACTGAATTTAATAGGAAATTCCATGGTTTTGAAAGATTTTATCGTCTTTGAAGTGACACTATTTTTTCTCTATAGCATCATTTTCTGGAGTTGTGCACACTAGCCTAGGGTTAAGTAGGCATGTGACCAGGCCCGATTTTTTTTTTTTAAACACCCGGACCGGCCCACTGGGCAAATGCCCGGTATGCTCGATGGTCAGTCCAGGCCTGCATGTGATTCCACATTTGATGCATGATATTATCTACTTTCCACATTGGTTTGCTGTACTGATCTTTTCTTCATATCAATAATGATAATGAACTTTTCATTTCACAAATGAAAAGTGGCAGGTGTAGTTTTGTATTTCGTACACCACCCTATGGTATGTCAACTCATACTAATGGGGTACCATTTCTCTTAGGCTGGTAGAATGTACTGAATGCAGTAGGAATTTCCAGGTTTTTCAAAGATGTTTGTGTCCTGTAAGTGGTGGAAATGTAAAACAAATATCATTTTTCCCTATAGTGCCACCACATGGAAATAATTGTGCATACTAGCATGTCAACTCATACCAATGGGGTGCCATTTTTCTTGTAAGAGCAGTAGCTAATGAATACAGTAGGAAATTCCATAGTTTTCAAAGATTTTAGTACGTTTTATGGGGTAGAATTTTTTAAAAAGCCTATTTTTTCATTTAAACCAAATGGAAATATTTGTACACACCTGGCTAGGGGTAGAAAGGCAAGCAACACCTCATTTAATGCAGTGGGATATCTACTTTCAGGAAATATATGCTTTTATATCATTATTGAGCTATTTTAGGGTCATTTTGCCATGTAACCAATGGCATGTGCATTTTAGTTCATATAGCTGAATGTTCCGTTTTGCTATCCTGTAAATTAGTGGTATGTGTAGGCCACACATGTCGGTAAAATAATACATATTTGGTAGTTTTATACTCAAGTGATTCAGCTCTTTTTAAAATAACTGACATTTACACAACCAACATAAATGTTTCTGATATATAGTTTATGATATTGGAAAAACAAGCAATTTTTTACTTTTTTATTTATGACATCATAATTATTAAGTTATTGTGAGGTGCAGTGAAGCTGAATTTCTTTTGAAAAAACAACATATATATATTTTTTCATATATAACAAGAACATTACCTAAAGGAATCATACCTAAACAGATGGATAGCAAAAATGCTGAAAATATGTCCAGTTAGAAAAAATTCCCCAAGCATCTGGCATTGAAGGAGTTAATGTGACTAGCCCTGTTAGTGTGAAACAGTTTGTAGGGGAATAGCATACCCTAAAACTCCTTTACACTCCTACACTACCACTTTGTACATAAGCATTAGACATGCACAGAGCACAAAAACAATCCTTTGAGCATATACTAGCATCAAGGTCTATTCATACGTAATACATATCTATTTTTAAAATTGAGGGATTAAAGGGATAGTAATACTTTGTTTTATCTTTATTTTATTTTGTAGGCATTAAAAAAACATGAAGAACGATATAAGTCTTATCTCTCAAACCTTTATGGTTTAAGAGATATTCACAAGCAAAGTATCTCCCCCCCTGTTCAACCACATCAGAAGGGAGGTGCCCAGGTAGACTGCAGACAGGGACAATCTTCAATTAAGATAAGGGAAAAAGCTGAAAAACTTGTCAAGGGGGGAAGGGCTTTCATTCTTTTCATACAAAGAAGATTGTCCCCTGCTGTTATCTGTCTGGTCTTACAACCAGATTCACGTCTGAGAAGAGATGGCTTACACTAGGAAAAAGGGGCGGGAGGGGGAAACTTTGCTTGTGAATATCTCTTAAACCATAAAGGTTTGAGAGATAAGACTTATATCATTCTTCATGTTTTTTTAGTGCCTACAAAATAAAATAAAGTTAAAATGAAGTATTACTATCCCTTTAAGATTGTCATAGATAAGCTCTCTAATCCTGTAGTTATTAAATGGGAACTATCCCCTTTGAACAACTTGCTCCCATATGAAAGTGGGAGAGATAAAAAATCATAAAAAGGCATGTCATTTTTAAAAATTTGGCCCATTTTTTAGAACGGCACTTGCAAAAACTCACTATTCAGCTTGCCTGTGGCACCGGCAGCCAAGCCTATAGCATTATATGCTGACCACACCTTCCTCTTTTCCTCCAGTAGTGCATCTAACCAGCTGCCTGCAGGCAGCAGTGGCATGAAGGTGCAAATCAGGCAATGAATAAACAGTAAAAAAGCAACATCTTGTACTTATCAGTGCAGGATGTTGTTTTTTATAGTGTCTTAATTGCCCAGCTTGCTCCTTCATTTCGTTGTTAACAGAGGAAAGATGACTGCGCTCTCCCTTATCTCTGCTGAAGATGTGGGCTATAGTTTCACCTACAGTAAAATTATTTAGTAGGTGAAACTGCCCACATTGTGATATTTATTCTGTAAGTCATTGATTCTGGGGGGGGGGGGGGGGGTATGTGTTGTGAAAGTTCCGCTTTAAGAATTTTTTTTCATCTAGGAGGCGCCTCGCTAAATCAATGGAAAGTTTAATTTGTCCCCTATGCTGCACTTATTTCGCTTCAAAATTGCTCTTTTTATGCTTTCATGTGTACGACCCTACATATTTTTCTTCACAACTGTCTAGTAGTATAATGTAAACCTCCATGATTTTGTATGTTCATGGCTCATAACTAGTTTAATAACATTCATTCTATCATTGTCTAAATGTAAATGTAACACAATGGACACTTTAAAGGGACAATATCAACTAAACAACTTTGGTTATTTTGTAAGACCTTTCAATATAATATATATATTGTTTTAGCCATTTTCTTTAATTTAGAAAACTAGTCTTTAAGATGAATAGATTATACTAATTAAGGCATTGGGGGCTGGTCAGGAAGAGGTGCTGACCATAGTAAACAACATAAATAAATTGGAACCCAGAAGCAAGAAAACCAGTACACACTTACACAAATTAAAGGGGAAACCAATGTATTTTATATATAAATTAAATATATTTTATATATATATATATATATATATATATATATATATATATATATATGGAACATGAATGAATAATTCATAACAGAATACTCAATGAAACAAAAAAGAGCAAGGCCTCTGGCCATGGGGAACAGGACATCTGGGTACAGGGATGAAGCTAGCTCAGGAACACAGGATGGAGGCACAGGAATGCAGCAAGCTCAGGAACACAGGAAAACAGCCAGCTCAGAAACACAGGAAAACAGCCAGCTCAAGGAACTCAGGGATGCAGCCAGTTCAATGAACTCGGTGTGCAGCTAGCTCAAGGAACTCAGGTTGCAGCTAGCTCAAGGATCTCAGGTTGCAGCTAGCTCAAGGAACTCAGGTTGCAGCTAGCTCGAGGAAACAGGTTGCAGCTAGCTCAAGGAACTCAGGGGAGCAGCTAGCTCAAGGAACTCAGGGGTGCAGCTAGCTCAAGGAATCTCAAGTTTCAGCTAGCTCAGGGAACTCAGGGTGCAGCCAGCTCAAGGAACTCAGGATGCAGCTAGCTCAGAGAACTCAGGGTGCAGCCAGCTCAAGGAACTCAGGGCTGCAGCTAGCTCAAGAAACTCAGGGGTGCAGCTAGCTCAAGGAACACAGGGGTGCAGCCGGCTCAAGTAACTCAGGGGTGCAGCCGGCTCAAGGAACTCAGAGGTACAGCCGGCTCAGGGAACCCAGGGCTGCAGCCAGCTCAAGGAACTCAGGGGTGCAGCCAGCTTAAGGAAGTCATGGATGCAAGCGGCGAAAGGAACTCAAGGGTACAGCTAGTTCAAGGAACTCAGGGAAGCAGCTGGCTCAAGGAACACAGGACCCAGGCCCAAAAGCAACAATAGGAAATGAACTGAACTGAAACTGGAACTGAACCTCAATAAACTGGCCAAGAGGAAGGGAGTGTCAGTACCTTCCCAGTACGCGGACCCGAGTGGGAAGATCTGTTATGCCCGCTTCGGCTTCCGTGGCGTTCCTGCGCATGCACTGTCGTCGTGCGCGTGGAAGCGCGACGGCGTCATGACGTCCTTTCCTCTATTTCACTGAGCGCACGGCCTGTGTCCGGTGCTCAGTAATTCTGCCCTGTCGGATTCAGCAGCTGTCCCTTTTGCCCATATCACCCATTCCTTAGCCTTCAGTGGTCTGTTTAGGGCCCTCTGTTCAGGCCTCCCAGTCCTCCATTTTATGTTGGGACTGCATCGCTCCCTACCTCCTGTTCTGCCTGCCTGCTACCTCTCTGCTCCCAGCTTGGGTTCTTCCTTCTACTCTGCCCTCCTGCTTCAGTCTCCGCTCCCTAGCATCAGTTCTGGTGTCTGTCCAGTACTCCCTGACTCTCCAACAAGCCTTGGTGTCCTCAGCAGCTCAGCCCTTCCGCCTGTCCAGGATCTCCAGTCAGCCTTGCTCCATTTCCTGCTTCTTCTAACTCTCCTAGGTACTGCATCCTCAAGCATCCCCACTTCACTTTGGTGAGTTCTTTTATCATTATTACTTTTGATATTTGATTTTCCCTGGGGCTGGTGGTTGTACGTTCTCCCTGTAGTGTGTTGTCCTGGGCCTTCTTCAGCTCAACTGGAGGGGGCCCTCTGGCTTCGCGGCCAGCAACTTTATTCAGCTTAGGCTGCAGCAAAACATACTTCAGGGGGGCCTGCGCTCGCCAGCCACGCACCCTAGTGCCGATCCCTAGCCTTCACTCCCCCAGCCCTTGTTGGAGGTGTCTCTTTATTCTTTGGGTTCTTCAATGTTGCTGGATACCCCTTTTGTTCTCTTTCAGTCTTTCAGATAGATAGATAGATAGATAGATAGATAGATAGATAGATAGACAGATACACAGGTGGATGGACAGACAGTTGGACAGTCTGAGTAAAACAAGAGGTGTCTCACTGCTTTGAGATTTCTTTCAACTTGTATTGAAACTTGTTTTTGTTCCTGTTTTAATTAAACTGTAGTTTTCTCTTGTTATCCCCAGGTGGTATCACAGTTATAGAATACTGTGTATGTGTCTCAGTCCCTCCCATAGGGCCGTTTGTTCCAAGAAAAGTGGAGGATTTCTGGGACAACCCAATTGCAGTATATAGGAGAATAAAACATTTCCTTTGATTTAAATGAGGTGTTTAACCCCATGAATGCTTTGCAATACATTGGTCTCCTTTCTGGCATTTAAGGAATTAAACTCCCCATTTAAATCAATGAGTATGGCTGGCTGATATCCAAATGGGGATGCCATTCATTGGAAAAGTGATGAGCATCAGAAGTTCTAAACTTGTCAGTGTGAACAATCAGCACAGCAGCTGTAGGTGTTGCAGTTGTGATGGTGCCTATAATCCCAGAGGGGCTGCCATCTTTGTATCCTTATATTGGTTCCAACGCAAACAGGGCTGAAATATACAATAAAATAGGCAGCTGCTATTGTGGAGGCAGACACTGAGTTAGTGAAGAGGAAAAAAAATGGTGAGGGGGCTATGTGTCCCTGAAGCCAATTAAGAGGGCAGGACTATCCATTCTGGTGCTGAACTGGGGCTCTGTCCAACTATCCTCCCAGTGCAGCTTACTCCTAGTGGACATCCTATCTGGTGCAGACCTGTGGCTCTGGCTGACTACCCGCTCCGTGTATGAACCTGGCTTGTCTGACTATCCTAACTAGTGCTGACCTGTGGATCTGTCTGTTTACTCCGCTTGTGGCTCCATTTCCTACAGACACCCATCCTGGTGCAGACCTGGGGCTTTGGCAGACTCCGGCCTTACTGACTGCAGGCGTGAGTCAGTAGCCTCCATTGTTACCATCCTTATGGGAGACAAGCTCTTCCATACTGACTGCAGGCGTGAGTCAGTAGTCTCCTCTGTTGCCCCTTACAGGAGACTGTAGGTTCAGTGTTGCATTCTCTTTGATTCCTGAGACTACCAGCTGGCTTTAGCCTAGTCTCCAGCAGTGTTGTAGATCCGTCGGCAGGCTCCTTTTGCTGATAGAGTCCCTAGCCTTTCCAGTCACCCTCTGCTTGTACTGTCATACTTCCTTTCATTTTCTATTATTATTAATAAAGGTGTTCTTAACTACACCATCTGACTCCTTGTTTTGCTAACCGTAACATTACTTAAGGGTCATGACTACAGATGGTGACAGTGATCCACCATTACAGAAAATATTGGACAACATGCAGGTCCAAGATCAACGTATTGATAATTTGTCATTGGCTTTGCAGACACTGCTCAATCGAACTGCTCACTTAGAACTCTCTAATCCACAACTGGTGGCCACCCCAGCTCCTTCCTTGGCACCGTCAGTTTCTACCGTCTCTGATGCAGGGTTGGTCAGAGGGTTGTCTGGATCTGCTGCACTCCCACAGCGCTATAGTGGGAGCCTGAGTTGTGTCTCGGATTCCTGTACCAGTTGGGCATTTACCTATAAATACTTCCTCATGCCTTGCCTAATGAGCGCAGTAGGGTTGGGCTGATGATTTTGCTCTTTTCTGTCAAGGCATTGGCATGGGCGAATCCTTTATGGGAGAAGGACAAACCCATAATATATAACTTCAGTGAATTTGTGGCCTCCTTTAGACGAGTATTTGATGTGCCAGGTCGTGCAACCTCGGCTTCGAAACACCTTATGCCCATCTGCCAGGGCAGTCGTACTGTGGCGGAGTACGCTATTGAATTCCGAACCCTGGCAGCCGAGGTGGGGTGGAACATTGAGGCTCTTGTAGCCGCCTTTTCCCAAAGGCTTTGTGATTATATGAAGAATGAAATTGCTGCCCTTGATTTACCTGAAAGTTTAGATGAAGTGATATCCTTTATCATCCAGAGAGAGACCCTCGTTTAAGGAGCACCTGTAGAGGCATCCTGCCAGAATGACCTCTCACGTAACTTGCCCACCCAGTCCTCCCTCACCTGCCATGCCTCCAGGTTCTGACTCAGTGGGTAGTGAACCTATGCAGGTGAGGGCTACCCGGCTCTTAGTGGAGGAGAGGGCTTTTCGGAGGAGGGAGGGACTGTGTCTCTACTGTGGTAAACCTGGTCACTTATTAAGATCTTGTCCGGTACGTCCAGGAAAACGCTTGCACCTAAGATCCTGTCGGGGACAGATCTTAGGTGGCATCTCTCAGTCCCCTGAAGCTATTCAGGATAAACCCATGTTGGAGATAGCTCTTACATGGGAAAATATGTCTATCTCAGTTGTGGCACTTGTAGACTCTGGTGTGGCTGGATATTTTATGGACACCGTTTTTGCTAACCGGAATGGTATCCCGTTACAACCACGCGCATCTCCCTTGGCATTTGAGGCCATTGATGGCAGACCCCTGCTGCCATCACACATCACACATGAGACATCTCCGATAACCCGGAAAGTGGGAGCCCTCCATAAAGAAACCCTGAAGTTTCATGTTATCAACTCCCCTCACTATACCATCATCCTAGGGTTTCCTTGGTAGCAGACACATAACCCTAGGATTGATTGGAGTACGTGTGAAATTTTGTCTTGGGGTCCACACTGTACTGAATCCTGTTTATGACTCCCCATAAGACTGGCAGTTGCTGAGTGTTCTGGCCTACCGAAGGCCTATTCACAGTTCTTGGATGTGTTTAATAAAATCCAGGCCGGAGCATTACCTCCTCACAGGCCCTATGATTGTTCGATTGACTTATTGCCTAGTACTACCCCACCTAGGGGCCATTTATACCCTCTGTCTGTGGAGGAAAACAAGGCTATTGGAGGAGTATGTCACTGATGCTATGGAGAGAGGCATCATCCACAAATCCCACATCCCCCACAGGTGCTGGATTTTTTTTTGTCAAGAAAAAAGACGGAGAGTTGCACCCATGTATTGACTTCCATGGCTTAAATAAATTAATGGTTAAGAATGCTTATCCAATACCGCTCACTACAGAACTATTTGACTGTCCGAAAGGTTCAAAGATTTTCACGAAACTTGACTTAAGGGCAGCCTACAATCTGGTCAGACTAAAGGAGGGTCATGAATGGAAGACAGCTTTTAACACCCGGAGCAGGCTTTATGAATATCTTGCCATGCCCTTTGGTCTCTGCAATGCTCCTGATGTCTTCCAGGAATTTATCAATGTGGTCTATCTGGATGACATCCTCATTCATTCTTCTATATTGGGAACTCATCACTCGGATGTATCCAAAGTCCTAAGTCTGTTAAGAGAAAACAACTTGTTTTGCAAGTTGGAAAAAATGCGAATTTCATAAACCTCAGGTTACCTTTCTGGGCTACATTATTTCCTCATTTGGTTGGCCATGGACACCCAGAAGCTGTTAGCTGCGAAGCAATGACCCCGTCCTGAGGGACTCAAGTCTATACAAAAATTCCTGGGTTTCACTAACTATTACTGAAAGTTTATTAAGAATTTCTCGACTATTGTCAAACCTATCACCGACATGACCCATAAGGGTGCTAAAGTTACAGAATGGTCTCCCAGTGCGTTACTTGCCTTCGAAAATCTCAAGGCAGCATTTGCAGCAGCTCCTGTTTTGGTGCATCCCAATCCCGCCCTGCCCTTTACCTTGGAAGCTGACGCGTCTGAGATTGGAGTAGGCGCCCTCCTTTCTCAACATTCGGCTCCAGGGAGACTTTACGCCCATGTGGCTACTTCTCTAAGAAACTGTCTAAGGTGGAGATGATACATCAGATTGGGGACAGAGAATTATTGACCATTATATTGGCACTGAAGGAATGGCGACACCTCCTGGAAGGTACCAGTTCCCCAATCCTGATTCTCACGGATCACAAGAATCATACTTACCTGTCTGAGGCCAAACGCCTGTCTTCCCATCAATCCAGATGGGCATTGTTCCTATCAAGGTTCAATTATGGGATTTTGTATCTTCCGGGCTCTAAAAATGTTAAGGCGAATGCCTTATCACGCCAATTTTGCAAGCTATCTAGGGAAGAGGTTCCTCCCACACTGATTATTCCAGCTGATCGTATCCTGGCCACAATACGCACGTGCATTACGTCTCCTCTGGGAGAACAGATACTGGCCGCTCAGACATCCGCTCCGGTGCAGAAACCTAGTGGGAAATGCTTTGTCCCCGCTCAGTTGCGCATTAGATTACTCAAAACTTACCATGTCTCCAAGATTGCTGGTAAACATTGGGCAAGACCAATTGATTTGGTCCTTGTCTCGACTCTTCTGGTGGCCGAGCCTTTTACCGCAGCATGCACTACTTTTGCCTAAAACAAATCGCCTCGACATTTGCCTGTCAGCTAACAGAGGTCTGTACAGAAGAAGGAATAAACCTCTGTCTCCCTAGAGCATATTCTTCTGGACCACCAGATGTGGGCTGGACTTTATAATAACTGGCGCACTGTCATGGGAAGTGGCGCACACCAGGTCCTAGCACTGGGGTTACTAATGGTTTTGGAGCAAGCTGCCCAGAGGTACTGTACAAAGAGCCACCACATATCTTCCTCCAGAAATTGGCTTTGTTTTTAATTTACATTCATATGGACAAGTGAACAGTTCTGTATATTTAGAATTACAGATTTATTCAGCTTTATTCATTGTCTATATAAGTCTATATAAGAGGATTTTAGTCTTACCTGTTAAATCCTTTTCTCTTAGTCCATACAGGAACAATTCTAGAAATGACTGCAGGGGGTGGAGCCTACCTTCCCTCCTTGGCTGCAGCTAGCTAACCAGCTCCAGAAAGATTTGAGACACTAACTATGACTAGGTAGTGGAAGGAAAGGAGACTCCTGTGAGCGTGACCCCGAAGGACCCCCACGGTCTTCCAAAGGAGAACCAAGCATAGATAGAGTAGAATGAGCCGTGACCGTGAAAGGACAGGCTTCCTCCTCAGCTCATAAGCCTTACGAATAGTGGACTTGATCCAAGAAGCAATAGTCACTTTGGATGCAGGCCTTCCTGCCCTGGGACCCTCAGGAATGACGAACAGTGCGTCTGATTGCCTGATAGACTCAGTGCGATGTACATAAAACTTGAGACAACACACCACATCTAACAAGTGGAGATCCCTCTCCTTGTCAGAGGTGGGGTCAGGGCAAAGAGAGGGCTCCACAATCTCTTGATTGATGTGGAACTCCGAAACCGCCTTGGGAAGGAACTCCTGAGAGGTGCGAAGCCTCTCCTTGTCCTTGTGAAATACCAAAAATGGTGGTCTACAGGACAGAGTATGCAACTCCGCAACACGGTGAACAGACACAATCGCCAGGAGAAAGGCCATTTTCCACGTCAGAAGGCATCGAGGAATAGTAGCCAAGGACTCAAAGGGAGGGCTCTGAAGAACACTTAGAACCAGATTAAGATACACTGAGGAGCAGGAGCCTTAAAGACAGAGCGAGTATGAGCAACGCCCTGGAAAAAAAACTTGACATCAGGAAGGATAGCAATGCGCCTCTGAAAGAAAACAGAGAGAGCAGAAGTGTGAACCTTAAGGGAACTCAAACTGAAGCCCTTATCCACACCGTCTTGCAAGAAGGCCAAGACCGTAGGCAGATCAAATTCCTGAGACAAGTCCCTATCAGCACACTAAGATAGGAAAGTCAACCAGACACGATGGTAGGCCTTTGAGGAACTGGCTTGAGAGCACTAAGCGTGGTAGCCACCACACAGGAAGAAAAACCTTTCTTCATCAATATTGAGGATTCAAGCCATCAAGCTAGACAATGAACATCCTCTTTCCTCAGGTAACCCTGGAGGAGAAGATCCAGACAAGAGGGGAGTCGGAACGGCTCCGCCACTGACAGATCCAGAAGCTCCGGAAACCAAACTTGTAGAGGCCAGTACTGAGTAACCAGAATGACTGGGCAATGCTCCAGTCGCAATTTCCATAACACCCTGTGCAACATAGGAAGGGGAGGGAAGATGTAAGCCAGAGGAAATAGCCAAGGAATGGACATGGCATCCACCGCTAGAGCTAGAGGATCCCTCCAGCGAG
Source organism: Rhinophrynus dorsalis (assembly GCA_037306005.1). Classification (NCBI taxonomy): domain Eukaryota; kingdom Metazoa; phylum Chordata; class Amphibia; order Anura; family Rhinophrynidae; genus Rhinophrynus; species Rhinophrynus dorsalis. The sequence goes on from CM074722.1 coordinate 175,481,639, forward strand.
AGCAGAACATCGGAACCTTCTGCTTGTGTCTTGTCGCCATCAGGTCGATGCAAGGAAGACCCCACTTCTGAACAATGAGGTTGAACACCTCTGGATGCAGTTCCCACTCTCCGCTGTCCACTGTGTGTCGACTAAGGAAGTCCTCCATGACACTGTCTACACCTGGAATGTGCACTGCTGATATGGCAAGAACGTGTTCTTCTGCCCAGGACAAAATAGCCTTGACCTCTAACCAAGTGGCGAGACTTCTTGTTCCGCCCTGCTTGTTGATGTAAGCCACAGCCGTGGTGTTGTCGGACTGAACCCAGACTGGGTATTCTTCCAGCTGGGGCATCCAGTGATGAAGGGCATGAAATATCGCCCAAAGTTCCAATACATTGATAAGAAGGAGAGGTTCCTCCAGAGACCACCGTCCCTGAGCACTCAGGCGACCCAGGACCGCTCCCCAGCCAGAGAGGCTAGCATCCGTCGTCACCATGGTCCAGAAGGATATCAGGAAGGACTTGCCCTTCAGGAGATTGGAGATATCGAGCCTCCACAACAAACTCATTTTCACATGAAGAGGGAGGGATACTGATGTCTGCAGAAGGTACGGCTGACCCTTACATACCTGGATCACAAACCGCTGGAGCTCCCTGGTGTGAGCCATGGCAAAGAGGACTGCTTCCATGGTGGAGATGAATTTCCCCACCAGAGAGGATATCTTTTTGGCTGGAACTGGATCTTGAGCTAGAACAGCCGAAACCCTGTGTGCGATCTGGTGAGCCACTTCCTCCATGAGAAACACCATGCTCTGCTGAGTGTTGAAGAGAAGGCCCAGGAAGACCAGACACTGGGACGGGACAAGATCCGACTTGTCCCATTTGATGATCCACCCATGATGGATGAGAGCGTGAATGCAGTCCTGAACCTGCTGACGAAGAAGTTCTGCAGAGGGGGCTTTCAGAAGCAGTTCGTCCATGTATGGAGTAACTCTGATGCTGTCCTGGTGGAGGACGGACACTAAGGCTCCCAGGACATGGTTGAAGACCTGAGGTGCTGTAGTCAGACCAAAGGGAAGAGCTGAGAACTGAAAATGCCCTTGGTCACAGGCAAATCTGAGATAATGCAGGCTCTCTGGATGAATGGCGATATGTAAATATGTGTCCTAAAGGTCCAGAGAAGCAAGAAATTCCCTGGGAATCATAGCAGCAATCACAGTCCTCAGGGATCCTTCAAGTCCAAAACTGGACGACAACCGCCATCCTTCTTGGACACTACGAAGAGGTTTGAGTAAAAACACATACCTCTGTCCTGAACTGGAATGGGTTCCAGAACATCCTTGTCCAGAAGAGACTGGATAGCGCCGTTGAAGAGACAGAGTCTTTCCACGCCCTGGGGCGTATGAGAGGGGAAAAAGCGAAAAGGAGGAAGAGAGGCGAAAGGGATCCTGTACCCTTCCGCCACTACTTGTAAGACCCACGGGTCCACCACTGAATCCTCCCAAATGCTGTGATATTGACGAAGATGACCACCCACAGCTGAATGGGGACCCGGGTTCAGCGAGTCATGCTGGAGAAATCTTGGAAGCCTTGGGCTTGGAAGAGACTTTGGGTTTCCATTGCTGTTTGGGCTTGGAGGAGGTATGTGGAGCTGAGGGAACTGCCTGGTTCGCCGGACGTGTCTCAGTCTGAAAGGGACGAAAAAACCTGTTACTCTTGAGGGGAGGTTTCTTCCTGGGGACCAAGGGCCGAAGAGTACTCTTACTCCCAGTGGCCTCTCTGATCAGATCCTTAAGATCTGGCCAAAATAAGGATGTACCCTGAAAGGGCAAAGACAGCAAGGCTTTCTTAGAAGCGGGGTCAGCAGCCCAGATTTTGAGCCAAAGAGCTCGTCTGGCAACCACTGACTTGGTGGAAACCCTTGCTACCAGACTAATAGCATCAAATAAGGGAAACATAGTGCTGGGCCTCAGATATGTTGGCAAGAAGCCGCAACATATCAGAAGAAGAATCACTGCGACGTACAGCTAGGGTGAGTTGTTCAGTCCAGACTGCAATGGCCCAGTTAACCCATGCCGCAGAGAATGCTGGACACATGGCAATACCAGCAGTGGCAAAAATGGACTTGAGGGAAACCTCAAGCTTCTTGTCAGTCCAGTCCTTCAGAGAGGATGTATCAGAAACTGGTAAGACGGTAGACTTAGATAGCCTTGAGACAGGAGCGTCCACTTTAAGGGGATGAACCCATTGAGCAAGTGCCGCCTCCGAAAAGGGGTAAAGCTTAGCATACTTCTCGGAGACAGAAGGCTTTCTGTCCGGAGATTTCCACTCATCAGCCACTAGGTGGTCCAGAGTGAGGTTAGGTGGAAAACAAGTATGGGGCTTTATAGGCTCCTGGAATACATCAGAGGGATCTGAGGAAACCTCCTGAACTTGGGGAATGTTTATTGTGTTTAAGACGGCCCTTATCAGGCCCTCACCCGATGGTTCTGGATCAACCTCAAAAGGATCCCCAAAAAATTGAGAGGGGCCCACAGCAGAACATTCCTCAACAGTTCCTCCTCAGAGGAATCTGAAACATCAGGTACTCCTTGCAGTTTGGGCAGGGAAGATCTGACTGAGGAAGGGGTCTGCCAGGAATGGAAGACCCCCTGTAACTGGGATGGAAAGAGTTGCAACGTAGACCTGAGGTCCCTGGTAGCAGCCTTGAATTCTTGCAGCCAAACTGGCTCTAATGCATGGCTGGAGGTCCCTGGGATAGACCCAGGGACATCAGGGGATACATGACCTGAGAATTCTCTAGGCAACCCTGTATAACATGAGGAACAATGTGCAATGGGGGATACAGAGACCCCAGCTTCCTTAGTCTTAGGCCTGGCTCCAAGCTCCAATGGAGCAGACATTCTTACAGTGTCAACAACGTTCAGAATAATTAATCACCCAATTTATAGTGTGTAAGATTAAAATTTCACCCCAGAAATTGCTAAAATACACTTTTCTGGTGGGCAAAGGGTTAATCTGTAAAGGAGAGAAGGAAACTCCAAGCCCTGGTAGGATACTTGTCCTCTAAAGCTCACAAGATGGCTACAGTGGTGGGAGCAAATAAGAAACGAGCTCGTGAAGCAAGCACTCATTGGAAATGTAGTTTTCCCGGAAAAAGAACCCCAACAGTGCCTGAAGCCCTCTAAGCCCCCCAACACACTTGCAATGTGAACCGGATGATAGAGCAAGGTCAGACAATTAAAATAAGCCATCTCTGAAGTCGCTAGGTCGAGCAGTTGCAGAGATATGTCCCAAACTGTACAGTCCCATAGAAGTGAATGGAGCAATGCGTTTATGCAGTAAAGCCCGCCGGAACTCAATTATGTCAGAGTTATAATTGAGAATTAAAACTACATGAAACATCACTAGAACATGTAAGCAGACCCAGAAAACACTGAACCCAGTAGGGAAAGTGCCAATAACCACCCCAAAAGATGCCAACCAGTAGTTAAAGGGTTAAGTTACCACATAACGTTGCTCCAAACACTGACAGACATAACAGAAAGATCCAGTGAGTGCAGGACTGTGCAATAAGAATTCCCAGGAATAACCCCTGTGCGGAGGGGCACTGTGGGACAAGTGGACCTGCAGCACTCAAAGGGTTGCTCACCTTTCCTGTAGATCTTCTGTTTTTAGATTACCAATGGGGGGGCCCAATTTGAGATTCTGCCTAGGGCACTATGGAGTCTTAATCCAGCTCTGCCTGAATTAAATCTGCCCTGCTGCAGGAGATGAGAGTGAGCCTGAACTTAATGCTCATACTGCTCAGTGCCCGATTCGCCTGGCTCATCTCCGGCAGCCTTCATTGCTTTAGCTGGTGACGTCAGGTGCAGCATAACTTCAGAACACTGTGTCTGCACACCAGCCACTAGAGGAAGACGTTGTGGATGGAGTACAGGCCAGCGGTGGCAGCAGGGCACTGGGGCAGCAGCCACAGCAAGTTTTGAGCTTGAGCAAGCAAGCAGTGAGCAATCACGGTGACGGGTGAGACCACCACAATCAGATATTTCAGTTGTCTATTAAAAAAGTAACTTTGTGTTGCAGGATGACGTGGTTCAAATCACTTTTAAACACTGAGGACATGAGTATTAAGAATGTTCAAACCTTTTATTTTTACAGTAGCAGTATTGGCACGGCTGTGTGAATTTGTGCTGATGTTTGCAAGAGATCCTTCTAGTCTAATGCACAGTGATCTGCAGCATGACAATCTGCCCACAGGAACATTTACACAGTACTGTATAATCTACCTGACGGTGAGGTGAGTGGAGTACTAACCATACCTGCAGGTAGATTATACAGTACTCTGGAAATGTTCCTGTGGGCAGATTGTCATTTTGCAGTCAGATCACTGTGCATTAGACCAGAAGCAGAATGTCGCTTTGCTCTATTCACACAAAGCATTCTATGCAGAGGTACTCAGTACTTGGTTGCATATTTCACATATTTGCTAGCCCCCCATGTGCCCCCCCCCCCCAAATATGAATGCCGGAGACGCCACTGCCGGAAAGTGTAAGGAGTTATAGCTGAACTTGCCAATCCCTAGGACAGGTCTGGTTCTGGATGGGTGCCAAGGGTGCAGTGTACTTATATACTGGCCTGGTGCGGTAGGGTGTGAGTTGAGCCTGCACTGCCTCTGTTAGTGACTGTTGCCCATTAATTTATTGGGAGGAGGGGTTTGCCAGTGACACCTGTACTACCTACCCTCCCCCTCATTCAAGCCAAGTATGCATATACTGACTTATCATGTGATGCAGAGCTCTGGCCAGAAAAAAAGTGAGTGAGTCTTGGAGTTTTGTCTTGTTTCGGCTCTGCTGTAGAGCCTCCTCGAGTCGTACGACTCAAATCTCCTGCTGTCAGCTTTACAGCTGACATCAGGAAAAAGGAAGAGAGGGGTGAACTTTCAGTGCCTATATCTCTCAAACCATAGCGGTTTGAGAGATAAGGTTTGCACCATTCTTCTTATTTTGTTCTGCTCTATAAAAGTATAAAACGTTTTATGGGACATTACTGTATCTTTAAATTTGATCTACATATTAGTATAGTAACTTATGTTAGGAAATATTTTTTGGGACAAATACTTTGGAGCTCTTTTCTCTTGATGTCAGAGAACTGTGCAGAAATATAAGTATATCCAAATTCAATGGAAAAAAGCCCATATTTTAACCATTTGTGTGCAATGCGGTTTTTTTTTGCAATGTGTTGCATACCCCTCTGGATCTAACAGTTTTTCCATGGATCATATCTGTATGTACATGCTCTACTGATTGATACTGAGGCTGATGTACTACATAGAACTGGAGCAATACTGCAGCATCTGCACACTTGGAGAACAAATATTCATTCCCCAAATACCCAGTAACTCATATGGGGTTTTTGACCAGATAGGTCTCCAAGGCATTGCATACCAATGTGCTGGAGACCTCTCTAACATTGCAGGGGTTAACCCTTTGAGTGCCAGGGAGGTATGCAATGCATTGCACTCAAAGGGTTAAAAGCCCCTATGGCACAGTTGTTTCAGGAAAATGTGCTGTGTGCACATTGAGGCTGATGCAGGGGCGACTCTAGATTTTTGTAGGACCTAAGGAAAAATTTCACATTGGACCTCTGTTACTCCCAAGTCGGTATTTCTAATAAGACATTGCCATGTGTTTACATGCAGCGGCGGTACTGTATAAGCACTGTGGGGCCCTCTGACCAAGTAAGGGACCTAAGAAGATGCTTATTCTGCTTGTATTGTAGCATCACCAATGGGGAGATGTACTGGAAGAACTGGGTTAATTCTGCAGCAAACCAGTTGCACTAAACGGGACAAAAACACCATTGATTTAATTTGGGCTTTTAACCCCTTGAATGCTAGGAGCCCACCAACGCATTGGTATGCAATTAACTTATCTATTACTGGCGCTAAATGTCCCATATAAATCACTGAGAAGTTGGCATTTTTTATTAGCTTCCTATGGTGTAGCTGACTTTCTTCAGTTCTTAATAGATCAACCCCTCACTATTTACCAAAACTAACATCTATGAGAGTGTAAAATAACAAACAAAATTAATATCTTGTAATACCTTTTTTATTGGACTAACAGAATTATGGATTGACAAGCTTTCGGGATAAACTCCCATTCTCAAGTCTAAAGCATTTCTGAGCACAAGGACACAGAATTCACAGTTATTACAGTTAATACATTGAATTCAAAGCTGTGTTGTTTGCTGGGGTTAACACAGCGGGACTGCTGATGAGAGAAAATCCACACTCTTCTTGCAGAGGGTCGTAAATATCCTGTGCAAGGCAGATTGTATACAGACTGTATACACCCACATACATAAACACACATATATAAACACACACATACATACGTATACATACATATATATGCATATACACATATACACACGTGTACATGCACACACATACATATACATACACATACATACACACATACATACATACATACATATATACACACACATATATACATGCATATACACATACACATACCCATACAATATATCTATATATACACACACAAATGTACATGTATATTACATATACACATATACATATATACACATACATATGGACACATACATTTACATAAATGCATATACCTAAATACGTACATACAATATGTAGGAATGCATACTAAAACATATATCTATACACAATTACCTATATATATGTACTAGTACATATACATATAGGTATACATACATAAACACATACATACATACATACATACCTACATGTACATATATGCACATAAACCCATATATACATATAGAGCCTGAATGTATAAGAGAATGGGAAAGCATATGTCAGTACATATTCTTAATATGTTAATAATAATATGTATGATAACATGTGGATATATATGAAGAGTACGATAATGATAGAGAGGTCATGTGAAACTTTGATAGTGGGATAGGAAACCCAAATCAACATTTAGTCCTCTATTCTTACTGTTAAAAATATAATCATTCAGGCTTCAAAAGTTTTTCTTTCTTGGGTATTTCTAAAGTTCCCTTTGAGCTCTTTGATTTTTAGGTCCTTAACTGAGTGGTCGGGCTGGGTAAAATGGTGTCCCACAGGGGTGCAGTAGGATCCTTCTTTGAGATGTTTGAGTGTCTGTGCATGTTCATTCTGCCATTTAATTGCTGGATGTTTTCCCCAATGTAGCACCCTAGGTGGCATTTGGTGAAATGTATCATATATACTACATTGCTAGATGTGCAGGAGTATGATCCTTTAATGTTGTAGGTTTTGTTGTTGTTGGGTGTATGTGCGTGTATGTGCATATGTATATGTATATATATGTGTGTGTGTGTATGTGTATGTATATATCTACCTATATGGGCACAAGTTGTATATAGGCCTGCATGTCCATCCTGGATTGTTGGCATGTAGCATTCTTAATATGTGCAGTCTTTTTTTAACTCTCTCCCCTCCCATACTATCTCCCTTATTTTTCTTCTCTTTCTCTCCCCCCCCCCCCCCCCACAATCTGCCTTGTACAGGGTATTTACGACCCTCTGCAAGAAGAGTTTGGATTTTCTCTTGGTCCCTCTTATCAGCAGTCCCGCTGTGTTAACCCCAGCAAACAACACAGCTTTGAATTCAATGTATTAACTGTATTGACTGTGAATTCTGTGTCCTTGTGCTCAGAAATGCTTCAGACTTGAGAAAGAGAGTTTATCCCAAAAGCTTGTCAATCCATAATTCTGTTAGTCCAATAAAAAGGTATTACAAGATATTAATTTTGTTTGTTATTTTACATTTACATCACTGGACTAATACTCTAATACTATGAGAATGTGAATCAAATGTACACCTCTGTGTCGCTATTTTCAGTTCATGTGGACACAAAATCCCATTGTGTCCCATAATTTGAATTTGAGAGTCAATTTAATGACAATCTTTATGGTATGTTTGACTACATTGAGTTCTGCAAATGAAAACTGGGATCCAATATCATCTGTTCCAACTTCCAATGCACCCTAAGGGCCCAATGTTCAAATGAAAACTCAAGTAACCCCAGGTCAAACCAACAGTATGAGTGGTGACAATATAAATTCCAAATCCCCAACGATCTGAATATGGCTCTTAACCCTTTGAGTGCCAGAGGGGTACTCAACATATTGAGTTGCAATGTGTTTTGTACCCCTCTGGCATTCAGAGGGTTAACCCATTAAATGCTATGAGCCTAAGAAATACTAGTAGAAAGCTCTCTGCATATGTGTTTATGCAGGTAGAGTAAAAGTGATACCTTTATTAGGCAATAAAGGTATCACTTTACACTATAAATCTCCTGGTTTTTCTATGGCTAACAAGGTACTACTACCTTTTACCTGTATGTTTCTGAATAGGGTTTTCTCCTGAAAAAAGGTGTTGGTACTATGCATTGTATTTAATATTTTTGGAGAATAGTGCCATGTAGACTAATGTATTTTTTAACCCTTTGAGTGCCAGACGCATACGGAACGCATTGCTTTGCAATGTGTTCCGTACCCCTCTGGCACTCAAAGGGTTAATAAGAATGAAGCAGGAGCATACTGGAACCTATTATTTGGAGTATAAAAACAGAGGGACAAACAGAGAAACTATGGGCAAATCACCCGAGAATACCCGACGCGTTTTGGACCAGACTGGTCCTTAATCATAGGTGTCCCTATGTTTTTCTACTCCAAATAATAGCCTTTTTTATACTAAGTAGTTTGAGTGATCATGTGTGGATACTTTGTTGTTGTACTGGAAAGAGGAGTGGAGATCCTATGTCCAGCACTGATCAGATATTAGTGAATAGCGTTGATATATGTAAAGAGGATAGCTTTGGACTAAGCAACTGTACGAAAATGGGTGAGATAAGCTTCCGGTTATTGTTGAGATTTATGGTGATTATCAACACAAACAGTTATATGGACCTTGAGTCTATTACCTGAGTGCTCTAAATTGTTTGCAGTAACATGAACCTACTGGGCCCTAATGTATTTGTATAAACATGCAGATGCTACATGAATACAGGTTATATGTGTATATTATGTGATTGTCAGCTATAATTACTTTTCTGTAATACAGTGTATGGTTTTCAACCCTTTAAGAATCAGAGGGGCTCGCAACACATTGCAAAGTAATTGCACATCCCTCTGGTCCCTAATGGGTTAATATGCACAAATCACTTTGAATGTTGGTGTTACATTGTACAACACAGCACTTATTTGTCAGAGACATTGCCATGATGGAGAGGAAATGGTTAATTTTTCTCTTTAAGCCAAATTCCCTGAAAGTCTCTTTTTAAAATGTGTTGAAATTACCTCATGTAATGAGCCTCTTTTCCTCTATGGAGGGGGGAAACATCTGGGTGAATTTTAGGGGGATTTATGACCATTTTCCAGACAATAAGTCTAAAGCAAACTCGTTATCTTCTGTGAAAATCTGGGATAAGGGATTCTCCCATGTAGGAAAGTCTAGTAGGGTGACATATTTATGTCAAGTCCAATGACCTTGTGGCCATTCTTATCTGATGTATGTAAAATATGTAAAATCTTAATGTGGAGTAAAAGCTCCATCTGGAGAGCACATAACATTATTACTAGTGCTTGGATTTTTTTCCATAATCTATGCGTGATGTCATAGGGAAATTAGGGATTAAGAGTATCCAATCAGATAATACTGATGATGTCACTGCATAATGAGATGGATCTCTATCCAATCAGAGGAGATTCTGATAAGGGTAATTTTACATTATAAACATGTAAGTTTTGAGAGAGAAAGGGTCTTTTTCCTATTGGTTTCCTGGCTTGAATTTCTGTTCTGTTTCCTGAAGTGTACCTGGCTGGCTGGTAAAGAGATAATAAGAAACAGTTATTGGACTGTAACTATACCTTTCCTTATTTTAATTCTGCAAAATTCAGAATCAAATATATATTTCCTCTATATTTGAAGCAACATCATTTTTCTTATAATTTGTCTTAATCGTACTGGCTACCCAATTATGACCAATTATAATAAGCTATATTGGCTGTAGTAATTCTGAATTAAGCAGAATTCATTAATTAATTGGTAAATTGTTATATTTTGCCAGATAAATGTAAATAGTTGATAGTAGTGAGACCTATATATCAAATTAGTAATATAATCATTGCTATTTCTAGAATATATTGTGTTCCTAGAAAGGTTGTTATAGCTAATATTTGATCTGGGGAAATTCTTTGAATTTGTTTATTAACCCTTCAACTGCTATTTGTCTATTTATTTTGAGATGTTTCTTTGGATTTCTTTGCGCATGTTTTTGGGTCTAAACTTTTGTACAGTGAGAAGTTTATTTAAACCTCACACTGGACAAAAGAAGTCACCATCTTGGGTGTGGCATCCTATATTACTAAGTGGATTAACCCTTGGAGAACGCTATAGGTTTTACATAGGATTGCTATGGTCATGTTTATGATATATGTTGCATGAAGTTTGTTATATTGTCTAGACATATATTATTGGATTGATTCTAAGTATATTCTTAGTATTATCTATGACTGACTATATTAATTGTAATTTATATGTTTTATTCAGAAGGTATGCAATATTTGAAATCAGTAGATAATTGAATTATAGTGATCTAAATCTGGGATTTTATTCCAGTTAGTATCTCTAAATTTTGCTGTTGCATATGGTACAAGGAGAGCTGTCAGAGGACCGGGCTTAATATTAAAGCTTACTCACCTGACAACCTACCTTAAACCTCAATTAGCATAGTTTATACAGTTTCTGGGGCAGAGGTATTCATATACTCTGCTGCCAACTGTATTTTAATTAATTGTAAGGAACAATTATCCTTTTCTATGCTGCTGGGTTCAATTATTGTAATTTAATACCTCTGAACATACCTATGTGTGGTTAACTCTTCAATTGCTGGTAATCCTAATGGTGATAATTGAGGTTTGAGTTACTGTGTATCCACTAAAATTGGTATTCACTCATTTATGTCATTGTTGCTTACACTATTTATATATATATATAGTATTTACTTAAATTATATATATTTTTGCGTAAATATGCGTAATTGATTATATAATCAATTCTTTACTGTGAAGTAGCGTGTCAATACCTAGTATTGTGTAAAGTTCTCAAAATTATATTATTATTTATCTACTTTTGTGACAATATCCAACATAATTGGTTCTCTTGTTTAACCCTTTCTTGGATACCTTCGACATATTACTTTTTATTAGCTCTATACGTATTGTCACCAGACATGTCCAATGTGCTGCCTTGGAGCCACATGTAACTATCTAGGTAATAAACTAGGGCACCCAACAGGATTTCTCATTGTAACCACAGTGTAACCTCACAACTTTGTATATCAGATAGGCTTTATATTTGCTTTGAAAAAGCGGTGTTCGTAACCATGAAACACATTAGTATTATAAGCCTTTTTATTTATTTTATAATAAATATCTTTGATGATACCCCCGCCTGCTGTGTCTGTGGAAAGACCAAGAAATACCTCCAGAAATACCAGGAGCCACCTGAACGGAGACAGGTTGTATTCTCTGTTTGTGTGTACAGTCAGTAGACTTTGGTATCACAGTCCTTACCATTTTAACATGTGAGAATTACTCTGGAACATATTAATGACACTATTGTGGAGCATTCTCTTTTCCTCTTTTAGTGTTCCCTTCCTTCTTGTTGAACTGACAATGTGACCATGTTTGCTAACATTTTTTGTAATGTGATGGAGACCTCTTTTGCAAAAAAAAAAAAAAAATTCAGAGAAGGGCTACTAAAATGGTGACTGGTTTACAGGAAAAGAAATATAAGAATCAGGGCCGGATTTTCCGTAAGACAGAGTAGGCATCTGCCTACAGGCGCACCCTACAGAGGGGCGCCTGCCACTGCAATTGATATATATATATATATTTTTTTTATGCGAGGTGGCGCGGCTTGCCATGCCGCGCTGAGCCGCCCGCCGCTGCATTGTAAGCTGTGCCTTTAGCTGCTGAGCTCTCCTGGCTCTTTAGTAATGCAGAGCGCTGGGAGATGAAATCTCCCAGCGCTCTGCATTACTAAAGGGAAGACCATGTGGAAGCTCCAACAGCTGCAGGTCTGTGCAGAAGCACAGATCTCTCCAGTCGCTGGACCACCAGGGAGGTAGGAAATGGATGTGGGGAAGAGAATGAGGCTTAATTTGGAGATAATGGGGGAAATGTGGGGTCAATATGGGGATGATAGGGGGCAAGCTATGTGGAGCTGATGGGGGGGCAATGTGAGGGCAATGTGGAGCTGATGGGGGGCAATGTGAGGGCAATATGGAGTTGAATATGGCAATGTTGAGATGATGGAGCAATATGAGGGCAATGTGGAGCTGATGGGGTCAATGTGGAGCTGATGGGGGGCAATGTGAGGGCAATGTTGAGATGATTGGGCAGTATGAGGGCAATGTGGAGCTGATGAGGGGCAATGTGAGGGCAATGTTGAGATGATGGGGCAATATAAGGGCAATGTGGAGCTGATGGGGTGCAATGTGGAGCTGAAGGGGGGCAATGTGAAGGTGATGGGGGGCAATGTGAGGGCAATATAGAGAACTGGAGCACTGTGGAGATGGCCAAGGGGGGGGGGGGGCGCTCCAGATATCTGTGCCAACAGGCTCCTGAGATGTAAATCCAGCCCTGATAAGGATAGACTAAAGGATCTGAACATGTATAGCTTGGAGGAAAGAAAAGAAAGGGGATATGATTGAAACATTCAAATACATGAAGGGATTCAACACAGTGCAGGAGGGTAGTACATTTCAAGGAGTAAAAATGTTAGGACAAGAGGCCATAGTCTAAAACTAGAGGGGCACAGTTTTAGACGTAATGTAAGAAAGTTTTACTTCACTGAGAGGGTAATAGATAAGTGAAATAGCCTTCTAGCAGAAGTGGTAAATGTTAATACAGTGACAGAATTTAAGTATGCATGGGATAGGCATAAGGGTGTCCTTAATATAAGACAAGAACAAGGACAAAACAAGGTTTGAGGTTTTTACAGTAGGAAAATGGGCAGACTAGATGGGCGGAATGGTTCTTATCTGCCGTCAGATTCTGTGTTTCTATGTCTGTGAAAGGGGAGGGAGGGGGAGACTTTAGCAGCGTATATATCTCAAACGTGGAACAGCCTACTAGCAGAAGTGATAGAAGTTAATACAGTGACATAATTTAAAGGGATAGTAATGTTTCAAAATAAAGGCAGCTCCAATTATTCTTCATAGTATTTCGGTCATGAAGAGTGTTATTTCAGTACTGTCAGAGTTGTAGTTCAAGAGTAACTGAATGATAAAGCATTCCCTCCTGCCCCTTTTACATAGTGTAAGCCCTGGTCTTAAGACCAGACAGATCACAGCAAGGAACAATCTTCTTACTGTGAGAACAATGAAAACCCTGCCCCCCTTGGCAGGTTTTTCCCTTATGCTAATTGAACATTGTTCCTCTCTGCAAGCCATCTGGACACCACCTTTCTGTTCTGAGGTGAGCAGTGTTACATTAGTAAAAGAGACAGGAGGAGGGGGATACTTTATCATTCAATTACTCTTGAACTACAACTCTGACAGTATCGAAATAACACTCTCCATGGCCCACATACTATGAAGATTAATTGGAGCTGCTTTTATTTTGAAACCTTACTATTCCTTTAAGCACGCATGGGATAGGCATAAGGCTGTCCTTAACATAAGAAAAGACCAAGGACCAAACAAGGTTTGAGGTTTTTACAGTAGGAAAATGGGCAGACTAGATGGCCGAATGGTTCTTATCTGCCGTAAAATTCTATGTTTCTATGTATCTGCCACTCTCCATGTTCCACTCCTGTGCAGTGGCAGGGACCATGCCATCCTCATGACCAACTAGTGCACAGACTGCCTTATTCATTGAGCTAAATAGCATTCCTCCCAAGTGTCCATATTTAGGAGGGGCAGTCTCTCTGTTAGACGCAAATCCTCTATCCCTCTTTCCCACCCTGCTGTCCCTCTTTTTAGGAGATCAGACTGTATGGTGTGTATATAAATGTATCACATTGCTTCACAGCAATACAACTCACATTAATTTTTGTTTAAACTACTTCATACATGTTTATAAATTAGTCTGTGTAAATAAAATAGTTTGGTCTTCTTCTAAATCATTTATTCAGCTGAACAAAGTATCAATAGGTCATGAAATAACCTAAAAATTCCTGGTAATGTCCTGTCCACCACCTAAATCAAAAGTGTCCCTCTTTGGCCATTTTAATTGTTGGGATGTATGAAATAGGTGCAGTTCTGGAGCAATCCAAATTCTCCATAGGGGAGAAATGAAAATGTCCATTGATTTAAATGGGGCTTTTAACTTCTTAAATGCTAGAGAGATCTCCAAAACATTGCTTCACAATTTAAATCAATAGGAATTTGGAAAATCTTCTACTTTTCTCCCTGTTTCACTCCAGAATTTAGCTTATTAAACTGCTCCTTCATAACATTATGTAGTAAGCAAAATTCTGCAGGAAACCAACTGCGTAAGTGAAAATGGTAACACCTTGATATCTAGCTATGTCTCTAACACATTATGGGCTCGATTTAAAGGCAGCCGTTAGTAAAAAAAATCACTAACGGGTGCGTTAAGTGTCATGTTGCAATTCAAAGATCCGTCTAAACAACAGCTAACGGCAGTTGCACAATCCTTACGGCCGATACACTTACGTGCATTCAGACGCATGGAACAACATACCCCAGAGCTATTCAAAGGCTTGCGGTACTGATAACGGCTGAAAAAAAGACACACCTAACGGCTAAAAGTTAAGACCCACTTTTTTTAGCCGTTAGACACTTAACGGCCAAAACAAAACACCCGTTACATAGGAAGATACACAAAATGCTTACCGCACAACCATGTAAATGGGAAAATTAACCCGTGCAATGCCAAAACAACACCAAAACATGCACACACAACACAAATCACTACACACACAACAACAACCAACACCACAAGGATAAAGACACACAACAAAACAACAACACAGCATGGCACGGAACAATGGGGGTTATCACACAAAGCGGACACCTGCAAATACAAGCTCACCTGGGCAACATCAACACGCCACCTGCACCCCACAAATGCACACCCGCAAATGGCACACACAGAACAAGCACAACACACCACATCTTATAACACACACACACCTGCTAACACTTACCTGGACAAAAACAACTCACCATTGGCCAGCACTCACCTCATCACCACACCTACACAACGCCCTAGCAAGTACTTAAAGGGACAACTCAACACACTCACTTGTGGCTTGTTTTCCACTCAGGGAGGGAGAGAGAGAGATAGAGAGAGACAGATAGAGACAGATAGAGAGAGCAAACAGTATGTTGGGTTACATATTGTTGCGAAGGCTGCGGAGAAGGCGTGCAAGGGAGAGAGCTGGGGAACATCAGCAACCTCCAAGCACGCCTCATCAACAGCCTCCACCTGTTGCAAGTGAGGAGGCTCTGGCTCAGCAGCCACACAGGAGCCCATCCCCACCCGGAGGACACCTGCCTGCAGATGCACAGCTGCAGCAACAGGATGCTCCCCAGCTGCCACAGGGACCCCTGCAGCAGCCCAGGATGCATAGACGACCACCAAGGCCCAGGGTATACCGCCCAAGGGTCACTCTCTTTGGAATGACCGATGACGAGGTTATTGATCGCTACAGGTTGAGGCCACACAGCATCATAGCCCTGTATGAGGTCATCAAGGAGCAGGTGGATCCCATATGCACCCATAACCATGCTCTAACTGGCCTTCAAAAACTCCTGTGTGCCATACACTTCATGGCAAGTGGCGCCTTTCAGTCGACAGAGGGTTACGCATCTGGCATGTCCCAGGCCACATTCTCCAGGGTGCTGGCCCAGGTCTTGCCAGCCCTCAAAGCCAAGGCCAGTACCTACATACATTTCCCCATCACCAATATGGAGTGGACACATCTGAAGCAGGGCTTCTATGCAAGGGGAGGCATGCCCAGGGTCATGGGTGCAATAGATTGCACCCATGTCGGTATCAAAGCACCAGCACGTCAGAGACATATGTTCCTGAACCGCAAAAACTTCCACTCCATGAATGTGCAGATGGTGTGTGACAGCAACCTGGCCATCATGAATGTCTGTGCGAAATTTCCCGGGAGCTGTCACGATTCACATATACTCAGAAATTCATCTGTGCAGAGGGATTTCGAAAATGGGACCTATACAGGCGGATGGCTTCTGGGTGAGTTAACAGCACCAAATGACACCACATACAAATGTCCTAGTACGTTCACCACAGAAAACATTATTCACACAATATGTGCTCCTTGTCACACCATGTCACTCACTTTCCACAGGTGATGCTGGCTATGGATGCAAGCCATGGCTCCTCACCCCGGTCGCCAATCCCCAAAACGATGCCCAGGAACGATATAACCAGGCTCATGCCAGAACATGGAATGCCATTGAGCGGACCTTCGGCCTCCTCAAGTCCCGATTCCGATGTCTGGACCACTCGGGGGGAGCATTGCAGTATGCACCAGGCAAGGTCTGCGACATCATCGTGGCATGTGCCATCCTACATAATATCGCGGTGGACACCAGACTCATCGACGATGTCCATCCCCCACCCAGACCTGAAGACCCTGTGGATATCGTTGAGTGTGAGGAAACCCCAACAGGGATGCAGACAAGGGACAGATTGATCAGGGATCACTTCTGCTGTGAGTATAATACATGTATGCACACAATCCATGCATACACACCCACCACAACACACATGTTCTGTTTCACCCGACAGGATCAGTGACACAGCCCTGACACTGGATGCAGTATGGACCACCAGCATCAACTATTCCGTGGACCAGTCAGATTGGGCCTAGAGATTCCGAATACATCTGACAACCTGTCGTCCATGTTGATACTGCTACCTCAAGGATATCATGCATGCCCCCCTGGAAACCAAGGTACAACACTTTAACCTTGTTCATCATATCCCACAGCTCCCTAGGCACCAACTAAAGTGTTCTGCTAGGATCAGACCCATAGTAACCATGGTACCCCTGTAGCGAGGGAGTCTCATCCAAGCCAATGCATCGGATAGCACTCTGTCATATAAGGGGTTCAGGGGGCATTCGTGGGGACATGGGACCAGTAGCTTGCTACAGTCGAAGAAAGCAGCAGAGGGGTGGATCGACAGTAATAGTGTGTTACACAACATGGAGCTCATGAAATGTGGATCACATCTCCATGGACACCATGCTGCCCTGTGTGTGTGTGTGTGTGTGCAGTGATATGTGCCCCAGAAAGAAATACACACATTAACAAATATGTCCTACTAGCTCCATGAACCAAACATATTTGGCCTGTCTCTGACAGTGGCAGCCCAAATATATTGTTGTCAGGAAGCTATTAGGACATATTTGTTGATGTGTGTAACCATGTCAGGGGCAAATATCCCTAAGGATGGTTAACATCCCCTTAGTTCCCCCCATGATGGTTCATAGACCAGTACACAACACATTACAAAGCAGTGGTTTGTGTAGACTTATGTAACAGGAAAGATTAAGAGGATCATGATGTTGTAGCTGTTGCATGACGATCACTTCGAGGGTGATGTTCCAAATCCTGTCCTCTTGTCCCACAGGCATCCATAGCACGATCCATCCTTGAACAGAGGAGTTTCCATATAACTGGACTGAAGTCTGGACAACACTTCCATGAAGCTCACCCCTTGGCATTTCAAGTGATTGTGTTGGTGATGCAATGTTTGACCTGATGTTCACAGCAACCTCTACTGGAACATTCACATATGGACACAAATTAATGTGTGTACTAACATCCAGGTATCAGACCTGTACAGTAAGACTGCTCATACACAGATGCCAAACTATGTAGACAACACATGAGCAGTTCACTAGCATTTCTAATGTATTCCTATTTAGTTCAGATGTACCTTTTTGTGCTCATACAAGTGTTTAATGCATATTGGCTAAATACACAAGAAACATCACTACTCAATCCGTGTCTGTATGAATGAATGTTGGATCAAACACCTGTCAATGTGGAACCGTACCCAAGGCTAGAGTATCCCTCATACAAAGGAAGGCATGATTTACATCACAGGAGTCCACTAGTTGCCTGACCATGAGTGGACTTCGTGATGTATACATGCAATGACATGATGGCAGTGATACACTGATGTGTGTTGTGAGTGATTAGCTGGTGATACAGGGGACACACTTCCACTGTGATGTGATGTCCATGGTTTGTGTGTTGCTCAATATAATCAATGTCCTGAGATTGCTGTAGGTTGTCATATCTCAGTACATGGGCTACATCAACAAAAACAACCATGTGGACAAGTGTTATCACTGGTGAAGTGTGTTATAACCTTAGTTAAACAACAACACAACTTAAAGGGATAGTAAACCCTGAAAATAAGTTTATTTCACATTGTAGCCCTTTAAAAAACATGAAAAATGAAATCAGTCTTATCTACCAAACATATATGATTTGGGAGATAAGACTTATATCATTTTACATGTTTTTTTAAGGGCTACAATATAGAATGAACTTATTTTCAAGGTTTACTATCCCTTTAATACATAAGCCAATGCTCAGCCTAAGGTTCCAATGTGCGTGCTACACAATGAAATCTTAGGAAGATCATTGGGTTATGCAGTAAGTTAGGCTGTGATTCAAACTCCTGTTGTGCAACTGACTTGCTGGAGAACACAATGCTCACCCTAGGATCACAATGTGTAACACACACATTGAGATCCTAGGGTGTACATTGTGTTCCCCAGTATGTCAGCTGCACAAAAGAATTTTGATTTAAAGACCATATTGATGCATGTTCAATCTGTCCTGCTTGTTGTTTCCCTGCTAAGTCGCATAGCTGTTAGTTTGGTTTTCCCCTCAAACACAACAATTGATGCAGACGAATGTTCAGTGTTGCACCAGTTGTTGTGCTAAGGGGTATGTTCTGATCAAATCTGACACACATCATGGCCATGTAACACTGTTGTGTTATATGGCTACAGGGATGGGTTGCCAGGTGAATTTGGACAACGGTGTGGGTGTGTGTGAACCCATGTTGTAACATCACACAAACATTTCCCTCAGGCAGGAGTTGAGTTCACTGCATTGTTTGGCAATGCATTGGAGACAACCCTGCCACCCAATCTATAAGTGAATACACAGCAGATCAGACAGGATTCAAAAGCACAATTTTCATTTATTGAGGGGGCAGATGACAGGTTGGGCCTTTCATTTCTTTTTTTGGGGGGGGGGCCTTAGACTTGGTGCCAGAGGTGGATGCCCTGGCTGATTGCCTTGTCACCCTCTGTCCCCTAGGTGTGGCTTCTGGGGTAACACTGGAAGGGGTGGTGGGTGCAGTGGACCCCTCTGTGGAACGCAGGTTCTCCCTCTCCATCCTCAGGTTCTCCCTGCGGTTAATCTCTCGCAACTCCACGAGCACCTGTGCAAACATGTCCATCATCCCCGTATATATCTGGTGGAGTTGTGTGTTCCCCCTGGCAACCTCTGACTCCAGAGCTTGGATTCTGGTCTCCAACCTGTTCGTGTTCCTCCGGGATTCCCTCCGGTTCCTCGTGAGGTTGTCGTTGGTGGCGTGGGTTGCCCGGAGCTGTCCTCTTTGAAGGGCCATGCACTCAGCCTCCAGATCTGGGGTGCGTTGACTGCTGGAGATGGGAGTGGCCGGTGACACATGTGCTGTTTCCCCAGCTTCAGCTGTCTCCTCAGCCTCTGTTTCCCCAGCTTCAGCTGTCTCCTCAGCCTCTGCTTCCACAGGTTCAGCTGTCTCCTCAGCCTCTATCTCCCCAGCCTCTGCTGTCTCCTCTGCTGGTACTGGGTGTGCTGTGGCTGCTACTGCTGTTTGTGTTGGTGGAGTAGCTTGCACAGACGGTGTGTGGGTGCCCACCACATCAAGGGACCCACTGCTGCCCACTGATGTCTGTGCTGGTTGAGGTGGTGGGGTGAACAAGTCCCTTGGCTGAGGGCGCTGGGGCTCCCCAATCAAGCCCAGGTGTTGGTAGTCAAGTGGCCAATGGTCATACCTTGGCCAGTGGTAGGTGCTTGGCCCCCACCTGGGATCATACCTGGGGCCATGCTGGGGAGCCATCCAGGAGGGTAGATCCATCTCGGTGGAATATGGCCCATATTGGCTGGTGGCCACATTCCCGGGCAGCCATTGCCTCCCTGGTGGTGGTGGTGCTGCTGCTGGAGGGTAATAGCTCCCGGTGGTAGTGGGATGCATCCATCTTTCCCCCTGAATCCAGCCGCTGTACATTTGTCGAGCATCCTGTGGTGGGGCAGGCAGTTGAGAGGCAGGCAGTTGAGAGGCAGGCAGTGGTGATGCAGCCAGTTGGGGAGGAGGTGTGGTGGTTGTAGACGCTTCCCAGTGGCTAGTCCCCTCCTCTGTATCCTCCTCACTGGGTGGTGTGGTCGGCTCCTCCACGGGCTCCTGCTGCGATGGAGGCCCATAAGCTGTGTGGAGAATTGAGATTGTGTGATTAGTAAACGTAGCCATGATGGGATTAATGGGATACTAATACATGAAATGCAAAAAGGGAAAAATATGTTTTGTGGTTTATCACCCTGAGTGAAACAAGGGTACTCCCACTGCTGGAGGGGGTTTTTGTTCAAAACGTCTCCCAGCTCAGAATAGAATTGCTTTGGTGCTATATCCCAGCGGCCTGAAGTTGTACATTGGCACTGTTGCTACATTATCCTATGAGAATTTATTGCGTCTGGACGTAAGCTGTCCATAGGATGGTCTAGCAACATCGCCATTTTAGAGTTCCAGGCCACTGTGATATTGCCGCTGGAGTAGTCAACTATGAGCTGTGCTACATTTTGAATGAAACACCTTTCAGCAGTGGGAATACCCTTGTTTTGCTCGGGGGATGAACCCTGCAATATATTTTTCTTTTCACATGTTAGGTATTACTATCCCTTTAACGGAATAGCAATGGTTAATTTCACCATGATGTAATATTGTAGGCATTGTAAGAGATAGATGTGGATCGATGTTAGTCCTATCCCTCCAACCCACATGGTTAGACAGATATTGCTCTATTTGACAGTCATTTTGACATGTTTGACAGTCATTTCACCACACGGAGGCTCTTCAGCAGAGCCTAAATTGCCCCATTCAGAGATGTAAACTTCATTGGAATGGTGAACAGAGTGTGCTTGCAAACCTGGCACACTTTGTTGACCATCTCAAAGATGTATCCATCTCTGAATGGGGCAATTTAGGCTCTGCTGAAGAGCCTCCGTGTGGTCTAATGCAGAGCTTTCCAAACTTTTCATGTTGGTGACACACTTTTTAGACATGCATCATTTCGTGACACAGTAATTCAGTTTTTCTAGCAAACCGGAGGTTAAACTAATAATCCCTTATAAGAGATACAGACACATACATAAATTGTAATAACGAGATGTATGGGGACACAACATATCTCATGAAAACCTTTCATCCATACTGCGGAAGGCATTAAGCATGTCGTGTGGTTTTTAAAAGGGCGACATGAGAATCTTGCTCTACATATAAGCGCAAGATTCTCATGTCGCATAATTAAATAGATAGCGCATAACTGATTTTAGAAGTACTGTCCGTCTTTCCTGTCTCATCGGCACCACAAGCAGAAGCAGCAGCCATGTGACAGGCAGCCTCGGCACACAGGGACACTCCAGCCTGGCAGCCCAAAGAGAGGGCAGAGGGATAGAGGAGGGGGCATCTCAAAAGATTTTAACAGCGGAACCACCAAAAGATTTGTAACAGCTGGAGTACCTCTGTGTGCTGTACACACATTATGTATGCAGCACACAGAGGCACTACAGCTGTTACAAATCTTTTGGCGGTTCAGCTGTATACAGCACACAGAGGCACTCCAGCTGTTACAAATCTTTTGGCGGTTCAGCTGTATACAGCACATGGAGGCAATCTACTGCTGTGTAAATATGACCATTAAGTAGTAGTGTTTTATCTCAGATCCCAGTGTAGCTCGTGCTTGAGCTGAATGACAATCTTGCACTGTGTAAATGGCACCTTTGCCTGTGACACACCTACACACTGCAGCCGACACACTAACGTGTCGCGACACACAGTTTGGAAAGCATTGGTCTAATGACTGAAATCTCCAGCTGTCAAATAGAGCGATATCTGTCTAACCATGAGGGTTGGCGGGATAGGACTAACATGGATCCACATGTTGGTGAAATTAACAATTGCTATGCCATTACAGTAATATACAAGGAGAAATGGTCATATATGCATGTGGATGTGTACCTTTCATATGGATATGAATATATCCTTTCCAGATATGAAGCCAGAGATCATTTCAGTAGGTGTGATTGCCTTACTGGCTATATATGTGCACCCATCAAAATATACATTGGATTGATATGATGGATATGAACATACCTCGTATATCCCATCTACGTAGAGTGGGATATACTAGGTATGTGTATTTGGATGGTATCAATGTAAGTTAGTTTCTGATGGATGCACGTATCTGGCCAGTAGGGCAATCACAGGCAGTGAGATGATCTCTGGGTTCACATCGTGTTGGGACATATTTTGAGCCATTTGAAAGGTACATATCTGACCATTTTCCTTTGTGTGCATATCTTTTTTGAACAGATGTGCAGTGGGAATCAAGTGTTATTCAACCCTATCTTCTTAGCTGATCCCGTCCAATTCACAATTTTTCATTACTTGACAGGTGACTCTCTGGTTGTCAGGATCATATCCTATGCATTGCATTGTAGGGCATGGGATACCACCCTGGCAATCAGAGATTGATGAACTGGACAGGATCCTGTCCATGTCGTGTGTTCCAGTTGAATCCTGAAGGGCAACAATCACGCCAGTAGTGAGGGATATCTCTGATTGAGGCCTGTTTTTCTTTGAGTATGAGCCCATCCATCCTTCTGAGTGAGGCAACCGTACTCAATCCGAGATATCTATCATTCATGGCCTGTTGGTGACCAAGGTACAATGTGTGATATTTGGTTCCCATGTGTATCCTGCAAACAGTGTCTGGTGTACCATCCATCCATGGCATCAGCACCCCTTAGGATCCATGTGGGAATCAGATGTGAGATATGTCATTTGAAGTTAGAGTAAATGATTGCAGACACAACACCAAGGCCTACTTTTCCCCCCTTTAATTCTGGGGTATTGTTTGAGGCCTGTGTGTTGCACATACAAGCAGTTATTCTCAGTGCCACTGTGATGTGTGACCTGCTCCATCCTTTTTGTGATTCAGTAAGCGGTGTTGTTGACATGATGGAGTGTACATGATGCTGACTTCTCCAGTGATCTCATTTCCCCATTTCCAGTGTTTTCTATGGAGTGTATACGATGGGACCTTAGCAACTTGATTCAAGTTATTGCATATTCTCCATAGGCTAACACTGGTATTGGTGAAATGAGGATGTGTAAGGGTGAATTTCTCTCCACCATGTGTTTGTCACCGCTTAGTGAATGTCCCCTGTGTAGCATGTGATCGTTGGCCTATTGACTTGATTGTTGTCTGGTTAACCCTTTGAGTCCCAGAGGGGTTGCCAAAGCATTGTTGATCGATGCATTGATGATCCCTCTAGCACTCGAGGGGTTAAGTGCTGACATCCCAGTGGGGACATGGGTGACATTGTGTGTGAACAGTGATGACAGTTGACATTTTGAACAGCATGGTTTGTGTATTGTGTGTGATGAGCACAGCGACAGGAGGGTTGAAGTAGGACTTGGACAGGTTTGTTCCAAGTTGGACCTTGATATTTGTCCTTGTGTTGTGTCCTGTTTTTAACCCTCAGGATGCTGTGTTGGTGCAGTTGTGTGCATGAATGATGGGCATGTGTTGAGGTGTGACTGTGTGTGCAGCTGGTGTTGGTTGCTGTAGTGTGTTGTCCTGTAGTGTTGCACTTACCGGTAGTGTGGAGGCTCCTCTCATCCCCAGTGTCAGCTCCTCCAACAACCCCCTCGATCAGGGTTGGGGACATATTCTGGCGCACCATCTCCTCCCAGCCACAGAAGGTGATAGGGACAGGTGGGCCACCTCCAGTGCCTCGGGCGTGCTTGGCGAGTTCGGAGAGCTTGTTCTTGACCACCCTCCGGCAGTCGCCCCATCGCTTTTTGATGGACTCCACGTCCCACCTGCATGGAGCCACCGCGTTGACCCGGCTGCAGATCTGGTTCCAGGCTGCCTTCCTCCTCGCTGACAGGCAAGGGACCTTCGCTGTCGGGTGGAGAACACTCTGCCTCTCCAGGACAGCTTCCACAACAGCCGTGTTCTCCTCCTTTGTATACTTTGGGTCTCTGATCCTGGCCTCGTCACCTCCGGCATGGGATGACTCAGAGCCGGAGTGCCCTGCCTGGTCTGACCCTGACTGTGTGGGGTGCTCCCCAGCAACTACCCCTCGTCCCACTGCAGGTTCTGTCCCTGTCCTGCGTGTTCCTGCTCTTGTGGGCCGGGTCCCCCTCCGCCTTGCGGATCTCCCTCTCCCACCCCTGCTCTGCTGAGGGATCCCCTCCTGAGCTTCCTCCTCCTCCACTACTCTCCCCATCCCTCTCTCCTGTCCTCCTCTCCTTGCCATCATTCACCCAGTCACACCCAGGCACTCCCACAGGCCCTCACAGACACACTCGATCCAGTCACTCTCTGTCACACACTTTCACTCCCAGATTCACACTGTCAAAATAAAAAGTAAAATGTGTAAGGTATTATGAAAAAAAAAGGACTATGTGTATGTATGTATGTGTATGTGTTTGTGTTTGTATGTGTGTATGTAATATGTGCAAAGGTGTAATATGTGTCTAGTAAGTGCACCTCTCTCCAAACTCCAAACTCCAAAATCTCCTTCTACCTCCAATGAATGCTCCTTTCTCCCTCTCTCTGATCGCTATCCTCCGCTCCTGGGTCCTGATATCTAGCTCTGAAGAACTCGATAACAGACAGTGTGTGACGGTTATTTTTGGGTATATATAGGTGTATTTGAAGTTATTTGATACATTGGGGCTTTGTGATTGGCTGTGTGTTTGAATTTGTTTTGGCATCAATCATGGTTGCTTGACAACGGCAGCCATTATGTTAGATGTTGTTTTGAGCTCAGTTATCGTGTGATTTGGCCGCCCGTTGTGCATTAACATGAGCAACAACGGCTTTTGTGTTACGTGTTTTTTGTGTGCCTACGCTCGATAGCTATTCTTGTAGAGTAGCTATTGAATCTGCCGTAACTCCTGTATTATTTGCGACCGATGTGCCTTTTTCACTTAGCGGCTGGTTTAACGGCTGCCTTTAAAGGGGAACTTTCACCCCTTAATAACTAAATCTCCCTTTACTGCTGACCTGGCGACTAGCTGCTTAGTAGCGCTAGTCGCCAGAAAACTTACCCCGTTCTCAAGATTTCGCCGTTTGAAAGGATCAGGAAGCACGGACGTCTCTTCACAGTGACGTCCGTGCGCCTGCGCTGTCAGTCCCTCGTCAGTCCCTTGTGCACCGTACGGTGCATACGGTGCACAAGGGACTGACAAGGGACTGACAGCGCAGGCGCACGGACGTCACTGTGAAGAGACGTCCGTGCTTCCTGATCCTTTCAAACGGCGAAATCTTGAGAACGGGGTAAGTTTTCTGGCGACTAGCGCTACTAAGCAGCTAGTCGCCAGGTCAGCAGTAAAGGGAGATTTAGTTATTAAGGGGTGAAAGTTCCCCTTTAAATCTAGCCCTATGTGGTAATGCATTTTAGACCTCTCTAATGTTTGAATGGTTTAAATTCCTATTTAAATCAATGGAAATTTGAGGAATTTTTATTTGTGCCCAGTGGTGCAGAGGACATGATCTATAATTGTTCCTCTTTTGCTTTCTGCATAAGACTCAAAATTAACAGAATAGGAGACACCCATCCCAGCAATGCATCTTTCTGAGTGGAGGGAGTGTCTGTATGAAGGATGGGCAGGAATGTCTGTATGTGAGAGTGGAATGAGTGTCTATAGTGAGTGGAGAGAGTGTCTGTATGTGAGTGGAAAGAGTGTAAGTATGTGAGAGTGAAGTGAGTATTTGTATGTCAAAGTGAAGAGAATGCATGAGAGAGGGGGAAGGAGTGTCTGTAAGAGAGAATGGAAGGAGTGTGTCACTGTACCCTGCATAAATGAAGGACAGACACAGTAGATATAATGTAAAACCACCTTTATTAAAGTAAGCAGTAATGAATGCAAATGCCCACACAACACCAGAACACAAGACTATAATCTCCGGTCTACTACGCGGAGCTGCACGCTGTGCTGAGCACTGGACTACTGCCCTAAACGCAGGGTACTGGATATGTGCAAGGTCCCTCCACTGACAGCCTGTAGACAAGGCTAGCATCTCAAACAAGAATCACAACCAAAAGCAACAGGGAGCGAGCAAGATTAAGCAGAGTAGCTTAGGTGCGAATGGTAAGACCACTGGGGAATGCACGGAGCAAGTAATCAGCCAGAGCCATAGGTCAGAACTGATGTGGGTAGTCAGACAAGCTGGGGACTACTAGGAGCGAATAGTCAGCCAGAGCCATGCGTCAGAACTGGTGTGGGTAGTCAGACAAGCCAGGATTATACACGGAGTGAGTAAGTCAGCCAGAGCCACAGGTCAGAATTGATGTTGGTAGTTAAACAAGCCCGGGACTACAAGAAGCAATTTCGTCAGCCAGAGCCACAGGTCAGAACCAATGTGGGTAGTCAGACTGGCCGGGATCATACACGGAGCGAGTTAGTCAGCCAGAGCCACAGGTCAGAACAAATGTGGATAGTCAGACAAGCCGGGGTCATACATGGAGCAAGTTAGTCAACCAGAGCCACAGGTCAGAACCGATGTGGGTAGTCAACCAGGGGTCATACACGGAGCGAGTAATCAGACAGGCAAAGGTCACAACAATACACAAGAGCAGCAAACGAAAACACCACGTAAGGGCAATGGCTCCTAGGCTCAAGGAGGTTAATAAAGGTACAGAAGAAGGCAGAACCCAATTAGGCAAAACAGAATAGGCCCGTAAACAGGCGTGTGTGCCAGTGCCTGTTTCATGATGTCAGCAATGCGGAAGAAACCGCAATCATGCTGACCGACACACCACAGAGGAAGGAAGCACAGGATAACTAAGGCATCCTTAGGGGGACTGTGATAGAGTGTCTGTAGGAGTGAGTGTCTGTATGTGAGAGTGAAGGGAGTGTTTTTTATATGAGAGTGAAACAGAGTGTATAATATGTGTCTGTGTGTAAGAGTATGTGTGTCACTGTGTAAGAGTAAGGAGAGAAATGCAGTGCATCTCTGCTGGTGTTAGCCAGTGGCAGTGGGGTATGCATTATGCACAGTTTCTTCTGATAACCTAAATAAGGCGAAAGAAAAGAAAAGCCCTAAACATCTATACATTCCCATACTTAACTCCCTAACTCTGGTGTAAGTGGCATTAATGGGAGAAGTTTAGGAGTAAACAGAGTAGTGAATTGGCATTAGGCAGGTGTAGAGCTAAGAAATTGGTTCCAGCGCTTGTAGTATTGTGCATGTAAAAGTGTTGACGTGTCTGTGTGAAAGCATGTGCATGTGTATGTCTGTACGTCTGTGTGTCTAAGAGTGTGTATGAGTCTATTTGTGTTTAACCCTTTGTGTGCCAGAGAGGTATCCAGCTTTGCAATGCTTTAAATACCTATCTGGCACTCAGAGGGTTAAGAATGTGCATGCATATATCAGTATGAAAGTATGTGTGTCTGTGTGTAAGAGTGTGCATGAGTCTAACTCTGTTTAACGTTTTGAGTGCCGGGAGGTATCCAATGCATTGCATAGGTTTAAGTATGTGCATGCATATGTCTGTATGAAACAGTGTTTGTGTCTTAACCCGTTGAGTGCCAGAGAGATATCCAACGCAGTGCAAAGCAATGTGTTGGATAGATCTCTAGCACTCGAAGTGTTAGGAATGTGCATTTATATGGCTGTATGAAACTGTCTCTGAGTGTGTGTGTCCATGTAAGAGTATGTATTAGTCTCTCTGTGTTTAACCCTTTGAGTAACATAAAAAGAAAGTTTGTGACAAGCACTCATTGAGAACTAACAAAATATTTTTTTGCTCTAAGGCATGGTATACTCTCAGAGGTGCTATACGTCATGTTTTTCGTTCCCATGTGCCATTGCAGAGAGGAAATCTCTGTGTCCATATCAGACTGGTCCCACCCATAGGCAGTCCAGTTCTGAAATGTCAGGCAAATCCTCTCTGCATTAGAGAATCAGCACAGAGCCACAGAAGTATGTTTCGGCCTATGTGGGCCTCGTTGATGTGGTGCAGCTGATTCACTCTAGGAATCCCCCTCTGGCACTTAAAGGGCTAAGAATATGCATGCATATGTCTTTATGAAACAGTGTGTGTGTGTGTGTTTGTGCGTGTGTAAGAGTATGCTTGCATGTGTGTCTTTGTGTATGAGCTGGTAGGGTAAAACTATGCTTGTGTCTTTTAAAATATATATATTATACTTAAAAGACATAAAATAAAACCAATATTAAACAGGTTTGTTAGTGTGTGTATATATTCATCCAATCTATATACATGATCTACATTCTGTTCAGTATGACGAGGTGTGCTATAGACTGTAAGCCCTATAAGTCTTGATGAATTGCATCAGTATGTAATACAGTAGCTCTGTAGCTTGTGAGCTCTGTAGATCTATATATATAAAAGAAGACTTCTGTGTGCCTGGCAAACACACCCAGGGGAGGCATAAAGCAGGAGTTACTACTCCTATTGGGTGATTCAGTTATGCAGGGAGTTGGCCCGCCCCCACTATGCAGCTCGCCCACCACTATCAAAGTCAGAAAAAAACAATATGGCTGCCACTTGCTCCTACACCACAGACAAACACACATGCCCCACTCACACAGCACCAAACAAACACACACAGACCACCACACACACACATGCCCCCACTCACACACACAGCACCACATACACACAAAGCCAGAAATAAATATGGCTGACACACACACACACAGTCACTCACCCTGACTCCCAGTGGCCTCAGCAGGACCTGTAGTGCAGCACCAGGGGAACAAAATGGCACTCAAAGGGTTAAGGTAGGTCCTCTGCTGAATTATTTCTTCACTGTCATCATTTGCCATGCAAGACACAGGACAGACAGCCATCAGGTACACACTTAACCCACTGACTGCCACAGGGTTGTGTATCAAGTTTTACCCCTCAGGGAGTGTGTTCAACCCCCTCACACTGTAAACTTGCATTTCCCTCCCACTTCTCCTCCTTCCCCAGCCTATTACTAACACTTTTCCACATTTCTCTTAAGCCCCGCCCCCTACTCGCAATTAAGCCCCACCCACTTTAAACCAAAATTGCCCCATTGCTCTCTCCACATCAGCACCACATGAGGGACTCCACAAGTAAAAGTTCCCAGGTATAACACACACATGCCCCACTCACACAGCACCAAACACCCATACACACACACAAAGCCAGAAAGAAATATGGCTGACACACAGTCACTCACCCTGACAACAGCGTGGGAAAGAGGGACAGAGGGATTTGGCCTTCAAAGAGGGACACTTGGGATGTATGGTATGTGTCTGCCTGTGTGTTGCATATGTCTGTGTTTATCAGTGTGTCTGCATTTCACACACATGTGCCCAACGGTCATGACATGACGGGCAACGCCGTCCCACATTGCTAGTAAGTTATATGATGGTTTCCAGACACATAATAGATTCCTCTCAATGTGCCTCATAACATTCAGTCTATAACTACTTCCTATTGCTATCTTCTCAAGAACACAGCTAAAATACAGCAATTTTCTGTCTCCTCAACCGAAAATGTTGATTCTGGCTTTCATCCTCTCCTGCATTGACTACTACAACCTATTCCTCACTTTCCTCCTCGCCTCTCTGCTTTCTACCCTGCAATCCACTCAAAATGCTGATACAAGAATCAAATTACCCCCTTCTAATTCTGTATATACTTCCTACTTGTTAAACTTTCCGCTGACTTTCTACCAAATTTCACATCCAATATCAGCTTCTTCTACTATCTTTCAAAGCCCTTCACTGCATCCAAATGAATCTCCCTGAAAATACTGAAACACACTGAGACTGATTTAGTAAGAAAAGCTTTTCTGTTCTAAGGACAAACAAAATGCCCCACAGAGAACAAATACAAGCTCTGATTGAATTAAAGGGACTCTTTAAACCATGAGAGAAGCGTTAGAGACCTCTCTAGCATTTAAAGGGTTAAAAGCCATCGCTGCGGAGGTCTGCCTTCTCTCTTTACCCTGTTCCACAACTGCTTTGTCCCAGCTACATTCATTTGCCTGTACTGCTCAGTATTTATAGAACTCCCTACATCTCAATATACATCTGATACCCAGTCTCATATCTTCATCTTTACTGACACTGATGTACTAAGCAAAAGATGAGCAGTTCTGAGACAAGTGAAGGGAATAAATGAAAATCCCTTTTGATTTAAATTTGATTTTAACCCTCTGGCACTCAAAGGGTTAAGCTCTTGAATGTTAGAGATATCTGTCTCTGATTCACTTGCCCTTATAGGTCCCCAATAATTTAGAGCCTCCTGTGATGCAAGTATTTCAAGGGTTTAAATTGATGGGAATCTTCAGAGATTTCATGTGATATTAAATGGTTCCAACACAAAAAAAAGTGAAAACCACTGACTAAATAAAGTCCAGCCATTGTGAAAGAAGGTCTGTAGCCATCATGGTCTTCGCCCTGAAGATGATACCTGAAGCAGAGCTGTGTGATGTTTGAAAGCTTTCAGCCATATACTGGTCCAATTCAAATGTCATATTACCTCTTCCATTTCTCTTCATTGGTGTTACTGAGCACATTGAGGCGGAGAAGAATTGGAGCACGTGGAGCAAAAGTGCACCATATCGCCATTGATTTAAACAGGACTTTTAACCCCTTGAATACTAGAGAGGTCTCTAATGCATTTCATAGCAATGTGCTGGTGACCTCTTCAGCATCCAAGGACTGAAAGGCTCAATTTAAAGAATTGGGAAAATTCATTTTTCCTCCTGTGATGCAGTCAGATTACCCTAGAATAACTGCATTTCTTCTCAGTAAATCAGCACCAAGTGGTCAAAGGACTCCCCACTGTGTAAAGCTGTTCATTTCCTTTGTTATTTTCTGATACCTCAAGACAATTTGCTTAAGTTTCCATAGAAAGACATATGATCTGTGGAGCTTATAATTGTCTAGTCATGACTGCAGCTTCCCATTTGTGGCCGGCGTTTATTACTCAACAGCTGCTGGTAAAAGGTGTCTGAAATTACTCTTGTGGGTCTAGTGTTTGTGTTCTCAAGTGTTACTTATCACTTTGCAGTTTGTTCGTGAGGCCTGTGGTCACTGTTGTATTTATTACATACATGAGAACCACACATTAGTGATCATCTGGTGAACTTCTGAGGTGTTGGCAGAACCCCCACCCCCTACTGCTACTTTAAAGGGGATGTATCACTTAAAAAAAATGTTTGCCCATAGGTTTGGTTAGTAAAGTAGTATTAGGGAGGCTGTTTCTTTTACGTAAATCCTTTTGTAGATATTCTACTTTTAAGTCAGATAGAGCTGTGGCAAAGAATCAGCGTACTGCATTATTCTGAACGGCACAGCTCTATCTGACTGCCTATTTCTCTTCCCATCTCCCTCCCAGCTGCCCCAGGGGCGCTACTGTTAGCGGTTGCAACCTCAGTATAATGCTAACCGTAGCTTTCTGTAATACTAGAAGCCGTTCACAGAACACCGAAGGGAATCGTTGACGTGCTTCCTGGGGCAGCTGGAAGGGAGGTGGGAGGAGAAATAGGACGTGCAGAAGAGCTGCGCTGTGTACATAATGCGGAAGTGCACAGCACAGAAGATAAAATAACTGCAAAAGGATTTACATTAAAAAAAAACAAAAAACAGCTTCCCTAATCCTACTTTAATAACCAAACCTAACTACTTGTAAAGTAAAAGAAAGAGAAAATTGATCAAATCTGTCATTTATGAATAGAACTGTAAAATGTTTATTAATATGTGTAAGAAAACACGCTTTTGCAATAGCAAACTAGCCCATATTTTACCTCATTGCGGGAAACTGTTCTGCTTAAATTTCTGGCAATTAACTATTTGAGTGCCAGGGAGGTATCCAATGCATGCAATGTGTTGGATATCGCTCTGCCACTCAAAGGGTTAAGATTACTACAGCCACCATCTGACTAAGCCTAAACCATGGGGCTGATCTGTACTGGAGCAATTCTGCAACAAAGCAATTTGCTGGAAACCTCTCTAGCATTCAAAGGGTTAAGTTCACCATTTAACCATGGAGTGCCAGAAGGGTGCCCAAAATATTTCTTCAGCTTTGGAGATCTTAGTGAATAGGCTACATAGAATAACATAGGAACTGGAGAAGTGATAAATCAGTGAAGTCATCTCCACTTTATCACCTCTTTATCACTGCTTAGTGAATCTCCCCCCTTATGTTTTAGTCATCAAAAAAAGAGAACAGTGACTATCTATAGTAACACAAAACTCTCTAGTATTTACATGGATAAACCTGATAAAAGTCCCAATGTCTGGCAGCCATGGGTGGCAGGACCATGCAGAACTTGGGTCCCTGCTAAGATTGTGAAAAGAAGCCCCAAATAATGATTTTTTGTGTGGATGATCCTTTTAATCTCTTACATATTAGCAATGTCTCCAGCAAATTGCTTTGGAATGTTCTGGGGCGCTCTTTATCATCTGTGGGATTAAGCTGAGTAGAAGAATTCCTTAAAGGGATAGCAATGTTTCATAATAAAAGGAGCTCCAATTAATCTTCATAGTATTTGGGCCATGGAGAGTGTTATTTCAATTCAGTCAGAGTTGTAGTTCAAGAGTAATTGAATTATAAAGTATCCCCCCTCACGCCCCTTTTACTGATGTAACGCTGCTCCCCTCAGAGCAGCAAGGTGGTGTCCACATGGCTTGCAGAGAGGGACAATCTTAAATTAGCATAAGGAAAAAACTGAAAAACCTGTCAAGGGGGCAGGATTTTCATTATACTCACAGTAAGAAGATATTCCACATCTGAGGGGAGGTGGCGTACAATAGATAAAAGGGGAGCAAATACTATGAAGATTTATTGGAGCTGCATTTATTTTGAAACATTACTATCCCTTTAATCACATTCATTTTTCATAGGTAAACAGTTACAATATGTCACTCACTAATAACTCGCTTCACTCCTCCCCATCCATTTGTCCACACAATTAAAGTAGAACTAGCACCTCCTGATATCCCCTCCCATTACCTTCCTATGGCCATAAAATCCTAATACACCATATGAATTTGCCTTAGTACCTTTGTTTAAGATGTAACATCTTGGATCAGTCCTGGATGTCATATACATGGAGGTGGACGTAAATTCAAGACTGAAGTGCCATTAAAGGGATAGTAATGTTTAGGTAGTAATGTACAATGTGTAGCTGTACAACCATCAATAACTTTGCCGTTTTCCTTTTATTCCATAATAAGGTTTTCCCCCTGCCCCTTTTACATACGTCAAGCAACCTCAGCAAGCTGATCTGGGCAAATTGCAATGAGGGACAATGTTCTTTCAGCATAAGGAAAAACCTGTCACTCACTTTGATCTGTCCGGTCCGATGCTCAGATTCCAGATCTGAAAGGAAGCTGTTTGATGTATGTTAAAGGGGTGGGAGGGGGAAACTTTATTATAGGATAAAAGGAAAATGGCAAAGTTATAGATGGTTATACAGCTACACATCATTATACAAATGTATATAGAAGACTCAATTTCACTTTATTACCTAAACATTACTATCCCTATAAGGGGAGGAGTTTTGGAGTACGTAGCTTACTGAATTGGCGATAGGCAGTTGAAACATTTTTCCAGCACCTCATTTTTGTACATTCACCACAATGTTATTCATGTAGCATTATTTTTTTCTGGTCCTTGTTTTGCTTCTTATCATCTAAAGCTACAAACAGACCTCCCATAGCTGCCTTATGAACTTAACAGATAAGAGGGTGTGAGGAGTGTTGGACGATATTCTTTGCAAAGTACTAATGGAATGTTTCCGCTCATAGAGAAAATTAAATGGAAAAAGTAGGTCGAATAGAGAAAAAGTGAAGAAAAATTGAGAAGTTCAAAAACCTACATCCATAGGTCCTCTAAGGTCTGGAGTGGGGGATCCATATGAATCAATTAGCATCATAACTTGGGCTGGGCTTGATTGGGGATGGCAGGATTGCCAGGGTGGGGAGGCGGGATTGCCCTTAACATGGATGGAGAATGGGAGACTTCAGGTAAGATGAGGGGAGTTCCGAAGTATGATAATTGCACAAAACAAACATACATTATTTTGCTGAAACATTTCTACAAAATGCAGCATTTGCCCAAGGGCAGTATGCTCAGGAAAAGTGGAGAAGAGGCCAACCAAGTACACCATACTAGACTAATAAAAATCCACACATTCCTATTGATTTAAATGGGGCGTTTATCCGTCTCAGTCCTAGAGAACTCACTAATGCATTGGAGAAATCTAGCATCCAAGAGGTTAAAGGGATAGTAATACTTCGTTTTATCTTTATTTTATTTTGTAGGCATTAAAAAAACATGAAGAACAATATAAGTCTTATCTCTCAAACCTTTATGGTTTGAGAGGTATTAACAAGCAAAGTTTCCCCTCCCGCCCCTTTTACCTAGTGTAAGCCATCTCTTCTCAGATGTGGAATCTGGTTGTAAGACCAGACAGATAACAGAAGGGGACAAGCTTCTTCATATGAGAACAATGAAAGCCCTGCCCCCCTTGACAAGTATTTCAGGTTGTTCCCTTATCTTAATTGAAGATTGTCCCTCTCTGCAGTCTACCTGGGCACCTCCCTTCTGCTCTGGCTGAGCAGTGTTACATCAGTAAAAGGGGCAGGAGGGGGATATTTTTTCATTGAATTATTCTTGAACTACAACTCTGACAGAATTGAAATAACACACTCCAAAGTCCAAATGCTATAATGATTAATTAGAGCTGCTTTTACTATGAAACATTACTATCCCTTTAAAGTTCCTTTTACAAGAATTGGGGGTTCGATTGTTTCTTTTTGGTACAGTGGAGTTGCCTCACAGTTGTTCTACTTTTATTTTTGTACTTATAGCCCCTATTTAGCATACCTCCCAAGTGCCCACCTTTAGGAGGGACCCAAATCCCTCTTTTCCACCCTGGTGTCCCTCTTTTTAGTAGATCACACTGTGTGTTGTGTGTATATAAGTGTTCCACATTGTTCCACAGCAAAAAAACTCACATTAATGATAGTTTAAAGTTCAGTATTTATTTTTATCAATTATTCTGCGTAAATAAAAAACTTTGGCCTTTTTTTTATATCATGTACTATATTCAGTTACATAAAGAGCTGTCATTAGGTCATGAAGTAACCTAAAACTTCACAGTAATGCCGCACCTACCAGTCGAGCACCTATCAACAGCACCTAAAACAAAAGTGTTCCTTTTTGGCCATTTCAAATGTTGGGTTGCATGAGGCAGCTGAGATCTAGACAGCTTTAGAGATCAACTGCATAGACACATTCTACATCTCTGACATCTGCCAGTCTACTCACATACAGCCTTAAATAATTTAACATACAAGATATCCAGATCAGAATCAGGGCATCATGTGTTAACCCTTTGAGAATCAGAGGAGTACACAACGCATTTCAATGCAATGTGGTCCACATTCCTTTGGTCCTCAAGGGGTTAAATATAATCTTATGGTTACGATAATTATGACAGAAATGTTTTTCAGCCAGGTTATGACAGGTCAATGACCCATTTTATCTGTTTTTTAGAGAGACATGCAGGGAAATACACAATTACATACCATCAGTAGGGCAATACACAGTTACACCTTTACATACCATCAGTAGGACAACACACAATTACACCTTTATATACCATCAATAGGGCAATACACAGTTACACCATTAAAGACCATCAGTAGGGAAATACACAGTTACACCTTTACATAGCATCAGTAGGGCAATACACAGTTACACCTTTACATACCATCAGTAGGACAACACACAATTACACCTTTACATATCATCAGTAGGGCAATACACAGTTACACCATTAAAGACCATCAGTAGGGAAATACACAGTTACACCTTTACATACCATCAGTAGGGCAATACACAGTTACACCTTCACATACCATCAGTAGGGCAATGCACAGTTACACCATTAAAGACCATCAGCAGGGCAACACACAGTTACACCTTTACATACCATCAATAGGATAATACACAGTTACACCTTTACATACCAACAGTAGGACACTACGCAGTTACACCATTAAAGACCATCAGTAGGGCAACACACAGTTACAC
This sequence comes from Rhinophrynus dorsalis, assembly GCA_037306005.1. Taxonomy (NCBI): domain Eukaryota; kingdom Metazoa; phylum Chordata; class Amphibia; order Anura; family Rhinophrynidae; genus Rhinophrynus; species Rhinophrynus dorsalis. The sequence continues at coordinate 175,518,096 of CM074722.1, forward strand.
CTTTACATACCATCAATAGGATAATACACAGTTACACCTTTACATACCAACAGTAGGGCAATACACAGTTACACCATTAAAGACCATCAGTAGGGGAACACACAGTTACACCTTTACATACCAACTGTAGGGCAATACACAGTTACACCATTAAAGACCATCAGTAGGGCAACACACAGTTACACCTTTACATACCATCAGTAGGGCAATACACAGTTACACCATTAAAGACCATCAGTAGGGCAACACACAGTTACACCTTTACATACCATCAGTAGGGCAGTACACAGTTACACCATTAAAGACCATCAGTAGGGCAATGCACAATTACACCTTTACATACAATCAGTAGGACAATACACAGTTACACCTTTACATACCATCAGTAGGGCAAAACACAGTTACACCTTTACATACCATCAGTAGGGCAACACACAACCTTTACATACCATCAGTAGGGCAACACACAGTTACACCTTTACATACCATCAGTAGGGCAACACACAACCTTTACATACCATCAGTAGGGCAACACACAGTTACACCTTTACATACCATCACTAGGGCAACACACAGTTACACCTTTACATACCATCAGTAGGGCAACACACAACCTTTACATACCATCAGTAGGGCATCACACAGTTACACCTTTACATACCATCAGTAGGGCAACACACAACCTTTACATACCATCAGTAGGGCAACACACAGTTACACCTTTACATACCATCACTAGGGCAACACACAGTTACACCTTTACATACCATCAGTAGGGCAATACACAGTTACACCATTAAAGACCATCAGTAGGGAAATACACAGTTACACATTTACATACCATCAGTAGGGTAATGCACAGTTACACCTTCACATACCATTCGTATGGCAATTCACAGTTACACCTTCACATACCATCAGTAGGACAATACACAGTTACACCATTAAAGACCATCAGCAGGGCAACACACAGTTACACCTTTACATACCAACAGTAGGACACTAAACAGTTACACCATTATAGACCATCAGTAGGGCAACACACAGTTACACCATTATAGACCATCAGTAGGGCAACACACAGTTACACCTTTACATACCATCAATAAGACAATACACAGTTACACCTTTACATATCAACAGTAGGGCAATACACAGTTATACCATTAAAGACCATCAGTAGGGCAACACACAGTTAAACCTTTACATACCATCAGTAGGACAATATACAGTTACACCTTTACATACCATCAGTAGGGTAATACACAGTTACAGCTTTACATACCATCAGTAGGGCAATACACAGTTACACCATTAAAGACCATCAGTAGGGCAACACACAGTTACACCTTTACATACCATCAGTAGGGCAATACACAGTTACACCATTAAAGACCATCAGTAGGGCAACACACAGTTACACCTTTACATACCATCAGTAGGGCAATACACAGTTACACCATTAAAGACCATCAGTAGGGCAATGCACAGTTACACCTTTACATACCATCAGTAGGACAATACACAGTTACACTTTTACATACCGTCAGTAGGATAATACACAGTTACACCTTTACATACCAACAGTAGGGCAACACACATCCTTTACATACCATAAGTAGGGCAGCACACAGTTACACCTTTACATACCATCAGTGGGGCAACACACAACCTTTACATACCATCAGTAGGGCAACACACAATTACACCTTTACATACCATCAGTAGGGCAACACACAGTTACACCTTTACAGCTAGAACTATAAAAAGGAAAGTGCATGTACAATAGAACAGTACCAAGTAGACAATGAGCAACAAAATGGGGCATATGCACAATGATTAATGTGGAGTCATTATTGGGCAAACCAACTACACAATAGAGGAGAAATTAAAATTTCCATTGAAATTAAATTATTTTTTTTAAAAGCCCCATTTAAATTAATGGAAATGTATATTTGTTACATGAAATCGGCTTGCTCTAGATTTTCTCAACTCTTCTCTTAATACAAGTGTCACGGTTTGTTAAGACTCTCAGACGCAGAGTTAGGTAAAAACACAACTTTATTGAAAAGTTAATGCAGCCCCGTAGGGTAACATACACGTACACACATATATCTTTATTAGACAGGAATACAATACAATTAAGAGCAATATTGGCTCTACCGGCCCTGCCAATATACCGGACAAGGCAGCCAAAGGATTGGAACTCGTGAGGTGAGGCTTTACTGGCCTTTCCAAGATACCGGGCAAGGCAGCCCCTAGACAGGAGGTTAAGACTGGCTCTACCGGCCTTGCCAATACCGGGTAAGGCAACCCAAGGAAACAGGACAGGTTCTACCGGCCTTACCATATACCGGGCAAGGCAGCCAATTGACAGGAGATAACACCGGCTCTACCGACCTTGCCAACACCGGGTAAGGCAACCCAAGGAATAGGACAGGTTCTACCGACCTTACCATATACCGGGCAAGGCAGCCAATTGACAGGAGATAATACCGGCTCTACCGGCCTTGCCAATACCAGGTAAGGCAACCCAAGGAATAGGACAGGTTCTACCGGCCTTACCAATACCGGGCAAGGCAACCCATAGACAGGAGATAATGGCAACCACTCGCCTAAGTGACTGGAAGGTGGAACAACAGTCACTATGATGGTAATGAGGCTAAGTCAGTAAGTAGGCTGCCAGAAGCATAGATAGTGAAGGATGTGGAGCTCACCAATGCTCTCACAGATGGAACGCCATACCACTATAGTAGCAACCAGGTGTGCATGGAGAGAACCAGTACCCAGTACGTGGAACGCTAACGATACTGAGACAGCCGGATGGCTTGAGGAGCGAACCAGTACCCTGTACGTGGAATGCTATCAATACTGAGACAGCCGGGTGGCTTGAGGAGCGAACCAGTACCCTGTACGTGGAATGCTATCAATACTGAGACAGCCGGATGGCTTGAGGAGAGAACCAGTACCCTGTACGTGGAACGCTATCAATACTGAAACAGCCGGGTGGCTTGAGGAGCGAACCAGTACCCTGTACGTGGAACGCTAACAATACTGAGACAGCCGGGTGGCTTGAGGAGCAAACCAGTACCCTGTACGTGGAGCTCTATCAATACTGGGACTGCCAGATGGCTTGGGGAGCGAATCAGTACCCTGTACATGGAACGCTAACAATACTGAGACAGCTGGGTGGCCTGAGGAGTGAACCAGTACCCTGTACGTGGAACGCTAACAATACTGAGACTGCCGGATGGCTTGAGGAGCGAACCAGTACCCTGTACGTGGAATGCTATCAATACTGAGACAGTCGGTTGGCTTGAGGAGAGAACCAGTACCCAGTATGTGGAACGCTATCAATACTGAAACAGCCGGGTGGCTTGAGGAGCGAACCAGTACCCTGTACGTGGAACGCTAACAATACTGAGACAGCCGGGTGGCTTGAGGAGCGAACCAGTACCCTGTACGTGGAACGCTAACAATACTGAGACTGCCGGATGGCTTGAGGAGCGAACCAGTACCCTGTACGTGGAACGCTATCAATACTGAGACTGCCGGATGGCTTGAGGAGAGAACCAGTACCCTGTATGTGGAACGCTAATAATACTGAGACTGCCGGATGGCTTGAGGAGCGAACCAGTACCCTGTATGTGGAACGCTAACAATACTGAGACTGCCGGAAGGCTTGAGGAGCGAACCAGTACCCTGTACGTGGAATGCTATCAATACTGAGACAGCCGGGTGGCTTGAGGAGCGAACCAGTACCCTGTACGTGGAATGCTATCAATACTGAGACAGCCGGATGGCTTGAGGAGAGAACCAGTACCCTGTACGTGGAACGCTATCAATACTGAAACAGCCGGGTGGCTTGAGGAGCGAACCAGTACCCTGTACGTGGAACGCTAACAATACTGAGACAGCCGGGTGGCTTGAGGAGCAAACCAGTACCCTGTACGTGGAGCGCTATCAATACTGGGACTGCCAGATGGCTTGGGGAGCGAATCAGTACCCTGTACATGGAACGCTAACAATACTGAGACAGCTGGGTGGCCTGAGGAGTGAACCAGTACCCTGTACGTGGAACGCTAACAATACTGAGACTGCCGGATGGCTTGAGGAGCGAACCAGTACCCTGTACGTGGAATGCTATCAATACTGAGACAGTCGGTTGGCTTGAGGAGAGAACCAGTACCCAGTACGTGGAACGCTATCAATACTGAAACAGCCGGGTGGCTTGAGGAGCGAACCAGTACCCTGTACGTGGAACGCTAACAATACTGAGACAGCCGGGTGGCTTGAGGAGCGAACCAGTACCCTGTACGTGGAACGCTAACAATACTGAGACTGCCGGATGGCTTGAGGAGCGAACCAGTACCCTGTACATGGAACGCTATCAATACTGAGACTGCCGGATGGCTTGAGGAGAGAACCAGTACCCTGTATGTGGAACGCTAATAATACTGAGACTGCCGGATGGCTTGAGGAGCGAACCAGTACCCTGTACGTGGAACGCTAACAATACTGAGACTGCCGGAAGGCTTGAGGAGCGAACCAGTACCCTGTACGTGGAACGCTATCAATGCTGAGACTGCCGGATGGCTTGAGGAGCGAACCAGTACCCTGTACGTGGAACGCTAACAATACTGAGACTGCCGGATGGCTTGAGGAGCGAACCAGTACCCTGTACGTGGAACGCTAACAATACTGAGACTGCCGGATGGCTTGAGGAGAGAACCAGTACCCTGTACATGGAACGCTATATATACTGAGACAGCCGGGTGGCTTGTGGAGCAAACCAGTACCCTGTACGTGGAACGCTAATAATACTGAGGCAGCCGGGTGGCTGTCAAGCAACCAGTACCCGCATACTGAATAACCAGCAAGTTAGTAATGTCGCCAAGGCGACTCAGGAACGTCAGATGAATGAAGATGACTGGACAGGAACCAGCAGATGGAAGCAGGAACCAGCATGCAGACGGTCAACCGGAATCAGGAACAACGGCAGAGACTGGCAGCAGGAAGTGGTGGCTCAACCGGATCAGACGAAGGCAGGAACTCTTCAACTGGAAACACTGGAACAGGTTGAACACAGGTCGCAGGAACACAGCAGAGACCCAGGATACTCAGGAACAAGGTCTATATTCAACAGCATAGAGACAACACGAAAGGGCAACCAAAGTGCGCCCAGGCTAGGTTTAAATAGGCAATACAGGGCGGGCTGAAGGCAGCCAGCCAATGGAGAGCCCCCTACTGGTGATAGAAATGAAAAGAGAGTTCCCCAATGTATATAAATATTGCAGCAGTCGAGAAAAGGGGATAATAGTAGATAATAGACTCAACAGGGTCCATTTAAAGGAGCAATGTGCTTATACGTGAAATAATATTTATTTGAATTATATCCCTTCTGAATAAAATAAGGTTAATCCTACTACTTGAAGATTTTTTTTTATTCAAACAGTATTACAGCTCAAACTTTTCCAATAAAATTGCAATTTTCTATTATGGCCACCAGGACAGCCAGAATCTGCGGACAGCCAGAATCTGACTCAAGAGGTGTTAACGGGGGGGGGGGGGGGGGGGGGTAGTGCAACACATTATAAAGCAATTGCACACCCCTCTGGTTAAGGTGAACCTGTCACCTTAGGATAAATTGAGTTTATTTAAAAGAGAATCAGTAACAGCCTATATGTTCTACTATCCATTTTTTTGTAATATAAATAGTTTTTGAGAAATTAGTTAGTGGCACAGGGGGAAATTTTATGCTAATTTGTTTCTGTGCTAGGCCAACATTACCACATACACACACTGCTATAAACGAATCTAGACAGATCCCACACACTGAGTGCATGTCAACTAGCACAGTGAGTGATAGGTTCAGCTTTGAACAGAACTAATTAACATTCTGTGTAAGAAATTAGCATAGCATAAAGTGCCATACTGTGTCACATAAATGTTAATTTCTTAAAATTATTTTTGCATAAAAATGGCTAATAGAGGAACGGGATTTGGGAATAATTATTTCTAATGACTTAAAAGTAGGCAGGCACTGTAACAAAGCAGTGGGGAATGCAAGTAGGGTGCTGGGTTGTAGAGAAGGGCTACTAAAATAGTGACTGGTTTAAAGGAAAAGAAATATCAGTATAGACTAAAGGATCTGAACATGTATAGCTTGGAGGAGAGAGGAGAGAGAGGGGATATGATAGAAACACCCAAATACATGAAGGGATTCAACAAAGTGCAGGAGGGAAGTACATTTCATAGTCTAAAGCTAGAGGGACACAAGTATAGACATAATGTAAGAAAGTTTTTCTTCACTGATAGGGTGGTAGTAAGTGGAATAGTCTACCAGCAGAAGTAGTAGAAGTTAATACAGTGATAGAATTGAATCATGCATGGGATAAGCATGTGGCTGTCCTAAACATAAGACAAGACCAAGTACCAAATAAGGTTTGAGGTTTTTAAGTAGGAAAATGGGAAGACTAGATGGGCTGAATTGTTCTTATTTGCTATCAAATTCTATGTTTCTGGAAAATATAAGCGGATTTTAATTTTCCATAAAAGAAACTAAATATGTTTATGGGTGTGACAAGTCAACTTTAAAGGGTTAATAAACAGAGGAAATAAGCACTGCATACTGGTGTGCTCCAGCTTCAGGAAAAAAACATCCAGGTATTTATCAATGGGAGAATTTCTTTCCTGGCATACATTTGAGGATGCTATACCAGAAGATGCTAAAGAAATCCGTATCAGTAGCTCTAGCTGTATGGAAAGTCCTACTTACCCCACCTGAAGCAAAAGCATACTTGGTTTCTGTATGAGTATGTTCACTCTCAAAGACTAACAGTGCTTATGCCTGCTAAGACCAGACATGGCCTATTTTGGTTTGTGTATTCTCATACCTGGGAACTCTCTGGATCTGCCCAGGAGACTTAGGCTTCTAGAGTTAAGTACAGGGTCTACAGGGATAGATGCTGTTTCTCCAGTGGAAGTGAGTTTTCCTCCTTCTAATCCTGTTCTTCGAACAATCTGCCCACTTTCTTTCCTTCCCACCCTGTTCTGCCCACTTCTGGCCTACTTCCCGCCCACTTTATAGCAAATTGATGATAACACCTGTCCCCTTTATGATGCGAATCGTCATTTACAAGCCCCTTGTTGTAGCACATGAGCCCTCTCAGAGGGGCTCAAGCGAATGAAGTTCCCAAGTATTCTTCTACTTATAGATAAATTAGAAGGTACAGGTTTACATCTGCACATTGATAAGCTGGACTGGCACATAAGCTAATAAAGACCTGCACCGATGCTAATGGTCACCCAGCTTTGTTAAAATGTCCATCGATCATAGCCTATATATGCATTTATCTAATATGGCGCCTGAACCACCTTTGATGAAGGGGGACTTTGTACTTTTGCAGATAAGAGCCGACCTTAAGATCTTTCTAGATGAAGTCCGAGGTACAATTCAGGAGGCATTGATGGACTTGGGGTCTGACAATGAAGATTTGGACCAGGACACCTGAAACATTGATTGTGATGAGGTCGTACCGATTCCCAGCGTGGCGCAATCTGCCTCTACTGTAGCTTCTCAAGATGAGGCCCTCGATTGTTGTTGTGTCTCAAACGGCAGACAGGGAGGCTGGATTTTGAGTAACAACCTATGTCTTCCCGCCTTATCCTTCCACTGGTCTGAGACGACGAGATTAGCTGGCCTGGACTTACCTCTGCCTTGGCTCCGGATTACTCTAGCATCCACTCTAAGACGGCTGAAGCCTGACATGCTGTTTATGTTGAATACCGGAGGATCCATGAGGGGCCGATTCTGTCCTATACCTACCACAGGTTTCATGCTGCTACATGGACGTGATCTTGTGTGGGACCCGGAATTTTAATTCCTCGTTTGCCGAGACTGAACGCATGCTAATTTGGAGGAGCCGTATGCCTCCTCCATCCAGGCGGTACTTCGCCCCGATGCACGGCCTTTCACAACATAGTGAAAGTTGGAACTTGTGGCTCTCTTGAGAGTACTCACTACACTTCAGGATACTGGACTCTCCTATGGTGAAGATGACCCCTAGGGCCCAGGGGGTTCGTCTATGTTACACTTTTTTGGCCTGCATTGTCCGGGCTTCTTCTAGATTGTGGAGCACTATGATAGGGGCGAGAGGTCTGCCACTTGACCTGAGCCCAATACTATTACCTTATGAGATGATTCCTACTGTATTGAAGTTTATCTTTCATTATTGTTTAACAGTAGTACCCTGCCCAATATCCCGAGCTCTCTATTGTTATAGATATAGGACTCTAGCTGCTTTCCGTCTCACCATGGATCATAGCTTTGTGTCTCATGTCCTGTGGGTGGACTTTCCGGTGCCACTCCCGACCTAGCTCGCTGGTTGGGACCGGATCTGGGGACTCTCTCATGGGTTTAGATGCTGGGTTCCTGGTGTGCTATTTGGCTCTATTATTTTATTATACTCATTCCCTGTTTCCTTCATATCTTTGAGTATTCTCTGCCTTCCTTTTAGAATGCCGTCTGCACAGTGTGTATTCGTTACCTACATTGGCCTGTGTTTGATACTGCATCGCACCCAATGCCTCTACTCTACCTCTATATATTACTGTGATATACTCCAATACTCTTCCCCTTGTCCCCTGGAGTCTGCTCCTTTGATGTCCTACTTAACCCCCAGGGCAGGCAGCTTCAGTTTCTACCACCTTTGCTCTGCATGTTCGCAGATTCATACAAGAACATTACTATGCACCCCCCAACATCGCAGATATCTGCGATTTGTTACTACTGTATTTTCTATTGTAGACAAAAAACTTAAAAAAAAAAAAAAAATAAAATAAAAAAATCTTACTATCATTCATTAATACTGCTTATGTTGTAGTACTTGGAATTGTGTTGCATTTAGTATTTAGTTTGAATTGTGTGTTTATTTACTTTGGTTAATTTGGATCATTAGTGCTTAAGTTTGTATTTGGCTTGTTTTGGTTTCTGCATAGTGTGCATAGGTGTCTATTTGGGTGTAGCTGGTAACTGGTTTCATTAGATTAGCATAAGAAAAGGCTTGGCTCGCTTCGTTAGCGTATCAACTGCAGTAGGTGTATTTATAGGAGGTTTCAACTCTGTGAGTTTACTCTGTAAGTAGTTTGCAGCCAGACACAAGTGCAGCAGACAGACAGAAGTGTGTAGTTTCAAAAACTGCAGTAGTTTGAAAACGGCAGGAGTTTGGTGAAGGCACTGGTTTTGTCAGTTTGGTGAGTAACTGCTTTAATTCTAAGATGTCTGGTTTGGTGCAGTGTAACACTTGTCTGGCTGTTGTGTTCCGCAGTACTCTCTGGAGTTTGGGGTGTTGTCCAGTATGTTTGCATCTGTCCACATTGTATGGTGAAATTTCCAGGCTGCAGTCTTTGGTGTGTTATCTGCAATCAAAAGAAGTGAATCTTTCCCAGCTAGAGTGTGAAGTCAAGCAACCATGTAATCCACCACCGCAGCCCCAACGGCCCATGAAGAGAAGGGCTGTGTGGAAGACAGTTGGTTCCGGGAGGTTGAGAGTTGTGGAGCAGAAGCACAACACTGTTGGTATTTCGGTGTGTAATCCCTTTGGTGTCCTGTCTGAATTGGAAAGTGAGATTTCAGAAGATAAAAGCACAGATACTCAGGTACGGGATGTTGTGAGTCCCAAAGGAGAGAATTGTAACAAGCAGTCAGGAGCAGAAAATGGACTTAAAAAGAAGAGAAAGCATCTCCTTGTTGGTGACTCGATTGTTAGAGGTGTTGCTTTAGGGCAGAATGAGGATGGACTGAAGGAGGTGAGATGTCTTCCTGGTGCTACTGCAAGCAGGGATAAAAGACGCATCTCAAATATTGTCAAGGCTGCAACAAAGGAGACTGAAGTTGATCTGATCATTCATCTCGGTACAAACGATTTGTCCCAGAAAAGTGTTGTAGAGGTGAAAATGGAATTTCAAAGTCTCAGCCTGGAGCTGAGCAGAATGACAGACTCTATCACTTTTTCAGAGATTTTGCCAGTCCGCTCTGAAAATAGTAAGAGACTTCGTATCCTGGAGTTCAATGGTTGGCTAAGACAGTGGTGTAAAGAAGAAGGTTTTGGATTTGTCAGTCACAGTGTTAGAAGGTGGAGTTGTAAAGAAATGTTCAAGAGAGATGGTCTGCACCCGTCACACAGAGGAACTGAGGTACTTGGAGAAGAGTTCAGGTGTTTCTTGGAGAGGCATTTAAACTAGATGGAGGGGGCAGGAATTTCATTGAGAAGATTGATTTCTGTCCCCGAACAGTTTTGGTGAACCAGGGTTCTGAGTTTGTTAGTGTGATAGATACAGATGTTGGTGCACAGGAAGTTGCTGGTGCTTTACATACAGATGTTGGTGAGGTAGATGATGGTGCGGTAGATAGAGTTGTTGTTGGTGATAAATGTAATGTTCTTCGTGTAATGTGTACTAATGCTCGCAGCTTAGGCAACAAGCTCAGCGAGCTAATATCAATAGTTTGTAGAGATGACTTGGACTTGATTGTAATAACAGAGACATGGTTCAGGGACTGTAATGACTGGGAAATAGCCATTCCGGGATACACGTTGTATAGGAAAGATAGGGCTGAGAGAAGAGGGGGTGGGGTAGCCATTTATGTTAAAGATAGCATAAAATCCACAGCGATCCAGAATTCATGTAAAGAGTTGGAGACTCTCTGGATCTGTCTGCAGAATAAAAAGGGATCAGTTACAAGAATAGGTGCAGTCTACAGGCCTCCGGGGCAATCTGAAGAGCAAGACAACATGCTAGTGGACGAGATTACCCAAATGGCAGTAAAGGGAGATATAGTAGTTATGGGAGACTTCAACATGCCTGATGTTGATTGGAATATCCCTTGTGCGTCCACATGTAGAAGTAGGAGCATCGTAGAAGCCCTGACGGGGATGTCCCTAAAACAGCTGGTGAAGGCGCCAACTAGAGGGGACAATATCCTAGACTTAGTATTCACAAATGGAGACCTGGTATCTGAGGTGAAGGTGGGAGAAAATCTAGGTTCCAGTGACCACCAATGTTTGTGGTTCGGAATCCAGACTGACTACGAGAAATCCCATTCTGCAACCAAAGTATTGGACTTTAGGAAGACGAAGTTTGAGGATATGGGAGAATATGTAAAGAAAGAATTAAAAGGGTGGGATAAAACACCGAGAGTGAGTACTCAGTGGAAGACACTCAAAGAAGTCCTCTTAAAGGCAACAAGATTACATGTTAGACAAATTAGCAAGAGGAAAAGAAAGAGAAATCCACTATGGTTTACTAGAGAGGTAAGAGCTATAGTGAAAGATAAAAAGTCTGCCTATAAGAGATATAAAGAGACTGGAAGTGAAGCGGACAGAGAAGGGTATAAAACTATACAGAAGAAGACTAAACAGATGATAAATGCTGCTAAAGCCTCAAAAGAGGAAGAAATGGCCAAATCTGTTAAGAAGGGGAATAAAACCTTCTTCAGATATATCAGTGACAGGAAGAAGAAAAACTGCGGGATTACAAAAATTAACAACGGAAAAAATCAGTATATAGAAGAGGAAAAGGCGGTCGCTGACCATCTGAATAACTACTTCTGCTCAGTTTTTTCAGACGGCGGCCCTCATAATCAGAAAATGGCTGAACACAGCATTGCCTCTAGTTGTATAATTTTAGCCCCAGTGTTTTCAGAGGCCGATGTTCTAGAGGAACTTGTCCGGCTAAAGTCAAATAAAGCGATGGGTCCGGATGGAATCCACCCTAGAGTTCTTAAAGAACTCCGATCTGTCATAGTTGGCCCCCTGACTAATCTGTATAACCAGTCCCTTCTTACGGGAGAAGTTCCTGATGATTGGAGAATGGCCAATGTTGTACCCATTCACAAGAAGGGTAGTAAAGAAGAAGCTAGTAACTACAGGCCAGTCAGCCTGACATCTGTAGTGGTAAAAATGATGGAGACTCTTCTAAAGAAGAAGATAATTGACCATCTAACAAAAAACAACCTGATGGACCCAAACCAGCATGGCTTCACTGAGGGCCGATCCTGTCAGACTAATCTCATTGATTTCTTTGACTATGTAACTAAAGTGCTGGATGAAGGTGGTGCTGTGGATATCGCCTACCTGGATTTCAGTAAAGCTTTCGATACAGTTCCCCATAAAGAGCTGATAGATAAATTATCAAGAATTGGACTTAACCCCTGGATAGTTCAGTGGATCTGCAGTTGGCTGAAGGACAGAAACCAGAGGGTTGTTGTTAATGGAGTGTATTCTGAGCAGAGACTGGTTACAAGTGGAGTGCCACAAGGATCTGTTCTGGGCCCTGTTCTGTTCAACATATTTGTAAGTGACATAAGGGAAGGCTTGGCAGGGAAGGTTTGCTTGTTTGCTGATGACACAAAAGTGTGTAATAGGGTTGATGTTCCAGGAGGTGTCTGTAATATGGAGAATGATTTGGCACTATTAGATAAGTGGTCAAAACAATGGAAACTTCAGTTCAATGTTTCCAAATGTAAAATAATGCACTTGGGGAAAAGAAACCCTCAATCTGACTATCGTATTGGCAGTTCTGTGGTAGCAAAGACTTCAGAAGAGAAGGATTTGGGGGTGGTCATCTCTGACAGCCTCAAGATGAGTAACCAATGCAACCAGGCGGTGGGGAAAGCAAATCGTATGCTTGGCTGCATAGCTAGAGGTATAACAAGCAGGAAGAGGGAGATTGTGATCCCTCTGTATAGAGCTCTAGTGAGACCACATCTGGAATACTGTGTACAGTTCTGGAGGCCTCATCTGCAAAAGGATATAACTAAAATTGAGCGGGTTCAAAGAAGAGCTACAAAAATGGTGGAAGGTCTAAAGCATAGAACTTATCAAGAACGACTCAGAGATCTAAATATGTATAGTCTGGAGGAAAGAAGAGAAAGGGGGGACATGATTGAAACCTTTAAATATGTTAAAGGACTGAACAAGGTTCAGGAGGGAAGTGTGATTAATAAGAATCTGAATACAAGAACAAGGGGGCACAATCTGAGGCTAGTTGGAGGAAAAATCAAGAAAAACATTAGAAAATATTATTTCACTGAAAGAGTAGTAGAAACTTGGAACAAACTTCCAGCAGAGGTGGTTGATAAATCCACAGTAACACAGTTTAAACATGCCTGGGATAAACATGTATCTATCCTAAGATAACAATAAAGGAATACTAAAGGGCAGACTAGATGGACCAGGTGGTCTTTTTCTGCCGTCAATCTTCTATGTTTCTATGTAGACTTCGGTCTCCTGTTTTACTCTTCTGTTTTATTAGGTCCTGCCTCCAGTTTACTTACTGCTCTCATAGCTTTATGATATATGGTTATGTTTTCCACATTTTGTATTGGCTACTATATATCTAGAGGCCCCATGTCCAGACGCCAGATCTTATTTGTTCTTTAATTGTGCATTTCAAGTGTCTTGCTCACGTATGCATCTCTGTATCACAGTTGTTTATTGTTTCTGCTCATCAGTTATAGTATAGTTCTGTCTACTATCTCTTATGTTAGAGCAGAATTTATATTAGAAATGTTATGCTATGCACCTGTCTTCGATTGCTCTATCATTCCGCTACAACGTAGCTATGTCCAATATCTCATATGAGAGAGCAAAATTTAGATTAGAATTTCTATGTTGTGTACCTGATTCAGTTGCTCTATCAGTTTACACATAGGTTCTTACACTGATGTTTTGCATCTTGGTTCTTTCATGTTAGCTACAAGATTGAGACAGTTCTGTAATCATACCTCTGTTATTTTGCATCGCATTCCTTGCTTTTCTATTGTGACTGTGACAATGTTTTACCTCAATAAAGCTTTTGAAACAAAAAAAATGTCCATCAATACTTACCTTAGACTTAGGGATCAGGGAGACTGTTTGGAGGAGAGGCAGGGGGAAAGGGGAGTATGATTGAGGTGTGTAACCCTGGATGGAGTAAGGATGAGAGAAGTGAGACTGAGGACTGAGGGAGTGAGGCTGGGGGGGCATAAGGAGGGGTAAAGCAAGGGGCAGAATGGCTATGAGAATAATGAGAATAAAGCCATGGTGGGGGTAAGGATGAGTGAAGAAGGAGGGGGTAAGATTCAGGGCTAGGGAAGTAATACTAAGGGCTAGAAGTAGAAATGCTGTGGGTTAACACGAGTAAAACTGTGGGAAGGAGGCTGGGGGTAAATATATATGTTGTATATTTTTATTATATAGCGCCAACCGGTGTACTTGGCACTTTACAGATTACATTTAATATAAAGGGGTACAATAAGTGTGGTGATTAAGTCCTTATATAGGCAGTCATAAGGGGAACAATAGGTGAGTATACATTAGGATAAGAGGTCCCTGCCCCGTAGAGCTTACAATCTAAGTATAGGATGGGTGACATACAGATACAAGCTGGTAGAGGAGGAAGTGCAGTATTTGGCTTATGATGATAATGTTTGATAATGTTTCCATATTACTCTGTTGCTAGAGATAAAAGGTGCTCTTTTAGCTTTGATTTAAAGTTGTTGAGGGTTGAGGCTTGGCGAATACTGGATGGTAGGGAGTTCCAGAGGTAGGGGGCAGCAGGTGAGAAAGCTTTCAATCGTGAAACAGCAATAGTGGTTAAAGGGGCAGAGAGTCGTCCACCATGTGTGCTGCATAGTGGACGTGCAGGAATATGGCGGGATATCAAAGATGAAATATAAGGCAGTGACAAGTGATGGAGAGCCTTGAAGGTAATGAGGAGGATTTTGAATGTGATACGCTGCTTTATGGGAAGCCATGACAGTGATTTTAAGAGTGGTGGGGTGAGTACTGTTCTGGAGGAGAGGAAGAGTATTCTGGTGGCTGAATTAAGAACTGATTGAAGAGAAGCAAAGTGGTTAGTAGGAAGACCAATTAGTAAAGAGTTGCAGTAGTCCAGGCGAGAAAGGATAAGAGCATGCATGAGGGTTTCTATTGTAGAGTGAGAGAGGAATGGCCGGATTTTTGCTATATTCCGAAGAAAGAAGAGATGGGTTTTGGTAATATTGTTAATGTGGGTGGAGAATTAAAGAGAAGAGTCCAAAGTTACCCCGAGGCAGCGGGCCTTGTCTACAGGGTAAATTGTGGAGCCTTCAACAATTATAGAAAATGGAGATATTGTGCAGGATTTAGGAGGGAAGATAAGGAGCTCAGTCTTGGACATGTTAAGTTTTAAGCAATGATGAGCCATCCAGGAAGAGGCAGCAGTAAGGTAATCTGAGACCCGCTGCTGTGTTTCAGGTGATATTGAGGGTGCGGAGAGATATATTTGTGTATCATCTGCATACAGATGGTAGTTAAAGCCAAAGGATTTTATCAGTTGCCCCAGAGAGAGTGTATACAGAGAAAAGAGAAGAGGTCCCAGAACAGAGCCTTGGGGTACACCTACTGAGAGGGGGATTGGAGGTAAGGAGGTGTTAGCGTATGTCACAGAGAAAGACCGTTGAGAGAGATAGGATAGAAGCAAGGAATGTGCCAGGCCGCAGACACCAAGTGACTGGAGAACCTGGGATAGAAGGGTATGATTGACTGTGTTGAATGCTGCCGAAAGGTCTAGGAGGATAAGAAGAGACAAATGGCCTTTGGTTTTTGCAGTGTGGAGATTGTTTGTTACTTTGAGAAGGGCAGTTTCTGTAGAGAAAGCGGGGTGAAAGCCAGATTGCAGAGGGTCCAGAGTGTTATGGGAGTTGAGGAAGGTAAGTAGACGAGAGTAGGCTAGGCGCTCAAGGAGCTTAGAGGCAAAGGGCAAGAGGGATATGGGGCGGTAGTTGGATGGGGAGGTGGGGTCTAATTAATTTTTCTTGAGGATTGGAGATACTATTGAATGTTTGAATGAGAAGGGGAAGATGCCAGAGGATAGGGAGAAGTTGAATACCCGAGTTAGCATGGGAACTAATGTGCGTTGCAGAGGAATGAGGAGGTGGGATGGTATAGGATCAAGGGATCAGGTGGTGAGTGGTAATGTGGAGAGCAGAAGGGAGACCTCTGCTTCTGTGACTGAAGTAAAGGAATCAAATAAGTAGGATGGAGGATCAGGAAAATACAGTTGTGAAGGCTGGGAAGGTGGGATTGTTTGATGTATTGTGTTAATCTTTTGTGTGAAAGATTCTGCAAAGGCTAAAGGGGTTGGGGGGGAGGGGGAATGATGGAGGGGAGGGGCGAAGGAGGGAATTGAAGATACAGAAAAGTCACCGTGGGTTCGATTTGTGAGTATTGATTAGTGAGGAGTAGTAGTGTTGTTTGGCAGAGGTTAAAGCAGTGTTGAAGCAGGACAGGAGGAATTTGTAGTGGATGAAGTCTACATGAGAGCGGAACTTCCTCCACAGGCATTCAGAGGTGCAGGTACAGGAACGGAGAAAGCATGTTTGTGAGTTATATAATGTATATTGTACTTGGCACTTTCTGTGCTTGTTGTATCACTTATATAGCAGTATACTCTCTTGTATTCTTTATGTAGCACCTTGCTTATATGAAGTGGTATGTCTAATATTTTTCTCTTGAACTAGAATTTTACTTTTGGGCCTTACTATTATTGGTATCCATTTTCCATCAGGTCTAAGATTATGTCTTGGTAGAACAGTGCATAACAGTGTGTTTTGTTGCCTTTAACTGTATCACGGTGCCCGTGATCCCTTGTTATTGTTTTCCTGTCAGTTTATCCTGTGTGTGCTCCCATTGGCTGTCCTGTATTGATCCCGCCCAGTATGTCCTTTATATACTGGACTCCAGAACCCACACGGTGCCCTTTCGTGGTGTTCCTGTTCCAGTGCTAGTTTTCTGCTCAGTGTTTCCCAGTGTACCGACTTGGCCAGCCTGACTACTCTGCATCTGTTCTCCTGCTCCTGTGTACCGACCCGGATTGCCGGACTACTCTTCAGTGCCTGCTCCTGTGTACCGACCCGGATTGCCTGACTACTCTTCAGTGCCTTCTCCTGTGTACCGACCCGGCGTGGCTGATGTTCCTGATCCAATGTATCGACCTGGCTTGGCTGACGTTCCCGTTCCGGTGTACCGACCCGGCTTGGCTGACGTTCCCGTGTACCGACCCGGCTTGGCTGACTTTCCTGCTCCCCAAGTCTACACGGAGTGGTTGGCGTTCCTGCTTCTGACAGCTTATTGTCGCCTTGGCGACATTCTCCAGGCTATCCGGTTCCATTTGCTCTACAGAGCGCGAGAGTCAGTTTCCGTTACTGCTCCGGCAGCGTCTCATTGGCCTAGTCTTCCGTTACCGCTCCTGCAGGTTGCTAGTGTCTGCCTCCGTTACTGCTCCGGCAGTGTGCCTTTGGCCTAGTCCTCTGTTACTGTTCGTACCGGTTGCAAGTGTCTGCCTCAGTTATTGCTCCTGTAGTGTGCCATTGGCTTGTCCTCCGTTACTGCTCCTGCAGGTTGCAAGTGTCTGCCTCCGTTACTGCTCCGGCAGTGTGCCTTTGGCCTAGTCCTCCGTTACTGCTCCTACCAGTTGCAAGTGTCTGTCTCCATTATGTCCGTTACTGCTCCTGCAGGTTGCAAGTGTCTGCCTACGTTATTGCTCCGGTAGCGTGCCATTGGCTTGTCCTCCGTTACTGCTCCTACCGGTTGCTAGTGTCTGCCTCCGTTATTGCTACGGTAGTGCTCTTTACAGGCTATTCCTGTTGTATTCTGCAGTTCACGTTTGTTCTGCTAGCATTAAGCAATCAGAAGCTCTCTATATGGGAAGAGCTATCACAGAACTTTAACACATGGGACTGTTTACACTCCTTGATGAACTTTAACTCCTGCAGTACCTTAGTCCTGGGAAACCAACATATTTGGCCTGACCTGTGTCAGTATAGACTGCTTGTACCTGCTTGTACTGGACCTGTGTGGGCATTTATATTGTTAACCTGTCGTGTGTCTGTATTATACTGCCTGTATACTATAGGACCTGTGAGGTTTCTTATTTTATTGTGATTTCAATAAAACTGTGTTTTTATCCTAAACCCTGGTGTCTGTGTGTCAAACAAACCGTTACAAACTGTTTTTATAAAAGGTGTAAGCCACATACTGCAGAGAACAAAAATCGGAGTGCACAGGAAAGAGCCCTAGTGCGGTCAAAATTGATAACTGCTGATCACCACCAGAAACACCCCACTCATGGGTAACATAGTAAATTAGGTTGAAAAAAGACACAAGTCCATCAAGTTCAACCTTCGCCTCAGAGAATTTTATAGCTTTTCTGCTACCAATTAAATTAGTCTTTATCAGATCTTTCTGCTCAGCCTACTGATAAACAGTATAACTCTGTATGTTCCCTTTTGAAAGAAATTTATCTAATCTTCCCTTAAATGTATCCATTGTATCTGCCATAACTACCTCCCTGGGCAATGAATTCCACAATTTAATAGACCTCACTGTAAAAAAACCCTTCCTCTGCTGAAGTTTAAACCTCCTTTCCTCTAATCTCAAGGGGTGTCCCCTGGTCACCTGATCAGGCCTTGGAATAAATAGCTCACTGCAGAGATCCTTGTATTGACCTCTCATATACTTGTACAATGTGATAAAGGTCTCCTCTTAGTCGTCTTTTCTCTAGAGTAAATAAACCAAGTTTGTTTAGTCGTTCCTCATATGTCAAGTCCTCCATTCCCTTAATTAATTTTGTAGCTCTCCGCTGTACCCTCTCTAGTTCTAGTATATCCTTTTTCAGAACCGGTGCCCAAAATTGCACTGCATACTCAAGGTGAGGTCTTAACAATGATTTGTATAATGGCAAAATAATGTTATCCACTCTTGCTTCGATACCTCTTTTTATGCAAGACAGGACTTTGTTTACCTTTGCTACTGCTGTTTGACACTGGTCACTGTTTCCAAGTCTGTAGTTGACAAGGATACCCAGGTCTTCGTCTAGCAATGAGTCACTTAAAATTATTCCATTAAGTTTATAAGTAGCCTTGGGATTGTTTCCTCTCAAATGCATGACTTTACACTTCCCCACATTAAACTTCATATTCCACGTTTGCCCAATCTGACATTGTATGTAAGTCCCTCTGTAGAGAGAAAATATCCTGTTCTAAATTAATGACTTTGCATAATTTAGTATCATCTGCAAATATTGATATTTTGCTTTCTATATCTATTTCCAGGTCATTTATAAACAAGCAGTGGACCTAATACTGAACCCTAAGGTACTCCACTCTCCACTTTAACTGTACTGGAGAATTTTCCATTTACAACCACACACTGCTCTCTATCCTTCAGCCAGATTTGTATCCAATTGCAAAGGTTATCTCCTAGCCCCAATCTCCTTATTTTATACACCAGCCTTCTGTGTGGCACTGTATCAAATGCCTTTGCAAAGTCTAGATATACTACATCTGCTGTCTTGCCATTGTCAAGGTTGTTGCTTACCTCCTCATAGAAGCTGAAAAGATTAGTTTGGCATGATCTATTCTTCATAAAACCATGTTGATTTGTGCTAATGATTTTATTTTTTGTGTTGTAATCCTGAATATAGTCCCTTATTATCCCTTCTAACAGTTTTCCCACTACAGAGGTCAAAATCACTGGTCTATAATTCCCAGGTTCTGTTTTAGTTCCCTTCTTAAATAGAGGCACTATGTTAGCTCTTCGCCAATCCTGTGGCACTGAGCCTGTGGTAATAGAATCTTTAAAGAGTAAATATAGGGGTTTTGCTAACACTGCACTAAGTTCCTGAAGAACCCTTGGATGTATACCATCAGGACCCTGTGCTTTGTCGGTCTTAATTTTGTTCAGTCTTCCTATGACATCTTCTTGAGTTAACCCAATATCTATTAATTGTATTGTTTTATTTGTTACTTGCAGAGGCTCTTCTACCATTCCTTGCTCCCTTGTATATACTGATGCAATGAAAGTGTTTAAAACATCGGCCTTTTCATTATCCTCACTAACCATCTCACCTAGCTCATTTTTGAATGGTCCAATGCACTCCCTCTTAAGTTTTTTGCTATTTATATATTTGAAAAACTTTTTTGGATTAGTCTTGCTTTTCCTTGCAATTCAAGTTTCATTATCTATTTTTGCTACCCTAATTGCCTTTTTGCAATCTTTGTTTCACTCCCTGTTTTTTAAGAAAGATTGTTCAGTTCTTTCAGACTTAAATAATTTGAATGCATTTTTTTTCCTTGCTATTTCCTTCTTTACATGTGCAGTTAACCACATTGTCTGTGACTTACTTCTTTTGCACTTGTTCCCCATTGGTATATACTGTTGGGTACATTTCTGCAACCTTTAGAATTTGAATTCTGACCATTTTTCCTCAGTATTTTTGCCTTTAAATAAAATATCCCAGTCTATGTGTCGCATTGAAGCCCTTAACAATTTGAAGTTAGCTTTTTTAAAATTAAGAGTTTTGGTTGAACCTATACATTTTTGCTTTGCCAGACTGATCTCAAATGTAACCATGCTGTGATCACTGTTTCCCAAATGTTCTCTTACCTTAATATTGGATACCATTTCTGTGTTATTAGTGAGCACTAGGTCCAATACATTGTTATTTCTTGTCGGCGCTTCCACCATTTGTGACATGTAGCTTTCACGAAGTGTGTTCAAAAACCTGCTACCCTTAGCACTCTGACAGGTCTCATTTTTCCAGTTGATATCTGGATAATTAAAATCTCCCATAATTGTAGTATGCCCAAACTGGGCAGCTTTCCTCATTTGCAATAGCATTTGGGCCTCATCATTGTCAGCAATATTTGGTAGTTTGTAGCATATGCCCACAAACAACTTTTTTTTACCTTTTACACCACACTTAGTCTCGATTTCTACCCACATGGACTCCACAATTGGGCCAGTTTCCTCACTAATATCACCTCGCAAATCTGGATTTAGCTCTGTTTTCAAATATAAGCACACACCTCCCCCTTTTCTATTAATTCTGTCTCTTCTAAACAAGGAATAGCCTTCTATATTAACAATCCAGTCATGTGCATCGTTCCACCATGTTTCTGTTATTCCTATTATGTCTAATTGCTCATTAACCACCAGCAATTCTAGTTCTCTTATTTTATCTACCATACTTCTTGCATTTGCTAGCATACAATTAAGTTTAAAGTCTTTACATATATTAATCCCTACATGCCTTTTTCTACACCTTCATTTACTAGGAGTTCCTCCCTACTGACTAAATTTTTCCCCACCCTTTCTCCACCCCCCTGGTCATTTACTTGGACCCAGTTCCTATCTGCTCTATCTATACCCCCCCTTTCCTAGTTTAAAAGCTCCTCCAAGCTTCCTAGCATTCTCTCCCCTAACACAGAGTCTCCTCTACCATTTAGGTGCAATCCATCTCTTCCATATAGATTGTACCCAAGAGCAAAGTCTGCCCAGTGTTCTAAAAACCCAAAACCCTCCTTCCTACACCATTGCTTGAGCCATGCATCAAGCTCCCTGAGCTCCCTCTGCCTACCTGCACTGGTGCATGGCACAGGTAGTATTTCAGAAAATACTACCTTAGAGGTCCTTGCCTTGAGCTTGCACCCTAAATCCCTGAAATCATTCATTAGGGACCTCCATCTTCCTCCTACTTTGTCATTGGTTCCAATATGTACCAAAACAGCTGGATCACTTCCAGCCCCTCCTAACAATCTGTCAGCCCTGTCCTCAACATGCCGAACCCGAGCACCCGGGAGATAGCATACTGTTCAGCATTCACATTCCTGGCAGCAGATTACCCTATCTACCCTTCTAATAATAGAGTCCCCTATTACCACCACCTGCCTTGGTTTCTGCCTGCTCTGCATCCCATCTAGCCTGGAAGGTACTCACAAATGGAACTGGCTGTCAATCATCTGTAAGAAAGAACAGCTAATGGGCATTCTGGGTAAATTTCCTGACCCAGACCAGGACACTCATCCAATTTTGCAATATAATAGGCAGCTCCTCCTTCTCTCGCTCTCTCCAAGTGGCCAAAAGTATCTAAAAAAAACAAAACACAGGAGTGCCCCCACTCATATAATAACATATACACAATGATCATTTCAGAAAGTAGAAGTAACTCAATGTACTCACATTTAGGCAAGGTCAGCTAAGGGGATAACGGAAGCTGACATATAAGCATGTGGAGATCACAAACCTAACATGTAAAATGATAAATAAATTCAGTGCTACCAGAACCTGAGTTGCTTCATTCACAAACGCCAAAAGAAACCTCTGTCACAAGGATTTAACATTATTATTACAGCAATCATACTGTAATTGTTCTGTCTACTCTCCAATGTATTCACTCATTCATGAGAGCATTGCTTGCTCTCCTTAAAGGGATAGTAATGTTTCATAATGAAAGCAGCTCTAATTAATCATCATAGTATTTGGACTTTGGAGAGTGTTATTTTAATTATGTCAGAGTTGTAGTTCCAGAGTAATTCAATGACAAAGTGTCCCCCTCCCACCCCTTTTACTGATGTCACACTGTTCAGCCAGGGCAGAAGGGAGGTGCCCAGGTAGACTACAGAGAGGGACAATCTTCAATTAAGATAAGGGAAAAACCTGAAAAGCTTGTCAAGGGAGGCAGGGATTTCATTGTTTTCATAGGAATAAGAGTGTCCCCTTTTGTTATCTGTCTGGTCTGGTCTATAGACTGCATTCCACATCTGAGAAGAGATGGCTTACACTAGGTAAAAGGGGCGGGAGGGGGAAATGTTGCTTGTGAATATCTCATAAACCATAAAGGTTTGAGAGATAAGACTTATATCATTCTTCATGTTTTTTAATGCCTACAAAATAAAATAAAGATAAAACGAAGTATTACTATCTCTTTAAATGCTCCTAAAAGAAATATAAAAGAAGACAGCATATCTCTGAGAGTAGCACCTGTAGTTGTGGTTCAAAACACTCAATGGAAATATACTCAAAAGAACAAGTTTAGCCCAAAATAATCAAAACTCGACAGGGATGATGATTACTCCTCCAATACCAACATCAATGTACAGATCCTCCCTCATCTCTTTAATGTTAGTCATTCTTGTCTTCACACCCCACATTCTTAGAAAATAAAACAGGTAAGAGGCAAAAGAGTCCTCTAACAGTAAAACTGTAAGAAAAACAGTATAATCCCACTGTTACCCAAAAAGGACCCTGCTCACAAGATAATGCAGATAAAAAAGCCTTGAGGGAACAAACTCTGTAGTATATAAAAACTCACAGCCAAATAGACTGTACTCATTAATTATATGATAAAAATATTTATGATATTTATACTCAACACTCAATGCATTTATTGAGTTCTATCTAACTTCATCAGGGAAATCAAACATACAAACAAATCGTTGTTTAAATTGTTTCAGATAAAACATACCATCTTTAGAAGATATGCAGCTTTCATCGGCGTTCCAAGCAATGCATATTAAAACTATGAGGCTTAACTATGAGACACTTAAAACACCATCTATCTCCACGCCCCGTTCTGGCTTTGATATCGGATACAATGTTATTTCACATAAATACAATGAAACAAAGAAATAAAATGTATATATATATATCTTCAAAGTTGAAAATAATACCGTATATCATAATAAAAGTATAGATCATGAAACAGCCACAGGAGAAAGATATAAATAAAACAATATTCACATTAAATAGGGAAAGTAAAGAAGAAAAATTAGGGGAAATATGAATAAAACATTTTAAAAAATTAGGCCATAGGCCCATAATAATTAGCAAATCTATGATTTATATTATAAAAATATATATATTTTTTAAATAGTATGAGAAATTACTGACTTCTAATTCTTTACTTAAGCCACGTGATGATAACATTCCTGGGGCTAGATTCTATTGCAAGAGATAAATGTTACCTCCCGTTTTATCAAACATTTTCCTATTGAAGTCTATGGGGAAACCTGGAGATAAAAGAAGTGATAATATTAGCACCTGTAATAGAATCCAGCCCATGGTTGGAATATCCAATATGCTTCCCTTTTATAAAGCTGTGTAAATATACACCTTTGGAAACCAGAATACTTCAATTCCCAATATTTTTACTTTTTTTTAGTCCTCCCAGTAGGCATTCATTAAAGCATAACTTTCACATGTTAATAAGTTGCCATTCAATCATTAAGCATATGGTGACTAGCTTGAAAATACGTCTTGAGAAAATAAAGACACAGCGCAGACTCTCTGAGCGTAGTAGTTAGAACAAATGCAATAGCCCCCTCTTCACTTTCCCCTTAGACACGCACTCACTTATCTCTGAGGTTATAACTGCCTCTCAGTTTTCAGCACCTTCACCTGTTTGGAGTTTAATCCAGGTCGATTCACACCCCACAAATCTTGATCATACACCTTCTTTCTTCTACACAAAGATGTTGTTCCTCTTACATATCACAACTTGCATATTAACAAATGCAGGCTGTGGAATTGTCCCTATATATGGCCACAAGGAACTTTGCTGGTGTTAAGAATAGCAGCTTGACAGCCACCAAATCAAAGTGAGTCAAAGGAAATTGAAAACGGGGGCAGTATGTCTTATGCAAAAATGTCTTATTTGTTAGAAAAGGAAAGGGGCATATTGCTATTTGCCAATATATTCAAGATACTGCAGAATAGCACCATAAAATAAATATGTCAATATCAATATGAACAATAATTATACAAAATTAAAAAGTCATTCAAAAAATTATCATTTACTTAAAAATTCTCTCAATGCGTTTCGTGCCTAATATTATATATACGTCACTTTCTCAAGAACAACATTCATGTAGATCAGAAATCAAAAAAAAATTGAAAATATGTCTTACCTATAAAAAGTGCTAGATTCTAACAAAATCTTTACACTTTGGAGACTGATGGCCACGTTAGTGCAGTCTTCACACCTCAGCCGTCAGTCCCTTCCGGTTACGATGTGGCACTCTGCAATGCTTTACAGGAGACCGGGACTGACGGCGCAGGAGCGCAGACAAGATGTCTGCCGTGATACCCGGTTTCCCATCTCATAAGGATAAAGATTTCTTTAGAGTCTGCCACTTTTTATATGTAAGACACATTTTCAAGCTAGTCGCCATATGCTTAATGTTTGAATGGCGACCATGGCGATGTTCCCTTTATCTATTGCATATGGTGCAGCCAACATATTGAATACCACAGCCACATTAGTTCATTTAATTACAAAAGCAGTTTCACATGTGGTTACATTTTTAATATATAATTTCTTCTGCTTTCTGCGACTTATAATTTCATAGGTTTTATTCTATAAAAATTCACAATTAGTGCCTCTAGTATGTAGAAAACTGATATTGCCCATATAAAAGGTTTATAGGTATAAACCAACAGCTTAATCAAAAAGAAGACTTCATGGTATATACCTGTTTACAGATTGGGTTCCATTCCACTGGTTTTAATGTGTTTGTTTTGTTCTCATTTGACCTTTTGTAAGCACTACCATTATGTTTTTTTTTTACCCCCTCAGAAGTCTTCATTTTGATTAAGCGGTTGGTATATACCTATACATTTTTTAAACGTCCATCGGTTTTAATAAAGAGGTATTTCAAACATTTTTTATAGTTTACACAGTTTATCTTTTCATATTTGGTAAGTAGTTAGATATTTGCCTTATTTATTTTTATTTCTCGCTTCAGGGTTGTCCGTTGTCAGAGGGGGGTCAGCGCTAGGCTCATATTCTACTACTGAGTTTAAATAACGTATTTAACAAAAAGAGAAGTTTTATAAGTCTCTTTAGCCACCTGTATGCCTGCAATGTCAGGATGGCTTCTAATCTTCATAGCAAGAAGTTCAACTGCTAAAGCAAATAGTAGTCGAGAAAGGGGACAACTCTGCTTAGTCCCATTTCAGATGTGAATGGCCGGAGTGAAAGTAGGCTTATTGTATTTATTGTATGGCTTGCACATCCAATAAATGGTCAACAAATGTATACAGAGAAGAGACATCTAGTGTAGGCCATGAAAATGTCAGGGAACCAAGAAAACCAGACGAAAACAGGAGTTGCCGGTAAATAAAATACCCTTTATTAAATGATAAAATTAATAGCAAAAATAAATGTGAAGCACAATCTGGGATCATAGTCAAAAATACAAGCCAGGGATGAAAGCCAAAACGGGTAATCAGATGAACCGAGTCAGGAGCACAGGAAGCAGCAGTGTCAGGAACAGAAGCCAGGATCAGGAACCAGACGAATCAGTCAGCCAGGCCAGGGTCATATATAATAATAAGCAGCAGCAGCAGCAGCAGCAGCAGCAGCAGCAGCAGCAGCAGCAGCAGCAGCAGCAGCAGCAGCAGCAGCAGCACCACCACCAAGGGAGGTCATAAACCTTGCAAGGGCAGAGAGATACTGACCCTTACCAGCTAAATAGCCAGAGCCAGCAGGAAAGGGTTAGCTAATTGACAGGTAACCGTGGTAACTGAGATTGACAGACAGTAGCAACCTATCAGCTGAGAAAGCCTGAGACAGGGAAGTAAGGCTGCTTGTTAGTGATCAGCTGAGGTGTGTACCTGTATTACTGAGCAAAAAGCAATAGTGGAATGGGAAGGGTGAGAACCCTGACAGTACCCCTCCCCGCAGGAGAGAGCCAGGTTTATCAGGGAAATGTGCATGGAAGGTGCTCTCTGGGGCAGCTGGGAAGTCCTCTTACATCATGCGGGACATACAGGGTCCCGTAGAAAGTGGAAGTGCCTGATGTTGACGGGTAAATATCTCCGCTACTAGGGGATTTGTAAAAAAAAAAAAAAAAATACACACAGTGTTAATGTTGATTTAAAGGTTAAAACTCATGAGACAGTTTGTATTTTTGGTGATAATTCTGCTTTAAGGTAACAATAGTATACAAGTAGAAGAAACAGCAACATGGCTTCCTGAAGTGGAGATAAAATCATCAAGTTTATTGAAGATTAAAGTAAAAACTTGCTTTGAGGAGTATTTTACGCATAATAATTTGGGCCCAGATTAATATATAGGCCCACAACACATCAGCGACCATACAAATGACTAAGAGCTGTTTGGTCCAAAACACGTCTGGTGTTTTGTGGATGCATTGTTTGTGATTTTATGTACTCATTTGGACGTTTATATTTTATTCTTCAATAAACTTTATTAGTTTACTTTATCTCCACTTCAAGAAGCCGTGTTGCAGTTTTTTTTAAACTTGTATGTGGTTTTACTTAATCTGAAGTAAAGCGCAGTTGCACGATTTTATAGCAACATAAAAACACAGAAAATTAATTACTCTGGTGGATTTGTACATTACCTCTGCACATGTATAAAAAAAGACTGTGGACTGCTACAAGAAAATCCATGTCATTTATTTTTAATACTTGCTCTGTAAGGGCTTTTAGAGTTTATTAGCCACAAACAGGAAATCATAACACTATAATTCAAGTCGAATATAAAAAATCGGATCCTAAAAATACATGTCTATTGAAGTATTATTTTAGATTTTAGCAATGTCTCACACTGGTCTGCTTACATCTTTTGTTTATCTACCGATACACCTCACATTTTGAAATCTATGGAACATTGCCCGAGTCAAAGATGACAGACGCAGAAATTACGTCCTTGCGTGTAAATCAGCATCCAGTTTGAGTTTCCACTATGGTAGAGACTGGCAGTTGCTGAGAGCTGTTTGTATTTTCCCCAGAATGCATTGCGCGCTCCGCGGGAAACCAAAATGGCGAAGGGTTGTAACCGAACCGGCTCGTCTATCTGTCTCTTGTGAGACTAAGCCGCCGGTCAGAGGAGCTTTCACCCAAGCTGGAGGGGGCCACCGGCCGTGGGCAAGTTAATGAGTTGTTTGTTGGGCTGTCTCCGTTTTTGCAGTAGGAAGCGTTCCGCATCACTGAAGTGACCGAATGAGGTGAGCGGGCTCCAGGTGGGGCA
Organism: Rhinophrynus dorsalis; assembly: GCA_037306005.1. NCBI lineage: Eukaryota > Metazoa > Chordata > Amphibia > Anura > Rhinophrynidae > Rhinophrynus > Rhinophrynus dorsalis. Next base: position 175,545,954 of record CM074722.1, read on the forward strand.
TGATATGAGACAGGGACTGATACCGGAAATAGTTGCTTGTGTTAACGTGCGTTCCATGGCAAAGTCTTTTAACCTCAATAAATCCCGGCTCAGCTAGTACAATACCTGTTTGAAAGGAGCCGCTGCTTTATGAGCCCTCCCTCTACCCCTCTCTCTCTCTCTGTCATTCAGCTTTGTGCACCAACTCGCTTCTGTGTGGCTTCTCCTTTGTGTTGTGCCGTGTTATAATACCATTTAGATTGTGGATGGGCGCTGCCTGGATGGCGCTTAACACATGTACTGGTAAGCAGCTTTATTGAGCATGTCTGAACACTTCCATATGAATCAGTCCTCGTCTTTTGTTATGGGTTGACATCAAAGGGTTAAAGACGTTTCTTTGGTTATCTAATATTTTGTCAGTGCAAGGTTTTATTGGGACGGGCATTTCGTATGTCTAAGGGTTAATTGTACAACCCCAGTGTAAGGTTAAAGGTGGTCACCCTTGCTTTTGGCAGCGTTATTGTTAATAGGGTGAAACAGGGTGATCTTGTTTCTCATAAATGCAGCTGGATAATCTTAAAGGGACAACTCCCCTTTGTGTCCTGCTGGGAATTCAGGTTAGAAGTGGCTTTGTTATGGTCTAGTCCTCGCTTCAATGGTGTATTATAACAAACATATAAAGAAAACAAAATACTAATCTCTAATAATTGTAACAAAATATAGCAAGCAATGCGTTGTTATATAATATGCTAATCAAATAAGCTGCTCAGGGTGGAAGAATAACAGTTGCTTAAATGTTAGTAATTGACCTTGTATCAAATATTGAAATCTTTCCCGTCTAACAAATACAATGTGTACATTAAATTGAAACACTGTATACAATTAAATATCTTATTCTCTTTGGCAAGTCAGTGATGGATTCTCCTTTAGAACATTTATAAACTGAAGGTGACTATGCATTTGTTAAAAGATTGATCAGTGGGGTGAAATATCAACTGCCACAATATATATATTGCCTGTATTTTCTTTACTAGTGAATGCAATTTAAAGGGAAGCTGTAGTGTTTTTTGAATTGTCCAATAAATATCTTGGTAGAGGAATAATCAATGATCTTGATTTTTAAATCTATCTAATATATTTTGTTTAGTGTCCCCCCCCCTTATGTTTTGCTAGTCAATGTCAGCTCTGTAGGGTCTCACATATAAACAAAAGTGATTCAATTTTCAACATTGCTGCTGAAGTAGCATAACATCTGATAGAAATGGTTGATACTTGGCTAAATCTGGAGCCTGGGGGGGAAAAAAAATAAAATTATAAAAACTTGGTGTTACAATATCCTAACTAGTGAGTAATTTGTTGGTTGCATTAAGCCTTCTTTTAATGACACACACATATATATATATATATATATATAATATGTAATTTTTTTTTTATTATTGTTTTGGCTGTTCACACAAACATTTTGTGGTGTTTGTAGATCTTATGGGTTAGCTAAACTGACACTTTGTCACATAGCTTTGTCAATAGGAACGGAATTCTGAACTTTATTTTAGGGAAAAAATGAGATGTCAAGGCGAGGTGGTACAGCAAGCAAATATAGCTTTTGATACCTTTTATTGGCTAACTAAGCAGATTTAAATGCAAGCTTTCAAGACCGTAGGTCCCTTCCTCAGGCATGTTATACAGATAAATATGAAAACATCCCTCTTAAATAGAAGTACACATTGCATTGTTTAGCATGGAAATCAGATAAGAGATCTCAATCCAGATATCTTTGATCAGCCAGTGGTAAATTGCACTCTTCCTCTGAGGCTTCAGAGGTATTTACGATCCTCTTGGGTCTGTTGGAAAGGTCAATCAACTAAACTGTGATGTGACAAAAACTCTTTATCTCTGTTTAAACCACTACAAACTGCATTAAATTTTAACATTAATGTTACCTCCCATACCTTTCTGTCCCTCTGAGTGCGGAACTGTCCCATCAATACAATTAACTTAATATCCCTGACACTGTGCCCATTTTGACAAAAATGTTCTTCCACTGGTGTCTCTTTTTGTTATTAACACTGGATCTGTGGGAATTAAACCTCTTATGTAGTGCTTGTCCAGTTTCTCCCACATACAGAGCTGTTGGGCATTTTGCACACATGATAAGGTATATTACATTGGATGATTTACAGATGAAGGTACCATTGATCTTGTGGTGTAACTAGGTGTTTGGAATTGGTATTTTGTCAGTGGTGTAAATGTGTGCACAGGTTTCACATCTCTTTTGTAGGCAGGGTGATGTGCCTTTTTTTTTTTATATTCAGGGCACTCCTCACCATCAGTTGTTTCAAATTGGGAGCTGTCTGAAGGATAGTAAGGGAGGCTGTTGGAATATGTTCTTAAGTCTTTCATCAGTATGTAATTTCATTTGAAGTTCTCTTGATATGTTGCGTAGCTCTTCAACCTGGGGGTGGTAAGTGACCACCAGTGGCACCCGGTTTCCCTTATGTTGTTCTTTGTAGCGCAGTAGATTTTTTTTCTTTGTATTTGGGTAGCCTTCTGTATCTGACTGTCAATAGTTGCGCTATAACCGTGTTTTATAAAGTCTCCTCTGAGTTTCTGGAGGTGCTTGTCACGGTCCATCATGTCAGAACAGATGCGGTGGTATCTGATGGCCTGTCTGTATATGATGGAGTTCTTTGTGTGTTTTGGGTGGAAGCTATTGTTTTTCAGGTGGGTTGGTCTGTTTGTTGGCTTGCGGTATACTAGAAATACTAGATAACTCCAGATGTATATTTCTGCCTTGTTGGGCCTCATCAGTGAGGCACAGCTGGATTCTCTAGGCACTGAGAGCAAGGGGTCCGTGTCTGGATTACCCTTTACTCTTAGGGTGATCCAGGGTAATCCAGATGTGTACCCCCTACTCTCTGTGCCTAGGGAAACCAGCTGCACTTCACTGAGGCCCAAACAAGGCAAAACCTACGTCTAGGGTTGGCTGGTATTTCCTGTGCAGAGGGTACTTGCCCATCATTTTTGAACTGCACCTCCTTTTGGGTGGTATTAGTCTAAAATGAATGTGGAAATTCCTCCTCTGTAATGGCACTAGAAAGCTAAAATGCTCTTGAGCGGTGACTAGCCATAGAACAGACATTGCTTTTCTTCGTTCTCAGAGCCTCACATATTTCGGCTCATTATTTTATTCTACACATGTTTCAAAGGGGAAGGCAGCAGAACTGGGTGATGGACAAAACAGAGGCATGAAAAAGGTCAATCCTAAAAATCAGCCAGAAGCAGCTTGTGCTATTTTAGATGTTTACAGAGAGCTAATGGAGAGAAGACAATGAAGTCTACATAATTATGTAGCACATTGTACAACCTGGCTTGTTTGTTTTTGTTCTCCTTAACGCTGATTTTTAGTTTTAATATTTAAAGCATTTGTTGTGACGTTATAAATGCAACAAAGAAGGTGTGAATGCTAATGGGTCTTGACATGGGTGTGGGGAAGATGTGTATGCATAGGAATCTTTAACCCTTTGAGTGCCAGAGTGGTATGCATTGCGTACTCCTCTGGAATTTAAATGGTTAAAGTGGAACACTCACTTTGTAACCTGTGGGGATTTTGAAAGAACTTTCAAAACACTATATGGTAGGCATTGCCAGACTGCACCCTCATCACAAGTGCCACTTCCTGCATTGCAGTACTAACTAATTTGCATACATTAAATAAGGCTAAATATTTCATGATCTATTGTTTGAAATAAAGGTTAACAAAATAGATGTTTATGAAGGCTTCTTCAAAATCATTTATTACAAAGTTACAGAATTAGACTACCTCTTAACAATAATCCCCACGTACATTACTGTGACCTGAAACTCTTAATGACACTTATGAATTCTGCCTTTGTTATAGAGATAACATCCAGGACTGATTGACGATTATGTACATGGAGGCAATATGACAGTTGTTAGTAAAAATGCTTCTCACAGCACATTAACGTAACATTTTGAGAACCATATATGTGTGTAACATGTTGCTTTTCAATGCTTTGAACATTCCTCTGTTTTTTTTAAGAGTTAAGTAGGCTCATGCATTCTGACTGCTTCATTGTGGGGCGAAAACTGCAAGGAACAGTCATTTCTTCCTTCATTATTGGGATATCCAGACTGACTGACTAAAGAGGTTCTCTTGAACCATGACACAAGGGCAGAATTTATATGGGGCATTAGGATTTTATGGCCATAGACTGGTAAGTTCAGGGTGGTTATTAGTGGTGGTAGCAGTAAGACATATTTAAAGGATTACTCTCTAGTTCACTGTGAATGTTGTGGAACCCAGACTACATATCCCCACTTGTATCCCTCCATACTTTGCATACTACACATGACTAGAATATGGAGCTTGGCTCTGTTGCAAGTGACATCATAAAATCTTAGAAAAAAAAAATGTCAACTGATGTATAGAATTTTTCCCCTTCTTCCTTCTATGTGAATTTGTCATGTACTGTAATTTTATAAGTGGTATATTGCTAAATGGTTGTCTATTGTATTAATGGGATAATATTGTTTCATCCATAAAGCACATCAGATTAATCTATCTATACATCTTAAATCATGGCTTTAAAACTTGATGGAATAGTTACCAAACTTCTTCACTGTAAAGTTAAAATGCCATTTTTTGTCTTCCTGCTCCTATTTGTTGTAAACAAAACAGATGGTGAGGAGTGTAGAAGGGAAATTGGGGAAGGAAGAGTACAAGAGAGATGCTTACTATCAGCTAGTATGATTTAAATACATTTTGTAATCATTCACACAGGCATTACACCCTGGTCAGAGGATAAATGTTTTAAAACATTGCAGAGGTGTATTTATTATGGACGGCACTGTCTAAGTAGAGGGTTGTCGTACTGAAGATTAAGATTAATTTTTTTGAGCAGTGTCTTGCACTTTAGTTTGGGATTGTTAGTTTTTGTTCAGTATTCGGGTCATTCATTTATCTACAGGTCTGAAAGAAGAGGTCTAAGCCTAATCTATGGATATCAAAAATATCTAAAAATGCTTAAAAATCCCTAATGTGTTCCCTCTTTAGCCTAAGCTAATCTGACAGCTGAGCTACAAATAGCTAATCAAACTAAACTACTCATTTAACCCTTTCATAGACAGAGTATTTAAGGTATACATACAGTAAATCTCTCTTCTGGATTTAAATTCCATAACTATAGCAGATAGCTGTGTGTTATGTCACTTCTGTGTACAATATATTGAGAGAATGGGATCCTGGGAAAACTTTGCATTATAGCACTAAAGGAAGCAATGTTTTTAATCTGTACAAAGAGTGCTGTTAAAGTCATGATACTGTCTCCTCTGTGAAAGTTCTAAGTAATCTCTAAGGCTTGCTGCAGTCTTTAGTACAGTATTGCTCAATACGTGAATATGAAATCACTAAGTAGATTACCAAGAAGCATAAGTAAAATGTACTTATGGCTTATTCTGTATTTTGCTGCTCAAGACATGAATAAAGAAGCACTGAATAGATTATCAAGAAGCATAGGTACATTCTACTTATGGTTTATTCTATATTTTGCTACTTCTGCTTGAAATTATTAATTGCAATATATACTGCCTATCAAATGTTATTTTTTTTCCTTTTAAGAGACGCAACTGTAGTGGGTAATTCACTGGTCCTTAAAAGAGCACCTTACCGTCGACATCCTAAGGCTGTTGAGTCTTTGACCAAGCTGTCTGTGCGGCATGGAGAGAAACCCAAGAGACAAGTCTGTAAATTTGAAGAAGGTCAAGATGTCCTAGCAAGGTGGTCAGATGGATTGTTTTATCTTGGAACTATCAAAAAGGTAACTTATCACTTGTGCATTTTAACAATTCCTAAACCATTTGTTTCTAAAAATGATACCACATACCCCTTTCCTACCAAAACCTCTTGCAATTGTCAATTTCTGTTAGTGTCTTTAGATGTAAATAAGATTGCTATGAGTAAGACTTAAAATGAATCCTCAGTTGGCTGCGTTTGTGGTTCAGCACACTATAATGTTGGCTTAGTTATAATACTTTGAGGTATTGAATTATTTGGAGAAAGTGTTGGTATTTGTACTTTAAAATCAGTCCAGCCACTTTTTGAACGTCCTTCAGCCCTTTTAGCACCAGCAAATTGGTTGTGCTGTCTTTATCCATTGCCCTGCCCCTACTAGAAACGTAGACATATGGTTGGGTGGCTGTGCTGCTGCCAGGGAATGGGGACTTGACGTTTATTTTTAATTTTTTAACTGTTCCTGTTTCTCAGTAAAACAAGTTAAGAAATTAAATTTCTTGTTAAAATTATACATTGCTCATATATGCAGATATGTTCATATTTGTTTCTGCTGTATTGCCATGAATATACTATCTCACATTTCAGATAGCTGAACATTTTTAGATGTTTAGTTACAATTAAAGTGGAACTTTCAGATAGTACTAAGTCGCCATGAATTAAGCGCATGGCGACAAGTTTGGAAATCAAAGTCTTTCCTTTAAAAATAGCAGATTCTAAAGAAATCCTTCCCGTTTGGAGACCGGAACCCAGGCTACATCTTGTCTGCTTATCTGTGCTCAGTCCCGATCTCCTTTGAGTAGCCCTGCAGTGACCATGTGGTCACCGGAATGGACTGACCACTGACCACTCTAATCTGCCCGTCAGTCTCCAAACGGGAAGGATTTCTTTAGAATGTGCTATTTTTTTTAAAAGGTAAGACTTCGATTTCCTTGCTAGTTGTCATGCGCTTAATGAAGGCATGGCGTCTTAGTACTATCTGAAAGTTCCGCTTCAATATGTAATAAAATGTTTATTGTAGGGTTTATGCCCCTGGTTAAAACAAGGGCATTCCTACTACTGAGAAGGTTTTTATTCAAATTACTGCACAAATATCATAATAGATCTGCAGTATCTCAATGTCCTGAAACTGTACAGTGGCGCTTTTGCTACACCATCCTATGGACAGCTCTGCTCATTTGACCATAAAACTCCATACGATGGTGTAGCAACAGTGCCACTGAGATACTGCACCTAAAAAATGTAATTCTGCGCTTCAATAAATCTAAAACACCTCTCAGCAGTGGTAGTACCTTTTTGTTTTACTCAGGACAATAAATCCTACAATCTACTGTATATAATTTTTTTTTTATTTGCCATCAGCATTCCCTAGAAGTCTTAGCAAGTTTTTCATTAACGGTTCACTAATATACTATACGGAAGGCCTTGGTTTATGGTAAAATCATTTAATCTTAACCACTTGAGTGCCGGAAAGGCGATGCAATGCAGTAGATACCTCTCTGGCACTCAAAGTTTTAAATACTCATAATGTCTGAATGCTGTTATGATCAAAGTACACACAACTTATGCTTGTGTAATTTTTCTTAGATAAATAAATTTAGGCAGAGCTGCTTTATCCTGTTTGAAGATAGCTCAAAATCGTGGGTACTCTGGAAGGACATACAAACAGGTAAAGGCCAGAACAGCCTTATGAAATGAATGTGTTTGTGCACATGATGGTTGGAACAGATCAGTATGAATGGCTATTTTTACATACTCTGCAATGAGTTGCGGTCAGATTCACCCCGTCTTTCTTTCTCTGTCTGAAAAATTGGTAACCCACACACTATATATTTTAAAGAAACAAACTATTAATGGCCACAGCAAACCTCACTTTACTTGATTTACAGTTTATTGGATTTATTTAAAAAATTATGCAGCTTGCTCAGACTTGTCTGTCCCAGACAAAAGGGTAATTTACAATAGGATAAGTTAAACAAGATGAAATGTCTTCTGTGCATGTCCCCCCTGCCATAGTAACCTATGGATCGGTCTTCTCCATTAGCTGTTGAGAACTCCCAATCTGGTAATAATTTACTTCCCCTTCCCTCCTCAGTCAGCCATTGCCATAGCTGAAAAATATAATGGTAGCGTGTGGGTAAACTGTGGGGGGGACTTAAAGTGTTAGTAATGTCTAAAAAAAAAAAGAGCTTAAAAAGCTGATCTAAATGCAAATAAACGTATCTCTCAAACCGCTATGGTTTTCAGGCATACGTTTTAGACCATTTCAATGAAGGGATTCTGTGTAAGTAATGAGATCTCTGCACTTCTCAAGCTCCTCCGTGTCGACCGACATGGATCTCCTGCTGACAGCTTTACAGCTGTCAGTAGGAGAAATCAAACTTTAAACGCCCATATCTCTTAAACCATAGCGGTTTGAGAGATACGTTTATTTGCATTTAGATCAGCTTTTTAAGCTCTTCTAAATGAGAAACTTTTTTTAGACATTACTAACACGTTATCTTGATTAAGTCTTCATCTGGCGACTTACTGCTTAGTAGCGCTAGTCGCCAGAAATATTACCTGGTTTAAAAGATTTTCAACTTATACAGAGGCTGACAGCGGGAAGCACAGACGTCTTGCCATAGTGCCGTCCGTGCGCCTGTGCTGTCAGACCCTTTTGGAGCCGGCTCCAAAAGGGACTGACAGCGCAGGTGCACAGACGACACTATGGCAAGATGTCCGTGCTTCCTGCTACTGTCAGCCTCCGAATAAATCGTACATCTTTTAAACCAGGTAATATTTCTGGCGACTAGCACTACTAAGCAGCTAGTCGCTTGACGAAGACTTAATCAAGATAGTTTTTGCGGGGTGGTAGTTCCCCTTTAAATGAAATAACTGTAAGAAATGTAATCTTTTTCTCCGTGTCCCCTTCCACGGCCATAGTAACATATGGGGTTTCCTATAGCAGTACTTATCGTGAGGGTATAACAACCATATACTACTAACAACCAATAGATATATAGAATGTATCTATTATGAAAAGAATTGGCCATGGCATGATTAAAAAATAACAATAAAATCTACTAATATGTCTGGGAGACTTAATTGGAAAAATCTTACCCCTTATGGTTTTGCGGCTGCCTGGAGTACCTTTCTGCCAAACCTTGAGTCTGACGAGGCTTGGACATCTCAGTGATGGTGTTGAATGAATATAGACATGGAAGACCAGGTGGCTGTGCTGCAAATTTCTTCTGGGGAGACTGATGTTCTCAATGCACAGGAGGTTGCCACTGCCCTTGTAGAGTGGGCCTTCACCAACAGAGGTGGCTCTCTTTCTGAATGTATGTAGGCCATCTTTATGCATTCCACAATCCATCTTGATATAGATACTTTTGATTATGCTGTACCTTTAACTTTCTCTTGGTGTTGGACAGACAAGCAACCTGTTTTCCTAAATTATTTTGTTTTGGCTAAATATATTGTTATGCGTCTGATTAGATCTAATTTGTGTAATTTCTCTTGTTCGGAGCCTACTGGGCTAGGACAGAATGAAGGCAGAACAATTTCTTGATTCATGTGAAATTCTGATATAACCTTGATTTTGAATTCTGTTTTTGTTCTTAATACTACTTTATCTTGATTGATTGTCATGAATGGTGGTTTATAAGATAAGGCCTGTTCTTCCACTCCTCTGCCTGATGTAAAGCTGTTAAAATCTCACACTGAAGGTTGTGTTTTTTTTTTTTTTTCTCTTCTCTGGAACTCTGTCTAGTGGCTCAAACCCAGGGTACTTCATTAGTTGGTTAAGTACCAAACTCAAGTCGCATGTTAGGATAGTATCCATTTAATCTAGGCCTTGCTTTTTCATTGACTTTAATCTAACTTTTCACCAGGTGATCTTACGCAAATTGCTTTGCCTTAACTGCTGAAATAGACGATGATTAGACCTTGATTGATGCTGGTTTCAGTCCTTTCTCATATCCTCTTTGTAGAAATTCCAGAACGTGGGCTGAATCCAGAGAAGTTCTACTGACTCTGTTTTGGATGCACAAATCTCTGACTGTTTTTCAAACTGTAGTAGATTTTTTTTTTTTTTTTTCCTTCCAGACAAGATTATCTCTGAGTCTGATGGGTCTCTTAATCTCAGGGATGTCCTTTCAGCCTCCATGCCGTTAACCTCAAGAAACTCTGATTCTGATGCTGTACTGGTCCCTGGCTTAGGCGATCCTGCCTGTTTGGTATCCTCCATGGCTTGTCTGTTGCTAGTCTCAATAGTTCCAAATACCATGCTCTTCTTGGCCAATTCAGAGCAATCAGGACAACGTTGGCCCTGTCCATTCTGATTTTCATCAGGACCTGTAGGATCATGGGAACTGAGCGGATATACATATGCCAGTTTGTACTTCCATTTGAATTTCATTGCAACTGTGCCCAGAGCTTGTGGGTGCTTCTGTTTTGAATATGAGGCCATCAAGTCCACTGACCACTTCCCCCATCTTTTGACTGTCCCTGAATATTTTCATGTTGATGGACCATTCTTCCAGGTCCAGCGTGTTACTGTTCAGGAAATCTGCTGTATAGTTTTGTTTGCCTGCTATGTGTACAGCTGAGGTGGTCTGTAAGTCTTCCCATTTCAATATTTTCTCAATTTCCTTGCTCTATGTGTGACCCTTTTGGGGGGGGGGGCGCCTTGATGATTTTTCTTTTTTTTTTTTTTTTTTTTTATTAGATGCTTTAACTTTTTCAGACAGCGTGCTATGGCCCTTAATTCCAGTATGTTTATGTGAAGTTATCTTTCTCTATGACCATAGGCCTTGGACTGTGGTGGTGTTCCAGTAGCCTCCCCATTCTAATAGACTTGCATCTGTGGCGATTGTTTGCCATACAGGATATTCCAATGGAACACTTTTAGTTTGACTCGCTGAGTCCACCATCTCAGTTCTTTTCTCATATTCACTGATACTGGGATTGTTTGAGTTAAATTGACTGAATTCTTGTTCCAATTTAGCAAAAACCATCTTTGTACTGGCATGTGACATCGTGCCCACGGGACTATTTGGATGGCAGAGGTCAATATGCCCAGTAGAATCATATATTCCTGGTATGTCTGATAACTTTTAATTATTAAAAAAAAAACAACTTTTCTACCTTCTTGAAAATGTTGCTGATTCTTCGGGAGGATAAATATGCCATATTTTGCTCCTCTGTGTTCAGATTATCCCTAGAAACAGTAACTGTCGAGTGGGTTCCAGATGGCTTTTCTTTCTGTTGATTATCCATCCCAGCTGTTTCAAGTGTGTTCGTTTTCTGAACATATTAGGTTGCTTGACTTCTGGAATCTGCCACTATGAAACGGTCATCCAGATATGGGATTACTGTGATACCTGGCTTTCTCAGATTTTCTAGGGCTACCTCCAATGTTTTTGTGAACTCTCTTGGTGCTGATGCAAGCCCAAAAGGCAGGGCTTTGAGAGGCCAATACCTGTTCTTGTAGGCAAATCTGAAGAATCGCCTCCGTTTCTGATTGGTATATGATAACTTATCCTGGAGAGCCACTGATGCTAGGAAAGTCCCTGGGTGGACTTTCCGGAGTACTGTGGTTATTGATTCCATCTTGAAAGCACAGTATCTCAGGAATTTGTTTTAAATATTTCAAATCCAGTATGGTCTTGAACCACCCTCAATTGACTTGGGTGCTAGGAAGATTATGGAATAAATCCTGGATCTTTCCTGGCTTCTTGGAACTTGTTCTATAATGCTGTTTTCTAGCAGATTCTGGATGGATTTTTCTAGATGTGCTTCCTTGCCTTGATTCTGTGGTATTTTCGAGGTCTTGAAGTTTATCTGTGGCATTCTGTCCAACTGTAGTGGATACCCCATCTCCAAGTTTTGACCTACCCAGTTGTCTGTCTGTTTTTACCTTCCTGATGGCAAAGAATTGCATTAGTCATTCCCCCTACTGGCGCTGGAGATATGGCACGCAGCTCTTCACAGAAATTCTTTCTTCCCCTGATTTCTATGGGCTCCTTCCTTCCTGTAGCCTGCTCTAAAACCTTGAGCAGATGATTACCTTCTTGTGTCATAAGATCTATGTTGCCAAAATCTGTATCATGAAAAGGTTCTATTCTTAATCTGAAGGAAGTACGCACTGGGTATGATCTACTCCTGCAGTCTTGTGGTAGAAAGGAACTCTTACCATTTGAAATGTTTTTGTTTTTTTAGTTAGAGTTTCTAACTGTTCTCTGAACAGCATAGTCCCCATGAAAGACAGACTAGTTTGCTTTTGGATGAAGAATCGGCTCCCCAGAATTTGCAGAAGATCTTTGGGATAATTTTATAGCGTCCATGGAGGCGTCGCACAAAAATCCCACAACTTCTTTTATTGTAGCAGCTGCTTTTAACAATTTTGACCTGTAGACAGAATATTACATTTTTTCCTTTAGTTCCATCAACCATATTCTTGGTGTCCGTGAGACACATTCTAATGCCATAGCCACTTTGAGGTTCTGACCCTGAAAAGAGAACTGCTTTTTTTAAGGTACACTCCATTCTGCTTTGATCTTCGACGGTGACACTCAGCATGTTATATCCTTTTCTTTGAATGGATACATTTTTTGGAACCTTTTAGGCACTGACACTCTTGTTTCCTTTTGTTCATTCAGCTTTGATGTTTACCGGTGATGAACTGAAACTCTGAGCTGGCTTTCTTTTTTCCCAGAAATGCAGCATCCAATATGTCCTGTTTTGTTCATCTGCGAGCCCAGGTGTCTTTTAGTAAGTGTGTTAGGAAAGACACCATTTTATCAATGTTGATGGAACCTTCTCCTTCCACAGTCTCACCTTCTTCAGAGGAATAGGCCAAGAGCAGATCTTGAACGCTGTCTAAGTTTCCTCCTTCCATTCTACTTGAGGTGCCCTTGTCTGGATCCTCCATGCGCATTCTCTTGTGATGTGCTGGAGATTGCTGCATGGCGTTAAATGTTTCTTGCATGGAGGATCTCATCCTTGCCAGAAACTCTTGGCATTGTCCTGGTACTTCCTGTCCTGCTGCCTTTTTGATGCAGTCTTGGCATAATTTGGCAGGGTCAGATACTGGCAGATTTGATTCACTTTTTAAACAACTCTTAGATTTTTGAGAGAATTTATCTTCTTGCCTCAGAAGCAGATTTTTCTTTCTCTCTTATTACTGCAGAAGACTATTTAGGAGCAGACATCTTTGGGAACTTAACAGTACTAAAATATAACTTTTAATAACAATTTAAAATTACCTGAGCATTTTCACAAACAGAATCAACCCATCCATGCTCTTTAAATAGGCATGTTTGGCTTGCGTTTCAGCCTGGAAGGCAGAGACCTTCCCCATGAACGTGATCCAAATTTTATAAATATAAGGAGTTCTATCTTTCCCTATGTCTGTTCTGCTGTCCGTCAGTGGAACGCTGAACACTTGTGTCTGACGCTGCGGGCCTGCCATTTCCTGTCAGGATGAGGGGAAACATTGGCAGCGAGTGAAACATGCCTCTCTGCCGAAAGTCCTTCAGACTGAGTCGGCGATTCAGGGTTTTGTTAACTCTGGTCTGGACAGCACATTGCAGCCCTCAAGTAGGTTTGTGTTTTTTTTTTTTTTTTTTTTTTCTTCCCTCCATTCTGTCCTGCTTCTCTCCTCTTCGCCAGCTGGCATAAAAAAGACTGAGAAGGGATGGGGAATTGCGTCTTAAATTATTTCTGGATTCGGAGTTCACTCCAGCTAGTAGAGAAAACAGACCCATATGTTATGGCTGTGGAAGGAGACAATGAGGAAACAATATTTATTGTAAACCTTCCCCTTAAAATGATAATGTGTATATATAGCTGATAAAAAGTACATGAAATATAAATAGTGTCTTAACAATTTGATTGCAGGAGCTGCTGAAAGTGGGGAAATGGTTTGTACAATATGCCAGGAAGAATATTCTGATGCACCAAATGAAATCGTTATATGTGACAAATGTGGTCAAGGTATGTTTACAGGGGAGTTAGCCTAGTCTTATCACCCTAGTACTGTATTGAGAATATTATCAATATTGTGAAAAACCACGGTTTCATGGTCACACTGAATTTCATTGCTGTTTTTCCCCCTTTAAGGATCTGATGGTACGCAGTGTATACTGGTCCTTTAAAGGGGAAAATGGCTACCATTTTTTAGTGTTCCCTGTATGTGGTGTATGTACAATTTGGCCAGAAAACATATATTTTAATTTGACTGACAGCTTGGATCCACATTGAAAATTTGCCAAATACAAAGTAGTAATGTAATGTGTAAGCAAATTAATAGCGTATTTGACTCAATGAACAAATTGTTGAAGAAATGTTTTTTAATAAATGTAATAGTTTTGTAATAAGAGTAAAGGATGTTACTGGAAGGAACATGTTGTATAAAAAAAAATGGTTTGCCTGAAGTAGCCTGTCACTTCCCTTACATAGTATATTAATTGTGGGGAAAAATTAAGAGACTAAAGAGGCGGAGGGGAGAGAGAAGGGAATTGCAGTTACTTTCCACCATAAGCATGAACCAGCCAAGGGTACCTGCTGAAATAATCAAATAGCTAGGGGCTTTCTAATCAGAGGAGAGAGAAGCCTGTTTTATCATTGGCTGACCCAGGTTTGTTCTTTGTCCAGTAAGATTCTAAGTTTGTAGCTGAAAATATTTTCTTCATTTTATGTTTAGTTTGTTAAAAATCTCTTGGGGATTCTCAGGATTTGGCAGTATGTTTAGCAGTGTTAAAAGATGAAGGCTATAACGAATGGTCATACTTAATGGCACAGAAAACCGTGACACGTTATAATATTTGTAACACCACTTTTTGGTAACTTCCAATTTTATCATACTACACCTAGAAAATCCTAATGGCCACTATGAGATCTTCAAATGCAAAATACAAACAAATGTACGCCCTGTCCTGGGCATCTGGTCCATAGAGGAGTTGTGAAGCAGGCAGAGTGCATGAACCTACTAAAAACCATTAAGGAGCAGATGGGTTAAAAATCATCACTTTGCAATGTAATGCACACCCACACGGTTCTTAGAGGGTAGAGATTACCATTTGAAGTGAGCAGAGTTTGCTTGCAACTGTTATGTCTACCTGCATGGGTGCAAGGGAAAAATTTATAGTTGCCATTAAGATTTTCTGACCATAGTAAGGCACAAGGAGGTGGTTGGTTTCCTTTTAAAGTAAACTGTAGATCAGTAACTCATGACCTTAGGCCAGGGATACCACATTCCTTAAAGCATAATGAGCCAAGGGGCAAATTCTGTGTGTCTGTCTCTGTATATACCCTTGACCCATTTGTGATCCATTGTGCTTCTGAACTTGAACTGGTAGAATGTAACATTGTTTCAGGCTTCCCATTTGTGATGTATAGCATTTTTCCTCTGCAGAGAGAAGCCAGAATTTTAATGAAATAGCAGCACTGCTGTATTTGTACACCTGGCCAGATTAAAATGACCTGTTGGCTGGATCCAAACCTCAGGATATATTTTACCCATCTCTAACCTAAATGGTTCCCTATGACCGTTCAAGGAGGTGCACATTAATTTTATTATCAGTGCTGTATGAGATTTTTTTTTTTTTTTTTTTCCTAATCTGTTTCAAGGAGATTAAGTATCTTCTCCCCAGTGCTTCATGTGGGAAGAAGACCGCAATAACCTATCAGGCTTTACAAATGGAATGTAAGCCCTCCTGTTCTGTATATAAAGCAGTGTTTCTAAATGATGGGCATTAGCTAAGCGTTGTAATGTTATCCTATGAATAATATAAATGGAGATTCTTGAATTTCAAATTTATCAAAGTGGATCTATCACCACTTTACAAGTTCTGATCACTATGTAGAATACTTGGCGAATAATTATAAAACATTATTATTAAAAAAAGTATAATTATTTTCTAAGTATTCTACGCAATGATCAAAACTTGTAAAGTAGTGATCTACTTTAAATTTGTTATAAGTGTGCTAACTTTTGTAATTGTAAGACCTACAAATATTTTTGTATTTGCACCCTTCATATGTTCTTGACAAATGACCCATAAAATAGTTTTTAACCTGAGAATTCGAGACTGCATTAGGGGTACCCCAAAGGGGAAAAAAAGGCTGATCTAAAAGAAAATGATAGGATATTAAATGGGCAGTATACTGTACATACAGGTCCCTTTTAAATGCTAGACTGTGCCCTAAGAACCTTCGAGAACAGAGACCCCATAGCTGCAAATTCTTCAGCTGTCCTCTGGTAAGTCTTGAGGCTCACAATCATGTGCAAGGCTGGTGCCATCAGTGCAGAGTGAGTCGCTCATGGGAGATTGCCATACTCCGTATTCAACTCCATAGAAGCCATGTGTCTGCAAATCCAGTCAGCCTGTTTCTGTACAGAGGAGCACAGTCTTCCATGAGTCTCCTGTTAGGCACTAATCACCCAGCCTTGCAGATCATGGTTGGCAATGCTTACTTGAAGGCCAAGAAGGAGTTTAAAGCTATGGGGACTCCACCCCCATGGCTCTTAAGGCACACCCCAGCATTCATCATAACATCCCTTTAATTGCTGTAACCTTATTCTCTAGAAGGGCTGGTAATGTCAGTGATGCATACATCGAAAGAATGGTTTGGAATTTGAAGGATTTGCTACAAAGAGTCAGATGAAATGACAAAATTGACACCATTGAGTAGCTTTAATGTTGTACTTGTGGTTCATTTTATCAGTCCTTTTAATTGTCACTTCTCTCCACACACAAGTCACATGTAGCTGTCTAGAGAACACAGACTGGAACTTTTCTCTGTGCTCTGGTTTCACTCTGGGGGAGAGGTGTGTGGGGGTTAGTAGTGTTTCTGTGGTTTGGGGGGGAGGGAGTTGGCTGGCTGCTGAGGATGGTTGTGTAAGGGCTCAAGGTGAGGTTTGGGTGAGAGGTGAGACTAGGTGTCCATGTAGTAGTGTGTGTGGGTGGAATTGGTGGGTGGTGGTAAGGTGGTGCCTAGGAGAGTCTTGACTCCTGAAGTTCTATCCATCTGTACCAGATATAGGTGACTGGTGCCTGCTGTGTAGGGATTTTGTTCAGTGTTTGGCTAAACTATTTACATATGGCTAAAAGCTCTTGTTGTTTGTCCAGGTTATCACCAACTGTGTCACACTCCGAAGATTGACCCCGGCGTGATTGACACTGATGAGAAATGGCTTTGTCGGCAGTGTGTGTTTGCCACTACAACAAAGGTGTGCCTTATTAAGAATGAAATGGAAATAAGCACTAACATAGAAGCCCATTATATAATAAGGGAGACAAGCTAAATGTATATTGCTCAAATGCATTCTGGTGAAAGGGTGGTAAACCCTAAGAATAAAACTGTTTAACCTTCAGAGCATGTTGCTTTGACCACAGCTATGCTAATCTCATTGTTAAAATTATGCCATTGTGCATGTCAAATAGTACTGTTGGTTTTGAGTATGGAGAAAGACTCCTTATTTACTACCTGTTGTCTACCAGGCTAGTAGAGGAAGGCTTTATCCAACCCAACAGTAATCGTATTGGGTGTAAGACTGTATTTCTTTTGTGAGGCTAGGAAAACTAGTTTGTATCTTTATTCAGAGGGTTTACTGTTCCTTTTAATTTACTCTTTTTTTTCCAAAGAGAGCTTTGCAAGACAAAATGAAAGCATGGATACAAGCGTAAAGATGCACATAAGATGGCTTCCAATATAAAATCCCCTTAACGTAACTTAACTAGGCATTAGGTGACCGCAAAGATACATTTCAAGTATATCTATATCTTCATAGTACATTCAAATCAACCACTGAGGCCTAAATGGGAAGGTACAAGCGAGAGACCCAGAAACGTGGAAGCATGTATGTGGCAATGTCTACTCCTTACATTTCTATTCATTCTAGTACTACAAAATTAATTTGACAGATTTTTCACACACTTGCTCATGCACAAAAGTACATTCTGCATCACACATTTTGTGACATGAAAACTAAATTACAAACACACCTCCCTCTTTCTGGCACACATGGGGTTAAACACTTATTTTCAGTAACGTATCAAAATATTCTCTCAGGCCAAGTGATTTTCATTTTCTCCACTGTGTAAGAGCGTGTGCGGCTGGTGCTTAAGGGGTTAAAGGATGAAAGCTCATCAAATATCTTGTCTTTTTACAAATATGTAATTCCCATTTGTCTTATGTCCTATATGGAACACAGGAATCATGGGCTACAGTCCCCCTCCTCCAGAATGCAGGGCACTTCAAAAAAGGGTAGGGCCTTTGAGGTGGAGACACTATTCTCTTCCTCCAGCTTTACCACTCCCACCCCCAGTTTTAAGTGGCCTCCCTCAAGATGAGAAGCAAGCTGTCACTACTCTTAGATTTTAGACTTAATTTTTCCTTAGGTATGGTGTTGTGTAATCCTCCGTTAGGAAGGCTTCCTTTAACTGGCTGCCCTGGAGTTAATTTGCCCAGTCCACAGGTGTATTTCTGGACCATTTTCCTGTGGAGGTTGACTATTGAAAGTCATTGCTGAACTGAGATTCGGCACAATATAATGGGAGCGTGAAGAGAGAGAACTGGCAAGTTAACAATTTGAGTGCTATTGTACTAATGCTAAATGCCCTGTCCAGTTCTTGGCACTGACTAGATATAATTCCGCCTAATTTGCACTCAGTCTTTCCACCCCTCCAGTTGTTTTCGAAGATCTAAAGGTGGCTGCTATTTCGATTAGGCTTCATTAAACTTTTCTGTGCGAATCTGCCTTTTTCTGTCCAACCAACCTTCCTCTAAACTGTAAGCTGTCTTGAGCAGGGCCTTCTGATAGGAACCTGGAGGCTATCTTGAAGTGTAACTCTGCAGCCATCGGTGCTGCCCTGCAGCCTACCTTGGCTTCTGTTTGGGTCATTAGCGCTATTGCCATATGGGGTGAACAACTTACTGATGCTGTCAGAAATGGTGCCCCTAAGGAGGACCTTTTAGCCCTCTTAGCCAATATGTCTGAGACTCACATATGTCACTGACGCTCTTTGATGCTGTCAGACTTGCAGCTAAGGCTTCGGCCTTCTCTGTTTCCGCTAGATGCACATTGTGGCTCAAGATTTGGTCTGTGGACCTCTCATTGAAGAAGTCACTAATTTCTCTCCCTTTTCCAAGCAAATCTGTTTGGCCCTGAATTGGCTGTGGTGGCCAAGAGGGGGATGTTAGCAGTCGCCCTATCTTGGACCTCAAGGATCTCCATTCTTTTGTGGAGACTTCACACTTCAAGATGGAGTCCTTGCACTCTGTCATCGCAGCTATGTGTCAAGAAGAATTCTTGGCCTCTCTGGACTTGCAGGATGCTTGCATGTCCTGATTTTTCGGGACAGTCTGAAGTACCTGCGTCTTGGGGCACTTCCAGTTCACGTCTCTACCCTTTGGACTTACCTCTACTCCTCTGGTATTTGCCAGGGTCTTGGGAGCATTAATTGCCATCATGCAAACCTGTGGGATTCAATTGACTCCCTATATGGACCACCTTCTGCTGAAGGGTCCGTCCAAGGAACTCCTGCACCAGCATGTCAAGGATTGTGCTCAGATTCTCCTCCACCATGGTTGGATTCTAAACATGGAGAAATCTGCTTTGGCCCACTCTCAGGTCCTGGTCTTCCTTGGGCTCAGGCTTGATAGCTGCAAAGGGAAGGTTTTTCTGATGGAAGATTCCATCTAGCAAACCATGCATCTGGTATCCCGAGCTCTGGAGTGTCCCTCTGCTCCGGTCTGCAAGTTCTTAACCCCACCACCACTAAAAGTATAGCATTTGCAAAGGGAATGGCTGGAAATGGCACTTATGTGCAAACCAACAATAAAAGCTCTGGGCACTATTAAGCTGTACCCTGTCAGCTCCTTTAATTCTTCAGTGGAAAGACTGCTGTCCCCAAATCTCAACTCACGAAGCCAGTATGTATGCAACAAAACTGAACAAAAAGGAGGTGCCAATAGTGGCTTATCACACCAGTATCCTGAAAAGAATATAATCAAAATTATATACTCCTCATCATACCTTAGATTTGATGGAAGAATTGAAGTCACAGATAAGTCTTTGTATTTCTGCTTTCCTCTGTGTCCTTACCACGGCAGAAAATCAATGGGTTAGCTCCGCCTCCCAGCTGGTAGGACCAATTAACAAACTCTTAAAAGAGACTCCTGGGAGAGAGGATTCAGTTTTCTTTGGTCCTACCAAGCTGGTAGACGGAGGCCATTGGTCTCCTGCTTCTGAAAGTTTTGTTTGTTATTTTTTTCTTCATCTATGTGTCCAGCCTGCAAACGCTGGACACATTACTGGGAGCACTGCGGTCCTCATACCTTAATAGGTCCCTGAGGACCATGGAGCATTCATTCCTCGTCCTCAGAGCACTGCCTTGCCGCTAGCACGCTTCTCTCTCCATCCGGTATGAAGAGGGCGCGCGGGAAGTCGGCGTTCCTATTCTGAGCCGAAACCGGAAGTTCGGCCCGATGCGTTCCACCGGTGGAACGCACTTCCGTTTTCGGCGTCTCTTCAGCATGGCAGCGTCCTGGAGGATAAAAGACCCTGTTCCACAGATGTAGAGCTTCCATTAGGTGAGTGATCTTCAGTCCTTATGCTGATTTGATGCTTTTTCTGTCTCCTTTGATTGAGTACCATGTCTACTGCTCCTAAATCATCCTCTGCTGATAAGACTAAGGCAGCTACAGATGCAGTGACTCCCAAAGAGGATAAGCCTACCACCAAGTCTAAGACTTGTGCAGGCTGTGATGTTAAGCTCTCTGCCTCAGATTCTGCTAAGCTATGCCTAGCTTGCATGAAGAAAGTGGCCAACACTGAGATTCCTGCTCAATTCCAGGATTTCCTTGGATGGATGAGGTCTTCTATGCAGGAGACTTTCTCTGCGATGCAAGAATCATCCAGGAAGAGGCATAGAGCATCAGATCCAGAGGAAGGTACTTCTGCTATGCATGAGATAGAAGATGAAGGCAGTATTATGGATATAGATTCTGTTGCCTCATCCATTGAAGAAGGAGAGTTAAAGGGATAGTATTACTTCAAAATTACAATCCCTCATATTGTAGCCTTTAATAAACTGAGTTAAATGACACCAGCGGCATCTCTCAGACCTTTATGGTTTAAGAGATAGCCGCTTTCAAAGTTTCCTCTCCCCTGCTGTCAGCGTTCTGCTGCCAGCAGGGAAATCCGGTCCCGGGACAGGCGGAGGCTCTTAAACAGAGCCGATATCTCGATTATGGAAGGAAAAATGATTCATTGAAACAGTCTTCTACGTGTGCTTGGTTACCAAGCACACGTAGAAGACTGTTTCAATTAATCATTTTTCCTTCCATAACGAGATATCTGCTCTGCTGAAGAGCCTCCTCTTGATTCAGAGACCGGATTCTCCTGCTGGCAGCAGAAAGCTGACAGCAGGGGAGAGGAAACTTTGAAAGCGGCTATCTCTTAAACCATAAAGGTTTGAGAGATGCCGCTGGTGTCATTTAACTCAGTTTATTAAAGGCTACAATATGAGGGATAGTAATTTTGAAGTAATACTATCCCTTTAACAGAAGAAAGAGGTTCGTTTAGCCTGGAGAAATTGGAGGGTCTTCTTAAATCTGTTAGAAAAACGCTAGGCCTTTCCGATACTCAGAAAGAGTTGGATATTATGGATGCAGCATTTATAGGTCATAAGAAGCCTGCTCTAGTATTTCCTGTACACAAATCCATTCAAGACACTATTAAAGGTGAATGGGGACTGACAGATCGCAGATCAGCCATGTCCAGACGTTTTGGAAAAATGTTCCCCTTTTCTGATGAAGAAACTGCAGCATGGACCTCTCCTCCTAAAATTGATGCAGCCATTGCTCAGATTTCAAGACGGACCACCATATTATTAGAAGATGGGGCTACATTGAAAGACACCATGGACAAAAGAGCTGACAGTGCTTTGAAAAAGCAGTTTGCAGCCATTGGAAATAATCTGAAATCAGCCACGGCCTTGGCCTGTATGTTTCGTACCCTTAGAATTTGGCTGACTGAATTAGAAGAAAAAATTGATTCTTCAGTATCCCGCTCCAGACTATTGAAAGAGGTTGCTTCCATCAAAGACGCGGTCAATTATTCCTGTGACGCGTCATTGGACGTCATTAAACTACTAGCCAGATCATCAGCCCTTTCAGTAGTGGCACGAAGAGCCTTATGGATTAGAGCATGGGAGGCAGATGCTTCTTCCAAGAACCGTCTAGTATCCTTACCCTTCTCTGGTGAAATGTTATTTGGGGATCGTCTACAAGAGATCATCAAGAAGTCTTCAGGAGGAAAGAGTACCTTCCTGCCTCAAGATAGAAGGAACAGATCTCCTTTCTCCAAGTCCTCAGGGTTTCGCAAGCAATCCTTTCGGGAAGCAAGCAAATACAGGCCAGGACGGAGCTATGACCAGAAGAAGAAAGGTCCTGCACCAAATCCCAGAGGTGGATCCAGAAGGGAATTTCCCAAAAAGGGTCAGTTCCCAAAACCATCGCAATGAAGAGCACAGGGCCCCATCTCTACTCCCAGTTGGGGGCAGACTGGGTCAGTTCCTAGAATCTTGGAAAATGATCCAGACAGATCGATGGGTTCTGAAAATAGTAGAGATGGGATACCCCTTAGAATTTCTTTCTGTCCCAAACATATCAAGATTCATGACATCCCAAGTGACGAACAGAGGTCTCAGGATCAAAGTGGTTCAAATGATCAAGGATCTTCTGGAAGCCCATGTTATAGAGGAGGTGCCTCTGGACCAGAGGCATTCTGGAGTTTATTCAATTCTTTTTCCAGTAAAGAAATCCTCGGGTGGTTTAAGGATGATTCTAGATCTCAAATGGATCAATTCATTTATCAAGACACAACGGTTCAAGATGGAAACCCCGGCATCAGTAATCCGGGTGATTCCTCCTCAAGCCTTTCTCACGAAGATAGATCTGAAGGATGCCTATCATCATATTCTTATTCTATCATCCCACAGAAGGTTCTTGAGGTTTGCGATTTTTGGAAAACATTACCAGTACAAGACTCTTCCTTTCGGATTGGCATCTGCCCCCAGAGTCTTTACCAAAGTCCTAGCTCCAGTCATGGCAACACTAAGGAAAGAAGGTATGAGGTTAATACCTTATCTAGACTACATTCTCCTTATAGAAGAAAGCAGAGAGAAAGCCATTCAAAGTACTCATCATTGCCTACAGTTTCTGTCTCAGCTAGGTTGGGTCATCAATCATCGGAAAAGCCAGCTGATCCCATCCCAGGATCTAGTGTTCCGAGGAGAGACAAGCCAGAATTCGATCCAGAGTACTAAACTTCCTTCAAAAAAGGATGCACACAGCAAAGGACTTCTCCAAACTGTTGGGCAACCTATCTTCAGTAGTACACATAGTTCCTTGGGCAAAATTCCATGTCAGAAGAACTCAGGACAACTTCCTGACAAGTTGGAGAAAGCGTCCAGGAGATTTCTCACAGCTAATCCACCTAAAGCAAGCCACAAAGATAGAACTGACTTGGTGGCTCAGAAACAAAAATCTTCAGAAAGGAAGAACCATCCTGGATCCCACATGGCACATAGTCACCACGGATGCAAGCAGCACAGGATGGGGAGGCATTTACAACCAAAAGACGGTTCAAGGCCTCTGGACTCAGAAGGAAAGCAAGTTCCACATCAATCTCTTAGAGCTGGAAGCCATATGGAGGACACTCAAGCATTTCAGCAAAATCCTGAAGGGACAAGCGGTTTGTGTCAGATCAGACAACGCAACTGCAGTCAGTTACATTTTAAATCAAGGAGGGACAAGAAGTCGCAGTTTGAATGCTGTAGCAGGAAAGATCCTAAATTGGGCTCAGCTAAATGTGTCCCACCTATCAGCATCTCATCTAGCAGGGTCTCTAAACACCAAGGCAGATTTCCTCAGTCGTCAAACCCTGGATCCAGGCGAGTGGTCCTTGAAGGACAAAGTCTTCCAGACCATAACATCCATCATGGGTCATCCAGTAGTGGATCTGATGGCGTCAGACAAGAACAACAAGTGTCAGCTGTTCTATTCCAGGTGGAGGAACCACAGAGCTTTGGGGCAGGATGCTCTCACGTTTCCCTGGAAGTTCCAGTTGGCTTACATATTCCCTCCTCTGCCTCTTCTGCCAGAAGTAGTAAAGAAGACCAGGAGGGACAAGGCCCAGATCATTCTGATTGCTCCAGACTGGCCCAGAAAAATTTGGTATGCGGATCTTGTGAGGATGTCCATCCTACCTCCGTTCCCCCTGCCTCTCCTTCCAGATCTATTATCCCAGGGTCCCATTCTTCACTCCAACCCTTCTTTCTTGAAGCTAACTGCCTGGAGGCTGAGCGGAGATCACTCAGGTTAAGAAATATCTCCTCTCAGGTTGCGAACACCATTATTTCAGGAAGACGTTCATCATCTTCTAGGATCTACTATAGAATTTGGTCCATTTTTCACAATTGGTGTTCTGAGAAGCAGCTATCCAGAAAAGATATTTCTTCCAGCACCATCCTGGATTTTCTGCAGGAAGGTTTTAAGAAAGGATTAAAAGTCCAACTTTCTGCTCTATCAGCAGTTTTGGCTACCCCTTTTTCAGAGGAATATATTGTTAAAAGGTTCATGACTGCTATTACTAAGATCAAACCTACCATTAGAGAAATCATTCCGGCATGGGACCTGAATTTGGTTCTCACTCAACTGGCATCCCATGAATCCTTTGAACCCCTGCAATCAATTTCAGTAAAAAATCTGACTCTTAAAACAGCATTTTTGACGGCTATCACTTCAGCCAGAAGAGTTAGTGAATTACAGGCCCTTTCCTGTTTATCTCCTTACACATCTTTCCACCAAGACAAGGTGGTACTTAGAACTAGACCATCCTTCAGATGTAAGGTGTCATCTGAATTCCACCTTAGCCAGGAGATTGTTTTACCCTCATTCTGTCCAGATCCTAAGCATCCCAAGGAAAAGATATTCCACAACCTAGATTTGGTCAGATGCCTGTCTACCTACCTTGAAAGGACTAAATCCTTTCGCAAGTCAGAATCATTATTTGTCCATTTCTTTGGGAAATTCAAAGGTTCCGCTGCTTCCAAACCTTCTATAGCCAGATGGATCAGAGATTGCATCAAATTGGCGTATATGACTGCTGGTCAAGATCCTCCAGTAGGTATTAAAGCACATTCTACTAGAGCAATTTCAACTTCCTGGGCTCAAAAGGCGGTAGCCTCACCAGAAGAAATTTGCAAGGCAGCAACCTGGTCTTCCTTGTCAACCTTTATCAGGCACTATAGACTTGACGTCCAGGCCTCAGCCGATGCGAAGTTTGGCAGGAAGGTCCTTCAGGCGGTGGTGCCTGTCTGAGGTAGTATCCCTCCCTAATTTTACTGCTTTGGGAAATCCCATTGATTTCCTGCCGTGGTAAGGACACAGAGGAAAAGGTGAAATTTACTCACCGATATTTGGTTTTCCTCTGTGTCCGTCCACGGCACACCCTCCCATATTTGGGACACCCATCTGGGCATTTTTGTCAGTAATGTGCTAGTGGGTGTTATGTTTATTTGAGAGTGTGTTTAATTTCCTGGGAAGGAATATTGGATTTATTGTGTATATATATATATATATATATATATATATATATATATATATATATATATATATATATATATATATATATATATAAATATATATATATATATATACTAACCTGTTTCTCTTCTACAGCTTGGACAAAAGTATAACTGAATCCTCTCTCCCAGGAGTCTCTTTTAAGTGTTTGTTAATTGGTCCTACCAGCTGGGAGGCGGAGCTAACCCATTGATTTCCTGCCGTGGACGGACACAGAGGAAAACCAAATATCGGTGAGTAAATTTCGCCTTTTTTTAATTCAATAAAGTGTTTAAATTAAATTAAAAAAATAAAATAAAATGAAACCTTTGAGAGCCAGAGGGGTACTCAACACATTGCAAAGCAATGGGTTGCGTATCCCACTGGCACTCAAAGGGTTAATGAACATATTTCTAACTATATAAAATTTTCTGCTGAAGCCATAGGAGTGGACTTTCCTCCACCTGCAGTTGTTCGCCCCTGGGGATGTTCATAAGGTGGAATTTCTAGCTATGCTGGTCAATATTTTGGAGACCATTGCATTTCTCAATGAAGTGATCTTAGAATCTGCCAGGTTCTCTGGTAAGTCCACAGCTCTATCTGCAACGCATTTTACTGTGATACAAGATTTGGTTAACTGACCAATCTTCCAGGAGTTCCTTGGTGTTCCTTCCCTTTGTGGGCAAATACCTCTTTGGACCTGATCTGGGTAAGGTCATCAGTGATGCCACAGTAGGCAGGACCATACTCTTGCCCCAGATAGCTACAAAATGTTTTTTTTTTTTTTTTTTTTTTTTCCTAGCAGGATGTGTGGCTTTCACTCCCACCGCCAGTTTGTGGAGCACACTGTTCATTCTCCTCTTGCCTTCCATTCCAGCCCTGCCCCAAAGCCCAAGCAGACTAGGAAGGACAAGAAGTCTGTTTTAAAAGCCTAAGTTTTACTAGCCCATCTCTTCATGACTTGTTTGGTTCAGGTCTGTTATTGCCCATGGGTGCTGTCTCCCATCTTTAAGACCCATGGGAGTTTTCTGTGATGCACCAGTGGGTTTTGCTCTTCATTTCAGAAGGGTACAGCATAGACTTAAAGTCCCTTCCACCTCACAATTTTGTCCAGAGTTCTTCAGACCCAGATCCACACGTCTGTTCAGAAGCAGCAGCATCCCTGTTGGAAAAGCAGTAGGTAAAGCCCAGGCACATTTTTCAAGGTTATACTCCAATCTTTTTGTCCCCAAGGACAGAGACCACCGTACTACTCTGGATCTAATATGTGTCAACCATTATGTGGAAACTCCAGTTCAAGGTTGAATCACTGCTCTGTCATCGCAGCAATGTACCAAGAAGAGTACTTAGCCTCTCTAGATCCACAGGATGCTTACCTCCACATCCTGATTCATCCAAACCATCAGGGCTACCTTCACTTTGCTTTCAGTTGCCCTTCTTATTGCCATATCATCAGCTCCATGGATTTTCAGAGGCAATGGCCACCCTGGTGGCATAACTCCAATTTAAAGGGATTTATTTAACTGGGAACTTTCACCTGTAAAACACTTTTTAGCATTTGCCTAAGCTATTAAAATTGTATTTCTCTGTCGTCCAATACAGGTTACTGGTAACTTTGGGTAGGCGATCTGCCCCTTTAACTAGGCGGGAACAATTCTAGAAGTGAATGCAGGGGGTGGAGCCTACCTTCCCTCCTTGGCTGCAGCTAGCCAATTAGCCCCAGTAAGATTTGTTCCTTGGTGAAGACACGGGCAAAAAGATTGGAGTATAACCTTGAAAAGAAGCTATAGTTTTAGCTTCTTTATTATTTTTCTGTTAGGGATGGGATGTTTTGCTGTCGGCTCCTCTCCGTTTTTGGGGACCCCTTTGAGGTTGATCCTGATCCCTTGGCTGAGGGCCTGATCAGAGCAGTCTTAACTACCCTAAACATTCCCTTATCTCAGGAGGTTTCTTTGGATCCCTCTGATGTATTTCAGGAGCCTAAAAGGCCGTATACTTGTTTTCCACCTAACCCCACTCTTGACTGCCTTGTATCTGATGAGTGGAAGTCTCCGGACAGGAAACCTTCTGTTTCCAAGAAATTTGCCAAGCCTTCCCCTTCTGAGGTGGCGCTTGCTCAGTGAGTTCATCTCCCCCCCCCCCCCCCCAAAGTGGATGCTCCTGTCTCCAGGCTATCTAATTCCACTAACTTGCCAGTTGCTGATGCGTCCGCCCTGAACGACTGGACTGAGAAACTTGAGGTCTCCCTCAAGTCCATTTCTGCCACTGCTGGTACTGCCATGTGTCCAGTGTTTGCTGCGGTCTGGACTGAACAGCTCACCCTGGCTGTCTGTCAGGGTGCTTCTACTTCGGATATGTTGTGGCTTCTTGCCAACATTTCTGAGGCCCAGCACTGTTTCTGCTGCCTTATTTGATGCCATCCGTTTGATGGCAAGGGTTTCCACCATGTTTGTGGTTGCCAGACGAGCTCTTTGGCTCAAGATCTGGTCTGCTGACACTGCTTCCAAGAAAGCTTTGCTGTCCTTGCCTTTTCAAGACACCTCTTTGTTTGGGCTAGATCTTAAGAATCTGATTAGTGAGGCCACAGGGGGCAAGAGTACCCTTCTGCCTATTGTACCCAGGAAGAAGACTCCTCTCAAGCGTAATTGGCTTTTTAGTTCCTTCCAGATTGAGACACGTCCGGCGAACCAGGCGGTTCCCTCAGCTCTGTGTTCCTTCTCCAAGCCCAAATAGCAATGGAAGCCCAAGGTCTCCAAGCCTAAGGCTTCTAAGCCTCCTTCAGCATGAATCGCCGAACCCAGGTCACCACTCGGCTGTGGGTGGCTGTCTACGTCACTACCACACTGTCTGGAAGGATTCAGTGGCGGACCCGTGGGTTTTACAGGTGATGGCAGAAGGGTACAGGATCCCTTTAATCTCACTCCCTTCCTTTTCTTTTTTTTCCCTCTTACACCCCAGGGCGAGGAGAAACGCCATCTGTTTAATGGCGCTATCCAGGCCCTTCTGGACAAGGATGTTCTGGAGCCTGTTCCAGTTCGGGACAGAGGTATGGGTCTCCAAGAAGGATGGCGGTTGTCCCGTTTTGGATTTGAAGGATCTCAATTCCTTTGTGACCCGGACTCATTATCACCAGAAGTCCCTAAGGATGGTGATTGCTGCTAGGTCCCGGGGAATTCCTTGCCTCTCTGGATCTTTAGGACACGTATCTACACATCACCATTCATCCAGAGAGTTGGCAGTATCTCAGATTTGCCTGCGACCAAGGACACTTTCTGTTTTCAGCTCTTCCCATCTGACTTCAGCTCCTCAAGTCTTCAACCGTGTCTTGGGAGCTTTGGTATCCGTCCTCAATCAGGACAGCATCAGAGTTACTCCATACATGGACGACCTGCTTCTGAAAGCCCCTTCAGTGGAACTTCTTCATCAGCAGGTTCAGGACTGCATTCCCGCTCACCCATCATGGGTGGATCATCAACATGGACAAGTCAGATCTTGTCCGATCCCAGCATCTGGTCTTCCTGGGCCTTTTCTTTGACACTCAGCAGAGCATGGTGTTTGTCACAAATGAGGTGGCTCACCAGATCGCCCACTGGGTTTCTGCTGTTCTGGCTCACTATCCATTTCCAGCCAAAAAGGTGTCCTCTCTAGTGGGGAAATCTCCACCATAGAAGCGGTCCCATTTGCCATGGCTCACACCAGGGAACTCCAGAGGTTTGTGATCCAGGTGTGCATGGGTCAGCCAGATCTGAAGAAGTCAGTATCCCTCCCTCTTCATGTGGAACAGAGTTTGTCGTGATGGCTCGACCTCCAATCAGATGAAGGGCAAGTTCTTCCTGGGATCCTCCTGGACCACTGTGATGACGGATGCCAGCCTCTCCGGATGGGGAGCGGTCCTGGGTCACCTAAGTGCTCAGGCTCTGCGGTCTCCGGAGGAATCTCTCCTTCCCATCAACGTGTTGGAGCTTCGGGCGATATTTCGTGCCTTTTGTCATTAGACTCCCCAGCTGGAAGAATGACCAGTCTGGGTCCAGTCTGCCAATGCCACAGCCGTTGCTTACATCAACAGGCAGGGCAGAACAGAAGTCTCGCCATTTGGTTAGAGGTTAAGGCTATTTTGTCCTGGGCAGAAGAACATGGTCCTGCTATATCCACAGTACACATTCCTGGCGTAGACAACGTCATAGCAGACTTCCTCAGTCGACACAGTGGGCAGAGGAGAGTGGGAACTGCACCCAGAGGTGTTAACCCTCATTGTTCAGAAGTGGGGTCTTCCTTGAATCGACCTGATGGCGACAAGACACAAACGGAAGGTTCCAAGGTTCTGCTTTCGCTGGAGGGATCCTCTAGCGGTGGAAGCTATGTCCATTCCCTGGTTATTTCCTCTGGCTTACATCTTTCCTCCTCTTCCCATGTTGATCAGGGTGTTATGGAAATTACGACTGGATCGCTGTCCAGTCATTCTGATTGCTCCGTACTGGCCTCAACAGGCTTGGTTCCCGGAGCTTCTGGATTTGTCAGTGGCGGAGTCATTCCGGCTCCCTTGCCGTCCGGATCTTCTTGTACAGGGTTACCTGTGGAAGGACGACGTTCATCGGCTAGCCTTGACAGCTTGGAAATTGAATCCTCAATATTGAAGAGGAAAGGTTTTTCTTCTGGTGTGGTGGCTACTATGCTCAGTGCCCGCAAACCTGTTTCTTCTAAGGCTTACCATCGTGCCAGTCGACCTTTCTGTCTATGTGTGCTGATAGGGACCCTACTCAGGAATTTGATCTGCCTATGGTCCTGGCTTTCTTGCAGGACGGTGTGGATACGTGCCTCAATTTGAGTTCCCTTAAGGTTCAGACTTCTGCACTTTTTCTTTCAGAGGTGCATTGCTATCTTCCTGATGTCAAGGTTTTCTTCCAGGGCGTTGCTCATACTCGTCCTGCTTTTAAGACTCCCACTTCTCAGTGGGATCTTAACTTTGTTTTGGGTGTCCTTCTGCGCTCTCCCTTGGAGTCCTTTGCTACTATTCCTCTACGCCTTTCTCCTGGCGATTGTCTGTTCGCCGTGTCACGGAGTTACATGCTCTGTCTTGTAGGCCACCCTCTCTGTTTTACAAAGACAAGGCGGTGCTTCGCAGGAGTTTCTCCCGACGGTGGTTTTGGAGTTCCACATTAATCAGGAGATTGTGGTGACTTTTTTTCTGCCCTGACCCTACCTCTGACAAGGAGAGGGATCTCCACTTGTTAGATGTGGTGCGTTGTCTCAAGTTTTTTATGTACATCTCACTGAGACCATTAGACAGTCTGATGTGCTGTTCGTCATTCCTGAGGGCCCAGGGCAGGGAGACCTGCATCCAAAGTGACTATTGCGTCTTGGATCAAGTCCACTATTCATAAGGCTTACGAGCTAAGGAAGAAGCCTGTTCCCTTTTGGGTCACGGCTCTTTCTACTAGATCTATTGGGGCTCCTTGGGCTTACAAGAATCAGGCCTCCACTGATCAGTTGTGCAAGGCTGCCACTTGGACGTCTGCGCACACCTTTTCAAAACATTATCATGTTGATGTGCTGGCATCAGCTGATGCCGGTTTTGGGAGGAAGATCCATGGAGGCAGTCTTGCCTGTCTATGATCTTCTTCAGTTCTTTGGTGCTTCCTTCACTTTCGAGCCCTGTTGGCTCTAGTTCAGTGTGCTATGTGACAGTTCCTGGTGTGGTGTTACCTCTGTTCAGTGTCCATTGATACTTCATTTGTTTTGTTGGGCTATCTCTGATCTGATGGTTCATATATGCTCTGGTGACTTTGGGGGTCTGGCGCCTGGTCCTTGCCTTACTTCCTGCCTCTGGGAAACTCCATTGTTGGACATCTCAGAGTTACCAATAACCTGTATTGGACGACAGAGAAAAGAGGATGAATCGTTTTCTCTTGTACATACAGGTTACTGGTCTCCCACCCTGTCAAAGGACCATGCTTGGTTCTCCTGTGGCTGACCGTGGGGGTCCTTCAGGGTCATGCTCACAGGAGTCTTCTTTCCCTTCTACTATCTAGTCAATAGTGTCTCAAATCTTACTGGAGCTGATTAGCTAGCTACTGCCAAGGAGGGAAGGAAGGTTCTACCCCCTGCATTCACTTATAGAATCGTTCTTGCCTAGTTAAAGGGGCGGATCGCCTACCCAAAGTTACCAGTAACCTGTATGGACGAAGTGAAAAGGATTTAACAGGTAAGACTAAAATCCTCTTTTGGATGCGGGTGTTTTTTTTTCTACTTGCTTACTTTCTAACATATTTGATCTTAAATGTACAATTCATGCTGGGCACTTCTGCATTCTGCGGCACAATGTAAGATCAGTATAATGGAGTTTGTAACGATAGACGTGATGCACATCTATACAAACAAGTGTGAATTATAAAATTTTTCCTAATTTACACTATTGTCGTATAGTTTTATAATTATAATTTTATTAAAAAAATAACTGGCAAGCTTAAAGATAAAGGGCATTTAATTATAAAAAAAAAATGGTTTGTAAATATGGCAGAACTCCCATTTAATAGATCTTTCTTTTAACCACTGACACTACATAAGCCATGCGGGGTCACAATGACACTTTCTGCTTAGTTTTTCACTTATGTTTGAAATTGGTCCAACTCTTTACAAACAGCTGCAACATGCACACCTTATGTAAACTTTCAGGAATTTCCTTCAAAGTAAAAATAGCCTTTCTTTGATTCTGGAAAGCTTTTATCTATAAATATTGGAAAAAGCTAGTGATCGGTCATGTTTAAGACTTTTGTAATTGCCAGGTTTTTCCAGGTGCTGATTTGGAATAAACTATCAAAAGAGAAAATCTATCCAAAGTTAACCTGCTGAGGTTCCTCTAGGTGTAATAGGCTCATTTCTAGGGAGCATATCTTAAACCTTCAGAGGTGCCTGGGGGGCACCCTGATCTGATGGTAGCACTTGTTGAGTATGCATTCTGTCCAGACACCCAAGTTAGTCTTTCCAGTTATTGCTTTGGATTTCTTACTGTCAAAAACAGTAAGTGGCAGTGCATTAATGACGTTACTCCTTTTAGGAGTTCGGAATACAAATAAATGACTGGAAAGACGGATTAGTATTTTGTAAACCCCAGGACTGGCTAATAGCAGCATAATGTCACTTAATTTGCTTTGAGTAATAGCATAATTTTGTTTTGATTTTCTTCTGTTTAGAGGGGAGGTGCATTGAAAAAAGGACCCAACGCCAAAGCACTGCAAGCCATGAAGCAAAGTCTACCATACAATGTAGAAGAGTTGGAATGGGATATAGGTCACAAAACAAATGCACAGCAATGTTACTGCTATTGTGGAGGCCCAGGAGAGTAAGTACAATACAGAGCTAATAAGCAGGCTTGAGATCTGTGATTTTATATCTAAAAGTATTGCCATAATTAAAATGGGACAGTCTAAATTTGTGCTGCTTTGTTCATTTTTGTAAGTTTAAAATCTTGGAAATTACAAATTTTAACACCCAGATATACAGTATATGACACATCCTACTTTTCATGGTTTTGTACAAATTTCATTTTTTTTTTTTTTTTGGTATCACTTCATGGCTAGAAGCATTTAGCCATCAATATATTGGCCCCTATGAGTTTTTGCTCTTCTGCCACTGTTCACTAAATAACCACTTCAATCAGTCCTCAATGTCATGTTCATGAAGCCCCCCCCCCCCCCACTGGCCATCTTCACTGGACACCTTCACAATGCTTCTAATTCTCCACATTGCCCCTCATCATCTCCATATTGCCCTCAAGTTGCCCCCCATCAGCTCCATCCATTGCCCCCGTCATCTCCATATTGTCCTTAACTTGCCTCCTTGCCTCCCACCAGCTCCAACTTGCCCCCAGGGCACCATCGGCTCCATATTGCCCCCTGATTGCCTCCCCCATCATCTCCACATTGCCCACCATCATCTCCATATTACCCCCACCATCAGCTCCTTATTGCCTCCACATTGCCCCCCATCATCTCCATACTGCCCTCATATTGCCCCCATCAGCTCCATATTGCCTTCACATTACCCCCATCAGCTCCATGTTGCCCCCCATCAGCTCCAAATTGCCCCCTTCAGTTCCATGTTGCCCTCACATTGCCCTATCTCCATATTGCCTCCCACTGCCCCCCATCAACTCCACGTTGCCCTCCCATTGCCCCATCTTCTCCACGTTGCCCCATCATCTCCATGTTGCCCTACACATTGCCTCCCATCGTCTCCACATTGCCCTCACATTACCATCAGCCCAATATTACCCCCATCATCCAGCTTACCCTCACATTGCCCTCCATCAGCTCCATATTGCCCTCCATCAGCTCCAAATTGCCCGTCAGTTCTTTATTGCCTTCACATTGCCCCATCTCCATACTGCCCTCCCAATGCTCCCGTCATCTCCATATTGCCCTCACATTACGCCCCCATCAGCTCCAACGTGCCCTCACATTGCCCCCATCAGCTCCAACTTGCCCTCACATTGCCCCCATCAGCTCCAACTTGCCCTCACATTGCCCCCATTAGCTCCATATTGCCCTCACATTGCCCAGTCATCTCCATGTTGCCCTCCCATTGACCCCATCATCTCTACATTGCCCTCTCATTGACCCCATCATCTCTACATTGCCCTCTCTCATCATCTTCATATTGCCCCCTTCAGTTCCATATTGCCCCATCTCCATATTGCCCTCCCAATGCTCCCGTCAGCTCCATGTTGCCCTCCCATTGCTCCCCCATCAGCTCCATATTGCCCTCCCATTGACCCCGTCATCTCCATGTTGCCCTCACATTTTCCCCATCAGCTTCACATTACCCCCCCGTCAGCTCCAACTTGCAGCCCATCAGCCCCATATTTCCCCTCACATTGCCGCTCCCCGCAGTGCCAGTTTCCTACCTTCTCCCTGGTGGTCCAGCGGCAGGAGAGGTCTGTGCCAAAGGAGGCACAGACCTGTAGCTGCTGGAGCTCCAGCGCAGTCATCTCCCAGAGCTCTGTATTACTAAGGAGCCGACGAAGGAGCTCAGCAGCTACAGGCCTGTACCAAAGAAGGCACAGACCTCACCATGTTGCAGATCCCAATGACAGGCGCCCCTTTGTGGGGGTGTGCCTTTAGGCAGATGCCTAATCTGGCCCTGACTGTGCAATGTTTGAGGGTCTGTAGTCCTGCTAGTAACGGTCATTCCTGCAGCCATAGACATATGCTTGGTTTGAAAGGTGGCATCCGAACAAGGGATGCCTTTTGGGACCTTTAGGATAATCTGGCCATAGTAATGTGTGTGTGCGCTTATTATAAGTATGTCAGGTGTTCTTTAAAGGAGTGGGAAACTTTACATAATATATATAGATATATATATCTATTAGAGTAAAATACGTTCTCCCACTTCTGTGAGACGCATATATTCAGAGTTATTACAGTTTAAACTGTGTTTTTTATGCATCCGCTTCCAGAATTCCATGAGGGTCCTGGCACGTCAAGGGTCCTTAACGCAAATCCACCCGTGACGTGCCAGGATCGTCAGGGGTCCTTAACGCAAATCCACCCGTGACGTGCCAGGATCGTCAGGGGTCCTTAACGCAAATCCACCCGTGACGTGCCAGGATCGTCAGGGGTCCTTAACGCAAATTCACCCGTGACGTGCCAGGATCGTCAGGGGTCCTTAACGCAAATCCACCCGTGACGTGCCAGGATCGTCAGGGGTCCTTAACGCAAATCCACCCGTGACGTGCCAGGATCGTCAGGGGTCCTTAACGCAAATCCACCCGTGACGTGCCAGGATCGTCAGGGGTCCTTAACGCAAATCCACCCGTGACGTGCCAGGATCGTCAGGGGTCCTTAACGCAAATTCACCCGTGACGTGCCAGGATTGTCAAGAGTCCTTAACGCAAATCCACCCGTGGCGTGCCAGGATCGTCAGGGGTCCTTAACGCAAATCCACCCGTGACGTGCCAGGATCGTCAGGGGTCCTTAACGCAAATTCACCCGTGACGTGCCAGGACAGTCAAGGGTCCTTAACGCAAATCCACCTGTGGCGTGCCAGGACCGTCAAGGGTCCTTAACGCAAATCCACCCGTGGCGTGCCAGGACCGTCAAGGGTCCTTAACGCAAATCCACCCGTGACGTGCCAGGATCGTCAGGGGTCCTTAACGCAAATCCACCCGTGACGTGCCAGGACAGTCAAGGGTCCTTAACGCAAATCCACCCGTGGCGTGCCAGGACCGTCAAGGGTCCTTAACGCAAATCCACCCGTGGCGTGCCAGGACCGTCAAGGGTCCTTAACGCAAATCCACCCGTGGCGTGCCAGGACCGTCAAGGGTCCTTAACGCAAATCCACCCGTGGCGTGCCAGGACCGTCAAGGGTCCTTAACGCAAATCCACCCGTGGCGTGCCAGGACCGTCAGGGGTCCTTAACGCAAATCCACCCGTGGCGTGCCAGGACAGTCAGGGGTCCTTAAGGGGTTAAGGGCCAGTGACGTGCCAGGACAATTGCATAATTCGCTCTTTTAAGGACTAATGATGGTTGACATGTCATGGGTTAATGATTGCAATGAGCGTTATGGTGTGGAGGCTGTAACTGACTGCTCCAGTGCTGAGCATTCAGTTTTAGACTTTCCCTGGTGGCTCTGCACATGTGATCGCTGTTAGTTAGCCACTGACAAAGGCAATGCATAGTATACATTGCCTTTTGTCAATGTTCTCTGCCACTCTTCCACACTGTGATCATGAGGAGGAGTGAAGCAGAGAACAAACAGAGCTGCAAGTCATTAAAATGGCAGAGGGAGGCAGTTTTATGTAAACTGGTGGTGCTGGGGGAAGGACTAGGGGTAGGTCATGTGAAGATCTATTGCAACCCATTTGTCTAACTAATTTAGAGCAAAACCAAAGCATTTTATTTACAGACTAATTATAAACACAAATATTTAATGTTAAAGGGGAACTACCACCCCGCAAAAACTGTATCTTAAGTCTTCATCTGGCGACTAGCTGCTTAGTAGCGCTAGTCGCCAGAAATATTACCTTGTTTAAAAGATGTATGATTTATTCGGAGGCTGACAGTAGCAGGAAGCACTGACATCTTGCCATAGTGATGTCTGTGCGTCTGCGGTGTCAGTCACTTTTGGAGCCGGCTCCAAAAGGGACTGACAGCGCAGGAGCATGGACATCACTATGGTAAGATGTCCGTGCTTCCTGCTACTGTCAGCTTCTGTAAGTTGAAAATCTTTTAAACCAGGTAATATTTGTGGCGACTAGCGCTACTAAGCAGCTAGTCGCCAGATGAAGACTTAATTAAGATACAGTTTTTGCGAGGTGGTAGTTCCCCTTTAAACAAACGTGAGTTTTATTACTGTGGAGCAATGTAATACAATTATAAAGGCACCACAAAGTCTGATCTCCAATAAGTGGGACATGGGAATTTTTACTTTCACGGCACATTATCCCCTAAAAAGGGGCGTTTGGGAGGTATGAATGAATGCTCATATCTTTTATCCAGTCCCTGTTAAAAAAAATATACTGGGCACCACAGGAAAACCTATAAGATGTTCTTTTCATTTTGTTTTTGTTAAAATCAAACTATACAATGAGTTATATCCATAAATATGACTTCAAAAGAAATCATTACTTATCATTTAACCCCTTAACAACCAGCAATTTTTGTGGCACAATTCTGTGACAGAGCGACATGCTGCCATCCCAGAATTCCATTAGAGATATACAAAGCTGGGCAGGCTTTGGTAGAATGTAAATACTGTTGAAAACCACATAAATAGTGTGGTGCACTAACCCCTGACAAAGCCATTTGTTGGCAATATGCATTGGGAGGTCGGGTCTGAGAGGGTATTGTTTTAGTGTGTACCTGTCTCCCCACTGATTGCTCTCCATGTGCTATTGAGAAGTATCTTTTTACTACTATTTTTTGGGATTTCATTCTATGCAACAAAAAAAATTGAGGTTTTTTTTTTTTTTTTTTTTTTTTTTTTTTGTATTTCACTATGGGATTTTTGGATTTATTCCCATTTTTGCACTGATGAGATGCTTATAAAATGTGTATTGCTCGCATCAATGGGGACTTTCTATTTTGTATGACAAGCTATACTTAATCACTCGTTAATGATATATATCATTCTCTTTTGTCCAATATGGAATACAGGTACCATGGGAGCGGATCTTCCTTCCTTTGAAAGTGGAACATTTTCGGAAGACAAGGTCTTGAAGGTGGAGCCTTCCCTCTCCATAGGCTAATGCCACACCTGCCCTTCCAGTACCTGTTTGGGGAAGGTCTTCTTGACAGAGGACACAATTCTGCAGATCATGCAGCTGGTGTCCCAGGCTCTAGAGTGGTTCTCAGCGCCGGTCCGGACATTCACGAAGCTTGTAGGCCACATGGTGTCTGGAGACATGGGGTCTCTAGTCCAGAGACTCCTCATCCGGTCTTGGCACCGGAATCTGGATCTCCTGTATTGACCTCCCTAACTCTGGAAGTCAGACAGGATCTGCAGTGATGGTTGCACAGGAGCAACCTGGAGCAAGGGAAGCAGTTCGTGATTCCAGAATTCACCTTAGTGACGACGGATGCCAGCTTGTGGGGCTTGTGTGTGGTTCTGGGTTA
This sequence comes from Rhinophrynus dorsalis, assembly GCA_037306005.1. NCBI lineage: Eukaryota > Metazoa > Chordata > Amphibia > Anura > Rhinophrynidae > Rhinophrynus > Rhinophrynus dorsalis. The sequence continues at coordinate 175,583,974 of CM074722.1, forward strand.
CCTGAGGATCCAGGGCAGATGGACTATGGAGGAGTCTCTTCAGTCGATCAATGTTTTGGAGCTCAATGTGATCCGGCTAGCTCTGGTCTACTGGTCCCTTCAACTGAAGGGTCACCTGGTGAGAGTCCATTTGGACAAGGCTACGGCCGTGGCTTACGTCAACCTGCTCTGTGTTTTTCCAGAGAGGTATCACTGTCTTGCCAGATGTCAAAAGTGTTTTCATGGGGTCTGCCATGCCGTGGGACCTTCATCTGGTTCTGGGGATTTGCAATGGCCTCCCTTTGTGTGCCTTGCTACCATTCCACGTTAAGAGTTGCTGATTTGCCTTTCCTGGTGTTTCAGAAGGACAAGTCCATTCTTTGAACCTCCCAGGAATTCCTTCCTAAGGTGGTCTCTGAATTCCACATCATTCAGGAGATTGTTGTGCCTGCATTTTGTCCTGACCCCAAGTCTGACAAGGAGAGGGGTCTACACTTGTTGGATTTGGTGCGCTGTCTCAAGTTCTGTGTGCACTGCACAGAGTGTTTGCGTAAGACTGATGTGCTTTGTCATTCCTTAGGGTCCTAGGGCAGATCAGGCTGCTTCCAAGGTCACCATTACCTCTTGGATCAAGTTTACCATTCTGGAGGACAAACTCCAGAAGAAACCTGCTCTCGTGAATTACAGCACATTCCACCAGGTCTGAGACATTTTTTGGGCCTACAAGAATCAGGCCTATGCTGATCAGTTGTGCACAGCTGTGACTTGGTCCTCCTTGCACACCTTTACCAAACACTGTAGGGTGGATGTTTAGGCTTCGGCTGAAGCCAGCTTTGGCAGGAAGGACCTTGAGGCAGTTCTGCCTCTCTAAGCACCTGCTTTTTTCTGTGCCTTTACTGTAGTTCAACTATTTGACCCCTGTTGACTCTAGTTCTTGTGTGCTGTGTTTTCTGTTTTCAGTGTCTGTTGACACTTCATTATGTTTGGGCTGCTCCTAGTTCTGGATAGTCGTAGGGAACTCCGGTATCATGGGGACTGTCACTGGGTCCTTTCTCTTCCCACAGCTGGGAGCCTTCTGTTGGTATATCCCATTCTACCTGTATTCCATACTGAACGAAAGAAAATAGGATTTTAGTCTTACCTTGTTAAATCCTTTTCTCTTAGTCCATATGGTATCCATGTCTCCAACCCAGAAAAAGGAAACCTTGCTTGGTGTCTCCTGGCTGGATGTGGTAGTCCTTCTTGGGTCTTTTACTCACAGGAGCTTACCTCCTTCTTGTTTTGCTTTCCTATCTAGTGAGCTTGTCTCATATCAAAACAGGAAGGGTGGGGGTGGTGCTAGCCTGATGGAGAGGGAAGTCTCCACCTTCAAGACCATGTCTCCTGAAAATGTTCTGCTTTCCAGTGAAGGAAGGTCACCTCCCATTGTACCCATTATTAACAAGTTAAGACTAAAATCCAGTTTTATAACTGGTATCTACTTGTCTCCCAGGCAACACTTACACCCCTCTCCAATGTGTTTTTTTAATTTGGAGTCACTGCTTTATATTTTGATACTAGTAAAGTTTACTTGGTTATATTTTGTTTTACTTGGGATGAGTGCCTCAGTAATTAGGCTTTTTTTTTTTAGGGGGCTTTCTTCTCCTTACCCCTTTCTCTAACAAGCCCCATGGTCCTTAATGTCACGGTCCTGGCATGTTGTGATGTTAAGAGGTTAAACACTGTTTATAATTTTGTGTGGGTGTACTAAAGGAATTCGAGAGAAAACTTGGTTGATCAAATACATAATAAAAGGCCAAAATTGCTCTGGTCCTCTAATGTAATTAACCTTGTCCTTAAGGGGTTAACTGTTATAAAAAATGTAACTAAAACAACTGACAGCAGTGGGAGTATCTTAGTTTTACTCTGCAGGAAAACCCTTGTGTTCATAAAAAAAAAAATACTGCTCCTTTAAAAGAATTATGGTTATGTAACTCCTAGGAACTAGCAATTATTTAACATTATTCATAAACTTCCCGTCCTTTCTGCTCCTAGTTTTATTCTTTTATAGCTATGGGTTACATACAGGCACCCAAAACTACTTACCCTATAACACCTCTTTCACTTCTCCATTTCTAATTTACTTCCCCTGAACTTTCTGTCAGATGGCAAAAATGCATATCTGGGTCCCCCACAGTCAGGGATCGTCAATGTGCCAATAGCCCCAACAAGGATTTGTTATAATATCCTTATTTCCTCCCTTATTTCCTGTCTTTCCTGTATCCCATTGCATTAATTACTGTTACTATAATATGTTGTCGAGGATAGTCAAATATGAGAGATTTAGCTTTGCTTACAAAATAACACTCATTTCTGTTTCAGCTGGTATTTAAAGATGCTTCAGTGCTGCAAATGTAAACAGTGGTTTCATGAGGCCTGTGTGCAATGCTTGCAAAAACCTATGCTTTTTGGTGACAGGTGAGCGATTGTATATGTATTAAAATTAGTTAAATAATAAGTTGGAGAAGTCTAACACGTTGCAAACCAATTTGCTGGGCAATATCCTCCGTGTCCAGTATTGATGTGTTGCCTTAGTGTAACTGTCGCCCCTTAGACTATTTTAGATTGCTAAACCCCTTAAGTGCCAGAGGGGTACACAACGCATTGCAGGGCAATGCGTTGCATACCTCTCTGGCACTCAAAGGGTTAACAGATCATTATCTGCTTATGTTATGTTCAAGGCCAACCTTTATCTCTCTATATTAGAAACACCACCAATGTATGGGCTTTGTCTAGATTGGTTTATAGCACATGTCATATATTGTCCAAATGCACACACTGTGTAGCCTAAAGTGCCACCCAAAAAGTGTAAAACTCAAATATTATATATATATATATATATATATATATATATATATATATATATATATATATATATATATATATATATATATAATAAAAATGTGTTTCGAATTTTGTTTTAAAGATATATTTATGAAACTCATTTCAAAGGAAAATTGTGACAATGGAGGCCAATCTCCGAATTCTCCATTTATATTACATGGGTTTTTTTATAACCCTTTCAGTCATGGACCCATTAATTTTTCCTGTGTTATTGGTTTGCTGCAGAATGCCTTCTCATTAGCTTATTGAATACAGTCTTATATTTGTCCTTGACCCATTGACTGAGAAATATGTATGTTATTTGCTGAGGTGTTGTTTAACAAAAAAAAAAAACAAACAAAAAAAAATTGTGATTAAGCACTGATATATTGTATGTTTTCAGAATTGCTTATGAAATTGTTGCGTTACTGCTAAATGTGTTTTTGGGTTGTAGTAGCAGCTGATTTATAGTATGCTCCTGTAGTTTTTCTCATTGGGTAGTCTTGGTGTAGAATTTGACTGCTCAGGATATTTGTTATTGATCATTCCTTCCTTAGGCTAATGGAGTACCTTTTTATGTGTTTTAAAGAGTATTTTATGAAAAAGACGCAATTTAAGTACAATTAGAAACTCATACATCCTATATAATAATTTGCTAAATCGTGTGTAACGCCCGACATGCACAGTAGACACTGCTGCGTATGCTGCAGTCATGCGCAGTAGAGGCTGCCCGCGCCACGGCTGAGACAGAGCTGGGCGCTCCGAAGGAGCGTCCAGCTCTGTATCAACCGTGGCGCGGGTAGTATCTACTGCGCGTTGACTGCCCTGCAACCGTGTGGCAGTGGCACTGTGGCCCGTGTAACGGGCTGTTCAACTAGTATAACTATATTGTTTCTTTTTTTTTGTTTTTTTTTTCCTTGAAATTGAACAATTCTGTAAAAATGTTCTCTAAAAATGTGTTTCCTCATGTGTTGCCCTGTAGGCTTTACAATTAATGAATTTGCTTTGACTCTTGGTATGAATAATATTTAGGCTGAGCTCTATATGTTACTGCATTTTCCTCAACAGATTTTATACATTTATTTGTTCAGTCTGCAATTCTGGACCCGAATACCTCAAACGTCTATCTTTAAGGTGGTGAGTACACATTTGTTGAAGAAAATAGATTGTTGTACTTGTCAAAAAACCTTTTGCATGTTTAGAATAAATAATCTAGCTACTTTGTACTGTCATTGTGTGCGTCTTGGCTACAACACACATACATGGCTGTAGACTAAGCAGGAAGGACTAAAACCTACTTTACAATGGAAAACAAGAGCGACTAAAAATATATTTTAAACTATACGGTCTTTTTGGCCTACCCTGTTCTATAGTTTTGTATTCTATTGTATACATACACACATTAATAATTTATAGATTTTAGTCTAATTCTAGAAACCTGTCTTAGACTTTTACATGAGAGCGTCATAAGTATCTCTGCACATTAATGGCACACAATACCAATAATACCAGTGCCACCATTAACAGTTGTAGTAAATGCTTATCTAGTTTAGTGTTGAGGTGGTCATGTAACTTAACCTTCATAAAATGGTAACAAGTGCAGGATATGTGCTCATTTCCAATATATCCCCTGACAAAACAATCTTGAAACAAAAAGCATGCATAAGGACTTTGACAACAAGTTCTATAGTGACTCCTACACTTGACTGTTAATAGTTTGTGTATCCTCAGAGATGGTGGGGAAAAAGAAATACAAAATAAAAAGTATAGCCATAGAATGCAGGACTAACATCTTTGGCCCTACAAAGGCAATAGACTAGGGATCACCTAGATCTGAGACTGGCTTTTTTCTTTGCAATACTGCTTCAAGTGACTTTTGGCAAGAATATGGAGAAAATCATAAACTGTTGCAATAACTAGATATGCAGTACAATACTAACTAATAAAAGATTAACCGGGCTAACAGAGGTCTATGTTAGCATGCCCAGAGCAGTGCATTGTATAAGTGTGGCTGCTGTTACTGTGGTAAGACAGTCCATTTAGTAACATGGTGAAATTAGCAGTCCAAATGTGGCTTTCACTTAAAAGCCTAGTGCATTTTCTATCTACTCATTTGCCAAAATATATAGCAGGCAATTAACCAGTGAAAATGTGTGTTCAGTAATGCGATACTATTGTTTTTAATTTAATATTTAGTATATCCTCTGGTTTTAATCTTTTTTTTTTTTTTATATGAATAATACTAATAAAGGTAACAGTTTAATGAGAATCTGCTATATTTTGCAATAATTCTATGTAATAAAACTGTTTCTAAAATTGGTCTCCTGTGAACAGGGATTGCTTGGGAGGAAGCCACAGTTAATTTCCCTTCTTTGTATTCCTGGTTTTCTTCTTTTGGAGGTGTGGGTGTAGGGGAACAATAATGTCACATGTATGTGGAAAATTAACTAAAGAAACCTTTGGGGGAATTGCTGCATGTATTCCATATTCTCATATCTGGGTATGTTTTCTATGCAGTGAAATACAATGGCTCATTGATAAGTAATAGAGAGTAGAGGTCAATAAATGTGAAGTGTATTGGCTATGTTGCTGTGGTCTCACTTTGAATTCTGGCCTATGGTGCATTAACTCCTTCCACCCCAACTCTTATGCAGTTAAAGGGCCAATAATTCATACAACAATGTATAGATCTGATCTAACACAGTGGTTTTCAATCTTATTCTTTGCGCAAAGCAAACCTTACCCAAAGTCTAGAATTGTTTTTGGGCACACCATTTTAAGTGATTTCTCAAGGAGTGTGTAAGGGTATAAATACAAAATATGTTTTTAGGTCTCCCAGTCAGAACAAAAGCAAACATTGCATACCAACTTACATAAATATATGTTTGAAACTAAAGTCAAATTTATGTCAATGGCTTAATAAAAGGGAGCACTGTAAGTGGTTGTGGTGTACCACTGCACCCTGGATGAAAACTACACATCTTTGGAAAGCAATGCACTGAGGCCATTTTATTGCTTTTGCCTTATCTTTTTCACTGTCGTCCAATACAGGTCACTGGTACCATGGGATGTGTAGTCCCCTTTAATAGGCAGGAACAATTATGCAAATAATTTGCAAGGGGCGGAGCCTCCCCTCTTACTTAAGCCACCTTCTGGCCAGAGCCACCCATATTGATTTGTTCCTGGTGTGCTTGCACACCAGGCAGAGAACAGCTATGCTTCTTAGAGTTTTATTATTTTTTCTTCAAATATGGAATACCACCATTAGGAGGGTGACCATGGCTGTGAATGCCCTCACCCGAAGTGGCTAGTGCAGCTTCCAGGGATTTCTGTGGACCTATACCTGATGAGGGGACAGCTTGTGTTAAGCAGCTCCCCTGTTGGGGAAATTACCTCTGGTTCTTTCCCTCCCTATCATGGTCACCTGAAGACAGAAGTCTGCGAGAAAGGTGAGTCACCCATTGAGTGCTGAAGGTCCACTTGTCCCCACAGTGTCCCTTTGATGGGCTTGTATTTGGGAGTTTTAACACACTCCAGCACTCATAGGGTGTTTTTATTGCATTATCACTATTTATGCAATTTCTGTGTTATTCTCTGAGTTTTGGAGCATTGGGTATTCATTTATTTATGTTTCTCATGTATTTCATGCTTGTTTGGGCACTTTTTACTGTTTTACTAAACTTTATTAAAAATGGTGTTCCGCGCCTTTAAGCGCGGCTTTTTCCCGCTCAGCAGCAGAGCTCCTTTACTCTCTATGGGAATTCACAGTTTGGGACATATCTCTGAAACCGCTTGTCACAGCAACTTCAGAGTGGGCTCATTTTAATGCTAGGCTCCTGCTCTATCATCCGGTTGGTGTTTTATTAATGTAGGGGGTTCAGGGGGGCTTCGGGCACTGTTTGGGGTACTTGCATAGGGAAAACTACATTTCCCATGAGCGCTTAGCTCGCGCTCGTTTCTGATTGGCTGTCATGACGGCCGCCATTTTGTGGTACTTTTCCAAGGCGAGTACACTACGCAGGGACCGAGCCTTCTCTCTCCTCAACAGATTAACCCTTCGCTGGCCAGATAAGTCCGTTTTTAGACCTTTTCTGGGGTGAAACTTTAATCTTTAACACTTTTCTGGGTGATAGTGTTTGTTGTGGGGTATATTGACGCTGTGAGCATGTCTACTTCACTGGAGCTAGGGGCTAGACCCAAGACTAAGGAGGCTGGGGGGTCTTCTACCCCCATGGCGTTTTGCTCCTCTTGCCACATTGGGCTGGATTGCGATAATGTGGGGGATCTATGCCCTAATTGTACTGATAAAGATAGCAACCCTGGGCTTCCCAGCCACGCTATTGAGCCATCTTGGGTGAGGGAGTTTTAAGCTGCCACTAGGGATCTCAGATCCACGCTTCAACTCTTTCCCTCTCAGGTACAGGGGGCTCTCCAGGTCTGGCAGACCCCCTCTACTATCAGGACCTCCCTGCCTAAGCCACAAGGAGCTCCTGATATCACTGATTCTTCTGAAGAAGAACTTTTACAGGATTCTGATGCTGAGGAACGTACTGTTATTGAATCTAACAGGTCCATTGGGGACCCCTATGAGTGTGACCCTGAAGTTTCGGCTGAGGGTCTGATCAGAGCGGTTCTGAATACGCTCAACCTTCCTCTGACTCAGGAATCCACTTATGATCCTACTGATGTTTTTCAGAAAAAGCCATCTAAACCTGTTGTTTGTTTTCCAACTAACCCTACTCTTGCCCGTCTGGTTTCTGAGGCATGGAAGAATCCTGATAGATCTTCCTCTGTCTCCAAAAAGTTTGCCAAACTTTACCCTTTTCCCGAAGCGGAGCTGGCAAAATGGGTTCATCCTCCCAAGGTGGATGCTCCTGTGTCTAGACTATCCAAATCTACTGCTTTGGCTGTCTCAGATGCCTCTGCCTTGCAGGACTGGACGGATAAGAAATTAGAGCTCTCTCTTAAATCTATTTTTGCCTCTATTGGCACTGCCATGCGCCCCACCTTTGCTGTGGCATGGGTTAATAGGGCTATTGCAGCCTGGACTGAACGACTGACTGAAGCGGTTCGCCAGGATGCGCCTGTATCTGAACAGTTGCAGCTTCTTGCTAATATCACTGAAGCTCAGAACTATGTTGCTGATGCTGCTTTTGATGCTGTGCGCATGATGGCGAGGGCCTCCACTTCTTCTGTGGTGGCTAGACGCGCTCTTTGGCTGAAAATTTGGTCTGCTGATACAGCCTCTAAGAAAGCCTTGCTTTCCTTGCCCTTTCAGGGGAATTTGCTCTTTGGCTCTGAGCTCAAAGAAATGATCAGTGAGGCTACTGGCGGTAAAAGTACTCTTCTACCCTCAGTCTTTAAGAAAAAGTTTCCAGCCAAACGCAATCGGTCCTTTCGTTCCTTTCAGACTGAGACACGCTCCTCGGCCCAAACGGGTCCTCCCACTACGCGCTCCTCCTCCAAGCCCAAACAGTCCTGGAGGCCCAAAGTTGCCTCCAAGGCCAAGACCTCCAAGACTGCTTCGGCATGACTCGCCGAACCCGGGTCCGCATCCGGCTGTAGGCGGTCGTCTCCGCATCTTTCGCCGGTCTTGGGAGGAGTCAGTGGCGGACCCATGGGTTCTTCAGGTGGTGTCAGAGGGATACAGGATCCCTTTCTCTTCCCTTCCTCCTTTTCGGTTCCATTTTACTCGTCCTTCTCAGGAACCCTCAAAAAGGCGTCTGTTCGACGACGCTATTCAGGATCTCTTGGACAAAGAGGTCCTGGAGGCGGTTCCGCAGGGGGACACAGGTTCAGGATTTTATTCCAACCTGTTTGTGGTAGCCAAAAAGGACGGAGGAGCCCGTCCCATCTTGGATCTCAAAGATCTCAATGCCTATGTGGTGACTTCCCACTTCCGCCAGGAGTCCCTGCGCTCTGTGATTGCAGCAATGTCTCCAGGGGAGTTTCTTGCCTCCCTGGACCTTCAGGATGCTTATCTTCACATCCCTATTCATCCAGAGAGCAGGAAGTATCTCAGGATTGCCTGCCACAGGGGACACTTTCAATTTACAGCGCTCCCCTTTGGACTGACTACAGCTCCTCAAGTCTTCCAGCGGGTGCTGGGCTCCTTGATAGCGGTGCTCCATCAGGATGGGATCAGAGTGACACCCTACATGGACGATCTCCTACTGAAGGCCTCCTCAGCGGAGCTTCTCCACCAGCAGTTGCAGAGGTGCATGCACACCCTGAACCGTCACGGATGGATCCTGAATCTGGACAAGTCGGACTTGATTCCTTCTCAGAGGCTTCTGTTCCTGGGTCTCCTGTTCGACACTCGCCAATGCATGGTGTTTCTTCCAGAGGACGTGGCTCACCAGATAGCCGTCAGAGTGGCTGGGATTCTGGACATGGACGAAATTCCAGTTCCGAAGTTGTCGTCCTTAGTGGGGAAGTTCATTTCCACGATCGAAGCAGTACCATTTGCCATGGCCCACTCCAGGGATCTTCAGAGATTTGTGATCCAGACGTGCAGGAATCATCCAGATCATCAACATCTGTCTGTTTCTCTTCCTCCTCATGTCGAGTCGAGTCTGCACTGGTGGTTAGATCTCTCTCATCTCTTGAAAGGGAAATCCTTTCTAGTTCCTCATTGGACCACAGTCACAACGGATGCCAGCCTTCGGGGCTGGGGTGCAGTCTGGGGTCGCTTCAGTGCTCAGGGGAAATGGGGTCTGGAGGAATCCATGCTCTCCATCAATGTTCTGGAACTTCGAGCTGTCCGGCTGGCCCTGAGGCACTGGGAGTCTCAATTGACCGGTCTTCCGGTCAGAGTAGAGTCCGACAACGCCACGGCGGTGGCTTACATCAACAGACAAGGCGGCACACGAAGCGGTTCCGCCTGGTGGGAAGTCAAGGATATTTTGTCTTGGGCAGAAGATCACGTGCCTGTCATCTCTGCAGTTCATATTCCAGGCGTGGACAACGTCATGGCAGACTTCCTCAGTCGTCACACCGTCGACAGCGGAGAATGGGCTCTTCACCCAGAGGTGTTTCACATGCTCACTCAACGGTGGGGGATGCCAGTGGTGGATCTGATGGCTACCAGACACAACAGGAAGGTTCCGGTGTTTTGCTCCCGTCTGAGGGACTCCCTTGCTCTAGCGGTGGATGCCTTGTCGATCCCTTGGGACTTCTCCCTGGCTTACATCTTCCCCCCTCTTCCTCTATTGATCAGAGTTATTCAGAAGTTGAAGAGAGAACGTTGTCCTGTCATCCTGATTGCTCCAAACTGGCCTCGCCAGTCCTGGTTTCCGGAATTGATGGCCATGTCAGTGAAGGATCCAATCCCGCTTCCAGCCCGTCCGGACCTGCTTCTTCAGGGGTATCTGTGGAAAGAGGATGTTCACTCTCTCCGTTTGATGGCATGGCGGTTGAATCCTCGATTCTAGCTAAGAAAGGCTTTTCTCCTTCTGTGGTGTCGACGATGCTCAGTGCTCGTAAGCCTGTGTCTTCCAAGATCTATCATCGCATTTGGTCAACTTTCGTGACATGGTGCTCTGTCAAGCAGTTGTCTCTTGACTTCCATCTTCCCACTGTCCTGGCCTTCTTGCAGGACGGTGTGGACAAGGGGCTCAGTCTGAGTTCCCTCAAAGTTCAGACCTCTGCCTTGTCTGTGTTTTTCCAGGAACGGATTGCCATCCTTCCTGACGTGAAAGTCTTCTTCCAAGGTGTGGCTCATGTTCGACCTGCCTTCAAGAGTCCTGCTCCCCAGTGGGATCTCAATTTGGTGCTGGGAGTTCTTCAGCGACCACCGTTTGAATCCTTGGCTTCCATTCCATTACGTCTTGTGACTTGGAAGATGGCCTTCCTTTTGGCTATTGTGTCAGTACGCCGGGTGGCAGAGTTACAGGCATTGTCTTGTAAACCTCCTTACCTGGTGTTCCACAAGGATAAGGCTGTGCTTCGCACTACCAAGGAATTCTTACCCAAGGTTGTGTCTGAGTTTCACATCAATCAGGAGATTGTGGTTCCCTCTTTCTGCCCTAATCCTTCATCTGACAAGGAAAGAGATCTCCATTTGTTGGATGTGGTGCGTTGTCTGAAGTTTTATGTTCACCGCACCGAATCTATCAGGAAGTCTGACGCTCTATTCGTCATTCCTGAGGGGCCTAGGGCAGGAAGACCGGCTTCCAAAGTTACCATTGCCTCTTGGATTAAGGCTACCATCCGTGAAGCCTATAAGTTGAGGAATAAGCATGTTCCCTTCAGGGTGACTGCCCATTCCACCAGATCTATTGGGGCCTCCTGGGCCTACAAGAATCAAGCTTCTGCTGATCAACTGTGCAGAGCGGCCACTTGGTCCTCTGTGCACACTTTTTCTAAGCACTACCGAGTTGATGTACTGGCATCGGCTGATGCCAGCTTTGGAAGGAAGGTCCTGGAGGCGGTCTTGCCTGTGTAGGTCTTCCGCTCTGTGATCCTTAGTGCTTCCTTACTGTTGAGCCCGGTTGGCTCGTGTTCCGTGTGCTGTGTTAAGTTCAGGGATTGTTCCCTTGATTGGTGTCCGTTGACACTTACAGTTTGGGCTATGTTATCAACTGGTTAACAGTTCTAGTGACTTGGGCCTTGCGCCTGGTCCTTGCCTTACTTCCCGCCTCTGGATCAGCTCAATGTTTGTACATCCCATGGTACCAGTGACCTGTATTGGACGACAGTGAAAATAGGATTTTAGTCTTACCTGTTAAATCCTTTTCACTTAGTCCATACAGGTCACTGGTCTCCCACCCTGTCAAGGGACCAGTCTTGGCTCTCCTGTGGCATTCAGTGGGAGACCGTTCGGGCATGCTCACAGGAGTCTTTCTTTTTGCTTACCTGGGGTCAGTTTAGGGTCTCAAATCAATATGGGTGGCTCTGGCCAGAAGGTGGCTTAAGTAAGAGGGGAGGCTCCGCCCCTTGCAAATTATTTGCATAATTGTTCCTGCCTATTAAAGGGGACTACACATCCCATGGTACCAGTGACCTGTATGGACTAAGTGAAAAGGATTTAACAGGTAAGACTAAAATCCTATTTTTTTATACCTCTTCCAATCTATCATTTTATTGCAAAGCATATGTTTAATAAGTGCATCATTCTAACATCTGCATAGAAATCCGGAGGGGATATTTCTTTCAGTGTAGCAGAACAGCTGTTTGTCTATAGCCAGCCAGACCTCTAAGGGCCATCTTAAACTGGCCACAAAGCCATATTTTGCTAATCTCTGTACTGGTTAACAGGGTACATTAAAACTGCTGAGACAAAAATCAGACCGTGTCAGGCTGGTTTCCACAGCAGCAGTTTAGGTCTTTGGAGGAGAGTCTGGCTTAAGGGAAAGTGGATTTTAAATTCAAACTATTTCTTAAAACTAGTGAGTATAACAGTGACTGAGCTCAGTGACTCTCAAATTTTCAGTGCATATATCACTGTGTAAATCCCTTTTAGGTGCTTTGTTCAGATAGGCACATAAATTCAGGGGGATGGTTCCACTTCACTGAAAGACAGACTGCAAGTCAATGTACCGTGTACCAGTCTACTTTAGATGATTGGCACTGTTAATTAACCTCTTGGCACAGATTTTAAATATTGGTTTGTGTCTGGTCCTTAATTATTAATTGACACATTATGGTCAACTAAGGTGTCTGAGCAGCTGTAACAAGTAGTTTGGTTTGGATCAGTGGCTTGATTAACAAATTTCTCCCTCTGACTCCTAGGGTAGACATAGCACACCTTTGCCTATACAATCTAAGTGTTATTCATAAGAAGAAGTACTTCGATTCAGAACTTGAATTAATCACATACATAAATGATAACTGGGACCGATTACAGCCTGGAGAGGTAGGTGCTTTAAGAAACTTGCTTTATTTTTGCTGTGAAACACCTACACACCAGTAATACAGCTTGCTGTAGTATTTTTATGCCTATTGTACCATTCCCCCTTAGAGATCTAACAAACAATACATTTTAAATGTAAACCACTTCACGCTGTTTACAAAGAGTAGTAGAAATTAGGAATGTCTTGAATGCATTATTTTATATTGGAGAACCCTGGCAACCAAGCAGTAACGCCTTTTGGATGAGACACGTGCGGCCAGCACTTGAGGACCACGTAATTTTTTTATTTTTTTTTGTATTTCCGATTCAGGGCTCCCTGAGCTGCGGGGAGCACTGAATTCAGTGACGTGCCAGGACAGTCACTGGTCCTTAAGTGCCGGACAACTGTGACAGTCCTGGCATGGCATTGGACGTTAAGGGGTTAAAGGGCACCTATCACGCGGCTAGTGCCTAAAAATCCTGGCAACCAGGGCTTCTAAAATGTCACTTCTGGCTTCTGAATCCTTGGAGTATTGTAATCGCCTCTGAATTTCACACCTTGTCCCTTTTGTTCAAGAGGTAACCTCACTCAATCCTGGATGTCATGTCCATGAAGGATGACATTATAGTTGCTAGCAGGACAACAAACACTGCTCACTGTGCATGTGCTAATATTCTGCTGCTTTATGCCTTCTGCTTGCTTCTCTCGTGTAACTGCTGGCAACTGTTGTCCACCTTCATGTACATGAAAATGTAGGTGCGATTTGAAGATTTCTTTTGTGCAAGGGGAAAAATTCATAGGAGCTATTAGGATATTCTGGCAGTAGTAAGGTGTGTGTTTTTAGATGTTGCTCTTCCTTTATTACCTTTTAATGCCAGAGAGGTCTTCCAACTCCCCTACAGTGCAGCTGGTTTGTGCCAGAATTACTCCACTTTTGTATAAAGGGACCCACCCACAAGAACATGAATTTGCATTTCAATTTCATGTTACCAAAAACAAGTATAGGATCTTTATGCAATAGGATTTCTCCTGTGCAAGCCTATTGTCTGTGAGAAAACATTAGCTAAAGACTGTCTGTCTAAAAAGGGCTCAGTAAATACATACAAGTTAATCTAACTGGATGCCTATTGTAGTGACTACATGTGTTTTTGTATTTTTTCTTTTCTTGTTTCAGAAACACCCTTTGCAAACTTTACCTTTTGAAGATGTGCTTTGCACAGAGCTGTGCGGCACGCATGCACAGCCCTGCAAGGCCGTCACTGGATGTAAAAAAGGTTGTACTAGGGAGAGGTAGGAGGGCGGTGGGTGGAGTTGACATCAGGATGGGGGGGAGACCTTGCAGAGCTGTGAGTGCGTGCCGAGCCCATCTTCAAAAGGTAAAGTTTGCAAAGGGTGTTTCTGAAACAGTGAAGAAAATAATAAATACAAAAACCTATGTAATCTCTACAGTAGGCATCCAATTAGATTACAGCTAGCTATAAGCTTCTCACTGTGGAATAACTAAAAACTATCCCCAGGATAGGCTTTAAGAGAGTGCCTCTCTATAAAATCTACAATAAAAAATGTCCTTGCAATAGAAGAAGGCGTCCTGCTGCAGCTTGCTGGTAGATATGTGTCTGGGATCCCCACGTCACGCAATACTGTAGAAACGATACAAAAAGAACAGCAGAGCAGAAAGGATCTTCTAAGTGTAGTATGCTAGGTAACTTGTAGCCGACACCAAGCACCCAGTGCTCAAAGAATTCTACTCACTTGTTAAAGAGGCTATTTAAGATCATGTCTCAATCTCAAAAGCTTTCCTGTTATAAACCCCAGGATGGTTACCCACGTCCATCTGCCTCGTATGTTCCTCGATCACTGTGGAAGTGAGTGGGGGATCTAGGGTTCTTTTATTGTCTAGCAATGGATAATTTCCAAGCAGACTAATGGATACCTAGTCGCCTTGAATCGGAACAGAGGTGTGGGAATAGAAGTGAACTTAAAGGCTATAGTCATACAAATGTAAATATACAAATTTCTCTGTCGTCCAATACAGGTTACTGGTAACTTTGGGCAGTCCGCCCCTTTAAGTAGGCAGGAACAATTCTAGAATTGATTGCAGGGGGTGTAGCCTACCTTCCCTCCTTGGTTCCAGCTAGCCAACCAGCTCCAGAAAGATGTCTTCCTTTGTGAAGACACAGGCAAGAGAACAGTTCTGCTATAGCTTTAGAAATTTTTTATATTTCTGTTAGAAATGGAATACCACCATTAGGCTGATAACCATAACTGACAATGCTGTTAGATATAGCTCAGTATCCATGTGCTTTTTGTGGACCTTAAGCCCTGGGGGGAAAATCTTGGGTTCAAGTTCTTTCCTCAGGAGTTGCCCACCGATGGCTTCTTCTTTAAACATGGTAATCTGAAGAAAGAAGATCTGCAGGAAAGGTGAGCAACCCTTTGAGTGTTGCAGGTCCACATGTCCCACATTGCCCCTCCGAACAGGGTTTTTTCATTTGGAGTTCCTTTTGCACACTTCTGCACTCATTGGCTCTATCTGTATGTCTGTTGGGTGTTTGGAGCAGGTTTATGTGGTAATTAACCCTTTAACAGCTGGTTTTGCATCTTTTTTTTGGGGGGGGGGTTTGACACTTGCCCTACTGGTTCAGTGTTTTTTGGGTCTCCTAACATGTTCTAGTTTCATGTCTTTTTATTATAGGCGCCATTGCTCCATTCTCTCCTATGGGGCTGTACAGTTTGGGACATCTCTGCAACCGCTCCACCTAGCGACTTCAGAGATGGCTCATTTTTATTGTCTGCCCTTGCTTTATCATCCGGTTCATGTTTCTAGTGTGTTTGGGGGCTCAGGGGGTTTCGGGCACTGTTGGGGTACTTTCTCTGGGAAAACTACATTTCCCATGAGCGCTTCTTTTGCGCGCCTGTTTCTGATTGGCTCCCGCTGCGGCAGCCATTTCCAGAACGAGTATCCTACGCAGGGCTTGGAATCTCCTTCTCTCCTCTTCTGATTAACCGTTCGCCTGCCACATAAGTCTATTTTAGCGATTTCTGGGGTGAAACTTTAATCCTACACACTGTAACTTTTTTTGACACTGTAAGAATGTCTAATCCGTTGGAGCTTGGGGCCAGACCGAAGACTAAGGATGCTGGGGTCTCTGTATCCCCCATTGCGCATTGCTCGTCTTGTCATTCAGGGTTACCTAGAATATTCTCAGGTCATTTATGCCCAGCAAGTTCTGATGTCCCTGAGTCTCTCCCAGGGACCTCTAGCCATGCATTAGAGCCAGTTTGGGTGCAAGAGTTCAAGGCTGCTACTAGGGACCTTAGGTCTACATTGCAACTCTCTCCATTCCAGTTACAGGGGGTCTTCCATTCTTGGCAGACCCCCTCTACCGTCAAGTCTTCCCTGCCAAAACCGCAGGGAGTACCTAACATATCAGATTCCTCTGAGGAGGAACGACTGGTGGATTCAGATGTTGAGGAATGTTCTGCTGTGGACTCCTCTGTTTTTTGAGGACCCCTTTGAGGCTGATCCTGATCCCTCGGCTGAGTGCCTGATCAGTGCTGTTTTGACTACCCTAAACATTCCCTTAGATCAGGAGGTTCCTTCTGACCCCTCTGATGTTTTTCAGGAGCCTAAAAAGCCCCTTACTTGTTTTCCACCTAACCCCACTCTTGACCGCCTTGTGTCTGAGTGGAAATCCCCGGACAGAAAACCTTCTGTCTCCAAGAAATTTGCTAAGCTTTACGCCTTTTCTGAGGCGGTGCTTACTCAGTGGGTTCATCCCCCCCCAAAGTGGATGCTCCTATTTCCAGGCTATCTAAGTCTACTGCCTTGCCAGTTTCTGATGCCTCCGCTCTGAAAGACTGGACTGACAAGAAACTTAAGGTTTCCCTCAAATCCATTTTTGCCACTGCTGGTACTGCTATGCATCCTGTGTTTGCTGCGGCATGTGTTAACTGGGCCATTGCAGTCTGGACTGAACAACTCACGTTGGCTGTCCATCAGGGTACTCCTATTACGGATATGTTGCAACTTCTTGCCAACATTTCTGAGGCCCAGCACTAGGTTTCTTCTGCCTTATTTGATGCCGTCAGTTTGGTAGGTAGGGTTTCCACCATGTCTGTGGTTGCCTGACGAGCTTTTTGGCTCAAGATCTGGCCTGCTGACACTGTTTCCAAAAAAGCCTTGCTCTCCTTGCCTTTTCAAGGCACTTCACTGTTTGGGCCAGATCTTAAGGATCTGATTAGTGAGACCACAGGGGGGTAAAGGTAAACTTTTGCACTTTTTTTCCCCAGAAAGAAAGTGCCTCTCAAGCGTAATCGTGTTTTTTTTTTTTTTTTTAGTTTTTTTTTTTTTATTTTTTTTTTGTTGTTGTTCCTTTCAGACTGAGACACATCCAGTGAACCAGGCAGTTCCCTTAGCTCCACGTGCCTCCTCCAAGCCCAAACAGCAGTGGAAGCCCAAGGTCTCCTCCAAGCCTCCTTCAGCATGACATGCCAAACCCAGGTCCCCACTCTGCTGTGGGTGGCCATCTGCGTCACTACCACAGCATCTAGGATGATTTAGTGGCGGACCTGTGGGTTTTACAGGTGGTTATGGAAGGGTACAGGATCCCTTTCATCTCTCTTCCTCCCTTTTGCTTCTTTCCTTCTCATACGCCTCAGGATGCAGAGAGACACCGTCTGTTCAACGGCTCTATCCAGGTCCTTCTGGACAAAGATGTCCTAGAGCCGGTTCCAGTTCAGGACAGAGGCATTGGTTTTTACTCAAACCTTTTTGTGGTCTCCAAGAAGGACGGCGGTTGTCATCCCATTTTGCACTTTAAGGATCTCGATTCCTTTGCGACCCAGACTCATTATCACTAGGAGTCTCTAAGGAGGGTCATTGCTGCTGTGTCCCCAGGGGAATTCCTTGCCTCTCTGGATCTTCAGGACGCGTACCTTCATATTGCCATTCATCCAGAGAGCAGGCAGTATCTCAGATTTGTCTGCGACCAAGGGCAATTTCAGTTTTCAGCTCTTCCCTTTTGGTATGACTACAGCTCCTCAAGTCTTCAACCGTGTCCTGGGAGCCTTAGAATCCGTCCTCCATTGGGACAGCATCAGAGTTACTCCATACATGGACGACCTACTTCTGAAAGCCCCTTCTGCAGAACTTCATCAGAAGGTTCAGGACTGCATTCATGCTCTCACCCATGATGGGTGGATCATCAACATGGACAAGTCAGACCTTGTCCCATCCCAGCGTCTGGTCTTCCTGGGCCTTTTCTTCAACACTCAGAAGAGCATGGTGTTTCGGACGAGGTGGCTCAACAGATCGGCCACAGGGTTTCTGCTGTTCTGGCTCAAGATCCAGTTCTAGCCAAGAAGCTGTCCTCTCTAGTGGGGAAGTTCATTTCCACCATAGAAGCGGTCCTGTTTGCCATGGCTCACACCAGGGAACTTCAGAGGTTTGTGATCCAGGTGTGCAGGGGTCAGCCGGACCTTCTGAAAACATCAGTATCTCTCCTTCATGTGGAACTGAGTTTGTCATGGTGGCTCGAACTCTCCAATCTGCTGAAGGGCAAGTCCTTCCTGGTATCCTTCTTCACCATGGTGACAGCGTATGCCAGCCTCTCCGGCTGGGGAGCGGTCCTGGGTCGCCTGAGTGCTCTGGGTCGGTGGTCTCAGGAGGAATCTCTCCTTCCCATCAACATGTTGGAGCTTCGAGTAATCTTTCTTGCCCTTCGTCATTGGCTTACATCAACAAGCAGGGTGGTACAATAAGTCTCGCCGCATGGTTAGAGGTCAAGGCTATTTTGTCCTGGGCAGAAGAACACGTTCCTGCCATATCCGCAGTTCACATTCCTGGCGTAGATCACATCATGGCAGACTTCCTCAGTCGATACAGTGGACAGCGGAGAATGGGAACTGCACCCAGATGTGTTCACCCTCATTGTGGAAAAAAGAGTGGGGTCTTCCTTACATCGACCTGATGGCGACAAGACACAACAGGAAGGTTCTGAGGTTCTGCTCTCAATGGAGGGACCCTCTAGCTCTGGCGGTGGATGCTATGTCCATTCCTTGGTTATTTCCTCTGGCCCACATCTTTCCTACCCTGCCAATGTTGCACAGGGTGTTACGGAAATTGCGACTGGAGCGCTGTCCAGTCATTCTGATTGCTCCGTACTGGCCTCGCCAAGCTTGGTTTCCGGAGCTTCTGGATCTGTCAGTGGCGGAGGCATTCCGGCTCCCTTGCCATCCGGATCTTCTTCTACAGGGTTACCTGTGGAAGGAGGACGTTCATCGGCTAGCCTTGACGGCTTGGAAATTGAATCCTGAATATTGAAAGGCTTTTCTTCTGGTGTGGTGGCTACTATGCTCACTGCCCGTAAACCTCTTTCTTCTAAGGCTTACCATTGCGTCTGGTTGACTTTTCTATCTTTGTGTGCTAAGGACCTGTCTCAGGAATTTGATCTGCCTACAGTCCTGGCATTTTTGCAGAACGGTGTAGATGAGGGCCTCCGTTTGAGTTCCCTTAAGGTTCAGACTTCTGTGCTCTGTTTTCTTTCAGAGGCTCATTGTCATCCTTCCTGATGCCAAGGTTTTCTTCCAGGGCGTTGCTCATACTCGTCCTGCCTTCAAGACTCCCGCTTCTCCGTGGGATCTTAACTTGGTTTTGGGTGTTCTTCAGCACCCTCCCTTTGAGTCCTTGTCTACTATTCATCTACTCCTGTTGATGTGGAAAATGGCCTTTCTGCTGGCGACTGTTTCCGTTCACCGCGTCGCAGAGTTACATGCTTTGTCCTGTAAACCACCCTTTTTGGTGTTTCACAAGGACAAGAAGTTGCTTCGCACTTCTCAGGAGTTTCTTCCGAAGGTGGTTTTGGAGTTCCGCATTAATCAGGAGATTGTGGTGTCACCTTTCTGCCCTGACTCTACCTCTGACAAGGAGAGGGATATCCACTTGTTAGATGTGGTGCGTTTTCTCAAGTTTTATGTACATCGCACTGAGTCTATCAGGCAATCTGATGCACTGTTCGTCATTCCTGAGGGTCCCAGGGCAGGAAGACCTGCATTCAAAGTGTCTTGCGTCCTGGATCAAGTCCACTATTCGTAAGGATTATGAGCTGCGGAAGAAGCCTGTTCCCTTTCGGATCATGGCTCGCTGTACTAGATCTACTGGGGCTTCTTGGGCTTACAAGAATCTGGCCTCCGCTGATTAGTTGTGCAAGGCTGCTACTTGGTCGTCTGACGCCAGTTTTGGGAGGAAGATCCTGGAGGCAGTCTTGCCTGTCTATGACCACCTTTGGTGCTTCCTTCACTTTTGAGCCCTGTTGGCTCTAGTTCAGTGTGCTGTGTAACAGTTCTTGGGGTGGTGTTACCACTGTTCAGTGTCCGTTGACACTTCATTTGTTTTGTTGGACTGTCTTTGATCTGATGGTTCATATCTGCTCTGGTGACTTTGGGGGCCTTCCGCCTAGTCCTTGCCTTACTTTCTCGCCTCTGGACATTCCAAAGTTACCAGTAACCTGTATTGGACGACAGAGAAAAGAGGATTTTAGTCTTACCTGTTAAATCCTTTTCTCTTAGTCTATACAGGTTACTGGTCTCCCACCCTGTCAAGGGACCATGCTTGGCTCTCCTGTGGCAGATTGTGGGGGTCCTTCTCAAATCTTTCTGGAGCATGTTGGCTAGCTGCAGCCAAGGAGGGAAGGTAGGCTCCACCCCCTGCAATCAATTCTAAAATTGTTCCTGCCTACTTAAAGGGCGGATCGCCTACCCAAAGTTACCAGTAACCTGTATGG
Organism: Rhinophrynus dorsalis; assembly: GCA_037306005.1. Classification (NCBI taxonomy): domain Eukaryota; kingdom Metazoa; phylum Chordata; class Amphibia; order Anura; family Rhinophrynidae; genus Rhinophrynus; species Rhinophrynus dorsalis. Next base: position 175,604,432 of record CM074722.1, read on the forward strand.
ACTACGAGAAAAGGATTTAACAGGTAAGATTAAAATCCTCTTTAATTCTAGCATACACATAATATAAAATATTAAAACAATGCAATACTTGCTACAATTGCTAAAGTATTGTAGCAAGTATTGCATTGTTTTAATATTTTATATTATGTGTATACTAGGATAAATTTGTATATTTACATTTGTATGACTATAGCTGTTAAGTTCGCTTCTATTCCCACACCTCGGTTCTGATTCAAGACGACCGCGTATCTATTAGTCTGCTTGGTAATTATTGGTAGACAATAAAAGAACCCTAGATTCTCTCTTCCCCCCCCCCCCCCATTCACTTTGACAGTGAACGAGGAACATAGGAGGCAGATGGAAGTGGGTAACCATCCTGGGGTTTATAACAGGAGAGCTTTTGAGAGTGAGAGGCGATCCTAAATAGCCTCTCTAACAAGTGAGTAGAATTCTTTGAGCGCTGGGTGCTTGATGTCGGCTACAAGTTACCTAGCATACTACACTTAGAAGATCCTTTCTGCTCTGCTGTTAATTTTGTATCCAATTAGATGAACTTACTTGGGGTGAAAGTGTTGTCTAATCAGGCAGCAAGGTTGGTTTCTTTGCTACATGTTTTTCTATGCAGGCCACTTCAGATTAACTACACAATTTGTACTGGTCTTATTTTAAACTAGATAATGTATTTTCAGTTGGCAGACACTCCCAGACCAGAAAGATATGAACATATTCTTGATGCTTTGAATGAAAACAAGACCATGTAAGTTTTTTGTTTTAAATTAATTAATTAATCCTGTTTTGCTTTTGCAATACTGAATGCCTCAGGGGAGCATCTTTGTTTAAGAGGGGGATACAAAAAAACCTTTGCCTTAACAGTCTACAAAAAGTAAACTATAAAAGCTTTACAATTTGGTCTTAAGGAGTAAGTTTTATATAAATAGCCTTTTTAAGTATCAGGAGTAATGTCAGACTTTTCTTATCATTGTTGGCTATGCTGCCTATACTAGGCAGGAAAAATTAATTAAATTTATAATATTTTGGTCTCTTGGTGTTCCATGAAAAATATAGATTTGGAATGACACCAAGTGGGGAAAGTATTGTAAGTATTTTCCAAGTAAAACTGAAGCTGAGCGGTATATTTTCCCCTAGAACAGTGCTGTCCTCCTCCCTCCATGTTGTCTAATTATTACTATTATTATATATGGCTTAATTTCTTTTATGGAACAGGAGTTTTGCAAAGTGAAGTGTAACTAATGTAAGTATACTGTAACAATATGTTGAGCCCCGCCCCCCCCCCCCCCCCCCAAAAAAAAAAAAGCAGCATTACACACACAAAGCTGTCTTTCCCCAGGTAGCGCTGTCGCAAAGTTTTTTTTGTTTTTTTTTTAATATAAATATATATGAAAAACTTTTAAATAAAGCATCTAACATCAGTATGTGTGTGTGTGTGTGTGTGTGTGTGTGTGTGTGTATATATAAAAAATATAATACACAAATAGTCATGTGAAAAAGAAAGTACACCCTCTTTGAATTCTTTGATTTTTACATATCTGGACTTAATAACCATCATCTATTCCTTACAAGATCTAAAAATTAGGTAAATACAACCTTAGATGAACAACACATGACATATTACACCATGTCATGATTTATTTAACAAAAATGAAGCCAAAATAGAGAAGCCATGTGTGTGAAATTAAAGACAACTTAATAGCTTGTAGAACCACCTTTAGCAGCAATAAATTGAAAGGGTCAGTAATGTCCCAAAAAAAAATACTTGGGGTTTGCGCAATAGAGTTTATTTTTTGAAGCTCTACAAAACTCTATCTCTCAAACCGCTATGGTTTGAGAGAGATGCGTTCAAAGTTCCTCCATCCCTCCCCTTCTGATGTCAGCTGTAGAGCTGACAGCAGGAGATTCAAGTCATAAGACTCGAGGAGGCTCTTCAGCAGAGCCGAAGTTGCGTTATTTAAAAATAATTACTTCATTAGAACCGTCTACAAAGTGTGCTTGGAAACCAGGCACGCTTTGTAGACCTTTCCAAATAAGCAATTATTTTCCAATAATGCTATTTCGGCTCTACTACAGAGCCGCCGGCTGGTCCCCGGACTGGGATCTCCTGCTGTCGGCACAGCGCTAACGTCAGTAGAAGGGGAGGGAGGGGGGAGCTTTCAATGTCTATATCTCTCAAACCATAGAGTTTATTTTTTGAAGCTCTACAAAACTAAGAAATTTTTTGTGCTTGCGACCATGGGCATTTTCAGTTTTCTGCTCTTCCCTTTGGTCTGACTACAGCTTCTCAAGTCTTCAGTCGTGTCCTGGGAGCCTTAGTGTCCATCGGAACGGCAACAGAGTCACTCCACTCATGGGCGACCTGATTCTGAAAGCCATTCTCAAAACTCCTTCAGCAGTAGGTTCAGGACTGCATTCATGCACTCGCCCTTCATGGGTGGATCCTCGACATGGACGAGTCGGATCTTGTCTCATCCCAGCAACTGGTCTTCCTGGGCCTTCTTTTCGACACTCAGCAGAGCATGGTGTTTCTCACGGATGAGGTGGCTTTACCAGATCACCCACAGGGTTTCTGCTGTTCTGGCTCACGATCCAGTTCCAGCCAAGAAGTTGTCTCCCTAGTGGGTAGGGTTATACCGATACCAGCATTTGCGAGAGTACTTGTACTCGCGCAAATGCGGCCGATGCCAGCACCGATACCCTGTGTCAGGGTCGGTGCTGCAGAGAGGGAGCCCGGGGAGCTGCTCACAATGCTCCCCGGTCACCTCTCTCACTCCTGCAGTGTTGGAGCATTGCCGCGGGTTACCATGGCAACGCTCCGCTGACCTCTGCCGGGGCTCGCGAGAGAACAGCGAGCTCCCGGCAGAGGAGGCTAAGGGAGGCAAGATGAGGCAGCGGGTGTTGAAAGAGGCAGAGAGTGGGGTCAAGAGGGAGAAAGAGGCAAAAGGAGGAAAGATCAGGAGACAAAAGGAGGGGGGCCAAGAAGAGGCAAAAGAAGGGGGATCAGGAGAGAGAGAGAGAGAGGCAAAAGGGTAGGATCAAGAGTCAAGGAGGGGGAGAAAGGGGGATCAAAACAGAGAAAAAGCCCAGGCAAAAGAAGGGGGCTCAAGAGAGGAAGAATGAAGCAAAAGGTGGTAATCAAGTGGGGGAGAAAGAGTAATATAATATATTTCAATTACTCACAAATGCCAATTACCTATACTTTTTTTTTTTTTTGCAGTCATTTGCCAGTTTTCCAAGTACCTAAAGCATATAGGTACTTGGAAAACTGGCAAATGACCGCAAAAAAAGTATCGGTGAGTACTTGAAAAAAGTATTGGTACTCGTACTCAGTCTTCAAAAATCGGTATCGGTGCATCTCTACTAATGGGGAAGTTCATTTCCACCATAGCGGCAGTCCCGTTTGCCATAGCTGACACCAGGCAACTCCAGAGGTTTGTGACCTAGGTGTGCAGGGGTCAGCCGCACCTCCTGAAGATGTCAGTGTCCGTCCCTCTTCATGTGGAACGGAGTCTGTCGTGGTGGCTACACCTCTCCAATCTGCTGAAGGGCAAGCCGTTCCTGATGTCCTTCTGGACCACGGTGACAACGGATGCCAGCCTATCTGGCTGGAGAGCGGTCTTGGGTCACCTGAATGCTCAAGGACAGTGGTCTCCAGAGGAATATCTCCTTCCCTTCAAGGTCTTGGAGCTTCGGGCGTTATTACATGCCCTTCACCACTGGACGCCCCATTTGGAGGACTGCCCAGTCCAGGTTCAGTCCGACATCGCCCACAACAGTGGCTTACATCAACAAGCAAGGAGGAACAAGAAGTCTTGCAGCTTGGTTAGAGGCCAAGACTATATTTTGTCCTGGGCAGAGGAATATGTTCCTGCCATATCCGCAGTTCATTCCCGGCGTAGACAACGTCCTGGTAGACTTCCTTAGTTGACACACAGTGGACAGCAGAGAGTGGAAACTGCATCCTGAGGTGCTCTACCTCATTGTTCAGGGGTGGGGTCTTCCATGCATCGACCTAATGGCGACAAGACACAAACAGAAGACTCCTCCTTTCTGTTCTCACTGGAGGGATCCTCTAGCTGCAGCAGTGGATGCCATGTCCATTCCTTGGTTATTTCCTCTGGCTTCCATCTTTCCTCCCATTCCCATGTTGCACAAGGTGATAAGGGAATTGAGACTGGAGTGCTATCCAGTCTTTCTGATTGCTCCGTTCTGGCCTCGCCAGGCTTGGTTTCCGGAGCTTCTGAATCTATCTGTGGCGGATTCTTTCCGGCTCCCTTGCTGTCTGGATATTCTTCTACCGGGTTATCTGTGGAAGGAGGATGTCCATCGTCTAGCTTTGACGGCTTGGACATTGAATCCTCACCACTGTGGTAGAACGGGTTTTCTTCTGGTGTGGTGGCAGCTATGCTTGGTGCACGCAAGCCTGTTTCCTCTAAGGTTTACCATAGTCTGGTCTTCCTTTCTCTGTTGGTGTGTAGATAAGGACCTATCTCTGACTTTGATTTTCCTATGGTCCTGGCCTTTCCTACAGGAAGGTGTGGACAAAGGCCTCAGTTGAGTTCCCTTACGGTTCAGGAGTTGGCTCTTTGTTTTTTGTTCAGAGGCGCATTGCTGTTCTTCCAGGGCGTTGCTCATACTCGTCCTGTATTTCAGACTCCCTCTCCTCCTTTGAGTGTTTGGCTACTATTTGTCTACGTCTGCTGATGTGGTACATTGGTACGTCTGTTCGCCGTGTCGCGGAGTTGCATGCTCTGTCTTGTAAACCACCCTTTTTGGTGTTTTACTAAAATATTGTGGTGCTTCTCACTTCACAGGAGTTTCTCCTGATGGTGGTTTCTGAGTTCCTCATTAATCATGAGATTGTGGCTCCTCCTTTCTGCCCTGACCCTTCCTCTGACAAGGAGAAGGATCTCGCTTGTTAGATGGGGTGCGTTGTCTCAAGTTTTATGTGCATCGCACTGAGTCCATTAGACAATCTGACACACTGTTTGTCAATCCTGAAGGCCACAGAGCAGGGAGACCTGCATCCAAAGTGACAATTGCATCTTGGCTCAAGTCCACTATTCGTAAGGTTTACAAGCTAAGGAAGAAGCCTGTTCCCTTTTGGGTCACTGCTCATTCTACTAGATCTATTGGGGCTTCTTGGGTTTACAAGATTGAGGCCTCTGCTGATCAGTTGTGCAAGGCTGCCACTCGGTTGTCTGTGCACACCTTCTCGAAGCACTACCGTGTTGATGTGCGGGCATCAGCAGATGCCAGTTTTGGGAGGAAGATCCTGGAGGCAGTCTTGCCTGTGTAAGATCTTCTTCGGTTCTTTGGTGCTTCCCTCTTTTTTTGAGCCCTTTTGGCTCTAGTTCAGCGTGACAGTTCCTGGGGTAGTGTTACCCCTGTTCAGTGTCCATTGACACTTCATTTGTTTTGTTGGGCTATCTCTGATCTGATGGTTCATATCTGCTCTGGTGACTTTGGAGGCCTTGCACCTGGTCCTTGCCTTGCTTCCCACCTCTGGGAAACTCCATGGTTGGACATCCCAAAGTTACCAGTAACCTTTATTGGACGACAGAGAAAAGAGGATTTTAGTCTTACCTGTTAAATCCTTTTCTCTTAGTCCATACAGGTTACTGGTCTCCCACCCTGTAAAGGGACCATACTTGTCTCCTGTGAGCATGACCCCGAAGGACCCCCACGGTCTTCCATTATGTAGTCAATAGTGTCTCAAATCTTACTGGAGCTGATTGGCTAGCTGCAGCCACGGAGGGAAGGTAGGCTCCACCCCCTCCATTCACTTCTTAGAATTGTTTCTGCCTACTTAAAGGGGCTGATCGTCTACCCAAAGTTACCAGTAACCTGTCACACTTGCTGATCAGTTAAAGGCATTTGATTAGCAGCACCTGTCTGCTACTTAACATCTTAATTCCTATGGAAGCAGTAAGTATGTACTTTGTCACACATGGCTTCTCCATTTTTTTTTGTTTGTTTGTTTGTTAAATAAATCATGAGATGGTGTAATGTCATGTGTTCGTCTGAGGTTGTTTTTACCTAATTTTTAGACCTGCTAAAGAACAGATGATTTTTATATTTTGATATGTAGAACCATAGAATTCAAAGAGGGTGTACGTTTTCATGCAACTGTATATAATTTTGTGTGTATATGAAACAATGACCGCTTTAATAATTAGCTTGTTGAATTTTCAGTACTTAGCCCACTAAGGTCAAAAAAGGCATGCAAAGCACTGCTTTACACCACTCTCCATCAGTGAATGTGTGATTGAGCAACAGAGTGAGAGCGAGCGTGTGTAAGCTTGTGTATTGCATATAGTCTATTGCCTAACAGCATTGTACATTTTGCCTATTGTGTTTTACATATAGTATTTTACCTATTGCATATAACACTTGCCTATTGAGAATTGCGTATAACATTTACCTACTGAAAGTAGTGCTTATATTGTTTGGCATAGTTTGTAGCTTTTGGTGTATTATGTATAGCGTATGGCACATAGTGTTTGGCGTTTGATGTAAATCATATGGCGTTCAGTGTATTGCGTATGGTGAACAGCATATGGCATTCAGTGTATTGCGTATGGTGAACAGCATATGGCATTCAGTGTATTGCGTATGGTGAACAGCATGTGGCATTCAGCGTATTGCGTATGGTGAACAGCATATGGCGTACAGTGTTTGGCATATGGCGTTTCACGTATAGCATACAGTGTGTAATGTTTAGCACTTTACATATTATATATAGTGTTTGGCATGCATAATTTGGTGTATTAAGTTTATCTTTATGCGTTGTACTTGTAGTGTAGCTTCTATGTATAGTCTGCATATTACTTGTAGCATTTTGTTTATAGTGTTAAGTATTGTGTAGCTTTTTGTGTATAGCACTCCTTTTTTATGGTGTGAGTGTGTGATCATTGTAGCCCCTGCATCTCCTTGCAGTGTGTTTGCCAGGCACACAGGCGATATCTATCTCTCTCACTATTGTAAACCAGAGAGCAATGCTAATATTCTGGTGCCACTTGAGTGTTGCATTAGTCACTTTTACAATAATTTTAATGTTGCAAATCCAAACTGACATTTTTAGGTTTATGTCTGGAAAGGAAATTAAGAAAAAAAAACATTTGTTTGGCCTGAGAATTCGAGTCCCACCTGTTCCTCCAAATGCAGCAGTTAAATTGGAAAAAGAAGAAGGCACATCTCATGAGTTCAAGATCAAGGGCAGGAAGTCATCAAAGCTAATACCTGTTGTAAAGTAAGACTTGTTTTATCATGCACATTTACACTGATGCACTGGCACACAGGTTATTAATTCTTTGTTTTTATCATCTTATTAATTAAATTAAGTTGCAGATCACAATGCCTCTCTTCAAACACCCACCTCTTTATATTTTTTTTCTCTCTGCAGCAGATGCCTTTACTGAATCTTACTTAAAAAAGAAACCACACATTTCACTGTCATGGTATTATAACCTTTTGAGTATATTGTTTAATACTAGTTAAAATTGTTGGTTCTGTTTTATAGAAGAGGTATCTGTGTTTGGACATCCAGCTGTTGACCAACTCCCATCCTCCGTAAAACCTAATGATCTAAAGATGAGCCCTTGTATAGACACTGAAATACGCGTTTGTATTGTCATATGAATAAAGTAGGGCCTTATGCTGAAATCCAAAAATGTTCCATTTTGGAGCTTGCTAACTGCACCACCGTGGGGGTAACTTTCCCGCACTGATTTAAATCAGTCTTTTATCCCCTTTAATGGTAGCAAGGTCTCAAACTAGGATTTTGGGCTTTATTCACAGAAGAGGAGAATGTCCATAGCACCATAGGCAATAAAACATCTAATTTAAATGAGGCTTTTAACTCTCCATTCTTGCATTGTGATGTAGATGATTAACACTGAGGGAGTTAAATGCCCTATTTAAAACTTTGGGAATTTTGTTTTTAAAATCAGAATTGCAAATTATTTTCCTTCTGCATGTAGACTCTTAGAATATTCCCTCAAAATACTTGTGAAGGAAATTAACCCCTTAATGACCCTTGACCGGCATGGAGTTGCGGGCTCCCCCCACGGCTGCACGCTGTTCGGGGAGTCCGGAACTGGAAAACAAACAAAAAAATGCTCCGGACGTTATTGCGGCGCAGATACACCGGTCATTAAGGGGTTAAGATTAATTGCTGTCAGGTGAATTGTTTTCTATCCTGAAACTGGTTGCCTGTTGTTCATGTCTTAGTATTATCCATTTCATATTCCTACTCCAGAGAGGTGAATAATGGTGAAGTAAAAAAGAGGAAACCAGTTGGCCGGCCACCAGGTTCTCACAGAAGAAAAATTCTGCAAAGCGAGCCATGTGAGATTCCATCTTTGTCAAATGTAGGTTCTACTTATTCATACAGTGATATTGGTTGAAATATTGTAAATATTTTATCAAGAATAACAAAAAAAAAATATAGAATACACACACACACACACACACACACACACACACACACACACACACACACACACACACACACACACACACACACACACACACACACACCAGTGCGCACAACGCACCCCCTTGTTTATAGACATGCATGCACACACGTGTTCTGATACATATATTTATTGTATGTGCGATGTATTACTTCACAAAGTGTTGTGGGCCATTCAAGGTGTTAAAAGCCCTTTATAAAGCAATGAAAACTTGGTTTATGTATGTTTGTCTCCTGTGATGAACCTGGTTTGCTGTAGAATTGCTATGTTTTTGCTTTCTGTATTAGGTTCAAAGTCTGCTTTATTAGGGAGTAGACTTGAAGCTGCCACAGGGAAATCTGTAATGGCTGCTATTCCAGGTTCATCTGCTAACACCTGCAGTTGGCTTTTCACTTCCTGCTGCAGCATGCACCAGAGATTATCCCTTTAAAGGGATAGTAAGGTTTCATAATAAAAGCAGCTCTAATTTCATCATCATAGTATTTGGACTTTGGAGAGTGTTCTTTCAATTCTGTCAGAGTTGTAGTTCGAGTAATTCAATGATAAAGTATTCCCCCCCGCCCCTTTTACTGATGTAACACTGTTCAGCCAGATCAGAAGGGAGGTGCCCAGGTAGACTGCAGAGAGGGACAATCTTTAATTAAGATAAGGGAAAAAAACTGAAAAACTTGTCAAGGGGGGGAAGGGTCTTCATTATCCTCACAGGAAGAAGACTGCCCCTTCTGTTATCTGTCTAGTCTTACAACCAGATTCCACATCTGAGAAGAGATGGCTTACACTAGGTAAAAGGGGCAGGAGGGGAAACTTTGCTTGTGAATATCTCTCAAACCATAAAGGTTTGAGAGATGAGACTTATAACGTTCTTCATGTTTTTTAATGCCTAAAACTATGGGGCAGGCTGCTTGGGGAATTATCTCCGCAACCACACCATGTACCTAGTTGAGAGACTGCTTGTTCTTCTTGTCTGCTCTTACCCCACACTCCAGTTCACATCCTCCGTGTCTTGGGGGTCCCTGGGGGGTTTGGGTGCTGTGTTTGTTACTTTTTTAAAGGGAAACTACATTTCCCATAGACACCCATTTTAGCGGGCTGTTTGCTGATTGGCTTTGAATTCAGTTGCCATTTTCTCTCTATGCAAGTATCTTACGCAGGGCTTGGACTCCTTTACTCTCCTCCTCAGGTTAACTCTTAGCCTGCCAGATAAGTACTTTTTAGGCTTTACTGTAAGACACTTTCTCCTGGTAGGATGGTGGATCAAAAGGGTCATGGTGGTTAGACCTGGGGCTAATGATTCTGGGGCCTCTTGGACCACCATTGATTATTGTTCCTCATGCCAAAGAGAGTATTCAGGACGTTTTTGCCCCTCGTGCTGTGGCCCCACCTCTCAGCCAGGGCCATCCATCATTCTACAAGAGCCACTTTAGTTCAAGGACTTAATGTTCTCTATGGCACAGCTTCCTCTTTCAATTCAAGAGGTCCTCCAATCTTGGACACCCCCCACCTCACTCAGGCTTGTGGCCCCCTAAGGCCCCTGGAATTTCTGATTTCTCTGAGGAGGATTCATTTGAAGAGTTAGAGGATGGGGAATGTGCAGAAGGGGCTTCTTCCCATACTTATGGTGACCCCTGTGAAACTGACCCTGAACCCTCTGCTGAGGGTCTCATTACGGCGGTTTTATCTACCCTTAACTTTTCTGCTAACCCTGTAGAGTCGGTCTATTTCTGACGTCTTTTCCAGATGAAAGAAGTCCTGTACTGTATTTCCACCTAGTCCCACTCTGGATCAAATTTATCCTGGATGAGTGGAAGACTCCTGAGAAGCGCATCACTCTTTCTAAGAGATTCTCCATGCTGTACCCTGTTGATGATGCAGCTTTGGCTCAGTGGGCTACACCACCTCAGGTGGATTCCCCTATCTATAGGCTCTCAAAATCTACTGCCTTGCCTGTTATGGATGCTTTGGCACTCAAAGATCTGACAGATAGGAAGCTATCTTTAAGGCCATCTTTACTGCTATACGTGCATCCTTGAGACTTGCCTTGGCTTCCACATGGGTTAATGGAGCCATTGCTGTTTGGTCTGAACAGCTAACTGACGCTGTCTACAAAGGTGCCCCTAAGGAGGACCTTTTGCCCATTTTGGTTAACATTTCTGCGGCTCAGCATTCTATTACTGATGCCCTGCTGGATGCCATCAGGCTTTTGAGGCTAAGACCTCTGCCTTATCTGTGACTGCCAAATGCATGCTATGGCTTAATATTTGGTCTGCTGACCTGATCTCTGAGAAATCACTGGTGTCTCTTCCCTTTCAGGGTACATCCCTTTTTGGCCCTGAATTGAAGAACATGATCAGTGAAGCCACTGGGGTAAGAGCACTTTGTTACCTCAGGTTCCTAAGCGCAATCGTCAGACGAAGAAATGTCGCTCCTTTCGGTCTTGCCAAAGAGAGGTGCAAAGGCCAAACCTGGTGCCGCCTCAGGCCAGCACCCTGCATTCCATCCCAAGTCTGGGCAGCAGTAGAGGTCAAAACACACCTCCACCAAACCCATCAGACCTACTTCATCATGTCTTTCCTAACACTGGGTCACTTATATTTGTGAGTGGTCGTCTGCATTATTTTTTTGAATACTTGGACAGGCTCTATTGCAGATAAGTGGGTATTACAGGTGGTTACAGGATTCCCTTCACATCCATACCTCCCTTCAGATTCTTCCTTTCTCACTCCCCTCAGGGACCAGGGAAAGCTCAGGCTTTTCAATGGGGCAGGTTTAGGCTCTCTTGGACAAGGGAGTCTTAGCTCCTGTTCCTCAGGTTTCGTTTTTTTTTTTTTATCCTAACCTCTTCCTGGTTCCCAAGAGGGATGGCGGCTGCCGTCCTATTCTGGATCCCGAGGATCTCAGTTCATTTGTGGTCCGTACTCGCTACAAGATTGAGGCTTTGCGCCCTGTCCTTGCAGTGATGTGTCCAGGGAAATATCTATCTGGCTTCTTTGGATCTGCAGGATGTGTATCTGCCCATTCCTACTCATCCGGACAGTTAGAATTACTTAAGGTTCTCTTGAAGCATAGTTCACTTGCAGTTCACCGCCCCTCCCTTTTGGGCTCACCACGGCTCCTCAGATGTTCGTGCAGGTCTTAAGGGCATTGATTGCATTCCTGCCCACCAATGAATTCAGGTGACTCCATACCTGGACGATCTGCTGAAGGCTCCTTTCCAGGGATCTCCGGTCCAGGAATGTGCTCATGTTCTCCTCTAACACGGGTGGATCCTGAACATGGAGAAGTCTGAAATACAGAAACAAGATTATAGGAAAACTATACTGTTTCCCTTTAACAGCACATGAATCAGGATAACACAGAGCTAATACTCGCATAAAATATTTAACCAGCTACTCTCCACAGCAAGCGGTATTAAAACAAGCAGGTATTTCTGATGCTGGTTCTCCCCAAAAGAAAACCACATAATCTTGCATTACCATTCCATTTCAATAGGGCAATCTGTATAAAGGCAATCCAAAAGCAGCAGACCAAATGGAAAATATAACAAAAAAATCCTCAACATGTTTCGTGGCTAACATGCCACTTCATCAGGAGGAATACAGTATAATGAGGGGTTGCCCAATCAGCGTCCAGTCAGACAACGCGACAGCAGCAACTAGCAAGGAGGCACCAGAAGCTCAGCTGCTTGGTTGGAGGTTAGGATATTTTAGCCTGGGCAGAGGTGCTCGTCCCTGCCATCTCCTCTTTGCCCATTCCAGGTGTATAAAATGTCTTGGCAGATTTTCTCTACAGCCAAATAATGGACCCCGGGGAGTGGGGGAACTCCATCCGGATGTTTTCAACCTGTCTGTGCAGAAATGGAGTCTTCCTTGGATAGACCTGATGGCCACCAGGAACAACCGGAAGGTTCAGTTCCTTTGCTCTCGCTGGAGGGATCCCCTGGCGTCCGCAGGGATGCTCTGTCAATTCCATGGAGATTTCATCTGGGCTACATTTTTTTCTCCACTTCCTCTCCTCCCCAGGGTGCTGAGGAAGAATCTGATGGATGGTGCATCAGTCATTCTGATCGCGCCTTATTGGACCAGACAGTCTTGGTTTCCAGAATCGCTGGATCAGTTTCCTCTGCCACGCAGACCGGATCTCCTCCTCCAGGGTTACCTCTGGAAAGAGGATGCGGACACTCTGGCCTTGACGACATGGCTGTGAAGCCTCAGTTTTTGAGGAGGAGGGCTTTTCTCCTGAGGTGGTCTCCACCGTGATTAAGGCCAGGAAGCTAGTCTCTTCTAAGGCATACCACAGGGTTCGGTCTAACTTTCATTCCTGGTGTATGGACAGGGATCTGTCCTCACAGGAGTTTGACCTTCCATCTGTCTTATCCTTTTTTGCAGGATGGTGTGAACAAGGGCCTTAGCCTTAGTTCCTTGAAGGTCCAGACCTTGGCTCTCGGTTTTTTTACCGGAGGCGCATTGCCATGTTGCCAGATGTCGGTCTTCTTTCAGGGTGTTGTGCATTCTTTCTCTGCTTACTAGGTGGGCTCCCATTCCTCTGGATGCCATTCCTCTGCGTCTTCTGACCTGGAAGATGACATTTTCTTTGGCTGTGGTCTCTGTACTCAGAGTTGCAGGCTTTGTCCTGCAAGCTGCCTTTCCTGGTGTTTTACAAGGATAACGCTGTTCTCTGTACTTACCAGGTATTTATTCCTAAGGTGCCAAACAATATCACGCGGATGTTCTGGCTTCTGCTGAAGCCAGCTTTGGCAGGGAAGTCTTGGAGGCAGTTTTGCCTGTCTGGAACTTCCCATTCCTGTGCCTTATAGCACTTTAACTGTTTGAGCCCTGTTGGCTCTTGTTCTTTTGTGCTGTATATCATTCAGTGTCCATTGACACTGTTAGTTTGGGCTGTTCCATGTCCTGGATAGTCCATGGGAACTCTGGTATCATGGGACCGGTGCTTGGCCCCTTCTTCCCACCCATGGGAGCTCAATGTTGGTACATCCCCATGGTACCTGTAAGCTGTGTTGGACGACAGAGGAAGGAGGATTTTAGTCTTACCTGTTAAATACTTTTGTCTTGGTCCATACAGCTTACAGGTCTCCCACCCAGTAAAGAGACTATGCTTGGTTCCCTGTGGTTGGTTGTGGGTGTCTGGGTCCATGTTCACAGGAGTTTTCCTCCTCCTCCTCTTGCTATCTAGCTCAGTAGGTTTATTGTCTCAAATCTCTCTGGGAGAGGGGAAGCGGCTAGGTAGCCTGCTATGCAGGAGGGGGAGGCTCCACCCTGCACTTCTCGAAGAATTGTTCCAGCCTACTGGGAGGAGCTGTTGCCTCCCCATGGTACCTGTAAGCTATATGGACTAAGAGAAAAGGATTTAACAGGTAAGACTAAAATCCTCTTATCTGATCCTCCTGTATAGTGCTGTGTTCTCCATACAGAGCACTATACAGTACTGCTTGCCTTGCCAGTTTCTTTCTCCATTAAATTTTGCACTTAAAGTGTGCGATTGCTACTGTGTTCACACACGCTCTTTATGTCAAAGTGGTGGCCATTCTTTGCATTGCAGTTCTGGAGCTTATTCTGGAAGCAGCATTTCTTCGATTGTGAAAACTTAATTTCCTCCTAGCTGTGTAGGAGCCAGTTTAACTCTTCAACTTGTACTTTATCAAATTGCCTGTGTGTCTATATTTTTTGACACACGCACAACTAATGATTCAAAGTATTGTTAGTTGAAAGATATTTCCATGGGTGGTTATATGCCACATACAGAGCACACTGCATACTGTGTATATTTCCCATTTCAACCCTATTAACGATAACCTTTAATAAGAAATCCTCCTCTCACATTGTTCAGTTTATTCTGCACCGAGCCATGCATGTTTTTATGAATACAGTTTTAGGTACTTTTCTGATACAGTGGTCAATTTTTGTTTTAATAGAACATGCAGACGGATCCAGTACTGGAGAATAATACCACGTTAGATGTGCCAGATGAAAGAAGGTAAGATGCCACCTACGTTTGTTGTTGTGCATTGTAGTGTTTATGTTCTAACCTTATTACCAATTTCTGTCTATCAGAAAAACCGACATCACCACTTTGTCATCCAGTAACTCTGATTTAGAATCCAGTGGTGCTGCCAGTACAAAGGACACTACCTCAACAAGCATATCCAGGTACAATCTAACATTAAACTCTTATTTCATTTTAAAGTGCTGAAAGTTCAAACGATCAGTAATGAATTGGCAGTTTTGCATAAAATGTGACAGTGACTCGTTTTTTCCCATAGAATGCTCTAGTGGTCAGAATTCAATTCTGTTGCAAACTGTTTACATTAAAAAAACAAACAAAAAACGAACATAACACCGATAACCTTGTTTTACACAACCTACCATATGTTTTGTTAATTGGGGTGGGGCGTTTACTACTATTTTAAGATGTCCCAGCAGTAGATTTATCTTAACTTCTGTTTTTGCTTTTGGTATTTAAATACGTATGCCTGGGCAATATAAAGATGCTTCTTTTAGGAACGCCAGTTAAAGGGTCAGTGACCTCAAAAATTGATGCTTTTTGAAATATCCTGTATTCTTCAGCATTTTGTTTATAAAAAATCTTGGTGCATAGTCCCTAAGATGTGTCGAACATTCTTTTCCTGTGTAAATGTCAGCAGCTATGCTTGACAACGAAACCCATTTGTTTTATATAAAACTCCTAATAAATGGTAAGTACAATGTACATATTGGAAGCAAACAAGCAAATAAATGAGACTATGAACTGTCGAGGGCTAAAACCTAAAACAGAAGCTTTAGAACGCTTGATAACATGTAACCTTTACTTTAATTTATGACCAGTTTTAGAACTTGGGCATTTTAATGGTATGGTTAATCAATCCTAATATTACAGCCTACGTGTCTATTTTTAAAGGCCTACTATACCTTTAGAAATAAGGGGCTGTTAATTTGTCTAATGTTAAGCAGTTTAGACAGGTGTCCTTTATACAGCAGTCGGGTACATTTATGTAGATAGTCTTTGCATACTTGCAGTTTCCTGAATATAGGGATCATTGAAGTCTGCCTCTGGATCACATCTACACAAAACAAATGTGCTTAAATAGTACAAAATGTCTGTCAGACTGTAAACTGAAACAACCAACAGACTACAGCAAAGATCAAATGAAGAAATAATAAAAATGATTCTCGCACAAAATGATGCGTCCTCCCTTCATAAAAAGTTGCAACCACTTTAAAACGGGGGTTCATTCGATAAGGTTCATTTGAAAGTGCAAATCTGCAATGTTAACTTTTGTGTGTGTGACTGATTTTTAATCCTTTGAATGACAGCTGGTGAGGTGTACTAGAGCAGTATAGAATGTTCGCATCTGGCAATTGTGCCATTCAGTATAGTCTAATATAACACGATGCACATATAAATATCTGACTGTTTAAAAAAAAAAAAAAAAAAAAAAAAAAAAGGCTAATCAAACACAGGTTTTTAAATTGTCTTTAGGTGTCAGTGCCACTTTAATTTGAATAAATCTGTCAAAGGGTGTATTCTTTTGAATTTACTGTTATGGCTTAAGGCAGGCATGGGCAACCTGAAGTACTCTAACTGTTGAGGATTAATTACACCTGCCATTGATTCTGGGCAGCCAGTGACTGCCTGGGGATGATGTATAATATACCCCCAACATCTGGAGGACCTCAGGTTGCTCATCACTTGTATGAGGTGTGCATGCACATTACACTACTCCAGAAGCTCAGTCTAGTTGACTGCTGTTCTGCAACAGGCAGAACTTTTTTTTTTTTTTTTTTTTTTTTCTTCTTCTTTTAAACTATAGTTTAGCAGATACAAATTAGGCAGTGATTCCTGGCACAGCCTGGTATTGCATACTGACATTCCACTATCCCTGCCAACTCACTTGCTACCAAGAAGTAGTGGCTAAATTGCATAAACTGACAAAGCTAAATGGCTCAAATTATAGTTTTAAATAAAAAAATAGCTCAGTACATTTGCAAATCCTTTCAAAATCACCTGTCTTTATAAGGTGTTTCACTTTAAACGGGAATCTTAAAATCTGTACATTTGCTAGCAATTTAATAAACCTAATTTATAGATCATTTTCTGTTTTTATAGATCTGTCTACAGTCCTTTTTGTTTGAAGGGCTCTGCAATGTCTGTGATAGCCTGCTTTCTCTTGTTACTTTTTGTAGCAGTATCATATGTTAGATGTGATAACATAAATGAGTTTGAATACTCTTCTACCCATGCCCTAGACTGAGAGGAGGTTGTTACTGACTGACAGTCTGTATTACTGAAAGTGTTGTATACATTTTTTTGTTTTCGTGTGTGGGTATTTTGCAGTCCATACAAAAGGGTACATACTTTCAGTAATAACCACCTCCCTTACTCTGTGGTATGTATAGTCCAATGTGTTTTGTATAAATGTTAGTTATGTGCCACATGAAACCTTTTATTATGCACACCAGGCAAAGCAGTTTGAATGGGTGCACTTTGCTTAACAAACTTGACAAATTGCTTTGGCTCATAATAATGTGAAAGACAGCAGGGTTTGGTTAGCAGACTCTCTCTTGTGTATACCCCATGCCTTTGATTTATAGATTTGTTTTGTTTTAGCCCACCAGCAGACTTGAGGAGAGTAACACGAACTGGAAGGTCCTGGTCTGCCACTCTGCCACCACAGAAGAAGCGAGGACGCCATCCACGGAGAGCTCTGCAAGCCCATAATTCAGACAATACAAAGAATGACGAAAGCAAGGAAGATTCCCAGCCAGCTGGACTGAATACAGATCTAGTGAAAAATATAACTGATCAGGAATTACAGCTGCATCATCTGAAGAATTCAATTACTAGTTATTTTGGTGCTGCAGGCAGAATAGCTTGTGGGGAAAAGTACCGTATTTTGGCACGCCGGGTAACTCTTGATGGAAAGGTGCAGTATCTTGTGGAGTGGGAGGGAGCCACTGCCTCCTGACTGCTGTGCTGAACCGTTTCATACTCTACTTTATCCGGATTCCTTGAAGAGAAAAATAACTTATTGTACTGTAATCTCTCTTACCGCAAAGGTGCCTGCAAATCATTTATGAGCATATGCACAACAGCAAAGTAGAGTAATTCTGGGGCAGATCATCTGCAGAACATGGAATGCAAGTTTCCCTTCATGTAAATGGGGAATTTTAAACAATGGAGTGCTAGAATCGGTCTCAAACATATCGTGAAATGGATTTGGTGGCTTAAGAGATTCTCTTAAGTGAATGGGAATTTTTGTTCTCTGTGGTGGATAGTTTGCCCCAGAATTGCTCCAGTTTTACATTTTATACATAAACCCAATGCACTGAAGCCTTCTGGCCAAAAGAAGAGAAGCAATTTTGGAACAAGCCAACAGCACAATAGGGTTAACATCACCATTCCAGTTGACTTAAAGGGGCTTTTAAAGTGGAAATTTCAACCTCATACCATTGCCTCCGAATTCGTTACTAATATAGCAATAGGTAAAGCCATACTTATATTATGCTTAATAAATCTGCGGTATTTAAGAAAATAAACAACCGCGCAGACATCTTAGATTTAAGGTATCTTAGTCTCTGCGCTGTGTCCTGTGCACTGCCCGGATTTGTGGTGACATACTTCCATTACCTTAAGGTAACGGAAGTTGCGGATGGCGCAGGTGCACAGAGCTGCTCTGTGCAGTGGACACCTGCAGAAATTGTATTTTCTTGAATACCGCGGACTTATTGAGCATAATATAAGTATGGCTTTACCTATAGCTGTATTAGTAATGGATTCGGGGGCGATGTTATGAGGGTGAAAGTTCCGCTTTAACAGCCTTGAATGCTAAAGGTATCCAGTGCATTGCACTGGAGTCCACCCCAGCAGTCAAAGGGTAAATGATCTATTTAAATATGCAGTTATTTGGGGAACTGTATTTGCCCCCCCCTCTGGTGCAGTTGGCTTGCCCCAGAATTTGCTCCTATTTTGTGTTCTGCATCAGGCCCCCCTGGTAGCATAGGGTGTGTGGCATCTAGATAAGCAGCCTTTAGAAGTGCTTGCTGTACAGTGACCGTGCTGTAGTAATACCGTTTGTTACAGGAGGGATTTCTTTGGCTTTCTGTTGAACAATGGCTTATTTTGATGCATTTGTTTCATGATTTGTGACACTGGTTATCAGAGGAAATATTGCTTTAACCAAATACCTGCAACAGTGCACATTTCTGAGAATGTGGTGAGGTTTACAGTATTCCTAATCAAACTTTCTCTTAATGTATTCTTTGTGTAACATGGATTTAATGTTTAAAAATGTTGTTTTAACGCCTTTACTACCAAAAGAGTCAATAAAGGTGGCATTCGTGCTCGCTCTTTTGGCAGAAAAGGGATAAGAAATATTTTAATGCCACAGTGTCAGCAAACCTTCAGCTGTGAGAAAGTAGTGATTTCTGCCAGTACCTAAACTTTAGAATCTGTTTTGATAATGGTCCAGGTATGCTAAATATTCAATGACCAGGTCAGTATATTGACTGGTAAGGTTCTTAACAGTTATGAAGTAAATAGTGGCCTCTTCCTGTTAAAGTGGAACTTTCATCTTAAATAAAGTCACCCTGCAATAATTGAGCAGGTAGCGACTAGCCTTATAATATATCTATTACCTTTCAAAATGACCCGATTTATAAGGAAATCCTTTATTTTAGGAGACCGGAAGCCAGGGGTCGGCGCATACATCTTGTGTGCACGCCTGCGCAGTCAGTCCCAATCCCCATTGAGGTGCATTGCAGTGTGCCACAAGGATCAGGAGCGCAGACTGCACTAACCTGGCTGTCAGTCTCTGAAGATAAAGGATTTCTTTACAAAATAATAAATAATGAAACTTCAGCTTAAAGTAAAGCTAGAGTACTCACACTGGTAGAAGATGACTCACTTGAACGTTGCAGCTTTTAAAAACTTTCTCTTTTTTGTCTTTATATTTTTAGCCATTCCATTTTATGGCAGTACTGTTGTCCATGAAGAGCTCTACATTGACAACAATAATGCCATAAAACATGTTAAACGCAACCCCTGAAGCTTGCTAGGCATAATAACTTGACATATCTCCCAACCATGGTGGTAGCCTTGTTTTACTTCAAAGGAAAACTAATTTCTATCATCTATAGATTTTAGTCCTATATAAATGTTTATTATCCATTTAAATGTACATTGGGACTTTTGAGATATTGCCACTTGAAAAGAAGCCAAAGCTAACGCTACGAATAGTCTCATGGCAGAATTTTTAGCAATGAAAATAATCTGTGGGTTAAAGTACCGTAGTGTAAGAAAGGTGCACATGCACAGTGTAGGATCTGCTTATGCACATGTGGGTTTTCAGTATGGTAACTATTGATATTTGTGTGCTCAGATAGGGAAGTGTTTAAAAGCTGCACTGTTAGTGGACATCACTATATGTATTCTAGCATCTTTTCTATAGATTTTATTTCTGCCTGAAAAAAGCGGTGCCTTCAGTATATGAAGGGGGTGTCTGGCACTGATGGCAAATCTCCAGTCGAGCAATGTGGTTCTCTACGGTTAGCAATCGGTCTCTTTGCATAAAGAACAGACACACAGCCGTATGCAGAAATCCTCTTGGCACTAAAAGGATTAATCTTAGAAAGTTATTGACTTATGCTGAATGGTTCTTCAGTGCTGTAGCCTCACCTGCACTGCCATGCTCCCAGTACTAACTGGCACTGTAGCTTTAAACAATGTATTTAAGAAATATATATATTAACTTTGTAAATTCTCTGTAATTAGTCTTTTTAAAGTGTGATCTATGCAATAATTTACGTTTTTAATATGGGACTAGAAGTCTAAACAATTATATTACAAATGCAAAGATATTTCAGGAACAACTGCAGTATTTACACAACAGCATTTCCTGTCCACAGGCTTCTCTGGTGCTTTGAATTGCCCCAATACTAGGACAACTACCAGGCATAGAACTGGGTAGTTTAATCAGGAGAATTGCTTTTGTAAAAAAAAAAAAAAATATATATATATATTTTTTTTTTTTCCTGTCACGTGAAAAGTTGGTGCTGATTCTATAAAATAATTTACTAAATTTGTCTGCTGTGGTATACTCTGCTAGTACAATTCCTGCATTTTTGCCATATATGCTTCAAATCTGTAAACATGAATGTAAAGTGTTACCGCTGAGTAGAATTGTACATTCTTTCATCTCCTATAACCCCATAAATGCTAAAGAGGTCTTGAACACCAGGCATCTGTAGCATTTAAGGGGTTAATGCTTAATTATTAGTACAAATTAAGCTTTTTGAAGCATCACATTGCAAGTGACATGGAAGGGCTTGGGATTTCTGTGTTTCAAGGATAAGTGTATTACCTTAACCCCTTAAGGATCTATGACAGTCCTGGTACATCATGGGTTGGCAGGCTATAAGGACCCATGACGTGCCTGGACCGTCATGGATTTCAGCAATCCCTGTACGGTTGCATGCCGTTCGAGGAGCCCTGAACTGGGTGCACAAAAAGTCAGTGGTCCTTAAGGGGTTAAAAGGCCATTAAATTATTTTAATCATTGGGAAAATGCTATTTTGTGCCTTTACTTTTATGCATTGTGTGCACACACCTGGTCCTTCAGTGGTTAAACAAGGTTACTCCTACTGCTGGAGGATTTTCCATTCAAATGATTACAGCTCCAACGTGCCATTTGGTGTTTATTTTTGGTCACTAGGTGGTGCTGTTTTTATAGCTTATTATGGAGAGCTATACTCTAATTCAAGATCCCCCCACAGAGCTCATCATTTAGAACAAGAAAAAATGGTGCCTTTTGGACATGGTGGCACTGTTGCTAACAGGTTGACTTGTGCTGTAATAACAACTTGAATGAGAATTTTATCCGTGGCAGGAGTACTCGTGTTACTGAGCATAAAATGCACAGGACCTGTGACGTGCAGTCATGGGTAAACTTGTCATAAGGACCAGTGACTGCACGCAGTCTGTGGCGTCCTGTGGTGCTTAAGTGCTCTTTTAAATGGCTCTGTTCCCAAGTTCTGCTATGTCTCACACAAAAATGCATGCTACTCATTTGGAAGCACATTTACATTGTCCATAATCCTCTGCTTTTGTGTGTGCAAAAATGGAGAATTGTTCATTACAGTTGTATAATAGACTGTAGTTGTGTACAAATTGTGAAGCTGATGTAAAAATGAGAATCAATGCAAACCAGCTGCACCATAGTGCAGAATTTCTCTTCTAGTACCAGTAACAGTGCAGGATATTCCTCCTGAGCACAGGTGAACCAATCAGAATGAAGGATCCGCTAATTGTATACACCCATGCTTGCATTGTTACTGGGACATGTGAGGGCTGTGGTTGAGGAACTCTGCAATAGACAAGTAAAAATTCATATTCATCTTAGAACAATAATCCATCTGAGGAGGCAGTCCGAAAAATGACTCACTTGGCTATTAGCCTGAATTACAACACTGAACCCACAAACGTTAGTTTCATACACAGCCCCATAGACCAATATTGTCTGCTTAGAAAACCCATCCGTAGTAGCCTACTAGGCTGGGTACCATTTGACTGAACAGCGAGACTTCAAATTGTGCAGTTCAGTGTCCATCACAGGATCTGCTTCTTTTCAGATCCCCCTCGTTCTCTGCTGCTGCTTATCTGGGCCTTACAATGCCCCAGCTTTGTAGGAAGATCTGTTTCCAGGAGAACAGACCTGCTCCTGTTAAATACCCAGTGATTGTTGCCTGTAATTGTCACTTAACGCATTGAATGCTAGCTGTCTCCAGTGCATTGTTCCACTCTGAGCTGGGAAACATTCTTGCATTTAGGAAGTAAACACTGAGTGCCAGAGGGGTACGCAATGCCTTACAAAGCAAGGTGTTGCTTGTCCCTCTGGCACTCAAAGGGTTAAAGCCCCAATTAAATCAATTTTATGTTTCATTTGTCCTCACGTTGCAGCTGGTTTGCTTCAGAATTGTTCCAGTTCCTCTTGGGAGATCAGCCTTGGTTTTTGTCTGAAACCAGGATGCATGTATGTGGTGCACACAGAGTACTGTGAAATAAATGTGTATTTACGTTTAATGATTTCCTTTAATGTTTTCCAATAATTGGTAAGAATAATTTTGTGAAAAAGAAGTCTGCCTCAACATCTCAAATGTTTGTAAAATTTTGTACAGTGAATTCCTCAATGTCCGTTTTGAACAGAACTTTAACTGTTTTTTTAGAATTACAAATTTCACTTTTTACCGAACAGATCATTGCATATTTAAGATACAGTAAAATGCTATCTTAAAATATAAAGCTTTACTATTTTATTTTTATTTGAAACTCCATCATTAAAGTGAACTAGAGTAGAAATATTTTGAATTCTGTTGCTTGTCTTTTAAAAGTTCTTCAATTTACACTTAATATACTGTCAATACAACCCACTTAAAGTTGAACTTCAACATAATTCAGTTTTGCATATTTGAAAACTACATTAAAAACTGTCTCATGTTGGCAAATGTACGGTTAAGGAGATAGTCTTACTTGTTACCATCTCCTACCTGTGTAGTACCAGTGATGTTTGTAATGCAAATTAAGCTTTTCAGTAACAATTCATATGCTAATGGAGCCTTTTCAGTGACATCATATGTAATGAAGCTAAAAGACTTTAAAAAGAGAAATGCTTTCTTAAAACTTTAGCCTGTCACTCTGAAAAAATGTTAAAGTTGGATATTTGTGTATCACCCCTCCTTCTATGTTTTGACATCAGCCCATCCTCCTCCTATCAATGATTACCATCAATGATTACCATAAACAGAAATCTGAGTGAGTTTCTAGGTCTTGCAAGAAAATCCTGAGCACTAACTGCAATAAAGTGCTCAGGGCTTGGTTTACAATACTTAAATCTGCCTATGTGATTTGCTACCCATTTTACTGTAAAATAAGCTATGAGAGATTGACACAACTAGAATACTGTGCAGGGCCTTGGCATAGAGTGACACTGCCAAAAGTAGAAAGGTTAACCCCTTTAAAGGGATGGTAATACTTAAACATTACTAATCCCCATACTGTATATATGGTACAAAGAATTGAATTGTCCCCTTTATGGTTTGAGAGAGAACCACACTCGAAGTTCCCCCCTCCCCCTTCCCTGAAGTCAGCGTTGTACTGACTGCAGGGATATCTGGTCTTATTTGCATCAGGTGACTCTGCAGCTGAGTAGAGATCGCATTAGTGAAAGAATTATTTAACTGAAACTGTCTTCTACGTGTGCTTGCAAACCAAGCACATGTAGAAGACCGTTTCAGTGAAATAATTATTTTTTACTAACGCGATCTCTGCTCACCCGCAGAGCTGCAAGCCTGTCGTACGACAGACTACCCCTGCAGTCGGTACAACGCTGAATTCAGGGAAGGGTGAGGGAGGGGGGAACTTTGCATTCGGTTATCTCTCCAACGATAAAGGTTTGAGAGATGAACCTGGGGACAATTCAATTCTTTGTACCATAGTTAAAATATAGGGAATAGTAATATTTAAGTATTATCCCTTTAAGGACCAGCTGTCCAGGGGTGTGTGGTCCTTTAAGGACCAGATAGCGAAGTTTGACGTGCTGGCCCACATGACTGATCACGTGTGCGTGCATGCTAATCAGGGGACTGGTGGTGATCGCTCCAGTCTTGGAGCAGTCAATTTCAGTCCCTGCTACTATTCACAGTGTTCCCATGAGTAAAAAAAATCCTTGACGTGCCAGGACAGTCACTGATCCTTAAGGGAAAAACAGCAGTGACAGTCCTGACAGGTCACTGGATGTTAAGGGGTTAAAGGCCAAAAGTAATGTTGACCAGCACAAACTAAGTGCCACACTGCCTCCAAAAAAGTTAACTTCTCAAATTTAATCTGCATCTTTTAAAAGTGATTTCTCATTGAATCATACCCTTTTTCTAGTACTAGTGCAGAGTGTCTCTGATTTTCAGTATGGTGCTCAAAAACTGTTCTAAAGGCTACAGTAAGCACCAACCAGTGTTTACTCAGCCACCTTCCTCCCCTATTAGTGTGTGTCTCCGCTCAGCATGCTAAGCAATCTGCTCCACTGATGGAGAATCAATGACTTTTTGGAGATTTGGAACTGACAGGCAGCTGCTCCATGTGAGCTACAGAACTTCCAAGTGAAAAATGTTAAATCGCTGATGCATTGTAAATTTGTAGAAGAAACTAGAATGATTAGTTGGTAGTGTTTACTATTCCTTTAACTTATCTAGAAATAACAGATCTTTGGATGCTAGAGATGTCTCCAGCACATTGCCTCCTTTGGGTTAACTATCTGAGCAACTGATGGAAGTGACCAGTGTATCAAACATAAGAGCTGAAAGGGTGTCCATGACAGCAAAACAATGTGATGGACACCCTTTTAGCACTCAGTTAACCCTTTGAGTGCCAAGGAGGTACACAATGCATTTGTGTTGTGTACCCTTTGGCACTCAAAGGGTTAAATAACAATGCTAACAACCATAACCTAATCTCTCTCCCCCCCCCCCCCCTCAATTTATTGTAAAATGTTTGACTTGATCTATGTTAGATCTGATGGTACTGTAGGGTTTTTCCTTTGCTATCATTTATAACTGTACATGTTCTATTTATTCAAGAATTGTTTATTAAATGCAGGTAGTTATGTGTGTGTATGTATATGTATATATGTGTGTATATGTATATATATATATAATATATGTGTATATATATATATATATATATATATATATATATATATATATATATATATACACACACACACATCTATAGTAGATAAGGCTGAAAAAAACTCATCCATGAAGTCCAGCCCATGCCAAATCACCCCTGTTGATCCAGAGGAAGGAAGAGGGAAAAATTGAAGCAATTTCCAAATGATAGGCAGACAATTCCCTGGATCAACAGCCTATCTGCTTTGAAACCAACTGTCATAATTCTCAATACTGTTCTGTGCTTGATGGCTATCCATTACTTTTAAGAAAGCAGTTACAGTATCTGCAAGGACAGCATCCCAAGACACAGAATTCCATAGCTTTACTGCCCACACTGTAAAAAAAAAAATCAAAAAAAATCCCTGCTTTGTTTTAGTCTAAATTGCCTTTCCTCTAGTCTTAATGAATGACCTCTCGTTCTTAGCTCAGCTCTGAGTAAATTATTGGAGTTATTTCTATTGACCTCTAATATATTTGTAAGTGGTAATCCTATCACCACTTATCAGTATTGTTGAACATATCTGCACTTTTTCCAGCTCAATAATGTCTATTTTTAAGAACTGGTGCCACAAATTGTACTCCATATTCCAGATGAGGCCTAACCAAGATTTATACAGATGTAGAATTATAATTGCATTCAGTGCATCTATAGCTTTTTATGCAGGCTAGCACCCTATTTGCTCTTGCAGCAGTGGAGTGACTGCACACTGCTGTGTGAAGTCTGTCATATATAGTACTCCTAAAAATCTCTAACGAGGATTCCCAAAGTTGTTTCCCATTTAGTGTATATGTAGCTTGTTTGTTTCTACAGCCTAAACACATAAATGTCAGGTTATCTACATTAATAGCAGTCAGACACTTTTCTGCCCATTCCCTCAGTTTATCTAAATCCTTCTGCAGAGGGAAAAAAAACATCCAGCTCTGGATGCATTTCCTTACATAGTTTAGTGCCAACAGCAAAGATGAAGATGCTATTTTCAATTCCCACTTCTAGATCATTAATTAAAAAGCACTGGGCCCAGGACTGAACTCCGTGGCACCTTACTTACATCTTTAGACCAACTTGAAAAGTTTACATTTACAACAACTCTGCCATCTATCGTTCAACTAATTCTCAATCCATGTACAGATGTCCACTCCCAAACCAAAGCCTTTTATTAATTTATGCAGTAACCTTTTGTGAGGCACTGTATCAAAGGCTTTTGCAAAATCAAAGTATACTAAATCAACAAATGACTACTTACCCTTTTGTAAAATGCAAGTAAATTAGTCTGACATGATCTGTTCTTCACAAAACCATGCTGGCTCCTACTATTGTTTGTCCTCATAGTTGTGAATTCTGTCAGTAGTAACCCTTCTAATTTCTTACCCACTATGGTAGTCAAGCTCACAAGTCTATAATTTCCTGGTTTTTGCTCCCTTTTTGAAGAATGGCACAACATCTGCTTTCCTCCAATCACAGGGCATTTCAAAATAACCCAGGTTGTGTTTATGGTGGTCGACATCAGTCCTTCGAGGACCTGTTGGGTGTGGAAGGTACTGCAAAAGGGACATTATTACAAAAAAAAAAAGTTCATATTTAAATGTTTCTCCATTCAGTTTTGGGGTCAATTAGTGTGGAAAGTGGCTACATTTGATATCCCGCTTGTGGAATAGTTGTTAAACATTAAACCGACAATTAATGTTGCAACTAATCTGTGCAATCCACAGACATTTTGTTTCTTTACCTCTGTAATGCCATACATTGTCACTCATTAGGAGCTTCTAAAAAAAAAATATAATTTATTATTTTTTTTTTTTTTTTTTATAAATATACAATTGCTGGCAAGGAATGCATTATAAAAATGTGTGACAAATGCACACAGACAGAACAACATTAAAGGGGATCTATCACCCCTAAACAAGTTTGTGTTAATAGGTAGTTTTATATAGTGTAAATTTTTATTGCTATTTGGCCGAAATTAAGGAATAAATACTGCCCTGATACCTACTTCCAGACAGACTGCGGTTATCAGCTCTGTACCGCGGTCTGTCACTCTACCACTGCTCCCCTTCCTCTATCCAGCTGCCTCCTTCCTGTAAGCTGGAGCGTTCTCATGGGCTAGATAAAGCCCCCATCATTGGAGGAGGCTGGATAAGAGGGAGGGGAGCAAAGGCAGAGTGACAGACTGAGGTACAGAGCTGGTAACCTCAGTCTGTGTGGAAGTAGGGTGCAGGGCATGTATATTCCTTAGATTTCGGCCAAATAGAGTTCTAAAAAAATAAATTATTACAATATTACACATTCGCTATATAAACTACCTATTAAGACAAACTTGTTCAAGGCAAGGTAGCCTCTCAGGTTTTTCACTCGTGCCTAGTGGAAATCCGCTGCACCACACCGACAAGGCCCACATACGCCAAAATGTATGTCTCTAGTTGTGCAGATTCTCTCGCGCAGAGAGTTTGGCACATGGTAGTGAAAAATGTGACATGTAGAATCATTGAGGGGATGTCATGCCTCATAAGACACTTTATCTTGTTCATTCTCAATGGGTGCTTGTCATATTTTGTTTCAAGAAAAACACTATATATTAAAAAGGTGTAAACCGTAATAATTTAAAAACATAACATCCCTTTAACAGTGTGTAATTGCTGTAGCTAGTTCATTTCTATTCTGTTTTTATTGCTTCCCAGTGTCCATATGATGTCCCCTACTGTGCATCAGAACTGTGCAGCTATTCTTTTAACTTTCATTAATGTCAAATACAGGGAATAAAATGGTTGCATACTGAGGTAACATACCTATTTTTATTAAAAAAAAAAAAAAAAAAATCACATGAATTTTTCATTCAGTCCTCAGTCTGTTCACGTTGGTATTAATATTTGCGGTTTAATTTAGAAAGTGTTCAGCAGTTAAACCTTTAAGAACCAGAGGGATGTACATCTCATGGCTTTTAAATGTTAGGCAGTATGCAGAAATCAAAAGTTGAGCAATTCTGGAGCAAAACTTCTAATGTGGGGTGGAGATAGTATTATTATTAAATGGATCTTATTCCTTGAATACTAGGAGTCATCAACATGTTGAAAAGCAATACTTGGCGACTTGGCATATCTTGCATTTCTCTATGTAAAGTTTTAAAGCAGCATTGCCTTCATCTGTTCCACACCACTCATCAGTCTAATCCTATAAAATAATTCACTAGGATGTTTGTCAGAAGCAGTCATGCGCAGTACAGACTGCCCGAACTCGCCTTGGCTGATACCGAGTGGGGCACTCCCAATTCAGACCGGAGTCCTCTGTGTGCACCTTGCTGGGACCATTTGGTCCCAGGAAGGTGCGCAGAGAGGACTAATGTCCGAATTCAGAGCACCCCGCTCCATATCGGTCGTGATGTGTTCGGGCAGTCTGTACTGTGCATGACTGCAGTGTGAGCAGATAGGCTCCGGGCACCAGCTGAGGGTGCTGGGTGGCACTGTGGCCCATGTATACGGGCTTTTAAACTAGTGTATGAATATTTGCATTATGTAACATGCATATCTGTGACGGGACAGATTTCTGGTGAGCTCATGCTGGCTTATCAATATTATTCATATTCTTGGTGTGTAGTAAGAAGAGCAGCACGAACTATAACTTAGCTACATAGTCTGCACATCAAATCTTGACCTTTACAAATAAATAGCATTGCTATAGATAATATACAAGATTAGTTGCGTGTTTCTGGCCAAAACATCGTAAAGGCACCACAGACAAATCTGCTAAGTGAACATGTATTTAGTATAATGTAATAAAACATAGTGATACCACCTAACCAGTACTGTGAACAAAACACTTGAGGAAAGTAACAGAAGTAATTACTTTTCCTAAAATACAACTAGCACCTGAATACAGGGAGCTACCAACTAAGAAGGGGAGGAGCCAAAACATTGGAAATATGTAAAAAAAAAAAAAATTGTTTCAATGTAAAGCATTACTATTTCTAAGTCTGAATCATTGTTGTCCCTCTGTCCTTGAGGGCTTCATATGCTTTTAATGCAAAGGAGACCTCTAGTGTCCAATCAGTGTATTGACACTAAAGGCACATCTCTATATCCATCCCCTTCCAGAATTTTACAGTTCTCCCCAAAGGCTAGCAAGGGACATGGTTAGAAGGCTTGTACATCCAATCCGATCACAGAAAAAGTGTGTGCATTATATCCTGACCTTTGACTTGTTATAGAAAATAACGTTTTAGTGACACGTTTCTGGCCAATTCCATGATAAGCTTGCCTGCTAATCAAATCTAATTGAACATGCATTTAGTATAATGCAAAGGGTCAGGGTTTGGTGCACACACTTTGTATAAGTAGCCATGTTGCTGCTTTCCTGATTACTCATGTAATTATCTGAACATTATATTGATAAGCTAGCATGAGTTTGACAGGAATGTGTGTATGTATATATATATAATACATACAGTGTGTGTATATCTATTGCAGGCTTTACCATGCTGAATTATAAAAGGGCAGTCTCACTATTAAGACCTTTTATTCAAGTTACTGCAGCTCAGACTTGTTTTTTTTTTTTTTTTTTTTTTTAGTTCATTACTACTATGGCCTGAATTTCTACAGATGCTCTTGCCACCCCCATCTATTGAGGTAAATGGTTAAGTGACCAGAGCTGGCCATAGGCTGCTGTAGCAAGAGTTCGACCATAAAATGTCAGGCCATAAGAGGTACTGCATACAAAAAACTACAAATCTGAGCTGCTGTAACCTTTGAATAAAACTGCTCTCAGTAGTGGGAGTGTCCTTGTTTAAAGGGATAGTAATACTTAAAATGTAAAAAAAAAAAAATGTTGTAGGGTTTATCCCCCTGAGTAAAACAAGAGTACTCCCACTGCTGAAAGGTGTTTCATTCAAAAGTTATTAATTTTTAAAGTTGAATTTTTTAGGTGCAATATCACAGTGGCCTGAAATTGTACAGTGGCGCTGTTGCTACACCATCCTATGGACATTTATGGTCAATTGACCAGAGCTGTCCATAGGATGGTGTAGCAACAGCGCCACTGTACAATTTCAGGCCACTGTGATATTGCACCTAAAAAATTCAACTTTAAAAATTAATAACTTTTGAATGAAACACCTTTCAGCAGTGGGAGTACTCTTGTTTTACTCAGGGGGATAAACCCTACAACATATTTTTTTTTTTACATTTTAAGTATTACTATCCCTTTAACTCTGTAGGATAAACTCTGCAAAGTCTAGAAGTACTACCCCTTGCAGAGTGGAACAGATCTTTCAGACGAAGGTTGATAAGGTAATAATTTGTACATCCCTAGCTTAATTTGGAGCAGAAAATTGTACAGACATGGCAAACACAATGCAACATTTTGGGCCATAATTGTAAACAGAGGAACAATTAAGGGGCACATAAAAATCCCTGTTATAACTTATTTGCCCTTTTTATAATTTCCCCTAACATTTGAGGGACACCAACACAAGAAAATTAATTTTAAATGTTATTGCAGCTAGTATCAGTAAATTGCAGTTATTTCTTAGAGCCCTAAACTCTAGTACTCATAATCCATGTGTAGACATTTTGGTTAAATGTATGTGCATAGATGGTGTTAATGTATTGATTTGCATCCACTGCTCTTATATTCAGAAAGGCTGGTCTTATCTCAAGCCCATTAACAGGCCATAAAAGCCACTTCTGAGACACACATCAAGATTGCTATTGTGATGCCCACCTCACTTAGCATATTAACCCTTTGAGTACCAGGAGGGTACACAACACACTGCTCTGCAATGTGTTTCAGAATCCTGGCACTCAAAGGGTTAAGACTTTTTTTTTTTTTTTTTTTTGGCCTCTGAAAACAGCATTTCAAAGAAATGTTAGCATGTAGTACAAATGATTTAAGTATTTATAACCCTAGATCATTTTCATATTGTAGGTATTTCCAAAATAATGTAACAGCCCCCGGGTTCATCTCTCAAACCTTTATGGTTTGAGAGATAACCGAAGGCAAAGTTCCCTTCCCTGAAGTCAAAGTTGTGCTGACTGCAGGGATATCCGGTCTGACTTTAATCATGCGGTGATCACGTTAACGACAATTATTTCACTGAAATGGTCTTCTACATATGCATGTAAACCAAGCACATGTAGAAGACAGTTGTAGTGAAATAATTCTTTGTCACTAACGGGATCTCGGCTCCGCTGCAGAGCCGCAAGCCTGTCGTACGACAGACTTCCCCTGCAGTCAGTATAACGCTGACTTCAGGGAAGGGGGAGGGAGGGGGGAACTTTGCCTTCGGTTATCTCTCAAACCATAAAAGTTTGAAAGATGAAACTGGGGGCTATTACATTATTTTACAAATACCTACAATATGGGGGATAGTAATAATAAAGTATTACTATCCCTTTAATGTTCCTTAAAACTCAAAGTTCTGTTTCAGGTCAATGCTGTCAGATTTGTGGTTCGAGTAACTGAATGATAAAGTATCCCTCTCCAGCTCCTTTGACCTAGCGTAAGCCGCCTCCCCTCAGATGTGGAATCTGGTCCTGAGACTGGAAAGCTCAAAAAAGGGACAATCTTCTTACTGTGAACATAAGTAAAACCCTGCCCCCCGTGACAGTTTTTTTTTTTTCCCCTTATGCTCACTGAAGATTGTCCTCCTCTGCGATCCATCCAGTCTTGCTCTTCTGAGGGGAACACTGTTACATCAGTAAAAGAGGTGGGAGGGGGCTATTTTATCATTCAATTACTCTTGAACTATAGCTCTGACAGTACTGAAATAACTCTCCATTGCCCAAATACTATGAAGATTAATTTCAGCTGCTTTTATTGTGAAACATTACTATCCTTTTACGCTAAAGAGGTGCAGCCCTGCAACAAACCTCTACTGTACCCTTTGTTTAAAATGCAAATTCCCTTCGACTTTGGTAACCATGTCTCCATGGCACTGCTTTACAATGTTCTGTAGATATCTAGTATTCAGTGGGTTAAAATCTGCAGATGTACATTTGTAAATTTAAGTCTTGCTAAATGTCAAGGACCCAGTTAAATCTTTAGGTATAATTTACCTTAAACCAAGGATAGGCAATTTTTCCCATCATTGGCTGGTTGGGGAAGATGGGGTTGCATTCTCAAACAGCTGGAGAGCCAACAATTGGCTACCCCTGCATTAAAACTATTGGATAACTAGATATGTTTTATTAAAGGGATTATATTATATATATATATATAATTAGTGTTTACAGCTCCAAGTTAAATTTTTTTAGGTGCAATCACAGTGGCCTGAAATTGTACAGTGGCACTGTTACACCATTCTATGGACAGCTCTGGTCTGTAGACCATAAATCTCCATAGGATGGTGTAGCAACAGCACCACTGTACAATTTCAGGCCACTGTGATATTGCACCTAAAAAAATTCAACTTTGAGCTGTAATAACTTTTTAATAAAACACCTTTCGGTAGTGGGAGTACTTATTTTACTTAGGAGGATAAACCCTACTACATAGTAATACTTAAAATGTAAATAAAAATATCTCTTTAAAACCCTCCCTGGCAGTTGTTTGCACTTGCTCTTGTAATATTAGCACTGGTGTATAAAAAGTCGGCATGTGATACACAAAGAATGATTCAGTTTATTTGTGTGGCTTGAAGTAGTACCAGTGGTTAGGGTCTACTTTTCCTCTTGTCCTCAAAAAGACTCCTCAGCATATATACTTGAATAGCAGAAACGGACACCATCACCACAAGGTTAACTGTAGACCAAAAATTGACCCTGTCGAAATTACTCTCTTGGATGTTGCGATCGCGAGCCTCAAAGGCTTTCAGGATGGTCTGTATTTGGCCACTTTTGCTTAGTCTTCCTTTTACACTATTAATGGTTTCCTGGGAGGAGCAAAAAAATAATAATTTGGAAAAAATTAAAGCATTAGTACAATTTTCATGGGGATGATGTACAACACAGTGTTTAATAGGTAAACCACTTTATATGCATCAATTTACAGTCCTCATTGGTTACTTCTGATAATGTGTTTTTTTTTTTGGTGTTTTTTTTGAGAAGGGTGGTGCATATAACTAAGTGACTCATTAAAGGGTTAGTAATGTCCAATGATAATTTCATGCTGTTGTAGATTAATAAAAAAAAAATAAATGTGGAGCAAATCCCATCTATTATTATTCTTTATATAGCGCCAACTAATTCCGCAGCGCTGTACAATTGGGAATAGACATACAGAGGTATTAAATAGTACCATCAGATGTGGAGAACAGGAGAGCTCGTGAGAGCTTATCTATCAAACTGGTTTGAGAGATATTTGCCACTAAATTTCCCCCTCCCTTTCTCCTGATAACAGCTGTAAAGCTGACAAAAGGAGATCCATGTCGGCCGACTTGAAGTGGCTCTTCAGCAGAGCTGAAATAGCGATATTTAAAACTACTTAGTTTGAACGGTCTACAAAGTGTGCTTGCAAACCAGGCACACTTTCTCGACCATTCCAATTAAGTAATTCTTTTTAAATATGGCTAATTCGGCTGTGCGGAAGAGCTGCCGGCTGGTCCCAGTACCGGCTTCTCCTGCTGTCAGTAGAGGGCTGATGTCAGCTGAAGGGGAGGAAATTTAGTGGTGAAAGTCATACATCCTATATCATAATTCACTGGGATGTTTGTCAGAAGCAGTCATGCGCAGTAGAGACTGCGTGCGTTCGGGGAGTCTCTGCTGTGCATGATTGAATCTTGTGAGTGAGGAATCGCAAGACTGCATCGCGTGGAGCAGTGAGGTAACAGATGCTTAATCCATTGAGTGCCAGAGGGGTACGCAACTCAAATGGCTAACATTACCTGGACCTTGGCCTGAGTACATGAGCTTTTAAACTAGTATTGCATATTCTGCAGTAGGTTTGTTGTTTGCCTTTAAAGGGGAACCCTCACCTTAATGTTCCATTTGAGTAATGTAGTCCTTTTTAATTAATTTTGTATAACCAGAGTTTTTCTATATCTATCTATATATATATATATATATATATATACACACACACACACACACTCACAGCCTGTCAATATTCACCTTTTCCACTCCCCAGCAGTGCCTCTTTCTCACCTCCTACTCAAATGGAGGCCTTCTCCATGTGAGCTGTAGTCTCAGGGGCAAGGGAGTGCTCCTCCCCACATGGAGGATTCCTCAGTCCGAGGAGGAAGTGGTAACTGGGGAGGGGAAGATGTGAAGATCAGCAGGCTGCATTACAGAGCTGTACAAATGATGCACCAGCTTATTTTTATTAGGTAAAAGCTTGAGCTATGTAGCATTAAGTTAAAGATTAACTCAAATGGAACAGTAAAATGAGGACAACTTTAATGGAAGTGAGTTCCTCTTTAACAGAGCAATGACTACTACTACTACCACCTTACTAGACTTTTTAGCCCTAACATACTGCAAAAGAGTGGGTGGGACTCCTAGCAATCCAGGAGTAAAAAGGCCAATGTAAATATTTTATTTGCTGCTCCCATATGCTGCAGTGGATTTGCCCCAGAGTTACTCCAATTATTGAGCCTGATCTATTAAAGGAAAAGTGATGCAATAGTGAAAGAACACAATACATTTATAACAAATTCTAAATATATAAAAAAAAAAAAAAAATAATAATGCTTTGGACACCACTCCCCCCCCCCCCCCCTTGTTTCATTGTCCACTGGCACTTACAAGCAGCATGCAATCACTGTTTAACATCACAGCTGTCCTACAATGAGAACCACACACACTGACACCCATACAAGTGCAGGTGGACTATTAAGTCCCCAGCCTTGGCCAACTTTCATACAGAATTCTGCTTCCCAAGCCTTGTGCAGCTAGTAGCCACAGAAACGCACACAACTTCTGCACTCTTACACCACATATACACTGCTCCCTCAACCTTCCACTGGTAGCCATGCTGACAACTCATAACAATAGGGCAAAATTTTCTTGCTAGGTTGGCATTAGGTATTTAATACAGTAGGAAATTCTGTAGTGTTGAAAAGAAAAATTTAGCATTGTTATAGTGTTAATAAAAAAAAAAAGTCTCTAGCATCACATAGGCATACAGGGTCCATGGGGTTAAGAATGGAGAAAAAAAGAAAAAAAAAAAAGTCCCAGCTACTCACTCCTACTCCTCCAGCTCTACCCTCAGGTTTTTTTTTTTTTTTTTTTTTTTGGTCGTGTGTGTATCTGTCTGTCCATCCCTCAAGGAGACAGGGTTTCCATTAATCAGAAAGGAATTAAACTATTTTACTGATTCCAAGCCTCACTTGTTGGGGAGACTCCCCATAATATGACACCCTCACAAGCTTTGACTAATTCCTTTGGGACAGCATATCATTTATTATCTTGGCTAGAGAGCACTCCAGCTTACATGGAGAAATCCTACTCAATCACTGTTGGAGGTTGGAACAGATAAATTGACAGGTTGCAGGACAGAGCTGTACCTACAGTCTGTCCTGAAGTAAGGCCCTGGCTCATGCATTGCATATGTATATAATATAAAATATTATATATGTATATAAAATATGTTTTTGCAATATGAACATCACACTGAGGCAAATTTGGGCAGAAAATGTTCCAGTATTGTCAGCCATTTGCATTTCAGGGGTGGATAATTGGAAGGCAGATTCTCAGTCAGACCATAGACCCAGGGGAATGGAAATGAAAACAGGAACTTTTCCTTTATCTAACAGAACAATGGGAAATACTAGAAATAGACATGATGGCATAAAGGATAAACAGAAGACTACCATCATCTATTCAAGAGCAAAAGATCCATAAACAATTGCTGTAGATACCCAAACAATTCCATGTTATTACAGACTAGTGTATGTCTTTCCTCCACTAATTCCTAGAATCCTCTGTAAAATTAAGAGAAAGTACACACCATTCTCATAGCTTCATTTTGGCCAAGGAGATTTTGGTTTATCACCTGCGAGATGTCATTGACAGAGGCGTGGTGTCTTCCTCAGATTCCATATCTCAAAGACCAATTCACCACCACAACTTACGCAGTCTCACTTTGACAAGGTGGAACTTGAGACCCAAATATTTAAGTGATAGTAATACTTGGTTTATACAGGCTTTAATATTGTAGTTATTTAATAAATAAATCACAGCATCCAAGTCTTTTTGGTATAACTTTTATAGTTGGTGTAATCTGCATTGCAGAGAAAGCAGTCTTCATGAGAACGAACTACAAAGTGTCTGGTTTGAGGCAATAGAGCGTTGTCATGAAGATTAGTTTTGTAAGCAATGTTATTTAGGCTCTCCAGATGAGCCATCCAGGACCAGAATCCCAGTTTATCAGCTAGAGTGCTGACTTAGCTAAAAGGGGCGGGAGGGGTACACTTTCAATCTAGATTACACAAACTATAAAAGTTATAGCAAAAAGACTTAGATGCTGTATTTTATTTAATAACTACAATATGAAAGCTTGTATAAACAAAGTGTTATTATGCCTTTAAAGAAAAGGGGATTAGTTCTCCAATCATTCAGATCATGCTCAGGGCTTGTTTACCAGCCTCTGCTACAATATATTGTCGTATTTGGAAAATATAGTTTTCCTTCTGTCCTAACAAAAAAAAAAAAAATAAATGAAATCTTTCCATCTTGCATCACTTCTAGAGTTCCTAAAAGTAGGTCTAGAAAAGTGGCTATGGGTGTACTCTCTTCCGGAGAAAAACTGCTGCTATTATAGATGTTTAAACATTTCTCCAAGGGGTAAACAGAATAGTCCTTCCATACAGAGAGCCTATCCCACCATGGAACTTAAATTTAGTCTAGAGGCTCTTCAATCTTCTCCATTTGAGCCATTGTCATCAGTAGCTAAGACCTGACATTAAAACCAGTGTTCCTCATGGCTAGTTTAACAGCAAGAAGAATTCCAGAACATAAGCGTATAGTTCGCAGCATCTTTCATCAAGCTATAGTGGTCGTACGGACTGTTTCAGATTTCCACATAAGCCAAGAAGTAATTCTACCTTTGTTGTGTCCTACTACAGATAACTCAGAAGAGAATGCTCTCCCTACAGTAGAGGTAGTAAGATATCTTAGACACTATGTCAGAATTACCCAATCCTTTAGGACATCCAACACATTATTTGTTATTCCAGAGGGCCCTAAAAAGGGCAGACCAGCATCTGACAACTGTTGCCACATGGCTTAAGCACACTATTAGAAATGCAAGTGAACGAAAATCTGTTCCACTACCTTTCAGAATCACAGCTCATTCAAGTAGGCCCATCAGTACTTCTTGGGCCTTGAAGAACCAAGCTACCAGTGACCAGTTGTACAAAGCAGCACCCTGGTCATCTGTTTGCACATTCACTTTGTTTTACAAAGTTATTATATACTGTATTTGCATCTCAGGCTGACTGTTTTGGCTGCAAAGTTCTGGAGGCCATTGTTCATTAGCTTTCTTCCCTCCCCCTATTTTTGAGACATCCCCATAGTCCCTTCATTTTTCAATGATGCTAGAGAAAAGGGGATTTTATTTAGTGATAAATCATTTTATTCTATTGTGGGATGCAGGGCATCCTGCTCACAGAAAGCTGTGTGGAGATGCCCTGCAATTCTTGGCAGCTCTGCTTTTAGTGCTATTCCCTTCCTGACTCTGCTGCTACAGGGGGAGGGGTTAGCAGCCAGGAAGCAGAATGAGTTTTTCCTAAAATCACCACATTCTGGAAACAAGGCTGGGGCGGAAGGCATGTGATCCCTCATTTTATGTGGTAGAATGTCTACTTTTCATAATGGTAAGCCATACTGGCCTTTTCTTCATATCTTTAAAGGTTATGACCATTTTAGTGCAGGTAATGTCAAAAGAAAAGTGGCAGGTGTAGGATGACACTTCATAACAATTTGTGCACACCAGTTTTTATATTAATATATATATATATATATATATATATATATATATATATATATATATATATATATAAATATAAATATATAAATATAAAGTCCTGTTTAGCACCACCTTCTGGAAAGTTGTGTATGTTAGCCTAGGGGTAGATATTCAAGTGCTCTTTATTTGATGGTGCTGGTTGTTTGCTTTGTAAAGTGGTATGTTTTGTCCATTTTATTATTTATTTATGTAGAGGTTATAAACATTTCGTACAGGGCAGTTCTATTTGAAAAGTTTAAAGTGATAGTAATGGCCGATTTAAACCTAGTTTAATATTGTAAATATTAAAAAAATCAATTGATGTAAGTCCAGTCTCTCACATCTTTATAGATATGACCTGCTAAAGTTCCCCCCCACCACAGACTGCAGCCACTAGCTGACAGCAGGAGATTCTGGTCATTTGACCAGCCAGCAGATCTTCAACATCGCTATCTAGAAAGAAATACTTCATTGAAACGATCTACAAAGTGTGCCTGGTTTGCAAGCACACTTTGTAGACCATTCCAACTAAGTATTTCTTTCTAGATTGAGGCTCTGCTGAAGAGCTGCTGTCAGGTTGCACAACCCAAATCTTCTGCTGTCAGGTAGTGACTGACGTCTGTGAAAGGGGCAGCAGGAGGAACTTTAGCAGGTTAGATCTCTCAAACTATAAAGATTTGAGAAACCGGACTTACATCGATTTTTTTTTTTTTTTTTTTTTTTTTTTTTTAATATCTACAATATTAAACTATGTTTAAATCAGCCATTGCTATCCCTTTAAGAAAAATAAAGCTATTTCATGTGGCACTCATTACACTGTGTCAACGTGTGTATTGCCATTGCAGTAACTAATGAATACAATGGGAAATGCTGTAGTTACAAGTCAGAATCATGGTGGGAGAAGAGCCTTTTACTTTAGATCCATCTTCTGGAATCATCTGTACACAACCATGTGCCTGTGACAAAGCTTGTGATGATTCCTTTGATAGTGAATGAGGCATTTTAGTTACCCTTTGAGTGCCAGGGGGTACACAACAAATTGCAAAGCATTGTGTACCCTTCATGTACTCAAAGGGTTAAGGCATTAGCTACTGGTGGACAGTGTCCATGTCAGGGACCACTGCGGCGATTTCCACAGGAGTGTGCAATGGCTTCTCCCCCACCCACTCCTGTGAAAATTGCCACCCCTGATTCTCTGCCTGTGGCCAGTATCTGCCCTCATGCCCTGGGCAGTGAACCAAAAACCACTTATAATTTTTATCTAATATAATTTTGAGTAGGGTGACTATCCAAAATAGGAGGGTAATAGTGGCATGTTTGGTGGGGGGCAACTCTGAAGGCTAGTGCCAGTAACTGATTTTTCTTCTGAGGTCTCTCCCTCCACGTATATTGTGTGTTCAGACCAAACTTTGTTTACAATACATTGTTTTGTCTGTACATAGTGATCTTTCCAGTTCAATGATGCACAGCTTTAAAGTACTGAAGTCCATTAGCATGTCAGAATATGAGGATATCCTTTTTTGTGTTTGTGTGTGTTACATAATAATTAATAAAAAAAATCACAGATCCTGGTCTGTTATTTTTTTTTAGGGAGTGTGCAACTGTCTGGTTAACCCCTTAAGGGCCAACCGCACACGCATGCAGCAGTCACTTAAAGGACCAATGATTTTTTTTTTTTTTTTTTTTAATCCGATTCCGGACTCCCTGAACGGCGTGCAGCCACGCGGGGAGCCGGAATTCCATGACTGTCCTAGTACATCATCTGTTCTTAAAGCAAATTCAGCCATGACGTACTAGGACCGTCAAGGGTCCTTAATGGGTTAAAAAGGGAAAAGATCTACTACATTTCTCTATAAGCCTCTGGTGCAGAGGTCTGTTGACATAGCATCCAAATGTTAGTCAGCTTTAAAGTGGGGGAAGTTTTATTATATTAGTGATTGCCATTGCACTTACTTAAACACACATTTCACAGACATATACTAATTTAAAGGGAAGTCCTTTGTGGCCTCGCTCTTATGTTCTTACTTATAGATGCCCCATTAAAATTCTGAGAACCTTGCTAGGGGTAGGCAAAATGTGATAGTCAATTGTTTGGTAACAGCACTGCTGTGGGTAAAAATTGTATCCCTCCCTAGCTGTAGCTATGTGTTGGTTTGGCC
Organism: Rhinophrynus dorsalis; assembly: GCA_037306005.1. Taxonomy (NCBI): domain Eukaryota; kingdom Metazoa; phylum Chordata; class Amphibia; order Anura; family Rhinophrynidae; genus Rhinophrynus; species Rhinophrynus dorsalis. The sequence goes on from CM074722.1 coordinate 175,644,681, forward strand.
CCTGTCAATCAGTTATTTTATTTTCCAACTGACACACACACACATACATCCAACAAATGACAATTCTCCTTGATTTAAATGGGGATTTTAATCACTTGAACACTAGAGAGGCCTGCAACCCATTGCAGCCTGTCTAGCATGCAAGGGGTTAAATGTAATTTAACCCTTTGAGTGCCAGAAGGGTACCCAAAACATTGGATACCCCTCTGGCACTCAAAGGATTAAATCAATGTGGATTGGCAGAATTGTAATTTCCCTACCTCTGGCGCAGTTGATTTGTTAGAGAAATGTACTTTATCAATTGCGCTGTATGGAGAACATGACAGGCATGCCGGCAAGTAGTGTTTGATTTACATAAACTGGTCTAACTGAAGCTACGGTAAATATTAAACACTACTGTTTGAAATAAAACTAGCTAACAGTAATGTGGGATTTTGAAAGATCCATTTTCTTTTGAACAGTTCTGAGTCAGAGAATGGATGAGAATGTGCAGAGAGGTGTCCTAAGCACATGGATGAACTGACTTCAGGGCGAGCCTTATTAAACAAAACTGTTTGTCTTTTGGGTGGAGTTTGGTGCATGACTGACTTTTATAGATGTATGCTACTTTCATTTCGACTTGAAACAGTTCTTTATTTTTTGCTTACGTTAATTTACTAGAATATTTGTCAGAAGGCCTTGTGTATATAGACAAAGTTGCACAGGGCTGTAGCAAACAAAATGCATTGTAGACAACAAAACCCCCAATGATTCAAAAGGGCTATTAACCCCTTGAATGCTAGAGATACATCTGCAACCAAGCATCCAAGGGGTTAAAACTCCAGTGTATGTGTATATATATATATATATATATATATATATATATATATATTATATATAAAAAAAAAAAAAAAAAAGTGATTATTTGCTCTCTGTAGTGCAGATGCTGTACCCATCAACCCCTTAAGGACTGGGAAAATCCGACATTTCCACTTAAGGACCACAGCAGTTTTGACTTTGACTATCTTTGTTTAACCACATTTTCTCTTTAATTCCTTTTGTACACCCACACACATTATATACTGTTTTTTAAGCACGAGTAGGGTTTTCTTTCGATGCCACAATTATATGAATACCTCATCATTTAATGTGATTAAAATAGAAAAAATAAAATTTGGAAAAAAAAAAAACAAAAAAAAAAAAAAAAACCCAACAACTTTTGCTTACATTTTCCTGTCAGGATTTGCATACTATTAGTTCATTACAAAAAATATATATTCATTTGCTTCTCCTGAATATAAGAGTACACCATATGCCTAGTATTTCAAATCACTTTCTCACATTTACAAGGTAAATATTACAAGATGGACGCCATTATTTCCAACCTGTAATTTTTTCAAAAATTGGCTTGTGAGCATCATAGCTTAGTTGACGGTGCCAGAACCAAAAAAGTCCCACAAAGGTATATGTTTTTGAAAACTAGACCACATAAGGTAAATAATAAGGAGAATTTTGGAGTTTTTTATGCAGCTATTTTTCCAGAAATATTTTTCAAAATTGTGGTAATATTGTGTGGCTTTTTTTTTTTTCCTGTTTTCAGTTTTCACACTTACATGAAAGTTGAAAATGTTAATCAATGCAAATTTTTTTTTTTTTTTTTTTTTTTTTTTTTTTTTAGTATTCAGTTCCTTCTTCTGAGTACGCCAATACCCCATATGCATAGGTTTCTCAAGGTTTTGGAGAGCTACAGGGCCCGGACTGGAACATGAACATTTCCAGTTTCACACTTAGAATTTTCACAGCTTGCATCACTGGTGCCATGTCTCATTTGGGGCTGTGTACCAGCGCTCCACCTTAAAATTCCCCCCAAACGTGTATATTTTTGGAAAGTAGACACCCCATGCTTTCATTTTATGTATGTTTTCACATTGGTTACGTAGCCATTTTACCACCACTCCCTCGTAAATCGTGACATAAAAATTAAATAAATATCAGTGTTTTTCACACTTTCATTTCAATGTTGATGTGAATTTCAAGCACATGATAGGTGAAGATTTTTAAAAATGCATTGTTTAGTGTTCAGCTCCTTCTTCTGAGTACGGCAATACCCCATATGCATAGGTTTATAATTTTTTGTGGGAGCTACGGGACCCAATTAAACAAATATTGAATTTTCACATCTTGCTTAACTGGTGCAATGTCTCATTTGGGGCTGTGTAACAGTGCTCCACTCTAAGATTTCCCTCCAACAGTGTATATTGTTGGAAAGAAGACACCCCAGGCTTTCAGGTTAGGTGTTTTTTCAAATTTTATACACAGCCATTTTACCACCAATCCCTCATAAACCTTGACATAAAGAATTCAATGTTGATGTGAATTTCAAGCACCAGGTAGGTGAAGATTTTATAAACTGCATTTGATTAGCGTTCAGCTCCTTTGTCAGGGTTTGGGGGAGATACTGGGCCCAGTAGGGAACATATGTCTTTCCAGTATCAGATGGAAAAAAAACTTAGGGTGTTTTGCTTCCCATTATAAATTGATAGTGTTAGATCTAAGGAGGGATTTGTTTTGAAAAACAACAGGGTAATTCAGTGGGGAAAAGTGGCCAAATAATAAAATAAACTTTACAGCACTACTGCATTGTGCCTGCATGGTAGTGCTTGAAGGATTCACCCATGCAGAGGCCAGGTTTGGAAGGGCAATCAGAACAGTAAGTGGGGGTATAAGCCCGTATTCCCTTGCTGTAGCAAACCCAGCGCTTTTGTGGGTTTTTCTTTTGGGGGGATTTTATAAATAAAGTTTACTACCGTGGGTTTTGGTGGAATTATTTCTGCTGTCCCTTGAAACAAAAATTGAGAGAGAAGATGGAGCTTATACTGCAGAAAACTAAGTTTTAGGGTGGGGTTTGCCAATTTGGAAATAAAAAAAAAGAATTGTATACTGCAGTCTGCATCATGTAAATGGCAACCTTTTTGTACCATGCCCTACACTTTTGCATGGTGAGGTATGGCTACATGAGTTGATCACAGAGATCAACTCCCCCCATGTGCATGTCTCTAATGCAGACTGGCTTTCTTAGTACCCCCCCCCCCCCTCCTACGAACAGAGACTGCCACAGTTTTGTCCTCAAGCTTGGTGGGCAGCATGTAGACATCTTTTCTGTCCCTGAACTTAACTGCCAGCAGCTCTTGTTGACACAAAGCTGAGGATGTCCCCGTTTTTAGTTTTTTTAGCTACCAGTTCTTTGGGCATCTCCCTGCAATTGTGCCTAACAGTGCCACAGGCCACGGTGTCAAAATAAAAAAGTGACTTAAATAAAAGGGGGGCTGGTGTAGTATTTATCAACATATAAAGGATATCCTTTATTTAATAAGGAGTAAGTTAGATCCCAAACTACTTTCCCATTTATTCCCAGAGATTCAGGGCAACCAGGAGGGTCAAGTTGGCTATCCTTGCCCTCATAAAAATCGAAAAGCCTGGGAATAGCCTGTGGCACTTTCGCACAATTTATAAAATTGAATGCCTAATTTGGAGTGTTTGGAGGGGATGTATTGCTTGAAACCTAACCTGCCTTTATATTTCATAAGGGATTCATCTATACTTATGTGTTTTTGTAGGGTATATACTTGGGCAAGCTTTTCCTGTAAATGATTTATTAGGGGGTGAATTTTGAACAGTGTCATACTGGGGGTGTTCTTTTGGGATGCACAGGGTATTATCACTAAAGTGCATAAAGATCAAAATCATGTAGTATCTAGTCCTGGTCACTGTTTTGGCGAATATAGGGGTATCATATATGAGGTTTTTACTCCAGCATGATCTAATACTTCTAAAAGGTCTGTGGGTTGCCATATTTCTTCTTGGAAACGAATGCTGGTGGGTTGGCAGCAATATATTGGGCTGCAAATAAATGTGTTTGAGACATAATTTCCCCCCAAAATAAATAAATAAAAAAAAAACTCAACATGGGTAAATCCTGCCACACCCACTTGAATTTTTGGCTTGCCTGTGAATTCAGGAATTTCTGGGCATAAAATTGGTTGATGATACCCATTCATCAGCAGAAGTGGTGGCAGCTCTTGAGGCAGTGCGTCTTTTTTTCATAGAAGGCACTGCGTCATCACTACTAGAGTTATTCTCACTCTCTGAAAACTGACGCCAAATAGGAATACACCTCTTCTAAACTGTACCTCCACTGCATTGTATACACCTACTCTAAACTAAATAAATTACTAACTTCTATATCTAACTAAACCTAACTCTCACCCCAAACGGTCACTATTCTTGATACATTTTTTTCCCCCTACGCTACTCCTAAACTTAAAGGGATAGTAATACTACCTTTTATCTTTATTTTGTAGGCATTAAAAAACACGAAGAACGATATAAGTCTTATCTCTCAAACCTTTATGGTTTGATTGCTATTCACAAGCAAAGTTTCCCCTCCTGCCCCTTTTACCTAGTGTAAGCCATCTCTTCTCAGATGTGGAATGCAGTCCATAGATCAGACAGATAACAGCAGGGGACAATCTTCTTCCTATGAGAACAATGAAAGACCTGCCCCCCTTGACAAGTTTTTCAGGTTTTTCCCACGTCTTAATTGAAGATTGCCCCTCTCTGCAATCTACCTGGGCACCTTCCTTCTGCTCTGGCTGAGCAGTGTTACATCAGTAAAAGGGGCTAGGAGGATACTTTGTCATTGAATTACTCGAACTACAACTCTGGAGAGTGTTATTTCAATTCTGTCAAAGTCCAAATACTATGATGCTTAATTAAGAGCTGCTTTTATTATGAAACACTACTATCCCTTTAAATTATCCCTAAGCCTTACACACGTATTCCCTGAACCTACCCAACTACCTATCTAAACTAGCTTATAATATAAAATACATTTTTTTTAATAAAATAAACCTTTTTGGGGGATTTTTTTTTTCTTCCTACTCTACCCCTAAACCTTACCCTAACCCACGTATACCCTGAACCTACCTAACCCAAGTCAACTACCTATCTAAGCTATAATTATTCAAAAAATCTATTTTTAATTTTTTTTTTCCTATGCTACCCCTAAACCTAAATCTAACCCTAAACCTTACCCTAACCCCACATATACCCTGAACCTACCTAACCCAAGTCAACTACCTATCTAAACTATAATTATATTTGTGGGGTTTTTTTCCCTACTCTACTCCTAAACCTAAATCTAACCCTAAAACTTTCCCTAACGCACAACAACTAAACCTACCCAATTACCTACGTAAACTACCTACATAAGCCTAAAATACGTTAATTTTTTTTTATTAAAAAAAAATAAATAAAAAAACAAAAACAAATGGGGGGGGGGGGGGGTACCACAGAGCAGCTAAAACTTATCTGCAGCAAACTGATCACTAGCAGAGTGATCGGGGGGGGATTTATTGATCACTGCAAGGACAGTGATCAATGGGGTTAAAACTGAAATTTTATTTTTATTTGTTAACTCTTAGCAGACTGGATAACAATCTGCAATGCTGGAACACGATGTCTCCCTCCACCTCAGCAGTGTGTAATATGGAGGGAGGCGACAGGGACAGTATTTACAAATATTATCCCTGTCATCCAGCTTCTGCAACATGTGATTAGCTCATCAAGCGTATCACATGTTTCTACTTTGTCTCTACTGGTTGAAACTAAGTACCCCGGTATCGGAGCACTTAGCAACAACCAGCCCGCACTCTCCCATCACTCCGTGCAGTGGCGATGGGAGAGTTTAACCCATGATGGTCCAGGACAGTCATGGGTCCTTAACGGGATACAAGCCATGACGGTCCAGGACGTCATGGGTCCTTAAGGGGTTAAAATGTTTTCCAAGTTCCCATTGCTTTTAATTGTCCCCCCTGCAATGTATATGGTTCACTCCTCTGTAGCCTTCTGCATATGACCCAATGTGTGCTGGCAAATATCAGAAATATCTTCAAGGTGATAGGGACTTATGCAGAAAGCAAAAGCAGAGATGTTCTGTAACTAACCAGCTGTACCATAGGAAAGAAAAAAAAAACTTTAAATGGGCCTTTAATCCCTTAACCCTTTGAGTGCCAGGGGGGATGAGCAACTCTCAAAGGATTAAATGCTAGTTTTCCAAGAAATTGCAAAGCATCACATTTTCAGCCAGTTAGAAAGATAAGAATAGCATTAGTGAGTTCCTTCTCGTTTCTTCATTAATCCCTTGAGCCCCCAAACTGGCATCCAATTAATTGCGATGTAATGTCTTGAACAACCATCTGGCACTAGGAGCTAGGGTCCATGCGTGTTAGTGTTGTTAAAAATAGGCAGCCCCAGTGTGAGGGCTCAGTTTACATTAATTTATAGCACAGTGCGTTTTAATACTGTCACCGCTTTAGATACTAATAAACTATTTATAATTATAAATGACCAGTCCAACATATAGGCAGTTTTTAATTCTGTTAAAACTAAAAGGGATAGTAACTTAACATGTAAAAAAAGAATAAAAAAAATATTATATATAGAGTAGAGTTTATACCCGATGTAAAACGAGGTACTCCCACTGCTGAAAGGAGTTTTATTCAAAAGTTATTACAGCTCAAGCTTGAATTATTTTAGGTATAGTATTTCAGTAGCCTGAAATTGTACAGAAATGCTGTTCCTACACAATCCTCTTGATTTATGGTCAACTGACCAGAGCTGTCCATAGGATGGTGTAGCAACAGCACCACTAAAGGCCACTGTGATATTGCACCTAAAACAAATTCAAGTCTGAGCTCTAATAGGTATTTTATTCAAACTTTTCAGCAGTGGGAGTACCCTTATCTTACTCAGGGTGATAAACCCTACAGGTTTTTGTTTTTTTTTTTTCAAATAAATAATACTATCCCTTTAAATGAATATATATTTAAAGGAGAGTGGTTTACTTTATTTGAAGTAACTAGTCTTACAGACATATGCATTGCATAGACATGAAATATACTCAAATGGTTTAATGCAAAGCGTCACACATCCCCTCTGATCCTCGAGTGGGTTACAATTCAAGCTCCTTTATATGCACAAGATTTCAGTATACTAGTGCTTTTGCAAATGAGAGGGATTAACTCAAACAAATAGGCAAATGTTAAAACAAAGTGAAATGTTGTCTAAAACTATTTCAGGAAATAAGCCTCCATGTGACCACCAGTTAGGCTAGAGCTCTTAAAGGGGCAGTAAACCCTTATGAAAATATTTCATTTATATTGCTTTTTCTCTAGTGTCATTGAGGGATGCAGGGACCATGGGGTTACGCAACATACTTAGAGGAGGCAGGACACTCTATAAAAACACACTCCCATTTCCTAGCTGCTAACCCCTCCACTTGCTTAAGTACCCTATTTTTTTTTTGTGCCCCCTCCCCCCAAGGAGGTCCAGGGCAACGTTTCTCCTGAAATAAGTTAGTTAGATCTTTTATTATTTTACCCCTCTCTCTTAAAGCTTCTGAGGGCCCTTTGCGAGGAGACTCCTCATGTTTATATAATTCCTTACATCCTTCCATTGGAATAGCTTACACTCTGAATTATAGAGGCCCAAGATCAGCCTATGGTGAATGCTAAATAAAATATATTAACCCCTTAACGTCCAATGCTGTGCCTGGACTGTTATGGCTATCCGGCACTTAAGGACCAGTAACGTCATGGAATTCAGGGCTCCCTGCGTGACTGCACGCCACACGAGGAGTCCTGAAGCAGATTCCCCCCCCCCCCAAAAAAAAAAAAAATGCCCCATGGCCCTAAAGTGCCGGCTGTGGATGCCAGTCCTGAAGGGGTTAATCACTTATTACTTTATTTCCTGTATAGCATTTTCTCTTTCCACACAGAGTGCTATACAGTTCTGCTCTTGCCAGTTTCCTTCTCCTCAAACTTGTACTTTTAATTATGGCACTTAATTGTGCGCACGCTATTCTTCTCTCAAAGCTGCATCCATTCCTCATTGGTGTGGCTCCAGATCACCTTCAGACAGCAGTGTTTCACCTTTACACTGGTCCGGATTTCTCTAGCTCTATAGGAGCAGGACACACTAAACTTTTACCGGAGGTTTATGCTTGGGGCCCACTTTTGATGGGCTGACTCCATTGGAGCAGTTTTATACATTTATTCTGTATAACTGTTACCTTTAACCCTTTCATTACTAGCACCTTTGGAGCAGAGGGATTATATTAAGCACAGTTTATTCTTCTGTGGGGAAATTGTGTTTATTTTACCAATATTAATGCTGTTTATCGCTTTGGGACATTACACTACACTTTTATCTTGTTGTTGGACTACAATTGCCAAAATGTACTTTCTAGTCCTTTACGGGACATTTTCACAACTTTTGTTGGTAGTCTTGAAGGCAAGTTAAATTTATAATTATTCATACATAGTCCCCTTGGGACATTTCTCAGCTATTTATCTCTCCTTTACTACATTAAGTTGGAGACTGAAAAGGAGAAAAAAAAAAAACTAAGAGCAATAAAGGCCCTTCTGCCATATGCAAATATTGCAGTATTAATGTTGCAAGCAATATGTCTGCATGTTCTAAATGTTTGGACATAGAGGCTAGCAGGGCTGCCACGAATTCTTGAACCAGAGTGGGTTAAAGCTTTACCTGGTTCTGTGTGGTGTTTCTGGTTAAAAGAAGAACTACATGCACCAGTTAAAAGGCCACGGGCCAAAAACCCTCTAAAAATTTCAGCATTCCTGTTGATTTAAATGGGGCCCTGAATGCTAGAGCCCACTCTGGTGTTCACAGTGTTAAAAGCAACATTTAAATTGTGGATTAATTATTTGTCTCTTATAGTGTAGCTGGTTTGACCCAGACTGCTCCCCTTGAGTCTTAGTAGATATGGCCCAGTGATAGGACCTGGACAATGACAGAGAAGGGATGTGTGGCAATAGATACATATGGCCCATTGAGAGGACTTGGATGAGGAGATGGAATGTGATGTGAAGGAAGGTAGTCAAAGGGTGATAAGCAATTCACTCAGTCTACAGAAATGATAGTTTATGGAACGTGTTTCATTGTACAGATGATCAGAATTCTCTTCTACCATTGCAATGTCTCTGGGGAGCTTTGCTGCCTGTGCCTCTTACTCTCACAAATAAGTATCGGGTATTGGCACGAGATGGTCTAAAAGGCAGACAGCAAAGCTCCTCCAAGATGGCAGAGAGAATTATGATCAGCTGTACAACATTCCAGGCAATCATTTGTACATCCTACATTATACATTTGTGTTTCCATATCAAGAAACTTTCGCGTTCCCCTGCTATAGTAATGAGATGGTGTCAGAGACTACCCATCTTGGAGCTGTGTAGCTCCTGTCTCCCTTCTTCTTTGGATTGCTTCTCAGAACAAGAGGCAACCCTATATAATATGACTATGGGGCATCCAGCATTTGAAAAAAATGCAGATAAGGTCATCAGTGCCTTGCAACGTGTTCTTTTTTGTATTGTCTGCCAGCCCGGAGAGCGTCCTTGTTTTGTTCAACAGAAAAAGGCTTACAATGTATATATTTTCACAAATATCATGTACGGTTCCCATCATTTAGAATTTAACCCTTGGCGTCCCACAGGGATATCCAACACATTGCTCCACCCTCCAGAACCAAGAAAATAAAACAAAGGAGGCATAACACCTACCAGGATATCCTCCAGCTTCATGTCCAATATATCTGCCCCTAATATGTAATTCTTCCAGTCCTCATTTACATTCTCATTCATGTGATCCAAGATCATTTCAAAGAAGATCACCTTCTCAGACATACGACTGAAGGTATTGTCAAAGCAGAACTGATAATCGCCATCTATTGCCTGAATACTGCGAGAAAAATATTTATAGTAGGTTATTACACATAGACATAATCTCCTACCTAGCAGACAGATCTTCATTAATGGGAATCATGCTTATATGATTAACAAAAGGGATTGCCTAGGTCTGGGCTTTTAGAGAGCAATTAAATAAATATATGTATTTTGCACTTGAATACAGATGTAGTCTGTAATTGGTCTCTTACAGTTTATAGTCTGATCCTCTCCCATTGGTCTGAAAAAACAACAACAAAAGCCCCTATGGGTGGAGCTTTTCTCATGGGATTTCTCGTTAGGATGTCTCAGCCTACTGTGAGGAGGTGTGAACTACATGCAGACTGACATGGAGATTGGGAAATAAAAATAAAATCCAAGAAAAAAAGTGTTTGTATATAGCAGAGGTGTCCAACATGTAGCCAGTGGGCCAAATGAGGCACATCTGATTCCAGGGAGTGGCCCACCTGAGATTTTTTTTTTTTTTAAAGAAATATTTTTATACCTAATTAACCATCATAGATGAACTAGTAGGCCTGCCTGTCAAGTCCCATAGAGTTCAAGAACAGATGCTCTACATATCAGTATTATCACTGACTTGATCAATAAATACATATTTTTGAATAGTTGACAGCCTATAATTTGCCATAGTTATCAATTACAGAGTCCGTATGGATGAGATTATCTTCTTTTGTTAACATAGAAGGTGTGTGTGAGTATCCTGCATTTGTTTGCACTCAAGATGGACTCCTCTGAGCTGTGTCTAGGTGCTGCAATGCCACAAAGTTCTGCTCTCAAAGTATTGATACATTCAGCAGCTTATGTATAAAAATATACCCAGCCAAGAAGAATTATGTCAAGGGAAATTGTGAGCTGCTAATTATCATATCAGCTTTGGAGAGTGGCAACAACTTCTAGAGGGGGCTTCACACCCTATAACAAAAACAATAGACATTGAACTGTTAAACAGTTATGCCCTAGAGAAGACTGGCAGGCAATATTCTTTACCTATAGATGCAATTTCTAGACAGTTGTTCTCTGACATTCATTAACCAGTATATTTCCTTTTGGCCGCCTCACCTTTGCTATATCAGCTTCAAAATGTATGCTTCAACTCCAGCTGCCCTCCCCTTCACATTTACAGGCTAACGTGGATTGTAGTTCCGTAAAACTCGCCTAATCAGAACCACCTCTCTGATGGACGACTCTGCAGGTTGTGACAATTTATCTCTCAAGACATCCCGCTATCAAGGAAACCTTCAAATTACCAAAGTTTGATGACCTAAATTTTACTCATTAACTCTTTGATTGCTAGAGGGGTACGCAACACATTGTAAAGCAATGCTTTGCTTACCCCTCTGGCACTCAAAGGGTTAAGGAACATATCAAGTCCTAATTAGTCTGTACTTGACACAGGTGTCAAACCATTCAACCTCATGGACTCTCTTCCCTTCAAGTCCCAGACCGTTCTTGTTTTGGTTTTTTTTTTTTTTCCCCTAGTCTTCATTGTAGATTTTTTACCTTTGCAAATCAGAATAAGTGTTCTTTAAGACTGTTTAGAGATAAATGAATTAAAATACAATGCTAGTTTCACTTTAACTTACGTGTGGACCCCGTCCGACTGCCTTTCCTCAGACAGAAGGATTTCCCCATCTGGAGCTATGAGATAGAAATCCACATCTAACCCTGCACCATCCAAGACCTATAAAATTTGAGATGAGAAGATTAAAATGTATCTAAGGGAAGCTAGTCCAAAAAACATCCACACCATACAAAATGCACGCAACTTGTATTTTAATATTACTGTTCTTTTAAAAGAGTAACAAAAAGGTTTACTTTAGGGAGGAGTGGAAGTTTGACACACACACAATTATTAAAAGTCAGTTGTGCCAGGGCCTCAGTATCCAAGAGGATCCATCTGTTCCAGGGTCAAATTGGTTCAAGTTATGCATTCCAAAATACTTGTGTGTTAACGGTCAAACAATGTAAAGGTTTGGAAGCCTTGATAAAGATCCCAGGAGAGGGTTAAAACATTGGCCTACACAATAGAGTGCAGAGATATAAATATCCTATACATACATATCTCCCTAATATTTCTATTTATAAAAGTGAAAAACACATGCTTTGTTTCTGAATCTGTGCAGGCCAAACTCCTGGGCTGGCATTGGGTGTAGTAATGCACGTGAGGGCATTCTGGGATTAGTAGTCCTGACAATGAGTTACAATTTCATAGCAGTTCTTGAGCTTAGAAAAAGACAAAACAACAACAAAAAAATGAAAGAATTCTTATCATTTGTAACAATAATTGTTTTCATTATTTGTACATAATCATTTAACTTAGAGTTTCAGGACTTACAACAACTGCTGCTACAGTGAGAACAGACTAAAACAGAGATGATAGCATGTCTGCTAGATTTCAACTCCCATCATCCTCGGACAGAGAAAGAGAAGGATACACAAATATATCCTATATAATAATTCGCTAAGTTGTGTGTAACGCCCGACATGTGCAGTAGACACTGCTGCGCGTGCGGCAGTCATGCGCAGTACAGACTGCCCACGCCGCGGCTGATACAGAAGGAGCGTTCAGCTCTGTATCAGCCTGGCGCGGGCAGTCTCCACTGCGCGTGACTGCCCCGCGACCGGCTGCCAGAGGCACTGTGGCCCGTGTAATGGGCTGTTCAACTAGTTATATATAATACCCTATTAGAGCAACAATAAAGTTAAACTGCATACATTTAATATTTAAAATAATCTGCTCAAGTCTGTGTTTAAGCCAAGTGAGGACAAAGTTTTGTTTCCATTTATAAATCCACTCTTTTGCTGCTTGACACACTGTTTAACTAATCACTGCCCCTCCAGTGCTGGTATACTTTATCAAGTTCCATAAGAGAGAGACAAAATGGATCTTTTTTATGATGTGCGGTAAACTGTTCTGAGACACTGTAGGGGAAATGCACTAAGGGTCAATAATAAGGCTTAGAATGTTGCCGGTGTGCCATATCTGTGTACAAGGCACACCGCCAGTATGCACCAAGATGTCTTTGCCATCCTATCCCCGTCACTACACCACCAATCCGTAGTCATCGTCATGAATCCACCATGCCTTCAACAGGTTTACGATTTTGCACTTAACACAGACAAAATGGCTAATTTCTATATTGAAATACAGGTTAATGAGCCACTGTCGTATTCATGTGGCTGTGTTTATGTTCATGTGACACTTTTCCACACGCACTAAGCTTTGATAGCTGCATTCACAGTCCTAGCATCGCCTACCTAAGGGTGATGATATTATCTCCCTGTAGCTCTCTTTGGAGCCAGAGGATAGCTTGCTTCTCTGTTAAACAGCAGATGCCCTCCTGTAACCCTTTCAGTGCCATATGGATATGAATTGTTCACTGCTGTGACACAAGGGTTAAATGCCCGGTGCAGGTGCAGAATTGCATAAGAGAAAAAATAATATAGTGAAACAATAGCATACATATGGTAATCCAAACTAGAAAAGGACTACAAAATAAATAATATTGATATATATTGTGTTTGTAAAAAAAGACACTGCAAATCCCTTAAAAACAGATACACTTAGATGACAAGAAGCCAGAGAGATCAGGGAGCCTAACAGCTAAGAGACATCAATGGCTACAATTCTAACCGCTGAGGAGAACTGCCAGGTGGGATGCTCCTTCTTTCACAATAGGCACAGATTCTCTGTAACCCATACCTTTCTGACTTCCATGAGAGGTTTATGCAGGCTTACTGCTCCCACACTGCTATCCTCTCGCCAGCCCTGACTTACTCTGAAACACGAACTGAAGCCACTGTGTTTTTTTCCCCATTCCCACTCAACAAGACATTGCAAAGCACCGGACAGCCCTTAGCACCCATCTGTAGTAAAATGTAGCAAATGACCAGCTAAAGGTCCAAATGCCCCTGAAATTCAGTTTTATATGAAACAGGCGAGTTTATTTAACGCTATCTGTGCCAGAGTTGTGCGCAGCATACTGCGGAGGTTTAAAAGCTAAGTTGACCGGACACCCGTTAACCCACTGAATGGAAGGGAGAAATTTATCTTACAGATATTTCCTTTTCTTCTGTGTCCCTCCACGGACATTGAAACTAATGGGTAAAGTGTCTCCTCCCTCTAGCTGGTGTAGGACCAATCAAAAACAGAAAAGGCTGCAATCTGACTCTCTCTCCAGTCATCTTTTGTCCAAGCTAAAAAGTTAGAATATAGACAGATTAGAGGGCAGGGTGTGCCGTGGAGGGACTCAAAAGAAAAGGAAATATCAGTAAAATTAATTTCTCCCTTTCTTCTGTGTCCCTAACCATGGCCATAGAAACTAATGGGATATACCCAAGCTTATGATCCCGGGTGGGAAAACAAACTATAAATAATGTGTACACATCTGCCCAAATGTGTACCACCATCAAAGAAAATATGACCGTATATAGCAGCTGGACATAAAAAGCAATAATAAATGCCCAATATGTTATATTCACACATATTTATATAATTATATAAAATCACACATACACATATCCAAACCCAGTCTTACCCAGACCTAGATGTAGCTGACTTGAGGACATTTCTTCCAAATCTGGCTGACATAACATCAATCTAGTAATGTTTGATAAAGGTAGAGCACCATGTGGCTGCTTTACATAGGTCCTCAGTAGAAGCTGACCCCTTTGCTGCCCAGGAAGAGGCTACTGCTCTAGTAGAGTGTGCTCTAATAGTCTTAGGTGGGTCTTTTCCAGCTACCATATAGCATAGTCCGATACATTCCGTTATCCATCTGGCAATGGATTGCTTGGATGCAGATGATCCCTTGAATATCCCTGCAAAATGCATGAATAAGGACTCTGATTTTCGGAATGGTTCTGTCTTTTGAAGATAGATGGAAATACATCTTACTAGATCTAAGTTATGCCGGTGACATTCTCTTTCTCCTTGAGGATTGGGAAAAAAGGAGGGTAAAAATTTCCTGGTTCAACTGAAAGGAAGATACTACTTTGGATATAAATTCCGATTTAGTGCACAGAACTACCTTATCCTGTTAAAAGGTAGTATAAGGTTCTTTATAGGACAAGGCTTGAAGTTCACTAACGCTTCTTGCAGATGATTATGGCTGTTAAAAAGGATCACTTTTAGGGTCAGAAACTTTATTGGAATTTCCTCTAAAGGTTCAAATCTTGGTGATCCGGTCTAGTACTAGATTTAAGTCCCATAGAGCAATAACATACTTTATCCTGGGTCTTGCCTTATCAATTGCTCTCAAATATTTCTTTACAATATTTTCTTCTGCAAATTGTTTCGCTAGGCTTGCTGAAATTGCAGACAGTTGAACCTTTA
This sequence comes from Rhinophrynus dorsalis, assembly GCA_037306005.1. Taxonomy (NCBI): domain Eukaryota; kingdom Metazoa; phylum Chordata; class Amphibia; order Anura; family Rhinophrynidae; genus Rhinophrynus; species Rhinophrynus dorsalis. Next base: position 175,659,816 of record CM074722.1, read on the forward strand.
GAGACTCAGGACACAATCCTTCAAATCCTTTTTGTAGAAGATAATGTTATTCCTATCCACTCTATTTTTCTTGCACCAGGCTGAAAATATCCTCCATATTCTGCAATAAATCTTTGCAGTAGATGCTTTTCTTCCCAAAAATATGGTATCAATAACAAAATTTGAAAGCCCTTTTGCTCTCAGAGTTTCTTTCAGCTTCCAGGCCATCAGCTTCAAAAATCCTGGATTTTGGTGAAAGTCTGGTCCCGGAGTCAGTAGGTCCAGACTGACTGGCAGAGTCCATGGATGTTCTATTGATAGCTTCACTAGCTCTGCAAACCATGATCTCCTGTGCCAGTGAGGGGCTATCAGAATTACTGTGACCTTGCCCTGTCCGATATTCCTTATGACTCTTGGGATCATCAGAATGGGGGGGAAATATATATGCCAGATTGAACTTCCATTGTAGACTCCGGGCATCTACTCCTTGCGCTTGAGGACGATATGAGCGGGAAAAGAACTGTTGCCACTTCTTGTTTTCAAATGACACCATGAGGTATATCTCTGGTAACGCCCATTTGGTCACAATCAAGTTGTATATTTTGGTGCTGAGGGACCATTCCCCTTGGTCCACTTTGTTTCGACTCAGGAAGTCCGCTTGCATGTTCTTGTTTCCTGAAATTTGAATGGCTGATATTGCCCTCAGATTTTTTTTCTGCCCAGCTCAGAATCTGGCTTGCTTCTTTGTTTAGCTGGCTGTTTCTTGTGTTCCCCTGGTTCTTCATGTAGAGCACTGCTACCATGCTGTCTGACACAATTTGTACCAACTTGTGTTTCAGATAATATTTGAACTTTTTTTAAACACTTGGAAATTGCTTTCAGCTCTAGCAGGTTTATGTGAGAAACTTTCTACTGATTTGACCATTTTTCTTGCACTATCTTGTCTCTCCAAAATCCTCCCCATCCTTCGAGACTCGCATCTGTGAAGATTCTCTCCCAGATGGTATCTTTTAGACTTGCTCCTTTTTGAAGATTGTGTGTTTGTCCACCATGATAATTTCTTCTTTATTCTGAAGGACAAAGGTATTCTTTGTGCTGGATTTGCCACCTTCTTGTTCCATTTTCTCAGGAACCAGCGTTGTAGCGGTCTCATGTGTAGTCTTGACAAGGGGACCACTTGTATGGATGAGGTCATGGATCCCAGTACTTCCATGTAATCCTGAGCTGTGTATACTGTCTTTTTTCTGAAACGTGATACTTTCTTGATTATGTTCTTTATCCTTTCTGAAGATAGTGTAACTAAGCCCTCTTTGGAGTCTATGGATAGACCTAGAAATATCAGTCTCTGGGTTGGATTTAGGCAACTCTTTTGTTCATTTATTATCCAGCCCAACTGTTGTACATGAAGAAGGGTCTGAGAGACATACTTCTTAGCCAGTATCTCGGATTTTGCTATCAGAAGGTTGTCCAGGTAAGGTGGAATGTTTATGTCTTTTATTTTTAGGGGCTCTAAAGCTACTATCAACATTTTGGAGAAGATCTTTCAAGCAGAGGTCAGACCAGAGGGCAGCACCCTGAATTGCCAATGTTGCCCCTCATGAAAAAATCTCAGGAACCTCCTGTGACTTGAAGTGATCAGAATGTGGAAGTATACATCTTGGAGATCTATCTTCGATAGGTAATACCCTGGGCGAATTGTCTGAATGACCGAGGCTACAGTCTCCATTTTGAATGATCTTTGCTTTATCATAGCATTGAGGATCTTTAAGTCCAGTATTGCTCTGGATCCACCTGTTGCCTTTGAAGTGGTGAAGATAACTGAGTACCAGTCCTGTCTTCTGAGACTCTCATGCTCTCCTACCCCAGCTAAATGTAGGACCAAAAACGAATGGAGAGAGTCAGAATGCAGCCTTTTATGTTTTTGATTGGTCCTTCACCAGCTAGAGGGAGGAGACACTTTACCCATTAGTTTCTATGGCCGAGGTTAGGGACACAGAAGAAAGACAGAGCTACAACATATTGCATGCTCTTCTGATCTGTCATCCACTAAGCTGGATGACAGCTGCTGGAGCATTACAGTCCTTGAGTGGCACATCCTTTGCCCATCTTCTCTTGAAAGCGAACATGCTCATGGAAATCATAAGGGTGGTGTTCCACAGAATTTGTGCCCATATTGAAACATGCAGCATCTCATCTGGCAGTGCTCATGCCAAGCCAGGGATACACAGGGTGTGCACTAAACATCTCTATGGCACTTAATGCATTGGGGAGGGATGCCGAGTTGTGCTGAAGTCTGACCTCAGGTTTCAGGGTTGTCAAACTGCTGGTGATGTGCAAGGGAGGGCCATCCATTCCACATACCCAACAGTTTGGCAACCCTCCATGCTAATTCAATGTGCATATGCAGTATGTTTCCATTGCCAAGGCATGCTCTTGTCAAATATCGCCAGGGTATTGGGGCTAAATTCTATTGCAGGTGCTAAATGTTAAAACACCCGTTTTATCAAACATTCTCCTATTGAAGTCCATGGAGAAAACTGGAGATAAAAGCAGTGATAAAATTTGCACCTGTAATAGAATCCAGCCCTTTATCCATTAGTGCATCTCCCCCCAGTTGTCATAACATCATTCTTTATATTTCTAATGTATTGTCCTATTAAAGCGGAACTACCACCTGACACAGTTCCGGAACTACCACCTGACACAGTTCAACGCCTCCTAGACCTGTCTGGGACTGACAGCACAGGCATGCGGACGCCACAATGGCAAGATGTCCGTGCTCCGTCCTTCCTGTCACCCATGGAAGAGAGCAGAAATCTATTAAATAAGGTAATTATTCTGGCGACTAGTGCTACTAAGCAGCTAGTCTCCAGATGGGGACTTAGTGAAGCTAAAGATTGTGTCGGGTACAGGCAATCCTTACAGCAGAACAAACATATTGCTTATAAACATCTTCTATCGACTGCCTTATCCAATGCATGATGTCCCCTTGGAGGCTCTCCATTTGCCCCAGGGGTGGTGATAAATAACAGATTTCCTCTGTTCTTGTGTTCTTTGCAGACTGTTCTGCAGGCATCTCTAAAAGTCTAGGGTAGAGAGTCTACGTTCATCTTCAGTAGCCTGTCTCCGAGAGGGAGCATCCACTGTTTGAAATTCAGGGAGAAATCTTACGAAGATTTCTTCTGATTTGAAAAGAAAATGGTTCTCTATCAGACAAGGCTTGTAACCCTAATTCTTCTAACCAAATTGATGGATATTAAGAATGAGATTTTTATGGTAATCTTGCGGGAACTACTGATTAAAGCTTAAAGAGATATGCTGAGAATGCATTAAGGACCATATTAAGATCCATAAGAGGAAATGAAGAAGGGATGGTAGGCCTTAGTCTGGAGATAGCCTTGATGCATCTTTTTAATTAATGGATAAATAGCTAGCTAATGGTTTATTATAGTGTTAAATGTTAAGATATAGACCTTTAGAGTTGCTGGTTTGAGAAACTCTGTGAATCTTTCCATTAGAAAACACAGAATCCTTGGGATACCTGGGTTTGATGTAACTAGGCCTTTGGTCTTAACCATCCTTAAGCTTTGGATGCTGGGGGTTAATCTGGTAGATCTGTCCCTGGGTCAGAAAATGGAGAATATCAGGAAGGTGAACTGGCTCTTTGATGAACAAGTAAACCATCTGTGAAAACCATGCTCTGTTGTTAATAGGGAGCTGTGTGGATGAGGTGTGTTTCTACCCTCTTCAGTTTTCAAAGAGCTCTATGGAGCATTGGGACTGGGGTACACGCAAACCAGGGAAATGTTTCACCTCTGCAGCATCACATCCACTGCCATTCGTAACTTGGCAGAGAACAGAAAGAAAAAGGCTTTCATCTTACATGATCTCGAGAGGCAATGAGGTCTATCTGAGGAACTCCAAGGTTTATTCAGAGAATAACTTTGAAGTTAAAGGGATAGCAATGTTTCATAATAAAATCATCCCTAATTAATCATCATAGTATTTGGACATTGGAGAGTGTTATTTCATTTCTGTCAGAGTTGTAGTTCAAGAGTAATTCAATGACAAAGTATCCCCCTCCCGCCCCTTTTACTGATGTAACACTGCTCAGCCAGAGCAGAATGGAGGTGCCCAGGTAGACTGCAGAGAAGGACAATCTTCAATTAAGATAAGGGAAAAACCTGAAAAACTTGTCAAGGAGGGCAGGGCTTTCATTGTTTTCACAGTAAGAAGATTGTCCCCTTCTGTTATCTGTCTGGTCTATGGACTGCATTCCACATCTGAGAAGAGATGGCTTACAATATGTAAAAGGGGCAGGAGGGGGAAACTTTGCTTGGGAATATCTCTCAAACCATAAAGGTTTGAGAGATAAGACATATTCTTCAGGTTTTTTAATGCCTACAAAATAAAATAAAGATAAAACAAAGTATTACTATCCCTTTAGAGGACAATTCTCTTTGACTGATCTGGTGGCTGCTCAAGTAGTCCACTTACATATGAATGGCCAAAAGAAAGAGGGTATTCACATCTGCCATTGTACATATATTGCAACACGGGGTGTGCTCCTTGTTCCTAACTTGACATTGGCCACTGTTGTTCAACTGGTGTGTCCTTTGGCATGTGGCTCTAGGATTTCAAGGCATTAAAGACTGCCAAATGTTAGAGGACTAAACGGTTTAGAGGCCTCTCCTGCCCAAGTACCCTGGACAGAGAGATGTAAGTAATGGCCTCACCATATCCTCTTGCACACATTCATAGTGATGACTTTCCATGAATGAAAATGCCAAGACCGAACCATGCAGAGATTTTCTGAAATCAGCCACCACTTGGGATGCTCTCTGAAGGTAATGCTAGTTGTAGATCCAGGGACAGAACATTCCTGTGCCAGGGCCTCTGTACACACTCGTGAAATGGTCTTAGATATAGTTTTGAACAAGGTACCACATTTATGGAGGCTGAAAGGAGACCCACCAGAGCCATGGCTTCTCTTGCTATGAGAGCCCTGGGTCTGACGACCAGTTCCAGATCCTGCAGATTGTTAATAAGGATTTCTCTTTCACTGACTCAAAGCTCAAGCTCAATAATCTTTTCCTGTGGACTGCAGATAGGCTTTATTTTTCCAGATTGATGAAACCCCAGGCCTTGAGAATGGAAATGGCAGTGGAGAACTACTAAATGTAGAGACACAACGCTTCTATGCCTTTACAATCCAGTACCTGAGGTAAGGGATGACATTGGTCCCTTGTTAAAATGATAGCTATTGCTACACCTGCAAGTAGCTTTGTAACAATTCTTGGGGCTGATGTCAACCTAAATAGGAAGGCTGCAAACTGAAAGTGGTGAATCTGTCCTAGATTTGAAATAGCAATGTGAGGATATATAAGATCAAAAGGTTGGCTAGGGACATGGAGACAGGCATCATAGGAGTCCATAGTAGCTACAAGCCTCTGGGGAAAAAACATCCATCCACTCCTGACTACAGTGTTTCCACTGCTTCACAAGACAAAGGTCCCGAATGAGCCTGAAACTTTCTGACCTTTGGGGAATGAGTAAAGTCCTGAATATGTCCCTGTTCCTATTTGATAAGAGAGAACTGGAACCAGAGCCTACTGCCTTGGTAAAACATGGAAGGCTCTGTCTTACAGTCAGTTTGGAAGAGAATGGATTAATCAGAAGCTTATCTGATAGAGACCGTAGAAACTATAGGATGAAACAGGTTTACACTTGTTCTTGAAGGTTCTCCATTTTTCCTTAAAAGATTTCCCAGAATCTCTGCTTTACTACTTGGCGTTTTGAAAGGAGCCCTTGTGAAACTTGAGGAAGGACGTTTTAATCAGAAGAGGTTTATTGCTGTTTGCCAATAAATCTATTAGTACTTTGAGTTTTTTTTGTCAAGGATTACTAACAAGTTTGCTTTTCAAAGCTGTCTGATGTCCAGGCTTTTAGCCACATAGCCCTTCTTGCTTCTGTGCACAGGGAAGACATTTTAGAGCCTATCTTGATCAGATTCGAATGCCGTATCACAAATATAATCAGCAACCATCTTAGTGGAGGATAGGTTTCTTAGTATCTGGTCCTTGGGAGTCTGAGATTGCCTTTGATATGGTATAGACAGATATGTAAGGATCTAGCTAGCAACGTTTCCACAATTCCAGGCCAGCAACCAGCTGTTGCTGCTTTAGAAGGTCTCTTCATAGACTCTTCCGACCTTTGTTTCATAGCATCTGCAAAATGTGAGACATCTTATAGTATAATGGTGGCTTCTTTGGATTCTCTTGCTACTGCCATATCCACCTTTGGAGACTCACAGGCTTTTTTATCCTTGGAGTCAAAAGGAAAGGTAGTCTTCTGGAAAGGGACAAATTTCTCTCATGAACCTGCCACTCACATTGGAACACCTTAGCTATCATTTTATGGAAAGGGAAGGTCTTGGGCTTCTTATCGTATCAAATGACCAGATAATACTCCTTATGTTCCTCTGTACTGCTGGGAAGGGATACATTTACATATGTGTATATAAAACAGTGAAAAAAAAAAAAATGTAGTAGCCAGTAGTGCACCTTCCTCTAGACTGTAAGCTCTCATGAGCAGGGCCCTCTGATTCTCCTGTTCTCCACATCTGATTGTACTATTTAATACCTCTGTATGTCTATTCCCAATTGTACAGAGCTGCGGAATTAGTTGGTGCTATATAAATAAAGAATAATAATAGTGAAGGCCACTGGAGACCTCCTAAGAACACTTCAGTAAAAGGAGTTTGTGTTTCTGGTGTCATGTAAAAAGAATCGTATCTGCTTTAAAAGCATAGTAATGTTTCATAAAAGCAGCAGCTGCAATTAATCTTCATAGTATTTAGGCCATGGAGAGTGTTATTTAAATACTGTCAAAGTAGTATCCCCCTCCCGTCCCTTTTATCTAGTGTAAGCCATCTTCCCTCAGATGTGTAATCTGCTCCTTTCCCTTGAGCAGACAGATCACAGCAAGGGACAATGTTCTTACTGTGAGCATAAGGAAAACCCTGCCCCCCTTAACAAATTTTTCACTTATGCTCACTGAAGATTGTCCCTCTCTGCATTCCATCTGGACAGTCTTGCTGCTCTGAGGTGAGCAGTGTTACACTAGGTAAAAGGGGGCAGGAGGGGGATACTTTATCATTCAATTACTCTTGAACTACAACGTTGAATGTATTGATGGAACACTCTCCATGGCCCAAATACTACGAAGATTAACTGGAGTTGCTTTTATTGTGAAACATTACTATCATTACAACACTTTGCATACCCCTTTGGCACTCAAACAAACAGTTAATGGGCATTATAACAAGAACCAATTAAAGATACAATCTAGAGAACCAGCACGCACAAAATTGATTCACAGGACTGTATGGGGGGAAAAAAAAAAAAAGTGGAGGAGTCCTTTGGCACATGAATTTCACCACAGGGGAAATGTAAAAATGACCATTGTGATTTATATTATACTAATATGTAAGCCCGTGTATACGAGCTAAAGTGCCACCCAGCAGCCGGGAGCAGAGACAGGCGGTGAGCCGTTTGGAGTGCCCCACTCTGGAGCAGCGCATTCTGCCAGTCTCTACTGCGCAAGACTGCATTGTTCCGGCAGTCTCTACTGCATGTGTGCAGTTAGGCACACAGGGAGCTTCACAGGCTAGCACTTTATATAACCTTCTTACTCTAAACACTTTCTTGCTATTGCTTCTCTCTTTAATCTCCCCAACTTTTTCTTATTTAGTTTTTCTTCTCCACCATTATCTTTAATAGTTGCACTAATATAAAATTATTTCCGAATGTTTAACGTTCACTACATTCTGATGCTGTTTCAGTTTACTCATTTGTCTTGCATGTTATGTTATGGAAAACCTAATAAAATTATTTTTATAAAAAAAAAATACAATTTATTTATGGGAGGATTTTCACCTCTTGAATGCTAGGGAGGTCTCCAACACATTGCTTTTCAGGGAGATAAAATCCCCATTTAAATTAATGGGAATGTTTAGTTCTCCCTTGGAGTGCAGTTGGTTTGCCCCCAAATTCCACTACTCTTCTTTAGAGCATAAGGATCATAGTGCCCACTGGGATTTTCTGTGTAGATAAGAGTGGTAAGTTTTACTTTAATGTTCCAAGTATTTGAGGTCACCTCAGGAACAAAGGTTACCTTCAAGCCCAACATCCATGAAGAAATGCATTCTCACCAACCTAATATGTATACCTATATATCTGTTTATACTGCTATCCAGATGTTGAATGTGCAAAGTTTCTAATAAATCGTTTTATAAAATATACTATAGCTGAAGCAGTCAGTGGGAACCAATGAAAATTAATCTTTCAAACGTATTTGCTAGTGTCCACTCATCACTGTGTTTTATATCTGATGACACATACTACAAATATGCTACTTTCTGTTTGACCCAATAGTTAGTTTACTTTAGCATTTCATTGTCAGCCACGTCTATTGCAGGGGGTTTGGATGATGGGGCTAAAGTCCCAGGTCTCACTCACTCTTAATGCTATGAGTCATGTTGCCTAGGACAATTGTACAATGCAACAATATTCGTGCAGCATAAATGCCTAACAACACTACAGCAATCAATGCACTCAAAACAGCAGGAAAAGCGCAACACTGTATCACAGTTCCTTCCCTCACAGTCCCTGACAGAACCATCTCTGGAAAGTCAGTCATTCAGGGAGATCACGGTCAGGAACATAAACATGTAAAAAATAATATAAAGAATAGAGAATTTGACTTTAAATATCATTCAATTTTAGAATATTTTAAAGTCAAAAAGAAGGTTGTCACTTTAACAGGTAGACAAAAAACGATTGATTTTGCTAAAGACCCCTCTAAAAGTCAATTGATTACAAAGATATGTGATAAATTGTTGTTTTTCCAAGATTGCTCAACTTTTTTTGTATATAACATTTCCAATTGATCCATATACCTGGTACTCAAGCTCCAGGGTTGCGTCTCTTATCATGGTCTGGAAGAAACATTCCTTTTGTCCTGCTGGGAGGGTGAAAGTATAATCACTGTCTACAGACTGGGCAAACCCCCAGCAATCCTGCACTGTGTGATAAGTGACTATCAGGAACAACAGTACTTCTTCTTTCCCCATGCCAGCCAAAGTGTCCTGTGTGCCTCCTATCCAAGACAACACAAGCGGCTATCCCCGAGCTTATACTAAGTAAGTAAAAAGTGAGTGGCTATTAACAAGAACATGTGTTGTAACTTCTCCAAGAATGGGGTGTGTCCGGAAGAGCTGAGTGCAGCCAATCACTAATTTCACCCAATGCCCCAAGGGACACTCTACTGGGACCTGGCCTGGTGGCTCAGACCATATACCTAGTTTTGTCAAGAAAAAATATATAATAATGACAGTAAATAAAAATCAAGAGTTAGTGCAATGCAGCACGACAGCAATTGCATATTGCAATAAAACAAGCCTATTGATTTCCTATTTTTCTTTCGGAAGAGGCTGACACAGCATTGTGGGTATTGTAGTTTACTGATGTGCTCTATTGATGGCTATGGTGAACTACATTTCCCAGGAGCGAGTAGCTATACCCTCTCTTTAGTGCAGGGCTTCTCAACCAGTGGATAGCTGGAGCTCTACTTCAAATCTGAATGAATGAATGCCTTAGTTTTCCAAACAAATATATGTCACAACGTAATGTTTCAGTAACGACACAAAATAAAGAAGCTTCGACGTGTTCACTTGTCAACATATTAAAACTGAATAAAGATTCATGACAACTAGCTCTGGCGCGCATGCGTCAAATCACCATAGTGATATTTTCTAGCGTCGGACCACCCATTTTGTAACTGATTCGATTACCATTGGTTATCGATTTGAAGGTGTGTTTATGTCGCTAGTCCTGTGTTCCAATCACCGTTTTCCGTCTTTCAGCTAACCGTTTGGTTGGAGCAGCGGGATACAGCGCTTGTTTGTTTTTTGGAAGTTGGAGGGGATCATGATTTGGAGGTGAATGGTGGTGAGGCCGAGCAATTACTGCTACTGCTGGTGAGTGACATAATGGACAGACAGTGGACTTCCTGCTTATGAGCACACGCCAGGGATGGCAATAATAATGTTCATTTTGTAATACCCCTCTGTCAAAAAATATGTACTTCATGGAGAGTGAATAGACTGTGGCTAGACTTCCTTTTTAGTACAAGACTCTCAAACGCACAAGATACATGTTTCATTGCAGTCCTGCGAGGGGGGTTCAGACACACTGTGGAGCAATTCCCTGCACACTCATCTGGCATTCAGAGGGTTAATTATATATCCCTTATCATCAGGGACGCCTATAAAATACACACCCTGAAGAAGGGTTGCACTTATTCCTGTGCGGGCCTGAAAAATTACGTTTTTATAAGAATATGCGTCTTGAAAAATATTACCAAAAAGCACCCATCCGCTATGTCAACCGCAGAATTTTTCCTTGGGCCCTCATTCTCTGTGGACTTGATTATTGTAACATTTTATTCTCTGTACTTCCTTCCTCTCCTGTTTCTCTGCTTTGGGCTGTTCTCAAGTCAGCTGCAAGAATAACTTCTCAAGCTCCCAGATTCTTTCCTTCTCATCTTCTCCTGAAACCCCTCTCTTGGCTGGCTACCCATAAGGCCTTGTATTTTTTTTTTACAAAATTCTTCTCCTCTCCATTAATTCACTTTCTTCATAAGAACTCTCTTACATTTCTGCACTTATCTCCCCCTGCAGCCCTTCCTGTTACCTGCATTCTTTTCAAGGGTTCTTTCTTCTCCTTACACAACTCAAGCCATCTCTTGGTTGTAAACATTTTCACTGGGTGCACATTGACTTTGTAATGCCCTCCCGATTATCATTCACCAGTTATCCACACTCATCACTTTCAAGCATCTCCTGAAAACCCGTTTGCTCAAGGAGGCATGTCAGTTAAAATATTCTCCTTGTGCTCTCTGACAGTCTTATATACAAAACATATAGAAAAAAACACATAGACCTTGATGGGGCACTTACGTGATAATTAAAAAAAAAACAATTATTACACTACCTAGGTACCTAAGAGAATACTAATGAATTCTAAGAGTCACTGAGCTTGATGGTTAGTAAAGGATATGGGGAATATCCTCCCCACACTACTTGGAAAAGTGTCCTACAATTACCCCCAAATAACACACACAAAATGAGAGACTACTATGTTAATCACCAGATCTGAATAAACTTCATTGGAGCATGTGTATCACACTTGTATCTGTCATGTCCTTCAATTATCCATTTGAGATAACAAACATTTAGATTATTGAAAAGCCTCAATTCAGAGACATACAATAATGGCACTAAAAACTCCTCCTTACAATTGGCAACTCTCTTGAGCTAAAATCCAGCACTAATTGTTGGAATAAAGACTAGGCTGTATAAGTCCCTCAATTATTGCCACTGTAATAGGGTTCTGTGCACAAATAAACAGGTGATATGTCCTATAACTAACCCAAAAGGTTGTAATAATATATGGTGTAATATAATAGCTAATCTAAGTCGTCATCTGAGACACTTGTGAAACTCGTGTCTCTATATAGTTTGTCCAAACACTGATGATTGTCTGGTTTATTGTAAAGTCACTGTCCAGAGACCAACGATAATAGCAACAGATACTCCTGCTTACAGATGGCAACTCTCCTCAACTGTAACTCTGCATTATTTGCTGAAGTCAAATAAAGACTAGCTGGTCCCTCAATTGTTGCCACTGTAATAGGGTTCTTTGCAAAGATGGCGGCTGCGAGTTCAGCATATTCAATCCTACCAAGGACTTTAAAACACCTAAATAAAACAAAACGCTGACGCTTTATGTAAAAGTCTGGAACAACATTTGGTAGAAATTCAGTACTGGTCCATAACAGGGCTTGACAAACCCCAGGCATCAGGTGGCCTCTTATCCTGCCCACTCCTACCCCGAAGTTCGGGTAGGAGTAAAAGCAGGAGAGATTCTTGCTCCTCGTCATCACCTGCATCGCTCTCCCAGTGCTATCAACTTGGAGAACAATTCCTGGGGGGCCTCAGGAGGAGTCCTGAGCCCCCCTCCCCACCCATGAAGTCTGATTAATTTTTAAATTAAAAACTGAGACCTCACTTTGGAGGCAGTGCATAGCCTCCAAAGCTTTATGAAAAAAAATAATACAACAATAATGCATAAATAAAAAAATTTAAATAAATTCCTCCAGCCTGTCCATGTGTCAGCCATACACTTTGATGCCCCCCACCAGGCCTTTTTCCCTTGACCACTGGTAGCCAGTTCCCCATGTAGGCTGTCAGACACCCCCCCACACACATACCCTTGTTCCCTTGCCCACTGATGGCTCCAGATCCCCATGGAGACTGCCTGACACCCCCCCACACACACACACATACACATACCTTGTTCTCTTGCCCACTGGTAGCCACAAATCCCCATGGAGACTGTATGTCCCCTGCCCCAGCCTTGTCCCCTTGCCCACTGGTAGCCCCAGATCCCCATGGAGACTCTGAGCTCCCTCACACATACACATACATTGTTCCCTTGCCCACTGGTAGCCCCAGATCCCCATGGACAATGTCTTACCCCCCCACCCCCCACAGCCTTGTTCACTTGTCTACTGGTAGGTCCCCATAGAGACTGTCTTTCCCCTCCCCAACCTTGTTCCCTTTCCCAATGGTAGCCACAGATCCAACATACACTGAGTGACACCCTAGCATGGCTCCATTGTCCTGGTAGCCACAGATCCCCCATGTACACTGTCTGACGCCCCCTAGTTTGGTTCCACTGGTAGCCACATAACCACACTTTACTCTGACAGTCCTTGTTTCATTGGTAGCCAAAGAAATACACACAAACACTCTGCTTCTGCCTTGTTCCATTAGACCTCAAGGGAAGGTTCCCCTCTGATGTAGCGTCTGGCTCCTAGAGTCAAACCAAATTTGTCAAGCCTTGGTTTATAAGACTATTTTATCTTGATAAAATATTAGGTAAAATGATCCACAAAAGAGAGTGAATTCCCTTTAGCTAAAGAAATTGCTATCAGAAAAATTGCTTTTAGGAAGGTATGTACCTCCTGTATCTCTGCTAGTCAGTGTTGAAAAAAATACAGATAATGCTGAAATCTGAACTTTCAGAGAACTTAGATTAACCCTAAAAGGTCCCTTGTGCTATATATAAATGGCACAAATGGCTGTGCTTTCAGCCATTGTGCTGTTTATATACATCACTGTCTAATGACAATCCAGGTCTCCTGAAAGTGATGGGACCCACAGGGAGGTCAAAGAATACTTGACTGTCACTCTGAGGGTTAAAGCGGAACTACCACCGCTAAAAAAAACTTGGCCCCCCCCCCAATAATTCCCGATTTGGTGACTAGCTGCTCAGTAGTGCTAGTCACCAGAATTATTACCTTGTTAACGAGAATTATCCATTGTTCCCGGGCTGACAGTCAGGATGGAGTGCAGACATCTTTCCATAGTGATGTCTGCGCACCTGCACTGTCAGTCCCTTTTGGAGCCAAATGGCTCCAAGCATTGTCTCATAGAGCCGGCTGGGACTGAAAGTGCAGGCGCGCAGACGTCACTATCGAAATATGTTTGGGCTCCGTCCTGCCTGTCAGCCCGGGAACAATGGATAATTCTCCTTAAAGCGGTAATAATTCTGGCGACTAGCGCTACTGAGCAGCTAGTCGCCAGACGGGGAATTATTGGGGGGCAAGTTTTTTAGTGGTGGTAGTTCCACTTTAAAGCTGTGCATATGGCCCTAAGCATCAGTAGCTGCACACCAAAGAAAATAGGAGCCATTCTGGGGCAAACCTGCTTCATCATAGAGAGCAAATAATAATAATAAAAAAATCCATTGATTTAAATGGGGCTTTCAGCTAAGAGGTCTCCAATATATTGCAACATTTTTAAAGTTTTTATCTTTAAAGGAGTACTAAACTTTTGTTATGAAAAAATTATATATCGTGAGACTTTTCTTGTTGAGTAAAGATGCATATTTCCAGTGCTATTACAGTTTAAAAGGATAGTAATGTTCCACAAAACAGCAGCTCCAATTAATCTTCATAGTATTTGAGTCATAGAGAGTGTTCTTTCAATATGGTCAGAGTTGTAGTTCAAGAGTAGTTGAATGATAAAGTCCCCACCCCCACCCCTTTTACCTCGTGTAACACTGCTCACCTCAGATGTGGAATCTGGTCTTGAAACCAGACATCTCACAGCAAGGGACAATCTTCTTACTGTGCGAACAATGAAAACCCTTCCCCCTTGACAGGTTTTTTCCCTTATGTTAATTAAAGATTTTCTCTCTCTCCAGTCCACCTGGACACCAACCTGCTGCTCTGAGGTGAGAAGTGTTACATCAGTAAAAGGGACAGGAGGGGGATGCTTTATCATTCAATTACTCTTGAACTATAACTCTGACAGTACTGAAATAACACTCTCCATGGCCCAAATACTATGAAGATTAATTGGAGCTGCCTTTATTGTGAAACATTACTATCCCTTTAAATCTGTGTTTTTTGTTGTTTACATTAACCGTAAGTGGTAAAATTCCAATTAGTTTTTCCTGTTAGTCAATGACAAAGAGTTCTCCATAGAATGTGATAGAAACTGCTGTTATGCTGTCAGTTAGAACTTTCAGGAAGTAAACGCACACTAATTTCACTTCCTGATTATTTGAACAGTTATAACTTTTGAGTAAAACAACTGACAGCAGTGAGAGCACCCTTGTTTAACTCAGCAGGAAAAACTCTATAACCTAAAGGTTTTCATTAAAAAAAAAAAAAAAAGTTTACTGCTCCTTAAAACCTGAGTAGCAATACCGTCAGTATATTAAACCCAACCTCGGTTAGCACCTCTTCTTTGCCCGCAGCTGTCTCTGCAGCAAATAGATGTGAAATGAATCAAAGGATGAAGATGCGTAAGGTCATGCAGATTGGGAAGCCATGGCCATTGCCACCTCATGATCTGATTAGTCAGAAAATGCAGAATAACTAGTCTATCAGATGATCGGTTTCTCCCATTGGCCAATCAGACTACACATAGAATAAGCATGGGGGACACACAAAGGCACTGACATATCATTGCTCATGTCTCCTGTTAATTAACTGAGTGAAAGCAAGGGGACCAGAATATGGGCTTTCCTGCTGGTGTGTGATCTGTGCAGTACATGATTTGTGATAGCCCTTTATTTTCAACACTTCTGAATCAAACTTGTCTCTAGTACAAGAAAGACTGACTGAGCAACTTTGATAAATCAGCACAAATGACTGTCAAAATAAAGGGCCAGCATGCATTGCTCACCAAACAGAATGACTTCATTCTTGTCCCATACCACTCCATTAACCCCTTCAGGACCCTGGCACTATTATTTGTTGGCATGAGAAAACAAATAATGCTTGTGGGGGGTGCAGTGAATGGGAGAGAAGGCTGCATATTTGAAATGCATGCCTATTGCATTACTGACTGTACCAAATATTTATGCATACTGTTGTACTTGTTGACAACTGCTATGTCCATTATTTTCTTTCTTAAAAATTGTAATCTAATTTAAAGAGCATGTATCACACGGAGCGTGCTGTATCTGCAGATCTGCTCCCCTGGGACGAGACCTGCTACTGAAGCAGGGGCTTCATTTTGAGCTGAACAAGGATCTGAAAAGATACCCCCTGGGCTCCCTTATTGGTTTAATAACAAAAAAATGAACTGCAAGACTGAAGTTTCATAGTTCAGTCTTATTGGGTTTTACGTGTATTCCTCTAGACCCTCTGAGTCTGGCATGAAAGCACACAAAGGGTCTGTGGAGGCTGTGTCATCAACCTGTGAAGTTTGAGACTGAGAGCCTTCTACGTCATTGTTGTGTTCAAGCCAAAGGGGGTCAGTTTTCTGACCCTGCCCCCTGCTAATTGGAGACATTTGGGGACTGCCCAGTGCAGATTTGCCTTTTTTAATAAGCAGATTTGATAAAACATGATAATTGCCCTTGAAATAAAAAAGTGATTGATTCAATGTCAATAGTTTGAGCACCCTTGGATTAAGCAGCTAGCCCACAGACACATGCTCTAACCAGGGGTAGTGGACTGGTTGGGGATAATGGAAGTTGTAGTCCACAAAAGTTCAAATATTGATTACAACCGCTCTAAGTGAAACATCTCTCTGCATAAATTGTCACAAATGTAAAGAAAATACGCACTATTGTATATATGATTATATAAACTGAGGCAGGTGACTCTTTCTTGTACAATTTCTACATCTACAACTTTTGGCATGTTCATACTTATTTGATTATAGTTATGTTTACTCTTTTTCCACAGAAAAGATATTAAACAAATGGAATCACACGAGTCAACATATCCAAGTCAGTGTGAAGATCTATTAACGAGTGTTGATTTCTTAAGGAGTAAACTAAGGCAAGCAGAGCAGCGTTTAATGAGCGTGGAAGATAGTCTGTCTAGGTATGATTTCCCTTTTATAGCATCAAGATTAAAGTAACACTAACACATCCTAATCATAACCTTCCACTTACCATACTATGGTCAGGAAATCCTAATGGCATCTATGGATTTTGCCTTTGCACCTTTAAGACATTAGGGGCTCTAAGGTGTGATAAAGATCAGATGACTTCTCCAGTGATATCACTTCTCGAGTTCCTATGTTATTCTATGGAGCCAATGCACTAAGATTTCTCATTCTTTGGTGCATAGGCTCTATAGAATAACATGGAAGAGATATAATTGGAGAAGTTATATCCACGTTATCACCTCTTTATCATGCCTTAATGCATAACCCCCACACATCTTCAAATCGTCTTCGATGTTGTGTGAGGAAGACTATTGGACCTCTAAGCCCACTAAAACTTTTTTTTTTTATTTTTTTTTTTTTATTTAACTGAAACAGGTAGAGTACATTTAACATCACTCCATCTTGGATGTCATCACTTGAACCAACATTGCGTGTATTTACTGAGCTCCATTTTAGGCTGTGAGGCATCAGGGGATGGATAGCTGAATCTCAAGGAAATCCTATGATTTCTTTATACATTCAGCCATTTGTATATTCATGAATACATAGATTCCTTCTAGCACTCACATATTCTTTAATAAGCTAGTGGCAGATATATCTGCAGTGCTAGTTTGAGCCCGGTGGATGCCATTTTTTCTGTTTGGTGAAATAATACACATAAGCTGTGTGTATAATATGGTTGTCTGACCTGTCTTCCAAGCGGTCCCTGATTATGTTACCCCTTTTTCAGATGGGTGTCTTTTTCGGACTGAAACTTGACATGATGATTAGTCAGGTGCAAAGAGTATGTCCTCAGCCAAGGTAGATGACTGATTTTCATTGTATGCCTTGATTTTAGTTAGTAACCCTCTCCTGTTATCCACAAGTCTCGTATGTTCACTGAATTTTCTCATTGAGAAATCTGCAATTACAAATCTAACTGTAGCCATTTCCAAAAGCCATATGAGAAACAAGTCAACTTCAGCATGACTCTGTCAGTGTTCTGGAACAGTAGTCCATAGGGGGAGACTGCAGTGGTTCTGGATAGTGTGGCAAGAACCAATATCAAACCCATGGGTTGTTCATATTATATCTATAAGATCCAGAATAGACTAATACAAATTCCCCCTCTGCCCCCCCACATATCCAGGGTTCCACTTGTACCCACAAAAGCCAGATATTCCAGTGACCCAGTAGACTTTCTAAGGTCTATGGGAGGGAGAGGTGTGGTAATATTCTCCCAATATTGGATCTCAAAGCATTCAACACAATTTTGAAGTTTTCAGGGTTCAAGGTGGAATCTATTTGGTCACTTAGAGCAGTGATGTGTCCTGATGAGTTTATGCTCTCTCTGAATAAACAATGCTTATTTACATACTCCTATCTGTGATAACCATCCTAGATTTCTCAGGGTTGCATTTTGAGGCAACCATTTCCAGTTTACAGCTCTGTCCTTAGGCCTGGCAACATTACCAAGAGTTTCCACCCAGATGATGGCTTCACATGCCAGAACAATGGAGATTTCTCTCGCTCCTTATTTGGTTGATCTATTAATCAAGACTCCATCATCTCAGACTTCTACATCACATTCAGCTGATTATGGAGATTTCACAAGATTGCTTAGGGTCATCATCATCTCAGACTCCTGTGATATTCAGCTGCTTAGGGAGATTTCACAAGGCTGCAAATTCAACTGATCATATTACTAGGGATACTTTCCACATAGTCCTACAAAGGGTGTTTCTATCACTTCACAAGGCTTGTAACATAGAATACAAGATTTCTCAATTCATGAGTCAAAAAACAGACACCAGTCAGGGATCGCATGAGGTCTCTGTGAACTTTGGTGTCAATCATGCAGGCAGTTGAATAGTACAATTCCATACCAGACCATTGCAGGTAGAGATTGGGAAGAAATAATCAATAAAGACAACTCAGCTGTTGCACCAAATATCCATGTCAGCAACCATGAGGAAGAGCCTGTTATGGTAGACAGATGACCAGATTATATACATAAATCAGAAAAGAAGCACCAAGAGCAAGATTGTGTCGGCAGATGTTATTAAGATAATTGCTTGGGCAGAAATACACATGCTGTCAGGAACCACCATGTATCTGGAGACCAGTGGAAGAGAGCCACACACCCGTGCAGAACCGCATTAATGAGGGGCCTGAAAGTGAAAACAAAGCCCCTACAGTGGGAGTATTCACAGGAGCAGATACAGAGAATGCTGTAAATGAATCAGCAGACAGTGGAGTAATCACAGGCAGGTCCGGGTCAAGAGAAGAGGCCAAACTGGAAGCAAGACTGAGTTTCCAATTACATTAATAGGATTTTTTAGTTCTCCCCTATAGTGCAAATGATTTGCTGCATAACTCCTCCACTTTTCTTTTGAGCATATGGCCCTTTGTCTTTTAGGTTTTCACCGCTTGCTCACAGGTAAGTTAGTTAACCCTTTACGGACCAGGGTTTTTTTATGTTTTACACCCTAGAGGACCAGGGCCATTTTATTTGGAGAGATGGCACATGTGAGCGATCACAAGTACCGACTCGCCGAGAGAGAGGCTGAAACTGACTACTCCAGTCTTGGAGCAGTCAGTTTTTAGACTCCTGACATGATCACAGCGCACTCTTAAGAATGCTTTGATTAAAAAAAAAAAAAAAAAAAAACTCATGAAGTGCCAGGGCCGTCTCCGTCCTTAACTAACTGAAAGTTGTGACGGTCTTGGTATGTCTATGGTTAAATGAGTGAGTGTCTGATTAACTCACCTATGTACAAGCAGAGAAACCCTAAAGACATGGTCTGTCTGGTTTCCAGCCATTATCCTCATGGATGCCTATGTACTAAAAGAAGAACTTTGAGCAGGTGTAAGCAACCTGAAATTTCCCAGTGTGTGTTGTACTACAACTTCCATTGTCCTCAGCCTTCCATGTTAGTAGGCTGAGGCTGATGGTAGTTGTAGTCCAAGAGCCACTGGAGGATTGCAGGCTGACCACTACCAGTTTTAGATGGAATTAAGTGATTTCCAAAGGCAAGCCGCGAGTTTTTCTCTTTTCTTGCATTAAAATAACGTTTCATTAAATAGACAGTAATGTCCCATAAAAACTTGTTATAGTTTTGTAGAGGATGGAAAAAATAAGCTTAATGGGGCAAACCCTATCTCTCAAACCTCCCCTTCTCCTGACGTCAGCTTATAGCTGACAGCAGGAGATTCCGGTCTGGGGATCAGCCTGCGGCTCTGTTGCAGAGCCGAAATCGTGTTATTGCAAAATAATTACTTCATTGGAAAGGTCTACAAAGTGTGCCTGGTTTGCAAGCACACTTTGTAGACCTTTCCAATGAAGTAATTCTTTTGAATAACGCAATTTCGGCTCTGCTGCAGAGCCTCCTCGTGTCGACCGACACGGATCTCCTACTGTCAGCTTTACAGCTGATATCAGGAGAAGGGGAGGGAGGGAGAAACTTTCAATTCTTATATCTCTCAAACCATAGCGGTTTCAGAGATAGGGTTTGTGCCATTAAGCTTATTTTTTTCATCCTCTACAAAACTATAACAAGTTTTTATGGGACATTGCTAACACTTTAATCTGAGTATTCTCCCTTTAAATTGCTTATATCTAATGTTACCTATATTTTTCCAGTGACAGTTCTAGTGAGCATTCCCTGAGCAGAGAGCCTTTGGGGCTGACTTTGAAAGATCTCGAGCAGCCCAGTCATTCTAAACTAAAGGAAAACATGCAGAGCAAGGGTTCTATGGCCTACAGTGGTGAGAGTTCACTGAGGAGAACAAGAGAGAAGGTGGGTGTGGAATGTCTGTTCTGTTTTTGTGGACATGTTACCATATAGATTAACCTTTTGAATGCCATACCGGCATTCAAATGTGTTGGATACCTTTCTGGCACTCAAAGGGATAAATCCTATTTCCTTGCAAATAGACCAAATCCAAGACAAATGGTACTAAAGGTTGATAAAAGAAGACTAATGCTAAAAATTCAGATTGTGCATCTTTTAAATAGGAAATTGTAACACCTGCTTGTGTGTAAAAGGTTTCAAAAGGACCTAAATCCTTTAAAGACCACAGTGGTGTACAGCGCATTGCTTTGGTCCTTTATACCTTTTTTTAATGCCCCATATATGCAAGTTTTCTATATATTTTGTCAATAATAAGGTTAAAAGTACAAGGTGCACATTACATTTTCATAATGGCCAATTATTATTTTTAGATTTATTTATTACTGTGCTTACACTTCATTTATATCCGTAACAGCCTACCCCATCAATCTGTGTCATGCATAGGAGAATGCCACTGTCCCTTTAATGGAATCGGACCATTCTAGTGACAGTGGTCACACACTGACTTGGAATGGTAACACTTACAGTATACATTACCGTATGTGTAAATATATGCATACATCCTCTTGCCATAAAACCTTCAGGAGGATGATTTTTTATCTCCACAGAGTACTTAAGAAAATATCTATATGAAAATGTTTACATACATGTCTGTGAATTTTGCAACATGCATTTGCGTTCCTCTCTCCTTGGATGGATTGGAGATTGTTAGAACCCAAAAGGTTAATACAAATTAACTGTTAACATCACACATAACACAAGTACACAAATTCACAAGGAGGCCTTCCACTGTTGTTACCTCTAAGGCAGGCTTTGGCTCTTCCGTGTTGGGAACTACAATCCCCATTATCTCTAATCTGATATTGGTTGGGGATGATGAGAGTAACAGTCCCTAACAGCTGGGGGGCCAAGGGTCCCTTGCCACCCCCCCTTCCCTCGATGGGAGAAACTTTATACTGAAAGTCAAGAGTGATCAAAAACTGGGCAACAAGGATCTGTTACTCCAATGTAGGTCTTTCACAAACTGTCCTTTTACCATTCAGTGCCGGATCACTCATCTTACCTTGGACACTGACTGCTACATCTGGATTTCCATTCTCATGAGGAATCCTTTTTTAAATCACCTGTAGTAGATCTCCTAGTACCAGTGCCACATAACTTTCTTTTTTCTTTTCGTTATTTTTGTGATTGTGTCATTTTTCTTTTCAGACTTTCACATCACAAGTCTCCTCATCCATAGATGCTGAACAAGAAAATAAGAAACTAAGGGAAAAACTGAAATCTCTCAGGGATCTAAATTCCTCATTGGTCTCCCAGAACCGTTCTCTGATGAATAAAATAGACTCGGTGGAAGCAGAACTAACCAAGTCCAAATCAAGAGTATGTATTAAATCTAAAATAATCATCTGAGTGCCAGTGGTGTGCACAACACATTGCCTTGTAATTCATTGCTTACTCCTCTGGCATTCAAATGTGTAATATAAAGGAACACGAACATCTAAAAAATGATCTGGGGCAGTGATTGTAAATGTGTTGGGCCCAATTTTCTGCAGGGAGGCAATGCTGGAGATATTAAAGCCAGTACTGAAAATTTACCATGGGAAGGCAGGTTTCTAGGGAATACATAAGTGAAAAGACAGCTTTATCTAACTGTGCGCTCCCTTAGGTTATCAGACAGGTGTATACTGTTTGTTGTTGTTTTTTTTTCTTTTGAAGAATAAAAACACATGAAACAAATTTGTTAGAACTGGCATTAATGTTTTGAAGTAACGCATGTGATACCACAAAGCTTACAACTGACGTTAGCTATACTAGTGATATCACAGAATTTTACAGTTGATATGGAGCTACACTAGTGATAATTCAGAGTTTATAATTTTAATTGATTTATACTAGTGATACTGCAGAACTTACAATTGAATTGGAGCTACAGTAGAGATAATACAAACTGAAATGAAGTCACATCAATGATGCGAAAAAGCTTACAATTGAAATGAAGCAATGCTAGTGATACCACAGGGCTTACAATTCTATATCTATGAATGGGTAGACATAGAATTGCAGTCTCGGTGGTATCACTATGTGCAGCTATATTTCAA
Source organism: Rhinophrynus dorsalis (assembly GCA_037306005.1). Lineage (NCBI taxonomy): Eukaryota > Metazoa > Chordata > Amphibia > Anura > Rhinophrynidae > Rhinophrynus > Rhinophrynus dorsalis. The sequence continues at coordinate 175,682,267 of CM074722.1, forward strand.
ATGGGGAAGATAAAAAGCAAAAGGGGAAGAGGTGGGCAAAATTTGGAGAGAGAGGCAAAAGTTGAAAGGAAAGTAGAAGGGCACAACAGAGAGAGCATCATTCGTAGCAGTGCTGCCTGTTGGGTTAAGTGCCCCCACTACACTAGGTTTTTCTTTGATAGGGCTTTTAATGTTTCAGGAGTTTTTAACCCCTTAACGACCCTTGACGGTCATGGCATGTCATGGGTTGTTTTGTGTTAACGACCCATGACGTGCCAGGACCGTCATAGAATTCCGAGCTCCCCACATGGCTGCCTGGAACAGGAAAAAAAAAAAGGTCCGTGGTCCTTAAGTTCCGGCGTGTTCGCGAGGCCGGCCCTTAAGGGGTTAAAATAATTAAAACTAAAGCAGGAGAACCCTTTAAGTGCCAGAGGTATGTCCCACCCACTGTAAATCCTCCTTGCACCTAAAGGGTTAAAAGAGAAGAAGTGAGTAACTTGTGGAATCCGCAACAATGAATATGCAATAGTAAATGATTTGTTGACTTGCCTGCAATTTTGTGCTCTTGAGCTGCCGCCTCTTCTATCTGGCTCATTGCCTTCCTGAGCAGATAAGTGTCTTTTGGGAGGGCAGTGGCTGCAGGTGGCTGAAAATTCAAGTTACTAAATCCAGTAGGGTGACATGGGGATATGAGTGTCCACGTCACTGCTCAGTCTGAGACTATGGATCTTTTCTCTTGGTCGCAGAAGATATTAACCCTTCAGTACCAGAGAGGTGTGCAACACATTGCGAAGCCTTGCACGCCCCTCTGGTCCTTACAGTATTAACCCTTTGCGTGCCAGAGGGGTATGGAATGCATTGCTTTGCTATACGTTCCGTGCCCCTCTGGTAATCAAAGGGTTAATGTTTTTTTGCAAGTAATTAAATAAAACAGCCTTTCAATGGATATTAGGTCAAGGGGGGTAGAGCTGGTGCCCTGGCTGTGTGCCACCATAAAAGCTATGCATGCCTAAAGGACAGCTATCATCTGACAGTTGCTCCATCACAGATCTGATCCTCTGTAATGTAAAAATTATATACCCTTTCCAAAGACCTATAGTCTACTTTCTGCCCCAACAAACACAGCAAATGAGATTTCCAGCGCACTATTTTGCAATGCTTTGAAGGCCTCTCTAGCACACGTGGGGTTAAAAAGTGCAATTTAAATTATTGGGAATTTTAGGAATGTTTATTAGTCCCATATGGTGCAGCTAGTTTGCCCCCAAATTACACCACTTTGCTTTTTTTACATAAAGACCTTTGCACTGCTAGATGTTTCATTCAAATCCACTGGATAACCCACCTTCTTTAGACTATGTTGTTCTGGCACATTCTTCTTCATTAATAATAAAAAAGACACATTCACTGTAATCCTGGTATTTTATATGGTTTCTGAATATGATAATCCTCCTGTTTCCCAGCATGATTGAGCTCTGAGATATAAAATTCTCCTTCCCCCCCCCCCACACACACTCCCACCAAGTTGTTGGCCTTCCTTTTACAATAGTAATTTGGTTATCCATTGTCAGCCCTAGATTCCATACCTACATTATATTTTTTGGAGAGAGAATGACAGGATTTTTGAATGTATCTAACATGCTCAATGGCATTGAACTCTGTTATCACCACTTGAATTATGTTAGATATTAATGTAGCTTAGAGGACTGCGTATCTTCCCTTTATATTCAATGTCATTCTTCAATAAAGAGAGGTTTTAAAAAAAAAAAAAAAAAAGTATTTTTACAAATTATGATTGTGGCTTGTTGCTATTGCTGCTTGTGTCTCTGACAGTTGCTTTCTATAACCTGCAGTAGCAGTGACACGGTGCATAGATCATGGATGTACCACACCATACGTTTTCTCTGTAATAACTTGAAGTGTATCCCAGGTAAGATGGTGCCCTTGTTTTAGTCTGCAGGAAAAGCCCTACAAAATATATATTTTTATAATGAGATACTTTGTTTCATTTCTGTAACAGCTTGAGAATCAGTGCATTGGAGATACCTTTAGCAACCAAGGGGTTAAAAACGTATTTGTTTTACTAGTTTTGTATTAATATGGTTTTTATTGTATCCTTTGCTATATAAATTTTAAATTTTTTGTATTTGTTTTAAGGTTCGATATTTTGAGTCTGCTTTGGGAGCTCGTACCTCTAGAATCCCGGAGATAGAGGAGAGATTAGTGAGTTTAGAAGCTAAAGCAGAAGCTAAAGAGAAAGCCCTGAGGTAACAGGATCATTATCTCCTTTCTTGTATGTTTTTTACAGGCACTGTAAAATCTTACTTATAATACTCAAAATTTTGCCCCTTTTCACCTTCTGTGAAGTGGGGGGTGAGTATTATACACAAGAAAAAAATTACAAATACACGTCTGCTTCCCTTCCTTCACCCAGCTTAATATGCTACCACCATCCCCTTCCTCTACTTACTCCCTCTGGAGGCATCTGTGATATCTGCGCAGCAGGGGGCGTGCTTGCATTTGCAGCTTTCTTCCTATATCCTCCTGTGTGGACCTGTGTTAATTCAAGACAATGGTAGCGCTCTTTGACAACCTGAAGGTCTTCACAGGCCATTATTGTTTTTTCTGTTGAGTAGAGGGAGGGAAAACAAGGGTGTGTATTATATTATGTTTTCCCCTTAAATCTTGAGTAAACTTTTATACCTGTGTATTATACACTTTGCATTGTGTTGCATACCTCTCTGAAACACAAAGAGTTGCTCACTCCTCTGGCACACTAAAGGGTTAAAAGCTTAAGGTAGGTACATACACTCCGCCTTCTACAATTTGAAAAACAAAAAACTCCCAGCAACTGTTATGTCCGCCTCCAAAGACATGACATCCAAGACTGATTGAAGGTGTCATCTCTTCAAAATAGGTTTAAGGGCAAAATTCATAAGGGCTGTTAGGATTTTTGACCATTGTAAAATAAGTTTAGGGATTATTGTTATGAGGAGCTAATGTTTCCCCCCCCCAAAAAAAAGCCACTCCAAATACAATGGAGATTAATCGGGACATGGAGAGTGTTGTTTCAATACATTCAGAGTTGTAGTTCAAGAGTAATTGAATGATATTATATCCCTCTCCCACCCATTTTACTGATGTAACACTGCTCACCTCAGAGCAGCAAATCTCTGGATGACAGAGAGGGACAATCTTCAGTGAGCATAAGAAAAAACCTGAAAAACCTGTCAAGGGGGCAGGGTTTTCTTTATGTTCACAGTAAGAACTGTTCACTGCTGCGAACTGTTTGGTCAATCGACCAGATTCCACATCTGAGGGGAGGTGGCTTACACTAGCTAAAAGGGATGGGAGTAGGATACTTTATCATTCAATTACTCTTGAACTACAACTCTGACAGTACTGAAATAACACTCTCCATGGCCCAAATACTATGAAGATTAATCAGAGCTGCTTTTTTTGTGAAACATTACTATCATTTTAAGTGCCGCAGGGTGTCTTAGACACCCATTTGGCTTGCAAAGGGTTATCATTAGTGGGTTCTTAAAGTACTGTTGCACTGAAGAGCCTAATTAAAATTCATTATTGATTAATTCCTTGTGTGATATTTTTTATCCGAATGAGGCACAATGATATGCAACAATGGTCCTCTAGTTTTGATGGGCTACATGTCCCATGACACTTTTTGTTTTTCCACTTCTGCTGTAGCATTAACACACCACTAAATAAATTTAAGGAAAGTTATAGGTGAGCGCTTGATGTAAAAAATCACATGTGGATAATAACCACCCTAATACATGACATAACCCCTATCTAAAAACTTAGAGTGAGGAAAATACGGAAATATACAGTGGGTCAGGGCTACAAAAAATAGTAATAATGCAAAAATAAAATAATCAAACAAACATTATATTAATAATTTGCTATTCAAGCTAAATATATATATATATACATAAAATGCAGTGTTATCAAACAATATATCGAAATACTTAATATAGTGATATGTGCAAAATATTACAATTGTGTATAGCTTAAAGGGATAGTAATACTTAAAATGTAAAAAAAATATGTTGTAGGGTTTATCCCCCTGAGTAAAACAAGGGTACTTCCACTGCTGAAAGGTTTTTTTATTCAAAAGTTATTACAACTCAAAGTTGAATTTTTAGGTGGCCTGAAATTGTACAGTGGCCTGAAATTGTACAGTGGCGCTGTTGCTACACCATCTTATAAAGATTTATGGTCCCAGGACCAGAGTTGTCCATAGGATGGTGTAGCAAAAGCGCCATTGTACAATTTCAGGCCGCTGTGATATTGCACCTAAAAATTCAACTTTGAGCTGTAATAACTTTTGACTAAAACACCTTTCAGCAGTGGAAGTAGCCTATTTTTACTCAGGGGGATAAACCCTACAACATATATTTTTTATATTTTAAGTATTACTATCCCTTTAACAAGTATAATACTTACAAGTGAACAAAATGTATATCATAGCCTGTCCAAGTATAAATAGGACAATGAAAGATTCATGCTTCTTCAAAATGGATTATGTAGTATATGTGAAAAAAAAGAAAAAATACAACACATAGCATGATCTGTGTCAAAAAAATTATAATAAATCAAAACAATGATCAATCGTATAATAAAATCCCAATATAATTATATGAGTTGTAAAAAGGATCTTGGCTCTTGATGAATTAGTTGAGTAGTTCTCTATTAATAACTCCAAACTATACAGTTAACCCAACGGAACAGAGTTCAGGAGAAAACTCATGTAGATAGAAGATCACTGGGCTAACAATTTGCCAGACAAGCTATATTCACACGTGGGAAATTTAATAGCTGCCCTCACTCAGCCATTCACTCTGTGTTTTTCTCCCATATCATATCAACATAATGGATATCATCAGAAGAATAACGGACACTCACAAATCCGGGATTGCCCGGGAAGTTTGAGAAAACTCTCCCAGGACTGAGATAAGCATGTGCTGACTTCCGACCGCCCTCGCTTGGTCATGAAACAGTTTCTCCAGAGTCAGCGGTTAATCATGAATAGTACTTCAAAGTCACAGATTCGACCAAAATATTAATCTATTACAAATTAAATTAATAGTTGTGTGAGCAAAAAAAAGATCAGAAAAATTATGGTAAAAGGTATAATCAAGAGACGCCAAATATTTAAATTGTCGGATGTGATGTCTACATCATCAATTAGCAGGCTATACAACCTATTAAAGGCAGTGATTAAAGGCAATGATTTAAATCACATCATTTCAATTTAAATATGCGTCTTACTGGAAATACACGTCTTTGTGAAAAGGAATAATCAGCACAAGTATTATGACATAGATTCCACCTAAATATATTCTGTCAGACCAAGAATAATGCGTATCAGTGACCTAAAGATATAACAAAATGTAAGATAATAAATATCTACAATAATTATCAAACAACGGTTATAACAAAATATATATCCTGGAGTCTTAGTTGATCTAAAAAGTAATATAAATCTTGCATAAGGAACTGGACTATAAAAGCAATATACTAATACAAAGTATCCTTCAATGATCTCCGCCGTACAGAAAATACTAGTAGTATATTGTTAAAGGTAGCAGAATACATACACTACATAATCCGTTTTGAAGAAGCACGGATCTTTCATTGTCCCATTTATACTTGGATTGGCTGTGATATACATTTTGTTCACTTGTAAGTATTATACTTTTTAAGCAATACACAATTGTAATATTTTGCACAAATCACTATATTAAGTATTTCGATATATTGTTTTTTGATAACTGCATTTTATATATATATATATATATTTAGTGTGAATAGCAATTTATTAATGTAATATTTGTTTGATAATTTTTATTTTTTGCATTATTACTATTTTTTGTAGAGCTCACCCATTGTGTATTTCCACAAAATAAATTTGATTGCTTTGGTTCTTCATTACTGATCATAGAAGGGACAAGATTTTTAACTCCTTGATGACAAGGGCTTTGTTTACACTGGAGGCCAATAGCAATATTAGCCATTTTAGTATGTCATTATTCAACCATATTTTCCCTCTAATTCAAATATTACATCCACACAAATTATGTGCAGATATTTTATTTTTTTTAAATCATTAGAGAGCCAGAGGGGTAAGCAACACATTGAGTTTAGTTTGCTTAAAATATAAAAAAAAAAGAAGAAAAAAACTTTTTACATAGGTTTTCCAGTCATGATTTGTAGACAAAAATAACCCAAATATATTCATTTATGTGTCATGAATATGGGAGTAGCCCATCTCTTTTTTTCACATTCACGGGGTAAATAAGTAAGTCGTCAGTAGAATTTTGGCACTTTTCATGCAGCTATTTTTCAACAAATCAGTACCAAATTTATGGTAATATTTATTTATTTATTTTTGTTTGCATTTCTATTACAATGTCACTGCGGATTTCAAGCACAGGATACTTGCGGATGTAAAAAATACATTGATTAGTGTTCAGCTATATCTTGTGGGTACACAGTGCCCCAAAAGCATAGACTTGTCATGCTTTTGGGAAGCTACTGGCCCAAATCTGAAAGATGCTTTTTTAAATTATCAGACATGGAGTTTTCACAGATTGTTTTACTGGTACCATGTCTCATTTAGGGCAGTTTAGTAGTGCCCCAGTTCAACCCATGGTTTCGTGTTAGGTGCATTTTGACACTTCTCATGTCACCAATCCAAAACTCTAACAAAAATTGCAATAGGAAAAAAAATCTGTGCTTTTCTTGGTGGATTTCTTGTAGATGTTTGGTTGCAGAAAACTATCACAAATTAGATTTTGCTATTTCTACACTCCATGGAGATATTGCGTATGTGTAGGTTTGTAAATATTTGTGGGAATTTCTTAGTCAAATTTTATGTGTTGATCCTATCACTGCATGCTTTGACTTTGGGCCTTTCACTTAGCATTGCCTACATTTGTAACAGACAGAGCCCCATCTACAGATTTAATAATAAAGAAAAAATGTCTGTTAATTAAAAAAAAGACTGCATTGATTCACATTATATTTTTCTTAGTCTATCTATATAAAATAAGAAACCTGTGTGTCTGCCATACACACCAAGGGGCGACAGTAATTAGGAGATATTCATATCTTCCATGTACTTCCTGTCCAGGGCATACAGGGGTGTGTGATTTCGACAGGACAAGGAGTTGGCCCTCCCCCCACTATCTCCTCATCCAAAATACAAACATGGACTTTCGACCCCCTGTCATTCCTGTGAAAATCTCTGTAAAGAATTGTAGGAGTCTTCAATACACACGCACACAACACACACCACAATACATACAATACTCGCACACATGCAATACATATGCACAACACAAACAGACAATACACACACACACACACACACACACAGATCTGTTTGGCAGATCGCCAACTTCAGGCTTTATCTTGTAAGCGTCTTTTTCTGGTTTTCTCTCTGACAGATTGGTTCTATGGACTTCCATATGGTTCCTTCCTAAAGTTGTTTCTGAGTTTCACATTAACAACCAAATTGTTATTCCTTCTCCCTGTCCAGCTTCCTCTAAGAGACAGGAGGAGGAGCTAAAATTTATAGATGTGGTTAGGTACTTGAAGAACTGTGCTCATTATATGCAGCCTTTTCAGTAATCTGATTTTACTTTTTGTCATCCCTGAGGGCTCCATCTAAGGTAATAATGGTTACTTGAATTAAGGCTACTATTGACAGGCCATGCTGTTAGGATGAAGCCAGTGGCCTTTTGGGTTTTTTTACGGCACATTCCACCAGGTAAGTGTGTGCCTCTTGGCTGTGCAAGGATCAGGCCTCTGCTTAGCAGTTGTCTAAGGTGGCGACATGGTCATCCCTTCATACATTTGTCAGTCACTGCTGTGTTAGTGTTTTGGCTTTGGATGATGCCAGCTTTGGCAGGAAGGTCCTACAGGCTGTGGTGCTTGTGTAGGTGTCCTCCTTGATTTAATGTTGGCCATTAATCTGTTGCTTCCTTTTAGTTGGCTTGAAGTGTTTAACACCTGAAGTTCATGTTGTACCAGTTTATCTTGGTTGGCACTGGTCTGTGTCTTTAAGGGTTTTTCACTTTCCCTCTCTGGAATCTTTGTGGATGCTTTGGTATTTCTTGATGGACTAAAAGAAAAGGATTTATCAGTAAATATGCAAAAATCCCCTTTTCTCTTATGCCCAGTATGGAACACAGGAGTTCCCTCCCAGAAAACAACCAACAATTTAACCCTTTGAGTGCCAGAGAGGTACCCGACACATTGCAATGCGTTGGATACCTCTCTGGTACTCAAAAGGTTAAGTCTCTGGGCAGAAGGGTCCTCTTGGGTTCTTTAGTTCAGGGGATTCCCTTTCTTGTTCCACTGATGTTTCTTTTCTTTCATTTTCTGCTATACGTTAAAACCAAACATGTCCAGGCAGGAGTAAATTGGTTCAGGACAGAGTCTCTGCCTATCAGAGGATTTTTAGTCAAGTACTCTGCCCTCCTGCTGGAAGATGACTTTACCCCCATGGTTCCTGTGTTCCATATGGATGAAGAGAAAAAGATTTGATATGTCCCTCTCCTGATCTGCACCTTTCAACAATAAGATCTCATTGTGGACCATGACTGTCTCTGAAGTATGCAACCAAAAAAACCTTCATGCAAGTCCCTCAGGACCAACTGATTGTATTTACGGATTAAGGATTGTACATGATTTGGAATGTGATTGGTTATATCTGAACTCACAGTTTCAACCCCCTCTGTAATGGATGTGCACACCAAGGCATTGACAGTTTTTTATTTTTGCAAATCATATCCATTTGTTTTCACTTATATATTGTTTGTTGCAAGATCTTATTAAAGATGAAAAAAGGTCTTGTATAATTTGTCTTGATTTCAGTCTTTACATCACAAAAGCTGCAGTTTCAATAAGGGTGTGTAGACTTTTTTTATATCCACTGTATCCAATACTGTATATGTACAGTATTCATACCTGGGAACCTTCTTTGTACCAAGCCTCTAGGTCAAGAAAAGAGAGTTTGCAGGTATGACAATATCCCAAACTTTGATAGAACTTAAGACATACACTACTGTGCAAAAATGGTGTAAGGAAAGAATGGTTTAAAAATAGACATGTTAATAGTTTTTTTTAACAATGAACAAAATGCATAGTGAGTGAACAGAAGAAAATTCTAAATAAAATCAATATTTGGTGTGAGCACCTTCTGCCTTCAAAACAGCAACAGTTCTTCTAGATACCCTTGCACAAAGTTAGGGATTTTGTAGGCATATAGTCATGTGTATGATTAAATAGTTATACCAAACAGGTGCTAATAATCAATTTAATATGTGGATTGAAACACAATCATTAAATGAAACAGAAACAGCTGTGTAAGAGGAATAAAGTTAGGTGAAGAAAAGCCAACTCTGCTAACAAGGTGAGGTTGCTGAAAAAATTAAATGACATGCAACAAATCCTATCTCTCAAACTGCTATGGTATGAGAGATATTCGGCACTAAAGTTCCTCTCTCCTTTCCCTGACGTCAGCTCTGTGCTGACTGCAGGGGAATCCTGTCTGGGGACCAACAGGTGGCTCTGCAGCATTTCAATGAAGTCATTCACTTTAAATAACGCAATTTCGGCTCTGCTGCAGAGCCACCTGTTGGTCCCCAGACAGGATTCCCCTGCAGTCAGCTTTACAGCTGACATCAGGAGAAGGGGAGGGAGTGGGGAATTTTGTATGCGAATATATCTCAAACCATAGCGGTTTGAGAAATAGGATTTGTTGCATATGGTTGCATTTTTTAAGCACTATAAAGATTTTTTTTTTTTTCTGGGACATTACGTCTCTTTAATGCTGTTTTGAAGGCAATGGATCGTCACACCATATATTCATTTGATTTAGCTTTTTCTTCTATTCACTTTCTGTGCATTTTGATATTTGATAAATATAAACTATTACCATGTCTATTTTTGAAAGTATTCTTACTTTACAGCATTTTTTCACATCTGCCTAAGACTTTTGCACAGTACTTTATTATTATTATTATTATTATTATTATTATTATTATATTATTACATGTGCTGTTTTCCAGCAGTTTGGGAAAAACCATTTACTTTGCATTCCTGTTCGTGTCTGGATTCTTAAATCTTGGTTTTGGTACTGTGTGATTTAAGGCAGGTAAAAAAAATGCCTTCCCCCAGCTCGGACAAAAAAAGCTCCTCATACAATATGAAGGTAAGAAAGATAGATATATATGTGAAAATATTACACATCTATCAAGGGCTTTTTGTCTAGTACTAGGTCATATATTTTTTTTTTTTTTTTTTTTTTTTTTTTTTTTTATATAAAGTACCATATTGCTGTGGTTCTCAACCATAATCCTCAGGAGCCGCTAGACCAGGTATGTGGTACATCATCTAAGCCTTATAAAGGAATCAAAAGCAATGCATTGCGACCTCTCTGTCATTGTAGAGGTTAAAAGCCCCATTTAAATCCTTTTTAATTTGGATAATAAACATATCCCTTTTTACTTAGGAATGCAGAAGATCAACTAGAGCAAGGTGAGCATGCCTTGGCTGAAAAGGAACAGGTTTTACAGAAATTCAGAGACGAGTTGAAAAAGCTGAAAATAGAACTGTATGAATCCTGCAGACTATGTAAAAGGTAAGGCATTTTAACCCTTTGAGTTTCAGAGGGGTATGCAAAGTAATTTGTTGGACTCTCTGGCACTCAAATGGTTACCAGACGGGTTAAAAAGGGCTAAAGCCCTAGAAACATACTGGGTCCTTACATTACAAGAGAGCGAGAGAGAGTGTGTGTGTGTATATATACAATGCATTCCATGCTATAGATTGATTCATGCCATTTCATATAATGAATCTATACCTCTTTAAGAAAATTTAGACTGTAAGCTCCTTTGAACACACGACCTCTCTCCTATTGTTTCTATGAATTTGACTCTTATTTTATACCCTCGTATTTATTGTAATATAAGTCTGTTGTAAGGCACTGCGTACACTGTGTGGCACCATTTAAATAAACATATACATACAAATGTATGACTCTCTTAGGCATGGGTGTGAAGGCCTGTACTTAAAGGGATAGTAACGTTTCACAAAAACAGTAGCTCCAATTAATATTCATAGTATTTGATCCATAGAGAGTGTTATTTCAAGTTGTAATTCAAGAGTATTTGAATGATAAAGTTTCCCCCTCCTGCTCCTTTTACCTAGTGTAACACTGCTCTCAGATGTGGAATCTGGTCCATAGACCAAACTGATAACCTCAAGGAACAATCTTTTTCTGAGAGAACAATGAAAACCCTGCCCCCCTTAACTGGTTTTTCAGCTTTTTTCCTGATCTTAATTGAAGATTCTCCCTCCCTGCAATCTACCTGGGCACCTCCCTGCTGCCTGAGCTGAACAGTGATATCCGTAAAAGGGGCGGGAGGGGGATACTTTGTCATTAAATTACTCTTGAACTACAACTCTGACAAAATTGAAATAACACTCTCCAAGGTCCAAATACTATGATGATTCATTAGAGCTGCTTTTATTATGAAACATTACTATCCCTTTAAGAGCCATGTAATGGCCAAGATTTAGGTATACACCTGATTATTTACAGGCAAATTAATTAGTGGTTCATCTTTTGACTGTTGAACCTGTGCTCTAGAATGGATATTCTTAAATCTTACCTGTATATGCCCCTTAATGACAGATTCAGACACTCCTGGCTAAGAGAGTAATTAATCTGTATAAAGAAGCTTTACTTTATTATGTGAAATGACATAAATCATTATATAGAGTGGTGTGCATTTTTTATCAGTGTTTTGACACCTGGGGCATAAAGAGCACACACGAGAGAAAGAGAGCTAGAAATTAGTGGGTATGAGGCATTTGACATTGATCGTAACATAAACTTGTATGTGTTGTATTTGCAAAACAAATCTCTTGGCAATTTTGCTTTCCTTACATAAAATGTGGTTTTAACAAATAGTGTCTTTATGAAACTCCCAATATAAAGATATTTACAGTTTTTTTGTTTTGTTTCTCTAAGGTGATGATCTAAAAATGCATAAGACTACTGTTGGAAAAGTAAAATACAAAAAACATGTTGTCAGAAGGGATTACTGCCAGCAAATAATCCCTGTAGAAATGACATTTGATCCTTACTATTTTTGTTTTCTTTTTAAGAGCTGAAAAACAGAGGAATGAGGCATTGCTTCATGCTGAGGAACTGACTAAGGCCTTCCAGCAGTACAAAAAGAATGTAACTGAAAAAATAGAAAAGGTAGGAAATAATTACTTACTATGGCAAGTTTGTCTTAAACACCCTCTGGAAACTTAAAGGTATAGTAATACTTCGTTTTAACTTTATTTTGTAGGCATTAAAAAAACATGAAGAACAATATAAGTCTTATCTCTCAAACCTTTATGGTTTAAGAGATATTCACAAGCAAAGTTTCCCCTCCCGGCCCTTTTACCTAGTGTAAGCCACCTCTTCTCAGATGGGGAATCTGGTTGTAAGACCAGACAGATAACAGCAGGGGACAATCTTCTTACAATGAAAGCCCTGCTCCCCTTGACAAGCTTTTCAGGTTTTTCCCTTATCTTAATTGAAGATTGTCCCTCTCTGCAGTCTACCTGGGCACCTCCCTTCTGCTCTGGCTGAACAGTGTGACATCAGTAAAAGGGGCGGGAGGGGGACACTTTGTCATTGAATTACTCTTGAACTACAACTCTGACAGAATTGAAATAACACTCTCCAAAGTCCAAATACTATGATGATTAATTAGAGCTGCTTTTATTATGAAACATTACTATCCCTTTAAAAAAAATGTAAATAAAATTGAACATAGAATGGATTACCTGGTTTACAAAAGTCCATCAGCTTACTTGGAGCCTGAATCATCTAACAGCTGGGTTATACTCAGCCATAGGCCAGATGATGAATAGTCTAATGGTTTGTCTTCAGAGGATATCAGTTCTAGTCCAATGGTATGCCTGCAGAGGATGATAACAGTCATAGTCTAATGGTATGAATTCAGAGGATATCAGTCATAGTCTAATGATATGCCTTCAGAGGATATCAGTCATAGTCTAATGATATGCCTTCAGAGGATATCAGTCATAGTCTAATGATATGCCTTCAGAGGATATCAGTCATAGTCTAATGATATGCCTTCAGAGGATATCAGTCATAGTCTAATGATATGCCTTCAGAGGATATCAGTCATAGTCTAATGATATGCCTTCAGAGGATATCAGTCATAGTCTAATGATATGCCTTCAGAGGATATCAGTTATATTCTAATGGTATGCCTTCAGAGGATATCAGTCATAGTCTAATGGTATTATGAATTCAGAGGATATCAGTCATAGTCTAATGATATGCCTTCAGAGGATATCAGTCATAGTCTAATGATATGCCTTCAGAGGATATCAGTCATAGTCTAATGATATGCCTTCAGAGGATATCAGTCATAGTCTAATGATATGCCTTCAGAGGATATCAGTCATAGTCTAATGATATGCCTTCAGAGGATATCAGTCATAGTCTAATGATATGCCTTCAGAGGATATCAGTCATAGTCTAATGATATGCCTTCAGAGGATATCGGTTATATTCTAATGGTATACCTTCAGAGGATATCAGTCATAGTCTAATGGTATTATGAATTCAGGGTATGATATCAGTCATTGTCTAATGGTATGCCTTCAGAGGAAGATAATAGTCATAGTCTATGGTATGCCTTCAGAGGATGATATTAGTCATAGTCTAATGGTATGCCTTCAGAGCTTATCCTGTGGTAATTGTGAAGCAATACATCAAAAAGCTCACTAACATATGTGTGGGGTTATCTGCTTTTTTCCATCACCCTGCTTAGAATTAGAATGTTAAATAATGTTCTGCATGTAGGGGATTTGAGGGCATTATATACAGCCCTTGGAATAAATCTGGTTGCCTATCACTGGTCTAACAACAACTGGAGGGTCTGTTTGCCCAACCCTCTCCTAAGGAAAACACTAAGCATACTTCTAACATGCAGACACATTCCCTTTTAACTATTCACCCATCAGTTTCTTAAAGGGATAGTAATGTTTCATAATAAAAGCAGTTCTAATTAATCTTCATAGTATTTGGACTTTGGAGAGTGTTATTTCAATTCTGTCAGAGTTGTAGTTCAAGAGTAATTCAATGACAAAGTATCCCCCTCCCGCCCCTTTTACTGATGTAACACTGCTCAGCCAGAGCAGAAGGGACATGCCCAGGTAGATTGCAGAGAGGGACGATCTTCAATTAAGATAAGAGAAAAACCTGAAAAACTTGTCAAGGGGGGCAGGGCTTTCATTGTTCTCATAGGAAGAAGATTGTCCCCTGCTGTTTTCTGTCTGGTCTATGGGTTGCATTCCACATCTGAGAAGAGATGGCTTAAACTAGGTAAAAGGGGCAGGAGGGGAAACTTTACTTGTGAATATCTCTCAAACCATAAAGGTTTGAGAGATAAGACCTGTATCGTTCTTCATGTTTTTTTAATGCCTACAAAATAAAATAAATAATAAAAAAAAATATTACTATCCCTTTAAGCCCAATAGAAAGCAGAATTGTGATCTCTGGGGAAAAATTGCTTTGGACTAGCTTATGGGCAGTACAGTGATTACCAAGCAACCTAAACCTATGCTGATGGGAAGATCCACTAGTCATGTCAAATAATCTACCGATAAGAAGATGTTTATTCAAACAACATTGTACTGGTTTACTTGCAAGAGGCTATATTTTCATAGTGTGATGCTTGTTCATTATTTAGAAGCAGAATGAAAAAATAAATGAAAATGTCTAGAGGTAGTACCTTTTTGATATTTAAAAACTGTAGTATGCCCCCTCACAGTCTGAATGGAAAGCTAGAGTAGAAGACCAGATTCTCCTCATGAGACTTAAGTTACTGCAGAAAGATATTAAACCGGAGACAATTTGGCCCCTCCTTCAGCCATGGTTCTCCTCATAACTATTTCTAACCCCTGTATGGGGATAATTGTTAGTTTACCTACCTTCTGGCAGTCGAACACCACTTTCTTTTGTTTTGGGGGTTTTTTTTGGGGGGGGGGGGGGTTTCTCCTTGTTCACTTTTTGGACTTTTCCTACTCCTCTTCTTTCTGTACCTGTTTTATCTTGTTCGTTCTTTTTCCTCCTTCTCATCTCTTCCTCATACTCCTCTTTTCTCTTTCCCTCTCTTACCCTTTGCCGCCTTACGACTTAGGGCTACTCTTCTGTCACTCGCCCTCTTCCCACTGGATGAAATTACTTCTCTATGTTACTGTTCAGTGGGTTTAGGTTCTCTGATTTAATTCCGAACAATCTTACAATTGTGACGGATTGTCGTTTCATACGAGCCCCATTTGTAACCCCAGCCCCTTCTTAGTTGCAATATGTACTACTTTAAAGTTGTCTTTTACTTGTATTGTAATCTCGCCCTATGGATATTTTCTTTGTTTTTTTTTTTGTTTTTTTTGTGCTTTGTGTTCTTCAAGGGATAGTAATACTTAAAATGTAAAAAAAAATATGTTGTAGGGTTTATCCCCCTGAGTAATACAAGAGTACTCCCACTGCTGAAAGGTGTTTCATTCAAAAGTTATTAATTTTCAAAGTTGAATTTTTTTAGGTGCAATATCACAGTGGCCTGAAATTGTACAATGGCGCTGTTGCTACAGCATCCTATGGAGATTTATGGTCCCGGGACCAGAACTGTCCATAGGATCGTGTAGCAACAGCGCCACTGTACAATTTCAGGTCACTGTGATATTGCACCAAAAAAATTCAACTTTGAAAATTAATAACTTTTGAATGAAACCGGTTTCAGCAGTGGGAGTACTCTTGTTTTACTCAGGGGGATAAACCCTACAACATATTTTTTTTTTTTACATTTTAAGTATTACTATCCCTTTCATACTTCTTCTATAACTCAATAAAGATGTAATTATAAAAAAAAAAAATATATATATATATATATATATATATATATATATATATATATATATATATATAAAAATTGAACACATAAATAACACTTTCATTACCAAGAAAAGGAGATGTGAACCCCACCAGCAGAAGTGGTAGATGTTAATACAGTGACAGAATTTAAGCATGCATGGGATAGGCATAAGGCTGTCCTTAACATAAGAAAAGACCAAGGAACAAAAAAGGTTTGAGGTTTTTACTGTAGGAAAATGGACAGACTAGATGGGCTGATTGGTTCTTATCTCCCATCAAATTCTATGTTTCTAACTGACAGCCTCTCTAACAATTTATCTGGTAACCATCTGGGTAAATAAACCAAAGCATTGTGAAGAACTGTACCCGAGACCTCTCTAGTGTTTAAAGAGTTAAAAACCTTATTTATATGAATGTGAGGTTTTGTTTGCTATCTGTGGTGCAGTATGTTTGCCTCAGACTTGCTCCTATGTTTGCCTCAGACTTGCTCCTCTCTGATTTTATATATAAGACCCAGTACGTGGTCATATAAAGTCTCTGACACACACACACGCACACGCACACGCACACGCACACACACACTCTGTTGGCAATTGCTAACAGTAAAGGCGTTCAGAATGCCAGTCATTGTATTTTCAATCTCTTCTTCCCCCACAGGCATATGCAGCAGAAGAGAAGTTTAACAACAAGCTCACAGAATGTGAAAAAGAACGGGATGATTTGCAGGAAAACTGTAAAATATTAGAAACTCAACTTGAAAACACAAAGGAGCATTTAAGGTAGTTCATATTTGGCACAGATACATTTATGCAATAGCACCAATAATAATATGTCATCTCTTGTATTAACCCCTTGGAGGCTAATAAGCAATGAGCTGGAGCCCACTTTGATTGGTAGATAAGATACCATAGGCAACAGTGCCAGTAACTAATGCTGATTATCAACAGAATGGGAGGATACGTTTCAGTTGCTCTGATGCCACTGGTGTGCCTGCAGTTTGCTTTGAAGCTAATTTCACCACTAATGTTACTTCAAATCTAACTGGTGATTAATTACTAATGGAAATCAGGGTTGATGCTAAGTTCTCAAAAGTCCAGTTTTTCCTGCAGTAATATCTGGGGTTTGGCTCAACCCAATTCATTATAAGTACACCTTGCAGTCCAATGACACCAGTAGGAAAATTAGCACCATTACATATCCCAAAGCTGGGGCTTTAAGAATGAGACCTGGGATTTCAGCCACTCAAACAGTACCCAGCAACACCCCAGATGGAAACTCATATGCATTACCTAGAAACAATGGCCGTTATGTATAATCGCTAAGTGAGCAATTGTGGAACAAACCAACTACACTGTAGGGAAAAATGTACTTTTTCCAAATTCCTAATTATTTAAATAGGAATTTAACCCCTTGAATGCTTCTCATTGTGTTGGTTCAGTGAGTTAACCCTTTGAATGCCAGAGAGGTACGCAGTGAGTTGCACACCTCTGGGACTCAAAAGATTATAAGCCACCGGGAATTATCTGCCCTATATAATGAAGTTGTTTTGCCTCAGAATTGTTGCACTTTGCCTTTTACATGTTGTCCTTTGATTGTTCAGTTCTCCAGTTATACTGTTTGGGACAGCTGGGCCTAAATGGCACGTTCCCGTCTTGTATGGACCAGGCTTAGACAAGGAAGGCAAGTGATGGACAGGATTAGTTGGAGGGATTGAAAGGGAAGTTGGAGAACTATAGGGGAACACCTAAAAAGTGGTGAGATCTTGGGAACTTTTCAAACCTGAAGAATAAGGCTTCATTCCCATAGTCCACCAATGGTCCCTCTGGGCCTTATGTTGAACATCCCTACCATGGTATTGAATGCCACAGTCACATGACAGCTGCCGAAATATACTTTCATAACGGACAGAAGGGAATCCATCTGGGGCCCCCTCTCACTATTTAGTGTAAGGAAGTATTAAAGGGATAGTATTGTCAATTTTATACAAAAATTAATCTTGCAGCCATTAAAAACTTAAACTAAATGCCCCCAGTCCCATGTCTCAAACCTTTATGGTTTGAGAGATAATGATAGTTAAAGTCCCCCTCCCCTTTCCCTGATGTCGGCGCTCTAGCTGACTGCAGGGGAATCCGGTCCTGGGACCGGCGGAGGCTCTTCAGCAGAGCTGAGATCAAGTTATTGAAAAGTAAACCCTTCACTGGAATGTTCTATAAAGTGTGCGTGGTTTGCAAGCACACTTTGCAGACCATTCCAGTGAAGAATTTCTTTTTCAATAATGCAATCTCGGCTCTGCTGAAGAGCCTCCGCCGGTCTCAGGACCGGATTCCCCTGCAGTCAGCTATAGTGCTGATGTCAGGCAAAGGGGAGGGGGACTTTAACTACCATTATCTCTCAAACCATAAAGGTTTGAGACATGGGACTGGGGGCATTTAGTTTAAGTCTTTAATGGCTGCAAGATTAATTTTTGTATAAAATTGAGTATACCATTCCTTTAAAATGAATGTAGAGAGAGATAGCAGATCCCTTTGCTGGAATTCACAGCCACTTAAATAATGGAGAGGGGGCATACACTGGTTCTCAGTTGTTTGCTCAAGAATTGCTCCTGTTTTCTCGGTGCATACAGCTCTTAACTGTTTAGGATTTGTTTTTCAGAAATGTCATGTCTGAAAAGAACAGTAGCGAAAAGAGACAACAGGGTGTTGAAACCAAAAATACAGAGCTCATTTCTCTACTGACCCAGTCTAACCAGAGGATCCTTAGACTGGAAAATGAACTTGAAAATAAAGAAAAAGTGCTCAAAGAAAACATTGGTCTTCTCCATGAGAACAAACAATTGAAAGAGCGTCTTGCACAGAGAGCAGAGCAGAGTGGCATGAACAGTCCTCAGGCAGAGTTATCTACCCTAAAGGCAGAATCACAAGAACAGGTGAGTATGTTCATAGTGAGGTTAATCTGACATGTCTGTATAGGCTGGAGTGTCACAGAAGTCTGACATGACTTCTAATAACCTCAAAGGGTTAAAGGAATAATAGAAGGGGGGTGGAGATGCTTATGCACTAAAGAGAAGATGCGCAATTCTGGAGCAAACCATCTGCGCCATAAGGGCAGAAATAAACTTCTCCACACTTCCAAATTATATAAATGGGGCCTTTAGCCCACTGAATGCTATAGGGGACAATTACAGAATTCCCCAAATGCTCATTGAATTAAATGGGTCTTTTCAACTCTTGAGTGCTGGGGATGAGCATTGCTTTGGAGACCTATTATTCAAATAATATAAATCAATGGCAATTTCCATTTGTTCCCTATGGTGCAGTTGGTTTGCTCCAGAGTTAATCCTATTTCTTAGTGCATACAGCCCAAGATCTTCACATAAAAGAGCTTGTAGAAACAATCATATATATATATATATATATATATATATATATATATAATCTAAAACCCAAATGGGGTTGCAACGTATTCTAAAAGTGATGGTGCAATTCTCCAGACTTGCCACACACACCTTGAAGAGGTGATAGCATTACTTCTACATACATGGGGGTGTGATTTGTGAAAATCTCTGCAGCGAGTCACATAGGCAAGGACTTTACAACGGCGCATGCTCACTCCTGTGAAAATGTCTGCGAGGAATTTGCCTGCGCTCCACAGTCACTCATTCAACAACACACTTATGCCGCTCATTGCAAGTATGTGCCCTCAAGCGTAACACATCCTCCCCTCTGCACCTCTACCTCTGACTCGCACTCGCGCTTCACAACCCCCCTTCTCTTACAATGATGACAGCTTCCGCGTGCATACTGTAGTAGGGAAGTTGTTCATGTACATCAGGCATTGGTGATGTGAGGAGCTCCTGCTTTTGTATCCTAAAACTGACGTTTAACCCATTCTTTCGTTGTCTGGCGGCCAATGATGAGAAATGTGATGAAGCAGCAACTGGAGGGCATTATGTTGCCCAGCTGTGGTCTGCAATCTAGTCATTCAGAGTGGGGGTGACTTCATGTTCTACCTTATTGACCACAGCATTGCTAACAACCATCCTTGGGGTGCTGTGCACTGAAAGGGTGCGCTCAATCTACATGGTCGAAATATTTTTATCAACTACTGGATTATGGGGGACACGTTGCGTGGCTGAACTCTCACCTATTAAGAGTCTGTGCACCCCAAATCACTACAGACCCGGAAGGTTCCAATTGTTTTGTATGACAATCACAATTTCTCCTTCATTGGCGGTGTCCCTTTCACCAGTGGACCCAAACTGCTGTTCACCCAATTCTAAAAATGACCCTGACTATGTGGTCTCAGGTCATTAACTTAACATGATACTTTTTGTGTCAGATGATGTGCAGTCGCCTTGGTCTACATTAATATGGTGCTGCAGTTCTTTCTTAATGACAGGAAGTAGAGCACAGAATCCATTATAGAGGAGTCATAACCATTTCTGCTCTGACATGTTCAGCACTGTCTCACAGCCCTCCTGTCCCATTCCACAACTGTTAACTTGTGATTGCCTGCCTGTGGACCTACCTTCTGCTCAGCTGCATTGGTTTCGGGTCCTGCCTGCACCCTCCTGGTAATGAGGTGACCGTTTAATACTAAGCTATTGGTAACTATCCCAGGCAGCTCGGTAATAAAGTGTGGGTTGTTTTTACTCATTTCACAAAGCCATATGCAGCCCTGTTATAGTCCTTTCCAGGGGGCCTCTAATCCAGGGCAGTCAATGTATATATAGCAGCTAAATTGCTACAGAGATGTCTCAGAATAACCCACAAGGAATGAGCTTCTCCAGGGGAAGAGGTTAACTGTCATCTCCTCTGTTAGAACTTTGTCCATTTTTTTTTTCTTTAAACCAGGTAATCCCCACTCACTTGTCAGATATTTTCACCAAAGCCCACTCTGCTCTTCCACATTGATGCCTGCTAACACATGTGCTTAGTACCCATTGCACAGTGACGCTCCCAAGAAAAGACTGTCCAGTGGGCAAAATATCTCCAATTCCTTTGTCTGGATCTCGCACACTTACATGCAGGTGTGTGCAATTTACAGCCCTCCAACTGCTGTTGGACTATAATTCCCATCATCCTTAGCCAGCCATTGCTTTGTGGTTGATGGCTAGCCCATGTGAGTGTCATCAAATTATTATATTAGCTGATGCTCATGTGAGTAAAACATTGTCTGGAGGTTGCAATAAGCCAATAAGGCTATTGTTGAAGATCTGCAGAAGACACCATAGTAATGCAATCACAAATCTCTTTAAATCTAGATTGCTTATTTAAAGGGATAGAATTGTCTATATTAAATTTTATCTCCGAGTCTTCTATATGGTTTTTGTAACGTCCTAGCAGTGTGGGACGGCATTGCCCTTCTGTTTGTTTCTTTGTTTTTTTTATCCAATGTTTAACCCTTTGAGTGGCAGAGGGGTACGCAAGGCATTGCAATACATTGTGTACCCCTCTGACACTCTAAAGGGTTAATGTGAGCTTCACTGACACAAGTGTGTATATATAAAATATATATTGATGTACTCATTGTACACACAGGACTGTTTATATATAATGTATATTAATCTACACAGTGTGTACATTTAATATACATTATATATACAATCCTGTGTGTACAATAAATATTCACTCCTGTTACACTATACAGAAGTACATACAGTGTTAAGAACAAAACAGACAGGCAACACTGTCCCAACCTGCTAGTATGTGTGTGTATATGATATATACACATACATATTATACACGTTAAAGGAGATCTATCACCCCTATACAAGTTAGTCTTAAGAGTTAGATTATATGGCGAATATGTATAAAATTGTGTTCGTTTTGGTTTTTAAATTGCTATTTGGCCAAAACTGAAGGAATAAATGCTGCCCTGCACCCTGCTTCTGGACAGACTGAGGTTACTAGCTCTGTACCGCAGTCTGTCACTCTTCCTCTGCTCCCCTCCCTCTATCCAGGAGGGTGGATAGAGGGAGGGGAGCAGAGGCAGAGTGACGGACTGCAGTACAGAACTGGTAACCACAGTCTGTCCAGAAGCAGGGTGCAGGGCAGCATTTATTCCTTGCACAATATAGAGGGTAAATAAGCTTCTCAGATTACCATCGATTTAAAGGCAGAAAAGGAAATAGACTGATAGAGCTTTACATACCACATACATACATCTAGTGTATATATATAAATGATTTATATGTTACATCCATAAAATGTAATCCTGAACTTGCCGGTATAAATTGTCCTATTTAGAGAGTATTTTTTTTAATGTTGTCTGTGCTGTTTGTATTGAGAGAAGATCTAAAGTCGATTGATTATGATAAGTGCCCACTGTTCTCGTAAGCAGAAAGGATGCTATCTCAGCCCATTTACAGATAATACAGGACAATCAATGCAAGCCCAGGAAAAGGCAGGGATGTGCTCCCTCAAAGCATATGTAAGACTATAGTTTAGGCCTCAGAGAACAGACATTTTTGCAATGCTTTGTAGATCTCACTAGCATTCAAGGGATTATAAACCCCAATGAAATAAATGGGATTTTTATCCCCTATGGTGCATATGTTTTTCTGAGAATTGCTCAACTTTATTTGTATGTTTGTTTCATAGTCCATTAGATCAGTGGTAAAAGTACACTGGGTTGCAAGGAAACCATCTCAAATGGAGTGTGAGAAGTGGAACAAGGCATGAGTGGCAGACATTGTATATGTGGCTATAAGTGCGCAATAGAACAAGGCTAGAGTGGCAGACATTATACTTTACATTTTGATGCAGATGGTTCGGCCCAGAAGTGCTCCATGTCATTCTTTATACATATAGCCCAATATGGCCTAGTTAATATTTGCCAATATATATATCTCATTATAAAGATACAGGTTATGCAAATCATTTAAATAATTCTTTGCTTCTGTCAAAGTGGGTAACCTACACCTCTCCAACTAAAATTCTCACCATTGACTGCCGGATTGAATGAGGATGGAAGTCTGGTGGTTTGAAGATATTTTGTGTGAAAAAAATTGTATGCATGTGTGTGAGAGGAAATTTGTGTGTTTCAGAGAGAGAATTTATATCACCACCTGTTCTGACACTGAATGACATGTTTCTGTGAATTTACTCACATGCAAAGTATTTGTTTCTGACCCAGGACGTACGTGTGTGTGTGTGGTGAGAACTAGTGTAAAAGCCCGTGTACACGGGCCAAGGTCCGGGCAATGTTAACCCTTTGACTGTCAGAGGGGTACGCAATGCATTGCTTTGCAATACATTGCGTACCCCTCTAGCACTCAAAGGGTTAAGCTGTAGCTACCTCACTACTCCACAAGGTGGTCTTGCATTGCCTCACTCAAACAATGTAATCATGCGCAGCAGAGACGGCCCGAACACGTGCAGTCTCTACTGAGCATGACTGCATCGTGACAAACATCCTAGGGAATTATTATATAGGATTTGTGTGTACTTTTTTTTCATATGCTGGGCATATGAGGTAAAAGCTTTGTATGTGTGCTTTTTCTTCTTTTTATGGTAGGATAAATGTGATTAGTGAGTGAGTAAAATAATGTGTGTAGTACATAAACATGGCACTTTGAACGTGGTGAAATAAAATTGTATAGTGGTAATGTTTCAGTGATAATCCTTTGAGTGCCAGATAGGTATCTATGTAATGCGTTGGATACCTCTCTGACATTGAAAGGGTCAAATAAGGGTTGTCAATTTAACAAATTCATGTCTGCAGCAAAAATAGGTCCCATACACATTTTGAGGGAAAGTTGTTGTTTAATGTTATGTATTGTGGTTGTTTGTGGGTTTGTAAGAAAAAGGTGTGAATTTTGACATCCTAAGCACAAATATAGTGCAAAAAAAAAATATTTAGCCGGAAAAAAAATAGATACTTTGTAGGGCACTAAGCGATGAAACTTGTCACTCAGTTAGTAATAATGATGGGCTCTCTCTCCCCTTCTCTGCGTGCAGAATGACAGGGCAGAGTGGAACACACAGAGAAGGGGAGAGAGAGCCAGGGCAGCACTCAGATGGGTAATGATGATGGGAGTTGTACTCCAATGATCATGTTTTAGGTAGCAGGATGAACCATCCGATGCACCCGCACATAACTCCCTAGAAGGATTCCACTTGTACCGTAACAGTGATAGAAAGGTGTGAGACCTGCTCTATCACAATATTCCAGATATCTGTTATTTACAGTCCCCTCTCTATCTATAACCCAGTTTGCCTGACTTGGTGAAAAAGAGCCTTTCCTCCTTCTCTGTGGCCACCACATGGGTAAGCATGATGGGAGTTGTAGTTACGGGTATGCAACCTTTCAGTAGGCAACATGAGAATCTCTCACTGTCATGCAGTGCGAGATTCTCATGTCGCCATTTTTAGCATGGTGACATAGTTACTGTGTCTTGTTGTGCGACCTTTTAAAAGGATACCGGAGTAAGCAAGGCATATTATTTGTCCTTAAGGGAATCCTTGTATGCTTTATTGATACTAGTATTAGAATTTCCTTTTTGTTGTAAATGTTCTTTTAATTCATCAGCTCAAATTTTAAAAAGAGACAAAGATGAACAATTTTTTACAAATGCTCAATAACTCCCCAACTGATAAGCTATGAATTGTAGAAACTGGGTGAGCACTAGTACTATGTCACAAACTGTTGGTAGCTGTAGATTTGCAAAAACTGTTACAACCATATTATCCTGTCCTCTTGTAATTTTTAGATTTATAAATACGATAACATGTCTCTCAGTCTATGTAAATTTGAGATTTAAATTATTAAAATTCAAGATCCGAATAAATTCAATCATAAGATTCTTGTCCCCTTCCCATAAAAAAAGACATCATCGATGTATCTCATCCACAAGGTTATGTGGTGTGTATTGGGACATGTAAGCCCCAAAGACAAATTCCCTCTCCCAACAGCCTAAATATACTCTTGCATATTTACATATCACATAGGGTATATAGGGGTGTGTTGTGTTCATTAATATTGTCTAGGGAAAAGCATTAGTAGTGTGCCGAAACTTTTAATATACAATAAAATAGTTATATTTTGAATTATTTGAAAAGTCCTGTCAAATGCTACTTTGAGAGATGTAGGGATTCAAAGTTCCTCCTTCCCTCATGTTCTCCTGATGTCAGCTGTAAAGCTGACAGCAGAAGATTCGAGTCGTACGACTCGAGGAGGCTCTGCAGCTGTCTACAAAGTGTGTCTGCTTTGCGAGCACACTTTGTAGACCTTTCCAATGAATTAATTCTTTTTAAGTAACACTATTTCGGCTCTGCTGCAGAGCCTACTGC